>CM066331.1:168122392-169619892 GCA_033807585.1 Hydrophis major
ACTCCAGTCACAATTTTTCAAAATTGTCTTTACAAAAAAGGATGCTTCTAACAGTATAAACTATGAATCTTCCCTGAGGGAGTGACTGACAGTTAATTATTTGGATTATCATGTAAATTAATGAAGTGTAGATTAATGGAGCCTCTCTGTAATTACAATTAGTTTGCCTTTAAGACAGTGGAAATTTTTATTATGTTACCTACAAGTTGGCAAAACTATTTTTCTTAAGTTCACATGACCTCATAATTTTCACCATAAAGTATTTAATGATGTTTTAATAAGAAGGAAGGAAGGAAGGAAGGAAGGAAGGAAGGAAGGAAGGAAGGAAGGAAGGAAGGAAGGAAGGAAGGGACTAATGTCTGTGGAAAGCTTTTTCTCTTTCTTTCTTTCTTTCTTTCTTTCTTTCTTTCTTTCTTTCTTTCTTTCTTTCTTTCTTTCTTTCTTTCTTTCTTTCTTTCCTTCCTTCCTTCCTTCCTTCCTTCCTTCCTTCCTTCCTTCCTTCCTTCCTTCCTTCCTTCCTGTTATGTTCTGTGCATGGGCGCTAAGGAGGAGACAAGCCGGTGAACAGTGAACTTCAAACTCTTTATTTACATGTGTAACAGCTCAGCTCTATGGCCACAATGGCCCCCTTTATATAGGCAAGCTCTTGAGTATTTAACCAATGAAAACACAGGGAGCGCTAGCTCCGTTAACCAATGGGAGAGGCTCATTAATAGCCAATCAGATTCTCCTGAATGGACCAATCCGATGACGCTATTATTGGCCAATCAGAAGTGCAGGGCCAGAACCCTGCACTTTACTTCAAGCTCTTAATAATCTTTATTCAAGTACTTTTATTAATTCACAACACCCCTTCTCCCCGGGTTTCATTTAAGGGGTGCGGTCACGTAGTCTTTGAGGTAGGCAGGTTGTTTTGATTGTCTATTTGATTTACGTTGTTCTCCTGGTATTTGGCTACAGTCTTGTTGGGGTAGAATGTTATCTGGTGAAGAGGGTGCCTCCAGTTCTGTATTCAAATTTTCATTGCTGCTAATGTTCTTGGCATCTCCTTGAGGCGAGCTAACCCCCATCCCCGATCCTTCTTCATGTGTTGCCTCTGAGTGGTCATTACTTCCGCTTAAGCTTTCTGCCGTTTCAAATTCAGTTTCCTCGGTATCTCCTCCCCCCTCGGTTTGGAAGTCAGGGGACTCGGAGATCCCCGACTGTAGCTTTGAACGCAGCTGATCAATATGGCGCTTCCATATTCTATCGTCGCAACATCTCACGCGGTATGATCTGGGGCCGGTTATTTGGACTACAGTTGCCTCGGCCCACAACAGATCGCCCAAAAAGTTCCTAGCGAAAGCCAAGTCACCTACCTGGAAGTTACGGCATTTCCTGCTGGATCTGTGTGGTTTTTCAGGTTCATATGATGGGTGCAGACGGTTGAGGTGGGAGCGGAATTTCCGCCCCATCAATAACTCGGTGGGAGTTTTGTTGGTGATGCTGTGCAGAGTAATATGCTGCAAAAGGAGTATCTGGTTAATCTTGTCTTCTATATCGCCATAGTTCATTTTATGCAAGGTTTTCTTGACGAATTGTACCATGCGCTTGGCCCTTCCGTTGGCCGCAGGATGCACCGGCGAAGTCAGTGCATGGTGAATACCGCGGTCCGCCAGGTACTGTTCAAAGGACAGCGCGGTAAATTGGGGCCCGTTGTCGGATACCAGAATGTCTGGTAATCTGTGTGTTGCAAATCGTCTGTCTAGTTTCCTAATGACTGATTCGGTTGTTGTATTTCTCATCTCATGGATTTCAAGCCAGTTCGAGTAGGCATCCACCGTTAATAAAAAGGTGTGTCCTTTGGTAGGTCCCGCAAAGTCCAGATGAATACGGGACCATGGTCCCCTCAGTGTTTCCCATTTAGTCAGGGCTGCTTTCGGAGGGGCGTTGCTTACTTCCTGGCATTTATGACAAGCTTTTACCCATGTCTCGATATGCTTGTCGATACCCGGCCACCACGCGTAGCTTCGTGCGAGGGCTTTCATGCGCACAATGTTGGGGTGGCCATCGTGCAAGGTTCTTAGTATCGCTCGTCGTAACCGCTCTGGGACAACGACTCTATCACCCCAGATAATGCAGCCCTTCTGGGAAAATAGTTCCGTTTGTCGATTCTTGAATGGGACATAGTCGTCAGGTATCTGGTCCAATGGCCATCCGCACTCGACCCAACTGAGGACTTGTGCTAAGGTGGGGTCGCATTTCATTTCCATCATGATATCTCGGGCTGTTAGTGGCGGTGTTCAAAGTGTCTCGATCTGCAGTGTTGTAACTGTCGGAACGGGGTCATCAATGGTCTCCAGAAGTGGTGCACGGCTCAATGCGTCGGCATGGGGAATGGCCTTCCCCGGGCGGTGTTGCAACTTGTAATTATATGCCGCCAAGAATTCTGACCAGCGAGTCATTCTGGGAGATAATATAGAAGGTGTTGGCCTATCTCCCGCTATTATTCCCAGGAAAGGTTTGTGGTCAGTCACTATAGTAAAGGCTCGGCCATACACATATTCATGAAATCTCTTTTAACAGCAGACACAATAGCAAGGGCCTCTTTATCAATTTGACTGTAATTGTGTTCTGCTTTTGATAACATCCTTGAGAAATAGGCAACAGGGGCTTCACTACCGTTTGGCAAAATGTGGCTCAAAATGGCATCCACTCCAAATGGTGATGCATCACACGTGATCGTTAAAGGCAAAGTCTCGTTATACTGCATCAAAACAGCATCAGAAGTCAATAAATTTCTCACATGTCGAAACACCTGCTTCTCTTTGTGTCCCCATACCCAGGTTGCTTTTTTGTCCAACAAATGATGTAGGGGTTCAGCTATGGTTGCTTTGTGATAAGGCCTAGAAAAGCCTGGAGGTCGGCCTTATTTCGGGGTTTTGGGGCATTTTTGATTGCCCTAAGTTTGCTATCAGTTTGCTATCGGTGCCTTGACTATCAATTAAATATCCTAAAAATTCTACACGATCCGTACATAGTTGACACTTGTTTTTTTAACTTTGAGACCTGAGTCTTTAAATCTCTGGAGAACCAACCCCAGGCGATACTTTAGTATTTTCTGAGTCAGGGCAGCGATTAACACATCATCAAAATATGGGATAACGCCTTTTATCCCTTGTAATAGTTTTTCCATTAAACTTTGAAAGATTCCCGGGGCTACGCTTACTCCGAACTGGAGTCAATTACATTTAAACGCACCTTGGTGCATAACGATCGTTTGGGCCTTTGCCGTTTTTTTGTCTACAGGCAGTTGTTGGTATGCCTGGGCTAAGTCTAGTTTAGCAAAGACTTTTCCACCCCCCAGGGAATGGAGGAGGTGTTGTACCACCGGTACCGGGTAAGCGTTTTGTTGAAGGACGTGGTTCAGGGTGGCTCGATAGTCCCCACAAATTCTTATCTTATCAAGCTGCTCATCAATCTTTGATTTAAGGGCAAATGAAACTCGATGAGGCTTAAGGCGGATGGGAGCTATTTCGGGATTGAGGTTAAATGATATCGGGGTCCCTTTGTACTCGTCTTGTTTTTCTGCAAAGACGTCTTGGAATTCTTGGACAAGGTCCTCTTCCCAGTCGCTGCTGCAGGTTCGGTGAATGCCGGCTACTTCAATTCTGAGTGGAGCGAACCATTGGAGGCCTAACAGACTAGGCCGATCCCTGTCGATTATAGTCAGGGGTAGGAATGCTTTACGGTTCTTAAATGATACCCGGACTCGGCTGGATCCAACAGATGGAATTTGATTTCCTTGATAGTCTTTGAGTATGAGTCTTTGTTATCTGAGGTCTTGCCGCCGGATAATAGGGATGAGCTGCTTGAGGATCTTCCAGGAAACCATAGAGAAGGACGATCCTGAATCGACTTCCATCAGGCAGGGCTGCTTTTCGATGGCCACTTTCACTCGGATCTTCTTGGCATCAAGAGATGAGGCATGACCGATCGTGATAGTTTGTTGAGCCTCTTCTCGCTTTGTTGAGTGGTTTAGGGTTTTGTTTCTGTAGGAATAGTTGTTCCATTGATGGTTCACGGGTTCTCGCTTTACAGGACGGCTTCCTGTTGGTTGGCAATAGTTAGCCCCCCTCGAGGGCTGGCTGGGTCCTAGCTTGCTTCTACAGACCTGTCCGATATGGCCTCTTTTCCCGCACACATGGCAGAGTGCGTCGAGGAGTTTGCATTCTGACCGGGGGTGGCTTGCTCCACAACCAGCGCATTGGTACTGCGATCTCTGGCGTTGGTCTCGTTTGGACCGAAGTCTGTGGACTTCTTCTTCATCACTTTCTGATGACGATTCGAGGTCCTCGTGGTGGGCTGTCGTAGGCTGTCCTTCTGACTGGGGTGAAATTTCGCGGGCGAGTTGGCGAAGCGGGGCTTCAGTGCGGCGCGTTCTGGCAGCCAACTTCCTGATTGCTTCTGCTGCAGTAGCTTCAGCGATGGCATCTTTAAGGCTAATGTCGCCTTTTGCCATCATCTTACTCTGCACGCCTGGAGCATCTAATCCCAGAACTATTTGGTCTCTCAGGGCTTCTTCGAGGTTGGCAAACTTGCATAGGCCTCCCAGATTCTGGAGATCCACTATGAAATCAGCAACACTTTCGCCCTTCCACTGACTTCTCTGGTAAAATTCATGCCTTCTAACGAGCGTTGGCACAGTCAGTGCATAGTGAGCCCTCAGCAGGGGTTCGAGGACGTCCCAGTCCATAGACTTTACTTCTGCTGGTTTCGCTAGTGCCTTGGCCATCTTGAATACGGTCGGCCCGCAATGAGTTAGAATACTGCCCATTTCTTTCCGGTAGTGGTATCCTTCAAATTGTTGATCTCCAGAAACATCTGGAAACGATCCATATATGAGTCCCAGTCTTCTTGTGCCGGGTCGAATGGAGCGGGTGGTATGACACCACCGGAATGGTTCCGCCGTTGGTGCGTTTCAGCCATGTGCTCTGTTATAGTTCTTCGTCGTTCAGTCTCCACATCCCATCCTCGTTGCCAGTGTTATGTTCTGTGCATGGGCGCTAAGGAGGAGACGAGCTGGTGAACTTCAAACTCTTTATTTACATGTGTAACAGCTCAGCTCTATGGCCACAATGGCCCCCTTTATATAGGCAAGCTCTTGAGTATTTAACCAATGAAAACACAGGGAGCGCTAGCTCCGTTAACCAATGGGAGAGGCTCGTTAATAGCCAATCAGATTCTCCTGAACGGACTAATCCGATGTCGCTATTATTGGCCAATCAGAAGTGCAGGGCCAGAACCCTGCACTTTACTTCAAGCTCTTAATATTCTTTATTCAAGTACTTTTATTAATTCACAACACTTCCTTCCTTCCTTCCTTCTTTCTTTTTTTAGATTTTCAAAGAACTTTAATTCATCTCCCCACTTTATATTTTAGTGCACAAATCATTATCTGGGGAAACCATAGTTTCATTGTACTTCTTAGAAACTTTGGACAATAGTTTACTACTACTTGACTTTATTGTCATTGCACCTTGTACAAAGAAATCAAATACCATCTTCAGTGCACATCATGACCATGACCATGAAAATAAACACAAACACACATCCTTCACTCTCCACACATTGAACTGAAAACCCCCGACACTGCACCAATACTGCACTATACAGCAGAATTCAAAAGAGCTACTGCCATGGGATAGAAACTATTTTTTCAGCCTATTTGTCCTTGTTTTTATTATTCTATACCATCTGCCCGATGGTAATAGTTCAAAAAAAGGATTCCCAGGATGACGGATCTTTGAGAATGTTTTAACTTTCTTAAGGCAGTGGGAGCTATAAAGTTCTTCCAAAGAGGGGAGAGGGCAACCAATGATCTTCTGGGCAATGATGTTAACCCTCTGGAGTGCTTTCCTATCTGCCACTGTGCAATTGGCAAACTATACAGAGGTGCATTAAGTTAAAATACTCTCTATGGTGCAGTGGTAGAAGGTCACCGGCAGTTTTTCATTCAGTTGTTATTTTCTGAGAAGTCTCAGGTAGTATAATCTCTGCTGGGCCCTTTTGACCAGTGCTGCAATGTGAGCACCCCAGGTCAGCTCCTCTTTTATGGTAACACCCAGAAACTTATAACTGGCCACTTATTCCCCTCAGTATCCATTGGTAAGCAAGATCTGGATGTCTGATCTGTTCCTTCTAGAGTCCACGATAAGCTCCTTATAGCAAACCATGTGCTGTTCTTCCCTCCAATGACTAATGTTTAAGCAGAGTAAAATTGTAAATAATTATAATTTTGGTCAGTCATCTGCCTTTGGTAATTCTAATTTTTTCCAAGACCCCATTTCCTTAAAGCCCCAATTCTAATTTAACTTGTTGTTTTTAATTTTTTTCCTCCCAAAACATCCTAGTTTTCCCTGGGCTGAGAGTATAATTTATTTACAAACAAGCATGGTAGATATATACCAACAGGGGCAAGTATTACTTCCAGTTAAGTGCCCCTTATGTATAGAAATCAAGGATGTCAAAAATTATTTTTAGAAAATGAAAAATTGATAAATATTTAAGTAAAAAATGCTTCAGAGCACATATAAGCAGCTTACTTTAAAAAATGGGGCTCTTTCCATTTGAGGCATTTTTCCAGGGTTGCACAAATTCATTATCTGAGTCATCTGTTGGGGTTGAACTATTTTTATCAGAAAGGCAATAAGGCTGAACAGAGAACTTTTTATCTGAAAAAAAAAAAAGCTTTTTCTTGACAGCCTCATAATACAATACTTCTCTGTTCTTCTTCTTATTGTTGTTATAGATTACATATTATACATATGAACCTTTCTACATCATGAACATGCTTCTCTGCTGAGATTATCCTCTGCTTTATGTATCATCTGCAAAAACATGGGAGCTTACAGATATATTTAGACAAGGCTGATTGTCTAAAGGAAAAAAGACATTGTGTAACATTATTATCATTATTAAATTTGTTACCACAAAACTGATTAAAACCACTAACGAAGGAGGTTTGAATATAAATCAGACAAATATATGGACGATAATGATCTCATTCAATCCAAAATATTTAGGTTTTGCAGGAATTCAGAAGGATGCTTTCCACTAATAGGGAACACAAAACTCCCTTTGAAGTTCTTTTGCAAAACAATGCCTACCACCTCTGTTACTAAAAATGAAGCAAAGTGGATATAGAATTCCTTTTCATGTTGTTCTAAGCCTCCCATCTGGTAATCTGCTTTTGTGGAAAAGTAATAACTATGTGATATTGTCTGTGATAAACGAGTTCCAACTTTAACTGAATCTCTATTTGATGATTAGCAACCAATACAATCAAGGGAAACAGAGACAAACGAAAAGAGAGAGGTTTGAATTGAGGATAAATAATTATAGGGCATTTTAAAAAATACCTACTGAGAAAATGGAAAATGGTGTTTCAAGAATGTCTAAATATAATGTCTTACATGCCATCGAGGACTACCTATATGTGATACTGAAATAGGAAGCCAAAATTAAGGATCCCAGTGAAATGGTACAAATAATCAATAAAAAATGAAATGTCTTTGTCATATTAAAGCAATAGAAAAAATTGATAAAACCTACTTATGGAAAATAAAGAACCTAAGTGCTGAGACTGAAACTGTTGTGTCTTCGGAAATGATGCCAGGAGTCGGTGACTTCGTATCAAGCTCTTTTATTGATGTAGGAACCGAACTGGCGCTATAGGAAAAGTTCACGGCTTTTATTCCTTTAGCCGCGGCGGCCGCGGCCAATGGCACTGCTCTGAATCTCCCGCGACCAATCGCAGAAGATTCCTAGCGAGCCAATCGGCGCAGCTCGCCTAACCAATCAGAGTGCTCCTCGCCTTGGCCAATCAAGGCGCGGGGATCTCAAGAATGCTAATGAGGGGACAGAACACCCCTCCCCTCTTGGTTTAGTCCTTACATCGCGTAGTCCCGTAGGTAGGCGGGGCTCCGTCTTAGCCTACTGGACCTGCGCAGCTCAGTCGTAGGTTGGATCCCGGCCGGTTTGGTCAGGGTCTCTGCTTCTCTGGATGCCGTCCTGGGAACTGGCTGGTCGGTCGGGCCGGGCCGCTCTCCGTAGCTCCCTCCTGGGCTTCCCGGGTTGGTTGAGCTGCGGGTTTCGCCGCTCCCGCTCGGTCTCCCCGGGTCGGTTGAGCTGGCCTGGCTGTCTCTTTTTGGCGAGGGGTCGTGCTGGCTGCTTTCCGGTAAGTATGGTTGGTTTATTCTTCTTTGGTTTTGGTCCCCTGGGTATTCCCTCCCCCCTTGGTTTGTGTTGTGGGGGTTGGTTTTACCTGCTTGTGCGTCGGTGGTCTCTTGGGTGGTCGCCCTCAATCTTAATTGGTCGATGTGGCGTTTCCATGCTCATCCGTCTGTTGTTTGTAGCCGGTACGAGTGTGGGCCTGTTATTTGTGTGATGACGGCCGGTACCCATAACGGGTCTCCCGGCAGGTTCTTTGCATACACGGGGTTGCCTGGTGCGAAGGTTCGGTGTTTGCTCGTTGAATCTAGGGGCTTCTCTGGGTTATACGTGGGGTGTAATCTGTCGAGTGGGGATCTTAACTTCCTCCCCATTAACAGTTCGGCTGGGCTCTTATTCGTTGTGGTATTTGGGGTTATGTGTTGGGTGAAGAGTAATTTATTTATTTTATCCTGGATCTCCCCGTGGTCTATTTTCCGGATGGTTTTCTTAGTGAATTGCACCATCCGTTCTGCCCTACCGTTCGCCGCCGGATGCGCCGGTGCTGTCAGCGCATGTCAGATGCCCCTTTCCGCTAGGAATTTTTCGAATTCCAGCGAGGTGAATTGGGGCCCGTTGTCGGAAACGACGACGTCTGGGAGGCCGTGCGTTGCAAAAGTTTGCCGAGTTCCTTGATCACGGCCTCCGTGGTTGTTGTTCTCATGTTGCTTACCTCCAGCCAGTTGGAGTAAGCGTCTACTGTTATTAGGAAGGTGTGTCCTTTTGTGGGCCCGGCGAAGTTTATGTGGATCCTAGACCAAGGTCCCCTTGGGGTTTCCCACTCTAGGACGAGTGCTGTGGGTGGGCTTGGCCTAGTTTCCTGGCATCGTTGGCACCTTGCTACCCATATCTCAATCTGTTTGTCCATCCCTGGCCAGGGCTTTAGTCCTAACGATGCCAGGGTGCCCCTCATGTAATAGTTCCAGAACCTTCCCTTGTAGTTTTTCTGGAATGACCACCCTATCCCCCCATAGTATGCACCCTTTTAATAATGAGAGTTCCGTTTGCCGGTTCCGGAATGTCTTGACGGACTCATCGTTGTCCCTTTACGGCCACCCTTTCTCGACCCAATGCAACACCCGCGCCAGACGTTTGTCTTTATTAGTCTCTCGGGCAATGTCTGACGCGGTTATGGGTAGGTTGGGTAGAGTCTCTATACTGAGGGTGGTCGTCGTGGGTGCTGGGTCGGTGTCAGGTTCCGGTAGCGGCGAGCGGCTTAAGGTGTCTGCATGGGAGATCGTCTTACCCGGTCTGTGTATGAGTCCGTAGTTGTAGGCCACCAGGAACTCGGACCACCTTGTCATTCAGGGAGACAGAATGTTCGGGGTGGCCCAGTTCCCTGCAAGGATTCCCAGCAGCGGCTTGTGGTCGGTTATGATGGTGAATGTCCGGCCGTAGAGATACTCATGGAATCTTTTTACTGCAGCAATGATAGCCAGAGCCTCTTTGTCCAGCGGGCTGTAGTTCCGCTCCGGTTTGGTGAGGGTCCTTGAAAAGAACGCAATGGGTGCTTCTTTTCCATCGGGGAGGGTATGGCTGAGGACAGCGCCGACGCCAAAGGGTGATGTGTCGCATGTGATGGCCAGAGGTAGGGTCTTGTTGTACTGTATAAGGACGGCATCCGAAGTGAGGAGGTCCTTTGTTCTCTGGAAGGCGGCTTGCTCGCGTTTCCCCCAAGTCCAGGTCGCCGCCTTGTCCAGGAGCTTATGCAAAGGCTCCGCCACCGTCGCCTTTTGGGGTAGGAAAACATTGTAAAAGTTAAGTAGCCCCAGGAATGCCTGTAGCTCCGTCTTTGACTTGGGTGTGGGGGCTTCTTTGATGGCCTTGATTTTTTGGTTTGTGGGGTGAATGCCGGGATGGTCTAGGAGAAATCCTTGGAATTCAACACGTTCCGTGTATAATTGGCATTTCTCCCTCTTTACCTTGAGCCCGGTCTCTTTGAATTTGGTTAGGACCTCCCTTAGGCGACCCTCTAGTTCGGCTTGGTTGGTTGCCGACACTAAGACGTCGTCGAAGTAAGGTACCACCCCCTTGATGCCTTGTAATAGTCTTTCCATTAGGCTTTGGAATATTCCCAGTGCCACGCTGACTCCGAATTGGAGCTGGTTGCATTTAAATGCTCCCCGGTGGGTGACTATGGTTTGCGCTTCTGCTGTTTCCTCGTTGACTGGCAACTGTTGGTATGCCTGGGCGAGGTCGAGTTTGGCAAAAACCTTGCCCCCTCCCAGTGAATGCAGTAGGTGTTGCACTACTGGGACGGGGTAGGCGCTTTGTTGCAACGCGCCATTTAGGGTGGCCTTATAATCCCCACAGATCCTCACCGACCCATTGGGCTTGATTGGGGTGACTATGGGGGTCTCCCACCGGGCATGGTCTATGGGTTGTAGGACCCCTTGCTTGACGAGCTTGTCAATTTGCTCGTCTATCTTGGGTTTAAGTGCGAATGGCACCCGCCTTGGTTTCAGGCATTTTGGGGGGACGTTTGGGTCTAGGCTGAATGATATAAGGGGCCCTCGGTACTTGCCTAGGTTTCCGTCGAAGACCTCTTGGAATTCCCGGGCTAGTTGTTGCTCCCAGCTGTCGTCGGTGACGTGGTCAATTCCCGTGACTGCAATGCCGAGCGGGGCGAACCATTGCAGTCCCAGTAGGCTTGGGCGGTCGCGATTGACGATTGTCAGGGGAAGCCTTTCGGTGCGCCCTTTGTATGTTACATTGAACTGTCCGGTTCCGATTACCGGGATACGGTTTCCCTGGTAGTCCTTTACGATTAGTCTCTGGCTGTCTAGGCCTTTCCTTTGGATGGTAGGCACCAAGCGCTTTATTTCTTGCCATGCTATCATGGAGAGGTAGGACCCGGAGTCCACCTCCATTTTGCATGGCTCGCCTTCGATGCCTACTCTACGTAGACCTTCCGGGCATCATTGGTTGCGGCATTGCCGATGCTGACCGTCTGATGGGTCTCCTCTCTTCGCCAGATCTTGCTGCCTCGTAGGGATCGTCCGTTCTGGTCCCATCTGTTGTCAGAGGGGCGATCTCTGGTCCGGGGTGGTGTGCTCTCTCTCCTCCGTTAGCTCTGGTCCCATCTGGGCGGGCTGCAGTTCTTTTTGAGGCAGCAGACGCGGGCAATGTGTCCCTTCTTGTCACAATGCCGGCAGATCGACTCAAAAAACCGGCATTCGGACCTGGGGTGTTCGCCTCCACAACCGGCACAGTTGGTCCTCGACTTACAACCCCTTCGGTTCCGTGCGTCGCGGCCTGCCTGGAGGCGATGAATTTCCTCCTCGTCGGAAGTGCCCGATGCCGAGTGGAAATCACCCTGGTGGGTGGTCGTCTCGGGTTGGGCCTCGGCTGACCTTGCAGGGTGGTTGTTCCCGCTGCGGTCCCCAGCGTTCAGTCGGCGCATGCGGTCGGCGGATGTTCGGGTCGCTTCGGCGGCTGCGGCTGCCGTGAAGGTATCTGCAAGGCTGATGTTGCCCTTGGCCATCAGCCGACTCTGGAGGACGGGGTCCCTCAGGCTGAGCACGATTCGGACTCTCAGGGCGTCATTCAGGTTGTCGAATTCGCACAGCCCCCCTAGGCGCCGTAGTTCAGCGACAAAGTCGCTGAAACTCTCACCCGACCGTTGGTCCCGACAGTAGAACTCGTTGCATCGGATTAGGATGGGCACCTCTGGAGCGTAGTGCCGCCGAAGTATTGGCTCGAGGACGTCCCAGTCCATCGCGGTCGCGTCGGCGGGTTTGGCAAGTGCCTTGGCCATCTTAAATACCTCGGTCCTGCAGTGGGTCAGGAAGACGGCTCACTTCATGGGGCCGGTGGCGTCCTTCAGGTCGCTGCACTCAAGGAACATGCGGAATCTGTCAGAGTACGATTCCCAGTCCTCGCTGGCGGGGTTGAAGGGTGCGGGGGGTGCGATTTTCACCATCGTGGAGATTCGTCTCACTTCCGTCGGACACGTGGTTCAGTTCAGGATCTGGATCCCACCTTCGTCGCCAGTGTTGTGTCTTCGGAAATGATGCCAGGAGTCAGTGACTTCGTATCAAGCTCTTTTATTGATGTAGGAACCGAACTGGCGCTATAGGAAAAGTTCGCGGCTTTTATTTCTTTAGCCGCGGCGGCCGCGGCCAATGACACCGCTTTGAATCTCCCGTGATTTGAACCGACCAATCACGGGAGATTCCTAGCGAGCCAATCGGCGCGGCTTGCCTAACCAATCAGAGTGCCCCTCGCCTTGGCCAATCAAGGCGCGGGGATCTCAAGAATGCTAATGAGGGGACAGAACACAAACCATACATGAGCTGAACTCAGACAAGACAACAACACCTGGTGATCCAATTGGTCAAATTATGTCCCCTAAACAGAAAGAACAAGTTCAGATCACAGATGGCTGGCTTTGACTACCAGTAGATCATATAAAACATGAGTCTCTGCAGACTCAGTTAATTGGACTGAAAGAGTCTTCCAATAAGACATGGGATGTATTGGAAGCTCAATATATTTGTTTCAAGTTATAATATTTGTTTCAAGTTATATATTTTTTCTTCTATTATGTTCTTATAACACTGGTTCTGAAGGTGGATTTTAACACATCTATAAAGACTGTTAAGCCTGGTTTTCCCAACCAGGGTTAGGGAGACAAGCTAAACAGAATGTGCAGCTTAGTCAGATAGGCACACAGATAAATGAGTGAGCTAAGCTTGTATGTTTATTAACATACAGTAAAAATAACAGATACGCTTGTGCTATCAAATATATAGTTTATTCCATTATGAGTTCATAGCATAGTCAAAATAACAGTCCAATAGTCATATATCATTTAGTCAGTCCATTCAGGGATATTCAGTTAGCAAAGTCCGTGTAGAAATATCCTATGTCAATTCACTTACAAGCCAGTCCTTTGTTTTCTCTCCCGTTCGAGCAATGCAGACTTGTTTCCTTGCAGTAATCAGGGATCATCAAAGCCAGAGAGATAGCAAGCTGCCATCTTGCTTCTTTTAAAGTGCTTTCACAACCACTCCCTTAATTACTGTTCCACAGTTAAAGTTGCAGACACTTTAACATACAAATTATGATTACATATTATTATTTACCTAAACCAGTTAGGGTAAAACAATGTTATCCCTAACAAAGACCAATAAATGTAAACCAGAGCAAATAATTGTGAAACTTTTTAAGCTATTGCTTTCTGAAAATGATTTTTCTGGCTAATATTTGTATCTTTTCCCAGCTAAATGCAACTAGCAGATTACCCAGGCAGAGATATTTTTTATAAATGTTAATTTTATGCAATAGCAGGAAATCCCTAGTTAGCTTTTCTTCCAAATTTCTGGAACTGATTTGAAAGTCTACTAATCAGGAATTCTTCTGAGTTCCTCAGCTAAAAGATTTCTTCTTGCTCCATTTTCATATTAACTGCTTGAACTATTACAAACAATATTTCTAATTGGCTTTTCAAAACTTACTGGAGTTCAATAATTATAAGGCACTCTTAAATTTTTGCCTGCTATGTCTGGCCACATATGGGATTATTCATGTAGAATTAAATATGATACATAGTCTTTCCTTTCTTTTTTCATTTTGTCCCTTTGAATATGTGTCCTGGTACCTAACATTTAAATATGTAAAATAAATGAGAATATTAAGATGAGATGTGTGCTAATGGAATAGATATTTGATGCTCCTATGATTAAGCCAAAAGTTTCTATACTTCAGAAGAATCCTATCAAGTACCAAATAATTCCAAAGAGACTTATTTTCAGGTCAATTGATTGACCTGAAAATAAGTCTCTTTGGAATTATTTGGTACTTGATAGGATTCTTCTGAAGTATAGAAACTTTTGGCTTAATCATAGGAGCATCAAATATCTATTCCATTAGCACACATCTCATCTTAATATTCTCATTTATTTTACATATTTAAATGTTAGGTACCAGGACACATATTCAAAGGGACAAAATGAAAAAAGAAAGGAAAGACTATATATCATATTTAATTCTACATGAATAATCCCATATGTGGCCAGACATATAGCAGGCAAAAATTTAAGAGTGCCTTATCATTATTGAACTTCAGTAAGTTTTGAAAAGCCATTTACTTCTTGAAAACATTTACTTCTTTATATATTCTATCCTTTACTTCTTTACTGCTACAGTGATTGTGATTCATTGAACAAATATGGGTAATAGCTTCCATCATGTCACCTACTCACAGTACATGTCACACTATTTGTAGAGAGTGGATTTTAGAGGTTAAGGCAAAGTAAAGTAAATAGTGTTCTATCAAGACTGTGAAAGTGAACTTTAGTTTGTCTGAGAAATAAGTGTCAATATGTTTGGTGGTCTTGATAAGAGAATGTAGAACTGAAATCTTAAAGTGTTGCTTAATCACGTATGGCTGTCAAATTCACTGTAGAGTTTCATCTCACCTATGTACTACACATACTCTTTATCATCTGCTTTTAAGTGATATGAGCTAGTAACATAACCTCCACCTCATGTCCAGTTTACTTCTGAGGCAATATAAACAAGTTTTAGATATTCCCATTTGGAAGAGATGTTTTCTATCTCCAAAATCCATTTTTAAAAGAAAGACAATTTTTAAGGCACCTCAAAGATGAGGCAATGAAAAACATGATCAGGGATAGTGATTTTCTTAGCTTCATCAATAAATCTAGTGAATATCTATGACAATTTTCCCCCCACCCCACTGATTTCTGAGAATACCATTGGTTTTGTGTTGAATATGTGAATTTGAAAGGTACATTGAAACACTCTGATGTCAAATTAAGAACAGAAGATTTCAGAGTGGAAGCAAGGATTCACCAGTCACCAAAATTGACTTTAAAGGTTTTGCTATTTATATGATTCAGAAGTCATTCTAGGCATTACTTCCAATTCTTTATTTCAAAGGCAATGGAGATATTGAGATATGAATACATGTGTTTTTCATCAGTTGCTTGTCTTCCAATTTAATATTTAGTAAGCAAGCCATTTCTAAAGTTCATTTTCAGTACTTTTCAGAACTATACTTTAATTCCAGAATCACAACTACTAGGGCAGAAACACTGTGGCTCTGGAATGCTTTCTTTTATCACCTCTTTTTTGTTTGTTCAGTGATGAAAAATGAGAATTAAAATGTGAAAAAGAAAAAGGGAAAGGAAGTGAAAAATGCCATTCTATGTTTTGTTTCACAACAATAGAGAACATTGTAAAATAGGAAAGGAAAGAAAACACAGCAGTGGATGATGTTTTAAGAGCCATAATATATCTGTCTGAGTGCATGCCTACTACCTGGATGTGAATTCAATAAAGATTACCTCAAAATCATTGAGGTTTAAGAACTGCTTAGCCATGATACAGTATTTTCAAATATTAGAATGTCCAAACTAAACAGAATCTGTCCTGCCTTCTGCCAGAGTGAAGCAGCTAGAGAAATTTGGATGCGGATGCTGCAACATATCAGTTTTTGCATAGGAAAATACTTTTAATTTAATGCAGACATTGGATAATTATTTGTAGATTGTAGAAGCTGGTTGTGGCATCTAAGAAAAATAAGCAATAATCTTTAAACCAGGACAGGTTACTGAGCAATGAAAAAGCTAAGAAATGGGGAAAGAGTAATTAAAATCACCATAAGCTGCTGCCTTGATGAACAACCTTCAAACCTAAATTACTGAGCCCTCAGAAGATCATATCTTCCAGCAAGGTCTTTTTATAGCACATACTGTAATTACTTATTTTCAACAGAACAACAATCTTCACTCATAAAGTTAACAGTGTTAGAGCAGGAAGAAAGTGATCAAGAGAGGGTTTATTGCTAAATCACTAAGAGGCAAGGTAAGCCCACAAAATCCCTTTTTTTTTGCTCTCATGAGTCCTCTGTTAAACCACTGACTACCTCTATGTGAACATTTCAACAAAATACATCTTTTGTGCATGTTGTGACAAAGACCATCAATAAGACTGACAGCTGAACAGATAAAAAATAGTAAAATCATTCTTAAGGTGTCCCTCACAAAATCACAAAGCCTTGACCTGAAAGCAGTTGAGTGGCTCCCTAACTCCCTTTATTAAAATGTTTTACTTACTTTTAAGCAATATTCTTCTATGCTACTTATAATGAACTGTTTCTTGCCAATTTCAAAATCACATCAATTAAGTTTTCTTTTTTTATAAAGAATTTTTATTTTTAAAAACAAACATACACATACAAAACATAAAAACATAAAACCATCTTCCATTTTATATACATATAGTGTGTCAGTTGCAAATCTTTTATGCTGTCCTTTTGTAGTCATTTAATCACAATTTATGTCAATTTTCACATTGTCAAAGTAACATGTGCTTATATATTTATCAGTTATTAATCATCCATGACTGAACTATTTATTCTATCATTTTATACGAGATGTTCCAAGTTTTATCTTAAAATTTATGTTATACTTTCAGCCAATGGTTATATATGTCTATATTATGTTTTATATCAATATATTAAATTTCTATCACAAAATTATCTATTACATTACCATGCCTTTTTATCCAACCATTGATAAAACAAATCCCATATAATATAAAATTGTTTATCTTCTTGTTCTCTAATTTCATATGTCAATTTACTCATTTCAGCACAGTCCATAATTTTCTTAATAACTTAATAATCTCTTTCGTTCCGGAGCTGTCCCAGCTTCAGCAGCTTGAATGGCTGCCTTTCCGCCTCCAGCAAAAGGGCTTCTCCTGGATCAACCAGGGACTTTGCGATGTCATCCTGTAGACAGGGTGTGCCTTAGTCATTCACCGTTTCTACAGGATGGTTTAGATCCATCAGGACCATCCAGCAATGAAGATATTGACAGTGATCTCAGAGAATCAAGATCGCACGTCGTACCTTCGTGATGCCAGCTCTGCCTTCAATTAAGAGTTTTTAAGGGCTGCAACTTTACTATTTTATATTAGGTTATTAAATATGCAACCATCAAGCCTGAATGCAGTGCATCTGACCTTGAAATCCAGTGTATGCCACCAGCTGATATAACAGCAAACAGCACATTCTACAACATTTCATCAAACATTTCATCTGTCTCTCAAATCCCAGTCATCAAAATCCATGAGAAAGTTTAGCTGGACTTTAATTATATGACCCTTAAGGACAAGAACCATAAACCTAACAAGAAAAACTTAACCAGAACCAGCTTGAAGCCTACAACCCTCTTTTTTAGGAAAAGAAAAGAAAGTGATTTAAACATTTATCACCCCTGTATTCAGGAGTTGTGGTTTCCTCAATACATGGCAAGCATTCCAATATTTTTTGGATGCAATCTTTAACAGCTCATGTGTTTATTGAGCATTTAAAGTTAGCTTAGATCTATCTCCTGTAAATGAGGTGATTAACAATAATTATACAACAGCCAAACCCTCCCTGAATAGTTCAAGTATCTTAGTGAACTTTCTTGAGAATGGCTGAAGATCCCCAGATGCGTCATAAATAGAAAATATTAAGAAAGACAAAACCAATTATGCTGGCAAGTTATAATGGTAACTGGCAAGGTTATGTCAAAGAAAAAGTCACTTCTCTCAATATATTTGGCTTCATTTTTTTCAATATATTCTACTCCAAAGTAATGCAACATTACATACATAATATTACATACATAAAATCTCTTTTTAAAAAGCAAGATACAAAATTCTCAGACTGTTCTTGTTTCCAAACCATTCTACTCCTTGACCACACTACTGGCTACATTTATTCTCAGATTAGAATGTTGTCATTTTCCACCACAATATCCCAAGTTAGTTTTTTCTTCCTTCTGGACATAATCAGAGAGACATAATTTTGCATAGTTAATAAAGACTTTCAATTTTTATAGGGGGTTATGTAATGATTTCTCTACTAAAACTTATGAGCAGCTTATAAAACCTTGTACATCCCAAACAATTGCTAACATTCTCTTTTCTGTCTGAGAATACTTTTGCTGCTCTTAAATCGTGGTTTTAGGTGCATATGTCACCTATGCAATACTGCACCACAAAATAATATTTTAACATAGGTGCAATTGTTTATAATTTTTTTAGTTTATTAAATGGATCTTCGTGTATAGGCATCCACTGAAATTCCACATTCTACAATAATTGCTTTGATTGAGTTGTCTAATCATTCCTGGAACAATTTTTTTTTTCTAACAACTGCCAGTTAGTCACTTTAATTCTATTTTATTCTTTTGGCATGGCATGCTAAGAATAGGTCAATCTTTGTTTCAACAGATTTTACACTTTTTGAAATTAATGTGTCATGAATACAAAATTTATATATTTGGTTTATTTAAGTTCTCATTTCTTTCCCAAATTATTCCAAAATTTGTCTCTCTTGTTACATTCTCACAGCTGAAAAAAATATTAAATGGTAACCATTTAAATTACTATCTTCAAAAAGATATATTGAAAGTACACAATTTAACTTTACATTAGATAGCCTCCTGTCATCTAACTATTTTTATAAAATAGGATGATAAACAATTGGACTTATATTAAATTGATTCTAATTTCTTCTATTTGTAGATGATAATGTTTTCTAAAATAGCTTCTGTTAATTTTTCTATACATTTATGTAGCATTGACTTACCCATTTAGTACTCTCTCATTTGTTCCATTCTGTTCAGTTTTTGCATAACTTCTCACAATAATATAGGAATTTTCTTGGAGCCCAAACTGATATCTAAATATTCAGCTTAATTGAATAATACCCTGTTGAGCATCTTAGAATATAAAATACATCTTTAAATTTACATTTAAAGAAATTGACAGAGACCGTACTTATTGCACAAACTCTCTAGATTTAAATTAGTGTAATTAAATTACTGCCTTTATGTAATTCTAAAACAGCCTTTGCTTCAAAATCTGTCACTTGGAACTCAAATTAATATTCTTTTACCTACAATTGAATTTACATTTTCTGATTATATGCAACCTTTGTCCTGAATATGCGATTAACCTTTTATTTGATTTTTTTGTAATATTTTTATTTGCAAAGTTATATACAGACCATAAGAGCTGGTTTGATATACTGGTTAAGGCATCAAGCTAGAAACTAGTTCAGTCCAGTGGTGGAATTCAAATTTTTTTTACTACCGGTTCTATGGGCATAGCTTGCTGGGCATGGCAGAGGAAGGATACTGTAAAATCTCCAGTCAGAGATAGTATTTGTTGGTTCTCTGAACTACTCAAAATTTCTGCTACCAATTCTCCAGAACTGGTCAGAACCTGCTGAATACCACCTCTGGTTCAGTCCCACCTTAAACACAAAGCCAGCTGGGTGACTTTGGGCCATTTATTCTCTTTCAGCATTAGGAAGCAGTCAGTGGCAAACTAGTTCCAAAATACTATGAAAAAACTGCAGGGACTTGTACAGGCAGTAACTAAGAGTCAGTGTTGACTTGAAAGCAATGAACAATGATAGCAACAATAACAAAACTACCAGCCTATAAGAAATAGCATTACATGTCCCCTTATATCAGTCTTAACACTTATAATTTTATGAACATTCATAAGTTGATTAACAGTCCATTCTTTTTGCATGCTTTCCATTTTAATCAGTTTAAATGAACAGTTTTAATGAATCTTCTTCATACATGAACATTAGTTTGATTTAATCTATAATTTTTTTATCTTCAGTTCTGCACATTTTTGTAAACTGACTTTTTGCATTCTTTTTCAACAGCTGCTCCTTTAGGATGAGACAGCCAAACTGAAACACAGTTTTCAGTGTTGAGTCTTTGGCATTGCAACAGAGAGCTGAGATTTAATTTATTAAAGACTTTCTCTTTACCCCTCCAAATACCCATTTCATCTAGTTCTTTTAATTGAGTTACACCTTACTCTTTAGTTCTATAACATCAGCTGTGTGTTCCAATATTAACTCATTTATTTTTAACAATATCACTCTCACTGGTGTAAATTTAATTACACATACCACAAATCCTTAATTAAGGAGTCACATAGATGTCTAAACACACAAGACTATGCTAAAAGCTGTAGCTCAGTTACATAAGCAATAATGCTTTCACATTTTGTTTCCCTGTTAAAAAAAACCTATGCCTCTCATATGTAATATTCTTTTTTTGATGCACAGTACATTTCAAATTTCTCAAACAATACCTGCACTTTCTGACACCATGTTATTAAATCAGCTTATTATACTCACAAAAAATACAGTGTAATGTATTACAACTCATAATAGATGTCAGAAGGGGTCAGTCTCATGGAGAAAATTCAGACAAAATACTAACTCTAAGACAACGCTGAAAACTTATTGTGTCAGGTGTTCTGCTCTTGTGATTGTCCCCTGTATCTTGGATTACAACACAGAAGCTATTCAGCTGCTTCTTGAGCACTTAGTAGGCTCCAGCTATTACCAAGAGGGCTTATGATTTTTCTATATAAGATATAATCCAGAAGTTACTGCAAATCAACCAGACATTCAGACATCCTGACATTTTCATAGTCAGAATTAAACATGCAGGAACAGAGATGACTTCATCTGTTATATGAAGATAGTATGAAGAAATAAATTGCACCAAACTTCTCAGTCTGTTATATTATCAAGATATTTTCCGAAAGGCTCTTATTAAAGTACTAATCAGTTCTGAGCCCTGACTGAGCATGAGCTGGCTAAACTTGGTTAACTGTTACTAATAATTTAAAAATAATAATAAGAGTATCAGGCTAGCCCAAGCAATGTCCACAAATGTCTATGAAGATTCTCAGTCATCCAGGTCATGGTTGCCCTAAATAAGCTTTTTCAAGAGGAAATTGGATTTTCTTGTTTTTCTTTGAAGACATTTTGCTTCTCATCCAAGAAGCTTCTTCAGCTTCAGCTTTAGAGCTAAAGAAGCTTCTTGGATGAGAAGCAAAATGTCTTCAAAGAACATTGTCCACTGTTGTAACTATGTATCATTCATGTGATTGCAACTATGTATCAGTGCAACTATGTATCATTCAAGCATTGCAATAATGTATCATTCTCATGTAAACATTAGACTTCTGTCTCTTCAGTGATCTTTGCCAGGCATGCATAAGAGACGGGGAGTTAAGCATCTGTCAATACAGAATGATATCCTAGCTGACTTGAACAATTGTAAATCACAAACATCCTGTTAACCTGGTATCCTAACTGACCTGAACAGTTGTAAATCACATACATCCTGTTTAACCTGGTATCTTAACTGACCTGAACTATTGTAAATTATGTGTATCCTGTTGACCTAAACTATTGTAACTCATGTATATCCTGTTTACCTTGGGCTCTGAAAAATTTCACCCCCCTGTGAAAAAGCATAATAAAAGAGCGTGTGCCGAGACATTCGGGGCGCACTCATCCCGAGAAACCTCGTCTCGTGTCGTTTCTTCCTCTTTCGCTCCCTCTCATGAGGCGCCCATCTGATGCGGGATAGCAGATACCGCATTCTGGTGACCCCGACGTGATTCCCTAAGGGGGATACTCAGCGGCGCGCCCATATCTTATCAGCTCGGTGGGAGCTGTGCATCGCCAGGCGCCTGAGCGAATTGCACATCATCGGATCTGAAAGACGGTCTCGACTTTAGTAAGTATGGGTAGAGGCTTTTCTCAACAGCAGATGCAGCATCTGAAGGAATTGAGAGAGCTAGTTGCTTCTTCTTCTAAATACTCTGCTAATTTAAAGGGCTCTCCCATAAAAAAGAAATCTATTGCTACATTATTGGCTTATGTGTGGCAACATTGCCCCAATTATCCAGAGAGAGGGTCCTTAAAAATTTCCAATTGGCAAAAAATTGGTGAATATCTCCATAATCCTCCTCGTGCACCTATTGGCATTTTGGTCACTTGGAGGAAAATTATGGAGGCTTTAAAAGTCCATTATAAAATAGAAGCAGGGAGTGTGTTTGAATCTCCCCCGCCAAGTTATAACTTTTCTATCCTTCAACCTTCCGCTCCCAATGATCATAAATCAGTATGGGAGCCTCTTTCCATTCAATCCACTTCCTTAAATGTAGAGCCCTCGTGTCCTCCACCACCACCCCGAGGTGGGGGGGGTGTTGTAAAAGCCATTCAACAAGCCTTTTATGAAGGAGAAATAGATGAGGACACCCTTGCAGCTGCCTCCCTTTATCCTATCATACAAGCCGGTAATCCTCCAGCTCCTCAGTATACCCCAATGCCGTACAAAATAATTAAGGATTTAAAAGCAGCTTGTAAGGAAAATGGTATTCAATCACACTATGTACAGGGTCTTTTAGGATCAATAGCCCAACCAGGTGCTGACTTGATAAATGCTGATTGGCGTACATTATTTAACATGATCCTCACGCCTTCACAATTTTTGGTCTGGGAGTCAGAATTTCTTAAACGTACCGCAGCCGCAGCCGCTAGAGGCTTGCCGGCAGCTGTCACTTTAGATATGCTTAACGGTACTGGCACCATGTTTTCCATTGCCCAGCAGATTGCCACAGACCCAGCTGCTTTCCCTATAATACAGGAATGTGCTTTGGCCGCTGCTCGAAAGGTTGATAATGCGGGATGCGTGCCCAACTCTTTCTCTAAAGTTATTCAAGGACCTTCTGAGCCTTTTTCCTCCTTTATAAACCGTCTCACAGAAGCCTTAGAGAGAGAAATTGATAATAGGGAGGCTTGTATTGAATTACAAATGAAACTTGCTTATGAAAACGCAAACGCTGATTGTCAGAAAGTTTTGCAACCATTAATTAATAAGAAAAATGTTACCATGGCAGATTATCTTACAGCCTGCCGAATCATAGGAACCACATCCCATTCCATGTCTACGCTGGCTACAGCCATTACTGAAGGCATGCAGCAGAATATGGGCTCTCTTCTTCCCATTTCCCAACAAAATACTCGCAAAATGGGCAATTGTTTTAATTGCGGTAAGCCAGGTCACTTTAAGAGCCAATGCAGGGTCCTGGGCAGGGGAGCAAATATGTCAAGAAACCAGGTAGCTCGCCCAATGACACCATGCCCTCGATGCCAAAAGGGCTATCACTGGGCTAGTCAGTGCAGAGTCCAAAAGAATGGACAGCAGAATAGCCCTGCAATCACTCAAAAACCTTTTTTGAATCAGGGAAACTAGAAACGGGGCAGGCAGCCAGCCCCACAACAAAGGCTGCTGAAACTTGCAACTTTTCTTCTTTCGCTTACGATCTTGTTGCTAATGAAACTGTAACTTATTTTCCTGGTGTCGCTGACTTTCTCTTTGTACATCCTGTTCAGCCTTTTCATATGCCCCCCGATATTCCAGTGCTAGTCTTTCCTGTAAGGGATTTAGCTGAACAAGGTATTCTTGCCTCTCCTTTTCTGCATGACCCCACTGTATTGTCTGATGTGTGGTCTTCCAAATCCTAACATAATTCCTCAAGAGTATGACCTTATCATTATCGATTTAAAAGACTGTTTTTTCTCCATTCCATTACACCAGTTAAATAGAAAATTATTTGCTTTTACAGTACCAACCTTAAATAATCAGAGACCTACCAAACGATATCAATGGAAAGTCTTACCGCAAGGCATGTTAAACAGTCCAACTATGTGTCAATTTTTTGTGGATTTAGCCTTGCAACCATACAAGGACAAATATCCTCATTTTTTAGTCTATCATTACATGGATGATATATTGGTATCTGCACCTGGCCCAAAGGGTATGGTATTAAAAACTCTGCCATGCCTGAACTCCATTTTAGGTAAAGCAGGTCTCACTATAGCCCCAGAAAAAGTTCAATCCAAACCACCCTTTTTCTATTTAGGTCACAAGTTACTTGCTTCGGCTGCTGTTCCTTCCCTTCCCCTCCCAACGCTTCCCCCGAAACCAACACTTGTGATTTTACAGCAGTTCTTGGGAACCTTAAATTGGGCATGTCCTTATTTGGGTTTGACTACAGCTACATTAGCTCCTCTCTTTAATGCTCTCACGCAAGGTAAAGCCCCGTCCGATGTTATCATTCTAAATAAAGAGCAGTTGCAGGCATTGAAAGACATTTCCCATTTAATGGCTACTAGATGGGTGGATCGGGCTATAGAAAATTGTCCTTTATCAATTGCTTTACTAAATACTGTTCAGAAACCAACAGCTGTCATTATGCAAATTCATCAGACACAGGTTCTGATTTTAGAATGGCTGCATTTGTCTCACACCCCACGGACCACAATTACTAATAAAGCCTCTGCATATTCTCAGTTAATCTTTAAAGGTTGACAAAGATGTAAACAACTTATGGGATTTGAGCCTGTTTTTATATTCACTCCTTGTTCAGTGACTACTTGGGAAATGCTATGGTGTAATTCAGAAGAACTGCAATATGCTTTAGAAGAGTGGCCAGGGCAAATTTCTTGCCATTTACCAGCTGACCCACGGTTCACTTTTCTTAAAACTCTCCCTTTTGAATGGCATTCCCCCCTCTCAATATCTCCATTAGTAGATGCACCTACGCTTTATGCCGATGGGGGGAAAATGTATGGTGCTTGTGCATGGTACCAGGAGGGAGAGTGGAAAACTAAAATTACCCCTCCGCAATCTTCTGCTCAACAGGCAGAACTTGCTGCATCTCTTATTGCGTTTCAACAGTTTCGAAAGGCTCCTTTTAATTTAATAGTAGATTCCTTATATGTTTCTCAGATTTTGAAAAATATATATCAAGCCTATTTATCTCCTAGCATATCTGTTTCTTTGTTAAAGTTATTGCTTTCTCTACAGCAATGTATCAACAATCGCACACATCCATTTTTTGTAGCACATATCAGGAGCTATCAACCTCTTCCTGGTATATTACAGGAGGGAAACAAGGTGGCCGACGCAGCTGCAACAGCTGCATCAGGTAAATCAATTTGTAATCTGACAGCATCACAAAGTCATGACTCTTTCCATCAAAATAGAAAAGCATTACAAAAACAATTTGCTCTAACTCAGGCAGAAGCTACCGCAATCATTCAACAATGCCCCACATGTATCAAGCAAGCACATTCCATTCCCATAGGGGTTAACCCTAGAGGATTAAAAGCTTGTGAAATTTGGTAAATGGATGTAACTCAGTATCCACCTTTTGCCCCATGGAAATATTTACACGTTTCAATAGATACATATTCAGGATTTATTCTGGCTACTCCTCAAAGGGGAGAAGCTGTAAAACATGTCATCAATCATTCAATTCGTACCTTTGCTTTGCTGGGACGTCCAAAAGAAATAAAAACAGACAATGGACCTGCCTATACAAGTTCTGCTTTTCAGGACTTCTGTAACAGATGGGATGTAATCCACAAGTTTGGGATCCCTTACAACATTCAAGGGCAAGCTATTGTAGAACGGGCTCATTTATCTCTGAAAATTGCTCTTGATAGATATTCGTTGCGGGGAAAAACCCCGAACCTCCCAGCATTGCAAAATTCTCTTAACATTTGTCTTTATACTCTAAACTTTCTCAATCTGACTGGCATTCCTCCCACTTCTGCTGCTTCTCGTCACTTTTCCTCCCCCTCACCCCCTCCTAACAGACCTCTGGTATATTATCGCAGATTGCCAGATCCTGCCTGGCAGGGTCCCGCTGAGCTTCTCATTTGGGGGAGAGGATATGCTGCGATCTTACTGCCAGACAAAACCACTTGCTGGATCCCTGGTCGGGCGGTAAGACCCTATCATGGGAATTCCTCCGATGCATCTGCATCTTAAACTCTTCCTGATATTCTTGCCTATATCCTCCTTGCAATTTCTACCTTATTCATATCCTACTTATACCTTTGTTCAACATGGTCATTGGACCACATTAGAATTTCGCTTTATTAATTATGATAGTGACTGTCCTATTGTTTGTTGGCATGATAATCTTCCCATAAATCTATCTCCTTATATTCACACATATTTCAACAAAACATATGCTTCCTGTCAAAAGATGATTCGTGTTAAAGCCACTTCTTTAACAGAAGGCTATTATACTTGTTCCATGAGGGTACGTCATGAAAATGCTACCCGTAGCTTTCACTCTGTCACTTCTGTTTTGTTTACAGAACACTCTACCACTCGCTCTTTTGTTCCTTCTTTACTCTTCCTATGGAAAGGAACCTTAAAATCTTTTCCTCTTTTCAATCTAAATATAGGGGGACCTAAATGTCCTTATATTGCATCATGGGTTTCCCCACCCCAATTAACGTCCTTGATGAATGATCAAATTAATCTTTATTGTCATTATTGTAATTATTATCCTTTTTCTACTAATTGTATTCCCTCCTCATATCATAAATGTTCCACAAATAACTTATCCATAGCCCTTTCTCCTACCTGTCATGCTTTTATATACCCAAATTCTGATCCTGTCAACAAACGACGCTTCAAAAGAACTGCCCATGACGATCCGCAGAAGCCTCATAGAAGGTATAATATTACTTGGACTATAACTGACTTTCAAGGCGTTTGTTTAAACTTTACAACCAATTTTTCTCGCATAGAAGACTTTTACCCACCGCTTCAATTCGATTTGGCAGAGATGCTTGTAGGCTCCACCGCTTACAACTCGCCTTCTCATCCAACGGAGCCTAATCATAGATTTGTGAATGAACATAGGTTTTATGTATGCCCCGGACAGCCCGTTTCCGACACTCAGCCCCCTGCCCAACGACTTCTAGACTGTGGGGGGTTGTCAGATTACTTTTGCAAAGACTGGTCGTGTGTTTCAACTGGACATATTTATTGAGATCCGGGCACTAAGGGTGATCTCATTACTGCCACTCGCACCACATGGAATATTCCATGTGGTGGTAAAAAATTGCCCAAATGCAACCCGATAACCATAAGGTTCACAGACAAAGGCAAGAAAAGTACTCTATGGGACACTGGCTTGAAATGGGGTGCTCGCTTAAAAATAGCTTGGCCAGGAGAGCATTATGGAAATATTTTTTACATTCAACGTCACATTGAACTCCCTCGCTCTGACCCAGTGGGACCACATGAAAAGGTTATTAAATCCCCTTTCTTGCAACCCATAACACAGGAAGTTAACCCATTGATTCCATTGATCAAAGCTTCCTATGCCTTGTTGAACTCCTCAAACTCATCAATTGCCTCCACATGTTGGCTTTGTGTTTCTGCCTCTCCACCTTTTTACGAAGCCATCGCTTCCCAAGAACCCATTGTTAATTCCACATCAGATGAACGTTGCCGTTGGAGAAACTCCACTATTACTGTTTCTTCCATCACTGGGGTTGGTTGTTGTTTCCTGAACAGTCCTAGAGATCTCAGATATTACATTCTGTTTGTCTCAATGTGAGCAGTGTATTCTTGCTTAAACTGAACTGAATTGAAAATAATTTTGTCTTTAGCACTGATGATATTACCAACTGGGTAATGAAACATCTGCAAGAAAACAACCAAGGTCAGAGAGCACCAAGGACCTTGGTCTTTCTATTTTAATGACTATTATCTCAATTCTGAAAAATTTCTTTACCATGTCTGTTTTTATCAACTATCTTAAATAATTTCAAGTTGTTTCCAATTCAGTCACTATAGCATACCCTTACAATTATAAAAGAATTTAAAAATTCCAGTGATTCATTGATGCAACATAAATTTATAGTGGAGCATGATCTCTCTCTCCTTGTAGTTTATGGGCCAACTTTCGTATTGAAATTTCATCTACCGTTAAGTCCCATATGGAGATTAATTAAAACAAAAACTTGCTCCGAAAACATCTTTGCCATTCTCCTGTTCCTTCCAATGGCAACTATGAATACTGAGATTCTCCATTAGAGACAAAGGTCATTGGGTTTCACATTATAGTCCCTGTGTGGAAAAACAAAGGGAGTAGGGTTCCACAAAAGAAGCATTAAATATACATTGGCTGTGAATTAACCAGACATTCCAAGTGGCATTAAAGTTTGCTGATAATATATTGTGCTGGACAGATGTTGCAACAAAGGATCTCTGTAAAAGAACAGAGGTGGCACAGCTTGTTCCTATTACATTTTCCATTGGGATGAAGTGTAGTGCAAAGGGATTTGTGATATCAGACCATTTGTGCTGAAACATACTACAAGAAAGCAGCATCCACAAAATATGTAAGACCTATATATGTAAGTCTTTCAAAATTATCCACTGTCTCATGATCACAGAAATATGTGTGCTTAAAAATCATGAAACATGCAAGCATGCTAATTTAAGTATTGTAGGAAGAGCATGCATTTAATTTCATGACTCAGTTTCAAATTTTATCCTAGGTAGTTTACAAATCAGTCATAAATCTTATACTTACAGCTTTCTTTATCTTCTTTTTTCAGTTCCAGGCAAACGAGGCAGTATTTTAATTGAGAAAATTGCAAGCAATCCAATCACATTTTGATGGAAAGCAAATGACATTGGTATAATTATGTGAACTATGTCACGATCGGTTGGATGTAATGATTGCATGATGAAATGTTTCAAATTGATTTTATAGAAATCAGTTAAAAGAAAAAGATAACAAGATACATTTTTCCTATTATCCAAATGAGCTGCAGATTTCTTGCATGGAAAATTGTGTATAGAAGTTACAAGGATCAAAGGACCAAATGAAACTATTATACAGTATATTCCCACAATTCATTTGCCAGAAATACAATGCTATCTGTTATAGATAAAAAGAGTAGATGATAGATGATTGATTGATAGATAGAACAGAAATTATCAACAAAAAATCAGATGTTTAAGAAAATATGGGTTTATAATTGTCTTCTTTTATCATGTTTACTTTTCCCTAGCCCATACTGTATGACCCAATAGAAAACAAGAGAAATAACAAAATAAAAAGACCTGTAAATGGAAGTGGGGAATGACTGTGGTAAAAGAAAGCAAAGATAGTAGCAGCCTCCTTGAGTGTATTCTGAAAACATTTGGAGCACCATTTGAAGACTACTGGAATTGACAAAATCACCACCAGTCAATTGCAAAGAGCAGCTTTACTTGGAACAGCTTACTTCCTGTAATGAAACCTTTAACAATTAAACAACAACATCTTGGGAAGGACTCAATAGATGAATAACAGTACTAATCTTGTCTGATTGTCTGTGCAACCAATCATAATAATAAAATATTATGAACCCTGAAAATAAAGTTGATTGTTAGAAAATGCATCTAACTTGAACTCATTCAAAAACCTATTCTTTGAATCTAAATAAGAGCACCAAAGGCAGGAAAAGAAATGTCTGCATTCTCAAGTGTTTTCACAATAATCGTGTTTGATTTATTTAGACTTGCAGATGACATCAAGCTGAGAGGAAGAGTAAACATTTTAGAAGATAGTCTCAAGAAACAAAAAAAGTTTAACAGATTTGAACACTGGGCTTTAACTTTATTCTAAATTCAATTCAGTGGTGAGAAAAGTAAAGTCTTACACTGAGGCAAGAAAAATCAAATGCACAGATATAGAAAAGGTAGTACCTTGCTCAACAGTAATGACTGCAAAAGGGATCTAGGTGTCCTAGATCATTACCAGCAGTGTGCTGCAGCTGCCAAAAAAGCCAATTCAGTTTAGGCTGCATCAAGATAGTAAAGTGGTACTATTGCGTGAAGTGCAGAGAAGAAGAACAACGAAGATGATAAGGTGTTGTAACTATGTATCATTTATGTGTAATCATTAACTTCTGTCTCTTCAGTGACCTTTGCAAGGCACGTACAAGGGACAAGGAGCTAGACATCTGTCAATAAAGCTTATTCACACTATGAGTAATCTGTCTGGTATGCAGCTTTGTAAAACATGCATATCCTACTTGACTTGAGCTTTGTAAAACATGCATATCCTACTTGACTTGAGCTTTGTAAAACATGCATATCCTGTTCGACTTGAGCTTTTGAAAAAATCACTTCTTTGTGATGAAGCACAATAAAAGAGCGTGTACCAAGACATTCTGCGCACTCATCCCGAGGAACTTCATCTCCTGTCGTTTCTTTCTCCTTCGCTCCCTATCATGAGTCGCCCATCTGATGTGGGATAGCAGATACCGCATTCTGGTGACTCCGATGTGATTCCCTACGGGGGATGCATTGCGACGCGCTCATATCTTACTCGCTCGATGGGAGCTGTGCATAGCCAGGCCTGAAGCGAATTGCACATCATCGGACCTGAAACACGTTGCCGACTTTCGTAAGTATGGGCGGAAACTTTTCTCAACAACAGACGGAGCATCTGAAGGAATTGAGGGAGTTAGTCGCGTCTTCTTCTAAATATTCTGCTAATTTAAAGGGCTCGTCTGTAAAAATGAAACCTATTGCTACATTATTGACTTATGTGTGGCAACATTGTCCCAATTATCCAGAGAAAGGGTCCTTAAAAATCTCCACTTGGCAAAAAATTGGTGAATATCTCCATAATCCTCCTTGTGCACCTATTGGCATTTTGGTCACTTGGAGGAAAATTATGGAGGCTTTAATGGTCCATTATAAAATAGAAACGGGGAGTGTATTTGAATCTCCCCCGCCAAGTTATGATAACTTTTCTGTCCATCAACCCTGTGCTCCTGATGGTCATTGCGGAGGCCTCCCTCCATTCAATCCACTTCCACAAATGAAGAGCCCCTGTGTCCTCCACCACCCTCCCGAGGTGGGGGGGGGGTGTTGTAAAAGCCATTCAACAAGCCTTTTATGAAGGGGAATGGATGAGGACACCCTTGCAGCAGCTTCCCTCTATCCGGTCATACAAGCCGCAATCCCCCAGCTTCCCAGTATACCCCAATACCATACAAAATAATTAAGGATTTGAAAGCAGCCTGCAAGGAAAATGGTATTCAATCCCGCTATGTACAGGGTCTTTTGGGGTCAATAAGCCAACCAGGTGCTGACTTGATAAATGCTGATTGGCATACATTATTTGCCATGATCCTCACACCTTCACAATTTATGGTCTGGGAATCCGAATTCCATAAGCGTATTGCAGCCGCAGCCGCTAGAGGCTTACCAGCTAATGTTACTTTAGACATGCTTAACGGTACCGGCACCATGCTTACCATTGCCCAGCAGACTGCCACAGACGCAGCTGCTTTCCCTATATTACAGGATTGTACTTTGGCCGCGGCTCGAAAAATTGATAATGCGGGATGCATGCCCAAATCCTTCTCTAAGATTATCCAAGGACCTTCTGAGCCTTTTTCCTCCTTTGTAAACTGTCTCACAGAAGCCTTGGAGAGACAAATCAACAATGAGGAGGCTTCTAATGAATTAGGTTTAAAATTGGCCTATGAAAACGCAAACGCTGATTGTCAGAAGGTTTTGCAGCCATTGATTAACAAGACAAATGTTACCTTGGTGGATTATCTTGCAGCCTGCCGAATCATAGGAACCACATCCCATTCCATGTCTACTCTGGCTACAGCCATTACGGAAGGCATGCAGCAGAATATGGGCTCTCTTCTTCCCATTTCCCAACAAAATCCTCGTAAAATGGGCAATTGTTTTAATTGCGGCAAGCCAGGCCACTTTAAGAGCCAATGCAGAGCCCCGGGCGGGGGAGCAAATATGTCAAGAAACCAGGTAGCTCGCCCAAAGACGCCTAGCCCTCGATGCAAAAGGGGCTATCACTGGGCTAATCAGTGCAGAGTCCAAAAGAATGAACAGCAGAGAAACCCTACAATCATTCAAAGCCCCTATTTGAATCAGGGAAACTAGAAAAGGGGCAGGCAGCTAGCCCCACAACAAAGGCTGCTGAAACTTTGCAATTTTTCTTCTTTTGCTTATGATCTTGCTGCTAATGAAACTGTTACTTATCTCCCTGGTATCGCTGACTTTCTCTTTGTGCACCCTGTTCAGCCTTTTCACATGCTCCCCGATATTCCAGTGCTAGTCTTTCCTGTACTGGACTTAGCTGAACAAGGTATTCTTGCCTCTCCTTTTCTGCATGACCCCACTGTATTGTCTGATGTCTGCCTGTCTGTACTAGCTAATACTGAAGTTACCATAAATGAGGGGGATGTTGTGGCAAAAATGATTGTGCTCTTAGACCAACAACAAGAGCAACTCTATGCAATCGAAAGACCAATTAGTCAACCGAAACCTACAGTAACATTCTTATTGAACGGTCGATCCTTTCTTGGTCTTTTAGATACTGGAGCGGATATTTCCGTCATCCGAACCGCTGAGTGGCCGGACACCTGGCCTGCTGATGTGGCACCAGCGGTGAGAGGAGTGGGGGGACTCCAGGAGACTCGCATTAGCAGAAACTGGGTAAAAGCCCATTCCCCTGAGTCTCAATGTGTTGCTTATATTAAACCAGCTGTAATTCCTCTGTATACTAATCTGTGGGGAAGAGACCTTATGTCACAGTTTAATGCGCAACTTACCCTCCATTAACCATGCTTCGCTTGCATTTAACTCACAATAACCCTGTGTGGATTGATCAGTGGCCTCTCCCTTCTATAAAGCTTGAAGCCTTACATTCTCTTGTTCAAGAACAATTTGATAGAGGTCATCTAGAACCTTCATTGAGGCCATATAATACCCCAGTTTTTGTTATCAAAAAGAAAAATGGCACTTGACGTCTCCTTCAGGATTTAAGGGCAGTGAATGCAGTCCTCCTTCCAATGGGACCCCTGCAATGTGGTCTTCCGAATCCTAACATAATTCCTCAAGAGTATGACCTTGTCATTATCGATTTAAAAGACTGTTTTTTCTCCATTCCATTACACCAGTTAGATAGAAAATTATTCGCTTTTACGGTAAATAATCAAAGACCACCAAATGATATCAATGGAAAGTCTTACCGCAAGGCATGTTAAACAGTCCAACTATGTGTCAATTTTTTGTGGATTTAGCCTTGCAACCATACAGGGACAAATATCCTCATTTTTTAATCTATCATTACATGGATGATATATTGGTATCTGCACCTGGCCCAAAGGGTACGGTATTAAAAACTCTGCCGTGCTGACCTCCATTTTAGGTAAAGCAGGTCTCACTATAGCCCCAGAAAAAATACAATCCAAACCACCCTTTTCCTATTTAGGTCACAAGTTACTTGCTTCAGCTGCTGTTCCTTCCCTTCCCCTCCCAACGCTTCCCCCGAAACCTACACTCGTGATCTTACAACAGTTCCTGGGAACCTTAAATTGGGCACGTCCTTATTTGGGTTTGACCACAGCTACATGATAACATCGGACAGGGCTTTACCTTGTGTGAGAGCATTAAAGAGGGGACTCTTTAATGCTCTCACACAAGGTAAAGCCCTGTCCGATGTTATCATTCTAAATAAAGAGCAGTTGCTGGCATTAAAAGACGTTTCCCATTCACTGGCTACTCGATGGGTGGATCGAGCTATAGAGAATTGCCCTTTATCAATCGCTTTACTAAATACTGTTCAGAGACCCACAGCTGTTATTATGCAATCCCATCAGACACAGGTTCTGATTTTAGAATGGCTGCATTTGTCTCACACCCCACGGACCACAATCACTAGTAAAGCCTCTGCATATTCCCAGTTGATCTTTAAAGGTCGACAAAGATGTAAACAACTCATGGGATGTGAGCCTGTTTCAATATTCACTCCTTGTTCACTGACCACGTGGGAAACGCTATGGTGCAATTCAGAAGAACTACAATACGCTTTAGAAGAGTGGCCAGGGCAAATTTCTTGCCATTTACCAGCTGACCCACGGTTCACTTTTCTTAAAACTCTCCCTTTTGAATGGCATTCCCCCCTCTCAATATCTCCATTAGTAGATGCACCTACACTTTATGCAGATGGGGGAAAAATGTATGGTGCTTGTGCATGGTACCAGGAGGGAGAATGGAAAACTAAAATTACCCCTCCGCAATCTTCTGCTCAACAGGCAGAACTTGCTGCATCTCTTATTGCATTTCAACAGTTTCAAAAAGCTCCTTTTAATTTAATAGTAAATTCCTTATACGTTTCTCAGATTTTGAAAAATATATATCAAGCCTATTTATCTCCCAGCATATCTGTTTCTTTGTTAAAGTTGTTGCTTCCTCTACAGCAATATATCAACAGCCGCACGCATCCATTCTTTGTAGCACATATCAGGAGCCATCAACCTCTTCCTGGCATATTACAGAAGGGAAACGATGTGGCAGACGCAGCTGCAGCAGCTGCATCCGGTAATTCAATCTGTAATCTGACAGCAGCTGAAAGTCATGACTATTTTCACCAAAATAAGAAAGCCCTACAAAAACAATTTGCTCTAACTCAGGCAGAAGCTGCTGCTATTATTCAACAATGCCCCACATGTAGTAAGCAAGGACATTCCATTCCCATAGGAGTAAATCCTAGAGGATTAAAAGCTTGTGAGATTTGGCAAATGGATGTAACTCAGTATCCACCTTTTGCCCCTTGAAAATATTTGCACGTTTCCATAGATACATATTCAGGGTTTATTCTGGCCACTCCTCAAAGGGGAGAAACTGTAAAACATGTCATCAATCATTCAATTCGTACCTTTGCCTCGCTGGGATGTCCAAAAGAAATCAAAACTGACAATGGACCTGCCTATACAAGTTCTGCATTCCAGGACTTCTGTAAAAGATGGAATGTAACCCACAAGTTTGGGATTCCCTACAACAGCCAGGGGCAGGCTATTGTGGAACGAGCGAACTTATCTCTGAAACGTGCTCTTGATCGATATTCGTTGCGGGAAAACCCTCCGAACCTCCCAGCATTGCAAAATTCTCTTAACATTTGTCTTTACACTTTAAACTTTCTTAATTTGACTGGCATTCCTCCCACTTCTGCTGCTTCACGTCATTTTTCCTCCCCCTCACCCCCGCCTAACAGACCTCTGGTATATTATCGCAGATTGCCAGATCCCGCCTGGCAGGATCCCGCTGAGCTTCTCACCTGGGGACGAGGCTACGCTACGATTCTACTACCAGACAAAACCACTTGCTGGGTCCCTGGTCGGGTGGTAAGACCCTATCATGGGAATTCCTCCGCTACATCTGCTTCTTAAACTCCTCCTGATATTCTTGCCTATATCCTATTTGCAATTTCTACCTTATTCGTATCCTACTTATATCTTTGCTCAACGTGGTCATTGGACCACATTAGAATTTCGCTTTATTAATTATGATAGTGACTGTCCTATTGTTTGTTGGCATGATAATCTTCCCATAAATCTATTTCCTTATATTCACACATACTTCAACAAAACCTATGCTTCCTGTCAAAAGACTATTCGTGTTAAAGCCACTTCATTAACAGAAGGCTATTATACTTGTTCCATGTGGGTACGTAATGAAAATGCTGCCCGTAGTTTTCACTCTGTCACTTCTGTTTTGTTTACAGAACACTCTACCACTCGCTCTTTTGTTCCTTCTTTACTCTTCCTGTGGAGAAGAACCTTAAAATCTTTTCCTCTATTCAATCTAGATATAGGGGGACCTAGATGTCCTTCTCTTGTATTACGGGTTCCCCCACCCCAACTAACATCCTTGATGAATGACCAAATTAATCTTCATTGTCATTATTGTAATTATTATCCTTTTTCTACTAATTGCATTCCCTCCTCATCTCGTAAATGTTCTACAACTAACTTGTCCATAGTCCTCTCTCCTACTTGTGATGCTTTTATATACCCGAACTCTGATCCTGTCAACAAACGACGCTTCAAAAGAACTGCCCATGACGATCCGCAGAAGCCTCATAGAAGATATAATATTACTTGGACTATAACTGACTTTCAAGGCGTTCGTTTAAACTCTACAACCAATTTTTCTCGCATAGAAGACTTCTACCCACCACTTCAATTCGATTTGGCAGAAATGTTTGTAGGCTCCACCGCCTACAACTCGCCTTCTCATCCAACGGAGCCTAGTCATAGAGTTGTAAATGAATATAGGTTTTATGTATGCCCCGGACAGCCCGTCTCCAACACTCAGTCCCCTGCCCAACGACTTCTCGACTGCGGGGGGTCGTCGGATTACTTTTGCAAAGCCTGGTCGTGTGTTTCAACTGGACATATTTATTGGGATCCGGGCACTAAGGGTGATCTCATTACTGCCACTCGCACCACATGGGATATTCCATGCGGTGGTAAAAATTTGCCCAAATGCAACCCGGTAACCATAAGGTTCACAGACAAAGGCAAGAAAAGTACCCTATGGGACACTGGCTTGAAATGGGGTGCCCGCCTCAAAATAGTCTGGCCAGGAAAGCATTATGGAAATATTTTTTATGTTCAACGTCACATTGAACTCCCTCGCTCTGACCCGATGGGACCACATGAAAAGGTTATTAAATCCCCTTTCTTGCAACCCATAACACAGGGAGTTAACCCACTGATTCCATTGATCAAAGCTTCCTATGCCTTGTTGAACTCCTCAAACTCATCGATTGCCTCTACATGTTGGCTTTGTGTTTCTGCCTCTCCACCTTTTTACGAAGCCATCGCTTCCCAAGAACCCATTGTTAATTCCACATCAGACGAACGTTGCCGTTGGAGGAACTCCATCATTACTGTTTCTTCCATCACTGGGTTCGGTTGTTGCTTGGGAAATATTCCATCCAATTTCTCACAATATTGTCATAATGTTTCTAATGGCTATCATTGTAATTTATATCTTCCTAAGAACCGCACCCACACCACCGGGGGATATTCTGCAGTCTACACCACTTCAGGAGGAAATTTAACATCACACCTGAAAGGAATATATTTTATCCCTGGCAATAACTCTGTTTGAGCTTGTTCCACCGGTCTCACGGCATGTGTCCACGGGGATGAACTTGTTATATCCAAATCATTTTGCATTCAAGTATGGCTCGTACCAAAAATTGATGTGTATAACTCTGATGATTTTATATCCCTACAGGTACCCGTGGAATACCCCCTCAGAGCAAAGCGGGAAATTATTAGTACTCTCACTCTAGGTCTACTGCTTGCTCTGGGCGCCACGGGCGCAACCACGGGCATTGCAGGTCTAGCTGTCTCTGATAAAAGAATTACAGCTCTGGGTTCAGCCATTGATGAAGATTTATTACGAATTGAGAAATCAATTGTAGCTTTGCAAAACTCCTTGACGTCCCTCTCGGAAGTAGTCTTGCAAAATCGTAGAGGCTTAGATCTGTTATTTATAAAACAAGGGGGATTGTGTGCTGCGCTTAAAGAAGGTTTTTATGCCGATAGCAGGGGGATCGTGTTGGATTCTATGAATGAATTAGAAAAACGCTTGAAAGATAGAGAAAAAGAAAGGTTAAACATGTATAATTGGTATCAAGGCTTGTTTTCTATTTCACCATGGCTTACAACCCTTTTAACTGCATTGGCAGGACTGTTAATAATCATTATATTGATATGTATTATAGGACCTTGTTGTTTTCATAGAATATTGCAATTTTTGAAAAATCAATTATCCTCCATAACTGCTGATGTTAATGTATTATTGCAAGCTTATGTTATGTCCTCAGCATCAGACGAAAAAATGTCATTGCTGAGTTACCGCTCCTTGGACAACCTTGACGCTGATGGGTCGTACTCTTGCCCAGATGACGGGGACGGCGAACATTCCATAAAAATGGTTCCTGTCTTCTCGGACGAGGAAGAAGACTCGTCATAAATAATAAAAACAGAGGAGATGTTGTAACTATGTATCATTTATGTGTAATCATTAACTTCTGTCTCTTCAGTGACCTTTGCAAGGCACGTACAAGGGACAAGGAGCTAGACATCTGTCAATAAAGCTTATTCACATTATGAGTAATCTGTCTGGTATGCAGCTTTGTAAAACATGCATATCCTACTTGACTTGAGCTTTGTAAAACATGCATATCCTACTTGACTTGAGCTTTTGAAAAAATCACTTCTTTGTGATGAAGCACAATAAAAGAGCGTGTACCAAGACATTCTGCGCGCTCATCCCGAGGAACTTCGTCTCCTGTCGTTTCTTTCTCCTTCGCTCCCTATCATGAGTCGCCCATCTGATGCGGGATAGCAGATACCGGAATAAGGGATCTGGAGGCCAGTGTTAACGCTCCTAAAGGTGGCTTTGGCCACTGCCTTCCAAGGAATACCATAATGGACATTTTTATCCACTATCTAATCTTTCTTTCTTAGAGAAGGTTGTGAAGAAGATGGCTGCAAATCAGTTTCAATGGGTCCGGGATAAAATAGATTATTTGGATCCCTTTCAATCAAGATTTAGGCCTGGGCATGGGATGGAAACTGCATTGGGAGGAAACTCTTTTGGACAATCTCTGCCAGAGGTGGGACAAGGAAAGTGTATTGTCCCTGTTCTCCTTGACTTCTCAATGGCCTTCAGTACCACTGACCGTGGTGTCCTTCTGATTCAGCTTTGTGGATCAAGAGTGGGTGACACAGTATTGGGCTGGTTCTTTTCCTTCCGATAGAACTAGGACCAGTCAATGTTGATTGGGAGTGAGATATCTTGCTTGTGGCTGCTACTATGTGGGGTGCCACAGGGTCCAATACTCTCTCCTTCCTTTTTAACATCTACATGAAGCCACTAGTTATTATCGTTCATTGTCAGGGGATAAGGTATCATCAGTGGTGGCAAACCGGTAGTAAAAAATGCTACTGGTTTGGCCGAGCCAGTATTTTTTTTTCCTCCCAATGAACAGCTGCTCTGATAATCAGCTGTGATGGAATCCCCCTCACTGTCTTACTGCTTCCCCCAGGAGGCTTCCTTGAGGCCCAGGAGGTAAAAAGGGGTGCGGGGGGGCTGTGCGCCCTCCCACACTACTATGTGAAGAAGGCCGTTGGCCCTGATGGGTACCTGGGAAGGTACTCAAAGCATGCACTGACCAGCTCATAGGTGTGTTTAAAAATATTTTTAACCTTTCTCCAACACAAGCCATTGTTCCATCTTGCCTCAAAACTTCCATTATTATTCCAGTTCCCAAAAGCCCTTTCCTGATACTTTAAACAATTATAGACCAGTACCTCTCACACCCATAATTATGAAGTGTTTTGAGAGACTGGTCCTAAAATATATACAGCATTGCCTCCCATCAACCCTTGACCCAAACCAGTTTGCTTATTGGAATAACAGATCCACAGAGGATGCTATTGCCATGACTCTCCATGTTGCACTGGAGCATAGTGGGAGCTATGTAAGGATGCTTTTCGTTGATTACAGCTTGGGTTTTAATACCATCATTCCGGATATACTGATTAAGAAGTTGCTGGAAATGGGCCTCTCCTCTCACATCTGCTGTTGGATAAGGGACTTTCTAACTAACAGACCCCAAACTGTTAGGATTGGCAGCTATTTTTCCTCACTCTTGCTCTCAGCACTAGCTCTCCACAGGGCTGTGTGCTGAGCTCCCTTTTGTATTCGCTCTGTACCTATGACTGCACTCCCTCTTGTCCCACTAACTCATAATAAAATTTCCAGATGACACCACGTTGGTGGGACTCATATCAGGAGAAGACGAGATGGCCTATAGATCAGAGGTTCTCAGACTGGTCTTGTGGTGCAAGAGTCATAACCTCGCCCTGAACATCAAAAAGACCAAAGAATTGATTATAGACTTCAGAAGATGCAAAGCAGAGCCTCTCCCAGTATATATCAATGGGGACTATGTGGAAAGAGGTCATAGTTTTAAATTTCTAGGAACTCATATTTCCGACAACCTTACTTGGTTGGTCCACACTATGGCCACTGCAAAGAAGGCCCAACAGTGCCTGCACTTTCTGAGGTTGCTGAAACAAAGTGGCTTGGGTGAAAAGTTGCTGGTTACTTTTTATCGTTCTACTATCTAGAGCATTTTGGCATACTGTGTAACGGTGTGGTATGCTGGTTGCTCTGTAACGGATAAGAAGATGTTCCAGAGAGTTATAAACACAGCACAAAAAATCATCAGTTGCTCTCTTTCTTCTTTGGAAGAGATTGTGAAGACCAGACTCCTCTCTAGAGCACTAAAAATCTCCACAGACTGTTGTCATCCTGGACATTCATATTTTGAACTGTTACCATCAGGGAGGCATTATAGGTGTCTTAAAATGAGGACTAATAGATTGAGAAACAGTTTCTTTTCCAAGACAGTAATTGTCTTGAATCAAACAATGCATATGTGATTTAGTCCTATTATTATTATTATAATTATTTTAATTTTTAAATACTCTGTAGTGTGATTGTGATGTGGTATTTGGGGCACTGTGCTGGCACTTTCAAATTTCATTGTATTCCATGATACAATAAAGGTATTCTATATTCTATATATTCTATATTCTCAGGGAAGCCTCCTGGGAGCAAAAAACACCCCCCCCCAGGAGGCTTCCCTGAGGCCCAGGAGCCCAAAAATGGAGCACGGGGATGGTGGTGCTGTACACTCCCAAAAAAAGAAGTCATGCCCACCCAGTCACATGGCCACGCCCACCTAGCCATGCCCACAGAACCAGTAGTAAAACTATTTGCATCCCACCCCTGGGTATCATCAGTATGTTTATGATAGCCAATTATACATCTTTGTCATTGGTGAATTAAATGATATTGCTGATGTATTGATCCACTGCCTGGAGGATATGGGAGGTCTGGATGGGGAATAACAGGCTTCAAATGAACTTGCAAAACTCTGGGTTTGGGGGCCTTCTGAATTTTGGACTTTATCATCTTTGGTCCTGAAATCTTTCATGTTTAGTTTCTTTCATAATAGTCTTATGTGGCATATCATATTTTTGATAGGAAAGTATCAACAAAATACATCCTAGCATTGTAAACAAAAAATTTCTACTTTCAGTTCCAAAGTGAGATACCATTATTAGAAAAATAGTGATAGATTATGAGAAAAGTTATTATAATGAAGATATTTCATGAAAAAAAAAACAGATCTGGATTTGAAAATTAGAGTACCTCTTTCTTAGACAAATAAATACATATTTATCCCCTTTGGAAGAAAAAAGAATTATATTTAAATTACTGTGACATTTAAAAAGTTAAGTTAAAATGTTTGTAATATTAGCACTTTATTAGGAACAGATGTGTTAAGCAGGCAAAAAAAAGTACCACTGATGATTCTATAATGTATTTAAACAAACTAGTTTATCTAACATTCCATTCTGAGTGACTGTTTACATATCACTTCAGCTGAAAGAATTAACCTGAAATCCATGAATAACTGTCGATTTTGAATGGGACTTAAAAAAAAAAAACTTGTTGCTTGGTTGCTCCATGAATATACGGCACCTACTGCACATTGCATGAAAAAAAAATGTAGGAAAGATAATAAAAGTATAAAAGGAATGAAAATTAAGAAGGAAGAATTTAAACTACAAGCTTTTGCTGATGATTTAGCTTTTATTCTGGAAGACCCGTTAGAAACAGCTCCAAGGTTATTGGAAAAGATAGAGACATATGGTGAGATGGCTGGTTTGAAAATAAATAAAGATAAAACAAAGATTTTGACAAAGAACATGCTATTGAGACAAAGAGAAGAACTGGCAGATCTTTTGAAAATCCAAACTACAAATAAGGTTAAGTATCTGGGGATATATTTGACAGCAAGATGTAGCACATTAAAAGAGAATAATTATATTAAACTCAAACAACAGATAGCTACAGATTTGAAGAAGTGGGAAAACTTGCAATTGTCATTAATAGGGAGAATTTCAACAATCAAGATGAATATTTTACCTAGAATTTTATTTTTGTTCCAAACAATGCCAATTAGGCTTGGAAAAGACTATTTTGAAGATTTAAATAAAATCATGTTGAAGTTTATATGGCAAGGTAAAAAAGCGAGAATAAAGCTAAAGCTTTTGCAAGACGCTAGAATTAGAGGAGGTTTTGGCCTGCCTAACTGGGAATTGTATTATCAAGCTGCAAATTTGATGTGGGTTAAAGAATGGATAACATTAAGAAAGCATAGATTGTTGACATTAGAAGGGCATGATTTGCTGTTGGGCTGGCATGCCTTTTTATGGTATAAGGGAACTAAAACACAGGGTTATTTTAGAAGACATTATATGCGGGAGTCTTTGTGGTTAAACTGGGAGAAGATAAAAAGACAATGTTATTTGAAAATTCCAGTTTGGTTATCGACTATTGAAGCATTTTCCTATCCTATAATTTATAAGAAGGAACAAACAGTTAGATATGGGGAACTCTCGGATGAAAAGGGTGAACTTAAAACGATCCAAAACTTAGAGGAACAAGGTATAAGGATGAATTGGTTTTCATATGCGCAAATACATTCAAGGTATGATGAAGATTCTAAAACGGAGGGATTCTATGATAAGCAGACTGATTTAGATAAGATCTTGATGGGTACTGATGAGAAGGTGATTAAAAAATTATATGGTTATTAACTGGGAATGAAATTAGAGGAAGAACAAGTCAAAGAAACTATGGTTGTTTGGGGGAAGAATTTTGGATATGGGATTGATCTAGAGAAATGGCAAAAATTGTGGTTTCAAAATTATGAAATGACAATGTCAACAGCATATAAAGAAAACTTGTATAAGATGTTTTACAGGTGGCACTTTCCCCCAACAAGAATAGCAAGAATGTTTAAGAACAAATCTGAAAAATGCTGGAAATGTCATCAGATACCCGGCTCGTATTACCATATGTGATGGACTTGTGAGGATGCTAGAAAATATTGGACTAAAATTCGCATGTGGTTGGAAAAAATGACAAAGAAACACATAGACTTGAAACCAGAGATCTTCTTATTGGGAATTTTACCTGATATATATAGTAAAGATTTGAAGTACCTGATTGTAAATGTATTAACAGCGGCTAGGATTGTATTTGCTAAAAATTGGAAGAATGAGAAAATACCATTACAGGAAGAAATTTTTAAGAAAATATTGGAATGTGCTGAGATGAGTAGATTGACATTTGAAATTAGAGAGCAAGAGGATAAACAATTTTATGAAATTTGGGATCTTTTTTATCAATGGCTAGATGATAAAATACGATAATAGAATATTTAGAATGCTAGATAGTAAGGAATATCTTTATTTTGCTATTATTTTGTTATTTGACATTATATTTATAAAGGGTTTTTTAGGATTGATCTGATATGATTATATGATTTGTTGTAGAGTAAACTGTTTTAAAGTATTGTTAGCTCATAAAGCATGAATGATTAAAAATCTAGTCAAAAACTTCTTTTTTTAGTGATATTAGGATATATAAGTTTGGATTGACAATATGAGTTGTTATGTAACATAATTGTAATTGAGACTACAGAATGAATGCACAAAAATGATGAACCAACTGACACACTGGATGTACATATGAGAGTTGATATTTTTATGTTTTGTTTGTCTTGTTTGTTTGAAGAAAATTAATAAAATCTTTTTCAAAAAAAAAATGTTGGAAAGGGGGAAAATATACTGTAATCCAAAAATAGCTGATGCAGTTCAAAATGATTTTTCCCCCCTTGTCCCCTCAATGACACATAAAATCCAACCTTGATTAAATACATCTAATCATATACTTTGAAATATAAACATATTCTGCTTATCACAATCAATCTTAGCAGAAAAAACCTCCTGCACATTTTATTCAGACATATGCAAGCTAAATTCTTATTCAGAATATACAGCATGAATGTATTTATTTATTTATTCTGGTGCACAAAAACTTTTAATGTTTATCTTGCAATTCACAAATTAATGAAAAATCCACACTAATGAGCAAACAGCTACAAGCATTAGTAAATATTGGCAGTTCTAAATCTCACTTCAGGAATCAGGACTCTGAATTTTTTTTCCTGTGAGTCATGTTGATTTTCTAAAGTCTACAGTGGTATCAATTGTACTGATCAGAGTTGATAGGACTGGACTGAAACGAGGAGAATATCAAAGCTCTATGAGATAAGTGCAAGTAGGATTGTCTAAGATGATGAAGTTTTATTTATTTATTTAATTTATTTGATTTGTCAATTGTTTACAAGATACAGGTATAAGAATAAACATAGTTTTGAATACATGATATGGATACTTATAAGAAAAATAAAGAAACAATAGGACAGGGACGGTAGGCACATTGGTGCACTTATGCATGCCTCCTACAGGCCTTTTAGGAAGTGGGTGAGGTAAATAGTAGACAGTTTAAGGTTAAAGTTTTTGGGGTTTGGAGAAGAAACCACAGAGTCAGGTAGAGTATTCCAAACATTGACCACTCTGTTGTTGAAGTTGTATTTTCTGCAATCAAGTTTGGTGCAGTTAACCTTGAGTTTGTATCTGTTGTGTGCTCTTGTATTGTTATGATTGAAGCTGAAGTATTCATTTGCAGGTAGGACATTGCAACGTATGATTTTATATATTGTATTTAGATCAGACCGAAGGCAGCATAGTTCTAGTTTTCTAGGTCTAGAGTTTCAAGTCTGGTGGCATAAGGTATTCTGCAATGAGTAGAGGAGCGGAGAACTCTTCTTGTGAAATATTTCTGGACTTTTTCAATTGTGTTAATATCAGATACATGATATGGTTTCCAGACTGATGAGCTGTATTCAATTATAGGTCTAGCAAATATTTTGTATGCTCTAGTTAGTGTGATATTACTAGAGAAAAAGCTTTGTAGGATTAGGTTAACAACTCTTAATGCCTTTTTGGCTATGTAGTTACAGTGTGCTCTAGCACTTAGATCAGTTTCTCCTCTTCAGATTTTTGATTCACATACAAAATGAAGGAGAGTGGTGAAGTTGGTCCAATGGTCATGGAGCCCAATGGTGCATCTTTAGCAATAGAATTTAGACTGAAATACTACTTCATAGTGCTTTGCAGTCCTCTCTAAAATAGTTTACAATATTTGAAGCATTGCCCCTGGATCTTCTTTTTACTGATCTAGGAAGGATGGAAGGCTGAGTCAACCTTGAGTCTTTAATCTTAATCTTTAATCTGTTTCCTGAATTCCAGTATATCATGTTGGCATATATGATATATCAACTTTCTTACTGTAGTCATCCTTAAAATAAAAAGAGCAGTTGATAATGAGGTAAGTGGTGAATTGCTGGACTTACTGTAGCCTTTAAAATGTTATTTTAAGATACTTATGTTATTCTTCCTCTCTTTCACTTATTTGGATATTTGTAAAAGAAATGCATGCTAACTTTGTATTTTGGGAGTGGTCTTTATGCAATTTCTTATTGGAAATTCTCATTGAAAAATTAAATGATACTTCTAACTAGTGGTAGGTTAGGTGGGATCTAAGTCTGAACACATGGATCACTTTGCAATATATAAGTATGTCCGTAGCAAATCAGCTGAGCATCTCTGGTATGCACATTGGTCAAATATCATATACCAGCCACAAGAAAGCTTCAGAATGGCTGAGTTGCAAGTCTAAACCGGAATATCGGGTTCTGAGAACTGTATAGCTTCAAAAGCATTTTTATCTTCCTTCATAGTTTTCTGCCACACACAGTAAAGCCTCTTGCGTGTGCTGATAGAAGGCTTCCAAATATGAGATGGAAGGGATTATGAAACAGAACCTGTCTGTCTCTCGAACTGACAGCAAATCAAAGGCTGCATTCATTTTTGTTTTCGAGAACTTTGCTCTTTACCATTTCTTCTCAAATATCCTACCTACAAAAATCCCATCTGTGATATCCACAGTCATTTTACAACCACATAATTTGCTGATTTTTACATGAACAAATGGGCTGCGCAAATGGGTATGTATGTATGTATGTATGTATGTGAGATACTTTTTCTTGATTTTTTTTGAGGGGAGGTGAAGTGGAAGATTTTAATTTATATACAATACATAAACTGATTTAAAATCAAAATTGAACATATGAGAACACATTTTCTCAGAATTTTTCATCAGCACTCATAAAATTATACATTTAATTAGTATCATACTAGACATGGGGTTTTGTTGTTGTGTTTGTGTGTTTGTGTGTGTTTCTAAAAATCCTTGGGTGATGAGATAAAAATACTAGGTTGGGATTTTAACATTTTCTTATCCTGCTGCAATTTTGGTACAAGATATAAACAAACTCTTTTGGTTCAAAACTTTCTTGCTATTTCTTTCCTGTTATATACACTGCACAAAAAAATAAAGGGAACACAAAAATAAGACATCCTAGATCTGAATGAATGAAATATTCTTATTAAATACTGTGTTCATTACATAGTTGAATGTGCTGACAACAAAATCACACAAAAATTTTCAATGGAAATCAAATTTAGCAACTCATGGAGGTCTGGATTTGGAGTTACACTCAAAATTAAAGTGGAAAAAAACACTACAGGCTGATCCAACTTTGATGTAATGTCCTTAAAACAAGTCAAAATGAGGCTCAGTAGTGTGTGTGGGCTCCACATGCCTGTATGATCTCCCTACAATGCCTGGGCATGCTCTTGATGAGGTGGCAGACGGTCTCCTGAGGGATCTCCTCCCACATCTGGACTAAAGCATCCCTCAACTCCTCGACAGTCTGTGGTGCATCCAGTTGGTGGATGGAGTGAGACATGATGTCCCAGATGTGCTCAATTGTATTCAGGTCTGGGGAATGGGCAGGCCAGTCCATAGCATCAATGCCTTCATCTTGCAGGAACTGCTGACACACTCCAGCCACATGAGGTCTAGCATTGTCATGCATTAGGAGGAACCCAGGGCCAACCGCACTAGCATATGGTCTCACAAGGGGTCTGAGGATCTCATCTCGGTACCTAATGGCAGTCAGGCTACCTCTGGCGAGTACATGGAGGACTGTGTGGCCCCCTAAAGAAACGCCACCCCACACCATTACTGACCCACTGCCAAAGTGGTCATTCTCGAGGATATTGCAGACAGCAGAACATTCTCCACAGCACCTCCAGACCCTGTCATGTCTGTCACATGTGTTCAGTGTGAACCTGCTTTCATCTGTGAAGAGCACAGGGCACCAAATTTGCCAATCTTGGTGTAATCTGGCAAATGCCAAATGTCCTGCAAGGTGTTAGACTGTAAGCACAACCCCCACCTGTGGATGTTGGGCCCTCATACCACCCTCATGGAGTCTGTTTCTGACCATTTGAACAGCCACATACACATTTGTGGCCTGGTGGAGGTCATTTTTCAGGGCTCTGGCAGTGCTCCTCCTGTTCCTCCTTGCACAAAGGCGGAGGTAGCGGTCCTGATGCTGGGTTGTTGCCCTTCTATGGCCTCCTCCATGTCTCCTGATGTACTGGCCTGTCTTCTGGTAGCGTTTCCATGCTCTGGACACTAGGCTGACAGACACAGCAAACCTTCTGTGCCATCCTGGATGAGCTGTACTTCCTGAGCCACTTGTGTGGGTTGTAGACTCCGTCTCATGCTACCACTAGAGTGAAAGCACCACCAACATTCAAAATTGACCAAACCATCAGCCAGAAAGCATAGGAACTGAGAAGTGGACTGTGGTCACTGTTATGAACTAATAAAAGCGTTTAAATAAAGTTTTAACAAACCTTAAAGAAAAAGCAGGGTTCTAATCCTGCACTTCTGATTGGCCAATAATAGCGATATCGGATTGGTCCATTCTGGGGAATCTGATTGGCTGTTAATGAGCCACTCTCATTGGTTCAAGGGTTTAACACTTCCATGTTTCTCATTGGTTAATAGGTCAGCAGCCTGCCCTATAAAAGGGCTGCTGCTGCCCTAGAGTTTTGCTCTGTTCAGAATGATTAATAAAGAGTTGAAGTTCACTGTTCACTGCCTTGTCTCCATTCCTTGCACCCATGCGCAGAACATAACACTGGCGACGAGGGTGGGATACGGAGACATCAGAACTGGCTGAACACTACAGAGAATCAAACAGAGCATGTGGCTGAAGGCACATCGACAACAGAAACCATGTCTGCAGCACCATACCACCCGCTCCATTTGACGAAGCACAAGAAGACTGGGACTCATACATAGATCGGTTCCAGATGTTTCCGGAGACCAAGAACTTGAAGGATGCCAGTACGAGGGAAAAGCGAGCAGTGTTCCTGACCCATTGCAGGCTTGCCATCTTTAAGATGGCCAAGGCATTAGTGAACCGGCTGAGGTGAAAATCATGGACTGGGATGTCCTCGCGCCCCTTCTATGGTCCCACTATGCACCCGCCATACCAACGCTTGTCCGAAGACATGAATTTTACCAGAGGGACCAGCAGAAGGGAGAGAGCGTTACAGATTTCATCGCGGATCTCCGGAACCTGGGAGGCCTCTGTGAGTTTGCAGACCTCGAAGAAGCTCTGAGAGACCGAATAGTTCTGGGATTAGATGACCAGACGATACAGATCATGGCAAAGGGGAACATCAACCTTGCTGACGCTACTGCAGCAGAAACAACCAGGAAGTCGGCTGCCCGAATGCGCCGCACCAACGCACCACTCCATCAACTCACCAGCGATACCTCACCTGGCCTAGAGAGGCACAAAACAGCAACCCACCACGAGGACCTCGAATCGCCATCAGAAAGTGAGGAGGAGGAGGTCAACCGGCTCCGGTCTGAACGAGACCAACGCCACCAGCGGAATCAAAGACTACTGCACCAATGCGCAGGTTGTGGGGCAAATCACCCATGATCAGACTGCAAATTCCTCGATGCACTCTGCCATTTCTGTGGGAAAAGAGGCCACATCGGGAAGGTCTGTAGAAGCAAGCAAGAATCCAGCCACTTCAGAGGGGAAACAACTACCGCCAGACCATAGGGAATCGTCCTGTGAGTCGGGAACACTTGAACCACCAATGGAACAACCACTCCTGCAGAAATAAAACATTGGCCATTTCAACGAGACGAAAAGAGGCACACCAAACCATTACAATCAGTCACGCCTCATTGCTAGATGCAAAAAAGATCCGAGTGAAGGTCGCCATCGAAAACCAGCCTTGCATGATGGAAGTCGATTCAGGATCATCCCTCTCGATGGTTTCCTGGAAGACCCTTAAACAATTAATCCCTGCCATCCGGCGTCAAGACCTCAGAGCCCAAAGAATCATACTCAAGGATTATCAAGGGAAACCGAATTCTGGTCGATGTGTAATTATCACTGACCATCGTCGACCATGACTGGCCTAGTTTGTTAGGCCTTCAATGGTTCACCCCACTCGGGATCGAGGTATCTGGCATTCACCAAACCAGAAGCGACGACTGGGAGGAGGCCATTGTCCAGGAATTCCAGGACGTCTTTGCAGACAAACTAGGCGAGTACAAGGGGACCCCGATATCATTTAACCTTTACCCTGAAGTAGCCCCCATCCGTCTTAAGCCTCGTCGGGTGCCTTTTGTCCTTAAACCAAAAATTGATGAGCAGCTTGATAAATTAATAGCCCAGGGTGTTTTAGAACCAACTGACCACGCTCATTGGGAAACCCCAATCGTAACACCCATCAAACCAGATGGATCATTAAGGATTTGTGGGGACTACCGGGCCACCTTTAATCATGCCCTTCAACAGAAAGCTTACCCGATGCCAGTGGTACACCTTCTACATTCCCTGGGGGGCAGAAAGGTCTTCACTAAATTGGATTTAGCACAGGCATACCAACAACTGCCTGTAGATAAAAAAAACCGCAGAGGCACAGACGATCGTTACGCACTGAGGCACCTTTAAGTGCAACTGACTCCAATTCGGAGTGAGCGTAGCCCCAGCAATTTTTCAAAGTCTGATGGGGAGACTATTGCAAGGGATCAAGGGGGTCGTGCCATACTTTGATGACGTTTTAATTGCTGCCCCGAATAGACAAATACTAGAAAAGCGTCTTAAAATGGTTCTCCAGAAATTTAAAGACTATGGCCTTAAGGTTAAAAAAAAAAAAATGTCAACTGTGTACAGATAAAGTAGAGTTCCTGGGGTACCTAATCGATAAACAAGGCACTCACCCCACTAATAGCAAACTAAGGACAATCAAAAACGCCCCAAGACCCAGAAATAGGACTGATCTCCAAGCTTTCCTGGGGCTCATTAACTTTTACAACATATTCTTGCTCCAGAAAGTGACTGTAGCTGAGCCCCTACATAGACTTCTCGACAAAAAAGCCACCTGAATCTGGGGACACCGAGAAGAGCACGCATTCCAACAAGTGAAAAACTTACTAACCTCAGATGCTGTTTTAATGCAGTATAATGAGACTGTGCCTTTAACAATTACATGTGACACGTCACCGTTTGGAGTAGGAGCCATTTTGAGTCATGTGTTACCAAATGGTAGTGAGGCCCCTATTGCCTATTTTTCAAGGACCCTATCAAAGGCTGAACGTAATTTTAGCCAGATCGACAAAGAGGCTCCTGCTCTTGGTATCTGCTATGAAACGGTTTCATGAATATGTGTATGGACGAGTTTTTACTATTGTTACCAACCACAAACCTTTACTAGGGATTATAGCGGGAGACAAGCCAACCCCCTATATATTGTCACCTAGAATGACTCGCTGGTCAGAGTTTTTAGCTGCGTACAACTATAAATTACAACACCGCCCGGGGAAAGCCATTCCCCATGCTGATGCATTGAGCCGTGCCCCACTTCCGGAAACCATCGATGACCCAGCTCCAACCCTTATTACACTCCAGATTGAAACGCTACGTTCACCACCGCTAACAGCCAGAGACATTGCAACCGAAACAAAACGAGATCCTGTCTTGGCGCAAGTTCTTAGCTGGGTCGAACGAGGATGGCCAATAGAACAAACCCCTGACGACTTCACCCCTTTCAGAAACCAGCAAACAGAACTTTTTTCGCAAAAAGGCTGCATCCTGTGGGTAGATAGAGTCATCGTCCAAGAGCGGTTACAATGAGCAGTATTGAAAACATTGCATGACGGTCACCCCGGCATCGTGTGTATGAAAGCACTCGCACGAAGCTACGCGTGGTGGCAGGGCATCGACAAACAGATCAAAGCCTGGGTAAAGACTTGTTTAAAGTGTGAAGAAGTCCACAGTGCCCCACCTAGAGCAACTCCAACAGAATGGGAAACCCCCCAGGGGCCGTGGTCCCGCATCCACGTTGACTTTGTGAGACCTACTAAAGGACATACGTTCCTCCTAACAGTGGATGCCTATTCCAACTGGCTCGAGATCCACGAAATGAAGAATACTACAATCGAGTCCGTCATCCAAAAATTGAATAGGCTATTCGCAATGCAAGGGCTACCAGATGTTCTGCTCTCCGACAATGGACCCCAGTTCACCGCCTTGGCATTTGAACAATACTTAGCGGACCAGGGTATCCGCCATGCGCTAACTTCACCCTGTGGCTAACGGCAGGGCCGAGCGCATGGTACAATTTGTCAAAAAAACTCTCCACAAAATGGACTATGGGGACATTGATGAAAAAATAAACAGAATACTCCTATTCCAACACATCACTCCGCACAGCGTCACCAACAAGACCCCAGCTGAATTGTTGATGGGACGCAAGCTCCGTTCCCACCTCGACTGGCTTCACCCGTCCTATGAGCCAGAGAAACCCTGTGGATCTAGTGGAAAATGCCACGAGTTCAAGGGAGGTGACTTAGTTTTCACCAAAAACCTCTCTGGCGAACCATTATGGGTCGAAGCAACCATAATTCAAACCACCAGGCCCAGATCATACCGTGTGCAAACCTGCGACGGAAAAATATGGAAACGCCATGTAGATCAGCTTTGCTCTAGGCTACAACCCAATTCCCGTGACTCCTGTGACTCCCAAACTGAAGGGAGAAGGGATGTCGAAGAAACCGAATTCGAGATGGTGGAAAGCAGAAGCGAAGGAAGTCAGCAATCGGGTGCGATAAATGAAGAAGAATCAAGGAGGGGAGTGTCCTCACCACAGAGGAATACCTCAACGGAGGCTAGCCTGCAAAGATCAGAGGACAACAACGACAGAATTAGTGGCACCGAGTCGTCCAGTGAGAATACGGAACCGCCTGTACAGATATGTCCAAAAACGTCCCACCGAAACCAGACTACAGACAGGAACTGGTGGGACAGCGCAAATCTAATAGACAGTTAAAACAACCTACATATCTTAGGGTTTACGTCACCGCACCCTTCAAACGGAACCCGGGGGGAAGAGGTGTTATGAACTAATAAAAGTGCTTAAATAAAGTTTTAACAAACCTTAAAGAAAAAGCGTGGTTCTAATCCTGCACTTCTGATTGGCCGATAATAGCGATATCGGATTGGTCCGTTCTGGGGAATCTGATTGGCTGTTAACGAGCCACTCTCATTGGTTCAAGGGTTTAACACTTCCATGTTTCTCATTGGTTAATAGGTCAGCAGCCTGCCCTATAAAAGGGCTGCTGCTGCCCTAGAGTTTTGCTCTGTTCAGAATGATTAATAAAGAGCTGAAGTTCACTGTTCACTGCCTCGTCTCCGTTCCTTGCACCCATGCGCAGAACATAACAGTCACCGCCTGCAGAACCACTCCTTTATTGAGGATGTCTTGCTAACTGCTTTCCACCTGTTGTCTATTCCATTTGCACAACAGCATGTGAAATTGATTGTCAATCAGTGTTGCTACCTAAGTGGACTATTTGATTTCACAGAAGTGTGATTGACTTGGAGTTACCTTGTGTTGTTTAAGTGTTCCCCTTATTTTTTTGAGCAGTATATTAAGTTTTCTAAATCTGAAACAAAAGACAAGTGTTCTGAGATCAAAACAAAACTTAACTATTTTGAGTAGCATTAATCTGAATGATCTGACTATTCCAAATATTATGACTTTTGTTTTATAAGTGGACTCATTAATGCAAAGATACTTATGTATATTACTGTGCACCATAAACATCTATTATAAGCAATGTTGAGGTAATGAAAATATCTCTGAAATGTCCCATTCCTTCACTTCAGTTTCATCCCAAATCAATCATTGTTTTATTTTGAATTCTACTTACTCTGCTGGGGATTCCTTGTTCACCTCTATTCACTCTATTCTCTCACATCCAAAACAATCCTTAGTTCCACCAAAATGATCTGGATTTTCTCTATCTCTTTTAATATTAATTATTCCTTCCTTTGCTCTTTATGACTCCTTATAATAGTTATCAATTTCTTTTTCCAAACATTAATTAGTATTTCTCTTGCTTTCATTTTTATAAACTTGTCTTAATATGCATCTTTCTTGTTCCCAGAGTTCACTAACAATCTTTTTCAGAGATAGTTAGATACAAATATATATTTAAGCTTCCCAGAGTCACTTTGTAGGGGAGATGAGCAGCATAAAAATTTTATAAATAAATCAAAATAAATTCAGAATATTTAATCATTCTTGCACCTTTTACTAACTTTTATTATAAACATTTAAATCAATCGTGCTTTTAAGATTAATTCCTTGTCTTTTTTTTAATCTGGACCTAATAGAATTTTATCTAATTTATAAATAAGGCCTGAGCCAGAGTATTTTACATAACAAAGGTAGCCATCTCACCACATGGCCCATGCACTCAAAGTCCACAAAGTTAGCTAAGACCCCTGCCCCCTGGGAGTCTGATAGCCAATGAGATACATTTCTTACACAGGAACAGGAAACACTAAGGTGGGGCCCAACAGAGGGCATAAAATTCGGGCACCCTCAGCATTTCAATCCTTTTCTTTTTCTTCACTCAACATCTTGAAGCATGTGATTGCCCTTTGTTCATTCAGGAGCTCCAAGCCATGTGGTCCTATCCACCATTAAACCTTCTTTCCAAGCAACTTCCATGATTCTAGTGGGTTTTTTACCCCCACTTGGAATTGAACTGAGAAGGATATTTCTCCCAACACTTCTTTCACATGAACATAGACTTTTGTTTCATGTATTTTTAAAAAAAATTTAAAGAGCTTTGAAACATTTTTCGATTACCCTGTGCTTTTTCCACCTGACTCAGTAAATCTGACTGCATTATTTATTTTGCTTCCTTGATTTATATGCCATTTTTCACTGAGGGGTTCAAGATAGCATTTATTATATTACTATTTATTTTATTTATTTATTTGATTTGTCAATTGCTTACAAGGTAATAGGTATAAGTGTAAACATATTTATAAATACATGAAATGGGTACATATAAGAAAAATAAAAGAAACAAGAGGACAGGGATGGTAGGCACATTGGTGCGCTTATGCATGCCCGTGACAGACCTCTTAGGAAAGGGGTGAGGTCAATAGTAGACAGTCTAAGGTTAAAGTTTTTCGGGTTTGGGGAAGAAACCACAGAGTCAGATAGAGTATTCCAGACATTGACCACTCTGTTGCTGAAGTCGTATTTTCTGCAATCAAGTTTGGTGCGGCTAACTTTGAGTTTGTATCTATTGTTTGCTCTTGTGTTGTTATGGTTGAAGTTGAAGTATTCATTGACAGGTAAATCATTGCAATGTATGACTTTATATGCCATACTTAGATCAGATCAAAGATGGCATAATTCAAGGTTTTCTAGGTCTAGAATTTCAAGTCTGGTGGCCTAAGGTATTCTACAACGAGTAGAGGAGTGGAGAACTCTTCTTGTGAAATATTTCTGGACTTTCTCAACTGTGCTAATATCACATACGTAATGTGGGTTCCAGACTGATAAGCTGTATTCGAGTATTGGTCTAGCAAATGTTTTGTATGCTCTAGTTAGTGTGATATTACCAGAGAAAAAGCTTTGTAGGATTAGGTTAACAACTCTGAATGCCTTTTTGGCTATGTAGTTACAGTGGGCTCTAGCACTTAGATCATTAGAGATGAGTATTCCAAGGTCCTTTACAGAGCTTGGATCATCAACAAGGTCTTGACTATTCAGCTTATATTTTATTTTCCGATTTTTTGTGCCAATATGTAAGACAGAGCATTTATTTGTTGAGATTTGAAGTTGCCATTTGTTTGACCATTCTGATACTTAGTCAATATCTTTTTGAAGGGTAACAGTATTGTCTGTGGTATTGAACAGCTTTACATCATCAGCGTAAAGAACGCAGTTGCTCTTAATATGATCACAGAGGTCATTTATGTAGAGTATGAAGAGAGTTGGACCTAGAACATTGCCTTGGGGGACACCACTGTTGACAGGTACAGAATTTGATAGGACGCTCCCAATTTTGACCATTTGTTGTCTGTTTAACAGAAATGCTTCTATCCAGTTATGCAGTTGTCCAGAGATACCATAAGATTTTAGTTTTAGGAGTAGTTTGTCGTGTATCACTGAATCAAAGGCATTACAGAAGTCTATGTAGATTGCGTCTATTGTTTTGCTGTGATCGAGTTGTGTAGTCCATATGTTTTTGCAGTGTAAGAATTGCAGATTGCTGGATAGTTTTTTTCTGAAACCAAATTGTTTATTGGAGAGTAGGTTGTTTCCTATTCCCCCAGAGGCATTTGAGCCTAACTAATATGATTCACCTAAAGTCATCAGTGAATATCTGGGACCAAGTTTGCATTAGACTTTGGGTCTTTCTGTTCCTTAGTTCAACACCTTATCCACTATAGTAAACTGTATTTTTAAAAATAAAGCAAATTAAGCAGTGGAACCGAGAACAGAGAAAACTGATTTTTTTAATTAATATCAGCATACTACAATTTTTTACTTGGTTCTATGATGCTGAAGAGATGTTTGATCTTTCTCCTGCCTTGACATTCCCATGTGTTTTATTTAAATTATGAAATTGAATATATCCCCAATTAGAGTGGTGCCACTTTGCCACCTTCACTATTTGAAGCCCGTCTATTTAAAGGACCCTAACTGGCTTACTAGATATTAGCTCTAGTTGCCCAGAAACAGCAGATTTATCTTGTAATTTCAGGACTGGCTACACCTAAATACAAATATAGTTGTATAACTTCTTTAATCCTAAATCTAATTGACAAAATTAGCTCCTGTTGAGCTGAAGATTTTGAGGTAGTGGTAAACACCTAGAATTGATTCTCAGGATAAATTAACAATTTGCATATATGAATTAGGAGGGAAACAGGTCACAGATCTTTTTAACTTTGCTTGTCCTGATAATAAGTGCATTGCAGCAATACTAGGCAGCATTATACATTAGTAGACTCTTCTGCTGATATTGGCTGCAGGAGGCGTTAGCGCATGGATGGCAAATGCTTGAAGTAGCAAAGCCCATTTTGAAGCTTAAAAGAGTATATTGATTGTACTTCACACAGAAGTAAATTTAGCTTTGCTGCTACCAGTATTCATGCAGAATGACTGAGTAACAATAGGCAATATTAAAGTGCCATCAAATACTCATACATTGTATATTCTGGAAAGGAATACTGTACAGGCTTATTGTGGATCTTTATAGCATATTTTATTAAACGTTTTCTGTGTAAACTGATCAAACACTATTTATCAATACTTTTGTCAGCTTCTGTAGTTCTTTGCTTAATGAAATCCATTTGAGCAGATGGATCTGGGCAGATTTTCTTTATGAAATCTGCACATTTGCATACATCTGTATGCAATAACATGTTGCAATAAAATGATTAATAATTATGTTTAGAAGACCATAATTAGTTTTATTTATATTCTGGTGCCAGTGGGAAAGGAGAAAATGAATATTTATTATGCCTTCCTTGTTATAATTTGAAAAAGATGTCAGTCAAATTAGGTTCCTTTGTGTACAATAGTTTTGAATGTTTTAATATTTAAGATATAATTGTTATTTTTTTTTTAACCATTATTAATTTAAATAGCAGTATGATCAACAAAATGTCTGATATAAAACTTTATTGTAACAACGGATTGCTTGTCACACACCAAACATAGTGTGTGTGAAGTATGAGCCAAATATGTTTCTTATTAACAAATATGCAGCAGATACTCATTTGGAAGTACTGTATCTCTGTTGTGGTCAGACATAATTCTAACAGAGTCTAAACAGTCAGCTGCTTTTCGCAAATTTTAACTGTAAATCAACGGAAAGCAGGCTATACCTCTTGAATATTTCTAATACAAGAAGTCGGCATGAGCTGACTCAATGCATTTTAAATAAAACATTTAAAATCATGATCATTCTATAAAGTTATTCTGACAAAAGAATATCATTCTCATAAAGAGTCTAAAAGAGTATATTTTATTTTAAATAAAAGTAAAATGCATATGATCTGATTGGGCAGTTTCTAGTAAGCTTTTTAGACTAATTGGAATTTCTTGTAAATTACAAAGAAATTGGAGGCGAGCAAGGTAGAATTGTAAGAGAATAATCCTGAAAGTTTGAAAAGAAAATGTAATATTCAGAGACTTTGCTTAGATATTAATGTGAGTATGGTTAATGTGCCTGGATCATATTTCATTCAAACTATTTTTAGCTCAAGGTTCTCAGGGTATTTAAACAGAATTCCACATTGACAGTTTAATTGTCTAACCCTCAAGGAGTAAACTTACTTTCAACTTTTACACCTTCTGACCTTTTATTCCAGGTCAAAACATAGTCAGCTTTGGAACAGTTTTAAAGGAGAGTTTTTTTTTTTATTTGCATATGTTGTAAGTCTAAACCAGCTGGCCATATTTACACTGAGGTACTATTATTATTATTATTTTTATCTCTTCACTTTGAAAGACTCTTGGAAGTAGGTAAGGTAAGTAAAGCATATCCACTGCCCAGTTTTTCTGTGTATGAGTCCAACTTCAAAGGCACTTTATAAATCATCTAAAGGGGAAGATCTCCAGCAGGTTAAGTCTGTATATTGCCTCTAGCTGTTGTTGAAATTCTTCTGTAATGTGTGTCAGACTGGAAAATGTTCACGATAAATCAGGCTTGCCAACAGCAGATCAAAGTGTTAAATCATTCCATTCATAATACTAAATAAATGTCTGTCTTGAGTTATATGGTAAGATTTCACCTTATAGCCTTGTAAACACTTTAATTGGCTTTTCTCCAACTACATACATTCCTCTCTTTTATTTGCATTGTGTACATGGGTCATAGGGAAGCATAAGCAAAAAAGATAACCCTTCGTTGCTAATTTACTGATTCCTTCACCACATAATAATTCTGGAAAAATTATCTGTTTCAGATTTTTTGTATCTTTAAATATATATTTGTCACTTGGAGTTACCAGAATCTTAGATAGATTTTTCAGTGCTCATATTTAATAAGTATTTGCCTCTCTAATGCAATGTGGAAATCATTTTGGCATTATAAATTTACAGATGGATTCGTAACAATGGAAATAAAAATTTCATTAAACATAAGATTATAATGTTATTATAATTATTTGGTAAAATATATCAAACTTAGATCAGTTTAGATTCATTTATTTTACAAAGAAATTAATGTAGCCTACAATGTGCCAGTATTAAAAAAGTAATCACCCTTTTAGATTTTTGTTGTACCACGTTAAAAGCAACAACTATAATCAAACCCTTCCTATTTATTGGCATTCAGAATATGTAGACATTTTGTCCCATTCCTCCATGACAAAATACTCCAATTCACTAACAATTCAGCCTTTTTAAAATTATGAACTGCTCTTTTCAAGTCTTTCCACTAAAGAGGACTTTTAGGAGGATTCAAGCCTATACATTGATTTGGCAATTCAAAAATTCAGAATTTGTTCTTCTTTCATTAATTTATAAACATTAATGTGCTTGCACTATATTATTGTCTTGTTCCCTGACACATCAGAAATTTTAGTTGAGAGAATTGACCTTCCAAGGACCAACAACCTCAACTTTGAAGAAAGATGTAAAATTCATGTAACTATTTACTTAACAGTTTACAACCATTATGCACAGTATTCACCTATGAAAATTATCTGAAAGTTGCAGGTAATTTTAGCCCACCACCATCAAGAATAACTTAAGAAGATGGAGATATTTTACAAGACTATAGGGAGCTCTTATTAATCAGCACAGGTCTGACTCGCTTGGAACTCCTATAAATTTATCTACTTCAATTCACAATTTAATTTATTGAATAGCTGCAATCCAATAATTTCATATTCAGTATTGGCTTACAACCTAATTCTGGGATGTTGTACCAAATAGAAATTTTGAACTGTACTTCCAGCCTACATGATGATCATGGATTTTGGACATTGCAAAATATCTGAATAGTCCTTGATCTAAGCAATAATGGCTTCCATATACATTTACTATGTTAATTTTTATAATCCATAATGTTAATATAAGGAATCCAAGATGTTGGGGAGGAGATATAAAATTGAATCACAGGTAAAAAAAAATAAAATAAAACAATATTTGATTAGATACATTTTCTAAATTCATTTCATTCACAGTTTAGGCTAAATTTTATGACTGAAGCTGCCTTGGTCCTCCCGTTGGAAGATGTTGCTAAAAAGTAGAGAGGAGAGTGCAGAATATAGGAGTATATAAATCAATTACTTCTTTTGGTTCTCTTTCATATCCATAACCATACTGTATTTCTGGAGTGATCCTCCCAGTTTAATGTAGATAGAACACTTTAAAATGATTCTGTTTAAACTTAGAGGTTTTTTTCCAGAAAGTAGTACTCGAAGATTTCTTCTTAATCCCTTGGCATTTAGGTAGTGATTCTTCAAAGTACTATTTTATATAACACTTAGCAATTACATTTAGACTTATATACTGCTTCCTAGTGCTTTAGGGCCCTCTCTAAGCTTCCTAGTGCTTTAGGGCCCTCTCTGGAGGCAATATGCTGACAAAGTCAGCATATTGCCTCCAACAATCTGGGTCCTCATTTTACCCACCTTGGAAGGATGGAAGGCTGAGTCAATCTTGAACTAGTCGGGATTGAATTGCTGTCAGTCAGCAGAATTAGCCTGCAATACTGCATTCTAACCACTCTGCTACCATGACTCTTATACTGTATTGTTCATATCTATATGAAACACGGATGGATATCATAATCTAATAAAAATATTCTATAATATAGAACATTAAAATAAAATATCATCAGGGTGCTGATGACATCTTCTTTTCACTAGAGAAAAGTAAGCAATAAAGTTCTGAATCAATGCCTTACTAAGATTTTTTTTCAAGGCAGTTAAAAACATGCAAAAAAAAAAAAAAAAGCCAAAAAAAACCCCCTCCCCTTCAGTATCATATTTTTAAAAAAGATCAGTAGTTAACTTTCAGTTAAACTAGGACTATGCTTGTCACTGACAATTTTGTGGAAGATAATATTTAAATTGCATTGATTGTTGGACAGCTGTAAGCCTGATGGTTGAGAGTGTCTTACAAACACATGTGTAATGTATAGTATCTGTATGAGAATATCCAAAGTAAACCTAGAATATTTGCAGCAACTGTTAAATAGAATTAATGATAGTGCAGATGGACAATAAATGTGCACTAATTATTAATTCCCTTGGTATACCAAGTAATTGCATGCATCACGGTAAACCCATTTGGTTTTAATCAGAATGCAATATAGCATGTAATTCTACACGAAGACCCATATAATTTAGCATTAATGAATGTCAGTGGTATTAGCTATTAGTTGCACAATTATTATGGAAAACAGATACTGTCCTTAAGAGTGAGTTTTCAAATGTCATAATCAAGTTCTGAAAAATTCTTGAGATAATACAAAGAAAAATAGAACTAGAAAGATTTCTTAATTTTTCTAAAAAAAATATAAAGTGTTTTAAAGTTTTGTTTAAGTATAACAAAATTATATTTAAAATTGGTATCAACAGATATTTATATACATTTCATGCTCACCATCTGATTCCCCCTATATCTACAGAAAGGTAAAGTATGGGTCTCTTTTAAAATGTTCTTCCTTGGAACACGATGTTAGAAAACTGATGGAAATAGTTGTTGTACACTGAAATGACAGAGTTAAACCAGGAGATTCTCTGCTTTCCTTAGTTCCATACAGCAATATGCCTTTTTCTCAAACTTGCACATGTATTCTGACTACAACTCCCAGAATTTTCAATTAACATGCAAACCAACAACAGCTATAATTCTAATACACTGTCTAATACACTGTCAGTATCTGTGTAATTGTGCATAAGATTTTGAAAAGCAACAGATTCTAATTGTATGAGTACTAAATATGATTTTATGTGGGCATATTAGTAGATCTAATCTGCTTTTCTTTTATTTTGATAGTTTTATTGTCAGATACTTTTATTAGTGATAATACTATTGTTTTATTGATGCCATACTGTATTATTCTTTAATTCTTATATATCTATTGCAGCTTTATTAAAGTTATTTTTAAAAAATCTCATCTTCTCATTTGATATAGTTTTTTAAATCATACTGAATTGATTCATGTGTTCACTTCTAATCACCACCTTTGTAACTTGCATCCTTTTGAAAGAGGATAAAGTAAACAGGCAACTCCCTATTCAGTGTCATAACATATAGCATAACTTTCCTCCCCCACATTAACTGACCTATTCACCCAAATCTGTGATACCTCACATTGTACTCATACACATAAATCGAACACCTGAGTACAGAGTTCATATTGACTGCAACTTCTCAGGCGTGGGCTACAGGTCATCCTCAGCCATGCCTATGGCAAAGGTATCTGGAAAAATGAAATGAAGTGGATTATCTGGGAAGAGACGTAGGAGAAAGAACATCTGGAAGAGAAAGATAGATTCATGAAAGATATAAGCAAGATAGAGAATAAATCCATGTGATTTTAGTGAGCTACTTTTCAAATGAGGCAAAAAGTCAGAACCACGGTAGGAAGTGCACTGACTTTCTCTCTAGAAGTAAGAGAGGGTGCAAATCAGTCAAGATAGGGCTAGAATATAATCCTACATAGCTCATTACCAATTGTTATTATTCTTACTTTAGGAGTGGTATTTTTCTGTTGAGTTGGAGTTAGACAAAGAAGCTAGTCAAGCTATATCCTTTTTCCAGATGAGATTCCTGGGGTCACCATGAAGCAATTAAGTAATTCATAACCAGAGCAATGCCATGTACCTGTGTACCCAGGCAGGGGTGGATCTGTCAATTTCACTATTTTCCACAGTGTTTTTATTCTTCAAAGACAAGCAATTTTGAGTTCATCTCCAAAAATGTCCATGCATCCTCACTAATCCAGCACTGCTATTTTTCCCTACTATTTTTTCCCCTAAATATTCTACAAATGATGATATTTGTATTGCTTCAGTGTTGAAAATATTTTGTATTAACGATGTAGGGCTTTTTGTCACTTTTTAAAAAAAGATGATAAGACTACCTAAGCTTTAATCTGTTGTCTGGTATTATTTATGGGCATAGTAAAAGAAAACAAGCTGTGAATCTCTTTGAATATATTAGGAAACCTTGGCAGCAGAAACGTTTTCTTTCTTCTTTATTTAGTTGATACTTTGGCAATGAAGACAATTAAAGGGTTTAAATTAATGCCCTTTTATGCAAAAGATAAAATGAATGAATTATAAGCTTAAATAGATAATTTTCTATTCAAAATACTTTCCCCCCTTAATAAGTACCAAGCATATTTTTTAAAGGTAGCAATATTTTATTACCTTTCATTTTGAACAATAGTAATTAACAGAATGTATAAATGGTATTGAAATTTTGTGTTATTGCAAACCCAGTGATTGGGGGTGGGAAATCAAATAAATTAGATCCTTTTAATTCAGTAAATAAAAGTCAAATTGAAAGTATAAGTTTGAGGTAATTATTTTGGTGTCATCTGATGCTTAACAACCATAATACTCAATGGGATTAAGGAAATGTATCATTCATTCAGTGCAACTAATAATTCATAGGCATCTGATAGAAGTCATGATGACATCATATATCAACAAAACAAAAGTTCCATTATATGAAAAAATAAACTAATCAATGTATTCTAGTGGGAGTTTATATATTTGTTGGAGAATGAAATTCTAAATCTTGTATATATGCCATATCATTACAGACAAAAAACAGAGAATGTAAATATTGAAATAACCATATCATTTCCTTGCTTTTATTTGGTTCCTATTATTAGTCAGAAATCCATTACATTTGTTTTCTTTTTAGAACTTCTGTATATGTAAAGGTGTCAAGAATATTGCATTTGTTGTGAATGAATAATGCCAAATAAAGTTATCTTGAGCTTGAAGTCAAGTGCAGGGTTTTGGCCCTGCACTTCTGATTGGCTGTTAATGGCAGGATCAGATTGGTCCGTTCAGGAATATCTGATTGGCCATTAACAGGCCATTCTCATTGGTTAATGGAGCTAGTGATCCAGAATTACTATTGGTTGAATAGTTAATAAGTTGCCTAGATAAGGAAGGCTATAGCAGCCCTCCAGTTTGAGCTGTCACAACATGTAAATAAAGAGTTTGAAGTTCACTGTTTGTACCGGTTCGTCTCCATTATTCGCACCCATGCTCCAGACTTAACACTGGCGACGAGGGTGGGATTGGATGACATCTGAGCCAACGACGAAGACAACTAAGCACGTGGCTGAAGCGCACAATGGCGGAACCATGTCTGGCGGCACAGTACCACCTGCTCCGTTTGATCCAGCTCAAGAGGACTGGGAGTCCTACATGGACCGTTTCCAATAGTTTTTGGAAACAAATAATCTGAAGGATGTCACACCCGGGAAGAAACGGGTGCACTGCGGCCCAAGAGTATTCAAAATGGCTAAGGCATTAGCAAAACCGGCTGAAGTGAAGACCATGGACTGGGACATCCTCGAACCGCTACTAAGAGCCCACTACGCACCGACCATTCCAACGCTCGTAAGATGACACGACTTCTATCAAAGAAACCAGTGGAAAGGAGAAAGCGTTGCTGATTTTTTTTTTTTTGAAAAAGTTTTTATTAATTTTCTACAAACAAACAAGACAAACAAAACATAAAAACATCAACTCTTATATATACATCCAGTGTGTCAGTTGGTTCATCATTTTTGTGCATTCATTCTGTAGTCTCAATTACAATTATATTACATAACAACTCATATTGTCAATCCAAACTTATATATCCTAATATCACTAAAAAAAGAAGTTTTTGACTATATTTTTAATCATTCATACTTAATGAGCTAACAATACTTTAAACCAGTTTACTCTATAACAAATCATCTAGTCATATCAAATCAATCCTAAAAAATCCTTTATAAATATAATATCAAATAGCAAAATAATAGCAAAATAAAGATATTCCTTACTATCTAGCATTCTAAATAATCTATTATCGTATTTTATCATCTAGCCATTTATAAAAAAGATCCCAAATTTCGTAAAATTGTTTATCCTCTTGCTCTCTAATTTCAAATGTCAATCTGCTCATCTCAGCACATTCCAATATTTTCTTAATAATTTCTTCCTGTAATGGTATTTTCTCATTCTTCCAATTTTTAGCAAATACAATCCTGGCCGCTGTTAATACATTTACAATCAGGTATTTCAAATCTTTACTATATATATCAGGTAAAATTCCCAGTAAGAAGATCTCTGGTTTCAAATCTATATGTTTCTTTATCATTTTTTCCAACCACATGCGAATTATAGTCCAATATTTTCTAGCATCCTCACAAGTCCACCACATATGGTAATACGAGCCGGGTATCTGATGACATTTCCAGCATTTTTCAGATTTGTTCTTAAACATTCTTGCTATTCTTGTCGGAGGAAAGTGCCACCTGTAAAACATCTTATACAAGTTTTCTTTATATGCTGTTGACATTGTCATTTTATAATTTTGAGACCACAATTTCTGCCATTTCTCTAAATCAATCCCATATCCAAAATTCTTCCCCCAAACAATCATAGTTTCTTTGACTTGTTCTTCCTCTAACTTCATTCCCAGTAAATAACCATATAGTTTTTTAATCACCTTCTCATCAGTACCCATCAAGATCTTATCTAAATCAGTCTGTTTATCATAAAATCCCTCCGTTTTAGAATCTTCATCATACCTTGAGTGTATTTGTGCATATGAAAACCAATTCATCCTTATACCTTGTTCCTCTAAGTTTTGAATCGATTTAAGTTCACCCTTTTCATCCAAAAGTTCCCCATATCTAACTGTTTGTTCCTTCTTGTAGATTATAGGATAGGAAAATGCTTCAATGGTCGATAACCAAACTGGAATTTTCAAATAACATTGTCTTTTTATCTTCTCCCAATTTAACCACAAAGACTCCCGTACATAATGTCTTCTAAAATAACCCTGTGTTTTAGTTCCCTTATACCATAAAAAAGCATGCCAAACCAACAGCAAGTCATGCCCTTCTAATGTCAACAACCTATGTTTCCTTAATGTTATCCATTCTTTGACCCACATCAAACTTGCAGCTTGAAAATACAATTCCCAATTAGGCAGACCAAAACCTCCTCTAATTCTAGCATCTTGCAAAAGCTTTAGCTTTATTCTCGCTTTTTTACCTTGCCATATAAACTTCAACATAATTTTATTTAAATCTTCAAAATAGTCTTTTCCAAGCCTAATTGGTATTGTTTGAAACAAAAATAAAATTCTAGGTAAGATATTCATCTTAATTGTTGAAATTCTCCCTATTAATGACAATTGCAAGTTTTCCCACTTCTTCAAATCTGTAGTTATCTGTTGTTTAAGTTTAATATAATTATTCTCCTTTAATGTGCTACATCTTGTTGTCAAATATATCCCCAGATACTTAACCTTATTTGTAACTTGAATTTTCAAAAGATCTGCCAATTCTTCTCTCTGTCTCAATAGCATATTCTTTGTCAAAATCTTTGTTTTGTCTTTATTTATTTTCAAACCAGCCACCTCTCCATATGCCTCTATCCTTTCCAGTAACTTTGGAGCTGTTTCTAGCGGATCTTCCAAAATAAAAGCTAAGTCATCAGCAAAAGCTTGTAGCTTAAATTCTTCCTTCTTAATTTTCATTCCTTTTATGCTTTTATCATCCCTAATATTTCTATTCAACACTTCCAAGGTCAACACAAATAGCAAAGGAGATAGGGGGCATCCCTGTCTTGTGCCTTTCCTTATATTAATAAAATCTGTAAGTTCCCCCTCCATCATTACCCTTGCTGTCTGTTTATTATACATAGCTTCTATTGCTTGAATAAATTTTTTAGCGAAACCCATCTGCTCCAATAATAATAACATAAATCTCCAGTTCACGTTATCAAATGCTTTTTGAGCATCTAGGAATATCAAAGCCATTTGCTTTTCAGGATGAGCCTCATAGTATTCCAAGGTGTCCAGGATTACTCTCATATTGTCTCTAATTTGTCTCTTTGGCAGAAATCCATTTTGATCTGAGTGAATAAAATTATTTAAATATTTTTTAAGTCTTTCTGCTAAGATTGAAGCAAAGATTTTATAGTCTGCATTCAATAAAGAAATAGGTCTATAATTCTTAATTTGCAATGGGTCAGTCTCTTCCTTTGGTATGAGTGTAATATAAGCCTCTGACCATGTTTTAGGTATCATCTTTTTTAACATAACTTCATTCATAACTTCTAACAATGGGATGCTCAATAATTCTTGAAATGTTTTATAAAATTCTACTGGAAGCCCATCTGGACCCGGAGCTTTCCCATTATTTTGTCTCTTAAATGCTTCATTTAGTTCCATCATTGTTATGTTGCTTTCTAGCATTTCTTCAGTCTCTTTAGGTATCTTTGGTAAATTAGCTTCCTGTAAATATTGTTTGACTTTTTCTTCATCAATATTTTCCTGTTTATATAATTGTCCATAAAAATCTCGAATAATTTCTTTTTTCTCCTTATTCCCATAACAAACTTGGCCTTGTTCATCTATTAACTTCAATATTTTTCTTGATTCCTTCTCTTTTCTCAATTTATATGCTAGCCATCTACCTGGTTTATTTGCATCTTCAAAATAATTCTGTTTGGAGTTTCTAATTTTCTGTGCCAGTTCTTCTTTCTCTATTAATTCCATTTTATGTTTGATTACATCCAGCTTCAATTTAATATCCTTTTTCTGTGGCATTTTCTGTAGTTCTTTTTCAAGAATTTTATACTCATCTTCCAAGGCCTTAGAAGCTTGCCTTTTCCTAATATTCTTTTTTCTTGTATAATCTATTATCAAACCTCTAGCGTATGCCTTCATTGTGTCCCACACATTTTGCGTTGAAGTATCTTCTTTTTTATTTTCTCTGAAGAAAAAAGCCAATTCCTTCTCCATCCATTGTGTAAAATCTTTCTCCTTTAAAATAGTATTATTTAATGTCCATCTCGATCTTTTTTTTTGTCCCTTCCATTTAATTGTCATTGGGCTATGATCTGCCCAGGTACTTGTTTCAATATTTGTTTCTTTAATATTAGATATTAGTTCTGTTGAGATCCAAATCATATCTAATCTGGACCATGATAAATGTCTATTTGAATAAAAAGTATATTGTTTAGCTTTAACATTTCTTTCTCTCCAAATATCTTTTAAAGTTAATTCATCTGTCATTTTAAAAAAGGACCTTGGGAGAGCCTTTCTATTTTGCTTTGTTGTTGTTGCTATATAGTCCAGTTTATTGTCCACAATTCCATTAAAATCTCCCATCATAATTATATTAACATAGTCCAGTCCAATTATTTTCATATGTAGCTTTTTATAAAACTCTTCTTGTTTATCATTCGGAGCATAAATTGCAATCAAAAGTATTTTTATATTATTGTCCATTATTTCTACCATTAATACTCTTCCATCTTCATCCGTGTCAATCAATTTTGCTGGAATAGCCTCTTTAATGTATAAAACCACACCTCTTTTCTTACATTGAGTCAAAGAGGTAAATATTTTCCCTAATTTTGGCTGTAATAACAATTGTTCATGTTGTTTTTTAATGTGAACTTCTTGTAAACAAATTATATCAAATTTTAATTTCTCTAATTTATGAAAAGTTTTCCTTCTTTTAACAGCTGAATTAAGTCCATTTATATTCATTGTAATCAGTTTTTTTTCCTCCATGATTATGCTTTATATTTAGGTCTAACAGCTCTCGTGGATCTCACTTCACGCTGTTCTTTATTATCCATCTGTCCCCCTGCTGCTCCTTTCTCTTTTTCAGTCTCCAGTTGTTCATCTTGAAACTCAATTGATAAAGCCTCTTTCTCTGCTTCCTCTCTTCTTCCTCCAAAGAATTCTGCATGAAAAAGTTCTGCTTTCTCAATTGAATCAATTCTATATCTTTGCTCTTGCCACCCAAACACTAGTCCTTCTGGAATCAGCCATCTATAATTCACTTCATTTTCCAATAGTATTTTGGTCAGAAATCGATATTCTCTTCTCATCTCTCTCACTCTTCTGGGTATTTGTTTTAAAACCATAACCTCTTTACCCTTGTATTTCAGTGTTTTCTCTCTTACTACTTGTAATATTTGCGTTTTAATGGATTTTTTAGTAAATCTAATATGGACTTCCCTGGGTAATTTATTTCTCATCGCATATCTTGTATAGACTCGATATATCTCATCTATTCCATCCATCATCTTTTCCTCTGTAATTTCCAAAGCATCTGCCAAAATTTCTATCATTACCGCTGCCAAATTTTCTCCTTTTTCCTCTTCTATATTTTGAAATCTGAGGTAAAATTCTGACCTTTCCATCTCCCACCTCAACATCCCACCTTTTTCTTGTTCAACCGCTGTTAGTCTGCTGTCAATATTTCCAATCTTCTTCTCTCTTTGTTTTCCTTCTTCCTCAATTTTTTGGAATCTCTCCTCATACTTAACCATCATTTGTTTAATATTTTCCACTTTTTCATCAGTCTTCTCTATTCTTTGTTCAATATTTTCTGCTCTTTGTTCAATATTTTCTGCTCTTTGTTCAATCTTTTCTATTCTTTGTTCAATATTTTCTGTTCTTTGTTCAATATTTCCTGTTCTTTGTTCAATAATATCTGATTTTGTCTTGAGATCTTGGATTCCTTGCATAATCATCTGTAAAGTTATTTTTTCTTGTTCCTTGTCTTGCTTCAACATTGTCTGAATTAAACGTTGTCCTCCAACTGGTGGGGAAGCAGAGGTAGAAGCAGAAATGCCAGATGGTATTGGTTTCCTGCTCATTTCAATGTTTCCAAAACTTCAAATTCTTCTTGACTTTTAATCCAACGGGTAGAGCAGCCAATTATAATCCAAAATGGAAAACTCCAATAGTAAAAAACACGAAACCAAAGAAGAAACAAGAAAAAAGGAAGAAGAAAGATCTTCAGGTTCTTCTAGACCCTAATCCAATTACGAGATAGTCCACCATAAAAAAGGAAAAAATAGAAAGGAGAAAACAAACACATCCAAAAATAATAATATTGATTAAGAGCAAAAGAAAAAGGAAAAAAGAAAAAGCAAAAAGAGAAAAAACAAAAAAAAACAAAAAGTTCCTTCAGATTCTTCACACCTTAATCCAATTAAAAAGTCTCAATAATCCAAAAAAAAGAAAAAAAAAAGCGTTGCTGATTTTGTTGCAGACCTCCGGAACTTGGGAGGCCTTTGCGATTTCACCGACCTAGAGGAGGCTTTGAGAGACCGAGTAGTTCTCAGGTTAGACTCTCTAAATGTACAGAGAAAAATAATGGCAAAGGGCGACATCACCCTTAAAGATGCCAGAGCTGAAGCTACAGCAGCGGAGGCGAACAAGAAGTCGGCTGTCCAACTACGCCGAAATCTCGCTCCAGCACACCAACCAGCCAGCGAAGCTGCACCTAAGGCAGAAGGGCAACTGCAGATGACCTACCATGAGGACCTCTATTCGTCATCAGACAGCAACAAAGAAGAGGTCCATCGCCTCTTCGGTCCAATCGGGACCGATACCCGAAGTCCCAGCAACTGTGCACTGGCTGTGGCGCCAACCATTACCACTCCAATTGCAAATTCTGCGACGCACTCTGCCACGAGTGCAGGAAACGAGGCCACATCGGACAGGTCTGCAGAAGTCTCCTCGGACTCAGCCAGACTGCGAAGGGTACCAATCTCCACCAATCGATAGGGAATCACCCTGTAAGGCGAGAACCAGCAAACCACTCCTACAGAAACCGACCCATGAGTCGCCTAACGAGACGGGAAGAAGCCCACCAAACACTCACTATCGGCCATGCCTCTTCAATAGACACTAAGAAAATTCGGGTCAAAGTGGACATCGAAAATCAACATTGCCAAATGGAAGTTGACTCGGGGTCGTCTCTGTCAATGGTCTCCTGGAAGACCCTCAAGCAACTCATCCCCACTATCCATCGCCAAGACCTTCAATTCCAACGGCTTGTGTTAAAGGACTATCAGGGGAACCGGATTCCAGTTGTAGGATCCAGTAGAGTCCGGGTTGCATTCAAGAACCGCACAGCGTACTTACCCCTGACGGTGATCGACAAGGACCGGCCTAGCCTGTTAGGCCTGCGATGGTTCGCACCACTCGGCATTGAAGTGGCAGGCATTAACTGAATTGGCGGCAGTGACTGGGAAGAAGACCTCGCCCACGAATTCAGGGACGTCTTCGCGGAAAAACTAGGTGAGTACAAGGGGACCCCGATATCCTTTAGCCTTAATCCAAAGATAGCTCCCATCTGCCTGAAGCCTCATCGAGTCCCGTTCGCTCTAAAGCCAAAAATTGACGAACAGCTTGATAAGTTGATAGCCCAGGGAGTTTTAAAGCCAACCAACCACTCCCCATGGGAAACACCAATCGTGACCCCAATTAAGCCGGACAGCTCCATTAGAATTTGTGGGGACTATCGAGCCACCCTAAACCACGCCCTGCAACAAAATCCATATCTGGTGCCGGTGGTGCAACACCTCCTCCATTCCTTGGGGGACAGAAAAGTCTTCGCTAAACTAGACTTAGCCCAGGCTTATCAGCAACTGCCAGTTGACGAAAAAACAGCACAGGCACAGACTATTGTAACACACCGTGGTGCCTTTAAGTGTACGCGGCTTCAATTCGGAGTCAGTGTAGCCCCAGGGATCTTTCAGAGCCTAATGGAGAGACTATTGCAGGGGATCAAAGGCGTTGTCCCCTATTTTGATGATGTGCTCATTGCTGCCCCCACTCCAAAAATCTTACGGAATCGTTTAAGACTGGTTTTGCAAAAATTCCAAGAAGCAGGCCTGAAAGTGAAGAAAAATAAGTGCAAACTGTGTACAGATCATGTTGAATTCTTAGGGTATCTAATTGACAGTCAGGGTATTCACCCTACCGATAGCAAATTGAGAGCAATAAAAAACACTCCCAGATGCCGGAACAAAGCCGACCTCCAGGCGTTCTTAGGCCTCATCAATTTCTATAATGTATTCTTGCCGCACAAGGCAACTGTCACTGAACCTTTACATCGCCTACTAGATAAAAAACCAATTTAGGTATGGGGTCACAGAGAAGAGCAGGCGTTCCATAATGTAAAACAACTACTGACTTCTGACGCCGTACTAATGCAGTACAATGAGACCTTGCCATTAAATATCACATGTAATGCATCGCCTTTTGGAGTGGACTCCATTTTGAGCCATGTACTACCTAATGGTAGCGAAGCCCCTGTTGCTTGCTTTTCAAAAACGCTCTCGAAAACTGAGCAAAATTACAGCCAGATCGATAAAGAAGCCCTGGCAATTGTATCAGCTGTTAAAAGATTCCATGAGTACGTGTACGGCCAGGCTTTCACCATTGTAACTGACCACAAACCATTGCTGGGGATCATCGCTGGGGACAAGCCAACTCCCTACATACTTTCTCCCAGGATGACCCGCTGATCAGAATTCTTGGCTGCCTACAATTATCAGCTACAATATCATCCCAGTAAAGCTATTCCCCATGCCGACGCGTTGAGCCATGCACCGCTCCCTGAAGCCATCAACGATCCTGCACCAATGATGACAACATTGCAGATCGAGACACTCCATACGCCGCCATTAACTGCCCGTGAAATCGCGAGAGAAACAAAACGCGACCCCATCTTAGCACGAGTCCTCACATGGGTGGAACGCGGATGGCCATTGGATCAAGTACCAGATGACTTTGCACCATTCAAAAGCTGTCAAACAGAGTTGTTCTCGCAGAAGGGCTGTATCATCTGGGGCAATAGAGTCGTTATCCCAGAACGACTCCAACAGGCACTGCTAAGAACCTTGCACGATGGCCACCCTGGCATCGTGTGCATGAAGGGCCTCACACGAAGCTACGCGTGGTGGCCAGGCATCAACAGACAAATCGAATCGTGGGTTAAAACTTGCCAGAGATGCCAAGAAGTAAGCAACGCTCCACCAAAAGCAACCCCAACCGAATGGGAGATGCCGCGGGGACCCTGGTCCCGCATCCATCTGGACTTTGCTGGGCCGACCAAAGGCCACACGTTTTTGCTAACCATTGACGCCTACTCGAATTGGCTCGAGATTCACCGAATGAGGAATACGACCACCGAAGTGGTCATCAAAAGACTGGAAAGACTGTTTGCAACCCACAGATTACCAGACGTTCTGGTATCCAACAATGGGCCCTAATTTACTGCGCTGTCTTTTGAACAGTACCTGGCTGACCGCGGTATCCGACATGCGCTTACTTCGCCTGTGCAGCCTGCGGCCAATGGTAGGGCTGGTACAATTCGTCAAAAGGACTCTACAAAAGATAGACTATGACAGCATCGATGAGAAAATCAACCGAATCCTTTTCCTACAGCACATCACACCTCACAGCGTCACCAACAAAACTCCTGCTGAGCTGCTAATGGGACGAAAGCTCCACTCCCACCTCGATTGGTTTCATCCAACCTATGAACCGGAAAAGCCACTCGGATCCAGTGGCCGATGCCATACCTTCCAGGTAGGCCATTTAGTATTTGCTAAAAACTTATCAGGCGATCCGCTGTCGGTAGAAGCGACCGTAATCCGTGTAACCGGCCCAAGATCATACCTCGTTCAGTGCCCTGACGATAGACTTTGGAAGCACCACATAGATCAATTACGATCGCGGCTACCGTCACACAATTCCGAACTCCCTTATGACCAAACTGAGGGGGGGGAGATACAGAGGAAAACGAATTGCAACTAGAGGAAAACCTTTTTGAAGGGACTGAAAACGGAACTGAAACGCAGGAACAGGAACCGGGGACTGGAGTGAGTTCACCTCAGGGAGTGGCCAGTGATATTGGTGAAGACGGGAACGTGAACTCGGAACCAGAGGCACCTCTACCGTTAAACAACGATCTACCTCAACAGAAGTGCAACCAACCGCCAGGTGCTTTGCAAAAATCAAAAAGACTGATAAAACAACCATCCTACCTCAAGGACTATGTAACCATGCCCCGTGGGCAGAAGCTGGGGGAAAGGGGTGTTGTGAATGAATAATGCCAAATAAAGTTATATTGAGCTTGAAGTCAAGTGCAGGGTTTTGGCCCTGCACTTCTGATTGGCTGTTAATGGCAGGATCGGATTGGTCCATTCAGGAACATCTGATTGGCCATTAACAGGCCATTCTCATTGGTTAATGGAGCTAGTGCTCCAGAATTACTATTGGTTGAATAGTTAATAAGTTGCCTATATAAGGAAGACTATAGCAACCCTCCAGTTTGAGCTGTCACACCATGTAAATAAAGAGTTTGAAGTTCACTGTTTCTACCGGCTCGTCTCCATTATTCGCACCCATGCTCCTCTAACTATTCAACCAATAGTAATTCTTAACAGCATTCATACAGATATTGGAAAGTAAAATAAAAAGAAATCTTTTTACAAGTCAAAATATCAGCAGTTGAGGTTTTCAGTGAAACCACTACTGTGAAATAAAATAAAAAAAGAATATGCCTGCATGAATCATTCTCATTGAAGGCCTAATTTCATTTGAATTACTGCTTTGAGATTTGAGAAGAAATGTGTTTGAACTGATCCAACACATGATAAAGAAAAAATTTACAAGGACCATAATGGAAAAATACCTATGGATATTATAGTGTTAGAAGGTTAACGGAAAAAAACCAGGGATGATAGATCTTTTAAAGGATATTAAGGTTGCCAAGTTACCGTCAAGTGTTTCACCACAATACATTTTTGAAGTAGTCCTTGGACACCACTTTTAGAACAGGGATAAGAAGACGCCAAACACCTTCCAAGCTGTCCATAAAAGTTGTGTTGAACAGTACAAAAACCTATGCTACTTTAAAGTAGAATTTTCCCAAAATTGATTAATTTTTTTAAAAAAATCACATGCTCTCTGAGGTTTTAAAACTTGAATGATCCTGAAGAATAGCCATTTACTTACTTTTCTGAGATGATGTTGCTATGCCTACATTGATCACTCAGGTTTTTTAGGGTTTTCACTTCCCTCTTGTTTGCTATTTTTTCAGGTTCATCCATAAATATACACTGAAGTAGTAATAGAACTTTGTAATCTGCATCCTCTTTGAATCTGAACAACTCTGTTCAATTAAGGAAGACTGCTACCATGTTTATGAGTAAAAATCCAATTCAGATATATTAGGGAATTCTATAAATTTACAATGTGGTTCTATAAATTCTAAAGTAAGAGATGTGCTGTTTTTATTATACCACCAATAGTGCTGATGGAAGTAGTTGAAGAAAACACTCATTAGCTATGAGCAGTGGCAATATCATTCCAGGACCAGACAGACAGATAATACAAGCTGTTTATCTCATTAATTTTGTAACTATTATGAATTGTTTAGAATAGAGAAAGGCAACCTCAGGCTTCTAATTGCAAGTTCCATTTTTGTAGGGCCTAGATCTGCCTAGCAGATCTGTGTTTGCTCAAATTATTTGTTAAATAAGTTTAATAATATTTAGCAAAGTATTTAACACTATTATTTACATTCTCCCCCAGCATCACACAAAGGAAAAAAGAGCTGAATTTTGCAACCATTTCAACATTTTCCAGTGAAATTATCCTGTCACTATGACACTCCCTACTATCAAACACATTAATTAAAGGGGAAAGTGTACTTGTCTCCCCTTGGCACAAACTACCTTCTTATTACTGTTTTAGAAAAGTGTTGAATCTGAGTATTCATGAAAAATCTGAGTATTAAGAAAAAAAATCGAGTTGCATTCTTTCTCACCATAACAATAAAGATGTCTTATATTAAACTGCAAATACATGCCTGATACACACAGTTCTATGCATATGTTTCAACTCACTCTGAAGGTAATGATGAGAAAATGCAATAGTATCTAAACTGCAGTAAAAAGTAATGGCAGAATTCAAAGGAGACAAATAATTGCTACTGTTGTGTCCGCGAAATAATGCCAGGAGTCGGTGACTTCAAATCATGCTCTTTTATTTAAAGTTGGAACTGAACTGGCGTAAAGGAAAAAGCCCGTGGTTTTTATTCCTTTAGCCGCGGAGGCCGCGGCCAATGGCACCGCTTTGAATCTCCCGCAATCCGAGTGGACCAATCGCGGGAGATTCTCAGCGAGCCAATCGGCGCGGCTCGCCTGACCAATCAGAGAGCCCCGCGCTTTGGCCAATCAAAGTGCGGGGATCTCAAGAATGCTAATTAAGGACAGAACACCCCTCCCCTCTTGGTTCAGTCCTTACGTCGCGTAGTCACGTAGGTAGGCGGGGCTCCGTCTGAGCCTACTGGACCTGCGCAGCTCAGTCGTAGGTTGGATCCCGGCCTGTTTGGTCGGGATCTCTGCTGCTCCTGCTGCCGTCGTGGGAACCGGCTGGTCAGTCGGGCCGGTCCGCTCTCCGTAGCTCCCTTCTGGGCCTCCCAGATTGGTTGAGCTGCGGGTTTCGCCGCTCCCGCTCGGTCTTTCCAGGTTGGTCAAGCTGGCCTGGCTGTCTCTTCCTGGCGAGGGGTCGTGATGGCTGCTTTCCGGTAAGTACGGCTGGTTTATTCTTCTTTGGTTTTGGTCCCCAGGGTATTCCCTCCCCCCTTGGTTTGTGTTGTGGGGGTTGGTTTCACCTGTTTGTGCGTCGGTGGTCTCTTGGTTGGTAGTCCTCGACCATAGTTGGTCGATGTGGCGTTTCCACGCTCGTCCGTCTGCTGTTTGTAGCCGGTACGAGTGTGGGCCTGTTATTTGTGTGATGATGGATGGTATCCATAGTGGGTCTCCCGTCAGGTTTCTTGCGTATACGGGGTCGCCGGTTGCGAAGGTTCGGTGTTTGCTGTTTGAGTCTGGGGGCTTCTCCGGGTTATACATGGGTTGTAACCTGTCGAGTGGGGACCTTAGTTTCCTGCCCATTAATAGTTCGGCTGGGCTCTTATTCGTTGTGGTATTTGGGGTTATGTGTTGGGTGAAGAGTAGTTTGTTTATTTTTTCCTGGATCTCCCCATGGTCTATTTTTCTGATGGTCTTCTTAGTGAATTGGACCATCCGTTCCGCCCTACCGTTCGCCGCCGGGTGCGCCGGTGCTGTCAGCGCATGGCGGATGCCCCTTTCCGCTAGGAATTTTTCGAATTCCAGCGAGGTGAATTGGGGCCCGTTGTTGGAAACGACGACGTCTGGGAGGCCGTGTGTTGCAAAGAGTTTGCAGAGTTCCTTGATCACGGCCTCCGTGGTTGTCTTCATGTTGCTTACCTCCAGCCAGTTGGAGTAAGCGTCAACTGTTATGAGGAAGGTGTGTCCTTTTGTGGGCCCGGCGAAGTCTATGTGAATCCTAGACCAAGGTCCCCTTGGGGTTTCCCACTCTAGGACGGGTGCTGTGGGTGGGCTTGGCCTAGTTTCCTGGCATCGTTGGCACCTTGCTACCCAGGCCTCAATTTGTTTGTCCATCCCTGGCCACCAAGTGTAACTTCTGGCCAGGGCTTTAGTCCTAACGATGCCAGGGTGCCCCTTGTATAGCTGTTCCAGAACCTTCCCTTGTAGCTTTTCTGGAATGACCACCCTATCCCCCCATAGTATGCACCCTTTTAATAATGATAGTTCCGTTTGGCGGTTTCGGAACGTTTTGACGGACTCGTCGTTGTCCCTTTCCGGCCACCCTTTCTCTACCCAATGCAAACACCCGCGCCAGACGTTTGTCTTTATTAGTCTCTCGGGCAATGTCTGACGCGGTTATGGGCAGTTTGGGTAGAGTCTTTATGCTGAGGGTGGTCGTCGTGGGTGCTGGGTCAGTGTCAGGTTCCGGTAGCGGCGAGTGGCTTAAGGCGTCTGCATGGGAGATCGTCTTACCCGGTCTGTGTATGAGTCCGTAGTTGTAGGCTGCCAGGAACTCGGTCCACCTTGTCATTCGGGGAGATAGAATGTTCGGGGTGGCCCGGTTTCCTGCAAGGATTCCCAGCAGCGGCTTGTGGTTGGTTATGATGGTGAAAGTCCGGCCGTAGAGATACTCGTGGAATCGTTTTACGGCGGCAATGATAGCCAGAGCCTCTTTGTCCAGCTGGCTATAGTTCCGCTCCGGTTTGGTGAGGGTCCTTGAAAAGAACGTGATGGGCGCTTCTTTTCCGTCAGGAAGGGTATGGCTGAGGACAGCGCCGACGCCGAAGGGTGATGCGTCGCATGTGACGGCCAGAGGTAGGGTCTCGTTATATTGTATAAGGACAGTGTCCGAAGTGAGGAGGACATTTGTTCTTTGGAAGGCGGCTTGCTCGCGTTTCCCCCAAGTCCAGGTCGCCGCCTTGTCCAGGAGCCTATGCAAGGGCTCCGCCGCCATCGCCTTTTGGGACAGGAAAACATTGTAAAAGTTAAGTAGCCCCAGGAATGCCTGTAGTTCCGTCTTCGACTTGGGTGTGGGGGCTTCTTTGATGGCCTTGATCTTTTGGTTTGTGGGGTGAATGCCGTGACGGTCTAGGAGGTATCCCAGGAATTCTACCCGTTCCGTGCATAGCTGGCATTTCTCCCTCTTGACTTTTAGTCCGGTCTCTTTAAATTTGGTTAGGACCTCCCTTAGGTGACCCTCTAGTTCGGCTTGGTTGGCTGCTGACACTAGGACGTTGTCGAAGTAAGGTACCACCCCCTTGATGCCTTGCAGTAGTCTTTCCATTAGGTTTTGGAATATACCCAGTGCCACGCTGACTCCAAATTGGAGTCGGTTGCATTTGAATGCCCCCCGGTGGGTGACTATGGTTTGCGCTTCTGCCGTTTGCTCGTCGACTGGCAACTGTTGGTATGCCTAGGCGAGGTCGAGCTTGGCGAAAACCTTGCCCCCTCCCAGTGAGTGCAGTAGGTGTTGCACTACTGGGACGGGGTAGGCACTTTGTTGTAGCGCGCCATTTAGGGTGGCCTTATAGTCCCCACAGATCCTCACCGACCCATCGGGCTTGATCGGGGTGACTATGGGGGTCTCCCACCGGGCGTGGTCTATGGGCTGTAGGACCCCTTGCTTGACGAGCTTGTCAATTTGCTCGTCTATCTTGGGTTTAAGTGCAAATGGCACCCGCCTTGGTTTCAGGCATTTTGGGGGTCGTTTGGGTCTAGGTTGAAAGATATAAGGGGTCCTCGGTACTTGCCTAGGTTTCCGTCGAAGACCTCTTGGAATTCCCGGGCCAGTTGCTGCTCCCAGCTGTCGTCAGTGATGTGGTCGACTCCCGTGACTGCGATGCCGAGCGGGGCAAACCATTGCAGTCCCAGTAGGCTTGGGCGGTCGCGGTCGACGATTGTCAGGGGAAGTCTTTCGGTGTGCCCTTTATATGTGATTTTGAAGTGTTTGGTTCCGACTACCAGGATGCGGTTTCCCTGGTAGTCCTTTACGATTAGTCTCTGGCTGTCTACATTCCTCCTTTGGAGGGTAGGCACCAAGTGCTTTATTTCGTGCCATGCTATCATGGAGAGGTAGGACCCGGAGTCCACCTCCATTTTGCATGGCTGGCCCTCGATGCCTACCTCCACGTGGACCTTCCGGGCGTCATTGGTTATGACGTGGCCGATGGTGACCGTCTGATGGGTCTCCTCTCTTCGCCGGTTATCGCCGCCTCGCAGGGATCGTCCATTCCGGTCCCATCTGTTGTCCTAGGGGTGGTCTCTGGTCCGGGGTGGTGTGCTTTCTCTCCTCCAGTCGTTCTGGTCCCATCGTGCTGGGCTGCGATTTTTCTTTTGGCGGCAGAAACGGGCGATGTGTCCCTTCTTGTCGCAATGCCGGCAGATCAATTCGAAAAACCGGCATTCCGACCTGGGGTGGTCGCCGCCGCAACCGGCACAGTTGGTCCTTGACTTACGACCCCGCCGGTTCTGTGGGTCGCGGCCTGTCTGGAGGTGATGGATGTCCTACTCATCATCTGAAGTGCCCGATGCCGAGTGGAAGTCGCCCTGGTGGGTGGTCATCTCGGGTTGGGCCTTGGTCGACCTCACCGGGTTGTTGTTTCCGCTGCGGTCCCCAGTGTTCGGTCTGCGCATGCGGTCGGCGGAAGTTCGGGTTGCTTCAGCAGCTGCGGCTGCGGTGAGGGTGTCTGCTAGGCTGATGTTGCCCTTGGCCATCAGCTGGCTCTGGAGGACGGGGTCCCACAAACTGAGCATGATTCAGTCTCGCAGGGCGTCGTTCAGGTTGTCGAATTCGCAGAGCCCCGCTAGGCGCTGCAGCTCGACGACGAAGTCGCTGAAGCTCTCACCCGACCGTTGGTCCCGATGGTAGAATTCGTTGCGTCGGATCAGGATGGGTACCTCTGGAGTGTAGTGCCGCCGAAGTATTGGCTCGAGGACGTCCCAGTCCATCGCGGTCGCATCAGCGGGTTTGGCAAGCACCTTGGCCATCTTGAAGACCTCGGTCCTGCAGTGGGTCAGGAAGACGGCGCGCTTCATGGGGCCGGTGGTGTCCTTCAGGTCGCTGCACTCGAGGAACATGCGGAATCGGTCGGAGTACGATTCCCAGTCCTCGGTGGCGGGGTTGAAGGGTGCGGGTGGTGCGATTTTCGCCATCGTGGTGGTTCGTCTGGCTTCCGTCGGACACGTGGTTCGGTTCAGGGTCTGAATCCCATCCTCATCGCCAGTGTTGTGTCCGCGAAATGATGCCAGGAGTCGGAGACTTCAAATCATGCTCTTTTATTTAAAGTTGGAACCGAACTGGTCTAAAGGAAAAAACCCACGGCTTTTATTCCTTTAGCCACGGCAGCCGCGGCCAATGGCACCGCTTTGAATCTCCCGCGATCCGAATGGACCAATCGCGGGAGATTCTCAGCGAGCCAATAGGCGCGGCTCGCCTGACCAATCAGAGAGCCCCGCGCTTTGGACAATCAAAACGCGGGGATCTCAAGAATGCTAATTAAGGACAGAACAGCTACATGATCTCATGACTGAATTAATAGTTTTACAACTGCATTCACCATTTGTTTTAAGTAAAATATTAATGATTTTTAAATGCTTTGCATTTACTCAAACAGAACAGCATTAACTATTTGATTGGTCTATTTACTCAGGCTGAAAAGAGTCTTTTGGAATAATTCACAGTCACTTTGGAATTTTACCAAATGAATAGTTTGGTGTCATACACACCACTAATCTCCTGCTTAGTGTATAGTATACTATCACCACCAATTGTTATCCTGTTTTTCTCATGGAAAGACAGGGTGGTTGTCATATCATCGTGCTTCACATTTCTGCTCTACTGAAACTAGAAATTATTTAAGTAAAATGATTTCATTATGTATTGATACTAATGGAGAAAAAAACAGGTGAGAAGGCACCCTATTGATGCTGAGAACCGTAACTATTATTAGGCTCCCAGATCATGTCAATTGTGCATTTAGTCAATGTACCATAACTGAATCTAAACAAAGAAAATCTCCATTTGAAAATATAAATATAAATCATTTTCCATGTCTGACTATGGAAACCCTAAGTACAGAAACTTTCTCTATAAAAATCTATGCCACACACATTGTTTCTGTTGTTGAAGTTTTTCAACAGCAACTCTAGACCACATTGGAATATTTATTTATTTTTCTTTTGCTATTTTTTTCATATCCTGCCCCATCATATTGATGATGAAGTTGTGCAGTTTTATACAAGGTTATTTATACCATCCTTTCTTTTTCCTGCTGGCTTATGCTGTTTTTCAAAAATTATTCTTTGTAATCATGAATTTTTAATTTAGTCTACTTTAAATGGCCTTCAGTTTTAAAATACTTCAGAGTATAACTGTATTTAGTTTTCAAATTAGTTCAGAGCTCCAACCTGTGCAATTTCTGGAACTTGTTTATACATAATCATTGTAAAATTCAACCAAAGCTAGCAAAGATGGAAATTAATTTTTTATTGTTTTTTAAAAGTGGAAGAGACACATAGGGAAAATCTTAGAAATTCTGATAAATGTGATATTTGAAAAGTATCACATTTTAAATTAGTTTGGAGCAAAATAAGAAATTAATATTAGAGTTGTTTACTTGGAAAAATATTTAATTGAATTCAGTAAATTGTATTTATGCTCTCTCTCTCGCTTTCTCTCTTAAGAAGATATGGAATTATTATGAAACTGTATTATTTACCTAGTCTCTCAGTTGCTACCTGCAAGGCAGAGATGAATACATTTCTTTTGTTTTAGGGAAGGCTGAATATATTTGGGGTAATCCAGATTTGGGTTGCCAGAGATTAAATATGGTGTTTTTAGAACAAAAAAATGAGTGGAGACACACATTCTCTTTATCATGATCACTCTCTTCCTCCTCCCCTTCTCCAAGCTAGTAGACTGTAGGGAAGAGAGATTTCTTACCCAAGGACTGAACTGAAAACCTGCATCCAAAAAGTACAACTGTAAATCACAAGCTATTCATTCTAATGGTAAAACTGTTGTTTAGTATGGCTTTGACCCGCATTTCATCATATTAGGGACAATTTTATAAGGAAATACTAGAAAAATCTTAATTAGTTAATTAATTAATTAACACACTAACTAACAGTTTAATAGACCTAGGTAGGATAGCTATGTATGAATGAATAAATATGCATGGACACACATATACACAGACAACACACATGTTATGTGTAACAATTGTTACTTTTATTGAATATTCTTGGGTCATTTGCTCATATATTACCTAGATTGTATAAGTGCATTGGGACAACTCCTTATTAATTCTATTAAAATACTCCAGATAGTACAAACCCAATAAATGATTGACAATCAAGTGATCATTGGTGACAGTCATGAAGACAATTGGTTCAGTTTTATTAAGGTTGAGAAAGCATGGCCTGTATTCTTCACCTATTATCTCACAGTCAGTTCTATGTAAACTGCTTTAATTTCATTAGGCATTATTAGGGGCATTAATTTCAAATGATCCATAATGTTATCACATTCACCTGAGACAGACATTTCTACAAAAGGCAGTATTAACTTTGCCTATGTGGTAACTGTCAATCTACAATTGAAGAGGTGATCTTGTGCCTTCCATATGTTTTGTATGAATATTTCTATAAGCTGTAGCCAACATGGCCAATTGCCAGGCACTCTTGAGAGCTGCAGTCTAAATCATTTAAAAGGAAATAGGTTGACTATTTCTGTTCTTTAGCATTATTTTTTAGTTTAGAGATGGTCCCATGCCATTATAGCCCATAAAAAATTGTATTCCTAATATACATTCCTGAAAAGGATATAATTCATCAACAGTGCAATTCCATCTAAGTCTGTTAACAAACAAGCACTATTAAGCTTAGTGAGATTTAACCCCAGGTAAATGTGTTCCCCATTGCCTGTATATTATAAGTAGTAATTTATGTGAACTGTTCACGCCTCATGTTTTTGGTATAGTGGGAGGTAAACTGAACCATTTTACCTCTGGACCTTAACCTACTTCCATCAGTTTTGTAGAGGCTCATGCAAATTGCTCAGCAATCAGAGAAGCTGGCTGCCTTACAACTTAATCAATTCCTAAGACATTCTCCTGGAAACAAGAGAACTACTGGGAGGCCAGTAAAATTAAATGGGACTAGTTTTGGATGTAGTAGTTGGTGTAGGTCTCATGGTTTATAAATTATGGTTATTTGTTTTATAAGCCAAAAACAAATAAGGCAAACTATTTTATAAAACCTTCTTTATAAGCTAAAAACAAATAAGATAAACTGTTGGTTTACCAATATAGGTTTGTACAATTGCAAGCGATTAGTTGTGAATTGTGAATGTTACATTAGTGTGGTAAATGACAAAGAAGCTCATAAAATTAAGATTAAGAATGCCTACAATAATAGTGTTTTTTATTTTTTTGTATTATTTATTCAAAAGATTGCTGTGACCACCAATCTTAAAATAACTCTAGGTTATTTCACAACAATATCTCACAACAATAAAACACACAACTAAAGATCTGACACCTCAATTCAGCTCCTTGGATCTGTCAACAACTACCCACAAGCTTTACCTGAGTACTGCTGGGTAAAAAGCCAGGTTTCAATGGTTTTCTAGAAAGATAGGAGAGTGAAGACTGCCAGATTGCTGGGGGAAGGGTGCTCCATACAGTATGGGAAGCCATGAAATAGGCATACTTTCTATGTCACAATAGATGCAATATTTCAGGGAAGGGACCTGAAGCATACCTATACTATCTGTCAGGCATGGAAACCAAGAACAGCACAATGAATTGTTTAAGAAGTTGTTTATTTTATTTTATTTTGTTTTATTTTATTTTTTTGCTATTTGCCTATAGACAGAACACTCTACAGAACTATAAGATGAATTCTATGAAGATTTAGAGAGGATACTTTCTTAGTCTCTTTCTACATACCAATGACTCAATGCTGATCTGCCTCTTAATTTCTCTCTCCTGAAATTCAGCATCAGATTCCACCACACTATCCAATCATAACTTGATCCCATGCTATATAGGGCTCTAAAGATAATGACAGCAACTTGAACAGTAACTGAAAAGAAACTAGGAGAAATACCGTTTCTAAATCCTTCCATTCCCCACCATCCAGTCAGAGCTGAAGAAGCTTCTTGGATGAGAAGTGAAACATCTTCAAAGAAAAATCAGAAAGTCCATTTGCTTCTTGAAAAAGCACCTTTGGTGTTTTAGTTTTTTTGGGATTTTATCCAAAGCGCATATTGCTATTGGTATTACATTTGCTTTCTTTTGCTACAGTTCTTTTTTCTTCTGCTGCTTCCAGGTATTATATTACTATAGTATATTATTTCAGAACTTCTTGTTATCTCCTGTATGATGCTTGCCAAAACCAGAAAAGAATGTTCTCCGGCACAACTTACATCATATGAGGTATGTTGTTTGGAGGATTAGGTGGTACAATAAAGCTAGGAGCTGTGCTTTTTTGTGGTCCCAAAAATGAAGATCATGGTTGCCATGTCGCATTGAAAGCAATTTCAAGAAACTGCTTCACTCAAAACTGATGCCAAAGTGAAACTCCTCTTTGGAGATTTGTTCATAGTATAACATTATATTTCAAAATCAAGTAAGTGACACTAAATTAGTTTACCACTGCTTGAAAAAAAATGATAATGGAGGCTAGGGAATAGATTAAATGGTATGATTGTCATTTATTTGATTAGACTCTACATTACATTTCCACATGAAATTCATTTTCACAGTTCATGCACATGTATTCAGTGCTTGAATCTAGATCCCATACTAAGTAAATATTATTAAAAGATAGTCAGATAATTGATGAAGGAATTGATCCATAGATTGATATCTATGTAAGTAATATATCTAATTCAGAAAAATTGAATTACTAATTAAAGGTAGTGTTAAGTGATCATAAATGGGATTGGCAACTTGGTTAACGAAAGTGATCACTAAGTGACTGCTTATGAACCTACTTCTTTGCTTTAAAGACCTGTGAAGTTTGTAAATATAAGGCTTTGTTGCAAAATTACTTTTCCATCCTGTTGTAAATATAAATGATTGCTAAATAAAGGGGTCACTAAAAAAAGACTATCTGCACAAATATTCTAGGAAAGAACCTACTAGGAAACAATAATACAAATACTGACACCTTTTGACTTTGATGATGTCTTCACAGTCAAGGTCCCTTTTTTTGTTGTTCTAGAAAATTCTACTATTGCACAATTCAGTAAACCAGTTTCTAGAAAATCTTACAGAGATCAAGTGTGGTCCACTAGTGGTGCCTCAATGTTTTTTTTTTTTGTGTGTGAACTGTCCAAAAGGCATTGGTCAGGTCCCTGAAAGTGACCAGGTAGACCAATATTATATATATTCTTTAAACCATTAAAATATATAAGGTTGGCTCAGCCTTCCATCTGTTGTAACTATGTATCATTGCAACTATGTATCATTGCAACTATGTATCATTCATGTGTTTGCAACATTGTATCATTCACGTGTAATCATTAACTTCTGTCTCTTCAATGACCTTTGCAAGGCATGTACAAGGGACAAGGAGCTAGACGATTGTTAATAAGCTTATCCACATTGTAAATAATCTGTCCGGTATGCAGCTTTGTAAACATGCACATCCTGATGAGATTACCATGTTTGACTTGAGCTTTGATTAAATCATTTTCTTGTAAAAAAGCACAATAAAAGAGTGTGTGCCAAGACATTCGGGGCCCGCTCATCAAGAGGAAACCTCGTTTCCTGTCGTTTCTCTTCCCTTCGCTCCCTATCATGAGCCGCCCATCAGATGCGGGATGGCAGATACCGCATTCTGGTGACCCCGACATGATTCCCTAAGGGGGATACGTTGCAACACGCCCATATCTTATCAGCTCGATGGGAGCTGTGCATCGCCAGGCCTGAAGCGAATTGCACGTCATCGGATCTGAAACACGGTCTCGACTTTTGTAAGTATGGGTGGAAACTTTTCTCAACAACAGACGCAGCATCTGAAGGAATTGATGGAGTTAGTCGCTTCTTCTTCTAAATACTCTGCTAATTTAAAGGGCTCGCCTGTAAAAAAGAAACCTATTGCTACATTATTGGCTTTTGTGTGGCAACATTGTCCCAATTATTCAGAGGAAGGGTCCTTAAAAATTTCCACTTGGCAAAAAATTGGTGAACATCTCCATAGTCCTCCTCGTGCACCTATTGGCATTTTGGTCACTTGGAGGAAAATTATGGAGGCTTTAAAAGTCCATTATAAAATAGAAGCAGGGAGTGTGTTTGAATCTCCCCCGCCAAGTTATGATAACTTTTCAATTTGCTCTAACTCAGGCAGAAGCTGCTGCCATTATTCAACAATGCCCCACATGTAGTAAGCAAGGACATTCCATTCCCATAGGAGTAAATCCTAGAGGATTAAAAGCTTGTGAAATTTGGCAAATGGATGTAACTCAGTATCCACCTTTTGCCCCTTGGAAATATTTGCAAGTTTCCATAGATACATATTCAGGGTTTATTCTGGCCACCCCTCAAAGGGGAGAAACTGTAAAACATGTCATCAATCATTCAATTCGTACCTTTGCCTCGCTGGGACGTCCAAAAGAAATCAAAACAGACAATGGATCTGCCTATACAAGTTCTGCTTTCCAGGACTTCTGTAACAGATGGGATGTAACCCACAAGTTTGGGATTCCCTACAACAGCCAGGGGCAGGCTATTGTGGAACGAGCGAACTTATCTCTGAAACATGCTCTTGATCGATATTCATTGCGGGAAAACCCCCCGAACCTCCCAGCATTGCAAAATTCTCTTAATATTTGTCTTTACACTTTAAACTTTCTTAATCTGACTGGCATTCCTCCCACTTCTGCTGCTTCGCGTCATTTTTCCTCCCCCTCATCCCCGCCTAACAGACCTCTGGTATATTATCACAGATTGCCAGATCCTGCCTGGCAGGGTCCCGCTGAGCTTCTCACTTGGGGACTAGGCTACGCTGCGATCTTACTGCCAGACAAAACCACTTGCTGGATCCCTGGTCGGGCAGGAAGACCCTATCATGGGAATTCCTCTGCTACATCTGTATCTTAAACTCTTCCTGATATTCTTGCCTATATCTTCTTTGCAATTTCTACCTTACTTCAACAAAAGACTATTCGTGTCAAAACCATTTCATTAACAGAAGGCTATTATACTTGCTCCATGTGGGTACGTCATGAAAATGCTACCTATAGTTTTCACTCTGTCACTTCTGTTTTATTTAAAGAACACTCTACCACTCGCTCTTTTTTTCTTTCTTTACTCTTCCTATGGAAAGGAACCTTAAAATCTTTTTCCTCTATTCAATCTAAAACATAGGGGGACCTAGATGTCCTTCTATTGTATTATGGGTTTCCCCGCCCCAACGAACATCCTTGATGAATTACCAAATTAATCTTTATTGTCATTATTGTAATTATTATCCTTTTTCTACTAATTGAATTCCCTCCTCATCTCGTAAATGTTCTACAACTAACTTGTCCATAGCCCTCTCTCCTGCTTGTCATGTTTTTATATACCCGAACTCTGATCCTAGATGACGGGGATGGCGAACATTTCAGAAAAATGGTTCCTGTCTTCTCGGACGAGGAAGAAGACTCGTCATAAATAATAAAAACAGAGGAGATGTTGTAACTATGTATCATTGCAACTATGTATCATTGCAGCTATGTATCATTCATGTGTTTGCAACATTGTATCATTCACGTGTAATCATTAACTTCTGTCTCTTCAGTGACCTTTGCAAGGCACGTACAAGGGACAAGGAGCTAGACGATTGTTAATAAGCTTATCCACATTGTAAATAATCTGTCCGGTATGCAGCTTTGTAAACATGCACATCCTGATGAGATTACCATGTTTGATTAAATCATTTTCTTGTAAAAAAGCACAATAAAAGAGCATGTGCCAAGACATTCGGGGCGCGCTCATCAAGAGGAAACCTCGCTTCCTGTCATTTCTCTTCCCTTCGCTCCCTATCATGAGCCGCCCATCAGATGCGGGATGGCAGATACCGCACCATCCTTCCGAGGATTCAGATTATTGGGGGCAATATGCTGATTCTGTAAACCACTTAGAGAGGGCTGTAAAGCACTATAAAGCACTATATAAGTCTAAGTGCTATTGCTACAATATGGGAACTCATTCTCTGTTTAACTAGCACTAATTTTTCACCTTATTGATATTACTCTATTTCATAAATTTTATCTCACATTATTTTTGCCTTCAGGAAGAAAAGGGTGAGGCATCCATTGTGCATCCATTCTTATCAGTGAAAACTTCTTTTTAAACAAGTGATCTAGAGTTGGGACTTCTAATACCAATGAATCACCAAATGCTTTTGAAAACAATATTTTAATTAAAGCTGTTTTCATAGCAGTAGCAACTATCATTATTTTCAGGGATGTCCATACTAAAATCAAATATTACATAAAGGGGAGAAAAGTAATTTTTTGTGTCTTAGTTCAAAATATGAGAAATAAATTTTATATTTTAAAATTTAAAAAGCCCATCTTTATTGCTCCTCTTTTGGTTGATCAGCAGGATTAAAATTGCATTTTGCTTTCTGGTAATGAAGATTATTGCTATTAGTACAATCATTTCCCCAGAAAATATTGTCAGTGTATTCTCAGAGTGCAATTGATAATCATTGCCTGATTATTTTTTTCATATTTTAACAACTTAAGTGAAATATTCAAAAAGGCATCAAGAAGAGAACTATAATTTTTGTGGGAAGTTCACGGAGAACATTGAATAATGTTCAAATCTCAAGCATCAAATGAATCAGTAATTGTTTAGAAGCAAATGACAATGAAATTGAACATTTAATAAACTTAATATAAAAAATTATCCATAGGGACTGACATTTGGCACAACCTATATGTGCATTTATGTGGGTGAGTGAATATGTGTGTAAATCCAACATAATGCACTAAGTATCAAATCTCCAAGTTTTTTTTTAAAAAAGAAAAAAAGAAGAGTTTTGAAAGTTGTCTTACAGATCAGACAGAGGGAACAAGTATATATTTGGATAACATGAATATTTTTCATAAAAACTGTCTTCTAGTCCACCTATTTCTTATTTCTTTTAGGGGTATGACCTTGAACAGTTTCCTTCAAAATGATTGATAGGTAAATCAAGGATAAGTAAATCCATTTTGAACAATATGGTTCTTATTGCACCAAAAGTAATTACCAAGGAGTGTATAGCTAATAACCAGAACTTTGAACTGAACCAGTGCTGTTACCATAAAATAGGTATTATCAGGGTTGGGATTCTGCTGATATGGACCGCTTCTATAGAACCAGTTGTTATGATTCTGTACAGTTTAGAGAACTGGCAAATCATACCCCTGACTGGCCCTGTCCCCTCTGCCTGCCTCTCCTCTGCCGCCCAATCAGTCCTTATCATGCATTGCACGCATGCCCAACATCATTGACTGCATTCTCCCCTGCCCAGTTACTCCTAAGATATTTCTTTTTTTTTATCTCCCAATGATCAACTGTTCCGATGATCAGCTGTGCTGGGATCCCCCTGGCTGTCTTATTGCTTTACCCAGGAGGCTTCCCTGAGGCCCAGGAGGCCAAAAATTGAGTGTGGGGCATGCTGCGTGGGCCACCCACTTTGTTTTTTGCATCCCAGGCCTCAGGGAAGCCTACTGGGGGCAAAATCAACCCCCAGGAGGCTTCCCTGAGGCCAGGAGGCTGAAAAATGGAGCACATGGAGAGCTGCCCCCCCTTCTCCATTTTTGCCTTCCTGGGCCTCAAAAACACTACCCCAGGAGGCTTCCCTGAGGCCAGGAGACTGAAAAATGGAGCACATGGAAAGCTGCACCCCCTTCTCCATTTTTGCCTTCCTGGGCCTCAAAAACACTCCCCCAGGAGGCTTCTCTGAGGTCCAGGAGGTAAAAAAAAATGGAGCATGAGGATGTTGCTATATGGTCCCTCCAAGCTCCATTTCTTGCCTTCCTGGGCTTCAGGGAAACTTCCCGGGAGCAAAAACGCCCCTCCACAAGGTTTCCATGAAGCTTAAGAGGTAAAAAAAATGGAGTGCCAGGGAGGAGCTGCAACAAAAAGAAGCCATGCCCACCCAGTCACATGGCCATGCCCACCTAGCCACACCCACAGAACTGGTTGTTAAAAAATTTGAATCCCACCCCTGGGTATTATTTTCTAATAACAGGTTCTACTTCTAACAATATGGCCATTACATTCAGTATCAGTTGTAACTTCTGAGTCATCTTCAAAATAACTTTACATGCAAGGCACTGCAGTAATTTGCTATATGATGATGAAGGTGTGAATTGCTGTCACCAAGATTTTCTGACCAAACTAAAGCTGGGCAAGAACTCTTTGGACTACAGTGTAACTATAAATTATTTGGAAATTAGTGGATAGGCAAAAGAAATGGAAAACGCAAATTTTCATGATTGCAAAGGATAAACACTAGAAGTCTAGAAAGATTCACTATCTCTCAGTTCTCCAAAGCTCTCATCTTCCTTCCTCTATTTAGGAAGTTGTTGTATATGCAATATAACTAATAAAGTATGAGCTTGGAATCAAGTGCAGGGTTCTGACCCTGCACTTCCAATTGGCTGTTAAGCGGCCGGACCGGATTGGCCCGTTCTGGGGAATCCGATTGGCCCTTAACAGAAATGTCTTATTGGTTCAAGAGCTAACGTTCCTAGCTCGTTATTGATTAATCGTTACAAGGGTTGCCTATATAAGGCAGGTTTTACTGCTATTCAATTGAGCAAGTTATGATGTAAATAAAGAGCTGAAGTTCACCATTCAGAAGCTTGTCTCCATTCCTTCTCGCCCATGCTCAAAACTTGACACTGGCGACGAGGGTGGCATATGGAGACATCTGAACCATCGGAACCCAGAAGCAATACCGAGCACGTGACAGACGGTGCCAACAACGGAACCATGTCCGGCGGCATCGTACCACCCGCTCTGTTCGATCCGACACAAGAGGACTGGGAGTCCTACATGGATCGCTTCCAAATGTTTCTTGAGATGAACAATTTAAAGGACGTCACACCAGGAAAGAAACGGGCAGTGTTCCTAACGCATTGCGGTCCAACTGTATTTAAGATGGCTAAAGTACTAGCCAAACCACGAGAAGTGAAGGCCATGGATTGGGACGACCTCGAACCTATCCTGCAAGTCCACTACGCTCCTACCGTGCCTACACTCGTGAGACGCCACGAGGTTTATCAAAGAAACCAGCGAAAGGGAGAAAGCGTGGCTGACTTCATAGCAGACCTCCGTAACTTGGGAGGCCTCTGTGGATTCACCGATCTCGAAGAAGCACTAAGAGATCGCATAGTCCTTGGACTAGATGCTCCGGGCGTCCAAAGCAAGCTGATGGCAAAAGGCAACATCAGCCTTGCCGACGCCATTGCCGATGCTACCACGGCAGAGGCAACCAAGAAGTTGGCTGCACAACTACGCCAAAACCGCGCTCCGGTACCACCACCGGCCAGCGAGATTTCACCTAGTGCAGAGGGACAGCTCATGACGACACACCACAAGGAACTCTCTTCATCGTCAGATAGTGACGAAGAAGGGGTCCATTGACTGCAGTCCAACCGAGACCACTACCCGAAGCCTGTACGCCCTTGCGCTGGATGTGGAGCCAACCATGCCAGGTCTGAATGCAAGTTCCGCGACGCACTCTGCCATGAGTGCGGGAGACGAGGCCACATCGGACGGGTCTGCCGCAGCTTGCCAGGACCCAGCCAGGCCTCAAAAGGCACCAACTATCGCCAATCGACAGGAAACCGTCCTGTAAGGCGAGCGCCAGCAAACCAATCCTACAGAAATCGACCTTTGCAGAGAGAAGAGGCTCACCATACTATCACTATCAGTCACGCCTCAACCTTGGACACTAAGAAAATCCGAGTAACAGTAGCCATCGAAAATCAGCCTTGCCACATGGAGGTTGATTCGGGATCGTCTCTCTCGATGGTGTTGTGGAGAACACTCAAGCAACTCATCCCCACAATTCAACGTCAAGACCTCCGGTTCCAATGCCTCATCCTTAAGGACTACCAGGGGAATCGAATCCCCGTCGTCGGGTCCTGCCGAGTCCGAGTCTCTTTCAAGAAGCACATAGTGTACTTACCTTTGACAGTCATCGATAGCAATAGGCCTAGCTTACTGGGCCTCCAATGGTTCATGCCACTTGGCATTGAAGTGGCCGGCGTAAACCGAGTTGGTGGCTGTGACTGGGAGGAAGACCTTATCTCTGAGTTCAGGGACATCTTCGCGGACAGCTTAGGCGAGAACAAGGGGACCCCGATCTCATTTAGCTTAGATCCCAAGGTAGCTCCCATTCGCTTGAAGCCCCGTCGAGTCCCGTTTGCCTTAAAGGCGAAAATCGATGAGCAACTCAACAAACTGATAGCTCAGGGGGTGTTAGAGCCCATCGATCACTCCCCTTGGGAAACCCCTATTGTAACACCCATTAAGCCAGATGGGTCAATCCGAATTTGTGGGGACTACCGGGCCACCTTGAACCACGCCCTCCAGCAAAACGCGTATCCAGTTCCAGTGGTGCAGCACCTCCTCCATTCCCTGGGAGGCAGGTAAGTTTTCACTAAATTAGATTTAGCTCAGGCATATCAGCAATTGCCAGTAGATGAAAAAACGGCACAGGCCCAAACTATTGTGACGCACCGAGGTGCCTTTAAATGTACCCGGCTGCAATTCGGAGTAAGTGTAGCCCCGGGGATTTTTCAGAGCCTTATGGAAAGGTTATTGCAAGGAATTAAGGGCGTGGTCCCCTATTTTGACGATGTATTAATTGCAGCCCCCCCAAAAAAAATATTACAGGACCGGTTAAAATTAGTCCTAAGAAAATTCCAAGAAGCCGGTCTTAAGGTTAAGAAAAATAAATGTAAATTGTGCACTGACAGTGTTGAGTTTTTAGGGTACCTGATTGATAGCCAGGGCATTCACCCTGCCAAAGGTAAATTAAAAGTGATCAAAAACGCTCCCAGGCCACGAAACAAGGCTGATCTCCAGGCATTCCTAGGCCTCATCAACTTCTATAATGTGTTTTTACTGCACAAAGCAACTGTCACTGAACCGTTACACCGATTATTAGATAAAAGGGCAATTTGGTTATGGGGTTACCGTGAAGAACAGGCGTTTAGAAATGTAAAAAAACTGCTCACTTCTGACTCTGTACTCATGCAGTTTAACAAGACTTTGCTGTTAGTTATAACCTGTGATGCATGCCTTTCGGGGTAGACGCCATTTTGAGCCACGTACTGCCTAACGGGAACGAAGCCCCTGTTGCATATTTTTCAAAGACTCTTTCAAAAACTGAGCGAAACTATGGACAAATTGATAAAGAGGCCCTTGCAATCGTCTCAGCTGTGAAAAGATTTCACGAATACGTGTATGGCAGGCCTTTTACTATTGTGACTGACCACAAACCGCTGCTAGGGATAATAGCCGGAGATAAGCCGACTCCCTACATATTATCCCCTAGGATGACCCGATGGTCAGAATTCTTAGCTGCTTATAACTATCGGCAATATCGCTCGGGGAAAACCATTCCCCACGCCGATGCATTGAGCCATGCACCGCTTCCAGAAACTCTCGACGATCCGGCACCAACGGTAACCTCGTTGCAAATCGAGGTACTCAACTCGCCGCCACTGACCGCTCGAGACATCGCGAGAGAAACCAAACGCGACCACACCTTAGCACGAGTCCTAGGCTGGGTAGAATGTGGATGGCCATTGGACCAATTGTCTGATGACTTCACACCATTCAAGTCTTGACAGACCGAGCTCTTCGCCCAAAAAGGCTGTATCATCTGGGGCGATAGAGTCATTATCCCAGAATGGCTCTGAAAAACACTGCTGAGAACCCTGCACAATGGCCACCCCGGCATCGTGCGAATGAAAGCCCTTGCACGAAGCTACGCATGGTGGCCGGGCATTGACAAGCAAATCGAACATTGGGTTAAAGCTTGTCCCAAATGCCAATTTACGGCACTCGTGTTCAAGCACTACCTCGCTGACCACCCAGAACGGGCCAATCCGGTCCGGCTGCTTAACAGCCAATTAGAAGTGCAGGGCCAGAACCCTGCACTTGACTCCAAGCTCATACTTTATTAGTTATATTGCATACACAACACCCCTTCCCCCTGGCTTCTTAGTTCAGGGCGCAGTTACATAGTCCTTTAAATAGGATGGTTGTTTTTTAAGTCTTTTTGACTTTCGCTGTATTGGTTGGTTGCAGTCCTGCTGAGGCAGATTGCTGTTTGGTAGTGGGGCTGCCTCTGGTTCAGAGTTTATTTCTGCATTGTTGCCCCCATTTTCTGCAATTTCTTGAGGTGCAAATGTTTCTCCCTCTGGCTCCGTAGCCTGGGTTTCTGTTAAGTCGTCGTTCCCTTCGAACGGGTTTCCTAGGGCTTCATCTTCTTCCGTAACTCCCCCCCCCTCGCCTGCGCATTGTATCTTCAGGTACAGAGAAAAACATTACAGTTATATTTGGAGGAACAAGGTTTGGAAAAGAAAAAAAGTAGATTGTTTAAGGTCTTTATGAACCCAATGGGGAGATTCTGCAAGTGATGTTAGTCCTACAAACAGGAGGGTTTCCATATGAGTTCTTTGTACACAGTTCTCTTTCTATCACCTCTGTTGATCAACATTATGCAGTTTTTAATGTTAAGTGAAAATTAACTTTAAAGGTCTATAAAACTAGCAATTCAAAGATGTAAATACTATTTTTATTTGCTGATATAATACAATTATGTGTTGTGATTATGACATTTTGCCAGCTATCAGAGTTGCAATTATAGATCTGCTTTGAGCTTTATATTACTAACAATAATATCTGGAAATACAAAATTCATTTAAATTATAATGCTATGATGAATGACTACTTTAATGTAACCTTTAGCTTAATAAAATCTTGCTGCAATATTGTGGTCAAATGAATTTTTTCATAGATTTTGAATTATGTTTAAACATAATAAATATTAACAGATGTTTTTGTCTATATATAGATACTGAAATCTTTTATGTGATGATTTCTATTATTAGTACTTTTGTCATGATAGTGTTTATAAGAGGACAGGAATTATTTAGCAAAATACACGCTTGAAGAATAGAAGTGAGAATTTATCTCTAAGCATATCAGTAATAATGGCAACTGTACATTTACTTTTATAATTAATTTCAGACAACTAAACATTTATAAGGAATGCAGTGGTTCAGTGGCTAAAACGCTGAGCTTGTTGATCAGAAAGGTCAGTAGTTCAGCAGTTCAAATCGTAGTGCTGCAAAATGTACTGAACTCCTGTTACTTACCCCAGCTTCTGCCAACCTAGCAGTTCGAAAGCAAGTAAAAATGCAAGTAGAAAAATAGGGACCACCTTTGGTGGGAAGGTAACAGTGTTCTTCGACATTTAGTCATGCCAGCCACATGACCACGGAATCGTCAACAAAGAGTGCTGACTCTTTGGCTTAGAAACGGAGATGAGCACCACCCCCTAGAGTTGGGAATGACTAGCATGTATTTGCGAGAGGAACCTTTACCTTTAAACATTTATTGCCACAAGTTAATAGGAAAGATTGCAACTGTAGAATGATACTTAATATGCCTCCTTGCTGTCTAAAACAATTTTAGGCCACTAATTCATTTTCAAGGCACCATTATTTAAAACCTATTTTCACAAACATTTAAAAATTTAATACCTTTAAGAAATAACTATGATTTAAAAAATATATGACAAGATCATAATGTAATATATCCTATATCCTGATGTTGGACACCTAAATAAAATATATAATTTGTAGCGTAACATTGAAACATGAGTTTTGGCAGGGCTTTCTCCCCTACCTATGAATTACAAATGTCAATGAGCTTTAGAAAAATGCTTTGTTCCATTTTCCTTACTATTGAGGATAATCTTCATACACTGACTTAGCACATTATATTAAGCATCCTAGTTTGCTTACATATATTTTATTGAATCAGCTGTACTTGCCTTGGTTCAGTCAATACTAAACCTAACTGCTTACAAACCACATAGTAAGACAAAATTAAATAATTGTGTGTGACCTCATATGATGTATGAAGTCTTTCTTAAGATTTGTTGGTATTCAGATAGATGGTTGACTTTAGGATCTTTTGGCTATCATTCCATGTCTAATGCTTACCACAACTTAGCTATTAGGACCAATAAATAGCCAACCTGTAATTTCAGCAGTTGAAAGTTCTTATAAGTATATGAAGATAAACTAATTCAAAGAAACTTTTTTAAAAAGTGTTATAAAAATGATCACATATTGCTTCTTTACTTCTGAATTGTTAATGACCAAAAAACTCTAAATGATTTTTTAAAATATAAAAGCCATGTTATTGGTTGCTTTCTTTGAACTGGCATGTCAAACTTCAACTTAGGTTTAACTTTTAACAGTTGCTGAATGAAACTTCACCCCTGGAGAGAGAAACTGAGAACCATGGCTATGAAATGTTATTCATAAGATTGACTTCTGTAGTAGGGAGAAAATCCAGTTGAGCAAATACATTTTTCAGTATTTTTTAAAAATGCTTTCTGTTTACATATAACTTTTATTGCTAAAAAAAAAGTTATAAAATGATTAATGAATAGGTATATTTCTTAGTTTAAACTAATAACATGTGCCTGTCAGTTAACGTCTCTATCAGCACTCCATCATTACTATAGTGAATGGTTCTGATTAAGCACAATAGAAGGCCAGTAACTTAAAAAAAAGAATTAATATTATAGATCAGAGATGTTAAACTCATGACGAGCGGGATGGATGAGGTGTAGCAAAGGGGAAAAAAATGTCACGAGTTTGACACTCCTGTTATAGATAGATAGGGGGTTGAACTAAAAGGCCTCCAAGGTCCCTTCCAACTCTATTGTTATTCTGTATATTGGTCAACTTCATTTTTATTTTACTTGATTGATTAATTGATTGATTTGAATTTATAAGCAATAGACTCTTGGCATCATACAAAACTAGAAATACCATTAAAACAGTTGTTATAAAATCAAAAGGACTGCTCAGAGTGAAATAATTTTACAGACAAAAATAAGATAGGCTTGCTTGTTATTCAGCAGTGAAAAAAGAACAATAACTGTTCTTTGTTATTATTGTTATTATTTAGAACAATGGATTGTTTATCATAGAGATTTGGTTTTCTATTGAATACAACTGAGCTCATTGCTACCAAATAAACATTCTAAACAGTGGTGGGATTAAAATTTTTGTACTACTGGTTCTGTGGGCATGGCTTGGTGGGCGTGGCAGGGGAAAGATACTGTAAAATCTCCAGTCAGAGGTGGTATTTGCCAGTTCTCCAAACTACTCAAAATTTCTGCTACTGGTTCTCCAGAACTGGTCAGAACCTGCTGAATACCACCTCCGATTTTAAACATTACTGAAGCATTATATTTAATCAGAAAGTGTTTATTACCTCCATTTAAACTTTCTGGGAAGATAGAAACAATCATATTATGCAAGTGGAATAAAACAGAGAAATCAAAAAAGAAAAAAGAATGGAAAACAGAGAAAGAAAGAAAGAAAGAAAGAAAAAAGAATATGTACTTGGGGAAGATGGCTCAGGAATCTCCCAATGATACAAACATTACTATAATCATTATAGAGCATTTATAGTGTACAATGAATCATAGACTAGTATAAATCAAAGGACACTTGTTCTAATAGGAAATTTTAATTCTTTCTGGTGTATTAACATTTTGGATTTTTTTAATGAAACCAACCAGGGTCTCCATTTAGGTCTCTCTCCCTCTTTTCCTCTGTTGTTTAATATTCATCTCTTGCTTTTCTATTCATGTGAGTGATAAAATTGCCTTTTGTCTCTCCATAAGGGTGCAAAATAAAGAGCACAAACTGGAATGAGAAGGTTGGCAGAAAGGAGAAAAAACAAACGAACAGCAGTTTGAAAAACGAGAGAGCAGAAAAAGCGGTCGGAGGAGATAGCGCCCAGTGGCATAGGAGAAGCTGACAGTATGTAGAGAAAGGGAAGGAAAACAAATCAGGTGAATCATGAACATGTTCTGCGTGTTTTGCCTTGGCCTCATTTTTTAAAGCATTTTTTTCGGATTATAGATGGGAACAAATATGCAAGCAAAGAATGTACACTTTATTACAATTCCTGCACCCCAGAGACTATGTCTTATTACTTTTAAGCATTTTGTTTTAATTTTATCATTACTATTGTTAGCTCATTAAGTGCCACACATTGGAAGATGAGATATGAAGTAAAATTTTAAACAAAGAAATGAATAAAATGAAAGTTGTGCATGTAGTTGTGTAACACCCACCCCCATACATATACAAAAACCATTCTTGTTTTTTCTTTTCCATTTGTTAATTTTGTTTAAAACCAGAACCAAACCATGACTCTGTCAGAACTATTAATAAGCTGCAGTTTACTTCAAATTATTATATTTGAATTGATGAAGATGTCTATAAATGTAACTCAGATAATGTCACATGACTTCAATTACAATGTCTGGCTATTGTTATGTGATATATTAATAGCAATCATGACAGCAAAAATGATATTCAGATTTTTTTAATTCATTTACAATTATCAAACTGATCACAATCAACCAATGGAACAGCTTGTCCTCAGAAGTTGTGGGAGTGACATCACTTGAGACTTTCAAGAAGAGATTGGACTGCCATCTGTCAGAAATAGTGTAAGGTCTCCCGCTTGGGTGGGGGTTGGACTAGATGACCTACAAGGTCCTTTCCAACTCTGATTATCTGTTATCTGTTAATTTTTATCTGTTACATCTATATACTATATATGTGTTCATTAATATTGTTTCACAAAAAGTCATAATAAAAAATAACAATGACTTTTCTTCAGTTTGGGTTTGGTGGAGAAACATAACATACTTCATTTGTGATAAGAGATGTCTGTTCCAAATTTCAGTTTTTAGCTGTTGCCTCTAGCACTGCTGTAATGTACATATGTTTGCTATGTTCATGCAATACCCTTGAGCAAGTCAGTTAAAGACCTTAACTGAGATTGCATTTACACAACACTGAACAGAGAGTTTAGGAACAGGGGATGTTCATAAACTCACTGAACAGTGAGGTTGCTTTTACACAACACTGAAAGGTGAGTTTATTAACACCCACGCTTTTTCATTCAATCATTCAGATAAAGACTGAATGCATCAATTATCACATTAAACAAGAGGAAAACCTTCTATGCACCGATTCCACCCGCACTTTCTACAATTTTCTAAAGAACAAGCTAAAAGATTCAAGGTCCATCCCACCCCTGATAGGACATAATGGTAAAGACTACAATGACAACACCATTAAAGCCAACATCTTTAACACATTCTTTGGATCAGTATTTGTAAACAGCAATGGATCATGCCCAGTATTTCCTACTTGAACTACAGACAACTACAATGATCTAATACAGATCGATTTTACAGAAGACAATGTTGAAAAAGCACTACACAGTCTAGACCATCGCTATCTATTGGTCCGGACGGAATATGTGCCTACTTCTTAAAAAAAGCTATCCACTGCCATAGCCGAACCTCTAAGCATAATCTTTGAAAAATCTTTCAGGACCAGCTCCTTGCCTAACCTATGGTCACAAGCCACGAACATCCCAATCTTCAAAATTACAGACCAATCTCCTTATGCTGCGTCACCTGTAAAGTCATGGAATCAATTATTAACCAATCTATTATCCTCAACTTAGAGACAAACAACCTACTCTCTAATAAACAATTTGGTTTCAGAAAAAAATGATCATGTGTTCTGCAACTCTTACACTGCAAAAACATATGGACTACACAACTTGATCAGGGCAAAGCAATAGACGCAATATACATAGGCTTCTGTAAAGCCTTTGATTCAGTGGTACATGACAAACTACTCCTAAAACTAAAATCTTATGGTATCTCTGGACACCTGCATAACTGGATAGAAGCATTCCTGTCAAACAGCCAACAAATGGTCAAAATTGAGAGTGTCCTATCAAATTCTGTACCTTTCAATAGTGGTGTCCCCCAAGGCAGTGTTCTAGGACCAACTCTCTTCATACTCTACATAAATGACCTCTGTGATCATATTAAAAGCAACTGTGTTCTCTTCGCTAATGATGTAAAGCTGTTCAATACCACAGACAATACTGCTACCCTTCAAAAAGATCTTGACTATGTATCAGAATGGTCAAACAAATGGCAACTTCAAATCTCAACAAATAAATGCTCTGTCTTACATACTGGCAAAAAATAATAATCAGAAAATAAAATACAAGCTGAATAGTCAAGACCTTGCTGATGGTCCAAGCTGTGTATAGGACCTTGGAGTACTCATCTATAATGACCTAAGTGCTAGAGCCCACTGTAACTACATAGCCAAAAAGGCATTAAGCATTGTTAACCTTATCCTACATAGCGTTTTCTCCAGTAATATTACACTAGTAACTAGAGCATACAAACGTTTGCTCGACCAATACTCAAATACTCAAATATATTTCATCAGCCTGGAACCCACATTATATATCTGATATTAGCACAGTTGAGAAAGTCCAGAAATATTTCACAAGAAGAGTTCTCCACTTCTCTGCTCATTGTAGAATACCTTATACAACCAGACTTGAAATTCTAGACCTAGAAAACCTTGAATTATGCTGCCTTCATTCCAATCTAAGTATAGTATATAAAAATCATACATTGCAATGTCCTACCTGTCAATGAATACTTCAGCTTCAACCGTAACAATACAAGAGCACACAATCGATACAAACTCAAGGTTAACCGCACCAAACTTGATTGCAGGAAATATGACTTCAGCAACAGAGTGAACAATGTCTGGAGTACTCCACCTGACTCTGTGGTTTCTTTCCCAAACCCGAAAAACTTTAACCTTAGACTGTCTACTATTGACCTCACCCCTTTTCTAAGAGGTGTGTAGGCAGCGTGCATAAGCGCACCAACGTGCCTACCATCCCTGTCCTATTGTTTCTTTTATTTTTCTTATATGTACCCATTTCATGTATTCATAACTATGTATATACTTATACCCATTATCTTGTAAGCAATTAACAAATCAAATAAAGCTAAAAAAAAAATTAAAAAATATATTGCACAATCCCAATCATTTGGGCAGTTTTTGTATCAAAATACTGTAATATGGGAATGTGATTTTCATATTCTATTCATCTTATGCTCTCATAATAAACACAGGCTAAGCAGCATTCAGATTATTTATTTATTTATAATTCAGATTTCTCAGGCTACCCAACTCATTTCTGCCCTGCTTCACTCCATTGCTCCCAACTGGAACCCAATCCAACTCCATGTCCATCTCAAACATTCCCATCAATCCAAGTCCCCTAGTGACTAGAAAGCATAAAAGAGCTACCTTCTCTATGCCTATTATCAGTACAGTTTCCCTTGATAGGCATACATTTTCCTTACATGTGATTATTATTGTGCAGTGAGGAGAAGAATGGGATGAAACAGTTAACTTATCCCTACTATAGCATCCTTATTTCTACCTTTCTCAGTGAGCTTCACAGCATGGAAATTTAACATCTTTATGAAAGATCTTATGTTGTATTTTTGTTGTTATTTTGTACAGATATTTATCCAGTTGCAATGGAGGAACCATCTTTAGAACAATTGTCTCCTCTTGGACAGAATTGGAATATATAAATTACGAATTCATTGTACATGCTACTAAACTTAATATGAAACAAAATGCTTTTATGTTTTGGGAGCCTGAAAAATGATCAGTTTTCACAAAGTAAGAAAACTCAGTTAAGTAATTGCTGATCCACTACCCATTATCTCTGGATATCAAAAGAAAAATATCTGGCTTTTTGGAGCAAAAACTAGAAGCAGAACAGGCAAAGGAATGATAGCTGTTGATATGAGAAGAGGTATTATGAAAAAATGTATAAGAAGATAGCTGTATCAGACATTGTATAGATTGATGTACAATCTGGCAAAAGAAAGAACAAAATAATTCTGCATCTTTTTCAGAGAAAAGCTTACATTGGTAGGCTGAATTGCTGGGAGGACAGGAAATTAAATTTCCCATGTTATATTCATTTACTGTGTATTCATTTTTATCCCTTTGCCAGCATGTTTATGATATAGCTACTTATACATATAGATATAGCTTTGGATGTATACACTGAGCTGAAAGTTAAATCTAAATTTAACTGAATCATTTGAACTGAGAGTATCTGTAAACTTTTATAACCTTTCTATGATTATATTTAAGCTGCATGTATTTTATTAGCTTTAGACATGAAATAGGATATTTAGCATGTAACTTTAAATTCAGTAGCTGTTCCATTTATTTATTTATATCTATTTTTTTTTTCAGAAAAGATTGTTTACAAATAGACATGCTGCAACTATTGGATCAGCTTTCAAGGAAATGAAAATACACTGCTCCAAAAAAATAAATAAATGGAACACAAAAATAAGACATCCTAGATCTGAATGAATGAAATATTCTTATTAAATACTTTGTTCATGAGATAGTTGAATGTGATGACAACAAACTCATACAAAAATTATCAATGGAAATCAAATTTAGCAACCCATAGACGTCTGGATTTGGAGTTACACTCAAAATTAAAGTGGAAAAAAACACTACAGGTTGATCCAACTTTGATGTAATGTCCTTAAAACAAGTCAAAATGACACTCAGTAGTGTGTGTGGCCTCCATGTGCCCGTATGACCTCCCTACAATGCCTGGGCATGCTCCTGATGAGGTGGTGGATGGTCTCCTGAGGGATCTCCTCCCATACCTGGTCCAAAGCATCCCCCAACTCCTGGACAATCTCTGGTGCAATGTGGCATTGGTGGATGGAGTGAAACATGATGTGAAACATGATGTCCCAGTCTCAATTGGACTCAGATCTGGGGAACGGGCGGGCCAGTCCATAGCATCAGTGCTTGCAAGAACTGCTGACACACTCCAGCCACATGAGGTCTAGCATTGTCGTGCATTAGGAGGAACCCAGGGCCAACTGCACCAGCATATGGTCTCACAAGGGGTCTGAGGATCTCATCTCGATACCTAATGGCAGTCAGGCTACCTCTGGTGAGCACATGGAGGGCTGCTCAGCCCCCTAAAGAAATGCCACCCCACACAATTACTGACCCACTGCCAAACCAGTCATTCTTGAGGATGTTGCAGACAGCAGAACATTCTCCACAGCACCTCCAGACCCTGTCATGTCTGTCACATGTGTTCAGTGTGAACCTGCTTTCATCTGTGAAGAGCACAGGGCACTAGTGGCAAATTTGCCAATCTTGGTGTTTTCTGGCAAATGCCAAATGCCCTGCAAGGTGTTGGACTGCAAGTACAACCCCCACCTGTGGACGTCGGGCCCTCATACCACCCTCATGGAGTTTGTTTCTGACCATTTGAACAGCCACATGCACATTTGTGGCCCAGTGGAGGTCATTTTTCAGGGCTCTGGCAGTGCTCCTCCTATCCCTCCTTGCACAAAGGTGGAGGTAGCAGTCCTGATGCTGGGTTGTTGCCCTCCTACGGCCTCCTCCACGTCTCCTGATGTACTGGCCTGTCTCCTGGTAGCGCCTCCATGCTCTGGACACTGCGCTGACAGACACAGCAAACCTTCTTGCCACAGCTCTCATTGATGTGCCATCCTGGATCAGCTGCACCACCTGAGCCACTTTTGTGGGTTGTAGACTCCGTCTCATGCTACCATTAGAGTGAAAGCACCGCCAGCATTCAAAAGTGACCAAGCCATCAGCCAGAAAGGAACTGAGAAGTGGTCTGTGGTCACCACCTGCAGAACCACTCCTTTATTGAGGATGTCTTGCTAACTGCCTATGCTTTCCACCTGTTGTCTATTCCATTTGCACAACAGCATGTGGAATTGATTGTCAATCAGTGTTGCTAGCTAAGTGGACAGTATGATTTCACAGAAATGTGATTGACTTGGAGTGATATTGTGTTGTTTAAGTGTTCCCTTTATTTTTTTGAGCAGTGTATATGATCTGTGATCTCTAAAAGTAATCTGCAGAAAGTTCCACAAAATACTTTGGTAAAAAGATAAATGGAATCAAGAGAACTACAAAGTTTATTGCCATTAGTCAATATCAGCTGCCATTATGTTACTGAAAAAGTCAATTTTGGGAAATTATCTGGGGGTGGGTGTTGTAACTATGTATCATTGCAACTATGTAACATTGCAACTATGTAACATTCATGTGTTTGCAACATTGTATCATTCACGTGTAATCATTAACTTCTGTCTCTTCAGTGACCTTTGCAAGGCACGTACAAGGGACAAGGAGCTAGACGGTTGTTAATAAGCTTATCCACATTGTAAATGATCTGTCCGGTATGCAGCTTTGTAAACATGCACATCCTGATGAGATTATCATGTTTGACTTGAGCTTTGATTAAATCATTTTCTTGTAAAAAAGCACAATAAAAGAGCGTGTGCCAAGACATTTGGGGCGCGCTCATCAAGAGGAAACCTCGCTTCCTGTCGTTTCTCTTCCCTTCGCTCCCTATCATATGCCGCCCATCAGATGCGGGATGGCAGATACCGCATTCTGGTGACCCCGACGTGATTCCCTAAGGGGGATACGTTGCGATGCGCCCATATCTTATCAGCTCGATGGGAGCTGTGCATCGCCAGGCCTGAAGCGAATTGCACATCATCGGATCTGAAACACGGTCTTGACTTTCGTAAGTATAGGTGGAAACTTTTCTCAACAAAAGACACAGCATCTGAAGGAATTGAGGGAGTTAGTCGCTTTTTCTTCTCAATATTCTGCTAATTTAAAGGGCTCTCCTGTAAAAATGAAACCTATTGCTACATTATTGGCTTATGTGTGGCAACATTGTCCTAATTATTCAGAGGAAGGGTCCTTAAAAATTTCCACTTGGCAAAAAATTGGTGAACATCTCCATAGTCCTCCTTGTGCACCTATTGGCATTTTGGTCACTTGGAGGAAAATTATGGAGGCTTTAATGGTCCATTATAAAATAGAAACAGGGAGTGTGTTTGAATCTCCCCCGCCAAGTTATGATAACTTTTCAATTTTCCCTAACTCAGGCAGAAGCTGCTGCCATTATTCAACAATGCCCCACGTGTAGTAAGCAAGGACATTCCATTCCCATAGGAGTAAATCCTAGAGGATTAAAAGCTTGTGAAATTTGGCAAATGGATGTAACTCAGTATCCACCTTTTGCCCCTTGGAAATATTTGCACGTTTCCATCGATACATATTCAGGGTTTATTCTGGCTACTCCTCAAAGGGGAGAAACTGTAAAACATGTCATCAATCATTCAATTCGTACCTTTGCCTCGCTGGGACGTCCAAAAGAAATCAAACCAGACAATGGATCTGCCTATACAAGTTCTGCTTTCCAGGACTTCTGTAACAGATGGGGTGTAACCCACAAGTTTGGGATTCCCTACAACAGCCAGGGGCAGGCTATTGTGGAACGAGCGAACTTATCTCTGAAACGTGCTCTTGATCAATATTCGTTGTGGGAAAACCCCCCGAACCTCCCAGCATTGCAAAATTCTCTTAACATTTGTCTTTACACTTTAAACTTTCTTAATCTGACTGGCATTCCTCCCACTTCTGCTGCTTCGTGTCATTTTTCCTCCCCCTCACCCCCACCTAACAGACCTCTGGTATATTATCGCAGATTGCCAAATCCTGCCTGGCAGGGTCCTGCTGAGCTTCTCACTTGGGGACGAGGCTACACTGCGATCTTACTGCCAGACAAAACCACTTGCTGGATCCCTGGTAGGGCAGTAAGACCCTATCATGGGAATTCCTCTGCTACATCTGTATCTTAAACTCTTCCTGATATTCTTCCCTATATCTTCTTTGCAATTTCTACCTTACTTCAACAAAACCTATGCTTCCTGTCAAAAGACTATTCGTGTCAAAACCATTTCATTAACAGAAGGCTATTATACTTGCTCCATGTGGGTACGTCATGAAAATGCTACCCGTAGTTTTCACTCTGTCACTTCTGTTTTATTTAAAGAACACTCTACCACTCACTCTTTTGTTCCTTCTTTACTCTTCCTATGGAAAGGAACCTTAAAATCTTTTCCTCTATTCAATCTAAATTTAGGGAGACCTAGATGTCCTTCTATTGTATTATGGGTTTCCCCACCCCAACTAATATCCTTGATGAATTACCAAATTAATCTTTATTGTCATTATTGTAATTATTATCCTTTTTCTACTAATTGAATTCCCTCCTCATCTCGTAAATGTTCTACAACTAACTTGTCAATAGCCCTCTCTCCTGCTTGTGATGTTTTTATATACCCGAACTTTGATCCTGTCAACAAACGACGCTTCAAAAGAACTGTCCATGACGATCCACAGAAGCCTCATAGAAGAGATAATATTGCTTGGACTATAACTGACTTTCAAGGCGTTCGTTTAAGTTCTACAACCAATTTTTCTCGCATAGAAGACTTCTACCCACCACTTCAATTCGATTTGGCAGACACACCCACACAACCAGGGGATATCCTGCAATCTACACCACTTCAGGAAGAACTTTAACATCATGCCTGAAAGGAATGTAATTTATCCCTGGCAATAATTTTGTTTGGACTTGTTCCACTGGTTTCATGGCATGTGTCCACGGGATGAAATTGTTAAATCCAAATCATTTTGCATTCAAGTATGGCTTGTGTGTATAACTCTGATGATTTTATATCCCTACAGGTACCCATGGAACACCCCCTTTTGCAAAATTGTAAAGATTTAGATCTGTTATTTTTTAAAACAAGGGGGATTGTGTGCTACGCTTAAAGAAGAATGTTGTTTTTATGCCGATAGCAGGGGGGCTTGTTTTCTATTTCGCCATGGTTTACAACCTTTTTAACTCCATTGGCAGGATCATTAATAATCATTATATTGATCTGTATTATAGGACCTTGTTGTTTTTATAGAATATTGCAATTTTTGAAAAATTAATTATCCTCTGCTGATGTTAATGTGCTATTGCAAGCTCATGTTATATCCTCAACACTGGACGAAAAAATGTCATTGCTGAGTTACCGCTCCTTGGACAACCCTGACACTGACGGGTCGCACTCTTGCCTAGATGACGGGGACGGCGAACATTTCATAAAAATGGTTCCTGTCTTCTCGGACGAGGAAGAAGACTCATCATAAATAATAAAAACAGAGGAGATGTTGTAACTATGTATCATTGCAACTATGTATCATTCATGTGTTTGCAACATTGTATCATTCACGTGTAATCATTAACTTCTGTCTCTTCAGTGACCTTTGCAAGGCACGTACAAGGGACAAGGAGCTAGACGGTTGTTAATAAGCTTATGCACACTGTAAATGATCTGTCCGGTATGCAGCTTTGTAAACATGCACATCCTGATGAGATTATCATGTTTGACTTGAGCTTTGATTAAATCATTTTCTTGTAAAAAAGCACAATAAAAGAGTGTGTGCCAAGACATTCGGGGCGCGCTCATCAAGAGGAAACCTCACTTCCTGTCGTTTCTCTTCCCTTCGCTCCCTATCATGAGCCGCCCATCAGATGCAGGATGGCAGATACCGCAGGTGGGTTTTTTTGGTCCCATGGTTTTCTTAATAAACACAGAAAGGTCAACCTTTATATTGTTAATAATTTAGTCATATTTGAAGAAGCTGTGATTTAATCAAAAATTATTTAAAAGCCTTAGCTGGACAAAGTGTATTCAAGAAACTCACACTTGAAATTTCAGTATGTGAAATCAGCTTGATCATTTTAAGAAGAATACAATTGAGTCAACTTTTAGATAGATAGATAGATAGATGATAGATAGATAGATAGATAGATAGATAGATAGATAGATAGATAGATAGATAGATAAGATAGACAGGCAGACAGACACAAAGATAGAGAGATATAGTAAACATTTCAGATATCAAGCTTACACATTTCACGATATTATTACATAATATTATGGTTTCAATATTATAGAAACGTGATAGGTTTATCCAAATTGTCTTTGAATACTTTTTGAAGAAATATTCAACTTTCAGGTATTATGGTACTGACACTTTCTCTTTAGGAGTTCTGTAAGTTCTGTAACAATATATAGATCTTATTTATTTAACATTAGCTCTGTTGAGGTGTTCTCCAAAATATATGAGGGATAAAACTAGTTGGCAGTCTCATTTTCTAATCAATTTCAAATTCTCATCCAGGTTAATGCATGAATAGGACATGTGCTTTTAGCTCCACATCTTGCTCTCATCAAACTTATCACAGTGAAAACATCTCAAGGACAAACTATAAAAATACTTCTGGGAGAGGGGACAAATGTAGTTCATTTGCACACCATGTTCCTTGTGACCTGTCGTGTCCTCGAAAATGATGCCAGGAGTCGGTGACTTCAAATCATGCTCTTTTATTAAAGTAGGAACCGAACTGCCGCTTTGCAAAAGGTTCGCGGCTTTTATTCTTTTAGCCGCCGCGGCCGCGACCAATGGCACCGCTTTGAATCTCCCGTGATTCGAATTCACCAATCGCGGGAGATTCTTAGTGAGCCAATCGGCGCGGCTCGCCTGACCAATCAGAGTGCCCCGCGCTTTGGCCAATCAAAGCGCAGGGATCTCAAGAATGCTAATTAAGGGACATAACACCCCTCCCCTCTTGGTTTAGTCCTTACGTCGCGTAGTCACGTAGGTAGGCGGGGCTCCATCTGAGCCTACTGGACCTGCGCAGCTCAGTCGTAGGTTGGATCCCGGCCGGTTTGGTCGGGATCTCTGTTGCTCCTGATGCTGTCGTGGGAACCGGCTGGTTGGTCGGGCCGGGCCGCTCTCCGTAGCTCCCTCCTGGGCCTCCCAGGTTGGTTGAGCTGCGGGTTTCACCGCTCCCGCTCAGTCTCCCTGGGTCGGTCAAGCTGGCCTGGCTGTTTCTTCCTGGCGAGGGGTCGTGCTGGCTGCTTTCCGATAAGTATGGCTGGTTTATTCTTCTTTGGTTTTGGTCCCCTGGGTATTCCCTCCCCCCTTGGTTTGTGTTGTGGGGGTCGGTTTCGCCTGTTTGTGCATCGGTGGTCTCTTGGTTGGTAGTCCTCGACCTTAATTGGTCGATGTGGCGTTTCCAGGCTCGTCCGTCTGCTGTTTGTAGCCGGTACGAGTGTGGGCCTGTTATTTGTGTGATGACGGCCGGTACCCATAGTGGGTCTCCCGTCAGGTTTCTTGCGTATACGGGGTCGCCTGGTGCGAAAGTTCGGTGTTTGCTGTTTGAGTCTGGGGGCTTCTCCGGGTTATACGTGGGGTGTAACCTGTCGAGTGGGGACCTTAATTTCCTCCCCATTAATAGTTCGGCTGGGCTCTTATTCGTTGTGGTATTTGGGGTTATGTGTTGGGTGAAGAGTAGTTTGTTTATTTTTTCCTGGATCTCCCCGTGGTCTATTTTCCGGATGGTTTTCTTTGTGAATTGCACCATCCGTTCCGCCCCACCGTTTGCCACCGGGTGCGCCGGTGCTGTCAGCGCATGGCGGATGCCCCTTTCCGCTAGGAATTTTTCGAATTCCAGCGAGGTGAATTGGGGCCCGTTGTCGGAAACGACGACATCTGGGAGGCCGTGCGTTGCAAAGAGTTTGCAGAGTTCCTTGATCACGGCCTCCGTGGTTGTTGTTTTCATGTTGCTTACCTCCAGCCAGTTGGAGTAAGCGTCTACTGTTATAAGGAAGGTTTGTCTTTTTGTGGGCCCGGCGAAGTCTATATGGATCCTAGACCAAGGTCCCCTTGGGGTTTCCCACTCTAGGACGGGTGCTGTGGGTGGGCTTGGCCTAGTTTCCTGGCATCGTTGGCACCTTGCTACCCAGGTCTCAATTTGTTTGTCCATCCCTGGCCACCAAGCATAACTTCTGGCCAGGGCTTTAGTCCTAATGATGCCAGGGTGCCCCTCGTGTAGTAGTTCCAGAACCTTCCCTTGTAGTTTTTCTGGAATGACCACCCTATCCCCCCATAGTATGCACCCTTTTAATAACGAGAGTTCCGTTTGCCGGTTTAGGAATGTTTTGACGGACTTGTCGTTGTCTCTTTCCGGCCACCCTTTCTCTACCCAATGCAACACCCGCGCCAGACGTTTGTCTTTATTAGTCTCTCGGGCAATGTCTGACGCGGTTATGGGCAGGTTGGGTAGAGTCTCTATGCTGAGGGTGGTCGTCGTGGGTGCTGGGTCAGTGTCAGGTTCCGGTAGCGGCGAGCGGCTTAAGGCGTCTGCATGGGAGATTGTCTTATCCGGTCTGTGTATGAGTCCGTAGTTGTAGGCTGCCAGGAACTTGGACCTTGTCATTCGGGGAGACAGAATGTTCGGGGTGGCCCGGTTTCCTGCAAGGATTCCCAGCAGTGGCTTGTGGTCGGTTATGATGGTGAATGTCCGGCTGTAGAGGTACTCGTGGAATCTTTTTACGGTGGCAATGATAGCCAGAGCCTCTTTGTCCAGCTGGCTATAGTTCCGCTCCGGTTTGGTGAGGGTCCTTGAAAAGAACGCGATGGGTGCTTCTTTTCCGTCGGGGAGGGTATGGCTGAGGACAGCGCCGATGCCGAAAGGTGATGCATCGCATGTGACGGCCAGAGGTAGGGTCTCGTTATACTGTATAAGGACGGCGTCCGAAGTGAGGAGGTCCTTTGTTCTTTGGAAGGCGGCTTGCTCGCGTTTCCCCCAAGTCCAAGTAGCCACTTAGTCCAGGAGCCTATGCAAGGGCTCCGCCACCATCGCCTTTTGGGGCAGGAAAACATTGTAAAAGTTAAGTAGCCCCAGAAATGCCTGTAGTTCCATCTTCAACTTGGGTGTGGGGGCTTCTTTGATGGCCTTGATTTTTTTGTTTGTGGGGTGAATGCCGTGACGGTCTAGGAGGTATCCTAGGAATTCAACCCGTTCCATGTATAATTGGCATTTCTCCCTCTTTACTTTGAGCCCGGTCTCTTTGAATTTGGTTACGACCTCCCTTAGGCGACCCTCTAGTTCGGCTTGGTTGGTTGCCGACACTAGGATGTCATCGAAGTAAGGTACCACCCCCTTGATGCCTTGAAATAGTCTTTCCATTAGGCTTTGGAATATTCCAGGTGCCACGCTGACTCCGAATTGGACTCGGTTGCATTTAAATGCTCTCCGGTGGGTGACTATGGTTTGCGCTTTTGCCGTTTGCTCATCGACTGGCAACTGTTGGTATGCCTGGGCAAGGTCGAGCTTGGCGAAAACCTTGCCCCTTCCCAGTGAGTGCAGTAGGTGTTGCACTACTGGGACGGGGTAGGCGCTTTGTTACAGCACGCCATTTAGGGTGGCTTTATAGTCCCCACAGATCCTCACCGACCCATCGGGCTTGATTGGGGTGACTATGGGGGTCTCCCACCGGGCGTGGTCTATTGGCTGTAGGACCCCTTGCTTGACGAGCTTGTCAATTTGCTCGTCTATCTTGGGTTTAAGTGCGAATGGCACCCGCCTTGGTTTCAGGCATTTTGGGGGGACGTTTGGGTCTAGGCTGAATGATATAAGGGGCCCTCGGTACTTGCCTAGGTTTCCGTCGAAGACCTCTAAGAATTCCCGGGCCAGTTGTTGCTCCCAGCTGTCATCGGTGATGTGGTCGACTCCCGTGACTGCGATGCCGAGCGGGGCGAACCATTGCAGTCCCAGTAGGCTTGGCGGTCACGGTCGACGATTGTCAGGGGAAGCCTTTCAGTGTGCCCTTTATATGTGATGTTGAAGTGTTTGGTTCTGACTACCGGGATGCGGTTTCCCTGGTAGTCTTTTACGATGAGTCTCTGGCTGTCTAGGTTCCTCCTTTGGATGGTAGGCACCAAGCGCTTTTTTTCATGCCATGCTATCATGGAGAGGTAGGACCCGGAGTCCACCTCCATTTTGCATGGCTGGCCCTCGATGCCTACTTCCATGTGGACCTTCCTGGCGTCATTGGTTATGGCGTGGCCGATGGTGACCGTCTGATGGGTCTCCTCTCTTTGCCGGTTATCGCTGCCTCGTAGGGATCGTCCGGTCCGGTCCCATCTGTTGTCCAAGGGGCGATCTCTGGTCCGGGGTGGTGTGCTCTCTCTCCTCCGGTCGCTTTGGTCCCATCGGGCCGGGCTGCGGTTCTTTTTAAGGCGGCAGACACAGGCGATGTGTCCCTTCTTGTCACAATGCTGGCAGATCGACTCGAAAAACCGGCATTCGGACCTGGGGTGGTCGCCTCTGCAACAGGCACAGTTGGTCCTCGACTTATGACCCCGCCGGTTCCGTGGGTCGCGGCCTTTCTGGAGGTGATGAATGTCCTTCTCGTCATTGGAAGTGCCCGATGCCGAGTGGAAATCGCCCTGGTGGGTGGTCGTCTTGGGTAGGGCCTCGGCCGACCTTGCAGGGTTGTTGTTCCCGCTGCGGTCCCCAGCGTTCGGTCTGCGCATGCGGTCAGTGGATGTTCGGGTTGCTTCGGTGGCTGCGGCTGCGGTGAGGTTGTCTGCTAGGCTGATGTTGCCCTTGGCCATCAGCCGGCTCTGGAGGACAGGGTCCCACAAGCCGAGCACGATTCTGTCTCGCAGGGCATCGTTCAGGTTGTCGAATTCGCAGAGCCCCCCTAGGCATCGTAGTTCGGCGACAAAGTCGCTGAAACTCTCACCCGGCCGTTGGTCCCGATGGTAGAACTCGTTGCGTCGGATCAGGATGGGTACCTCTGGAGCGTAGTGCCGCCGAAGTATTGGCTCGAGGACATCCCAGTCCATCACGGTCGCATCGGCGGGTTTGGCAAGCACCTTGGCCATCTTGAATACCTCGGTCCCGCAGTGGGTCAGGAAGACGGCGCGCTTCATGGGGCCAGTGGCATCCTTCAGATCACTGCACTCGAGGAACATGCGGAATCGGTCGGAGTACGATTCCCAGTCCTCGATGGCGGGGTTGAAGGGTGCGGGGGGTGCGATTTTCGCCATCGTGGTGGTTCGTCTGGCTTCCGTCGGACACGTGGTTCGGTTCAGGGCCTGCATCCCATCCTTGTCGCCAGTGTCGTGTCCTCGAAAATGCCAGGAGTCGGTGACTTCAAATCATGCTCTTTTATTAAAGTAGGAACCGAACTGCCGCTTTGCAAAAGGTTCGCGGCTTTTATTCTTTTAGCCGCGGCGGCCGCGGCCAATGGCACCACTTTGAATCTCCCGCGATTCGAATTGACCAATCGTGGGAGATTCTTAGCGAGCCAATCGGCGCGGCTCGCCTGACCAATCAGAGTGCCCCGCGCTTTGGCCAATCAAAGTGCGGGGATCTCAAGAATGCTAATTAAGGGACAGAACATGACCTTCCATAACAACTCTGCTAATGATCTTTGTAAGGACTGATGGACAATTAATAGAAGAAGAAATCCATGCTCCTCAGTGACTTCTAATTTAGTGACTGAGTAGAAGAAAAAAAATCCATGCTTGAGGATATCTAGAGAACTCTTTTGCCTTTAAGTTGAGAAAAAGACCACTTAAGGTTAATGAACCTACCTGATTTGGTCAATAGAATAAAATATGAAAGAGATTGAGACCTAAGCATATTTTTCTATCTCATAGTTAATAATGAGCAGTGGGTACTGTGAAGACTCATTAGTTGTCAGACTCCTGAAAGGACAATATATTCAATTAAAAAAATTAAGTGAATTCTAGGGTCCTGAAAGAGAAGGGCACAGAATCACATGGATGTCTTACTTGCATTCAAGGAAACAAATTCAGCTCTCCCTCTAATATCACAGCTGAATTAATGGAGGGTGGGATTTTAAGTGGGAAAGGGGACAGATGGAAATAAAATTAGATTGGGTGATGTTCTACATATAGTACATTATGCAGCTTTTACCTTTTATCAAGCATATGTGTATGGAAGCAAATGCCTTCAAAATTACATGAATTGAAAATACAAAATTTAGGACTCAATACTACTTTCATCCCTTCATACAGAGATAACTCTGCAATTCAGAGTCAAGCAAGGTTAACTCTCTTGCTTGTTATACTGACTGTTACTTGATATTACCTGCATTAGGGGATTTGGAAGCTCTATAAGTACGTTTCCATCCAGAGCCATCCAAGCAAAAATATTCATCCTTTTTATGTTGGGGAGAATAAAAAGTAATGGGATCTTCTGAATGTACAATGTTCCTAATTTTGCCTTTAAAAGCTCCCTCTCCTCTGCAATTGTTGGAGCACTGGAATAGTCAATGATTTCCTCCAGTGTGAGGATGTCTTTGGAAGTGTGTCCCTCTGTTCTAGGTTTTACTTGAAGAAAGAAAAATACACCAAGAAATAAAATCTGCAACATTCAATGACTGTCTTAGCTGATTTTCCTCAAATTTGAGGATTTCTTTCTGTATGACATTCAGCGGTAAGTTTATTGGTAACACAATGTGCATCATCAAACAGGGCAGGCCAATTTTTTTTTAAAGATACTTGCTCAATTTGGACATGACAATCTTTCTATATTTTTGCTCCCTGAGATAAACCTGTCATACCTATATGGAATTCTGAATATATGCTTTTTCAAAAAAGTGGAAGAAAAAAGAGAAAGTCAAATATTTTTGGTCAGTGTTCTTTGTGCACAAACTGATTAAATGCAGCAGTAGTTTTCACAATCCACTCTAGAAAAACCTTTAAGCTTTCATGAAAGTCTAGAGGATCATGGGAATTTCTAAAGCCACACTGCAGGGATTTGCCATTGATACCACTCTAAGTGTAGATGAATTATTGTTTTAGGTCTTGTAAGGAGACAAGTATTAGAATCCCAGATAGTATTTTCAACTTGTTGACAGTTTTATCCCTTGATCCTAGCCTCCCTATTTACTCAAAACTAAATCTTTTTGATTTCAATAGAAACCCTTTCCAAAGGAGAGTGTTTAGAATTACAGCTTGGAGTTCAACTGTTAACTTAAATCAGTGCTTCTCAATTATTTTCTGTCATGCCCCCCCCAGTAAGAATAAAACACCTCGCGCTCCTGCGTGACTATAAATAGTATCATTTGTCTATAAAATCAAAATAAAAAAGCATGTTCTCCAAGGTCAAATGCACCCCCCTTGACGGAGCCTCGCATCCCCCCAGGGGGGCGCGCCCCACTATTTGAGAAGCACTGACTTAAATACAAGGAAGTAAATCCCTATGCAGGGGATTTTAGGCAAGCTTATTTTTCTTTTTAAAAAGTCAGGATTGGAATAAGGCCCTAATTGCACCCGCATAGAAGCTGAATACTTGCTTTTGCAACAAAATATTTAATAGCTGCAAGAACACAAGTTTTTCCCTGTTTTCAGTGGAATCTTAATATTGCTAAGAAGAGGCATAGTTAAGATGAGAAGTTTTTGTCCTGAAAGTAAAAAAAATAATTAATACTTGAAACATTTAACCTGATTTATGTTCTGATTATCTGTGCAACTAATCTTAGTGTTGTTAAGAACAAATAATAATTATAATTATGCTGATTAATAGTTAACAACTCTGCTTGACAGTCCTGAATGACAGTCTTAAGGGCTTGAGGCTAAGCTGATGTAATGACAAAATGACAGTGTCATTAGCATAAAGCAGGATAGGAAGACATTTATTCACCAACTTTTAAGCATATCAATCTATCTCCTGCAGGTGTTTTATTATATAGGTATTACTTTTTAAAAGGATCCAACTTGCTCTATATAGAGATTGCTTAAAATTGGATCAGAGAGCTGCACAATAGGACTGAATCTTTAGTCTGAGGCTTGTATTGTCATGTAGTTTATGTATCAGTGGCCATAACCACTTGTCAGTGGTAGAATTCTTGAGGCACATCAATTTCTATAAAATAAAGAATTTGAACAAAAGTAACTTTTCCATTTTATATTTTGATGTGTGAAAAGTGGTTTCTTACCAGAAATTCTATTACTGTACTGTACAATCATTGATGGGACAGGAGCTTTAAAGTTTAAATTCTGGATAGAATACAACAATTATATAGCTTTCTATTATTTTTATATAATGTGTTAAGGGTTAAAAACAGGAAGCTTCATTGATTAGGAACTGTCAAAAGCTTCAAAATTACAGAAATCAGTTCAGAGTTATCTAACTATTGTTGGAGTGTTAAGGGTTTGGCTTGTTTGAAATTTGCACCCTATCAGCTGCTTTTTAAAAAATAATAATACAATACTGTAACTTATGTTTTGTTATATTTTGGGGGAAAATTAGAATAATTTCACTTTAGTTTTCCATCTTTCAGTGAACACCTGTGATTCATGTAAACTCTGAGATTTTATGTTTTTAACAGTGCGGAAAACTTTTCACTTTGTTTTGTTTTCCAAGATTGGAAAATCTTCCTTTCTTCCTTTTTCTTCATCTCTGCAATACGAGAACATTTCTGATTGCTAATTGCAAACATGAATTTTTAGTACCATGTGAATTCTAGATATTCTTCCCATATACCATTATAGGACTTTGAAGGTGGAGATTTTTTTTACTTCCTCATCAAAGCAGCTTTTCCATCTCTTTTCCTTCCATACTTGATTGAATAACGGAGAACTCTGAAGATTTTTAATGTGTACATTTTGATCAAGAAATATATTGTACCCTTGACTCTTTTTTGTTGGTTTGCAACACAATTGTCGATTTCTTTGGGATAATGCTTTGACCTTTAAATGTTGTGATTTTCATCAATCCTTGATGAAGCATAGGCAAACATATTTCCAGATAAATTCAACAGCAGTTGCATATTATCTAAACTCAATACACTTTCCATCCTGGATCAGGTTTGACAAAGGTACAATGCTAAAAAAAGTAATCTATTAAAATTCTGCTTAGTAACGAGAGGCTGTCAAAGAAGCAAACATCAAAAAGGATTAATTGGCTAAATACTAGTTTAAATGAATGGGAGCAGAAGTGATAATAACAAATAATACCTTCATAAAGTATTAAAAACCTTGAAGGAGTCAATCACTTTCAGCAAGACATGAATTCAGGACAGAACTGTATTTCATAACATGCATCTTATCCCCACCAGTCTTTCAATTAGGCTACTGTTATATTTGAGATGTATTTGCTGTACAAATTTAATTCAGAGTCATGCAAATTTCACAGAATAAAGGTTGATTGCTCAAATTGCTTGAAAAGCAAAAGAAAATAAAACATCTGGTGTTTGTTTTAATTATAGTGTATTTAGAAAATTTTTTTAAAAAATCCATGCTGTTATTGAATATGTTTTGTTTCTAAGTCTTGTAGTGAACATTTTGTGATTTGCACAATTCTGGCTGAATGTCTATCTAGTAATCCCTGTATGGTTCCTTTTTTAAAAAAAAAAATACTGATTATGTTGATAAAACACCAAAGAAAACATTATTTATATCTATGGATTTTATATATCCATAGAAAATACCCGAACAAAGCTGAATGCCAGACATGTAAGTACCCGCGAAAACTTAAGAAAATAAATATACACCATATACACCATACACCATATACACCATACAGAAGCCTGATGATGGCAGATGAGATTCTGCTGAAACATTGCTACAACTTTAAAAGCACCACGTGGGAAAATACCCGAACAAAGCTGAATGCCAGACATGTAAGTACCCGCGAAAACTTAAGAAAACATATATATATATATATTTGGTTATTCGGGTTTTCTCCCGTGTAAGATTGGAAGTATCTAGGCAACGTTTCGATGAAGTCTCATTCATCATCTTCAGGCTTGGTCTTCAGCTCTGTGCTTCTCAGAGTGATGTGAGCTTGCAGCTGCTTCTTCCTTTTAACTGCTAGTGGGGGTGTGACTTGATTGGGTGGGGGCTTGGCTGTGTTCTGATTGGGTGGGGCTGTGTTCTGATTGGTTGGGGGTTTGGCTGTGTTCTGATTGGTTGGGGGGTTGGCTGTATTCTGATTGGCTGGAGGTGTGTTCTGTTCAGGTGGGGGCTTGATTGTGCTCTGGTTAGTCTTAGTTGCTGGAGGGTTTGAGCTGGTGAGCTGTGATCTTGCAGTTTGGCTTCGAGTTCGTGGTCGTGCTGCATCTTCATGGTGGAGGTCAGTTCGCTTCATGTATGGCTCAGAGGGGTTTGAGGTGGGTAGTGATGCAGCTGCAGTGCGGCTTCTGGTCCGTGGTCGTGTTTCATCTTCTGTGTGGGTGTGAGTCTGTTTTCTACGTGGAAGTGTGGTGGTGGCATCTTGTGTGGCTCTCAGGGGTATGGGTCTGGTGTCATTCTTCATGTTAGGTACGCGTCTGTTCATGAGGGCGGGTTTCCAAATGACTGGTAGGTGAGAGGCATCATCTCGTTTATTCATGCTGTGTGGGCGTTTTTCTATCTCTATGGCTTCTCTGATGATTCTGCTGCTGAAGTGTTTGGCTTTGGCGATAGTTCTGGTATTTTTAAAGTCAATCTCATGTCCTGTGGCTTTGAGGTGTTGGACCAGGGAAGAGGTCGGTTCTTCCTTTTTGATTGAGTTCTTATGTTCTTCAATGCGTGCACCTATTCTTCTGTTAGTCTGTCCAATGTATGTGGTGGGGCAGGGAGTGCAAGGGATTTCGTATACTCCTTGATTTTCTAACTCGATTCTGTCCTTAGGGTTTCTTAGGATGGTGGATATCTTTCTGTTTGTGCAGAATGCTGTCTTAATGTTGTGTTTTTGGAGGATCTTGCTAATTTTGTCCGTAGTGCCTTTTATATATGGGAGGAGGGCTTTGCCATTCTCTTGTTCTTTGTCTTGGATTTTGGCTGGGGTTTCTTTTTGGATTAGATGGGTGATCTTCTTTCTTTGGAATCCATTGGCTGTCAGCACGCCGGTGAGAGTGTGTAGTTCGGTCTCTAGGTGTTGTTCATCGGCTAAGCATTTTGTTCTGGAGATGAGTGTCTCGGCTGCGGAATTGATCTGTGCTGGGTGGTGGTGTGAGAGTGCGTGTAGATAGCGGTTTGTATGTGTTTTCTTCTGGTAGATGGTGTCTCCTAGGGAGCCATTGGATTTTTTGTATACCAAGACATCTAGGAAGGGAAGTTGGTTGTTAGCTTCTGTTTCCATGGTGAATTGTATTTTGGGGTGTTGGCTGTTGAGGTGTGTGAGGAAGTTGTTCAGTTTTTCTTTCCCGTGTGGCCAGATTATGAAGGTGTCATCTACGTATCTGAGCCAGAGTTTGGGTTTGTGATCATATTTTTCTAGAGCTTGTGTTTCAAAGTGTTCCATGTAGAGGTTAGCGATGACAGGTGAGAGGGGTGATCCCATGGGTGCTCCTTCTATTTGTTTGTATTTTTGTCCATTGTAGGTGAAGTATGTATTGGATGACAGATGAGATTCTGCTGAAACATTGCTACAACTTTAAAAGCACCACTATTATGACGTGGGAAAATACCAGAACAAAGCTGAATGCCAGACATGTAAGTACCCGCGAATATAAATATATATATATATATATATATATATATATATATATATATATATATATATATATATTTCTGAAGTTGTCGCAGGTATTTGTATGTGGATCTTTGGTTATTCAGGTTTTCTCCCGCGTAAGATTGGAAGTATCTAGGCAACGTTTCGATGAAGTCTCATTCATCATCTTCAGGCTTGGTCTTCAGCTCTGTGCTTCTCAGAGTGATATGAGCTTGCAGATGCTTCTTCCTTTTAACTGCTAGTGGGGGTGTGACTTGATTGGGTGGGGCCTTGGCTGTGTTCTGATTGGGTGTGGGTGTGTTCTCATTGGCTGGGGCTTTGGCTGTGTTCTGATTGGTTGGGGAGTTGGCTGTGTTCTGATTGGCTGGAGGAATGTTCTGTTCAGGTGGGGGCTTGGTTGTGCTCTGTTTAGTCTTAGTTGCACACATTGAAGAACATAAGAACTCAATCAAAAAGGAAGAACCAACCTCTTCCCTGGTCCAACACCTCAAAGCCACAGGACATGAAATTGACTTTAAAAATACCAGAACTATTGCCAAAACTGAACACTTCAGCAGCAGAATAATCAGAGAAGCCATAGAGATAGAAAAACACCCACACTTGGTTTTCCGGTTCCGTGTGGCTTCGGTGGCAGCAGGAATTCGTGACCGTTCACGATTCCTGCTGTGCTTGCTGCTGAGGTATCCCCAATCCAAATGGGTCAGAGGGATATGGCTGCCCTATAGGGACAGCCAAAGAGAGAGGGGAGCCAGACAGGGGGTTGGGGGTGCCGCAGACCCCCTCCTCGTCTGGAAAAAACCCTTTTTCCCAAGGTGGTGGAGCGGTGGTCAGCAATGGCCGCCACGAAGAAGCCAGCAACCGGGTAAGATTGTGCTGGAGGAAGCAAGAAAAGTGAAAGTGCTGGCTGAGCTGGGTCAATCAACATCTTTTAAATTCGTTGGAATTGAGCTGTCTGAATTGCTGGAGGATACATTATATCCCTAAGAAGATCGAAAGCGGGGGAGAAGCTATTAAAGGGAACTTTTTTTTTTCTTCACTCTCCCACCCCATGGAAACAGCAGATGAAGATTTGAAATTTGTTTGGGCACTGAAGGTGAATTATTCTGAAAGTTGAAGTGAAGGGACAAAAGAGTTCTTGGACATTGGACTTAAAAATTTAAGAAATTGGAAAACCCTTATTAGAGGTATGGATTTCTGATCATTTAAAAATTGATGTTGCAAGTGGAAAGGGAGAGGAAAAAAAATTGGAGCAGAAGTGGAAAAAGGAGGAGATTGCCTAGAATCTCAAAGAAAGATATGAGGTAATTGGACCTCTTTGATTAAACAGTAACCCCAGAAAAAGAAATATAAGAAAGAAGAAAAATATAAACTTTTGGAACTTTTTTTGAATTATTTTTGATTAAAAATACTTGGGTGGTTGTTTTGGGGAAAGTTTCTCTTTTCAGGATGGCATTGCTTGTGGATGAACTAAAGACTGAATATCAAAAATATAAAAAGGAAGAACAAGATGGAAAAGATACTTTGGGCACTTTATTTCAATTTTTAGAAATGGCGTTATGTACTTATGAAAAATTGATTATGCAGCAGAATGACTGGGACAAAGAAGAAGAGGAAGAAGAAGCCATCTTTGATGAACAATGGGTTTTTTCCGGGGAGGAGGAGAAAGAGGATAAGAAAAAGGGGATTTTAAGATTTGAAAAAACAACCAAAAAAGAGAAAAATGAGAGGAAAGGTGGATGCAAATTTAGAAAGCAAAGGAAAGGGAGTAAGAAAAGGGAGGAGGAGAGACAAAGGGGTAAAAAGGGCAAGGAGAAGAATAAGCAAGAGAGAAAGGGGGGGTAGGAGAAGCCTTAATGGTAGGAAGCAAGATCTAAAGAAAAAAAGTTTATTCAGAGACAATGGGTGAATTTAATTAAGGATAAAAGGGGGATTCTGGAAGGTATATAAGATTGTGTTTTTATATGTGTATTTAGAGTATAAAATTTACTGTGTAATTTTAGAATCTACTAAACAGAAACCAAAGATAAATTTAGTGTTATATGAAGTACTTTTAAGTTAGGGTAATGAGTTAAAGGCGTCACTCCAAATAGTGTATAGGAGAAGTATAGTAAAAGAAAAAAGATGAATGGATAGTTGGAAATAGAACAGACAAAGAATGTTATTGAAAATGGTAATAAGATATGGAAAGATATATAAAGGTTTTTGTTTGTTTGTTTTTTTGTATATTGATAAAAGGCAATAAAATTTTAATTAACAAGAAATAATTTGGATGAAAAGGAGAAGCTGGGATAAGATATGAAGTTAAATAGAGAAAGTAAATATTGATATTATAATTTGGAATCATTATGTTCTATTGGTTTTCTTCTATTATTATTATTATTATTATTATTATTATTATTATTATTATTATTATTATTATTATTATTATTTTAGAAAAGAATTTATAAGCCGTTATGCCTTGATTGTTTGTGCACTGTTTTTGTAAAATTGATAAAATTGGTTTATAAAAAAATAAATAAAATGATAATAAGATATGGAAGGATATATAAAGTGAATATGATGTTTGAATTTGTGTCTGTGTGAAGAGTTTCAACCCGGGATCAGGCAGCCTTCAGAAAAGATGTTTTAGTTTTGTTTATGTTTTGTGTTTTGTATGTTTATGAAAGGCAATAAAATTTTAATAAGCAAGAAATATAATTTGGATAAAAGGAGAAGTCTGGATAAGATATGAAGTTAAATAGATAATGTAAATATTGATATTACAATTTGGAGTTATTTTATATGTTCTATTGGCTTTCTTCTTTAATTATTATTAATTTTTTTAGAAAAGATTTTTCAAGTTGTTATGCCTGGATTGTGTATTGTTTTTTGTAAAATTAATAAAATTTGTTTAAAAGAAAAAAGAAAAACGCCCACACAGCATGAATAAATGAGATGATACCTCCCGCCTACCAGCCATTGGGAAACCCGCCCTCATGAACAGACGAGTACCTAACATGAAGAATGACATCAGACCCACAACCCTGAGAGCCACACAAGATGCCACCACCACACTTCCACGTAGAAAGCAGACTCACACCCACACAGAAGATGAGACACGACCACGGACCAGAAGCTGCATTGCAGCTGCATCACTACCCAGTTCAAACCCCTCTGAACCATACATGAAGCGAACTGACCCCCACCATGAAGATGCAGCACGATCACGAACTCGAAGCCAAACAGCAAGATCACAGCTCACCAGCTCAAATCCCCCAGCAACTAAGACTAACCAGAGCACAACCAAGCCCCCACCTGAACAGAATACTCCTCCAGCCAATCAGAACACAGCCAACCCCCCAACCAATCAGAACACAGCCAAAGCCCCAACCAATGAGAACACACCCCCACCCAATCAGAACACAGCCAAGCCCCCACTCAATCAAGTCACACCCCCACTAGCAGTTAAAAGGAAGAAGCAGCTGCAAGCTCACATCACTCCGAGAAGCACAGAGCTGAAGACCAAGCCTGAAGATGAGGAATGAGACTTCATCGAAACGTTGCCTAGATACTTCCAATCTTACGTGGGAGAAAACCCAAATAACCAAAGATCCATAACCCAAATAACCAAAGATCCATATATATATACATATACATATACATATACATATACATATACATATACATATACATATACATATACATATACATATACATATACATATACATATACATATACATATACATATACATATATATATATATATATATATATATATATATATATATATATATATTCTTAAGTTTTCACGGGTACTTACATGTATGGCATTCAGCTTTGTTTGGGTATTTTCCCACGTCATAGTAGTGGTGCTTTTAAAGTTGTAGCAACGTTTCAGCAGAATCTCATCTGCCATCATCAGGCTTCTGTATAGTGTTCACTATACAGAAGCCTGATGATGGCAGATGAGATTCTGCTGAAACGTTGCTACAACTTTAAAAGCACCACTACTATGACGTGGGAAAATACCCAAACAAAGCTGAATGCCATATATATATATTTTCTGGGGTTCTCACGGGTATTTGTATGTGGATCTTTGGTTATTTGGGTTTTCTCCTGCGTAAGATTGGAAGTATATAGGCAACGTTTCGATGAAGTCTCATTCATCATCTTCAGGCTTGGTCTTCAGCTCTGTGCTTCTCACTCTGATATACACTCTGATATACAGAAGCCTGATGATAGCAGATGAGATTCTGCTGAAATGTTGCTACAACTTTAAAGCACCACTACTATGACGTGGGAAAATACCCGAACAAAGCTGAATGCCACACACACACACACACACACACACACACACACACACACATATATATGTAATGTTTAAAATACTACCCCTTGACACCTGCCTCCTGTAGAAATGCTACAATTGAATAGTTTTAAATGGAAGGCCTGATAAAGCTGTTAGAAGAAGATTTGCATCTCATTTTCCATTCTAGTCACTAGTCAAATGACTGAGGGGGCAATGAATGCAGCAATATATGAAAGGACAAAAAAAAAACATTTCATTTTCAATCTGTATTTGCAAGGTCTTTCTTAAACACATGCACTGAGTTTGAAGCTTTAATTATCTACAGGCTCGTGTCTTTTACACCCATTTAGTCGATGCTGAACCAAATGTCTGAAATCCCACGTATACAGTCTCATAATTAATTTGGCCATGCCTGCACAGCAGGCCATTTACATTCCATCCTCTGTCGATGGCAACCACTTCCCATGGCATGACAAGCTGCTTTTGAAACGCTAGGGAGCTGTTTGAGAAGCAGTTTGAAATGCAGCAGAGCAAAGCTGAAAGCTAAAGATCAGCAAATGGGATTGTTATTGGATGGATGTCCACTGTGTGTGAACAAGCCAAATCATTCTTGGAATAAACCGAATATGAATTTTAGTCAGAGGCCAGAGACTGCTTTTCAGTACAGAAAGGCAGGCAGACACCATAATCTCCTGAAAGAGATCAGAAATGTAATTTTGGATATTACTAATATGTTGAACCCTAATTATGGAATCCTAAATCCAAAGTAACCAAACAAAATAACACATCTTCTATGTTGTTTCTAAAAACATATTAAACCTCATATGAAGGACTGAGTCAGAGTATGCTAAAACAATACCTAAAATACATTGAATCATAAAGTTTTCACCTGTGTTTTGAGCTAGTCTAGCATATGGCATGTTTTGCTGCTCAGACTAACTCAGAAACTAAGAATTATCTCTTTCAGTTCCTGGGAACAGCTAAGTGGAATTTTCACTATTTTTTCCATGGAGTTTAATACATTTATGAAGTTATTGATTTTTCTAAACAGAGATGGACAATGTGATATATGTGCTTTAAAACTCTTTCTGAATTCTGTAAAATTACTCAAAATTATGCCTGTAAAATCTGGTAGAAAACACACTGAAGAAACTATGGAGATTTGATTTTTCTCCCTTCCTTCTCCAACTTGGGAAAATAGATGTATTACACCTGTAATGTGCTCATTACTTTTTTAGTTTTCAAACTATTTAAAATGATAAAGATAAATTATACCAATACCAAAATAAGAATTATAATTTATATCAATATTAAAATGATAAAAAAGAGCCACTTATTCTATCCATAGTATGCTGCAAATGTCATTTAATATTTTCTATGCAGTTCTTGCTTGTGGGAATAAACTTTGACTTCGGTATTGGGTAATGATTAGTCTAAGACCTTATACATACATGTCTGCCTAAGGGTCACTGAGATAAGCAAGGAAATTAAAAACAAACATCAGAAACCATTAAGCAGCTCAGACAATTGTAAACAGTTCTGTGTACTATATCTAATTATTGTAATCCATAATGTGAATGCTTACTATGTATGAAATTCTCAATAAAAGGGAGCACTAGAATTTGCTCTAGACTCCCATCCCGAGTACACCAGCCTCTATGTCTCATTCTTTCCATGGGAGACCACCACAAGTGGTGACCCCGACGTGATCCACTGCAGGTGGTACGTGTCCGGACCTCTGTGTTTCCTCGCCTGGAATAGGTAAAGTAAGTACTTAACTATTGCTGGACAATAGGATTATTCAGGGAACATGGGGGGAAAACTCTTAGCCACAGGAACGGCATGTTAGTGAGCTGCTGAAGTTAGTCAGGACAAACTTCTTTATCTTTAAACCCTCTGGGGGGGAGCAAATAGTTCTTTCAAAAGATAATGTGAGAGAGCTGCTGCAAGAGATCTGGCGGCAATGTCCCTGGTATCCAGAGAAAGGCTCTTTAAAGTTAGACACATGGAGGAGAATTGGAACTATCCTTCATGAAGAGCCACGGGCAACAGCTGAAATTTTGATATATTGGAAGGTTGTTATGACTGCTTTAGAGACCCAGCAACAACCTCTTTTAAAAACTTTAGTAGAACCTTCTCCTTATAAAGGAATTGTATTGCACCCGCCTTCCCCAAAACTGGAGTGTGCTTTATCATTTCCACAGCCTATGCCTGTGGATGAGAAAATCCAACCAAAAATGGGAAAAGTTCAAGCCATGATGCATCAGGCTTTCAATGAGGGGAAATTAGAGTCTGATGAGATTACCCAGATGAATTTGTTTCCAGTCAATAGGCAAGTGGATGCTCAAGGCAATCTGCAGACTGAATGGGTTCCGATTCCTTTAGCAGTTCTTAGGGAAATTAAAAAAGCAGTAAAAGATTATGGTATTCAAAGTCCTTTTACAAAGGGGCTTCTGACAAGTTTGGCGAGCTCACGCATGATTCCTAGTGACTGGAAAGATTTAATGAGAATGATATTGAGCTCTACTCAGTATGTGGTCTTTGACTCAGAATACCAAAGGGAGGCTGTCACTAGGGGAAGGAATTTGGGGGGGGGGCTGTATATGCCAGACCAAATCTATGGGGCAGGCTTGTTTGAATCCACTGCTGATCAAGCTGCTAATTTGCCTGATCACTTATTTCCAGTGGCTATGGCAGCTGTCCTTGGGGCGTTGTCCTGCATTCAGGATGTGGGAACCCCAGCATGGTCTTTTTCTCAAATTAAGCAAACAGCATCTGAGTCTTATAATGATTTTGTGGAAAGGCTACAATTGGTTGTTACCAGGCAAATCTCTAATGAGGAAGCTGCAAAAGAACTTTTGCTGAAATTGGCAGTTGAAAATGCAAACACTGACTGCAAGTGTATCTTACAGCCTTTGGTGGCTAGAGGTGAGGTTACTCTGGCTGATCTGTTAAAGGCATGTGCAGTGGTGGGTTCTCAGGCTTACAACATGGAGACTTTGGCTATGGCATTACAAAAAGGGATGAAACCTACAGGGAATTGTTTTAATTGTGGAAAGCCTGGCCATTTTAAAGCCCAGTGCCATGCCCCTGGGGGGGGGGATGGCATTTAACAAAAACAAAATTAAGGATATCCGTCCAAAATCAGTCTGTCCAAAATAGAAAAAAAGGTTTCATTGGGCAAATCAATGTCGCTCTGATCAGAACCAAAATCCGGGAAACTAAATTTGGGGCGTGCAGGTAGCCCCGCTCCCAAGGCTGTCACAAAAGCATTGCCTGCAATTACTGGGAGTGCAGGTTTGGGTTTAAAAATGTTGAACTCAATTAATGTGACCTTTCCAAATCAAGTGTATATTGAGGACACTCAATTGCATGGGCTACTGCCAGAAAAAACAGTGGGATTAGTACTTCCCATGTCTTCTGCATCAGAAAAAGGGTTTTTTGTTATTCCAGGAGTTATTGATCAAGATTATAAAGGGGTTATTAAGATACAATTGTACACTGATACTCCTGCATCATTAATGGTCGGTGACTCTGTTGCCCAGTTATTATTGCTTCCATACATCCCTATAAATCCTTCAATTGGGATCCCACGAACTGGTGGTTTTGGGTCCACTGAAATGGCCAGTTCTCCAGTTGCTGCAGAATTGCTAGCGCTGATAAAAAATTTGACTACAGATCAACCAAAAATGACAATTGAAATTCAGGGGAAATCATTTTCTGGCCTTGAAGACTCTCCAGCTTGTTCGTGGAATGGGTGGTATGCAGTTTGCAAAAAGTAGTGTACATTGGTTGAAGGCATTGCATAGAGAAACTGGTGAGACTGCAAGGATTCAACCTCTTGTGTTGCCCCTGCATATAAACTTGTGGGGTAGAGATTTGCTGTCACAATTTCGCACAAAAATTGTTATTGAATAATGGAAAAATTACAATTGTAAACCTCTCAGCCAGTCTGGATTGACCAATGGCCACTTCCAAAAGAAAAGCTTACAGCTTTACATCAATTGGTAGCTGAGCAGCTACAATTAGGACACATTGAGCCAACTTCTAGTCCATATAACACTCTGGTATTTGTTATTAAAAAGAAAAATGGAAAATGTAGATTTTTGCATGATCTGAGAACCATTAACTCCATCCATCAACCAATGGGAGCATTACAATGTGGTTTGCCTAACCCTAACCTGATCCCACGTAATTGGGAACTTGTTGTAGTAGATTTACGGGATTGCTTCTTTTCTATCCCTTTGCATGCAGATGACAAGAAATTATTTGCTTTTACTGTACCTGAGTTGAATAACAACGCACCTACCTTTCGTTACCAGTGGAAGGTTTTGCCACAGGGAATGCTAAACAGTCCAACGATGTGCCAGTCATATGTTCGAATGACTCTGGCTCCATTCAGAATGTCTCATGCTGGGTGGAAGGTTTACCACTACATGGATGATATTTTAATTGCAGCTCCCGGCCCACCGGGAATAGTTAAGGCAGCGTTACCTTGCCTTAAAGAGGTATTATTACAATTTGGACTTCATATTGCCCCAGAAAAAAATCAAAGTCAAATGCCATATGCCTACTTAAGGCATAAGATCCTTGCAACCTATGCTCATCCAGTCATTCCAGAAATCAAAATTGAGGAAAAGATTTCTCTAGTAAAATTACAACAAATACTAGGAACAATTAACTGGGTTAGACCCTATCTGGGGTTAACTACAGCAGTACTCCAGCCCTTGTTCTTGGCCCTAAAGGGCTTTGCGAGACCGGATTCTGCTATAACCTTATCAGCAGAACAAAGGAAGGTATTGACACATGTAAATGCGGCTTTAACGCAGCGTTGGGTTGATCGATGCATTCCTGATACTCCGTTTGCTTTGGCAATTTTACAAACTCCAGCCTTGCCTACTGCAGCTTTATTTCAATTACATGAAGTGCAGGTTTATATCATTGAATGGTTGCATTCGCAAAATACTCCCCGAAAAACAGTTTCTACTATGGCCATGCTTTATAGTGAGTTAATCATCAAAGGCTGAAATTGCAGTATGAATTTATATGGCATAGATCTAGTTCAGTTATTTTTACCTATCTCCCTCACTCTGTGGGAAACTTGGTTTCGTCAATCCATTGAATTGCAAATTGCTCTTGAAAATTGGCCAGGGAAGATTTCTTGCCACACCCCCAGTGACCCTCGTTTCCAGTTGCTTCAAAACGTATCTGTAAATTTTAATTCCGTTATTGCTTACCAGCCAGTTGGGGGAGTGACCGTTTATGCGGACGGTGGTAAGACCTATGGTGCTTGTGCATGGAGACAGGAAGGGGTATGGAAAACAAAAATTACCCCTCCTCAGCAATCAGCACAAAGGGCTGAATTAGCTGCTGCCGTTTTGGCCTTACAGGAATTTGCACAAGAACCACTAAATCTTATTGTGGATTCTCTTTACGTTTATCAATTGATACTTAATATTGAATTTGCTTATCTTTCTCCATCTGTTGATGCTAATCTTATGAGTTTCTTTCTAGTTCTGCAAAACTGTCTTCATTCTCGCACACATTCTCTACATATCACACACATTCGCAGCCACCAGCCACTTCCCGGGGAGCTGCAGGAAGGGAATGACTCGGCCATGTCCTGTCTCTCGCTTTCTCCTGTTATGGGACTCACATAGCTATTTTCATCAAAATGCCAAAGCTCTTTGTAAACAATTTGGTCTCACTGCTGCAGAAGCTGCAGCTATTATTCAACAATGTCCTAGTTGCAGTGCTCAATCCACTGCTCTTCCTCAAGAAATAAATCCTCGGGGGACACCTGCTTGTCAACTATGGAAGATGGATGTCACACAACACCCTCCCTTCAAACCATGGCACCATCTGCATGTCACCGTTGATACCTATTCAGGATTTATTATGGCAACACCTCAACAAGGAGAGGCTACAAAACATGTAGTCAACCATTCCTCCGTACCTTCACACATGTGGGGTCACCAATGGAGATCAAAACCGATAATGGCCCTGCTTACATTAGCACCACCTTTGCGGAATTTTTATCATCGATGGTCAATTATACATAAATTTGGCATTCCCTACAATTCCACTGGTCAGGCCATTGTGAAACGAGCTCATCAGATGCTAAAACAAGCACTCCTTCACACAAAAACTAAAACGGGGGAAGTGGATGGATATGGCTTGCCTTACATACAAAACATTCTTAATATTACCTTATACACTTTAAATTTTTTAAACATGACAGGATCTCCCGCTGCTACGGCAGCCAGTAGACATTTTGCTTCCTCCCCTTCTGCAGGTATGCCTAGACCGAAAGTTTGGTATAAGAGACTACCAGATCCAACGTGGAAAGGACCTGTCCTGCTGATAACTTGGGGCCAAGGATACGTTGCTGTTGAAGATGAGGGGACAGTTGTTTGGGTTCCTGCTCGCTGTGTGCATCCTTATCATCAGCCAAAGGGGCAAGGGGATGGATTTGGGGGAATGAAAAAGAAACACGTTGATCCAGGACATGGGGAACCTAGCAAACCTTCATAGTAAAACTGATTGTTAGATATGTATGCACATGCCAATTCACAAAACATCAGGGCTTCCAATGGTTGCAGTACCTCTGGCCGAAGGTGACTGGTATAAGGGACAATGCTATGGTTGTTCAGGGATGTGGTCTAACAGTTGGACTACAAGTAACATAAATACATTGCATCTTGGAAGCCAAATCCAAGAGGTGGCGGGTATTTGCTGGACTCACAATGAGACAGTGGAGAATATGACTTACTTGGGAACATATCCATTTTGTAACAAAACAATTATTATTGGCAATGGAAGTTGGGTTTATCCGGATGACATGAAAACTAAAAATCTCACTTACTTTGTACATAATATTTCTAAATTTGATATCATATCTTTGATCAATGAAAATGGGTGTCCAATTATCCCTGCCACATGTTGTCCCATCATGATAGAAAACCAGCTGCCCAAATGTGCAAATGGGAAATACGCACCACCGCCCACTTATTTGGCTATGTTAATGGAATCTTTTGCACGATTAATCTATGCTGAACCAAATAAGGTTGGCCATCTCCTGGGAGCAAATCTATGGTTGCTGTGTGGACGGATGGCCTATGATCACATGCCAGCATGATGGAAAGGAGTCTGCACCTTTGGAAAGTAATCCCATCTCATGTCATTTTAAAATCTTTGGGGACTGCTCATATCTGCAATGCGCGTTCCGCAACGAAAGTAAACTCTGTTTTGAATCATGACTACTGGACACAGATATCAAGAGGAGTTATTCCTCCTTTAGGAGTCATGATAAACTATAGAGATTTGCATCGTTTAAACAATTGGACAGTTACTATGTTTAAAGACACCATTAAAACTCTAAAGCTGCTTGAAGAAGAGCAAGGAAATCACCTTGACTTTGTTCTGCAAACCAGATATGCGGTGGACACTATTTTGGCTGCACAAGGGGGAGTTTGCGCTGTGATTCATACACATTGTTGCATGTATATCTCTGATTATTCTCCAAACATTACAGCTACTATGCAGCATATGGAACAAACCCTGAGTGAGAATCCATTACAATCGGAGGACGAGGGACTGGACGTGTGGTCTGCACTTTGGTCCTGGTTGCCAGATGGGTCATGGATTCGTCACCTAATTGTTGGAGTGATATTGCTTTTTATACTTTCTCTTTGTGTATGCTGTTGTATCCAATGTCTCCCTGGACTTTTAGGAATGTGTCGGGTGAAGCCTACGGAAGGAGAACTGTTGTTGCAGATGGCGAAAAGCTACCGAGGCATCCGCGATCATCAAAAAACTAAAACAGAGGAGATGTGGGAATAAACTTTGACTTCAGTATTGGGTAATGATTAGTCTAAGACCTTATACATACATGTCTGCCTAAGGGTCATTGAGATAAGCAAGGAAATTAAAAACAAACACCAGGAACCATTAAGCAGCTCAGACAATTGTAAACAGTTCTGTGTACTATATCTAATTATTGTAATCCACAATGTGAATGCTTACTATGTACGAAATTCTCAATAAAAGGGAGCACTAGAATTTGCTCTAGACTCCCATCCCGAGTACACCAGCCTCTGTGTCTCATTCTTTCCATGGGAGACCACCACACTTGCTATTCTTAATTTCCAAACCAATGGAATTTTAGAAGCTTCAGCCTCCTAAATTTGGATTGGTCGTCTTCCCCAGCTTGAAACATGTTCAGTTAATACCATGGACAAATAAATTCCTACTTACTGTGTTTTTTATTGGATATAATGATTGTTTCAATCATTTAGATAAAGACTGAATCATTCAATCATTCAGATAAAGACTGAATGCATCAATTATCACATTAAACAAGAGGAAAACCTTCTATGCACAGATTCCACCCGCGCTTTCTATAATTTTCTAAAGAACAAACTAAAAGTCTTAAGGTCCATCCCACCCCTGAAAGTACCTACTGGTAAAGACTGCAATGATGACATCATTAAAACCAACCTCTTTAACACATTCTTTGGATCAGTATTTGTAAACAGCAATGGAGCATGCCCAGTATTTCTAGTCGAATCACAGAAACTACAATGATCTAATATATATTAATTTTACAGAAGATAATGTTGAAAAAGCACTACACAATCGAATGCAATCTCTATTTATTGGACCGGATGGAATATGTGCCTATTTCTTAAAAAAGCTATCCACTGCCATCGCCGAACCTCTAAGAATAATCTTTGAAAAATCTTTTAGGACCAGCTCCTTGCCTAACCTATGGTCACAAGCCACGATCATCCCCATCTTCAAAAAGGGAAATCCCAGACTAGTTGAAAATTACAGACCAATTTCTTTATGCTGTGTCAGCTGTAAAGTCATGGAATCAATTATTCAACAATCCATTATCCTCAGCTTAGAGACAAACAACCTACTCTCTAATAAACAATTTGGTTTCTAAACTATCCTGTAATCTGCAACTCTTACACTGCAAAAACATATGGACTACACAACTTGATCAGGGCCAAGCAACAGACAAAATCTACATGGACTTCTGTAAAGCCTTTGATTCAGGGGTACACTACAAACTACTCTTAAAACTAAAATCTTATGGTATCTCTGGACACCTGCATAACTGGATAGAAGCATTCCTGTCAAACAGCCAACAAATGGTCAAAATTGAGAGTGTCCTATTAAATTCTGTACCGTCAACAGTGGTGTCCCCCAAGGCAGTGTTCTAGGACCAACTCTCTTCATACTCTACATGAATGACCTCTGTGATCATATTAAGAGCAACTGCGTTCTCTTCGCTGATGATGTAAAGCTATTCAACACCACAAACAATACTGCTACCCTTCAAAAAGACCCTGACTATGTATCAGAATGGTCAAACTAATGGCAACTTCAAATCTCAACAAATAAATGCTCTGTCTTACATATTGACAAAAAAAATTCAGAAAATAAAATACAGGCTGAATAGTCAAGACCTTGTTGATGATCCAAACTCTGTCAAGGATTTTGGAGTACTCATCTCTAATGATCTAAGTTCTAGAGCCCACTGTAACTACATAGCCAAAAAGGTGTTAAGAGTTGTTAAACTAATCCTACACAGTTTTTTCTCTGGTAATATTACACTATTAACTAGAGCATACAAAACATTTGCTAGACCAATACTCGAATACAGCTCATCAGTCTGGGACCCGCATTACGTATCTGATATTAGCACAGTTGAGAAAGTCCAGAAATATTTCACAAGAAGAGTTCTCCACTCCTCTACTCATTGCAGAATACCTTATACCACCAGACTTGAAATTCTAGATTTAGAAAACCTAGAACTACGCCGCCTTCGGTCCAATCTAAGTATAGTACATAAAATTATATATTGCAATGTCCTACCTGTCAATGCTTCTGTTTCAACTATAACAATACAAGAGTACACAATAGATACAAACTCAAAGTAAACCGCACCAATCTTGATTGCAGAAAATACGACTTCAGCAACAGAGTGGTCAATGTCTGGAATGCTCTACCTGACTGTGGTTTCTTCCCCAAGCCCCAAAAACTTTAACCTTAAGACTGTCTATTATTGACCTCACCCCCTTCCTAAGAGGTCTTTCGGAGGTGTGCATAAGCGCACCAACGTGCCTACTGTCCCTGACCTATTGTTTCTTTTTATTTTTCTGATATGTATCCATTTAATGTATTCATATGTTTATTTTTGTACCTGTTAACTTATAATCGCTTGACAAAATAAAATAAATAAAATAAATAAATGCAAGATTTTAATGCAGCTTCATGATATTTTACCTAGCACTGCAATCTATTAATTTGCTTTATTGATTAGCTTTAGCAGCTCACTCAACTCCATAAGACTGGCTGGCAAGTCTGGTCATTGTTCTTTCATTTGTTTTCATTAGAATATTTATGCAATATGTTTATTGTTTTATGATGTGTGTATATGTGTGTTTCATAAGGTGATTATAATAAATCCTCCAAGAAAGTTTCTATGCAGAAAATGCAATTCATAGATGTATTAAATAAATAGAGATGCCAAACACTGACTTTAAAAATCAAGATTGATTTTAATGTGGTTAAATTTTTGTTGCATATATTGCTGCTAAATACCATGTTGGCTGAAACATCTACTGACATTTTCTTTAAAAATTTCTTTAAAAGCTCTGCAGACTGAGATGTAATGGAGAGAGTGGTGATCCCTGGGATGAAATGTTTTCTACAGACAGCATTACTTTACAGCAGGGGTATGAAACTCTCATCATCATGGCATTGTCACATGATGTATCACTACTTTTTCCCCTTCATTAAACCAGGTGTGGGTGTGGTCAGTGCATGACTCATCCGGCCCATGGGCTGTAAGTTTGACAGCTCTGCTTTACAAATAAGGCTTCATAGCCCTATACTTTGCCAGAAGATCTCCATAACTACAAAGAGCAAATAAAGCATCATAAACTTCTTTCTTTAATAATCTTAAGAAATCTCACAGAAGACTGTTGTGTGATACATTATTTGGCATGCATGTTAGTTAAATTTCTTCCTTGTCACTTTAGCCCAGGATTTTTTTTCCAGACCGAAGATCATGTTCACTAAAATTTGAATTGGATAAGAAATTATGATAGCAAAGAAAGTGTACAGCAAAGCCAATTGTTTTGCTGCATGAATCCTGCATTACTTTTCTAATAAAATAGGATCAAGGGAACAAAGGAGTAAAAAACAAACAAACACCAAAGTATAAGTTCTGAAGAAAATCTAATTATAAGAAGACTCAAGGAAATTGTGACTCTTACTGATAACAGTATGCCCTAGGACTGTTTTCTTTCAACTTCTAGCAAGAGCAAAGCACAAAGTAGAATGGCCTGTGCAAAACAAACCTCTAAGTACGAGAGCTGAAATACCAAAGAAACAACAATAGTCAAAGAAGCAGCTGCAGCCTCAATTTCTAACCTCCCTGATGTCTCTACCAGAATGTTTACCAGACACATATTTCTATACGTGACCCAGAGGAGAAAATGTGCTCTGATCAGGCAACAAGTTCCCTGAAAGCTTCCTTTTTCCAGAGATAAAAGGCAGAAGAGGCAGACAGCTGGAAGTGCTCTATCATTGCCACTGAAAAAGAGGTAAAAGCAAGTGCAGCAGAGTAATTTTCGATGCTGAAGCTGAAACTGTTTGGGGTTTTTTTCTGAGTGTTTCCTCAAAAGGAATTCTCCTCTAAGTAGAATCAGGATCTAACCACAGAAGAAGAAAGGGGTTGTTTTTATTTACTTGTATGGGAGATTGAATGTATTTCAGTTAAGATAATGGAATTATAAAAATGGCCTTTATATCAGACATATTCTTCATTATGGAAAACAGTGACCTGACTGTTGGAATTGAAATTAATGCTGAGCTTAAATCTGTATCATCATTTTTCAGGAGGTTTATTCCAGTGAAATAGGGTTCTATGTTTCTTTTTTAATTTAATTGTTCTTGATAAATTATTTTGAAGTTTTCTTGGTAATATTGTGAAGGGATTTGTTGTTGTTGTTAGAAGTTACAGAGTGTGCTACTGCTAATGTTGCTTTCTCTTAAAGAAATGTCCATTGCTTCACAGGCTTTTGTCTAACCACACTTCTCAATCTGAAAAAAATCCAGACAGAATAATAGAAAAATTGGGAATTTTTCTGCCTCTCAATAGTTAGAAGACATTGTTGTTCTTTTCTTGGGCTCTGCCTACTGAACTACTTAAACTTTCATGCTCTAGACTAGTATATTTGTAAATAAAATAAATTAAGAACAGAAAATGTTTTACCTCAGTGAGGTGCTTCATGGTACAAATACAACATGATATAGCTCATGACTGAAAACATCAGTCTTCACATGTGAAATGCAGGCTCATAATATCTCTTAAATGTTAAGGTAGGACAAACGAAGTGAAACAACCTGTCAGTAGTAAAGGGGTAATGTTTTATTTATTCATTCAATTTTGATGCGGCTCAAGTCCCACTAACAATGGGCAAGTCATAAAAATTAAATATTAACTCAGCAAAAGACACACACCAGAACAAATTACAAATATACAGTAACTACAAAATAATTACAAGATGATGTTCCAGACAACATATCAAAATGCAATCAGAAGAGTCCCATCCACCCAATCTGATAGAAGGCGTAAGAATTTCAAGGTGGATTTTATTCGGAGGGCAGAAGCTAGGCAAAAAAAAAAAAAAATGCTTTCTGAATCCCAAAAGATGAAAGAACTTGGACCATACCTAATGTCTTCCAGATTGTATCAGATGGGAGATAGGCAGTCCATCAAATATCAGATTCTATACCTTGTAGGCTTCTATAAGTAATAATCAGAACTTTTAATTGCATTCAAAAGGGCACTGTCAACACATGGGCATGATGTAAGTTCATCACTGTTCATGCAGCTGCACTTTGGACCAGTCAAAGTTTCTGAGTGATTTTCTGTTCCACATAGAGTGTGTTGCAATAATTAAACCATCAGGTAATAAAATGGGCTGATCAATCCAAGGAAGGATGCCAATAAAGGTGTGCAAAAACCATTTTGACTAGAATTCCTCCTTCACCTCCTGCTTGAAGCCCAAGAGAACATATTGCACACTACTTCTGATGGAAAAATAACATCCTGTTGTGACTGAAAGGATTGATCCTGCTGCGAGTTTTGACTCTGATGACTCTGAAGATGAAAGGGTGGAGCCTGCTATGAATGTGGAGTCTGAATTATCAGAGGACACAGATGTGAGCCAGGAGGATGAGAGATTATCGGACAGAGAATCCTCGCAGGAGCCTTCGAATTCACTCATGCCAGCAACTGATCCACAAAATGAGTCAGAGGTTTCTAATGGGGAAACTGACAGATCATGGATTGATACTAGAATCAGGAGAAAAATGAAACTCCAAGTTGAAAGAGGTGGCAAGCCAGACATTGATTAGAGAGACTGACATGCCCATCCAGGTGATTTAAGGAGGATTGCTGATTCTCAAACTTTGCTTGGAAGCAAAGTGTTTGATGTATCAAAGGGATATGTGTGGAGCAGCTTTTGTAATTTATGGACATTCTGAATTACCAGACAGATTCCGGGAAGTCTGCCAAGGACTGGAATATAATTCTGTTAACCCTTTTTTAGTCTGGCTCTGTTTTGTTTGAATATTTTGAACTGTGGAACTCCTTGTTCTCACTTGTGAATATCGGTGAGACATAACATTTTTGCTTCCAAGCCTAACAAACCATCTTCAAAACAAGATGGACCAAACCAAACTGCAGAGTTTGGTGGAGCAGCAACAGCAACAGATAAATCAACTGATTCAAAGTAATCAGATTCTTCAAAATCAGGTGACACAATTGGTGAATCATGTTTCCAGCTTGCAAAGCCCTGATGCTGCTCCCTCAGCCCCTCCCTTGAGGAAAAGCCCAGTATCCATGCCGGAGAAGTTTTCAGGGCAAACGGACATGTTCCCAGCATTTATGGGGCAGTGCCAATTATTTCTATCTTTGAGGCCTGAAGACTTCCCAAATGACCGGGCTAAGGTAGGATTTATGATTAGCCTATTATCTGGGCAGGCTGCCAAATGGGCTACTCCCTTGTTAATTCAAGATAGCCCATTGTTGGACAATTTTCAGGGTTTTCTATAACAAATGAGGATTATGTTTGAAAACCCAATTAAAATGCAAACTGTGGCTAGATGGTTACGGGACATTTATCAGGGGAAACATCCCCTGCAGGAATACATTGCAGAATTTCGTTTGCTGTATATGGAACGAACTGGCTCATATGGATGCATTCCAGGAAGGCTTGTCTGATACCATCAAGGATGAGTTAGTCCATGCAGAGCGGGCTTCAACTCTGGATGCATTGGTAATCCAGTGCTTACGTATTGAAGCCAGTTTACAACAGCACGGAAGCAAACGGCCTGTTGTAGAACCACCTTCTTTTTCTCGTGCACAAACCATGCCACTGAAAGTTTTTCAAACCACAGTTAAGACTGAGAAGCCGATGGAGTTAGGCGCACTCCGCCCTCGCTTAACGGCACGAGAATGTTCGAGAAGGTTCCAGGAAGGTTTGTGCCTTTATTGCGGGGGTCCGGGACATTTTGCTAATTCCTGCACTCGGAGAGGGACTCGCAGACCCGTGCCTGAAACCACTCCTGGCCCATCGGGAAACGCGGTAGGCCTGACCTCAGGGAAACCCTAGGTCGGGCACGTTCCACATCTTCACCCCAAATGGCTGAAGTGAATCCTGGCCCTCCTAGGCATTTACTTTTGGACACTCAAATCTTTTTGCAGTCCCAGAAGGAGGGAATTCCCGCTGTTGCACTGGTGGACTCAGGGGCTACAACCAGCTTTATGGACTGGGCTTTTGTCAAGCATTTTGAAATTCCATTGATTGCTGTGGATCCACCCATTAAGGTGGAAACCGTGGATAGGTGTGAGCTCAAGTCTGGGCCCATTTGTTTCGCCACCCAGCCAGTGCGTATGATTATTGGGGATCATGAGGAGGTGATAAGCTTTTATGTCACCTCGAACCTTCATCTCCCTTTGGTTCTTGGAGTGTCCTGGCTGCATTTGCACGATCCGTTGGTGGCTTGGGCGCAGAAAGCCATTTCTTTTCCAAGTCTCCAATGTGTGGACCACCTGAGACATATCTGCGCTGGCCAAGATATCGCTGCTCCTGCTGTCTCAATACCTTCGGAGTTATCGGACTTCTCCAATGTTTTCAGTGAACAGGAGACAGATCAATTACCACCACATCATGCTTATGATTGTCCCGTGGACCTGATACTGGATGCTCCATTGCCAAAGGGGTGGTTATACTCCATGTCAGAACCCGAGTTGGTTGTGTTCTGAGAGTTTTTAGATAAAAACTTAGCTCGGGGATTTATTCAACCTTCGCTGTCCCCTCTTTTGGCTCTCGTTCTTTTTGTTAAAAAGAAGTTGGGAGAGCTCCGTTTATGCTGCGACTACCGACGGTTGAACGCCATCACAGTGAGGAATAGCTATCCCTTGCCACTCATTCCGGAATTGATGGAGCGGTTGCGGGAGGCTTCTATCTTCACTAAACTCGATCTGCTTGGGGCCTACAACCTGGTTTGGATGCGCAAGGGGGCCGAGTGGAAGACGGCGTTTGGCACTCGTTATGGTCATTTCGAGTACACCGTCATGCCATTTGGTCTGACCAACGCTCCCATTTGGTCTGACCAAACTCTATCGACGACTGAAAATTGCTGGACAGAGTGTGGATTTATTGCTGTGTATTGGAATTACTCCAGCCATTCTCTTGTGGGGGGTTTGTTTTTGATTTGAATTACTTCTGAAATGGCTGCTTTTTGTTTTGCTCGCCTGCAATTAAAGGGGAGACATAATATATATATATATATATATATATATATATATATATATATATATATATATATATATATATATATAATAACTTAAGAAAACATATATATAATATTATATATATATATATATATATAATATGTATATTATATTATATAATATGTATATAATATGTATATAATATGTATATTATATTATATTATATTATATTATATTATATTATATTATATTATATTATATTATATTATATTATATTATATTATATTATATTATATTATATTATATTATATTATATACACACATATATATATGTATATATTCTTAAGTTTTCGGGGGTACTTACATGTATGGTATTATTTTCCCACGTCATTGTAGTTGTGCTTTTAAAGTTGCAGCAACGTTTCAGCAGAATCTCATCTGCCATCATCAGGCTTCTGTATTGTGTTCTGTATTGTGTTCATCGACGAATACAATACAGAAGCCTGATGATGGCAGATGAGATTCTGCTGAAACGTTGCTGCAACTTTAAAAGCACAACTACAATGACATGGGAAAATAATACCATACATGTAAGTACCCCCGAAAACTTAAGAATATATACATATATATATATGTGTGAATATAATATAATATAATATAATATAATATAATATAATATAATATAATATAATATAATATAATATAATATAATATAATATAATATAATATAATATAATATAATATAATATAATATAATATAATAGCACAACTACAATGATGTGGGAAAATACCCGAACAAAGCTGAATACCATATATATACACACACACATATACACACCATATATTATGGTGGTCATATAAGCTCTCCAGAAAGAGCACACCCAGGGAAAGCAATCCTTAGATCCATTTGCACCACTTAAAGATACCAGCTGGTCTCACTCATCTCACAAGATACCCTAAGCAAATGATCCAGATTTAAGGAAAGGTCACATGCCCCCCCAGAAAGGCAGTAAAAAAAATCAGTGTCAAGCTTGCATCTTGCCTCTTGGAAGTACACCCCAAAAGGACAATGGCAGATACCACTAAAGTAGTGAAGGGAGACCTCCTCCCCAGATAGAAAAAGAAACCACGAGGCAGGAAAAAAGTTCAAGCACAATACAAATAATCAAATCACAACAGTAGCTGTTGTTTGTTAAACCAATTACCAGAACAACTAGACATAGGAACTAGCAAATTTCTCAAACCAGTTTCTTTTCAGGAACAGAGATTAATCTTTTTCCTTCTAAACAAAGCTGAAAAGGGAAAATTATCCCATGAATAAACACAGGATTAAACATCATCAAGCACAGAATTAAACTTCACCAAAAACCAGCTTTAGACCAAAACTCAGAAAGGGTATGTGAGCTCACGTTTGAATGTCTAGCTAGCTAGCTAGCCAAGGAGAAATATTTGCAGGGGCTTATTTACTCCCAACAGGAGTGTAAAAAGCTTAAAACAACCCTTTCCCTTTAAGAAAAAAAAAACCTTTGAAGACAGTAAGTCTAGACTGTCTGCCAAGAATGTAATAAGAGTGGAAAAAAACAAAAGGAGATTTCTTCTAACTACTGTTTCTCTGAATTGCTTAGAAAGTTAACAAGGGATTCTATAGAACCAGTCAGAACAGATAGAATTGCACCACTGACTATACTATAAATTTTGTCTTTTTAGCTTTTTTAATGGCATTATTCCCCTTTCTTTAACTCTGGATAGGAAACCTTTCCCTGCTTCTTGTGTCCTTGAAGAGAGAATAAAGTTGTTTCTGAGCTCTGAACCCATGATTACAAACCTATGGCATGTGTGCCCCAGGTGGCATGCAGTGCCCTCTCTGTGGGCATTCAAGCTGTAACGCTAGGTCAGCTCCACTGTGCATGTGTGCATGCTTCCCACAGGCCAGCTGGTTGTCGGGTCTCGGCTGCACATGGCTGGGGGGGTGGGGGCATGTTTGGGGAGGCTGCATGTGCATGCATGGGGATGGGGCATTGGGGTGGGCCATACCTGTGCCAGGGTGCATGTGTGGGGCTGAGATATATACGTGGGGTGTGACATGTGGAGGAGCCACACGTGCATGCACGAGTGAGCGGGACATGTGCGTGGGGGCCAGGCACATTGCATTTTGAGGGTTTGGGCACACGCATGCACTTTGGGCACTCAGTCTGGAAAAGGTTAGCCATCACTGCTCTTAACAAAGATAGATTATTTTGGGAGGCAACTGAAAAAAGAATCCAGTTTACATATTTTATTTGAAAATATACACAAAAAATGTGATGGGTTCTACAAATTCAAGATCATACCCAAAAGTAGGAAACAACAGTTGGACCTGATGTGCAATTTGAGGAAATGGAATTTGATCTGTCACTATCAGATGCAAAGAAGAAAATATTTGCTTTGAAAAATATAAATCTTCCAGAAAAGATTGAAAAGAATATGAATGTAAAAAATCTTGATGTAATGGATATGATGAAGGATGGATTGGACTTTCTTGCAAGAGGAATGTTGTGTTGTCAAGGAGAATTACAATGGAAGTTGCAGAGGTAATTACAACAAGTCTTCCTTGTCCAGCTCTTCTCCTGTGGTAATATGTATACTTGGAAGAAGGTCCCAAAATTAGCATCTTATGATTGGCAGTTGTACTACCAAATCTTTGTATTTATTTTTCGTCTATCTTTTAGTAACATATTTCTAAAAAAAATAGTGAGCATTATTTTTCAGATTTAATAAGGGACTAAATTACTTTATACAAAAAGGACTCTTTTTTCTGGGGTGTAATGTATTATGTTAGATGTCAAAATGAAACATGAGTCATGGTTTCATTTTTAAGGGAAATATGTTACAAGGTCAGGTCCTGAAGATGAAACTCAAATACTTTGGCCACCTAATGAGAAGGAAGGATTCACTGGAGAAGAGCCTAATGCTGGGAACAATTGAGGGCAAAAGTAGAAGGGGATGACAGAGAATGAGGTGTCTGGATGGAGTTACTGAAGCAGTGAGCTTAAATGGACTCTGGGGGATGGTAGAGGACAGGAAGGTCCGGAGGAACATTGTACATGGAGTCACAATGAGTTGGACACGACATTGCGACTAACAACAACAATGAATGTGTATGTTGCATTGCTGATATTGGATAAATTATTTTGAATTAGTTTTTTTCTTATGATGAAAGAAAACAACATTAGGGACTGTGTTCTACTATTAAAAGCTCCAGTGTCAATGTTTTTACAGCAATTGTGAAATACAGTGTGAATTAGTAAGTATAGTGGACTTGATGTTGTCCCATGATCCATAGGGAGTCATTGAATATTTAAAGTGTATTGATTTCTTCACTCCTTTTGCTTTTCAGGAAATTAGTTGGGTGATTTCCAAACATTCTATCAGGTATTTAAAACTGCTGCAGGAGACAATCTCTACAACCGACTAATTCAGTACATGAATATTGATTACTTGAGGCTTAAGTAGTATTGACCATTTAATTTCTATATGAAAATGTCCTGGTTTGCAATTATTTAATAATACACAGAAATCTGTTTTTACCTTAACTTTGGTATGATTCTGAATGCTGCATAGCCTTAACAAATACTTTTTTGAAGTATAGAAAATAATGTTTTATATAGATTAGAAAATAAGACTGTAATGCTATACTGATCTACTTGAAAATAAACTCCACTGAGCTCAATGGCACTTCTTTCTCTTTAACAATAGCAATAGCATTTAGACTTATATACTACCTAGTGCTTTACAGCCATCTCTGAGCAATTTTAGAGAGTCAGCATATTGCCCCCAACAATCTGGGCCCTCATTTTACTGACCTCAGTGTTGTGAATTAATAAAAGTGCTTGAATAAAGATTATTAAGAGCTTGAAGTAAAGTGCAGGATTCTGGCCCTGCACTTCTGATTGGCCGATAATAGCGACATCAGATTGGTCCATTCAGGAGAATCTGATTGGCTATTAACGAGCCTTTCCCATTGGTTAACGGAGCTAGTGCTCCCTCTGTTTTCATTGGTTAAATACTCAAGAGCTTGCCGATATAAAGGGGGCCATTGCGGCCGTAGAGCTGAGCTGTTACACATGTAAATAAAGAGTTTGAAGTTCACTGTTCACCCGCTCATCTCCTCCTTAGCGCCCATGCACAGAACTTAACACTGGTGACAAAGGTGGGATGTGGAGATGTCAGAGCTGACTGAACGACGAAGAACTAAAACAGAGCACGTGACTGAAACGCACCAATGGCGGAACCATGTTCTGCGGTGTCATACCACCCGCTCCATTCGACCCAGCACAAGAAGACTGGGACTCATATATGGATTGTTTCCAGATGTTTCTGGAGACCAACAATTTGAAGGATGCCACTACCGGAAAGAAAGGGCAATATTCCTAACTCATTGCGGGCCGACTGTATTCAAGATGGTCAAGGCACTACTGAAACCGGCAGAAATAAAGTCTCTGGACTGGGACGTCCTCGAACCCCTGCTGAGAGCTCACTGTGCACTGACTGTGCCAACGCTCGTTAGAAGACATGAATTTTACCAGAGAAGTCAGTGGAAGGGCGAAAGTGTTGCTGATTTCATAGTGGATCTCCGGAATCTGGGAGGCCTATTTTACCCAGAATTCTATTTTTGTTCCAAACAATACCAATTAGGCTTGGAAAAGACTATTTTGAAGATTTAAATAAAATCATGTTGAGGTTTATATGGCAAGGTAAAAAAGCGAGAATAAAGCTAAAGCTTTTGCAAGACGCTAGAATTAGAGGAGGTTTTGGCCTGCCTAATTGGGAATTGTATTATCAAGCTGCAAGTTTGATGTGGGTCAAAGAATGGATAACATTAAGAAAGCATAGATTGTTGACATTAGAAGGGCATGATTTGCTGTTGGGCTGGCATGCTTTTTAATGGTATAAGGGAACTAAAACACAGGGTTAAACTGGGAGAAGATAAAAAGACAATGTTATTTGAAAATTCCAGTTTGGTTATCGACTATTGAAGCATTTTCCTATGCTATAATTTATAAGAAGGAACAAACAGTTAGATATGGGGAACTATTGGATGAAAAGGGTGAACTTAAATTGATCCAAAACTTAGAGGAACAAGGTATAAGGATGAATTGGTTTTCATATGTGCAAATACATTCAAGGTATGATGAAGATTCTAAAACGGAGGGATTCTATGATAAACAGACTGATTTAGATAAGATCTTGATGGGTACTGATGAGAAGGTGATTAAAAATTATATGGTTATTTACTGGGAATTAAATTAGAGGAAGAACAAGTTAAAGAAACTATGATTGTTTGGGGGAAAAATTTTTGATATGGGATTGATCTAGAGAAATGGCAAAAGTTGTGGTTTCAAAATTTTAAAATGACAATGTCAACAGCATATAAAGAAAACTTGTATAAGATGTTTTACAGGTGGCACTTTCCCCCAACAAGAATAGCAAGAATGTTTAAGAACAAATCTGAAAAATGTTGGAAATGTCATCAGATACCTGGCTCTTATTACCATAAGTGGTGGACTTGTGAGGACGCTAGAAAATATTGGACTAAAATTCACATGTGGTTGGAAAAAATGACAAAGAAACACATAGACTTGAAACCAGAGATCTTCTTATTGGGAATTTTACCTGATACATATAGTAAAGATTTGAAATACCTGATTGTAAATGTATTAACAGCGGATAGGATTGTATTTGCTAAAAATTGGAAGAATGAGAAAATACCATTACAGGAAGAAATTATTAAGAAAATATTGGAATGTGCTGAGATGAGTAGATTGACATTTGAAATTAGAGAGCAAGAGGATAAACAATTTTATGAAATTTGGCATCTTTTTTATCAATGGCTAGATGATAGAATACGATAATAGAATATTTAGAATGCTAGACAGTAAGGAATATCTTTATTTTGTTTTACTTGCCTTTGTTATTTGACATTATATTTGTAAAGGGTTTTTTTAGGATTGATTTGGTATGATTATATGATTTGTTACAGAATAAACTAGTTAAAGTAATGTTATCTCATAAAGCACAAATGATTAAAAGTATAGTCAAAAATTTCTTTTTTTAAGTGATATTAGGACATATAAGTTTGGATTGACAATATGAGTTGTTATGTAACATAATTGTAATTGAGACTACAAAATGAATGCACAAAACTGATGAACCAACCGACACACTGGATGTACATATGAGAGTTGATGTTTTAATGTTTTGTTTGTCTTGTTTGTAGAAAATTAATAAAATTATTTTCAAAAAAAAAAAAAAGAATCGACAAACAGAACTATTTTCCCAGAAGGGCTGCATTATCTGGGGTGATAGAGTCGTTGTCCCAGAGTGCTTACGACGAGCGATACTAAGAACCTTGCATGTTGGCCACCCCAGCATCATGTGCATGAAAGCCCTCGCACAAAGTTACGCGTGGTGGCCGGGTATCGACAAACAGATCGAGACATGGGTAAAAGCTTGTCACAAATGCCAGGAAGTAAGCAACACCCCTCTGAAAGCAACCCCGACTGAATGGGAAACACCGAGGAGACCATGGTCCCGTATTCATCTGGACTTTGTGGGACCTACCAAAGGACACACATTTTTATAAATGGTGGATGCCTACTCGAACTGGCTTGAAATCCATGAGATGAGAAATACAACAACCGAATCAGTCATCAGGAAACTAGACAGACTATTTGCAACACATGGATTATCAGACGTTCTGGTATCCGACAACGGGCCCCAATTTACCATGCTGTCCTTTGAACAGTACCTGGCGGACCGCAGTATTCGCCATGTGCTGACTTCGCCGGTGCATCCTGCAGCCAATGGAAGGGCCGAGCGCATGGTACAATTCGTCAAGAAACCTTGCATAAAATGGACTATGGCGATATAGAAGACAAGATTAACCGGATACTCCTTTTGCAGCATATCACTCCGCAGAGCGTCACCAACAAAACTCCCGCCGAGTTATTTTTTTTTTTAAACAAACTTTATTAATTTTACAGAGAACACAATAAAACATAAACAAAACTAAAAGATCTTTTCTGAAGGTTGTCTGATCCCGGGTTGAAACTCTTCACACAGACAAAAATTCAAACATCATATTCACTTTATATATCCTTCTATATCTTATTATCATTTTCTTTTTTATATTATATATATAAACCATTTTTATCAATTTTATATAAACAATGCACAAGGCATAACAGCTTATAAGTTCTTTTCTAAGAAAAAATAATAAAAGAAGAAAACCAATAGAACATAACAATCCCAAATTATAGTATCAATACTTTGTCTATTTAACTTCATATCTTATCCCAACTTCTCCTTTTCATCCAAATTATTTCTTATTAATTAAAATTTTTTTTTGCCTTTTTTCAATATACAACATCCAAAAAAAAAAAAAAAACCATAACAAAACCTTTATATATCCTTTCATATCTTATTACCATTTTCAATAATATTCTTTGTCTGTTCTATTTCCAACTATCCATTCATCTTTTTTCTTTTATTATACTTCTCCTATACACCAATTGGAGTAACATCTATAACTCATTACCCTAACTTAAAAGTACTTCATATAACAATTTTTCTTGGGATTCTGTTTAAAAGATTCTAAAATTACACAATGAATTTTATACTCTAAATACACATATAAAAAACACAATATTATGTACCCTCCAGAATCCCTCTTTTATCCTAAATTAAATTCACCCATTGTCTCTGAATAAACTTTTTTTCTTTAGATCTTGCTTCCCCCCATTGAGGCTTCTCCTCCCCTCCTTTCTCTCTTGCTTATTCTTCTCCTTGCCCTTTTTACCCCTTTGTCTTTCCTCCTCCCTTTTCTTACTCCCTTTCCTTTGCTTTCTAACCTTGCCTCCACCTTTCCGCTCATTTTTCTCTTCTTTGGTTGTTTTTATAATTCTTAAAATCCCCTTTTTCTTATCCTTTTTCTCCTCCTCTCCAGAAAGAACCCATTGTTCATCAAAGATGGCTTCTTCTCCCTCTTCTTCTTTGTCCCAGTCCTTCTGCTGCGTAGTCAACTTTTCATAAGTACATAACGCCATTTCTAAGAATTGAAACAAAGTGCCCAAAGTATCTTCTTTTTTATATTTTTGATATTCAGTCTTTAGTTCATCCACAAGCGATGCCATTATGAAAAAAGAAACTTTTCCCAAAACAACCACAAATATTTTTAATCAAGAATAATTCAAAAAAAAATTCCAAAAATTAATACTTTTCTTCCTTCTTCTCTTTCTCTTTCGGGGATTAATGTTTAATCAAAGAGGTCCAATTACCATATACCTTTCTTTGGGATTCTAGGCAATCTCCTCCTTTTTCAGCTTCTGCTCCAATTTTTTTTTCCTCTCCCTTCCCACTTGCAATATCAATTTTAAATAATCAGAAATCCATACCTCCAACAAGGGTTTTCCAATTTCTTAAGTTTTTCAATGTCCAAAAACCCTTTTATCCCTTAGCTTCAACTCTCAAAACAATTCACTTTCAATGTCCAATATGTCCAAACATATCTGCTGTTTCCATGGGGTGGGAGAGTGAAGAAAAAAAAAAAAGTTCCCTTTAACAGCTTCTCCGCTGCTTTCGATCTTCTTAGGGATGCAATGTATCTTCCAGCAATTCAAACAGCTCAGTTCCAACCAATTTGAAAGATGTTACTTGACCCGGCTCAGACAGCACTTTCACTCTTCTTACTTCCTCCAGCGCAATCTTACCCGGTTGCTGGCTTCTTCGTGGCAGCCATTGCTGACCGCCGCTCCACCGCCTTGGGAAAAAGGGGTTTTTCCAGAGGAGGAGGGGGTCTGTGACACCCCCAACCCCCTGTCCGACTCCTCTCTCTCTTCAGCTGTCCCTACAGGGCAGCCATATCCCCCTGACCCATCTGGATCGGGGGTACCTCGGCGGCTAGCACAGCAGGAATCGCGAGCTGTTGCGAATTCCTGCTGCCCCGAAGCCACGCGAAACTGGAAACCCTGGCCGAGTTATTGATGGGGCGGAAACTCCACTCCCACCTCGACCGTCTGCACCCATCATATGAACCTGAAAAACCACACGGATCCAGCGGGAAATGCCGTAACTTCCAGGTAGGCAACTTGGTTTTCGCTAGGAACTTTTCTGACAATCCGTTGTTAAATAAAGAGTTGAAGTTCACTGTTCACCCGCTCGTCTCCTCCTTTGCGTCCATGCACAGAACATAACACTGGTGACGAGGATGGGATGTGGAGACATCAGAGCTTACTGAACGACGAAGAACTATAACAAAGCATGTGGCTGAAACGCACCAATGGCGGAACCATGTCCGGTGGCATCATACCACCCGCTCCATTCGACCTGGCACAAGAACACTGGGACTCATATATAGATCGTTTCCAGATGTTTCTGGAGACCAACAATTTGAAGGATGCCACTACCAGAAAGAAACGGACGGTATTCCTAACTCATTGCGGGCTGACCGTATTCAAGATGGCCAAGGCACTAGCGAAACTGGCAGAAGTAAAGTCTATGGACTGGGACGTCCTCGAACCCCTGCTGAGGGCCCACTATGCACCGACTGTGCGAACGCTTGTAAGAAGGCATGAATTTTACCAGAGAAATCAGCGGAAGGGCGAAAGTGTTGCTGATTTCATAGTGGATCTCCAGAATCTGGGAGGCCTATGCAAGTTTGCCGACCTTGAAGAAGCCCCGAGAGACCGAATAGTTCTGGGATTAGATGCTCCAGGCACTCAGAGTAAGCTAATGGTGAAAGGCAACATTAGCCTAACAGATGCCATCGCTGAAGCTACTGCAGCAGAAGCAACCACGAAGTCGGCTGCCCAAATGGGCCGCACCCACGCCCCACTTTGCCAACTCGCCCGCGAAATTTCACCTCAGTCAGAAGGTCAGCTTACAACAGCCCACCACGAGGACCTCGAATCATCATCAGAAAGCGATGAAGAAGAGGTCCACCAACTTGGGTCCGAACGAGACCAATGCCAGAGATTACAGTACCAATGCGCTGGTTGTGGAGCAAGCCACCCCTGGTCAGAATGCAAATTCCTCGATGCGCTCTGCCATGTGTGCGGGAAAAGAGGCCACATCGGATGGGTCTGTAGAAGCAAGCAAGGACCCAGCCAGCCCCCGAGGGGGGCTAACTATCGCCAACCGACAGGAAGCTGTCCTGTAAAGCAAGAACCCATGAACCACCAATGCAATAACCATTCCTACAGAAACAAAACACTAAACCACCCAACGAAGTGAGAAGAGGCTCACCAAATGATCACGATCGGTCACACCTTATCTCTTGATGCCAAGAAGATCCAAGTGAAAGTGGCCATTGAAAGCCAGCCCTGCATGATGGAAGTCGATTCAGGATCGTCCCTCTCGATGGTTTCCTGGAAGACCCTCAAGCAGCTCATCCCTACTATCCAGCAGCAAGACCTCAGATTCCAAAGACTCATACTCAAAGGCTATCAAGGAAATCGAATTCCGGTCATTGGATCCAGCCGAGTCCGGGTATCGTTTAAGAACTGTACAGCATTCCTACCCCTGACTGTAATCGACAGGGATCGGCCTAGTTTGTTAGGCCTCCAATGGTTGGCTCCACTCAGAATTGAAGTAGCCGGCATTCACCGAACCTGCAGCAGCGACTGGGAAGAGGACCTCGTCCAAGAATTCCAGGACGTCTTTGCAGAAAAACTAGGCAAGTACAAGGGGACCCCAATATCATTTAACCTAAATCCCGAAATAGCTCCCATCTACCTTAAGCCTCGTCGAGTTCCATTTGCCTTTAAACCAAAGATTGACGAGCAGCTTGATAAATTAATAGCCCAGGGTGTGCTAGAACCAACCGATCACTCTTCCTGGGAAACCCCAATTGTGACACCCATCAAGCTGGATGGATCGATAAGAATTTGTGGGGACTACTGAGCCACCCTGAACCACGCCCTTCAACAAAACGCTTACCCGGTACCGTTGGTGCAACACCTCCTCCATTCCCTGGGGGGCGGAAAAGTCTTCGCTAAACTAGACTTAGCCCAGGCATACCAACAACTGCCTGTAGACAAAAAAATGGCAGAGGCCCAAACGATCGTTACGCACCGAGGTGCGTTTAAATGTAACCGACTCCAGTTTGGAGTAAGCGTAGCCCCGGGAATCTTTCAAAGTTTGATGGAAAGACTATTACAAGGGATAAAAGGAGTTGTCCCATATTTTGATGATTTGTTAATCGCTGCCCCAACTCGGAAAATACTAAAGGATCGCCTGAGGTTGGTTCTCCAGAAAAGTTAAAAAAGGTCTCAAAGTTAAAAAAAACAAGTGTCAATTATGTACGGATCGTGTAGAATTTTGGGGATATTTAATTGATAGTCAAGGCATTTACCCCACCAATAGCAAACTTAGGGCAATCAAAAACGCCCCAAAACCCCGAAATAAGGCCAACCTCCAGGCTTTTCTAGGCCTTACCAATTTTTATAATGTTTTCCTGCCTCACAAAGCAACCGTAGCCGAATCCCTACATCGTTTATTAGACAAAAAAGCAACCTGGATTTGGGGACACAGAGAGGAGCAGGTGTTTCGACATGTGAAAAAATTATTGACTTCTGATGCTGTTTTGATGCAATATAACGAGACTTTGCAATCATGTGTGATGCATCACCATTCAGAGTGGGCACCATTTTGAGCCACGTTTTGCCAAATGGTAGTGAAGCCACTGTTGCCTATTTCTCAAAGACGTTATCAAAAGCAGAACGCAATTACAGTCAAATTGATAAAGAGGCCCTTGCTATTGTGTCTGCTGTTAAGAGATTTCATGAATATGTGTATGGCTGAGCCTTTACTCTAGTGACTGTCCACAAATCTTTGCTGGGAATAATAGCGGGAGATAGGTCAACACCTTATATATTATCTCCCAGAATGATTCGCTGGTCAGAATTCTTGGCAGCATATAATTACAAGTTGCAACACCGCCCGGGGAAGGCCATTCCCCACGCCGATGCATTGAGCCACGCACCACTTCCGGAGACCATTGATGACCCCGCTCTGACAGTTACAACACTGCAGATCGAGGCACTTTGAACACCGCCACTAACAGCCCGAGATATCGCGATGGAAATGAAACGTGACCCCATTTTTGCACAAGTCCTCAGTTGAGTGGAGCGTGGATGGCCATTGGACCAGATACCTGATGACTACGTCCCATTCAAGAATCAACAAATGGAACTATTTTCCCAGAAGAGCTGCATTATCTGGGGTGATAGAGTCATTGTCCCAGAGCGGTTACGATGAGCGATACTAAGAACCTTGCACGATGGCCACCTTGGCATCGTGCACATGAAAGCCCTCACACGAAGCTACGTGTGGTGGCTGGGTATCGACAAGCAGATCGAGACATGGGTAAAAGCTTGTCACAAATGCCAGGAAGTAAGCAATGCCCCTCCGAAAGCAACCCCGACTGAATGGGAAACACTGAGGGGACCATGGTCCCGTATTCATCTGGACTTTGCGGGACCCACCAAAGGACACACATTTTTATTAACGGTGGATGCCTACTTGAACTGGCTTGAAATCCATGAGATGAGCAACCGAATCAGTCATCAGGAAACTTGACAGACTATTTACAACACACGGATTACCAGACGTTCTAGTATCCGACAAAGGGCCCCAATTTACCATGCTGTCCTTTGAACAGTACCTGGCGGACCGCGGTATTTGCCATGCGCTGACTTCGCCGGTGCATCCTGCAGCCAACGGAAGGGCCGAGCGCATGGTACAATTCGTCAAGAAAACCTTGCATAAAATGGACTATGGTGATATAGAAGACAAGATTAACCGGATACTCCTTTTGCAGCATATCACTCCACACAGCGTCAACAATAAAACTATTTTTTTGGGGGACCAAGGTTTCTATTGACATTTTAACAATGTTTAAATAAAACATGTGGACTTTGGGATAACAGGAACACAATTCCCTGTTATCTATCAGAGTTAAACTTTCATATTTTCACCTACATTATGTCATTTAGTTTCCTTTGAGGGTGATTATTCTGAGTACCGTATATACTCGAGTATAAGTCGACCCGAATATAAGTCGAGGCACCCAATTTTACCACAAAAAACTGGGAAAACTTATTGACTCGAGTATAAGTCGAGGGTGGGAATGCAGCAGCTACTGGTAAATTTCAAAAATAAAAATAGATACCAATAAAATTACATGAATTGAGGCATCAGTAGGTTAAATGTTTTTGAATATTTATTTCAAAGAAAAACAGTAAACTAGCTCTGTAAGTGGAAAAGAGAGCCAACAAAATCAATATGGTATCAACAATAACTTTAAAAGTACAAAAACCTTAGCTCCCAAACTAAAACACAAGAGTTAAAATCCTTCAAAACTGGATTCCTCCTCATCATCTGTATGTCCAAACAGAGTCACTCTCTCCCTTGCAAGAAAAAAGCATGTGTATGTGCTGCATGTACATCCTGTTTTGGAGAGCCACCATCTCTTTCACAGCTCTCCCTCATGCCTCCATTGCATGTGCACACATGCCATGGCTCAGTAGTAGGTCAACATACAGATGTCACACTATGTTCCCTCCTCAAAAGGAACATCCAACCTTTCTTGAGAAGTACAAACTTCATCTGTTCAGGATTGTGGTGACAAAGGTGAAGGAGGACGGGGCTGAGAGAAGGGAAGGGAGGAAAGATCATTGACAGGGAGAAAGACAGGGAGAAACACCTGGAAGTGTGAGCCCTCGAGTTTCCTTAGGGAAGACCAGACAACAAGGGGAGAGGAGAGGAGGAGGAGGAGGAGGAGGAGGAGGAGGAGGAGGAGGAGGAGGAGGAGAGTTAAAAAAAAAAGAGTGGGAAGCCAACTCACGCGTGCCATCAAAGCCAGGGGGAAGTGGGGCTTTCTCCGCCTGCTGCCACCAGAGGAGTGCGGGGGGGGAGTGCGGGGAAAGAGGGTTCGTGCCAAGGCTCCGCAAGTGATTACCAGATTTGCAGCTCTGTTTGTTGGTGAAGCTGGAAGCGCGCAACACAGGAGCTCGCGGGGGCCCTGGGCGCCCGTTAATGGGGAAGGAAAGGCTGCTTGGGGTCGCCAGGCTCAGGAAGCCTCCCCCTCCCCCTCCCCCTCCCCTAGCAGTGAAGAGCTGCTCCGGGGTGTTCCTGCCACGGCACAGCCAGGCACTTTGTCTCGCTGCCCCCGGAGCAGCTCTTCGCTGGTAGGCTAGGGGGCGGGGGAGGCTGCCTGAGCCTGGCGGTTTCTTGGCAAAGCTGGAAGCGCGCAACACAGAAGCTCGCGGGGGCCCCGGGCGCCTGTTAATGGGGAAGGAGAGGCCGCTTGGGGTCGCCAGGCTCAGGTAGCCCCCCCTCCCCCTCCCCTAGCAGCGAAGAGCTGTTCCGGGGGGCTTCCGCCACGGCGCAGCCAGGCACTTTATCTTGCTGCCCCCGGAGCAGCTCTTCGCTGCTAGGCTAGGGGGCGGGGGAGGCTGCCTGAGCCTGGCGGTTTCTTGGCGAAGCTGGAAGTGCGCAACACAGGAGCTCGCGGGGGCCCTGGGCGCCCGTTAATGGGGAAGGAGAGGCCGCTTGGGGTCGCCAGGCTCAGGCAGCCTCCCCCGCCCCCTCCCCTAGCAGCGAAGAGCTGCTCCGGGGGTTCCCGCCACGGCACAGCCAGGCACTTTGTCTCGCTGTCCCTGGAGCAGCTCTTCACTTCTTGGCGAAGCTGGAAGTGCACAACGCAGGAGCTCGCGGAGGCCCCGGGCGCCCGTTAATGGGGAAGGAGAGGCCACTTGGGGTCGCCTGTGTGGCCCTCAGTGGGTAGACAGCTGCGGCGGCAATGCTGCCCTGGAGGCGCGATCATTTGCAGCCACGCCAGCGCAGGCCAGGCATGGTGCCGTAGCGGCTGACTCGAGTATAAGCCGAGGGCGGTTTTTTCAGCACAAAAAATGGGCTGAAAAACTCGGCTTATACTCGAGTATATACGGTATTTGCTTTTTGAGCTGGTTCTCTAGAGTATTTGGTATTTTTAGATCAATGATAAGTCAGCTGTGGGGAATAGAAATTTCAAACACCTATCTTAAACTTTTTGAATATGTTGGCTTGGTAGAGAAGGACCAATAATCAGAAGCAAGGACTATATTTTTTTGCAAAGCTATCCCATACTTTAAATGTATATATGTGCAATGCAATTGAAATTGTTTTGGATCACAGCATTGATTTGTGTCAGTTTTTCTAGCCTTGGATAATGTCATTACTGTCAGAAAAGAAAAAAAAAAGAGATATTTGGTTTACAAAAATATTTGTTTACAAACATCTTGACAATGTCAATCCAAAACTCTAATTTACTCATAATTTAACCTTATGATTTATGAAACAATAAGTAAATCATGCTTCTCTTGTGGGGAACATTGCCAAGCTGCCTGTTGAATCAAGTAAGAGTGTCTGAAGAAGTAATACAAAAGTCAAGATGGCAGCCATTGCCACATAATTACTGCCCATTGTGGTGCACACGTGCGATGCAAATTTTTAAAAAAGGTGGGGCTTCAGACACAAGGTTTCTGCTGCACTCATATTTTGCTGACTTCTCTGTGGATTTTCCTGAATGGCTACCAGCTCACAACAGCATGAATCCTTAACAAGGCAGTGTAAAGTCATTTAATTTTGTCCAAGTTTTAATATTTATATTAGCTATTAGATAAGGGAGCTCCTCCTTTTTGAATCTAACGAGTTAATATGTCCCTAGTGGACAGTGGTAGGATTCATTTTTTTTACTACCAGTTCTGTGGGTGTGGCTTAGTGGGTGTGGCAAAAGAAAGATACTGTAAAATCTCCAGTCAGAGGAGCTATTTGCTGGTTCTCTGAACTACTCAAAATTTCCACTACTGGTTCTCCAGAACTGGTCAAAACCTGTTAAATGCCACCTCTGCTAGTGGAGAAATAGTAATAGTAACAGTAACAGTAATTTTGATTATGTAAGATTGTTAAGCTTTAAGCTTTAATCAATATGAAACAGTTGTTTTGGTTGTTTGTTTTTTTTTAAAAAAATATTGGAATTGATTTTAGAGGAATTGTTGTTACATTGCTCTAAAACATTGCTAAGATTTCAGAGATATTGCATACTTAATCTTCAGATGAGCCGAAGGAGAATAATAATAATGGAAAGTCTTATTTTCTGCCCCCCCCCCCCTCATTTCTATAAGGTTTTCTGCCTTGGACAGGAGTTTGGAATAGAAGACCTCCAAGGTCCCTTCCACCCCTATGATTCTATGAAATTTATCTATCTCCCATCTCACTCTGCAAAGCCATAACATAAAATCCAGAAATATAGTTGGAATCTGGTATATTCAAGCTGCCAATATTGTAATGGAGCCTCAGTTTTGCCATAGAGGGCATAAGAGCATTAGCCAGCTACAAAATATTCTCATTAATTTACCTGTGTAAAAATATCAGTAGGAATTAACATTTAAATCCCTCTAAAATAATATTGTTGTAATGTCTATTTTAATACCATTAGTCTTAAAGTCCAGGTATATTAAGCCAAGAGCTTCACTTCCTTCCTTGAAAAATTGCCAGAACATTTGAGTATTGATAGATGAATGATTATATTCTGTTTATGAAAAACATGAAAAATTGATGTTGTAAAATAATTCAAATATAAATATTTTATTGGAATTGTTGGGCTAAACAAGGAATCAACTATTTAAATCAACTGACTTTTAATATGTTGAATATGACTTATCCGAGTATGATTTGCTCATCAATATATATAATCAATGTATATGTTTTAATTTAAAAGTATGGCCTGTATCTTCAAGTACCTCTGTATTACCTGCAGTTTTAGGCTTCTTAAGAGTCACAGTGCTTGAATAGAAATCATCAATTCAATTTTATGGAAAATTAAAAAGGAAAATTAAAGATTGTATTAGTTATGCTACATAAGTGAAGTATGAAATGAAAATTAGAATATCATTTGGAGATCCAGTGGGCCCAGCTCAGTGTTGGGATTCAAATTTTTTAATACCAGTTCTGAGGTAATGGCTTGTGAGCATGGCAGGGAAAGGATACTGTAACATCTCCAGTAAAAGGTGGCATTTGCTGGTTCTTTGAACTACTCAAAATTTTCGCTATCAGTTCTTCAGAACTGGTCAGAACCTGCTGAATAACACCTCTGGCCCAGCTATTAAAAAAATGTGAACTTCATTTTTAAAATGAAACAAATTCAAGAGAAAATATTATTTTTTGTTCACTGGAACCCTCAAAAAATGTTTAAAAATGGATGGAGATTGCAACTCTTTAACTCATACTAATTTGTCCTGTTTTGTTTTCAGATTACTATATACATTACCTGGGTCATAACAAAGAGAATAACTTACATAGTTTCAAATAAACCTGCTTCCCTGATTTTAAGGAATAGATCCAAGTAATTAGTCTGATCTCTATTTTCTTTATTTTTTTATTAAGTTTCTCTATTCTAAAAATGAAATGATAAAATATGATAATATATTTCATGTTCTAGATGTAATTGTATCTATGATTACTACTGAATGGATCTTTTCTGTTAATATGTTTTAGTTTGAGACATTCTTTTTTCACTTATATAATCACTATTTTTTTCTTAGTTCATTTTTGTTATTGTATTTCACCATTAATTAAATTTAAACATAATTTATTCTGATGTACTTGTATCTGTCAGCTGTAGAACTGTTTACTAGAGTGAGAAATGAAAGAACTGTGAATTATAAATAATGATTTTTCTTGAGTTTTTAAGATATCTTCTTTGCTTGGTAATATATCAATCATGGGGAGTAAATTGGGCTATCAGTTGCTGTTGGGCTACCAAAAGCTATTTTTTTTTATTACCTATTTTTCTCTGCTCTTGTAAATTAGACTATAGAATACTTATGGCTCATGAAAAACTATACAGTCTGTGAGCTAAATAATTTTATCCAATAGGAAAATGTTCATTTAGATTTATCAGTTATATTGGCACACTCATATCAGTGCATATTAAATTAATCTTTGTTCACTTTTAGTTTGCCTTTTACTTATAAATTTCAAAAAAAAAATATTACTATGCTTTTAAATATAAGTGGATTATATAAAAAGACATGTTTCTATGACCACAAGTATTAAAAATATTTTTCCCTGATTTCCTGTATGAAAGATGAACGAGATATGATAGATGAAGGGAAGAAAAAGGGTTGATAGATTATTCTTCATAAATGGAAGATTATATGCCATAGACGCTTTATTCAACTTCGTCTGTGCAAGCTATTCAGGGAGAAAAATGGCAAATTATTAGATTTGTGCAGTTGTTCAGTCACTTCTGATTTTTCCTGATTCAATAGACGATTTTGCTGGGATTGTTTATAAGTAACCTCTTATTTGAATTTTTGTAAGATCCTACTTATTTTACCAGCGATAGTATCTAGCTTCCTTGTCTTCTATTAGACTTTACTTCTGTTGCCTTTGATTTTTCAAGTCAATGACTCTTGCCTGCAAATTTTGTTTTGGAAATATTTAAACTTTGGCTCCTTCATTACTGCTGGTAACAGCCATGCAGACCTAACTGATGACATTCAGCCATGCTTTTTTTTGCTGGCTTTTTATGTATCCAGACAGTAATACTTTCTGCTAGTTTGCTGAGAAGGAGAATATAATTTAATTTTTTACAGGAAGTTTTCAAAAGAAGAGAAAAATGTGCTGGGCTTCAGCTGTTAGTATTATATGGAGAATCTCAGATTACCATGGAAACTCTGGGAAGGATGACTAGAAAGAGAACTAGAGTGTAAAGATGTGGCTAAAAACAAAAATGGACTAAAGCTGTGATGGTTGAAAAATATGTGATTTTAATAATGTGGGCTGCTTTACACTATTTAAGACTTATTAGTTTATTGGAGATTATTGAATTGTTGGGCATGCTTTGGAAAAGGGTGGCAAAGCTTTGAAGAAAAGGGTGTTTTATTTATAGGACAAACTAACTAAGTGGAAAAAGAAACCCCTTTCTATTTCTTGTAGTATGTACATTACTGCTTAGTCCTTGTGAGATTGTCCCCACTCCTAACCCTTAGTCCATATAGTGTATATATGTGTAAACACACACACATCTTTACAGAATCCTAGGGTCCATGGAATACAGTTTGAAAAGTTGTACCAGGACTGTAGTGACTGACTGACTGACTTACTGACTTACTTACCTCCCAGCAGGATCGATCCTTCCAGTCACAACACTGTCCCTCACCGCAGGGCCCTTCCCCCGAGTCTGATAATCAGGATGTGGTTTTGAAGGGAATTGTGCATGATATATGCGAATAAGGTCTGGGGCATGCACCTTGGATACATCCTGCCAAGAGCGAATCTCCGTTTCATTTTCCAGTCTCCCCACGAAGTATTGGAATTGTCCCTTCAGCCATCGTGAATCATAAATTCCGACCGCTGTAGTATCCGTAACAGGTTCAGTGCTGAGCCTAGATGGAGTACCTGTATCTTCTGGAGAATGAAGAGTACACGATGGAGTGTCAGGTACTAACAGGGAGCGATGAAAAACAGGGTGAATGCACATGGAGCGCAGTAAAGTGAGTCGATAAGCCACAGGATTAATAACTGCCTCGATAGGGAAGGGACCAATAAAGCGATGATCCAACTTCCTAATCGGACGATCGACCCGAAGATGTTTCGTTGACAACCACACCTTGTCCCCCACAGCCAACGGAGGTGTCACTTGATGCGAACGATCTGCAAAATGCTTATAATCTGCTTTCGCTTGTTCCAATTGTCTAGAGATTAATTGATGCACAGCATATAACTCCGACAAAAAATCTCGTGCCTCTGGAACTGGAGAATCTGCGATCGACAGGGGAAAAAACCTCGGATGGTAACCCATATTTGCGTAAAAAGGCATCATGTGGGTGGAGGTGTCATGTGGGTGGCTGAGAATTATTACAGGCAAACTCTGCCAATGGAAGATAGGTCACCCAGTCATTTTGTCATTGATTTACAAAACATCTGAGGTATTGGGCGAGGATGCCAATTATCTTCTCAGTCCCGCCATCGGTTTTCGGATGGTGCACCAACGCTAAACATACTTGTACTCGTAGTGCATTCATTAGACTTTTCCAGAATTGAGCGGTGAACTGAACACCGCAATCTGAAAAAACTCTGTCTAGTAAGCCATGTAAATGGAACACGTGTTGTATGAAAAGCCAGGCAGTAACACGAGCCGAGGGTAATCTCCTACACAGGATGAAATGGGCCATCTTAGTGAGCATGCCAACCACCACGAGCACCATCGTATAACCCGCCGAAGGGGGCAAGTGCATTAGAAAGTCCATGGAGATTGCTCCCCATGGTCTGCCCAGAGTCAGCAATCGTTGAAGAAGTCCAGGAGGTGCACCCAACGCCGCTTTCGCTTGTCGACATTGTACGCAAGAAGTGACGTAGGAAAACACATCGTGTTGAACCTGAGGCCACCAAAAAGTCCGGGTGACCAAGTGCAGAGTTTTGTGAAAACCAAAATGACCAGCAGCGGGGTTGTCATGACATTGCGTCATGATGAGGGCTCTAAGCATCCTGGTGGGTACGTACAATAAATCCCGATGTCTTAGCAAGCCCTCTTCAAAAGACCATGGGGAATCAGGTCCAACTTTCCCCCTTCTCTGCTGCGTCCACGCGTCTAATTGCTGCGCCTCCCGTATTCGAGCCTGTAAATCTACCGGATCTTGAAGTATGGCCAAGGATTCCGGTAGCAACATCGTTCGTGGAGGAAGAGGATCCTCGGGACCGATATATTTGGGTTTTCTAGACAACGGGTCTGCTCTCCAATTCTGTCTACTTGGAACATAAGTGATGGAAAAATTGAACCTTGCAACAAACAACGACCACCGGATCTGGCGTTGGTTCAACTTCTTAGCGGTAGACAAATGTTCCAAGTTTCGGTGGTCCGTCCGAACTTCCACCTTGTGCCGAGCCCCCTCTAGGTGATGTCGCCAGGTCTCAAATGCAGCCTTGATAGCCAAAAACTCCTTTTCCCAGATAGTATAATTGCGCTCAAAAGCTGTGAGCTTTCTAGAATAATATACGCATGGGAAAAGAGGTGCGCCATCCTTCAAAGCTTGCAACAACACTGCTCCGATAGCTACATTAGAGGCATCTGTCTCGACCACAAATGGACGATTTGGATCAGGATGCTTCAATATTGTATGTTGTGAAAAGTACCTTATTTTGTTGTTCTCAGGTTCTGAGTACAATGACAATAAATTTATCTTTATCTTTAATATTGGCTCGGCCACTAATGCTTTCTTTAAAGTTTCAAAAGTCTGTTTTTGTGGGGGGCCCCACAGAAACGGGACCTTCTTGTGAAGGAGCTGAGTGATGGGATCCATTAGCTTAGCAAAATCTGGAATGAAGTTCCTATAGTAATTGACGAACCCCAGGAGACATTGCATGTCCTTAACTCGATGAGGGGCTTCCCAACTATACAAGGCCTCGACTTTTTTAGGGTCCATAGCAATGCCCTCAGGAGAGATGATATGCCCTAAAACTCTATTGACGACTGAAAAAAGAAACACTTCTCCAGTTTCGCATAGAGTTTATGCTCCCGAAGACGCTGAAGCATTTGACGGACCTGATGAAGGTGGTGAACCCTGCACTGAGAGTATATCAAAATGTCACCAGATACACCACAACAAACCTATCCAGCATGTCCTGAAAAATGTTGTTCATCAAATGCTGGAATACCGCGGGAGCGTTGGTCAGACCAAATGACATGATGGTGTACTCGAAATGGCCATTACGAGTGCCAAATGCCATCTTCCACTCGTCCCCCTTGCACATCTGAACCAGGTTGTAGGCCCCACAAAGATCGAGTTTAGTGAAGATAGTAGCCTCCCACAACCGCTCCATCAATTCCAGAATGAGCAGCAAGGGATAGCTATTCCTCACTGTGATGGCGTTCAACCGTCGGTAGTCGCAGCATAAACGGAGCTCTCCCGACTTCTTTTTAACAAAAAGAATGGGAGCCGAAAGAGGGGACAACGAGGGTTGAATAAATCCCCGAGCTAAGTTTTTATCTCAAAACTCTCAGAGCACAACCAACTCGGGTTCCAACATGGAGTTCCTTTGGCAGTGGAGCATCTGGTATCAGGTCCATGGGACAATCATAAGCATGATGTGATGGTAACTGGTCCGCTTCCTTCTCACTGAACACGTTGGAGAAGTCCGATAGCTCCGAAGGTATGGGAACAGCAGAAGCGGTGATATCCTGACCAGCGCAGATATGTCTCAACTGATCCACACATTGGAGACTTGGAAAGGAAATGGTGTTCTGCGCCCAAGCCACCAATGGATCATGCAAACGCAACCAGGACACACCAAGTACCAAGGGAAGATGAAGGTCCGAAGTGATGTAGAAATTTATTGCTTCCTCATGATCCCCAATAACCATGCACACTGGTTGGGTGGCGAAACGAATGGGCCCAGACTTGAGCTCATGCCCATCCACCGTTTCCACCTTAATGGGTGGATCTACAGCAACCAATGGAATCCCAAAGTGTGTAGCAAAAGCCCTGTCCATAAAACTGGTTGTAGACCCTGAGTCCACCAACACCACTGCAGGGATTCCCTCCTTCTGGGACTGTAAAAAGATTGTCCAAAAGGAAATGCCGAGGAGGGCCAGGATTCACTTTAGCAATTTGGGGTAGGGGTGTAGAACGTACCCGACCTAGGGTTTCCCCCGAGGTCAGGCCTACCCATTTCCTGATGGGCCAGGAGTGTTTTCAGGCATGGGTCTGCGAGTCCCTCTCCATTGGCAGGAATTAGCAAAATGTCCCAGACCCCCACAATAAAGGCACAAGCCTTCCTGAAACCTTCTCGAATGTTCTTGTGCCGTTAAGCGAGGGTGGAGTGCTCCTAACTCCATCGGCTCCTCTGTCTTAACTGTGGTTTGAAAAACTTTCAGTGGCGTGGTTTGTAAACGAGAATGAGAATGTGGTTCCACAACGTGCCGTCTGCCTCCTCGCTGTTGTAAACGGGCTTCAATACATAAGTACTGTATCACAAGTGCATCCAGAGTTGAAGCCCGCTCTGCATGTACTAACTCATCCTTGATGGTATCAGCCAAGCCCTCCTGAAATGCATCCATGTGGGCTGGTTCGTTCCAGCTAGAGTCCATACAAAGTAAACGAAATTCTGCAATGTATTCCTGCAGGGGACATTTCCCCTGATAAATGTCCCGTTACCATCTAGCCACAGTTTCAGTTTTAATTGGGTTTTCAAATAACCCTCATTTGCTGCAGAAAACCTTGATAATTATCCAACAAAAGGCTATCTTGAATTAACAAGGGAGTAGCCCATTTGGCAGCCTGCCCAGATAAAAGGCTAATCATAAATCCTACCTTAGCCCGGTCATTTGGGAAGTCTTCAGGCCTCAAGGTTATAAATAATTGGCACTGCCCCATAAATGCCGGGAACATGTCCGTTTGCCCTGAAAATTTCTCTGGCATGGATACTGGGCTTTTTCTCAAGGGAGGGGCTGAAGGAGCAGCAGCAGGACTTTGCAAACTTGAAACATGTTTGTGTCACCTGATTTTGGAGTATTTGGTTACTCTGTATCAGTTGATTTATCTGTTGCTGTTGCTGCTCCACCAAACTCTGCAGTTGGGTTTGGTTCATCCTGGTTTGAAGATGGTTTGTTAGGCTTGGAAGCAAAAATGTTATTTCTCACCTATATTCACAAGTGAGAATACAAAGTTCCACAGTTCAAAATATTCAAACAAAACAAAACCAGACTAAAAAAGGGTTAACAGTACTATATTCCAGTCCTTGGCAGACTTTCCGGAATCTGTCTGGTAATTCAGAATGTCCATAAATTACAAAGGCCGCTCCACACGTATCCTTTCGACTCATCAAACACTTTGCTTCCAAGCAAAGTTTGAGAATCAGCACGCCTCCTTAAATCACCTGGATGGGCGTGTCAGCCTCTCTAATCAATGTCTGGCTTGACGCTTCCCTTCAGATTGACATTTCAGTCTTCTCCTAGTTCTGGCGTCAATCCACGATCTGTCAGTTTCCCCACTCGAAGCCTCTGACTCATTTTGTGGATCAGTTGCTGGCGTGAGCGAAGTCAAAGGTTCTGGGGAGGATTGTCTCTGCGACAATCTCTCATCCTCCTGGCTCACATCTGTGTCCTCTAATAATTCAGACTCCACATTTACAGCAGGTTCCAGCCTTCCATCTTCAGAGTCATCAGAGTCAAAACTCCCAGCAGGATCGATCCTTCCAGTCACAACACTTACCTATCTTACAAGACCAGTGAAGAGGTGAGGTTTATAACCAAACTTCTTCTGTTCAAGCCAATGTAAACTCTACTGGTTTGTTCTCATGTAGAAAACTTGTTTAGATACCCTTTAACTTTATAGCTTTTGAAATTCCTGAATTCTTTGGAAAATTTAATAATACTTGTTAAATAAATTCATACTTCAAAAAAGACATTTTCCCCAAGGTTATTATTACATCAGTTGAAAAATTTTCCAGGAAGAGGGGAGAAGAGGGGAGAGGAGATGTATTCCTGAGACATAACATGATCCTGTATGACCATTTGGAATAATCTCTAGCATCATCATGTGTTCATCATTTGTTATTATTTTTTGTGTTAGTGGAATAAGGGCTAAGGATGACTGTGATAAAACTTGAAGGTTATTCTCAGGTAGAACACAGTGATTTAACTGATGGATAATGAATATGCCTTTAACTTGGTCTTGGGTTTGTTTATGAAGATTAATAAGCTGAACCACAGTTGCAGACTGTCCATACATCTCAGAACTGGGATGCTTTATTTGCACACTTTTCCCCCCTCGCTGCTTTTTTTTAAGGTCTCATACTTCACTAATTTGTCCAGTGAAATAAAGACTATTAGACATACTGTTCTAAGGCTACAGACATGTTTTGCTATTCTCATGGAGAATAATTGTCCATGAAAATAAATGTTCCCTCTGATTCAGCTGTTACCTAGAAATTTATTTTTCAAGTTAATTCTATTTTAGTCAAGGGCTGAGAGAGAATAATGACACATTGCTTCTTGTTTTGCTTCCTTAGAGTTTTTGTGTTAGTTTTTTAAAAGAAGGTTTTTTACCTTCATGATTGAGCATGGTGTATGGGTTGGAATGTTCCTGAGCTAAAGGACATTTATTAAAACTCAGAATCTGGTTGTCTGTCAATGGACTGAGATGGTGATTTGCAGATTCACTACAAAGTATGTGCCCAGCTAAGACCTTACATATCCTTTACTCTTCTTGAAACATTCTTTTTCAGATATCCCCTAGTGTTCCAAATATAATATTGAGAGAAGCAGGACTGACTAAAGATGAAATGGGCACAGGAACTACATAATAACACTCTGGCTGAAGTTACTGTTTTCCCCCCATAGATTTGAGTTCTTTCTTACTGAGGACAGTTACAAACCAGTATTGGCCAGGACAATTTCACAAAACTGCAACATATCCAAGAGGCTTTCTTAATGATGGCCTATGAGCGGCCATTCATTGCATTCAAACAACTTATCAAAGACCAATAGGATCAGTCTGCTTTCCTCAAGAACATTTTTTCTAAGCAATCAAACTCCTTTTACATATCAGTGAGATATTTACATCATACAACCATTGCCAAATTCTGAAGAAAACTAACTTTAGCCTACTTTAATGCTCTCCCCCCACTAATTTTGAATGGCCTATACAAAAAAGTCCCATATTGGCTAAGATTGTACACCAGCAGACAGAGGGCTATTTAAACAAGAGCTTATGTCCTGTTATATTGTATCCTGTTATATTGTACCATCTATTATATATGGATGCTTGTCCCGGCCTGATAATTTTAACTGTTAAGACACCTAGGAAATTCTAATATTTTTTAATATACTGTTGTTATCAGATCAGTCTGATTCAATCTCCTTCAAATAGGCAGACTGATTGTAAAATCACATGGTTTGATTGCCCATTGATGAACTTGCCATGAATTGTACTACATTTTTGTTCTTTTTATTTTTTTTAATTTAATGTGCTTCTATCTAACTCTGGTCTGCAGCCATAATTACAATTATATTCTGTTCTATTCACTATAAAGCAAACTGAGGTGTACTTTGGCCTTGTAAAAATAATGAAAAGCAAACTACTACAAACTAGAAAAGCAAAGAGAAAAGATGTACAGTATACAGGTATTCTAAATAATGGTCTATATATAAATGAAGTAAGTTTTCTTGTATTGGTTTCCAGGCTCTTATATTGCTGTCCAATAACTACAATTGCTTTGTAATTCTAATCTCTTTCATCTTTGCCTTTTTCCATCATGGAAATGAGTTGAAATTAGATTTTAAAAGCTGGTATCCAGGATGAAGTCTTATAGAAATATATTACTCAGCACATTCTGAAGTAATTGTCAGAGAAGTGGATCTGCTTGTCTACACCATACTTTTCCATTAAAATTTTTTCCATTAAAATAGCTAAAGAGTACATCAAATTGAGAATTGCTTGGAAATGAAATAAAACTTAAATTTTGATTATAAAGCAAACCATTGTATTAAATTATATAATAGAATAAGGATTTGTTAGAGGTAGGAAACTTGTGGTTCTTCAATGGAAACTAGAAATGTACCACTGTTTGTTATAAATAAACAACATATAGGAGGAATATGTTATTTATTTATTTATTTAATTAATTAATTTATTTGCTGCCTATCCCATCATGAAACTCTAGATGGCTTACAACAGTAAAAACAAAGAAATGAAAAGAAGTATAAAGTACCAAATTGTGAAACAATAAAATAAACAATGAAATAACAATGAAAAGACAGTAATATGAGATTAAAAGACAGATGGGTAGAAGCTCTTGAAGGATAGGAGGGTTGGGGCATATCTGACCTGGGGGGGGAGGATTATGATGTTCCAAGGGGCAGATGCTATGGCAGAGAAGGCTCTTTGGGATCCCAATAGTTGGAGTTTTTTTTTTTACTGTTGGGATTCTTAGCAGGCTCTCTTTGCCAGCACAAGTGAGACAGGCCTATCTAGCACTGTCCATCAGGTAGTTTGGATGCTATTTGTCAAACTCAAGGTATGCTTATTCTGTGTCAACCATTATCACTTCTCAACTTGCCAAACAACAATGGGGAAGGAAAGGGTGAGATAGAATGCAGACTCCAGACTTCAAGAAGAAGAGCCATGGGAACCAAGTACATGTTGGTCACATTTGCCAAGACTAGAGACTTTTCTCATAACAATATAATAACACTCAATTGGACAATGTGACCTTCACTAATAGGGGGAGGGGTAAATCCATATTGTAACTATGTGGCTTTGCATGGGCATTAGATAGAGCTGTTTTTGCTTTCATCAGTGCCAAAGTACTCAATAAAGTTTTGCATTCAGACATCTGGAGGCCTTAAATGTGCTTGCTTTGGATGCGTTCGTCACTCAGTTGGCTTTAGAGATCATAACCAACACATTGAACTATGCTCAGAAGCAGATTGACAACCAGTACAGTTCATGGAGCTGAGATATATGGGCCATTTTAGGAGTCCCAAAGACTGTCACACTTCATAATAGCTGAAGTTTCTGAATAGATTTCAAGAGTGGTCCCATGTAGAGCACATTCCAGTAGACCATGCAAGATTACTAGAGCTTGAGTAACTGGGTGTAGCTAGCCCAGATTCAGGAAAGGTCACACCTGATGCACAAATCAAAACTATGCAAAGGCTCTCCTAGTCACATCCGCCACCTGCTTTTTGAGCAGGAATTGTGAGTACACAAGAACATCTAAGTTGCAAAGTGGATCCGAACAGGATAGTGCAACCCTGTCTAGAATTAAGGATGACAAAAAACTGTATGTTGAGGTTGTATGTAGCCACTCAGTCTTGCAAGGCCCATTTAGCTTCCCAACAGCTTCCAAGCACTGTGAAAAGATAGTGATAGCATCATTCAGGTCAATAGGCATGGAGCTGATGTAACTTCAACCCAGACAGGTGACTTCACCATGGTTTCATGTAGATATTAAATAGGACTGGAGAAAGTACTGAGTCCTGTGGAATGCTGCAATTGAGTAGCCAAAGGTCACACCAATTGGGATGGACTTGGAGAAAGAAGCTGAACTAGCATAAAACTGCACCACTCAGCCCAGGTTCCATAGGGGGTCAAAAAGGATATTATGGTCAATGGTATGGAAGGCTGCTAAGAGGTCAAGGAAAGCAAGCATCTCCATCCTGCTCTCACTGGAGATCATCCTTAAGTGCAAACAAGGCTATCTCCATCCCATAGTCAGGTCTGAATCCTGACTGAAAGGGGTCCAGAAAAATCTACGAATGTACCACTTTCATTGTAAAAAAATAGTGATGGAAACTGGAGAGATGGATGAAGACTTTTCTATCAAATTTGTTGGCCACCCTTTACCACAGGGTAACTCTGGGTGGTGTGATAACAACATGTTTGGAGTGTTAAAAACACATGCATAGCAATAAGAACAAACAGATCAGTAACAATAGATACAGTTTATCAGAATGTGAAATAATTCATCCAAACTATTTATGGGATCACTGTTAATCTAAAAAATATTGCTAAATAAATATGAGGGAAACATGACATAAATATGGTGCAAACAGGTATTAGGAAGCTGTGATTTGAGAGAAGAGTAGTCCAACTGAGAAAAGAATATCATGTTAGTGAATACAATGGAAATTATTTCAGGCAAGTTTTGGATACAGTTTGGTACTGAAATTTTAACTCATTTTTCTGTCTGCTGATCAAACATGTTCATATCATTATACATAATCTTGTGTAAATAGAGAAGAAAGAACTAAACTCCTGGGAGACTTAACAATGTACCCTGTAAGTAGCTTTGGAAGAATGTTGTACTAATACAAATAATACTAAAAGAATTTAAAACAAATAAAAATTGAATTCAATTAAAGAATAGAAAAATGACCCATGTGAACTTTTTAATTATATAAGTTCAGGCATCTTTGACTTCCAGTAATGATTACATTGTGGTCAGTAATCTGCTTTGCTATCTACTTTGATGATTTATAGGAGTATATAGTATATACATAGGTATAACCCCATGTACACTGTCCTTTTCTCCCTAAGGTCTTTAAGGAAAGGGAAGAATGAAAATGTGATATTTTTTTAAAAAAAGAAAATGAAGGATAGTAATATGGATATATATGGTGGCAACATCAATAAAAGCTCTAAGTTATTGGGGTCTATATAAAAACAACACAACCTTTCCTCCTTGGTTTCCTTTCTGGTTATGCTCTTGGTTCTGTGAAAAAAAAAATCTTATTTTTTCAATCAAACAATAACAATATCATTGGGTGTCATTATAAAGTAGAACTCCTTATATGTGTGTATGTGGAGGGAGGGGAAATAAATGGCTCTACTCATTAGCTGACATCTTTTACACTGCCTCTACTTAATTATTGTCAGGAAACATTTTATGCTTGAGTCTCAAACAAAAGTGATTTAGTATTAAATACAATGCTAGCCAAACTAAGATCAAGTTGTTCAAGTTGACTTGGGATTTCTGCTGCATGAGTGCATCTGGCGAACATGTTTTTATCCTTAGTTTAACTGGATTAAATTTAATATTAAGTAGCCTGCATCCTAACAAACTTCATATACATGACACCATTTAGATGAGGAATATAATTTTATTTTAAAAAATAGATTAGTTTCCTAATGATGAAATCTAGCTTCTACTGAAGGCAGGAATTTAACTTTTTTTTTTCCAAGTGATCATTCCTAACAAACTGGCATACTGTTTATAGTTACAGAAGATATCAGATACTGTATTCAGAAAAGTAAACCTTTTTTCCCTCTCACCCAGGAGAATGCACCAACAATATAAGCATTATTACTGTTATCTTTAAACTTCTTGGATTGTATTTTATTTTTTTATAGTGATTTTTATGTTGCTTTTGCAAGCCACTTACATTCTTTTGACCATTGCTTTTGCAACAGACTTTATTGGAATGTTTTTGTTCTACTCTTTAAAAAAAAACAAAAAACCTCTACTGACTACTGTTTGAACATTAATATCATTGTGAATAATCTTGCAATGGAGGCAATGGAGGCACAAAGGAAAGATGAAAGGATATAGGAACGGCTCTATTGGTTATTTTTAATAACCATTTTAAAAATAGTATTACTTTCTCCTCAGCTTTGTTCTGTAGTCTCCAAAAGCTACATGCAAACTCCAATATTATAAGCTAGTTTAAACAACATTTTTTAAAAAAACTTTTTTTGGAGGAACCCCAAAACAATCGATGCAAATATGGTTTGAGTATTGATTGGGAGATCAGGCATCAAGATTTATCTGCAGGTTTAGTATTATATAACATACTTTTTAATATATTTATAGAATGTTCAGACTCCATTTGGACTCCAAGAGCATTCTTGGCAGGAATAAATGTAATTTGACACATGTTAATTGCTGCAACATATATACTCAAGCTTTATATCACCATTGCCAAACCAAGTATTTAATGAATGAAAAAACAGATAACTATTCTATTCAATATTGCCACAATAGAAAGGAAACTAGCCAATTAGAAGAAATGTTTCTGCAAAGTTTCATGGTTTCCTACTTGAATAGTAATGACATTTTAAACAGAAAATGAATTAAAAGAGTGAAGCTATACAGAATGTTCATATCTTTATAGGTGAAATCCTCTTGCCACTGTCTGTAAATCTTGTCTGTGTTTTTTGAAATTATCCTGGTTTTAAAAGCTGTTGCACTTTGGAAGGAAAAAACTACTAGTCACTTTACTTGATCAATCGCAACAGTTAACAGCTGTATGAAATAAAAACTGTTATCTCCAGTACTATATTATATCTAGAAGCTTCAGATTTGGAAGCACTTCTGTAATCAATGAATTATCAGCTCATTTATTGAATTTCATTGGCTGTTTTTGTTTCAGCCATATCTGCACTTCATTTGTTTCAGATGTTCAATAACATAGTTGATAGACTATACCTTAAGCATTTGCTAATTCTCTTTTGCCCAATTATTCCATCTTCCATATGTTTGAATGCTTTTAAAAATTTCAATATATGGATTTATATGGCCAACACTTAGTGGTATTGGATAAAGGACCAATAAAAAAAGCCATGGATCAATGTACTGATCTTTGGGGGAGGGGAGAAAAATAAGCTTACAGTTCCAATGACACATCACTAATGAGCCAAAATGATTAATCACCACTACCAAGAAATAAGATTTAAGAAATGTCACAAAGCATTAATCAATTCATAAAAAAATGTGGAAAGAAATATACTAAGAAGAATAGTCATCAAATGAGGAGTTGTCTGGAATCCAGAATCAACCAGTTTATTCTAGGCAGCTCCTAAACAAGACATGAAGACAATATACTTCTTTGATTTGTTCCCAAGACATTAAGGTGTGTGTATGTGGGAGAAGAAAGACAGACAGACATAAAAAGTCCATGACTATTAAGAAATATAGATATGCAGTTTATAGTGATCAAATAAAATTGACAGTAAACACTGGCTCCTCACTCGCTAATGTTATAAAAATTTGGTAGTTTCAAGTTTTGTATCTGAATCAAAGAGACCCAGATTCAAGTAGCCAATTGATCAGAAAGTTCAATGAGCGGCTTTATTCCAGGGATGTCAAACTCATGGCCCACGGGTAGATGTGTCCCATGCTGGCCATGCCCATGCCCTGTTTAAGCGAAGGAGGAAAAAACTCACAATACATCATGTGACAACACTGTGACAACGTGAGTTTGACACCCCTGCTTTATTCTAATGATTGTTCCTCAACACAGAATTATTGAAGTACAAAATCAGAGGATATTCAAAGTGTATCAATTTGAGTAGCCAGAAAAAAGGAAGGATATGAAGGATAAACCTATCCCTAGTCCTAAATGGATTTCCATCCCAATATGATTTTTTCATGTATTTTACGAGGAAATAAAAATAAGGGGGATTGAAAATCAGAGACCTCCTATGTATAAAGTCTTTCTGTATTTTTCTTTGATTTTCTTCTTCTCTGAATTCAAGAAAGCCTAACCCTAACATCTGATGTTTGAGCAAATGCCTAAGTAAGACATTAGTAAATAATTGAATTGAGTTTCTTTTCCCTACAAGTGCTGCTACTACTAATTTGCTTTCCATAATTTGTATTGTTTATATTTTACTAACATCTGAATAAATACACATGGATAAAAACAACATTTCCATATAAGGAAAGAGATTGGAGAAATATAATGCAAAGCACAAAAGCATAAGATATTAATCTGCAAGTAAAATCACCAGGTGGACTCTTTTAATCTTAAAGAGCTGCCTTGTACCTGATATTAAATTGAAAGAGCATGGTGTGTTTCAAATGGGATTAAGAGAAATGGCTTATGGAATATTGAAAAAGTTTGCTATTGGGCAGCAATAACATAATTCTGAATTCAGTTGAACATCTTTTATGTGAAATGTCAACTCAAACTTTGGTTATTAATTTTTAGTTCTCTAAGGAACTACTTTGTCCAAAAAGAGAAAAGGGAGGGGGTAGAAAATAAACAAATTAAGTTTGAAACAGATATTAAGTGGAAAAAAATGACAGAGAAAATGTGAAATGAAGCATATCTTGAGAGAGTGGAAGAGAAAGAGGCAATGCATCAAGAAAAAGATATTGAGTTATTCTTTACTCAGTTCCTCTAGGTTGAAATTAGGCATCACTCGATGCATAATTAAATACAATTAAAATCAGTCAGACTTCAGTCCTTGAGTTTATGTAGGCATAAAGAGGCAGCAGTATATTTTATCAGCATGTAAAGAAATCTGGTACACTATTTTCTCAAAAATAAACTCAATTGATTTCATCTAGATTGGGTCCACAAAATTACACCCAGGGAATCTTGAGCATTAGAATACAGACCAGAGGAAGAACTGAGAGAGAAAAAGCTAAGTATGCACTAGAACAGAGATTAATTTAGCAAAGTAGCACCAGAAAGTTCAGAATCATCAAGTAATTCTTGGGCTTGTCTGAAAAATAAAATATGATACACTTCTTCAAAGCTCCAATCAGTGGCCATAATTTTCTTCCAAAATCATTATGAAGCTGAATTGTTTTAGACACCATTGTGGAGAAAAAAACATTACAATTGCCAGGTTTTAAATAAAATTTTAAAGAAAGGGTGAGAGAAAAGATAACGTACAGATGTATTACAGACAAAGAAAACTATGATTATGCTCATTAAGAGAAAGCTTCAGTGATGTGAAAAACTGAAGAACTGACAGGAAAACTGCATAGTCTTTTTAAAAAAATCCTCTGAAGTCAGTACAATAGTCAACAAGGAGCAGAGTTGGAGAATAACATGCATATGATTATGCTGTAATTGAACTCACTTAAGGAGACAGAAAGACCTTATTTTAATTTCAAGACTGTAACCATAAAACCTGCTTTAACGTTCATTGGTTGTGAAAACTTGGGATTGGATAAATCAGTTATGCTGAAATTAGATATTTGACATTTAACTTGACACATAATTTTGCATCCAAGATCTAGGAAGAAGGATCTCCTTTTAATAAATAATTCTTTTGTGGCTTCAAATTCCAGAAAAAGTTTTTTTTTTCCTAATGGAAGTAATTATACATTTTATATAAATTGCTGAATATTTATTTCATTAAATTAATTATAACTATCCCCGCCATAAAATCCTGGGGAGTTTACAAATTATAAAGCTAAAATAAAATGATTACAAATATCTCTCTTTCTGGAGAAAGGCTGTTTCAAAGGGTGTGGGCCACAACAGAGAAGACATACTTCTTTGGTTCCATAAGATGGCATTCTTTAATAAAAGGGACCTGGACAGCACCCACTCTAATTGATAAGTGGAAACAATGAGAAATTCCAATTCCACAGGTAACCAAGTCCTATTAAAGGGATCCAGGATCTTGAATTGAATTTGGAAGCCAACTTGTAGCCAATGCAACCTTCATAGCAATGATGAATTCAATTTTACTGAAATCTCAACATTATTAGGGAAAGACATGCAAAATTATGCATTTGAGTTATGAAAAATGCTACTTGGGGATAAATTCTGGATGTAGAAATTTGTTTTCAGTGTCAAAATAGAATATTCTTTCACAATAAAGTGCACAATTACTTTTTCCAAGCTCTCCCCTCAATTTCAACAGTCTGATTAATTTAAATAAATGACATGTGCCATGTTTAAATAATCAAACAGAACAGATTAGGGGACTGGAGGCTAAAACATACAATGAACATTTGCAGGAACTGGGCTTGGCTGGTCTAGTAAAGAGAAGGACCAGGGGAGACATGATAGCGGTCTTCCAATATTTGAGGGGCTGCCACGGGGAGGGAGGGGTCAAGCTATTTTCTAAAGCACCTGAAGGCCAGACAAGGAATAATGGATGGAAACTGAACAAGGGGAGATTTAACCTGGAAATAAGGAGAAACTTTCTAACAGTGAGAACTGTTGTGAATTAATAAAAGTGCTTGAATAAAGTTTGTTGAAACCTTAAAGCAAAGTGCAGGGTTCTGACCCTGCACTTCTGATTGGCCGATAATAGCGATATCGGATTGGTCTGTTCAGGAGAATCTGATTGGCTATTAATGAGCCCTTCTCATTGGTTAAAAAGAGCTAATGTTCCTGCGTTTTCATTAGCTAAATACCCAAGAGCTTGCCTATATAAAGGGGGCTGTTGTGGCTGTTCTGAGAGCTGTTGCACCATGTTAAATAAAGAGTTGAAGTTCACTGTTTGTCGACTCATCTCCACTTCTTGCGCATGCACAGAACATAACACTGGAGACGAAGGTGGGATGTGGAGATGTCAGAGCTGACTGAACACTACAGAGCGATAACAGAGCACATGGCTGAAACGCACCAACGGCGGAACCATGTCCGGCAGCGTCATACCACCCGCTCCATTCGACCCGGCACAAGAAGACTGGGATTCATATATGGATCGCTTCCAGATGTTTCTGGAGACCAACAATTTGAAGGATGCCACTACTGGAAAGAAACGGGTGGTATTCCTAACTCATTGCGGGCCGACCGTATTCAAGATGGCCAAGGCACTAGTGAAACCGGCAGAAGTGAAGTCCAGGGACTGGGACATCCTCGAACCCCTGCTAAGGGCCCACTATGCACCGACCGTACCAACGCTCATGAGAAGGCCTGAATTTTACCAGAGAGATCAGCAGAAGGGTGAAAGTGTTGCAGATTTCACAGCGGATCTCCAGAATCTGGGAGGCCTATGCGGGTTTGCTGACCTCAAAGAAGCCCTGAGAGACCGAATAGTTCTGGGATTAGATTCACCAGGTGTGCAGAGTAAGCTGATGGCGAAAGGCGCCATTAGCCTTCAAGATGCCATCACTGACGCTACTGCAGCAGAAGCAACCAGGAAGTTGGTTGCCCGAATGCGCCGCACCCACGCTCCACTTCGCCAACTCGCCAGTGAAGTTTCACCTCACTTAGGAGAACCGGCAACGACAGCCCACCATGAGGACCTCGAATCGTCATCAGAAAGCGATGAAGAAGAGGTCAACCAGCTCCGGTCTGAATGAGACCAATGCCAGAAATTGCAGTACCAATGCGCTGGTTGTGGGGCAAACCACCCCCGATCAGACTGCAAATTCCTCCACGCGCTCTGCCATGTGTGCGGGAAAAGAGGCCACATCGGACGGGTCTGTAGAAGCAAACAAGGACCCAGCCAAACCCCGAGGGGGGCTAACTATCGCCAATCTACAGGAAGCCGTCCTGTAAAGTGAGAACCCTTGAACCACCAATGGAACAACCACTCCTACAGAAACAAACCCCTAAACCACTCAATGAAGTGAGAAGAGGCACACCAAACTATTACGATTGGTCACGCCTCATCACTGGATGCCAAAAAGATCTGGGTGAAGGTGGCTATCGAAAACCAGCCTTGTATGATAGAAGTCGATTCAGGATCGTCCCTCTCAATGGTTTCCTGGAAGACCCTCAAGCAACTCATCCCTACCGTCTGGCGACAAGACCTCCAATTCCAAAGAATCATACTCAAAGATTATCAAGGAAATCAAATTCCAGTCGTGGGATCCAGCCAAGTCCGTGTCTCATTTAAAAATCGTACCGCATCTCTACCCTTGACTGTAGTCGACAGGGATCGGCCTAGCTTGTTAGGCCTCCAATGGTTCGCTCCACTTGGAATTGAAGTAGCCGGCATTCACCGAACCAGCAGCAACGACTGGGAAGAGGCTCTCGTCCAAGAATTCCAGGAAATCTTTGCAGACAAACTAGGCGAGTACAAGGGGACCCCGATATCATTTAACCTCAACCCCGAAATAGCTCCCATCCACCTTAAGCCTCGTCGAGTTCCATTTGCCCTTAAACCAAAGATTGACGAGCAGTTTGATAAATTAATAGGCCAGGGGGTGTTAGAACCAACCGACCATTCTCCCTGGGAAACCCCAATCGTGACACCCATCAAGCCGGATGGATCGTTAAGAATGTGAATCATTAAGAATTTGGATCGTTAAGAATTTGAGCCACCCTGAATCATGCCATGCAGCAAAATGCTTACCCAGTACCAGTGGTGCAACACCTTCTCCATTCCCTGGGGGGCGGAAAAGTCTTCGCTAAACTAGATCTAGCCCAGGCATACCAACAACTGCCTGTACACAGAAAAATGGCAGAGGCCCAGACAATTGTTACGCACCGAGGTGCGTTTAAATGTAACCGACTCCAATTCAGAGTAAGCGTGGCCCCAGGAATCTTTCAAAGTTTGATGGAAAGACTATTACAAGGGATAAAAGGTGTTGTCCCCTATTTTGATGACGTTTTAATTGTTTCTCCGACTCAAGAAATACTAAGGGAGTGCCTGGGGTTGGTTCTTCAGAGATTTAAAGACTCGGGTCTCAAAGTTAAGAAAAACAAGTGTCAACTATGTACTGATCGAGTAGAATTTTTAGGATATTTAACAGATAAACAGGGCATTCACCCCACCAATAGCAAACTTAGGGCAATCAAAAACGCCCCAAGACCCCGCAATAAGGCGGATCTCCAAGCTTTCCTAGGCCTTATCAATTTTTATAACATCTTCCTGCCTCACAAGGCAACTGTAGCCGAACCCCTTCATCGTTTGTTAGAGAAAGAAGCAACCTGGATTTGGGGGCACCGAGAGGAACAGGCGCTTCGACAAGTAAAAAACTTATTGACCTCCGACGTGTTTTGATGCAGTATAATGAGACTTTGTCTTTAACAGTTACTTGTGATGCATCACCCTTCGGAGTGGGCGCCATTTTGAGCCACGTTTTACTGAACGGAAGTGAAGCCCCTGTTGCCTATTTTTCAAAAACGCTCTCAAAAGCAGAATGCAATTACAGTTAAATCGATAAGGAAGCTCTTGCTATTGTATCTGTTGTTAAACGATTTCATGAATATATTTATGGGCGAGCTTTCACGATAATAACTGACCACAAACCTTTACTGGGAATAATAGCGGGAGATAAACCAACCCCTTATATATTATCTCTCAGAATGACTCGCTGGTCAGAATTCTTGGCTGCCTATAATTATAAGTTGCAACACCGCCCGGGGAAAGCCATTCCCCATGCTAACGTATTAAGCTGTGCATCACTTCCAGAAACTGTTGACGACCCTGTTCCGACCGTCACAACACTGCAGATCGAGATACTCCAAAAACCGCCACTGACAGCTCGCGATATCGCGATTGAAACTAAACGCGATCCTGTTTTAGCACGTGTTCTGGGTAGAGCGTGGATGGCCATTGCACCGAATCCCTGAAAACTACTTTCCCTTCAAAAGTTGACAGATGGAAGTGTTTTCCCAGAAAGGCTGCATCATTTGGGGCGATAGAGTCTTTGTCCCAGAGCGGTTACAGCAAGCGGTACTGAGAACCTTGCACGATGATCACCCCAGCATCGTGCGCATGAAAGCACTCGCACAAAGCTATGCGTGGTGGCCGGGCATAGACAAGCAGATCGAAGCCTGGGTAAAGCCTGGGTAAAGACTTGTCCCAAATGCCAGGAAGTCAGCAATGCCCCACCGAAAGCAACCCCAACAGAATGGGAAACACCCAGGGGACCATGGTCCCGTATTCATCTGGACTTTTCAGGACCTATGAATGGACACACATTTTTATTAACAGTGGATGCCTACTCGAACTGGCTCGAAATCCATGAGATGAAAAATACAACAACTGAATCAGTCATCAGGAAATTGGACAGATTATTTGCAACATACGGATTACTGGAAGTTCTGGTATCCGACAACGGGCCCCAGTTTACCGCACTTTCTTTTGAACAGTATCTGGTGGACCATGATATTCGCCATGCGCTAACTTCACCGGCACATCCTGCGGTAAATGGGAGGGCCGAGCGCATGGTACAATTCATCAAAAGAACTCTACATAAAATGGACTATGGCGATATCGAAGACAAGATTAATCGGATACTCATTTTGCAGCACATCACTCCACACAGCATCACCAACAAAACTCCCGCTGAGTTATTGATGGGACGGAAACTACGCTCCCACCTGAACCGACTACACCCATCGTACGAACCTGAAGAACCATACGGATCCAGTGGGAAATGCTGTAATTTCCAGGTAGGTGACTTGGTTTTTGCGAGAAACTTTTATGGCAACCCATTGTGGGTCGAGGCAACTGTAATCCAAGTAACCGGACCCAGATCGTATCAAGTGAAATGTCGTGACGATAGAATATGGAAGCGCCATATTGATCAGCTGCATTCAAGGCTGCAGTCTGGGGTCTGCGATTCCGGTGATTTCCAAACTGAGGGGGGAAGAGACGCCGAGGAGGCTGAGTTTGGAACGGCAGAAAGCACAAGTGGAAGAAATGACCGCTCAGACTCAACATGTGAAGAAGGATTGGGGACAGGAGTTAACTCGCCTCAAAAGGATATCAAGGACATTTGTGGTAACAGAAGTTTAGATAAAGAATCAGAGGCACCCTGCTCACCAGATAACGTCCTACCCCAACAAGACTCTAGACAAATACTGGGAGAACAGCATAAATCAAATAGACAATCAAAACAACCTGCCTACTTCAAAGACTACATTACTGCACCCCTTAAACGGAACCCGGGGGGAAGGGGTGTTGTGAATTAATAAAAGTGCTTGAATAAAGTTTGTTGAAACCTTAAAGCAAAGTGCAGGGTTCTGACCCTGTACTTCTGATTGGCCAATAATAGCGATATTGGATTGGTCCGTTCAGGAGAATCTGATTGGCTATTAACGAGCCCTTCTCATTGGTTAAAAAGAGTTAACGTTCCTGCGTTTTCATTGGCTAAATACCTAAGAGCTTGCTTATATAAAGGGGGCTGTTGTGGCCATTCTGAGAGCTGTTGCACCATGTTAAATAAAGAATTGAAGTTCACTGTTCATTGACTCGTCTCCACTTCTTGCGCCACGCACAGAACATAACAAGAACAATCAACCAATGGAACAGCTTGCCCTGGGAAGTTCTGGGAGCGCCATCACTTGAGACTTTCAGGAAGAGATTGGACTGCCATTTATCAGAAATGGTGTAGGGGATTGGACTAGATGATCTACAAGGTCCCTTCCAATTCTGATTATCTGTTAAATCTGTTAGAATAGAAAGTACCTTGGAGGTCTTCCAGTCCAACCCTCTACTTAAGCAGGAGACTGTATATAATTTGAGACAAGTGAATGTCCAATCTCTTCCTAAAACCTCCAGTGATGAAGCACCCACAACTTCTGAAGGCAAACTGTTCCACAAATTAATTGTCCTCACTGTCAGGAAGTTTCTCCTTAATTCCAGGATTTTTTCTCTTCTTGATTAGTTTCCATCCATTGTTTTTTCACCTGCTTTCTGAACCCTTCTTTTCTGTGACAGCCCCACAAATATTCGAATATTGATATCATGTCATTTCCAGTCCTTCTTTTCTCGAGACTAGCCATACCCAGTTCCTGCACCATTCTTCATATGTTTTAGTCTCCAGGATTTTAATAATCATTTAATGATTTAATTGCTCTTCTCTGCACGTCTTCCAAAGTCTTGATATCCTTTTTGGTGACCAAAACTGGATGCAGTATTCCAGGTGTGGTCTTATAATGATTCTCATGTATCTTTTGCTCTTAACTAGTTATGACATGTGGGATGGGATTTTTATTAATAAATATGATATAGTTTGCCTTATTGAAACTCTTAACACATTGCTAACATAATTCATATAATGGAAGTCCATTGCATGAATGTTTCTTTAAAAAATCTTTTCTGTTTAAAATGATCAAAAACAAGTCAAATAAAATAAAATACTACCTTATGCTGATTGACGGTTTTCAGCATTAAGTTTTATATATACCTAATGTGGAAACTGTAGTATCTGTCTAGTAACTCTTTGTGTCATCCATAGATCTAGGCTATATTTCAAATCCCAACTTTTACTTTGTTATATTCATAGTTTTTAGGAAGCTAACTGAAACCCCAACCATAAACAATGTTTGATTGAATATATGCTTTAAAAAAAAAAAAAAAGTATTCTGCCATGAGTGCTATTATGTGCTATGAATTGTTTATCTATGACTTCAGTTGGCAAATGTAATCTGAATGCTGTTTAGAAGGCCAACTTCTAAAACTGCTTATTGAAAGCAATAGTTCTAATGCCAATATCATGATTTAAAAAGCTGCTTCCTCTCTTTAGAGTAATTTAAGTAAAAGATAGTACAGAAAGTAGAGCTGCTTTCTCAGACTCTGAATACAAGTCGGTATACATTTTTAAACTGAAATGTTTAAACCATTTAGGATTTTATTGTTGAAAACTATGTACGTTTTATCTTTATAGTAAAACAGCTGAGGCCGCTAATGTTTGATTTAGTGCCACTAAACACAAGGAAACCACATCACCATTAATGATTTCAGATTAATCACAGTTCTGGAGTAAAAGTTTGGGAAACTGTAAATCTCAAAATAGCAGTGTCTTAATGGTGGAAAACAGCTTGCAGATATGGAGTGAAAGTTATATTTCTTTCTTGTTTTAAAGCCTAATAACCATTTTAAAAATGCAGATATTGTTGTGAATGCATAAGGTTTAATAAAGTTATTTTGAACTTGGAGTCAAGTGCAGGGTTCTGGCCCTGCACTTCTGATTGGCTGTTAAATGGCATAATCTGATTGGCCATTAACGGAGCCTTCGTATTGGTTAATGGAGCTAGTGCTCCTGGATTATTATTGGTTAAATAGTTATTGGGTTGCCTATATAAAAAGGGCCTTAGCTGCCCTTGTTTTTTGAGCAGTCACCATGTAAATAAAGAGTTGAAGTTCACTGTTCCAGAGGCTCGTCTCCATTCTTTCTTGCCCATTCTTCAAACTTAACACTGGCGACGAGGATGGGATTTGGAGACGTCAGAGCTGACTGAACTAAGAAGAAACATCGAGCACGTGGCTGGCAATGCTACACGACGGAACCATGTTCGGCGTCATCATACCACCCGCTCTGTTCGATCCAGTGCAAGAGGACTGGGAGTCCTACATAGATCGTTTCCAAATGTTTTTGGAAACTAACAATTTGAAGGATGCCACAGCCGGGAAGAAACGGGCGGTATTCCTAACTCATTGTGGTCCAACCATATTTAAGATGGCTAAAGCACTAGCCAAACCTGCAGAAGTGAAGGTGATGGACTGGGATGTCCTCGAACCCCTACTGAGAGCTAATTACACACCGACCGTCCCACGCTCGTGAGACGGCACGAGTTCTATCAGAGAAACCAGCAAAAAGGCGAAAGCGTCGCCGACTTCATAACCGACCTCCGGAATCTGGGAGGCCTCTGCAGATTCACCAATTTAGAAGAGGCACTGAGAGATTGAATAGTTCTGGGATTAGAAGCACCAGGCGTGCAGAGCAAGCTGATGGCAAAAGGCAACATCAGCCTTGCCGATGCCATCGCCAATGCTACTGCAGCAGAAGCAACCAGGAAGTCGGCTGCACAACTTCAACGCAACCACGCTCCGGTCCACCAACCGACAGGTGAAATTTTACCCAAGTCAGAAGGGCAGCTTTCAACGGCCCACCACAAGGACCTCTCTTCGTTGTCAGACAGCGACGAAGAAGAGGTCCATCGACTGCGGTCTGACCGGGACCCCTACCCAAAGTCCTCACACCCCTGTGCCGGCTGTGGAGCCAACCATGCCAGGTCCGAATGCAAATTCCGCGATGCGCTCTGCCATGAGTGTGGAAAAAGAGGCCACATCGGACGGGTCTGCTGAAGTTTCCAAGTACCCGGCCAAGACTCAAAAGGGGCTAACTATTGCCAATCAACAGGAAACCATCCTGTAAGGCAAGAACTAGTAAATCTCTCCTACAGAAACCGAGTTTCAAATCACCCCATGAAGCGAGAAGAGGCTCACCATACTATCACTATCGGTCACGCCTCTGCCTTAGACGCCAAGAAAATCCGAATTACTGTGATCATCGAGAACCGGCCCTGCCAAATGGAAGTCGACTCGGGATCGTTCCTCTCCATGGTGTCCTGGAAGACCCTCAAGCAACTCATTCCCACTATCCAGCACCAAGACCTCCATTATCAAAGACTTATCCTTAAGGACTATCAAGGGAATCAAATCCCTGTCGTTGGTTCCAGTCGAGTCAGGGTCTCATTCAAGAATCGCACAGCGTACTTACCGCTAACTGTGATCGACAAAGACCAGCCTAGCCTGCTAGGCCTTCAATGGTTTGTGCCACTTGGCATTGAAGTGGCAGGCATAAACCGGGTCAGCGGAAGTGACTGGGAGGAGGACCTCTTCCACGAATTCAGGGACATCTTCGCAGAAAAATTAGGCGAGTACAAGGGGACCCCAATATTGTTCAGCCTAAATCCAAAGATAGCTCCCATCTGCCTTAAGCCCCATCGAGTTCCATTTGCCTTAAAGCCAAAAATCGACGAACAGCTCAATAAATTGATAGCTCAGGGGGTGCTAGAACCAACCGATCACTCTCCCTGGGAAACCCCAATCGTAACGCCAATTTAGCCGGATGGGTCAATTCAAATTTGTGGGGACTACCGGGCCACCTGAACCACGCCCTACAACAAAATGCTTATCTGGTGCTGGTGGTGCAACATCTCCTTCATTCCCTGGGAGGCGTAAAAGTCTTCACTAAATTAGACTTAGCTAAGGCATATCAGCAACTACCTGTTGATGAAAAGACGGCACAGGAACAAACGATAGTGACGCACCGAGGTGCCTTTAAATGTACCCGGCTTCAATTCGGAGTCAGTGTAGCCCCGGGAATTTTTCAAAGCCTTATGGAGAAGTTAATGCAAGGGATTAACGGCGTGGTCCCATACTTTGACGATGTATTAATTGCTGCACCAACAAAGAAAATATTACGAGATCGTTTAAAATTAGTCCTACAAAAATTTCAAAACACCAGTCTTAAAGTGAAAAAGAACAAGTGTAAATTGTGTACCGATCGTGTCGAGTTTTTAGGGTACCTAATTGACAGTCAGGGTATTCACCCTACCGACAGTAAATTGAGAGCAATAAAAAACGCTCCCAGGCCTTGAAACAAGGTTGATCTCCAGGCGTTTCTAAGCCTTATCAACTTCTATAATGTATTTCTACCGCACAAAGCAACTGTCGCTGAGCCGTTACATCATTTGCTAGATAAAAAAGCCAATTGGGTCTGGGGTCATAGGGAAGAGCAGGCGTTCCATAATGTAATAAAACTACTGACTTCTGACGCTGTACTCATGCAGTACAATGAGACTTTGCCGTTAAATATCACATGCGATGCTTCGCCTTTTGGAGTAGGCGCAATTTTGAGCCATGTACTGCCTAATGGTAACGAAGCCCCTGTTGCATATTTTTCCAAGACACTTTCAAAAACTGAGCGTAATTATAGCCAGATCTATAAAGAAGCCCTTGCAATTGTATCGGCCGTTAAAAGATTTCACGAGTATGTGTATGGCCGGGCTTTTATTATCGTGACTGACCACAAACCGTTATTGGGGATAATAGCCGGAGATAAGCCGATGCTTTACATATTATCCCCCAGGATGACTCGCTGGTAAGAATTCTTGGCTGCTTATAATTATTGGCTGCAATACCACCCAGGGAAAGCCATTCCCCACGCCGATGCATTGAGCCGAGCACCACTACCAGAGACTCTTGATGATCCCGCTCCAACGGTAACCACGTTACAGATTGAAACACTACACGTGCCGCCATTAACCGCCCAAGATATCGTGAGAGAAACCAGACGTGACCCCAACTTAGCGCGAGTCCTGGGCTGGGTAGAACGCGGATGGCCATTGGACCAGCTATCATATGACTTCACACCATTCAAGACGCGACAAACAGAGTTGTTTTCTCAAAAGGGCTGTGTCATCTGGGGTGATAGAGTCATTATCCCAGAACCACTCCAAAAAGCAGTACTCAGGACCTTGCACGATGGCCATCCTGGTATCATGTGAATGAAAGCCCTCGCGCAAAGCTATGCATGGTGGCCTGGCATCGACAAGCAAATCAAGAATTGGGTTAAAGCTTGTCATAGATGCCAGGAAGTGAGCAATGCCCCACCAAAAGCCATTCTGACCGAGTGGGAAATGCCACGGGGACGCTGGTCCCGTATTCACCTGGACTTTGCAGGGCCAACCAAAGGCTTTCTTTGGCCAACCTTTCTTCTAACCGTCGATGCCTACTCAAATTGGCTCGAGATTCACCACATGATGAACACGACCACCGAAGCAAAAGATTGGAAAGACTGTTTGCAACCTACGGACTGCCAGACGTCCTGGTATCCGACAACAGGCCCCAATTTACCGTGCTGTCCTTTGAGCAGTACCTGGCTGACTGCGGCATCCGACATGCACTCACCTCGCCTGAGCATCCTGCCTCCAATGGAAGGGCTGAGCGCATGGTTCAATTCGTCAAAAAGACCTTGCAGAAATTAGACTACAATAACATCGACGACAAAATCAACCGAATCCTCTTTCTACAACACCTCACACCTCACAGCGTCACCAACAAAACTCCCGCCGAATTGCTAATGGGACAAAGGCTCCGCTCCCACCTTGACCAGTTACACCCAACTTACGAACCAGAAAAACCACTCGGATCCAACGGTCGATGCTGTACCTTCTGGGTAGGTGATTGGGTATACGCTAAAAACCTATCGGGTGATCCGCTGTGGGTAGAAGCGACAGTAATACGTGTAACTGGCCCGAGATCCTACGTTTTAAAATGCCTTGACAATAGAATTTGGAAATGCCATATCGATCAATTACGATCACGGCTCCAGTCAGGCATTTCTGAACTTCCTTAGGACCAAACTGAGGGGGGGGGGGAGATGCAGAAGAAGATGAATTTCAACTAGAAGAAAACCCGTTCGAAGGGAACGATAGCAGAATAGAGACACAGGAGCTGGAACCAGAGACAGGAGTGGGTTCACCTCAGGGAGTTACCGAAAATATTGGTGAGGACGAAACCGTGAACTCTGAACCAGGGGAGGCCCCTTCACTAAACAACGACCTACCTCAGCAAGATTGCAGCCAAATGCAAAACGCACAGCGAAAATCAAACAGACTAATAAAGCAACCATCCTACCTCAAGGACTATGTAACTGTGCCCTGTAAAAAGAAGCCAGGGGGAAGGGGTGCTGTGAAAGCATAAGGTTTAATAAAGTTATTTTGAACTTGGAGTCAAGTGCAGGGTTCTGGCCCTGCACTTCTGATTGGCTGTTAAATGGCAGAATCTGATTGGCCATTAACGGAGCCTTCGTATTGGTTAATGGAGCTAGTGCTCCTCGGTTATTATTGGTTAAATAGTTATTGGGTTGCCTATATAAAGAAGGCCTTAGCTGCCCTTGTTTTTTGAGCAGTCACCATGTAAATAAAGAGTTGAAGTTCACTGTTCCAGAGGCTCGTCTCCATTCTTTCTCGCCCATTCTCCAAACTTAACAGATATATTCCTTGTAAATTTGAGTTTCAGCCTCAAACAAATAAATCATTTGAACCGTTTATCTTAATCTGGAATAGTATTATGAAAACATGAGAAAACCACATACTAAACAATAACAATAGCAGTAGGCTTATACACCATTCCACAGAGCTTTATAGCACACCTTGAGAAGTTTGCAAATGTCAGCATATTGCACCCAAAAATGTGGGTCCTCATTTTACCAATCTTGGAAGAATGCAAGGCTGAATCAACCTTGAGCTGGTCAGGATCCAGCTCCTGGCTGTGGGTAGAGTCAGCCAACAATACTCCATTCTAAGCACTGCACCATCCCAGTTCCTGTTTTAGCAGCAAAGGCCTGAGCTTGTGGAGTAAAAGAAAGGGATATTTGATCTTCCCTTCTGAGATATCCTGTGAGTTTTAAATACCCCATGCTGTCTTCCTGCCTTGCACATTTCCTCATTAGATTTCTATTACTACCATTAGTTTTAAGTAAAGAGGAACACACTAGCCTAGTTTCCTTCCCTTAATACCATCTCACAGCATGGTCACTTATTTGCCAACTAACTGGGCTGAAAAATTATCATGGTGATGATGATGATGATAGTGGTAGTGATGATGAAAAATTAAACTCTGTAGTGTTACATCCTAGATATTCTAGTTATGAGCTGTGTAGTTAGAAAAAAACAGCCACCCTTTTAATTTAATCAGCTAAGACAAAACAAACAATAATCCAAATTTATAATGGAAGAAAAATATTAGGAATAAATTTGGTTTGCAGAACTGTGATAAACTTCAGATTCAAAAGTTACTAGAGACAAGATATTAAATCACTTATTTTAGGCAGAGTTTTTCAAGAAAAAAAATCAATGTTCAGATATTCCACTTTCAGCTGTTCATATTGATAAAATAGCCATTTGTGTAAGTAAACTGAAACAGGGATTCTAAGAATCTTGTGTTTTCAGATAATGTAGTGAAATGTCATTGTGTTTGGAGATCCAACCTTGTCTTCATATTCTCATTAAGAATTGTTAACAGTAATGGAAGGTTCATCAATATTTAATTGAAATCCTTAATTAGTCATACGTGGACTATGGATTGTTCAAGCAGTAGCAATTTTGGAATATATATATATATATATATATATATATATATATATATATATATATATATATATATATATATATATATAAAATGCAACTTCTTCTAAGTGATTTCAGCCAATATGAATTTGACTTATCATAGAAAGAGACATGTCTGATGACATCTTGATCTGATATTGCTTCAGCTGCCAATTTGCAGAACTGTTTATATTTTCCTTTGAGAGTTCAAAAATCCTACTAAATAATTGATTTTGTTTTGATTTTTCATTAAAAAACAAACTTGGCAAATGCTAATTTATTATGCAGCTTTTTCAAAAGGTTGTACTAATTTGTGTTCATTTATTTCTCAAAGGAATTGGTTTGGTTTGTTCGTGGTAGAGAAACATAAAGAAAGAAAGCATAAAACCCATATCAAAGTAGTGTACAGGCAGACAAGAAATAGGTACACATGCAACACACACGTACTGTGTTTCTCCAACAATACGGCCTCCACCAATAGGAAGGCCCAGCATGTTTTATCAGCATAATATCAAATTAAGCCCCTCCCCCCAAATTAAGGCCTATATTAAACATGCGAAATGGGGAGGGAATGGCAGGGAGGCTTGCCGTTAGGAAGTAGTTTTGTTGCATACCCAGATATGGTGCTGCCTGACTTGACTTTGGCATTGGTGGGGCACTTCTTATCAGGAGACCTTCCTCCACCATTGCTTTCCCTTCTCCCTTGCTGCCGCAGCATTTAGAGCAACGCCGCAGTGTTTGGCGCAGCCATGTGCAGCCAGCCAGGGCTCCTCCCTGCAACTGGAGCCCAGCAGAGACACTCGGCTTCAGGAGCTCTTGTCGCTGCCTTCCCTTTGCCTTTGAAGGTAAAGCCTATTCTTTTAAAATGATGCCTTACTACAATAAAGCCTCCCGTTCCCGAGAGGGCAGCCCAACCCCACGTGGGGAGGCAAATCTCCCGGGGCCGCAGTGCAGGATCGGCCCACCCCAGGAGAAGCACTCAGCTGCCATCCCTGCTTGGGGCCGGGCAGAGTGTGAAGACCTTCTCCTGGGGCACCCAGCGCAGCTGACAGGTGGGCCCTCCTGCCCAGCAGCAGAGCTCTCGCTAAGGCAGTGAGAGCCTCCCCATTGGGCCCTCTGCTCATCTTGCTAGGGCCGCGCCAGAGCCATGTGGGCTGGGCAGAGCTGGGAAAGTGAGCCGTGGGCACATGCCCACCTGCCAAGTGAAAGAGCCAGGCTGACCCAAGCTTGGCTTCCTTCTCAAGTCCCTCCAGCCTGAACCCAATGGGGCCACCGGGAGAGGCCACCTGAGGCAGTGATAGCGCCCACCCATCTGTGGACAGGGAGGCAAGGCGATGGCCTGCGCCATGTCCTCCTCTGAGCTGAGCCCCGCTGAGTCAGCGCTTCTGCCTGATGCCTGTTCTGTTGCAGTGTTTGGAGATGCCGGCGCATTTGGAGATGCATGGGGATGGGGATGGGCTGGGTGAGGGGTGGAAAGGATGGGTGGCTTCAGGCTCTCTCCGCTGGCCAGGGAAGCAGCACTGCCATCATCTCGCCTCCCTGTCTGCAGATGGGTGGGTGCTATCACTGCCTCGGGCAGCCTCCCTCTCCTGGTGGCCCCTTTGGGTTCGGGCTGGAGGGACTTGGGAAGGAAGCCAAGCTCAGGTTGGCCCAGCTCTTTTGATTGGCAGGCAGGCGCGCACCCGCGGCTCACTTTCCTGGCTCTGCCCAGCCCGCAAGGCTCTGGCATGGCCCTGGTGGGTGAGTGGAGGGTCCAGTGGGGAGGTGCTCACTGCCTTGGTGAGAGCTCTGCTGCTGGGAAGGAGAGCCCACCTGTCAGCTGCGCTGGGCACCCCAGGCGAAACTCTTCGTGCTCTGCCCGGCGCCAGGCAGGGATGGCGACTGGGCACTTCTCCCAAGGTGAGCCGATCCTGGGCTGCAGCCCCGGGAGATTCTCCTCCCCACATGGGGTTGGGCTGCCCTCTCAGGCAGGAGAGGCTTTGTTGTACTAGGGCGTCATTTTTAAAAGAATTGGCTTTACCTTCGAAGGCAAAGGGAAGGCGACGACAGGAGTGCCAGAAGCCGAGTGTCTCTGCTGGGCTCTGGTTGAAGGGAGGAGCCCTGGCTGGCCGCACGTGGCTGCGCCAAACATCACAGCATTGCTCTAAATGCTGCAGCAGCAAGGGAGAAGGGAAAGGAACAGTGGCGGAAGGTCTCCCAATACGAAGTTCCCCACCAACGCTGAGGTCAACATCCAAGCTGTCACTGCCCGCCCACCCGAGGATGCAAGGAGAGGAATTAAGTCACCTGCAAAAAGACAGTTTAGCCGTTTTTTCAGGGGTCAAAAAAAAAAAAAAGCCCCGGACTTATTTTGTGAGAAACACGGTATGTATGTATGTATGTATAAGTACAATTACTTTTGTTATCTGCACAATTAGTTCAGCCAATACCAAAATCATGTGAATGAATAACAACTTTTTGACTGAACTAAAAGTTAAAAGATAGAATTAGAAGATGTGGAAGGTGGTATACTCACCAAATAAATAAACTATGAACTAGAAGCCAAAATGGCAAATATAGTTTTATCTTCAAAAAACAAAAAAAGAGGAGAATCCAGATAATGAAAATGTGATTAAAAAATAAAAAAAGATTATTAAACAGTCTGTGATCATTGTAAAGACATTTGGCAGGAGCAACATAGATTAATCAAGTCATGACAAACCAACCTGATTTCCTTTTTTAGAGCAACCCACTTACAAATATTATTAATTAAATCTATATTTTTTTCAATCCATTTGGACTCTAAGAGGTATAAAGGCCATAGTGTGTCTGTTTGGCTGCATGCTCTATCATACACGACTGGCTTTGGAGTTTAGTTGATCATTGCATAGAAGTGGGAATGAAATCTTAGTATAGAAGTTGACAAAATGGTTATATTAACATTATATGGATACAAAATTGGTTGAGAAGAATAATACCAATATAACTGTCTCAATAGTTTACTATTAGGTAAAATGTTACATTGCTTAATTTAAGGTAAGAAAATATGATCGTAATGCTTATTTTTATTTATTTGGAAAATTTATATATCACATCATTCTAAATACTTGGGGGATTTTGGGGGATCAGAATCTGAACAAAACCTGATGTTTGATATCTCTGAGGAAGGATAGAAAGAAAAGTTACATCTGCAAAACTATAGAATTAAGATTAAAGAGTTATCAGTTCTTATTTATTTAAAATCGTCAACATGTTTGCCCATGTCCGATGACAGATGTGGCACAAGAAGAAGGTGACTTTCTATCCCATTTCTATTTAATTTTGTTCTGGACCCTATGTTAGAAAGACTTCAATGAATAAACATGGCCAGATGAAACAACTAGTGTGATAATGGACCTGTAAATAAAGAGACTTTTGAACAACAGCTGGAGGTATAAGCTGGATGTAAAAGAAGAAACAGCAAACTGGATGGAGATGCAATAATTATTACATTGTGGAAGTCAGGACAGACTTGTTTGCAGCAAATTTCAAATTACAGGCAAGTAGATTATAAGTGAACATCATTAACAATTTCGTATTGAAAAGAACTATTCAATAAGCTTATAAACTTTATAGTCTATGATTCTATAAAATTCATATTGCTTTGTTAACTTTACTCTGAAATCCAGAAAATTGAGTTAAACTAAATCACGGTTGACTTGTTTAAAAAGAAAAATGACTCAGGACAAGTTGTTATCTTTGTCCAATGTCAGTTACCAGTAAAGCTTTTCAGGGGAAACTCAGCTGTTTTCATTTAGGTTCTAGCTGTAAATATTTATCCAAGGCAGCTAATACCATTTTATAAAGTCAAAAGAAGTGTGGCTTGCTTGTTTCTCTTCCATTTAATTCTTAAAGCAGACATGTGATAGGCTTGTGACTAAGCTATAATTTAGAAAAAGCTAAGAGATTTTATCTGATCCAAAATAACCAAAGGAATTTTAAATTGCAAGACTGGATTGAAATACCATACTAAGATATATTGTACTATGTTTCACTTTATTTTCCTTTACCTCTATCTTTTGTTCTTTGGCATATTGTATGAACTCAGCCACTATGAGTTTGTAACCATTGTTTATGTATTAAGTGTGAACCCAGTCAATTCTGGTTTATTTCACAAAATTTTACTAAATAATTCATGATGTAATATATAGTCAACTTTATCTTTCATGTCTCTCATACATTTATTGGGTAGATTTATTGTTCAAAAATGTAATTAGTTTAATGGTATCATTGAGTTTTGGACTAAACTTGGGGATGTACTTAGGTTCAATGGAATAATTAAGTTTTGGATTAAAATTGGGGAGATACCTAGGCTCAGAGTCCTAGATTCTTGAACCATGGTAATTAATTGAGTGACAGTTATTTTTTCTCAAACAAACCTATCTTATAGGGTTATTGTGGGAATGACATAAAGAAGAAATCTTAAATGAGCTCAGAAGAAAATAAATAAAATACAAATAACATAAACATAAATAATAAATCAGGGCAAATCCTTTTGTTTTCATTCTGTTGGATACTTTTACTTATTGCCTAATAAAGATGATATCTCATTTATTTATAAAACCAATTTATGTGGCTGCCCATCTTACTGTGATGACTCTGGCCTGTTTAACATAATTTAGAATCAAAATGTAAATAACATAAAACAAGAATACATGTAAAAGCCATCAAGGCAAAAGCTGATGTGTAACAATAATGGTTGATTGGTCCTAAACTGTAAATCAATGTTGCTAGAATTTTTATTAATTTTTAGGATATCAGGACTTGAGCTCTAAATGGTTATGGTTTCTTATTGTGATATTGTTAAATTGTACATGTGTAAATACACAATACACATGTGCTGTATACATAGTACATCTACGCAGCAGATGTAGCTTTGTTTTAAGAGAAATAAATGTATTTTTATGTATCCTAAATAGAACAATAACTTCAGAATGTAGCGGCAATGCCAATATGGATTTGAGGTGGACTGTCTCCATACAATAATAAATTGCTTAGATTTTAAGATAGTATAAGTTATTATTTTGGCTACAACATATTAATTCAGTTATTCCCCTGAGGTAGAAGAAAAATGTATCCTAGGTTTCATCTTTGAAACAAATGAATGTGAAATACCTGGAAGCATGAGAGAAGTTGGAGGTATCTTTTTAAATGTTTTTTTTTTTAATGATTATTAGTAACTTTCTTGTATTTTGTTTTTAAACATATTCTTAACATTTATTAAACTCATAAGTGCAAATTTGCACTCATAAGTGCAGATTTGTATTATGGAAATAGTTAATAAGGTGATTAGCTAAGTCATCTGTAAATATTTTATTATGTCAAATGTTTGCAAACATACAACAGCAAAATGTTTCCTACTAGAGAAAACACCACAAACTGGCAGGTGACAAAACAGATAGCAGTAATAGCTCCTTAGGGATACAGTGAAGTCTTCAGTAGCTAGTGAACAAATTTCATAGTCCATTTAAAAAATGCAAGAACATTTGTTTTCTTGTCTAGTTTCCTCTTCCTAACTAAATAATAGTTCTTCATCTTAGAGTAACCCTTCTGGCTTTACTTAGCTGAAATTTATTTGTTGCATTCTAGGTTTTAATGACTGTAAAGAATTCTGCATGGATCTCATTATCATGAATATAATATTTTATTTCTCTGTTTGTTTCACTGATGATTGTTGCTGAATATGCCTGCTGTGAATGGAATTCTCAATTTACTTCAGTTCAACACATTGTAATTTTGAAGTTGGTTGATGGAAATATTTCTCTAAATGCCCACAAAATATTAATTTTCAGATGTTGCTACTTAGTTCTATACTGGGCTCATAAGAGGGATATTCAGAAAGCAGATTTCAAAATCTGAAATTGAGCTAGTTTTATCATTAACATCTGCACATGATTAGGTGAATGACATATTTTGTATAATTTTGTGACAAGAATGTATTTGTTTTTGGAACAGTGCATACTTGTTCAAATCAAGTCTTTGGGATTTTGTGTAGCTGCTGAGGTGTAATAATGAAAATCTACTTTCTTGGCAGCCAGCAAGACACAGATGATCCAGAGTCTAAGGTAGGGAGCAGAAATATCATTACAACTTTTGAAAAGCAAATTTGCAGACTAGTAAATAGTTATAACATCATAAGAGAAAGAACAAATTATACCAATTTATGAAATTTGAAATCTGTAATTTTTGCCATACAAGTGGTCCTCGACTTACAACAATTCATTTAATGATCATTCAAAGTTACAACAGCACTTTAAAACAGCACCTATGTCTGTTTTTCACACTTACGACCATCACAGCCTCTCCAAGGTGATGTGGTCAAAATTTGGACACTTGGCAACTGGCATGTATTTATGACAGTTGTACTGTCCTGGAATCATGTGATTACCATTTGTAACTTTCCAAGCCAGCTTCCAACAAACAAAATCAATGGGCAAAGCCAGATTCAATTAACAACCACATGATTCAATTAACAACTGTAGTGATTTGCTGAACAACTGAGGCAAAATGGTTATAAAATGAGGCATAACTCACTTTACTGCTTTGCTTATCCATGGAAATTTTGAGCTTTGTTGTGGTCATGGAGTTTTAGTGGTAGATTGATCAGTTTAGGACCGCATTATCAGCTCTTCAAAATGACCTAGGTCAGAGCTATCAAACTCATGGCCTGATAGTCAGGTGCATCATGTGCTGGCCATGCCTATGCCCGCTTTAGCGAAGGAGAAAAAAGTTGGGATACATTACTTTATGCTGCCGTGACGATGCAAAATTGACACCCCTGACCTAGGTAGATCAAATGCCTGGCTTAACAGGTAGATAAATCCATTCTCCTAGGCAATTAGTTATTATTGCCTTTTAGAAGTTTTTATTTATAATCCATGGATTCCTATTTTCTGAGATTTGTTCTTTCACTGAATAACTGACCAAATATGGCTCTCTTTTTCTTTTTTAAAATGAAATTATAATGGTGTTAAATACACTTATTTGTCATAAAGCCACATTTTGTCTATTTGTCTCTATAAATCAGGAGCTGTAATTTATAATAATCATCAATGTACTACATCAAAGGTTTAGGGACTGTAGGTGTGCAATTATTGGCATGTTATTTGCTGAAGTTATCACATCACTACTAAAAGTATATGTCTATCCATTAGTCAAGCATATACAGATTTTTTTTAATAAAAGGTTTTTTTATTTTTTATAACAAACATACAAATAAACATACAGAACAACAAATAAAACCTTCTTTCAATTGTACAGTGTGTCAATTTGGTACATATATCCTGTGCATAATATCTATAATCTTTTCCTCTTAACTTTATATTCATATTGTATTAATCATCTTTCCATATCATATTAATCATTATTGTACTGTCATTAAATTTTTAAGTTCAATTCCAAGTTATCTTTAAGAGCAAATCTCAATTCTTACTAAACTTTATTCATGATATAACTTATTAAAAATAATCAGTTATAAGTTTGTTTTAGTTTTACTTTATTGTCATTGCACCTTGTACAAAGAAATTATACACCATCTTCAGTACACATCATGACCATGAAAATAAACACACATCCTTCACCCTCCACACATTGAACTGGAAACCCCGGACACCACACCAATACTGCACTGTACAACAAAATTCAAAAGACTACTACCCTGGGATAAAAGCTGTTTTTCAGCCTATTTGTCCTTGTTTTTATTATTCTGTACCATCTGCCAGATGGTAATAGTTCAAAAAAAGAGTTCCCAGGATGAGATGGATCTTTGAGAATGTTTAAACTTTTTTAAGGCAGCGGGAGCTATAAAGCTGTTCCAAAGAGGGGAGAGGTCAACCAATGATCTTCTGGGTAATGACATTAACCCTCTGGAATGCTTTCCTATCTGCCACTGTGCAATTGGCAAACCATACAGAGGTGCAGTATGTTAAAATGCTCTCTACAGTGCAGCGGTAGAAGGTCACCAGCAGTTTTTCTTTCCGTTGTTGTTTTCTGAGAAGTCTCAGGTAGTATAATCTCTGCTGGGCCCTTTTGACCAGGGCTGAAATGTGGGCACCCCAGGTCAAGTCCTCTTTTAGGGTAACACCCAGAAACTTAAAACTGGCCACTTGCTCCATTCGGTCTCCATGCTCTTGATAAGCAAGGGCTGCATGTCTGATCTGTTCCTTCTATAGTCCACTATAAGTTCTTTGGTCTTATTGGTGTTGAGGACCAAGTTATTGTCTCCACACCATGAAAGCAACCGTCTACCTTATCTCAGTAGGCAGACTCATCCCCCCCCCCCCCGGAGATAAGTCTCACCACTGTTGTATCATCTGCAAATTTAGCAATAGTATTACTAGCGTGAGTGGGAATGCAGTCATGCACATAAAGAGTATAGAGTGAGGAACTCAACACGCAACCTTGTGGTGTACCAGTGTTAAGAATAAGGGCTGAAGAGGTATGATTACCTAATCTGACCCTCTGTGAGTGGCCAGACAGGAAATCCATAATCCAAAGGCAGATATACAGTATATAATATATCATTACTGTTATGTTATACTTCAATTTCTTACTTTTCTATCTAACCATTGATAAAATAAATCCCAAATCTTTTATACTCCTTTTCTTCTTTCTCTCTAATTGCTAATGTTAATCTAGTGATTTCTGCACATTCCATTATTTTTTTAATCACTTCCTCCTCCATCGGAATTTTCTCATTTTTCCAATTTTGAGAAAATATAATTCTGGCTGCAGTTAAAACATTAATAATCAGATAAGTTATTTCTTTATGGTAACCTTCAGATCCCCAATAAAAAATATATCTGGTTTGAAATCTATATGCTGTTTTGTCATTTTAATAAGCATGTGTGTATTTTAGTCCAATATCTTTTCGCTTCTGCATATGTCCACCACATATGCTAATATGATCCAGGTATCTGATGACATTTCCAACATTTCACAGATTTATCCTTGAACATCTTTGCTATTCTTGCCGGGGGTAAATGCCACCTGTAAAACATTTTATATAAACTCTCTTTAGAAGCTGTTGACATTGTTAATTTATAATTTAGTCCATAATTTTTGCCATTTTTTCCAAATCTATCCCATATCCAAAATTTTTCCTCCATGCAATCATCGTTTCTTTAACTTGTTCATCCTCTAATTTCACTCCTAGTAAATAACCATAAAACTTTTTAATCATCCTCTCTTCAGTACCTGTTAAGATTTTATCTAATTCAGTGGGTTCTTTATAAAACTCATCTGTTAAGTTCTGCACATGGGCGCAAGGAACGGAGACGAGACGGTGAAAAGTGAACTTCAAACTCATTATTAAACATTCTGAACAGAGCGAAACCTAGGGCAACAGCAGCCCTTTTATAGGCAAGCTACTGCTCTAGTAACCAATAGGAAATGTGGAGTGTTAACCCACTTAACCAATGAGAGTGGCTCGTTAACAGCCAATCAGATTATCCTGAACGGACCAATCCGATATCGCTATTATCGGCCAATCAGAAGTGCAGGGCTAGAACCCTGCTATTTTCTGAAGTTTTTGATAAACTTTATTTAAGTGTTTTATTAGTTCATAACACCCCTTCCCCCTGGGTTCCGTTTGAGGGGTGCAGTGACGTAATCTCTGAGGTAGGAAGGTTGCTTTGACTGTCTATTGGATTTACGCTGTCCCACCAGTTCTTGTCCGTAAGCCTGTTTTGGCGGGGCATTTTTGGGCAAGTTGGGTGCTGGTGGTTCTTCATTGGACAACTCGGTGCTGCTAGTGTTCTCATTGTTGTCCTCTGGCCCTTACGGGCTTGCCTCTGTTGGGTTGTTCCTCTGTGGTGAGGCCACCCCCATCCTTGATCCTTCTTTACTAGTCATGCCCCATGGCTGACTTCTTTCGTTCATGTTTTCCGCCATCTCGAATTCGGTTTCATCGACATCCCCTCCCCCCTCAGTTTGGGAGTTACCGGAGTCGCGGAAACTAGGTTGTAGCCTCAAGCGAAGCTGATCAATATGGCATTTCCATATTTTTCCATCGCAGGTTTTCACCCAGTACGACCTGGGTCCAGTGGCTTGAATAACAGTGGCCTCGATCCACAACGGTTCGCCAGAAAGGTTTCTGGCAAAAACTAAATCGCCTATCTTGAACTTGCGGCATTTTCCGCTAGATCCACAGGGTTTCTCTGGCTCGTAAAATGGGTGAAGCCGGTTGAGGTGGGAGCGGAGTTTGCGTCCCATCAATAGTTCCGCTGGAGTCTTGTTGGTGACGCTGTGCAGGGTGATGTGTTGCAGAAGGAGTATTCTATTTATTTTATCTTCAATGTCCCCATAGTCCATCTTGTAGAGGGTTTCTTTTAACAAACTGTACCATGCGCTCGGCTCTTCCATTAGCCGCAGGGTGTGCTGGCAAAGTTAGCGCATGGCGAATACTGCGGTCCGCTAAGTATTGTTCAAAAGGAAGTGCGGTAAACTGGGATCTGTTGTCAGATACCAGAACGTCTGGCAGTCCATGCATCACGAATAATCTGTTCAAATTCCGGATGACGGACTCGGTTGTAGTACTTTTCATTTCGTGGATCTCGCGCCAGTTTGTGTAGGCATCCACTGTTAATAGGAACGTATGTCCCTTAGTAGATCCTGCAAAGTCAATATGAATGCGGGACCATGGTCCCCAAGGTGTTTCCCATTCTGTCGGAGTTGCCTTTGGTGGGGCATTGCTAACCTCCTGGCACTTATAACAGGTCTTTACCCAGACTTTGATTTGTTTGTCGATGCCCGGCCACCACACGTAGCTTCGTGTGAGTGCTTTCATACGCACGATGCCGGGGTGGCCCTCATGCAGTGTCTTTAGTACCGCTCGTTGTAACCGCTCTGGGACGACGACTCTATCCCTCCACAGGATGCAGCCCTTTTGCGAAAAAAGTTCCATTTGTCGATTCTTGAAGGGAATGAAGTTGTTAGGGGTTTGATCTACCAGCCATCCTCGTTCGACCCAGCTAAGAACCCGCTTTAAGATAGGATCGCATTTTGTTTCAATCGCGATATCTCTAGCGGTCAGCGGTGATGAATGCAGCGTTTCAATCTGGAGCGTTGTAAGGGTTGGAGCTGGGTCATCTACAGTTTCTGGAAATGGTGCATGGCTCAGTGTGTCAGCGTGGGGAATGGCTTTCCTTAGGTGGTGCTGCAGCTTATAATTGTACGCAGCCAAAAACTCCGACCAGCGAGTCATTCTAGGTGATAATATATAGGGGGTTGACTTGTCTCCCGCTATAAGGTTTCTGGTCGGTAACAATAGTAAAAACTCATCCATAAACATATTCATGAAACCGTTTAACAGCAGATACAACAGCAAGAGCCTCTTTATCGATTTGACAAAAGTTACGTTCAGCCTTTGATAGAGTTCTTGAAAAATAGGCAATAGGGGCTTCACTACCGTTTGGTAACACATGGCTCAAAATGGCTCCAACTCCAAATGGTGACGCATCAAATGTGATTGTTAAGGGCAAAGTCTCATTATACTGCATTAAAACAGCATCTGAAGTTAATAGGTTTTTCACTTGTCGGAACGCGTGCTCCTCTCGGTGCCCCCAAACCCAAGTTGCTTTTTTGTCGAGAAGCCGATGTAGGGGCTCGGCTACGGTCGCTTTGTGGGGCAGGAAGATGTTGTAAAAATTAATAAGCCCCAGGAAAGCTTGGAGATCAGTCCTGTTTCTGGGTCTTGGGACGTTCTTGATTGCTCTTAACTTGCTACTGGTGGGGTGAATGCCTTGTTTATCAATTAGGTACCCCAGGAACTCTACTTTATCTGTACACAGTTGACATTTATTTTTTTTAACTTTAAGGCCAGAGTCTTTAAATTTCTGGAGAACCAGTCTAAGACGCTCCGTTAGTATTTCTCTATTCGGGGCAGCAATTAAAACGTCATCAAAGTATGGTACAACCTCTTTTATACCCTGTAATAGTCTCTCCATCAAGCTCTGAAAGATCCCTGGGGCCACGCTAACTCCGAATTGGAGTTGGTTGCACTTAAAGGCGCCTCGCTGCATAACGATTGTTTGCGTCTCTGCTGTTTTTTTATCTACAGGCAGTTGTTGATATGCCTGTGCTAAATCCAATTTAGCGAAGACTTTTCCGTCCTCCAGGGAATGGAGGAGGTGTTATACCACCGGCACCGGGTAAGCATTCTGTTGAAGGGCGTGATTCAGGGTGACACGGTAGTCCCCACAAATCCTTAATGATCCATCCGGTTTGATGGGTGTTATGATTGGGGTTTCCCAAGGAGCATGGTCGGTTGGTTCTAAAACACCCTGGGCTATTAATTTATCAAGCTGCTCGTCAATCTTTGGTTTAAGGGCAAAAGGGACTCGATGAGGCTTAAGGCGGATAGGGGCTACTTCAGGGTTAAGGTTAAATGATATCGGGGTCCCCTTGTACTCGCCTAGTTTTTCTGCAAAGTCATCCTGGAATTCCTGGACGAGGGCCTCCTCCCAGTCGTCGCTGCTGTTTTGGTAAATGCCGGCTACATCAATCCCAAGTGGAGCAAACCATTGAAGGCCTAACAAGCTAGGCTGATCACGGTCGATGACGGTCAATGGTAAAGATGCAGTACAATTTTTGAATGAGACCTGGACTAGTCTGAATCCAACGACCGGAATTCGGTTTCCTTGATAGTCCTTGAGAATGATTCTTTGGGTTCTGAGGTCTTGCCGCTGGACAGCAGGGATCAATTGTTAAAGGGTCTTCCAGGAAACCATCGAGAGGTATGATCCTGAATCGACTTCCATCACGCAGGGCTGGTTTTCGATGGCGACCTTCACTCAGATCTTCTTTGCATCTAATGATGAGGCGTGACCAATCGTGATGGTTTGGTGTGCTTCTTCTTGTTTCGTTGAATGGGCTAGTGGTTTATTTCTGTAGGAGTGGTTGTTCCATTGGTGATTCGAATGTTCCCGATTCACAGGATGACTTCCTGTGGGTTGGTGGTAGTTAGTCCCCCTCTGAAGTGGGCTGGATCCTAGCTTGCTTCGACAGACCTTTCTGATGTGGCCTCTCTTCCCACAAATATGGCAGAGCACGTTGAGGAATTTGCAGTCTGATCGTGGCTGGTTTGCCCCACAACCTGCGCATTGGTACTGCAGTCTCTGGTTACGCTGGTGGCATTGGTCTCGTTCAGACCAGAGCCGGTTGACTTCTTCCTCATCACTTTCTGATGATGATTCGAGGTCCTCGTGGTGGGTTGCCATTGCATATCCCTCAAGGCGAGGTGAGGTTTCGAGTTGGCAGAGTGGGGCGTTGGTGCGGCACATTCAGGCAGCTGACTTCCTGGTTGCTTCTGCTGCAGTAGCGTCAGCGATGGTATCTGCAAAACTGATGTCGTCTTTCGCCATCAGCTTACTTTGCATGTGCGGTGCATCTAAACCCAGAACTATTCGGTCTCTTAGAGCTTCTTCGAGGTCGGCGAACCCACAGAGGCCTCCCAGGTTCCGGAGATCCGCGATGAAATCTGCAACGCTTTCTCCTTTCCGCTGGTCTCTCTGGTAAAATTCATGTCTTCGGACAAGCGTTGGTACGGTAGGTGCATAGTGGGCCCATAGGAGGGGCTCGAGGATGTCCCAGTCCATGGATTTCACCTCAGCCAGTTTCGCCAGTGCCTTAGCCATCTTAAAAATGGCAGGTCCACAGTGAGTCAGGAATACTACTCGCTTTTTCCCAGTAGTGGTATCCTTCAAATTGTTGGTCTCCAGAAACATCTGGAACCGGTCCATGTATGATTCCCAGTCTTCTTGTGCCGGGTCGAATGGAGTGGGTGGAATGGTGCCACGGTCATGGTTTCTGCCATTGATGCACCTTCAGCCATGTACTCTGTAGTGTTCAGTCAGCTCTGACGTCTCCGTATCCCATCCTCGTCGCCAGTGTTAAGTTCTGCACATGGGTGCAAGGAACAGAGATGAGACGGTGAAAAGTGAACTTCAAACTCTGTATTAAACATTCTGAACAGAGCGAAGCCCTAGGGCAACAGCAGCCCTTTTATAGGCAAGCTACTGCTCTAGTAACCAATAGGAAACGTGGAGTGTTAACCCACTTAACCAATGAGAGTGGCTCATTAACAGTCAATCAGATTCTCCTGAACGGACCAATCCGATATCACTATTATCGGCCAATCAGAAGTGCAAGGCTAGAACCCTGCTATTTTCTAAAGCTTTTGATAAACTTTATTTAAGTGTTTTATTAGTTCATAACACCATCTATCGTTTTCATATCTAGAATGCCATATACAGAATTTTATTGAAGAATTTGCTTTCAGATTCAAAAGGCACTATAACTTTATATTAGGGATTGGCAAAGTCTTACTAATTACATTTGCAGTTGAAGCTTTGGCTGCAGAAATTGCCCAATTGTCTTTTGCCAGTCCTGGTGATAGTCTGTTTTTACTCACTCCTACTTTAGGATAAAACACAGGAAAACTTAGATTCAATTAATGTTTCAAAACTCATCATAAGAGTGTATGAGTCTTTTCTTTACTACTTAACTGAATAAATCCACTGATAATGAACCATCTAGGAAAGAGGTGTCAAATTCATGTTGTCACAGTGGCTTCACGTAATGTACTGGGACTTTTTTCCCCTTTGCTAAATGGGGTATGGTGCATGGCCAGCATGTGATACATCTGACCTGTGTCTGGGAATTTGAAAGCCCTGATCTAAGACGTTTGTAAAGGAAAACTCAACAGAGACCCAAGGATCTTTAAGAAGTCACCTATACAACATGCACAGAAACACACAACATGCACAGAACTCTTGTCTTCAAGTCTCAAAAAGAAATGGATCAAGCTGGTTGTTTATAGAAAATAGAGGGAGATGTAGACATTTGTTTCCTAAAGTTTCATCTGAATATTTGTCTGTCCAAAACTACTGCTTTATAAACTATATGACACTCCTAGATCTATATCTGGCATATATTCCACCGGTTTATGATTAACAAACTTATTAGTGTTGGCCTGGGTAACATTCAGTGAAAACATAGTTGTTTGGAAATCATTCTGAGACAGTGAATATCATTTTTTTTTTTATCAAACCAGATTTGAGGTTTCAAGTCATATCCCATAGATCGAATCCTGAATCCATTTATTGTTCAATATTTTTTGATAGAAGATGATCCAGTTGAAAATCAGGCTGTATTGGACAGGGATTTTAAAATGATAAGCAATAAGAATAATACTGGTAAAGACAATACACAGGACTTTCAAATCAAACTGGCTGATATTTGAATATCTGAAAGGGATATTCAAATAATGAATCAGAAAAGGCAATTGGATGTGTGGATTTCAACTTGGACATTCTTCTGACTCTCTGATATTTATGAAAAAAGATAGAGAAATGAAAAGAAATAAGCTTTTGAAACACTACTTAAAAAGAATAAACAACAAGACTTAAAAGCAACAAGGTGGATGATTAAATTAGCTTATTTAAATGTTGAAATATGTATACATATTTTTCTGTTGTATGCATGTTTTTATCTTGACCAAGACTGAATGATTTGTCTACAATAAAGATTTTATGATAAATAAGATTTTGGAAAAAGATAAAATGATGCTAAAATCGAAGGAAAGTTAAACTTGTGAAGGACTCCCTGAGAGGACAAAATAATTTGAGGGATATTAGTTGAAGAGATTAAATTTTCTAAACATTAGGATTTTGGAATTATTAGCTAACCCATCTGAATTATAAACATGAAACTGAATGAATGATCGTAAAAACAACCAAAAGGCATAATAATACCATAGCAATTATTGCCCTATTAATCTGATTTCTCTCAAGACTTTCAACCTCAAGTGCTTATTCAATTAAATTCAAGTTTCAGGATTCCTTTCTTTGGTAGCCCTTTTAGAGCACTATAGTCAAAGAATAAATCCACGTTTGCATTCTCCAAAACTTCTGAAAAATTTTGACAGAAAGATGTATGCAATACCTGTTTTCATTCAGAAATTCAAATATATCAGATGTAAGATCCTTTATTGGATAAAGCTGTTCCCTGCTGTCCAGCATTTTTACCACAGATAATATACAATGTCACAGGATAAAGTTTTAGTTCACTGAATTGTGCCCACCATAATAATCAATGTCAACAATAAAATTAAACTGACACATATAAAGGATTGGGGTGAACTGGATCCTTCACATCTTTTGTCATTACAAGCCTCTGTCTAATTGACTATGAATAGAAAATCTTTCATGTTAAATACACATTTTAGTTTGGATTTCCTTCAATTTTAGGGTCTGATGTTAAGAGACTTAACTTGAAAAGGGGGAACTTTAAAATACATTTTTGGCCTTACTTTAGAAAATAGGCTTGTGAAATTTTTTGTATATTATCAAAGCTTCAGATGACTAAGCTTTCAGCACTTTTGACAATAACAACACATAATAGACAGACATATATTTCAAATACTTCAGTCCAAAAACTGAGATCTTAAAGAAATGAAGTATAGATTTTGCACATCTGCAATACACTTGATTTTTCAACTATCCTATGAACTTCCGTTCAAAAGTAAAATGTGGGTATATAATGTTCAAAATATTATATAGTAAAACATGCTGTTAAGATACTGATTAAATGTCTTATTTTAGGTAAACACAGCCTAAATATCTGAGGATAGAGTTGTATTACATTAGATATAATTGAAGTGACAAAACATAATGTATAAGACCATACAAAAATAAATAATGCAACATAGCATAAATCCTAATGTAGCATAAACATTAAAGTTTCTATATAATAATATAATTAATTTCTGAAATATTCTGTATTGTGCTGGAATTCAATGCAAGATTTTAACTTTTTTCTTTATTTTATAATATTTTTAGAATATTGAAAACAGAATAAAAATTAACAGGAACTAATATTTCAAATGGAAAAAAAAGTTAATAAAAACTAATGGTTTAGAATGAAAAAGAAGAAAGAAGAAAAGGACAAAAACAAAAGTGTAAAAATCAAAGGAAAAAAAGAAGTGACTGCTGATCTTCTTTTGTAGTCATTATAAATATAACTGTAAATTAAACTCTTACTCTATGGATACAACATTATTTATATTTTTCTAAATTCTATTATTTTTATTCTAATAAAATGTATACCATAACTTCATTTTTTCTGTTTTGACAAGAGGTCAATAAGGGGTTTTCAGTCATCATTAAACTTCGGCAATGTCCTATCTCCAATTAAAAGTGTCAATTTGGCCATCTCAGCAAGTTCCATCATCTTCACCATTCATTCTTCCATTGTGGATAAAATCGAACCTTTCCACCTTTGTGCATACAATAGTCTTGCACTATGACTTTTTCCCTAGCTGCTTATCCATCAATCGCAAAAGAAAAATCTTGTATATGAATCTTTAAAATTTTATTTATATGTAACTGAGTTCAAAATTTTCAGGTTTTTTTACTTGTCCACCAAGCTTGATAAAATGTCCCTTCTTGTTACAAGAAGGGACATTTTATCAAGCTTGGTGGACAAGTAAAAAACATTTCCAGTGTAAGTCCTAAAAACTTTTATATATTCTAGACAATTTTCCAGGGAAATGTATCAGTTTACATCAATTTGTAACAATTATACTTAAAATAACAATTTAAAATTCAGTCCTTTTAATCACATTTTCTCCAATTAATCCATCTGAATATTATAATCAAAGTTCTATGATACACCCATTCATTTATTCACCTGTTTCATATTTTATTAAATGAATTATACATCTTAGCATTATGTTCCTCATTTGTACACAATTCCATTTCAAATTGAATCTTACAGTATTCAAAACCAAAAGTTCTTTTATCTTGTTTACATATTTCTAAAAATGTATGGAAGAAACCCATTGACATTAACATTCTTCTACTGTCAACTCTTGTCATATTTTTTATTCTGTATTCTCCTTCACAAAATTCTAATATATCAGAGTAAGTTAATCATGTATCTTTAGTAATCATTTATCTTCTATAAAATGCTTTGTGTGTTGACAGTCACAAAGTTATTTTGAAGCACAACTCAGGTTTAAATCTTTTCATATTCTCACAGTGGCATGACTAACAAAATCTATATTAATCTTGTTTTTTTTTTGTATTACAGTTATCCATGCTACCTAAATTTTAAGCCATGCTCATCTAACTCTAAAAACCTTTTGTTTCTCCATTCTTTCATTGGAACAAACAGTAGGCTGCAAAGTATAATTACAGATCAGGTAAGCCCAATGTTTCTTATGCATCTTGTAAAACCTTACTGTATATTTAACTGAACTATAATACAAACCATTATAACTAAAATTGTTTTCCCCTGCTTCACAAATTTAGATATCTCTTTTTATCATTGTTTAAATGGTAAATCAGATATTAAAACTGGTATTGTGTGAAATAAAAATAACACTCAGGGCAAGACGTCATTGAAATCACATAATTTTTCTCCAACAGTGACAAGTGTTCTTTTCTCCTATTTAGTTTACTTAAACTAAGCTAAAAGTTAAGATTTTAACTTTTTTCATTTACTGTTTAAAAGAGATAATTTTGTTAAAAATGTGCATTTAATTTAGCCATATCTTTTCATTTGTCCCCATGCACATATATTTTTAATGCTTATTTATACCACATGAACTTAGTACAAAGCTAAGAGTCTGAAGAGATCAACATATATGATTTTAAATTCCTTTCTGGTTTATCAAAATAAAATAAGAAGCAATGAACCATTAAAATATTATTTAATTTAACTCTTTTCATAGTGATATGGATGGGGGAGGCATTGATTTCTAACTTTTCATTATAGTTAATGCCTGCATGGGAATGAAACTAGAGGTTTGGTTGTTTGAATATGGTTGAATTGAATGAATATGAATTGAATATGGTTGATTGAACAGCATCTAGAAATTAATCCAGTCAGCTAAAAGGGAAGATTATGGTTTTGGCTGAGCTTTCTTTGAGATATCGTGTTTTCCTCATAATCCCTTTGTGGTCTAGCCATGGCTGAAACTGACTGGCATAGTGTGTCGCTCTGTGTGTGAAACTTCAGCTTTGCTGAAATTTACAAGAAGCTATCCAACCTGACAATCTTGCTTGATTTCTGTGGGTGTAGTAAAAAATTGGATTCTCGCTCATTAAATGTAGTAAATAAAGTACAAAAAACCCAAAAGTTAATGTTCAGCAACGGTTTCATTTTTGAAAAATAGATCTTTTTATGTGTACTTTTTGCTTTGCCTGCAGTGTTATCCATTTTTCATTGTAATCTTGAGATCATCGCAATTTTCCCTTTTCCTCTTACTCAGATGAGTACTCCAATACTATGCATGTCTAAACAAAAATAAATCCTGACCACACTTTAAAATGGTAAAACTGAGAAAACACATCATTATAACACAAATGTTGTCAAGTCTAAATTATTGCTTCTAATTCAGAGAAGCTTAATTTTTCCAAAATAAAGGCAAAATTAAGAAATACAGGCTACAGCTCTGTCCTTGATTTTAGATTTTGATATTCATTGGAAAAGGAACCAATTTAAAAAGATGAGTATATAGTATTGCATATAGTATTATTTTGAAAATAATTGTAGCAACTAGAGTGCTTAATAATTCATCTTTAAAAAGAGTACTGTATAATTAAATGAAGAATCTTACGCAATATTAGCATATTTTGTTTTAACGGCTCCACTGATCATCCAGAATTCAATAGAGGATAAAATAGTCCATGAGAGGGAACTGATAAGTAGTTAGAAAAGCAAACCAAATAGTTACTATATGTTTTGGTATCTCCTGGGAACAGATGGAAAGGATTTTTTTAAAAAAAGAAACAAAACAATCAGGAATATTTTCAATGAATAAATATAAACAAATGGATATAACGTTTCTTTTTCTCCTCAAGATTCTAAATTTAACTTTTCAAACAGAAACTTGTAATGTATTTGATATAAAAATTAATGTGTTGTTGTTTCTTCCTTAAGTAATAACACATTTTATCTTTCTGTGTGGTGTTTTCTGCCTTATTTATTGCATTTACACTTTATCCTCATTCCAGAAAGCTGCAGAGATTTACATAATTCTTGATCATGTTGTACTGCCACCTTCTTGATTCTTACAACAAACCTTCCAAGAAGTACATAATGAAAAAATATCCAAAGTACTGATTAATAGTCTGCCAGATAATCATATTGCAACTGGCTGTAATTATGGCAAATGCATTAGTACTCCGCTATTTCACCTAATGTAGCTTTTCCCCAAATATCACATATTATAGGTATTGACAGACTTAATTGATCTGAACCCATTAGAGATTATCTGTCAGTAGGTCTGCAGAAGAGACATGTATAATTTTTTTAGAAAATAGTGTCAGATTAAAAAAAAACAGTGTTTTGCAGCAATCAGTCAATATGAACAATGTGATGTTTGGAAGAAATACAGGTGTTTTATTATATAATTGAAGCACATATTTGTGTTGGTAGTGAATTACAAATAATGAGGTTTAGTTAATTCTGGTTCTTTGCACATTTTTTTCCTCTTTACAGGGAGATTTATGTTGGACAATTCTAAAGCATCCAGGACAAGTATATTGTAAATAAGAGCTAGTCCAGGGGTTCCCAATCCCCGGTCCCTGAACTGGCACCAGTCCATGGCATGCCAGAAACTGGGCCATGCAAACAAATGAAGCTCCATCCCAAGATGCAAGCAGCACATGAATCCATACCCCCTCCAATCTGTGAAAAAACCTATCTGTAGAACCAATCTCTGGTGCCCAAAAGCTTGGGGGCCATTGAGTTAACCTGAGATAAGAACCAGTTTAAAATTTGAAAATGCTCTCCTTTTCCCAGAAAAGAACATTGGTTTTTAAAAAACATACAAAATGCTTAGTATATTCTTTAGAAATTCCATTAAATAAAACTGAATTTAAATTTGACATCTTCAGATACTTTTCTCCCTGTCACTTCAAACATTTTGTTGCAATGTCTCTGGAATAATCTGTCAGTTGTTCTATCTATTGTTTTAACAAACTTCTCCTACCTTCACCATTTTTGCTGCCTTTCTAGTGGTTGCCCTTCTTATTTGTAATCCAAAAGCAAAAGTTGAGTCAGTTACAGAAGTAAAAATGAAAAACAGTCTCTCTCTCTCTCTCTCCCTCTCCCTTTCTCTCCTACTCCCTTCCTACAACTCTCCGCCTCTCCCTCTCTTGCTATTTTTATATCCTTAAGGCTTTAGTCGAATCTGGTGCTCCATAGTTCTTATCATACAGTCTATTTCATATTATATTTATCTTTTTGTTTTGTAAAATCCACCGTCTTATTCCTTTCATGCTAAATAAACATTCCCACAATGATATGGACTATTCATCTACCTTTTTCCAAGTAATTATCAAACACATTTCATCAAACAGTTAACACTTTACAATCAAACTTCCTGTTCATCTGTTCATAATTTTCTTAGGTCAAAATCTTTGACAGCTTTGACAAAACAGCTTTTTGCTGTTAGTTTTAAATTCTTAAAATTATTTTTTTCCTTTTTTCCTTTCTTTGATCTGCAATGAAGGCTGATACACCATTGTTTTTCTTCCTGCCATTCAGAAGTTCTCTCTTTAATTGTAAATTGACTGTTTCTGAAAGTGATTAAGAAATTGAGACTTCAAGCGAGTCCAGTGTCCTTTAAAGGCAGGTGCCAGTGTGTTGCCTCTTCCTCATCACCCGGACACTCAACTCAGCTGTGCTACAGGGGGTTAACTTTTTTGTCTCCCTTTAAACTGAGAACTCTCATTGCCAGAGTTAATTATTTGGCCACTGATTACTGCCCACAACACCATAGCCACTTCTCTGGAATTGTATGTAATGGTATGTGGAAAAGACCATGGGAAATGGGAAAGAGCCTATGGAAAGATTAGATAAGGGGAGTGAGAGTCTACAGCTACACAATGAGACAGAGAAAGAAACTCAGGACCTGCCTAAATAAAGGCAGTGGGAGATTTGTACTTTCAGACTTGCAAGATTCAATTAATGAAGCTTATCATCTCCAAGCAAGATAGGCAGTTAAGAAATATTAAAAATAAAGTAAATAAATAAGAATTATCATCTGGCCTGTTTTCTGTTTAGTCTACTTTGGAAAGGCTGACATGATGAGAATTGAGAATCTTCTTCAACATTTCTTTGGTTTACATGGGGTTACAAAGACTTCTTGGAATGCAAGTCACAATTATTGTTTCTTTTCACAATGATAAAAAAAAATCTGCCCTATCAGTATTCTTACTCCGAAAGAAGCTTTCATGACTGAATAGGCAAAATCTCTTTTCTTGCAGACATTCATGTACTATATAGGCAAAGAGGGGAGGCAATCTATTATTTCCAACAGCAGGTAGAGAAATTATTCAGGATGGCTTCGTCCATATTCATTTGTGACAACAAATACGAAGAAGAAGAGAAAGAGTTTAAATAGCTTCTAGTGGTAATTATTAACACTACCAGTTTGGTCTTGCCAGGACCTATAGGTCTTAGCAGGACCTATTATGTTCAATATACCATAGTCTCAGCAAAGGAGATACTACAGTAGTGCTTACATCCAATATTCCACAAAGATCTTGTTAGTTACATTATAGTGTTCATATAATTAATTTATTTTAATCTATTGAACAAACTATATTGTGTGAAAACCCACAAAAAAAATCAAATCTACAAGAATACTTCTTTGTCTTTCTAGTTTATTAAGGCAACCAAATAGTTATCTTTTTGTATAATGTATTTTGTGAATTGTGGAAATATTGTCAGCTGGCAGGAACCAAGAGATGTACCTTCTCTATCATAGCCCCTGCCCTTTGGAATATTCTCTCTCTAGATATCTGGATGATTCCAGTTCTATTGGGCCTTTGTAAGGCCATAAAACTAGGTTGTGTGCCCAGGCTTGTGGCTCTAAGTGTATTAAGGACCCCATTAAAATCCATAGTAACAGTTTTACTTGATGTCATATATATTTATATTGTACTATTTTAATTATTTAAATAACTTTCCCCCCTTTTTAAATATATTTTTATTGTGTTTTCCACCAATACAACTCAAATCATAATCACTTTTTCAACAGTGTTTTGACATCTACAAAATTAAATTAAACCAACCAGTGGTAAATTAAACCACACACTTGTAACAAAGAGGAAGCAGCAGGTGAAGCTAGGCTGAATCACATCTGATACCTGTACAAATAGCATAGGGCCCCTCCAAAGCTGTGTCCTTTCTCCACTTTTCTTCTCCCTATATACCAATGACTGCATCTCAAATGATCCATCTGTTAAAATACTGAAGTTTGCTGATGACACAACAGTGATTGGTCTCATTTGAGACAATGACAAATCCGCATACAGACAGGAGGTTGTACAATTTGCCTCATGGTATGACCAGAACAATCTGGAACTAAACACACTCAAAACCATAGAAATGGTGGTAGACTTTAGAAGGAACCCTCCCATGCTATCACCTCTTACAATACTAGACAACACGATATCAACAGTAGAGACATTTCTAGGTTCTACTATATCACATGACCTAAAATGGACACCTAACATCAAAAATGTCATCAAAAAAGCACAACAAAGAATGTTCTTTCTGCGCCAACTGAGAAAGCTTTACAAAAGCTTTTGTAAGCCCAAGGAGCTGCTGATACAGTTCTACAGAGGAATTATTGAGTCTATCATCTGCACCTCTATAACTCTCTGGTTTGGTTCTGCAACCCAACAGGACAGACACAGACTTCAGAGGATAAATAGGACTGCAGAGAAAACAATTACTACCAACCTGACTTCAATCGATGACCTGTATACTGCACAAGTCAAAAAGAGGGCTGTGAAAATATTTACAGACCCCTCACATCCCAGACATAAACTGTTTCAACTCCTTCCCTCAAAATGATGCTATAGAGCACTGCACATCAGAACGACTAGACACAACGACAGTTTTTTCCCAAAAGTCATTGCTCTGCTTAACAAATAATTCTCTCAACACCGTTCAACTATTTACAAAGTCTGCACTACTATTATTGTTAATCTTCTCATAACTTCTTATCACCCATCCACTCCCACTTGTGACTGTATGACTGTAACTGTCCCTTGTGTCCTTATGATTTATATTGACTGTTTCCTAGTACAATTTGATTGCTTATTGTACCCTATGACTATCATTAAGCATTGTACCTAATGATTCTTGACTCTTGACAAATGTATCTTTTCTTTTATGTATGCTGAGAGTATTTGCACCAAAACAAATTCTTTTTGTGTCAAGTAACACTTGACCAATAAAGAAATCTATCTATCTATCTATCTATCTATCTATCTATCTATCTATCTATCTATCTATCTATCAACATTATTATCCTATCAATCTTAATACATTTAATATACATCTATCAATAACTATTATCTTTATCAATAATTGGTTCTATCTTATATTCTTATATGCTTTACATATTTACAAATCACTTTCTTAAAGTCTCTTGCAATTAATCTTCACCTCTTATTTCTTATATCTATTCACTATCCATTCATACCATTTGTTCCAGATTGAATAATACTCAGAATATTTAAATAACTTTTAATTGTGTTTGTTTTATGATGAATGGTACCCAGAATTATTTGTTGAGATGAGTGGCTATGGGAATTGATTAAATAAATAGATTTCTGATTTCTGAATGCTAGACATTTGTAAAGTAGCAAAAAGTGGTGTACATTTGCTGCTGCAATTATTTATCTTGAATATGTTCTGAATTACCCTATTTTAAACAGCTAAGGATGTTAAAATAGGTGCTGGTACTTCAAATAAATTGTTTTCCACTAATTTCCCACCCACTTATTCAGTTCCCAGAAATACCTTCAATCCTCAAAGCTGAGGATTGTGCCTAATCTTAGTGCAGAGACCACAAATGGAACCAATGCATTAAATAATCTATAGCATATACTTCAGAGACCAGCTTTTTAATAAAAATTGAGACTGTTATGTCAGAGCCTCTGAAATACTGTCCACTTCAGGAAATGTATTTTTGTTTGTTTGCTTTCTCTTTCAAGTTGTTCCATAGACTATCTATCGAAGCTATATATTTTTTCAAATATTTCTTGTTCAGAAAACAGGAAAATTTTCAGCAGGAGCTGACTCTGACTTCATGTTTGCATGATAAATAAATAAAAAATACAATGATTGAAATGCCATTATTGTTTCAGTATTAACCTGTCAGTCCCTTTGCACTCACCATTGTAGCACTAAAATTGCTTTGTTTAAAACTTGTTAAAACTGGCACCAACCATCTCCACAAAGCAGGGAAACAGAACTTGTGGCTCTCCATTTATTGCACTCTGAACTTCTTGCTGTTAGCCATATGAATGATCACCCCTGCTCTCAATGCAGCCTTCAGCAGCAACATGTGAAAGGCAGATTGTTTCTCTTTCTTTTATCAAATGACACAAGAGCAATCATGCTCCTTCTACAGCTGCTGCCTGCCTCCTTTGAAGGTATAAAACAGCCCTTTCTCATTCTCCATGGATGCTTTACCAGAAGAAAAGCAGGGCATTGCAATTTCAGACCAAAAACGCCATATTTTACCCTTAGGGAAATACTGATGTTAAAAAGAATAATTTGCAAGCCCATCATCCAAATCTTTACTCTCTCTGAAAATAAAACCACATCAACATCTGGTAGTGAAGAGATGTTAAAAGATCTGCTAGATCCTTTTTTGTTTTTGTAGCTATTAAAATTTAGCCCATGCCCAAGTGGACAAGCTTTGTTATCTGATGGCCATCAGATAAAATTCAGCTACCTTATTACATATCACTGAGCTTTGATTCAGAAGAAATAAATTTACATAAAAATTAGGGAAAAAAAACCAGAGAAACTGGTTTAGAAGTTCATTTGTAAAATTTGCCTTTTATAGAGGTTTTTGTTTTTTGTTTTTGTTTTGTATGCATAAAGTATTTTTTTCCAAATAACATTAGGAATTTTGTTAATTCTATTATCCACAATAACAGAAGGGATAATATTAACACAAATAGCACAAATACTCACTGGCATTTAGGAACAGAAAGGAAATCAAAGGAAGTTTAGAACGATTGAATAGATGCCCTATAATTAGACTGAATAAAATTTTACGGTTCATCCAGTGTCCAACTTATTTTATCTATTCATATTCTTGGGGAAATAATGTCTGTAGAAAACACACACATATACACACACACACACAAATACATGTATAATCTTTCATCTACGACCTTCTACCAGAATGAAATTTTATAATTATCAACTTTAATGTACTAGAATGAAATTTAATAATTAAAATAAGTGAACTCAGGCTTCTTTCTGCAAAATATTGATGTAAGCAAAATGGAAGATAATAATACAGGAACAAATCCGCCACCTGAGGAAGAGATGCTTTCATTAAAAAAAAACAAAACACACATTTGGCATTCAGTGGGCCAATCCATTCTTCAACACAAAATTAAAATGGAAAGTTGTAACAGAATTCTGCAGACTTAAAGGAAATTGACTATTTCCATTGCTTCATTATCATTAGGGTTGCAAGATATAGTAGTTCCTGTGGCAAGAAAAAAGGTCATTATAATTATGGCAAAATAATTCTCAACCTAAATGGAGTTTGTAACAAGATATCTTCATTCACATAAAGAAGGCCCTTAAGAAGTGTGATTGCTAAATCTGGGTGGTAATGCTTAAATGATAGTTAAATCCCTAATGGGTCAATATAGCAAGGGGAGGATACTATGAGGAGGCTGAAAGGAATGATATTTGACTCTTGACTTCTATAATTTATAAATTAGAGTAAGAAGAAAATTGGTGGTTGAAGCCATATGTTTTGTTCAAAGTTTCCTTAAGGAATAAGGTTAAAGATGTATATAAAATATACAAATGCACAAACAACCAATTTTAGTTCATGAGAATATTTCTCAGCTAACTATTATAATACTCTCATTTATTGTTAAATTATAGGTTCTGGAGCCAGTCAGATCCTCTAACAAACGATCCTTCAGGAACTTTCACTGTTAGATCTGGCAGATAATTTACTAATAATTTCAGAAGACTTGGGATGCAGTTGGCTAGTTCATCCTTCCTTCCTTTCTCATGAATTAAAATTTGTTGTTGTTGTTAGTTGTGAAGTGATGTCCGACCCATTGTGACCCTATGGACAATGTTCCTACAGGCCTTCCTGTCCTCTACCATCTTCTGGAGTCCATTTAAACTCACGCCTACTGCTTCAGTGACTCCGTCCAGCCACCTCATTCTCTATTGTCCCCTTCTTCTATTGCCCACAGTCTTTCCCAGCATTAGGCTCTTCTCCAGTGAGTCCTTCCTTCTCATTAGGAGGCCAAAATATTTGAATTTCATCTTCAGGATCTGGCCTTCTAAAGAGCAGTCAGGGTTGATTTCCTCTAGGAGTGTCCGGTTTGATAACTTTGCAGTCCAAGTGACTCACAGGAGTCTTCTCCAGCACCATTCAAAGGCCTCGATTCTTTGATGTTCAGCCTTTCTTATGAATTAAAATTAAAATAATTAAAATAAATTATTAAATTGAATAATTAAATAAAATTAAATTGAATTAAAATAATTGTTACCAAATGACAATCTGGAGAAATGCAGATAGAGTGGCTAATTTACATGAAACATTTTACTAGTGGGTACTTGGTGCTCTCTGAACTTGGTTGTTTTCTTGCAGACATTTTATTACCAAGATAAATAAGATCATCAGTGCACTGATTGATATTACCTAGTCTGGTAATGGAACACCTGCAAGAAAACCTCCAAACTCAGAAAGCACCAAGGACCCCACAGTTCAACCCTGTTCAACTCTTGAGTTACAGATAAGTTTTAGTAGAATTGAAGCACATTGATGATGTTAATTTTCCACCTGCAACTTTCTGGTGCTTGTCTTCCTTTTTCAGCTTTCAGCTAGAGCCAGAAAGGCAATCTGCCACTCAAGGTCTACAAGCACTTCCTAAACCCACTCATTTGCACTGCATGGAGGACCACAATTATTAACTGCAAAAAAATCAATGGTATTGCTTTCTGTCATCTTGATATAAAAACCTCCAATATGCAAATTAAATAGTAGGCCTTAAATCCCCATTTTCTTTCCTGCACACTCCCACCAAAAAATTATAGAAGATGATAGTGCTTCATACTTTCATAATGTAGCTACATTGGCATTGTGCCATCACTCCACTGATTATAACCCTAAATTCCACTACCCAAAATTGCCTATTTCTGTTCTTCTAGACATAGAGCCTCAGATTATGTTCTCATTCATCTAAAGTCTAGAGTTTAATTTATATTTCTACATGTTGTAATGCAACAAATATAACAGGACAAGTGATGAGCAATTATATCTATTTCCTTTCCATTCCATTCCATCACATTCAGTTCTCTAACACTGCCTGAATAAGCCTCTGTAGATGAGAATAGAGGTCTGTAGGGGGTTTGCATAAGTGTACCAACATGCCTATTATCCCTGTACTATTGTTTAATGTTTTCTTATATGTATCCATTTCATGTATTCATAACTATGTTTATTCTTATACCTGTTATCTTTTAATAGCTTGACAAAGAAACAAACAAACAAATTGTTAAGTCCTGGGCATGGGCGTAAGAACGGAGACGAGACATTGGACTGTGACTTCAACTCTTTATTTAACAAGAAAAACTGGAGTGGCAAACCTTTTATAGAGCTTGCTGCCGTTAAACAACCAATGAACTGAGTCTATTGCTTTCACAAGCGTCCAATCAGGGGCTTCCATTAATAGCCAATCAGACTGGCCAAGCCTGACCAATCGCGACTCGCTATTCATGGGCCAATAAGAATTGCAGGATTATAAGCCTGTTGTAAGATGAAGCTGTTTCAGTTATATCGCTACGATGGTTTAATCCATAACACCCCTCCCCCCTTGGTTCCATCTGAGGGGTGGGGTGATGTATTCACGCAGATAGGCAGGCCGCTTTACCTGTCTGCTCGACCTGCGCTGTACCACTGGGTTTCGTTCTGTTCTGGTTCTGGCTCTGGCTCTGGCTCCGGTGGGCTGTTCGCTGGGCTGGATATTGAAGACTGTAGCTCCGGGTTGCCCTCGTCGGCACTGTCTTCCAGGTTCCCTGGATCTGCCTCCGTCACGGTGTTGTCACGTGGCGAGGCCGCTCCCCGGTCCGGTTCTTCCTCGGATTGTGAGTATCCCCTGGGCTGTTGGGTTTTGATTTCTTCTTCATCCTCCTCCATGTTTCTTCCCCCCCCCCCCAGCTGGAGGTTCCGGTGCTAATCGTGAACGGAGTTGGTCTATGTGGCATTTCCACATCTTACCGTCTGCCGTTTGTAGACGATATGATCGGGGTCCCATAAGTTGCATTATAGTAGCGGGGACGCACAATGAATCGCCCGAGAACTTTTTCACAAACACGAGGTCACCTTCCTGGAATGCCCAACACTTACTGCTGGATCCCAGGGACTGTTCAGACGTGTAGTTTGGGAAGAGGCAATCAAGATGCGAGTGAAGTTTCTGGCCCATCAGGAGTTCTGCTGAGGTTTTGTTTGTGGTGCTGTTTGGAGTTATATGTTGAATAAAAAGCATTCGGTTTATTTTGTCGTCAATGTCGCCGTGGTCCATTTTATGCAGGGTCTGTTTTACAAATTGGACCATTTGCTCAGCCCTACCATTGGCTGCAGGGTGATTGGCGATGTTAAAGCATGGCGGATGCCCTGATCAGCCAGGTATTGTTCGAATGGCAGAGTAGTGAATTGGGGGTCATTATCTGAGACGATCAGGAAGTCTGTGGGTAGCGAATAGTTTATTCAGTTTTTTAGTGACTGCGTCTGTGGTGGTGCTTTCCATTTTTTGGACTTCAAGCCAGTTTGAATAGGCAACCACCGTTAGGAGGAAAGTGTGTCCTCTTGTGGGTCCCGCAAAATCAATGTGGATATGGGACCACGGACCTCGAGGTGTTTCCCACTGAGTTGGGGGAGTCTTTGGAGGAGCGGGGTGAGTCTCCTGGCATTTACTGCATTTTGCTACCCATGTTTCTATTTGTCTATCTAAACCAGGCCACCATGGGTAACTCCTGGCCAATGCCTTCATTCGCACAATGCCTGGATGTCCCTCGTGCAGCATTTTCAATACCTTATATTGTTATAAAAGTTAATGAGTCCCAGGAAGACTTGAAGGTCTGTCTTATTCCTAGGTCTCGGGGCTTTTTTTATTGTGGTTAGTTTTTTTTCGGTGGGGTGGATTCCCTGTCTGTCGAGAAGGTATCCCAGGAACTCCACTCTTTCCGTACAAAGTTGGCATTTGTCTCGTTTTACCTTAAGACCCGCGTCTTTGAATTTCTGCAGGACTTTTCTGAGCCATTGTACTAATACTTCTTCAGTGGGGGCAGCTATTAGGATGTCGTCAAAATAAGGCACGATGCCTTTTATGCCTTGTAATAGTCTCTCCATTAAACTTTGGAAAATGCCCGGCGCCACGCTTACTCCGAATTGGAGTCTATTGCACTTAAAAGTGCCTCGATGTGTAACTATTGTCTGGGCTTCTGCAGTTGCTGTGTCCACAGGGAGTTGGTGGTACACCTGAGCTAAGTCCAGTTTCACAAATATTTTTCTGCCACCCAGGGAATGAAGAAGGTGTTGAACCACCGGTATTGGATAAGCGCTCTGTTGAAGAGCATGATTTAGGGTGGCCCGATAGTCCCTGCATGGCTTCATGGACGTTACTATCGGGGTTTCCCAACGGGTGTGGTCAATCGGTTCCAACACACACTGGGCTATCAGTTTATCTAGCTGCTCGTGGATTTTAGGTTTTAAGGCAAAAGGTACTCGACGGGGTTTCAGCCGAATGGGAGCTACATCAGGGCTGAGATTAAATGATATAGGGGTCTCCTTGTACTTCCCTAATGTTCCTGTGAACACATCCTGGAATTCCTGGATGAGGGCCTCTTCCCAGTCATCATTTCTGGTATGGTGTATGCTGGCTAGTTCAATTCCAAGTGGGGTGAACCACTGTAGCCCTAACAAGCTGGGTCGGTCATGATCAACGACAGTTAGGGGAAGCATTGCTATGCAGTCCTTGAATGATACTTGGACATTGCTGGAACCAACAACTGGGATTCTGTTTCCCTGATAGTCTTTCAGGATGATTCGCTGTGTGCTGAGGTCCTGACGGGAAATGGCAGGTATCAGTTGCTTGAGGGTTTTCCAGGATACCATCGACAAGGACGATCCTGAATCAACTTCCATCACACATGGTCAATTCTAAATAGTAACCTTTACTTGTGTTTTCCTTGCATCTAGCGATGAAGCATGGCCGATGATAATGGTTTGGTGGGCCCCTTCTCATCTCGTTGAAAAGGCAGGTGCTTGGTTTCTGTAATAGTAGTGGTTGTTCCATTTGTGGTTCAAATGGTCCCGGTTTTCAGGAGGTTTGCTTATCTCCTGACGGAGGTTGTTCTCCTTTCAGCTGGGACTGGGTGCTCCTCTGCTTCTGCAGACCTTCACGATGTGGTCTTTCTTTCCGCAGTTATGGCAGAGTGCATCGAGGAATTTGCAGTCCGATCGTGGGTGGTTTGCCCCGCAACCTGCACATTGGTACGGATGTCGCTGGTTCCTTTGGTCTCGTTCTGAGTAGAGCCGGTTGACCTCCTCTTCATCACTGTCTGAGGATGACTCGAGGTCTTCATGGTGGGTAGTGGTAGCGTGCTTCTCAGTGGAGGTTGGTGCCTCATCGGTGAGTTGGTGAAGAGGTGCATTCGCTCGGTGCATTCGAGCGGCTGACTTCCTGGTTGCTTCTGCTGCAGTGGCTTCAGTGATGGCATCGGTAAGGCTGATGTCACCTTTTGCCATCAGCTTACTCTGCACGTGCGGTGCATTTAATCCCAGAATTATTCGGTCTCTTAGGGCTTCCTCCAAGTTTGCAAAACCACAGTAACCTCAGTAACTACGAAATTATCAAGGCTCTCATCCTTCCGTTGGTCCCTCTGGTAAAATTCATATCTTCGTATCAGTGTAGGTACTGCGGGTGCATAATGGGCCCTGAGGATTGGAGCGAGGGTGTCCCAATCCATGGTCTTCACTTCTGCCAGTTTTGCTAGTGCTTTAGCCATTTTAAAAACGGCGGGGCCGCAATGAGTCAGGAACACCGCTCATTTCTTGCCAGATGTGGAATCCTTTAAATTGTTGGTCTCCAGGAACATCTGGAAGTGATCTATATATGAGTCCCAGTCTTCGGTTGCTGGGTCATATAGAGAGGGTGGTATGGCGCTGCTAATCATCTTGTCTGTTTCGTGCGCTCTTTCGCCATGTGCTCTTTCTTTGTCCGATGTGTTCTAGTCAGCTCTATTGTCTCCTAATCCCATGCTCATCGCCAGTGTTTTTTTTTTTTTTTTGGAATAAATTTTATTGATTTTAAGGACAAACAAACCATCGTTAACCATTAAGTACATAAAACCTCTTTCCATTATTAATTTTACAAGTCAAGTAGAATATTATTTTATGCAACATAATTCTGTTTTACACCATTTCAATATAAACATATAGATATCTCTTAACAAATTTCTCATTATTTCTCTTTTTGTATTCAATTTCATTGTTACTATTATTATTTTCTATATTTATCCAGTTTATGGTCATCATCTTCATTTCTCTCTGACTTGATTACCATTATTCTCATCCAACATTCCTCCGAGGTTTTATTAATTCTCAAACAAAACATAGATACACAACACACAAAAATATAAAACTTCTTTTAAGAAAGTAGTTTGGCCCCAGATTACCTCTCTTTGTATGGACTTCAATTTCATTCGTGCTCATCTTATATACCATTACCTATCTTATTTACCATTCTATATCTTCTATATGATTTTCATTCTTCTTATTTCTATTTTATTTAATACATTTTAATTTAAATCATTGTATTTGTATTTTGTCCATTCTTTCCAAATTATCCATTTATCTCATTCCCTATAGTAAGAAAAATAAAAGAATTTCTCCTGAAATCACTGATCAGAGTATGATGCCTTTCTATCCTCCCCCTAAATTAATATTTAAAATAACACCTGATACCCAATCTGATTCTGCTTAGTACATTCTACCTACTAACCTTCAAAGAGAAAAAATAACAAATTCATAATAATTAATATAATCAGATAATAAATCTAAATATTAACTCTTATAACATTCCGATTGTCTATTTCAAAAAACAAGTGCTACAATTTTATTAAATTTTAAAATCTGTCATTACTAAACATTTCAATATTTTAATCTTTTATTAATTTTTAAACATTCTAGTTTTCTATTTCTAATACATAGTACCATCTTATGTACCTTGCAGAATCTTCTTTTTTAAAGAAATTATAGCTTACCCTTTATTCCTAAAAAAAATAAATCCTTTTTTCCCATCTTGTTTCATACCTTTGTGGCTTTTCCCTCCCTTTTCCCTTCCTATCTTACCCCCCCTGGCCTTTTAAACCCCCCCCCCTCTACTAACCTCCGCCTTTTTAGCTTTCCCTCTCTGTTGTAATCCTTTCTCCTTTTGCTCAGTAACATTAAGTTGGTTTTGCATCTTATTTTTTTCCTTTCTTAAGTGTTTTTTTTAAGTCTTAAGTCCTTCATTTTCCTTCCTTTCTTTCTCCTTTCTCTCTTAATTAATTCTTTAGATTCACTGAAGATGGCGTCTTCTTCTTCTTTTTCTTCTTCTTCTTCTATTTCCTCCATCTGTTGTTGTATTTGCTGATAATTAGCAAGCGCCATTTCTAAAGAAAGGAAAGCTTCTTTCACAGCGTCCTTACTTTCTTGATATTCCTTTCTAAGTTCATCATCAGATACAGCCATTCTTTGTTCTTCTTAGAGCAACCAAAATGTTTCAAAAGTTAAAACAATTCCTCAAAGTCCCAGAGACATCAATCAGTCCAAACAACGCATGAAGTTCTCACTTTCTCTTCCTGGGGTGGTATCAATAAAAGGGAAAAGAAAAAAAGCCCAATCTTTATTTTACAGCCTTGTTGCAGTCAATTTCTAGTCTCAAGATATTCAAGGCATCTCCTCCAGCAAGATCTTAATATTTTTTTTTGTCCTCTCCCTTCCCATTTATAACAAGAAGCCAAGTTTTTACCTTTTATAAAAAACAACAGGTTTCTCAATGGCCATTTGTTGATTCCATAGGGAAGGAGAGTAAACTTTCCTTTCAGCACCTCAATTTTGTCCCTTGAAATCCTCCTCTGGAAACAAAGTATTTTTCAAAAAGTCATAGTTCTCAGGATTAAACGCCTCTTAAAGTCCTGGATCAGCCAAAAAACTTTCTCTTGTAAACTTTCTCCCCTCTTCCTCCTGCTCAGTCTTACCCAGCTGCCGGCTTCTTTGTGGTGGCCATTGCAGACCACCACTCGACCGCCTTGAGAAAAGGGGGTTTTGCCGGCTGGGGAGGGGGTCTGCACACCCCCAAACCCCTCACCAGCTCCCCCCTATCTTCGGCTGCCTCTGCAAGGAAGCCTTAGCCTCCAAACCCGTCTGGATCGGAGGCACCAAAACGGCTAGTGCGGCAGGGATCGCGCAGGATCGTGAAACCCTGCCGCTGGCGAAGCCGACAAACCAGAAGTCCTCATCGCCAGTGTTAAGTCCTGGGCATGGGCATAAGAACAGAGACGAGACATCGGACTGTGACTTCAACTCTTTATTTAACAAGAAAGACTGGAGCGGCAAACCTTGGCAGCAGTAGCTCTTTTATAGAGCTTGCTGCCGTTAAACAACCAATGAACTGAGTCTATCGCTTTCACAAGCGTCCAATCAGGGGCTTCCATTAATAGCCAATCAGACTGGCCAAGCCTGACCAATCGTGACTCGCTATTCACGGGCCAATAAGAATTGCAGCATTACAAGCCTGTTGTAAGATGAAGCTGTTTCGGTTGTATCGCTAGGTTGGTTTAATCCATAACACAAATAAGTAAATAAATTTTGGGGAAGGATTACTTTTTAGACTAGTCCAAAGTCACCCACCAGGCTTTGTGTCCAAGTGGTATCAGAACTCACATTCTCCTGGTTTCTAGCCTGACATCTTAACTACTACATCAAACTGGGTCACAGTTTCAGTTTCAGATTATTTTTTTCATTTTACTAACCATAAATTCTCTGAACAATACTCGAATTCCATTCGAGTTTAAACATTCTTATATATCTTTCCTGGCAATTATACAAATTTTTCAGAACAAAATTTATTTAAAGTGTACTATACTTATTTTGATGTGTATTTTTCCTGAGTGCCAAAGGATTTTTGCATTTTTAAGCAAAATTCTGAAATTTTCAGACCCAAGTGTTCTACATGTTCTGTTTATTTCATAAGTCTATATTTAGGAAAGGATACTGAGGTTTTGAAAGAGGTCAGGTGTCTACCAGCTGTTACTACCAGCAGAGACAAGAAGCATATTCTTAAGATAGTTAAGAATGCAGGCAAGGACTGTGATGTTAATGTTATTATACATCTTGGTACAAATGATCTATCCTGGAAGGATGTACTTTCTGTTCAGAAAGGCTTCCAGAGCTTGGGGTATGAGCTTAGTAATATGGGCTGCAGGCTTATCTTTTCAGAGGTTCTACCAGTATACAAGGAACAAAAAGGGAAAGGGCAGCATGTAGAGTTTAATGTGTGGCTAAAGGAGTGGTGTAAAAGAGAAGGCTTTGGTTTTATTAGTCATGATGTCTGCAGCTAGTCCAATGAAAAACTATACAAAAGAGATGGTTTGCATCATCAAAGAAAGGGACTGAGTTACTTGCCATTAAATTCACAGATTTCCTGGATAAACATTTAAACATTTAAACTGAACAGTGGGGACAGAGAATTAATGGATTCAGAACATTTATGTCCCCAGCAACCTAAAACTAATAAGGATACCAGTGCATGCAAAATAGATGTTTGTGCAGGTAAGTTATCAACCTTGATGCCAACCAAAACCAAGCATTTAATAGTGAGTGCCATACCATGTGCACTAATCAAACAGGTGGCAAGAAAGTAGGGGCAGGCAGGCAGAGCACAGGTTATGTAGACAGTAAACACAGTGTCAGACATAAAGATCTCAAGTGCCTATATACAAATACACAAAGTCTGGGGAACAAACAGGGTGAACTTGAACTACAAATACATGAAGGTAAATATGATATAGTTGGAATAACGGAAATTTGGTGGGATGAAACCCATGACTGGAACATACTGGTAGAAGGATACAAACTATTCAAAAAAAAAAAAAAAAACCAGACCCCATAAAAGAGTAGGGGGAGTTGCATTGTATGTAAAGGACCACTATATTGTTACAGAGATGCATGACACCAAAGATGAAATCCCCCTAGAATGCATATGGGTCAATATAAAAGAAAAAAAGAATGACATGGCGATTGGTGTATATTATAGGCCACCCAATCAAGCAGAAAATATAGATGTCCTTTTTGCCAACCAAATAACAAACATATGCAGGAAACACACAACAATAGTAATGGGAGACTTCAATTATCCTGATATCAGTTGGAAAACTAATTCTGCACTAAGTGAGAAATCAAATAAGTTCTTAACCAACCGAGCTGACAACTTTGTTGTCCAAAAGGTAGAGGGTGAAAGTAGAGGGACAGCCATACTGGACTTAATTTTTACAAACAGAGAAGAAGTGATAGAGGGAGTTGAAACTGCGGGAACCTTGGGTGAGAGTGACCATGTCATACTAGAATTCAACATAACACAAACACAAGCAACAGAACATAATGACACCAGAGTCTTGGATTTTAAAAGAGCTGATTTCAATAAACTCAGAGAGAACTTGAGAAATCTTCCATGGATGAAAATCCTAAAGGGGAAAACCACTCAAGAATCTTGGGAAACTCTAAAAAGTATGATCATAGAAGCCCAGACCAGCACAATATCACTGAGAAAGAAAAACAAGAAATCCAAGAAGAAACCAGCATGGCTACACAAAGATCTCTCTGGAAAATTGAAAGAAAAAAAGGACAAGTACAAAAAAATGGAAAGAAGGACATACAACTAAGGCAGAATATCAGCAGATAGCCAGAATCTGCAAAGTCAGGATAGCAAAGGCTATCAGGATAGCAAAGGCTCAGAATGAACAAAGACTTGCAACAAAAGTCAAAGATAATAAAAAAAGTTTCTTCCAACATATAAATAACAAGAAAAAAATCAAGGAAACAGTCGGTCCACCAAAGAGAGAAGATGGCAAGGAAGTAACAGTCAACAGAGAGAAAGCAGAACTGCTTAACTCATTCTTTGCATCCGTCTTCACACAAAAAGAAACTATAGCTCAACCCATCAAAGACATAACTGTAAAAGACAGACCAGAAATAAAAGTTAAAATAAGCAAAGAAAATAGTAAGATAACACCTGTCTGATCTTGATGAAAACAAATCACCGGGGCCTGATGGATTACATCCCAGAGTTTTAAAGGAGCTGGCAGAGGTCATCTCAGAACTACTGCATCATTTCTTTCAAAAATCCTGGAGCACTGGGGAACTACCAGAGGACTGGAAAAGAGCTGATGTGGTTCCCATCTTCAAAAATGGAAAGAAAAACAGACCCAGGAAACTATTTAGACCAATCAGCCGAACATCAATACCCAGGAAGATACTGGAAAAGATAATAAAAAAACAGATCTGCCAACATTTAAAAACAAGTAAAGTAATAACTGGCAGTCAGCACAGGTTTGTCAAAAGCAGATCATGCCAAACCAATTTTATTTCATTCTTCAACACAGTGACCAAATTAGTAGACCAGTAAAATACTGTGGACATAATATATTTAGATTTCAGCAAGGCATTTGACAAAGTAGACCACAACCTACTTCTTAGTAAGCTAGAAAAAAGTGGAATAGATAGCACCACCATGAGATGGACTTGCAACTGGCTGGCAAACCATACTCAACGAGTAGTCCTTAATGGGTCTAAGTCTACATGGAGGGAGTAAGCAGTGAGGTGCCACAAGGTTCCGTCTTAGGCCCAGGACTCTTCAATATCTTCATTAATGACTTAGATGAGGGAATAGAAGGGGAACTTACCAAATTTGCAGATGATACAGAAGCTGGCAGGAATAGCTAACACCCAAGAAGATAGGCTCAAGATCCAGATGGACACTGGGCCATATCTAACGAAATGAAATTCAATGTAGAGAAAAGTAAAGTCCTACACTTAGGCAAAAAAACCCAAATGTACACATATGGACTGGATGAAACCAGGCTCAATAACAGTAACTGTGAGAGGGATCTTGGAGTCTTAGTGAATAACCAGCTAAATATGAGCCAGCAGTGTGCAGCAGCAGCCAAAAAAGCTTATGCAATCCTAAATTGTATTAACAGAGGGATACAATCAAGATCAAGGGAAGTACTAATACAGTGATGGCTAAACTTTTCAGCTTGGTGTGTCGAAAACCGGGAAAAAGTGTCGCCTTCCTTGGGTCGTGTGTCACTTCAAGAAATATCAATAATTTGGTTTATGACGGACTGGGCTGGGGTGATCACACAGGGCTGTGAAACTCATCTCCCTGGTCTCAGGGCTGCAGGTGCAGGATGTGGGGATCAGAAGGCCACCTTACAGGGCTGTGAACCTCATGGATCTCCTTTCCTCCTGTAGCATTCCTGAGGTAATGAAATTAACAAACCTCAGTTTATGGCAGTTAAAACTGGTCCTCTGCTGCAAAGATCTTGCGGCAGCGATGACACCACGCCTCCACGCAACAAGCAGAGAGCAGGGATTGGAGCAGAGCACAGGCAGCCTCTAAATGTACAGGTTTTCCCTACATCAACAGGCGTGTCAGTCAAAGTGCCTCAGCGTGTCACGAGTGACACGCGTGTCATAAGTTAGCCATCACTGTATTAATACCACTCAATAAAGCCTTAGTAAGACCATGCCTAGAATACTGCATCCAGTTTTGTTCACCACATTATAAAAAAGATGTTGAGACTAGAAAAAGGACAGAGAAGAGCAAGCAGGATGATTAGGGGACTGGAAGCTAAAACATACAAGGAACAGTTGGGGGAACTGGGCTTGGCTAGTCTAGTAAAGAGAAGGACCAGGGGAGACATGATAGCAGTCTTCCAATATTTGAGGGGCTGCCACAGAGAGGAAGGGGTCAAGCTATTTTCTAAAGCGCTTGTAGGCCAGACAAGGAATAATGGATGGAAACTGAACAAGGAGAGATTTAACCTGGAAATAAGAAGAAACTTTCTGACAGTGAGAACAATCAACCAATGGAACAGCTTGCCCTTGGAAGTTGTGGGAGCGCCATCACTTGAAACTTTCAAGAAGAGATTGGACTGCCATTTGTCAGAAATGGTGTAGGGTCTCCCACTTGGGCAGGGGAGTTGGACTAGATGACATACAAGGTCCCTTCCAACTCTGATTATCTGTTAATATTCCAATGAAATTTTCATTATCATGAAGCATTTCTTACTATTTGGATCTAAAGCAGGCGTGCCCAACTATTTTTGGGCTGAAGGTTGCATTTAGCGACGACGAATATATCATAACCCATAGTACAAAAATATTATTGTTATAATGACATTCCATTGGATTGATTTCTCTTACCCAACACATTAAAACTTATGATTAATTAACAACTTTGCAATTAATTAACAACTTTTTGGGGGTTTGCAGAAGATTTGGGGGGACACATGCAATTTTAGGGCCTGAGATTTTGTGTTCTTGTTTTTAGAAATAATCTTGCTAATTATCTCTAATTTTAATTGCTGCTAACATTGAACATTTCATTTTTTTAAAAAAATATTTATTTAATTTCTATGGCTATCTACTATGTGACCATGGGTGGCAAACAAAATTTAAAAATAATCATTAAAATAATACAAACATTAAAATAAATCAGAGAAGAATAAAGCACCTATTGTAATGACTAAATTAACCATGAAATTTGTCCCTGCACAGACTCAGGGTCCCAGGCCCACACCTAGAGTCAAGTCTTTAAAAACTTGTGATAAGCCACCAGGCTCAGGGGCCATCCTGCTCTCTAGAGGAAGCATGTTGCATAAGGCCTACACTATGGCAGAAAAGGTCTATCCTCTGGTCCCTGTCAACCAGTATTCCTTAGCTCAGGGCTGTCAAACTCCTGGCCCATGGGCCGGATGCATCACACACTGGCCATACCCATGCCCAGTTTAGTGAAGAGGAAAATAGTCCCAATACATCATGTAATGCTGCCGTGACACCATGTGTTTGACACCCTGCTTTAGTTTATGGACCCTAAGCATTCTGCCAGACCAGATGGAACAAGGAGTAACAATTTCCTCAAGTAACTTGATCCAAAACCATGAAAGGTTTTAAAGGTGACAACTAGCACCTTGAAGTGTACCTGAATACACTCTGGCAACCAATGCAGAAATGTTAAATCTGGTGAATAGCCAGCACCATATACTATCCTCACATTCCACAACTGTTGAATCTTCTGAATGCTCTTCAAAGGCAGTCCCATGTACAGTGCATTGCAGTGATCCAGACAGGAGCACATTTGACTGAAAGTATGAACCATTTATTATAATATTTTTCTAAGGCAAAGCAAAAGTTTATTGTATTACTTTCTCTGTGTTTCCGTATTGGGGAAAGTGCAGCAATTTTAGAAGGAACCTCATCCCCAAATTCTTTTCCAATACAAGCTAAAATTCTAATATTTTTACTGTTTTTAAGCAGCAACTGGATGAGTTTAAGTCAGGTTTTTGTTTTGTTTGTTTATTTGTTTGTTGCTATGGCTGTGTGTGATAAAAAATATTATATTGAGACAACTTCATCATCCTCACACTCAGTCTCCTTTGTGTTATGCATCTCTCAGCCTTTCATGATTGCACTTCTGATGCTATGCATTAGCTTAGAACTCTCCCACTTATTTAGCATCTTGATTCAAAATTTGATAGAGTACTCTATTACCTAATGAAAACCACACTACATCTGTGTGAAAAAATAAGGGCAACATCCTGTTTGGAAGTTGAATATATATTTGTTTAAAACTTTGTTTACATGGAAGGTATCTGGAATTACCAAGTGAAAAATGTATAAAACAGTAATTGAATAATGTCTACAGAAGAATATACCTAGAATCCCTCTTGTTCAGATACCTGTTGGAACATGAGATGAGCACAGAGCTGTGTGAATATTTCTTCCCAGTCAAAATCAGGGGTTGAAACTGTGTGATTAAATGTAATTTTGTGTATTGCAGGCAAATGCTTATAGTTTTGTGTATTTCAATATGCTGATTCCTCCAATGACATGTCATCCTTGAATCTTCTATTGCAGAGGCCTAGATGCATCAAGTGCTAGCCACGGCCACCCCCAGTTTAGTGGAGGAGAAAAAAGTTGTGATACACCACATGACAACAATGTGACACCTCAGGTTTGATACTCCTGTTTTATAGATATTACATGTTGATCTGAAATAAAATGATACGTGATATTTTCTCCCTTGGGGGATTCTGTATCATATGGGAGTCCTAAATGATTTTCAAAGAATTATTGAACAGCTTGCCTTCAGAAATCTTCGGTGCTCCATCTCTGGAGATTTTTAAGAATGGACCAGATAGTCACTTATCTGAAATTATACAGGTTCCCCTGCTTGAGCAGAGGGCTGGAATAGATGACCTCCAAGGTTCTATTCTATTCTATTCTTCTATTAATATGTGAAATAAGATTAATGTTGACTTATAAAAGCTCACCACTCTGTGCTGGTGTTTTTATGATACAAAGTACAGAATTTGTATGAAGGTCTCCAAAATCTAAATGTGAAGTTGGCCAATGTTGGTAAGTTGGAAGTCATGGTAAATTTACTTATTTTTCCCTTTCACAAGACAACAAAAGTGAGTGTCCTCTATTGTTAACAAATTCAAGCACTAATGTCTTATTAAGCAAATAACTGAGGTTGCAATGTGTTTAAAATACTTTTTAGGAGGCACTTCCAGATGAATGTTTTACTCCAGGATTGTCTCCAGATTCAATTTTCTCATGATACCATCTGTTTTGGGAAGCTGAGTCCATTTATTTCTGACTCTGTTTTGATTTATTGAAAGCCACACCAAAGCTTATTTAGAACTTTTTTTTCCCTTTGAATTGTTCTGCAGTCCTTCTGGGTGGTTTGTTTTCCAATTGGAAGAAATTTTTGCCTTAACCCACTTCCTAATTCCCAAGCTCAAGTTAGCCATTATGCTGAAGTTGTATGAACTTTTTCTACTAAAAGTTTATCATTGGTAGCGCCAGGCAGTTTTTGGCCTGGAATATGTCTCCTTTCATATATATAGGAACTTTTCTCCCTTTATTCCCTCATCCTTTGAAGATCTACTTGCCATAATAATACATAGCCATTAATGTAACTATATTAAAAACCAATAACAACAACAACAACCAAAGAAACCTAAAAAAAAACTTTTGCAGAATTGTGTAAATCATGAGCCCAAAATATGAACTGTGAGAGGGAAGGACATGAGCAAAGATACTGATTAGCTTACACTTTACTTAATGTCATGTTGGTCAGCTGGAAGATAGAGGTTGATGAGTAGACTCACAAATGTATACCAACAGAGAGCTGCAGAAAATGAAGGCAATTGTGATTGTTTCAACCTGCTTAGTTAGTGAAGGATCAGCAGGTTAGAACTCTGGTGGGATAGAAGCACTTGAAATGTTCTAAATTATGATTATGCTCCACCAACATATGGAATTGTTTTCATTTATATTGTCTTAAAAATCTACCATCCTGCCCTTAGCATGCTTTGCCAAAGAAAATTATTGTATTAGTAACTTATCTTTACTTTAAACCCCCCCCACACACACACAAAAATGTTTTAAACTGATAGAAAGAAATAAAATAAGGGGAGGGGGGAAGTGCAGTGAGAAATAGAAAGACGCTTCTGATTTCTTCTACAGAAAATATATATGATTACAAAATTACCTTTTCTCTATGATTACAATAAAAGCCACTTCTGTTCTTTTTTTTTTTATAATAATCAAAACCACAGCTCTCAAGAGTATTTTTTTTCCATTTCAAGCAAAATGTCTATAAAAATAAGTCTCTGACATTCAAGCCTAAATGTAGCTATTGTTTCTCCCCCCTCTAATTAAGATAGTTAGTCATTTCTGGAAGCTCGTCATCTTTACCATCATTACTCCATTATGGATAGTGTCTAACCTTTCCACGCTTTCTAGCTGTCTGTTTATTAGTCCCAAGGGGAAAGTCTCTTATTTCAGTTGTACTTTAATCTTTAAAGACTTCTAAATCAATGTCCATTTTTGTATTCAAAATGTTGTGGCTTTTTTACATAACTACCAAACATAATAAAATGCTGCTTCATGTTATTCACTTCTCTAAGCAGAAGTAGATTGCACTTCATAGACCAGGAAACATAGTTTGTTTCATCCAACCGGGTTATCAGTGAGAGACTTGTTGAAGTGACTTGTGCCATCTTTACCAGGATAGTAACCCACAATTAAACAGTAAACAGCTGTCTGTATACAGTACTGTGTATTCACACCAACTCTGTTATCTGAGCCTAGTATGGCCTGGTATGGCCTGGGCCCATAACCAGTGTTGAGGTAATTCCCCATTAGGAGAATGAGCGCATACAGGGAGACATATTTGAGAGAAGTATTTGAATAATACATCCAGCACACAGATACACTGTACAGAAATGTTACTTCCAGAAACGTTAAAGCAAAGTTCAAAATAAGAAGTCCAAAGTCATTCACAGGTAAGTCAGTCAGTTTTCAGTCCAGGGGTAATCCAATAACAAAGTCCAGTGTCCAAAACAGTTCAGTAACAGATTTACATCAAATCCAAGAATATCAGTCAATTTAGAAGGAACAGCAATACTCTCCAACAGAAGGAAAACAGAGATTCACTGGGACACACTCTCTTCTGAGACTAAGACCAAGACTAAACAACCAAGGTTTCTGGCTCCATCTTAGGGCCATTTGAGAAACCACACCCAATTACAGTTTTGCATTTTCTTAAAGATACAGTATTAAAATGTCTATCCTGATTTATATATTTCCAACCCAAATAACTGTTAGGTAGCTTACATTCCTAACAGAAGGAATAAACTGGCCTCCCTGAGTATAAAAAAATCTTAAAATCTACTGGTGACTACAGGAGGCCAAATTCAGCACCTGGGTTCAATGTCTAGTCCAAGCACCGGTGTTCTGAAATTGAACACCTAAATACTTAAAATGGAAAACCTGCTTAACAGCATTACCATTGATAGCCCAGTTATACAATTTGCAGGCTCTAGAGAACACCAATACTTTGGATTTGTCATAATTAATGGACAAGTGGTTCTCAACACAGTAAAATGCAGAAAGTAATCTTTTCAGACCTGGCCTTGACAATGAAAGGAGGGCCACATTGTCAGCATAAAGGAGAAGCAGGATCTTTGTAGTTGACAGCTTTGGGGCATGGGACTCAATACGTCCAATGTGTAAGGCCAAGTCAGATAAGAATAAATTAAACAAAAGAGGACCCAGAACACAACCCTGCCCTACTCCATTCTTAATCAGGATAGGATTTGAAAGTTCTCCCTGCAAACCACACCTGACCTGACTAGAGGTCTGGTTGTACAAGGATCTAATTAGGAACAGAAGATGTCTATCAATAGAACTTTTGAGCAGTTTTGACCACAGCAGTCCTCTAGGGACTGAGTCAAATGCTGACTTTAGGTCAATAAAAGCAGTAAAAAGTTTGCCACCTGGTATGGTAGTATATTTATCGACCAGGTGCACTAAGAAAGCAGTGGTCCAGTGTGGCACAGCCCGCTTTAAACCCAATCTGTTCAGCACCAAGTGAGAAGTCTACGTTGGAGATATTTAGCATACAATTTTCCAATGATGAAGAGCAGGCTTATGGGGTGATAGTTGGCTGGATTTTTCCTATTTCCTCGTTTAAAAACTGGAACAATAATTGCTAAACTCCAGGAGGTAGGGATCCTGCAAGAGGAATTGATATGCATGAAGAGTCTTGCTAAGAGAGGAATCCACCACTCAGGATTGGATTTTAGCAGATCAGGGGGTATAGCATCAGGGCCAGGGGCTTTCCCTGACTTGAGTTTGGAGATAAACTCGGTAATCTCAGCATGAGTCATGGGTTGCCAGTCAGGAACTGCAGGAGGCAGCTATGGCCCAAGCACGGTTGAACTTGTTGACACCTGGAAAATGGCCAAGAAATGGTTTTCCCAATCTCTGTTGAAAATACAGCAGAGAGGGAGTTCTTGATGACCCGGCAAGGAGCTGGCAACAATTTGCCAAAATAATCAAGTGTTCTTCTGCTGGATGGAGAGGAGAAGTAGATCCCACTTCTCTCTCTCTTTAGCTTTCTTTTTCTTAGCAATTAGTCCTTTATACTCCCGCTTCAAGTGATAGTAGTCCTCTGGTGGGCATCTATCCCCTCGATTATGATAGAGCAGGTAAACCTGATTTATCTGGTTCCTGAGCATCAGACACTCTTTGTCAAACCAAGAATTACTTCTTGAATGATATGGACCACTCTGTCTACGGACGGCTCCTAGCTCCCTTTGAACACTATTTATTAGTGATTCAAAGGCCAAGATTTTCCCTGGGCCACTACTTGTTAGGAGCTGATTGTATAGGCTGAGACACACCGGAGATGATAATAAGGAGTGGAACTTTCTTTCAGTATTAGAAGACTTTTTGATCCTTCTTGTATACGAGGCCATATAGGAATCTAATATTTGGGGACCTCTAGGGAGATGTATATTTGAGGAAAGCCCAATGATTGTAACCAGGGGGTAGTGGTTGTTCTCCGTAAGGCAGTCCACAGAAAAAGCATGGACAGCCTTTCTAAAAAGCTGGGATACCAGCACAAAATCAATAACACTACTCCCACATGAGGAACTAAAAGTAAACTCACCAGCTAGATCACCTAGGGCACTCCCATTAAGAATTATCTTATTGTATTGAGCTGCTAAAAGGGCCAACTGAATGCCAGCAAAATTTGTTAATTCATCCTTAGAATGTCTGGCTGAAATCAGCTGTCCTATGGCCTGGAGGGTTTCTTGGGAGTAGAATGCCTCAATCGATGAGGGAACTTGGACTCCCAATCAGGCATTAAAGTCACCCCTATAAGGATGTACAGCACTGGGAATTTAGTTTCCATACAAGTAATGTAATTCTCCAGCATGCCCCATTGAGCCTTAGTATCAACTTACCCCATTGTCGGGGGAAAATAAATGTTGAACACTAACAGTTTGCTGCGTCCTCTCTTAATTAGGGCAGCTCCATTGTCTCCACTTTCAAAGAAGTAGAGACCAAGCAAGCTAGATCACCCATAGGCCTTGTCCGGTGGTGGCCAAGGAAATGACCATAAACCCTGTAAGGGATATCTTATCACATGCCCAGGTCTCCTGAAGTAGGACCACATCAAATGAATGAATATAGTTGGCGAATTCTGTGGTACCACACCTTCTCCCTTAGCCTGCTATGTTCCACGAAAGGCACTTAAGTGTGCAGGGGGAGGTTGCCAGATTTAATAGTTATTCTGTGAGATTAATTTTTTCCAGAGTGCCCTTTGGATCCGAAAAGATACACCCGTTGTTAAGTGGCAGGGTCATCCTCTTAGGAGACAAAGGCAGGGAAGGAGGGAGGGGAGGTGCACCTTGTTCATGGGGCTGTAGGGCTCTAAGCGCATTCCAGTTTGTACTTGTGGCATTAATTGGTTGCTTAGCTGGCAAGTATTCGGAAGCACCAACAGACGGAGTTTGAAGTAGCCTTGAATCTTCAAATTTACGAATTAGATATTCTGGAGAGAGCGCCAAGGGAGTTTCTATTGGTAATTCAGAATAGACTCCCTGGAGTCCAAGGGAATCCTTATCAGGTAGTGAAAGACTCCAGAGCTTGGATTTAACTGCATCCAGATGCTTTATGATTTGGGCACTTTCTGATTGTGGAAGTGCATAAAAGGAGTCGAAGAGCTGTGTCTCCTCCTGGTTCCAGAAATTGTCTTGATATAAATCAGTCTCATAAATAGATGGAATCCCAGAGGCACTGACCTGGGGCTTATTTACGAAGGAACCTTGGGTGCCCTGGGCTGGTGTCGCTTCCTTTGGGGCCATTTCTTCCCAGCTGATCAAGTCAAGGGAAGCTTCCTGGTAAGATGTTACTCGCTATGGGGGGTTAATTTGACCAGTTGTAGGAGGAACAGTCAGGCTACCATCTGAGAGGACACCAACTGGAGGTTTTATGTGAATAGGTGTATAATTAGTACGTGATGTAGTATCCGAGATGGCATTCAAGGTTGGCACATTAATATGTGCTGCAAGGATCTTTTGGAGGCAATAAATCTCCTGCCATTCATAAATTGTCGATTACTCAAGAGTGGCTTAATCGACATATCTTTGAAGACTCTTCTTGGCAGAATTCTGAAAGATCTTAACAGGGATCCTCTTCTGAAAAATAGTTTTGGGGTGTTGGAGTTGTCAAAACTGAGTAGCACTCTAGTGCAGTATTCAGGAGAGGGAAAAAGTTCAACCTTCTTCAAATCATCAGCTTTTAGCCCCAATAATTGTAATATATGGCCCCTCACCAGCTGTGTTGAACCCCAGTGAGGTAAGTTGCCATTAATGGGACAAATGATGAGGACCACCTTTTTTGACTGTAAGACCAGATGACTGTTTGCATCAAAAGATGTAAAGTTTGAATTATTGGTAGGATTACATTGGCCAGCGCTTTGGCTGCAGCTTAGCAGGGAGAACCCTGCCACCGCATCAGGTTGCCAAGCTGTCAACCCAGGGCACCCACTGGTAGTCCAGGAAACTAAGTAGTTTAAAGTACTTGATATTTTATCAAGCTGGAGCTGAATGCAACCCAGAAACATTGCTGAGCCAAAAGTTCTGTAAGGGTGGGTTCATTTAAGGATTGGTCTGGGGCCATAGTTTTAGATAAGCCTTTGTTCTCAACTCGGGGGGTGATGCCTGTTAAGTTCTGCGCATGGGTGCAAGGAGCGGAGACGAGACAGTGACAGTGAACTTCAACTCTTTATTAGGCATACTGAACAGAGCAAAACCCTAGGGCAGCAGTAGCCCTTATATAGGGTTGGCTGCTAACCTATTAGCCAATGAGAAACATGGAAGTGTTAAACCCTTGAACCAATGAGAGTTGGCCCGTTAACAACCAATCAGATGTCCCAGAAAGGACTAACCCGATATTGCTATTATCGGCCAATCAGAAGTGCAGGATTAGAACCCTGCTTTTTCTTAAGGTTGTTAAAACTTTATTAAATGCCTTTATTAGTTCATAACACCCCTTCCCCCTAGGTTCCGTTTGAGGGATGCGGAGATGTAATCCTGTAGATAAGCAGGTTGTTTTAACTGTTTATTAGATTTGTGCTGTCCCACCGGTTCCTGTCTGTAGTCCGGCTTCAGCGGGATGTTTTTTGATCTGTCTGGTACAGGCGGTTCCACATCCTCACTGGATGACTCGGTGCTGCTAATTCTGTCGTTGTTGTCCTCCGATCTCTGCAGGCTCGCCTCCGTTGAGGTATTCCTCTGTGGCGAGGCCAACCCTCTCCCTGATTCTTTTTCATGTAATGCACCCGGCTGCTGACTTCCTTCGCTTCCGCTTTCCACCATCTCGAATTCGGCTTCTTCGATATCCCCTCCCCCCTCAGTTTGAGAGTCACAGGAGTCGTGGGAACTGGGTTGTGGCCTAGAGCAAAGCTGATCTACATGGTGTTTCCATATTTTTCCATCCCATATTTGCACACGGTACGATCTGGGCCCGGTGGTTTGAGTTACGGTTGCTTTGACCCATAATGGTTCGCCGGAAAGGTTTTTAGCAAAGACTAAGTCGCCTACCATGAATTCGTGGCATTTTCCGCTAGATCCACAGGGTTTCTTTGGTGCGTAGGACGGGTGAAGCCAGTCGAGGTGGGAACAGAGCTTGAGTCCCATCAACAGTTCAGCTGGAGTCTTGTTGGTGACGCTGTGTGGGGTGATGTGTTGGAGTAGGAGTATTCTGTTTAGTTTGTCTTCAATGTCCCCATAGTCCATTTTGTGGAGAGTTTTTTTAAACAAATTGGACCATGCGCTCGGCCCTGCCATTGGCCACAGGGTGCACTGGCAAGGTTAGCACATGGCAGATACCCCGGTCTGCTAAGTATTGCTCAAACGCCAGGGCGGTGAACTGGGGTCCGTTGTCGGAGACCAGAACGTCTGGCAGCCCATGCGTTGTGAATAGTCTATTCAATTTGTGGATGACTGAATCGGTTGTAGTAGTCTTCATCCTGTGGATCTCAAGCCAGTTGGAATAGGCATCCACTGTTAGGAGGAACGTATGTCCCTTAGTAGGTCCCGCAAAGTCAATGTGGATGCGGGACCACGGCCCCCGGGGGGTTTCCCACTCCATTGGAGTTGCTCTCGGTGGGGCACTGCTGACTTCTTGGCACTTAAGACAAGTCTTTACCCAGGCTTCGATCTGCTTATCGATGCCCGGCCACCACGCGTAGCTTCGTGCGAGCATTTTCATACGCACGATGCCGGGGTGACCATCATGCAATGTTTTCAAAACTGTGTTGTAGCTGCTCTGGGACGACGACTCTGTTTCCCCATAGAATGCAGCCTTTCTGCGAGAAAAGTTCTGTTTGCCGGTTTCTGAAAGGGGTGAAGTCATCAGGGGTTTGTCCTACTAGCCACCCTCGTTTGACCCAGCTGAGGACTCGCGCCAGGACAGGATCTCGTTTCATTTCGATAGCGATGTCTCTGGTTGTTAGCGGCAGTGAATGTAGTGTTTCAATCTGGAGTGTCGTAAGGGTTGGAGCTGGGTTGTCGACGGTTTCCAGAAGTGGGGCATGGCTCAATGCATCAGCGTGGGGAATGGCTTTCCCCAGGCGGTGTTGTAATTTATAGTTGTACGCAGCTAAGAACTCCGACCAGCGAGTCATTTTAGGTGACAATATATAGGGGGCTGGCTTGTCTCCCGCTATAATCCCCAGCAAAGGTTTGTGATCGGTAATAATAGTAAAAACTCGTCCATTCATGAAACCATTTCACAGCGGATACAACAGCAAGAGCCTCTTTATCAATTTGGCTATAGTTATGTTCAGCCTTCGATAAGGTCCTTGAAAAATAGGCAATAGGGGCCTCACTACCATTTGGTAACACATGACTCAAAATGGCTCCTACTCCAAATGGTGACGCGTCACAAGTGATTGTTAAAGGCAAAGTCTCATTATACTGTATTAAAACAGCATCGGAGATAAGTAAGTTTTTCACTTGTCGGAATGTGTGCTCCTCTTGGTGTCCCCAGACCCAGGTGGCTTTTTTGTCGAGAAGTCTATGTAGGGGCTCAGATACGGTCGCTTTCTGGGGCAAGAAAATGTTGTAAAAGTTAATGAGCCCCAGGAAAGCTTGGAGGTCTGTCCTATTCCTGGGTCTTGGGGCATTTTTGATTGCTTTTAGTTTGCTATTAGTGGGGTGAATGCCTTGCTTATCGATTAGGTACCCCAGGAACTCTACTTTATCTGTACACAGTTGACATTTATTTTTTTTAACCTTTAGGCCAGAGTCTTTAAATTTCTGGAGAACCATTTTAAGACGCCTTTCTAGTATTTCTCTATTCGAGGCCGCAATTAAAACGCCATCAAAGTGTGGCACAACCCCCTTGATCGCTTGCAAGAGTCTTTCCATCAGACTTTGAAAAATCCCTGGGGCTATGCTCACTCCAAATTGGAGTTGGTTGCATTTAAAGGCGCCTCAGTGCATAACGATCGTCTGTGCTTCTGCGGGTTTTTTTATTTACAGGTAGTTGTTGGTACGCCTGTGCTAAATCCAATTTAGTGAAGACTTTTCCGCCCCCCAAGGAATGGAGAAGGTGTTGCACGACCGGCACCGGGTAAGCATTCTGTTGAAGGGCGTGATTAAGGATGGCCCGGTAGTCCCCACAAATCCTTAACGATCCATCTGGTTTGATGGGTTGTTACAATTGGGGTTTCCCAACGGGTGTGGTCAGTTGGTTCTAAAACACCCTGGGCTATTAATTTATCGAGCTGCTCGTCGATCTTTGGTTTTAGGGCAAAAGGTACCCGACGAGGCTTAAGGCGGATGGGGGCTACTTCAGGGTTAAGGCTAAATGATATCAGGGTCCCCTTGTACTCTCCTAGTTTGTCTGCAAAGACCTCCTGGAATTCCTGGACGAGGGCCTCCTCCCAGTCGTCGCCTCTGATTTGGTGAATGCCGTCTACCTCGATCCCGAGAGGGGTGAACCATTGAAGGCCTAGCAAACTAGGCCAGTCGCGGTCGATGATGGTCAGTGGTAACAATGATACTTTGACTTGGCTGGAGACGACGACCGGTATTTGGTTTCCCTGGTAATCTTTGAGTATAATTCTTTGGGCTCTGAGGTCTTGACGCTGAACGGCAGGGATCAATTGTTTAAGGGTCTTCCAGAAAACCATTGAGAGGGATGATCCTGAGTCGACTTCCATCACTTCCATCTATGGCGAGCCTCATTCGGATCTTCTTCGCATCTAACGATGAAGCGTGACCGATTGAAATGGTTTGGTGTGCCTCTTCCCGTCTCATTGAAGTGGCCAGTGTTTTATTTCTGTAAGAGTGGTTGTTCCATTGGTGGTTCAAGTGTTCCCGACTTACAGGACGATTTCCTGTGGTCTGGTAGTAGTTTTTTCCCCTCTGAATTGGGCTGGATCCTTGCTTGCTTCTACAGATCTTCCCGATATGGCCTCTTTTCCCACAAGAATGGAAGAGCACGTCGAGGAATTTGCAGTCTGATCGCGGGTGGTTTGCCCCACAACCCGTGCATTGGTGTGGTAGTCTTCGATTCAGCTGGTTGCATTGGTTGCGTTCGGACCGGAGCCTGTTGACCTCCTCCTCATCACTTTCTGATGGCAATTCGAGGTCCTCGTGGTGGGTCGCTATTGTGTGCCTCTCTAGGCAAGGTGAGGTATCGCTGGCAAGTTGACGGAGTGGTGCATTGGTGCAGTGCATTCGGGCGGCCGACTTCCTGGTTGCTTCTGTGGCAGTAGCATCTTTTTTTTTTGAAAAGAATTTTATTGACTTTCTACAAACAAACAAGACAAACAAAATATTAAAACATTAATTCTCATATGTACATCCAGCATGTCGGTTGGTTTATCAGTTTTGTGCATTCATTTTGTAGTCTCAATTACAATTATGTTACATAACAACTCATATTGTCAATCCAAACTTATATATCCTAATATTGCCATTAAAAAGACAACCTTTGACTATACTTTTAATTATTGATGCTTTATGAGATAACAATACTTTAAACAGTTTATTCTGTAAAAAATCATATTTTCATTCCAAATCAATCCTAAAAACACTTTATAAATATAGTGTCAAATAATAAAGACAAGAAAAAAAGTAAAGATATTCCTTACTGTCTAACATTCTAAATATTCTATTATCGTATTCTATCATCTAGCCATTGATAAAAAAGATCCCAAATTTCATAAAATTGTTTATCCTCTTGCTCTCTAATTTCAAATGTCACTCTACTCATCTCAGCACATTCCAGTATTTTCTTAATAATTTCTTCCTGTAATGGTATTTTCTCATTCTTCCAGTTTTTAGCAAATACAATCCTATCCGCTGTTAATACATTTACAATCGAGTATTTCAATTCTTTACTTTATGTATCAGGTAAAATTCCCAATAAAAATATCTCTGGTTTCAAGTCTTTGTGTTTCTTTGTCATTTTTTCCAACCACATGCGAATTATAGTCCAATATTTTCTGGCGTCCTCACAAGTCCACCACATATGGTAATATGAGCTAGGATGATGACATTTCCAGCATTTTTCAGATTTGTTCTTAAACATTCTTGCTATTCTTGTCGGGCCGACAAGAATAGCAAGAATGTTGGGGGAAAGTGCCACCTGTAAAACATCTTATACAAGTTTTCTTTATATGCTGTTGACATCTTATACAAGTTTTCTTTATATGCTGTTGACATTGTCATTTTATAATTTTGAGACCACAATTTTTGCCATTTCTATTAATCAATCCCATATCCAAAATTCTTCCCGCAAACAATCATAGTTTCTTTAACTTGTTCTTCTTCTAATTTAATTCCCAGTAAATAACCATATAATTTTTTAATCACCTTCTCATCAGTACCCATCAAAATCTTATCTAAGTCAGTCTGTTTATCATAGAATCCCTCTGTTTTAGAATCTTCATCATACCTTGAATGTATTTGCGCATATGAAAACCAATTCATCCTTATACCTTGTTCCTCTAACTTTTGAATCGATTTAAGTTCACCCTTTTCATCCAATAGCTCCCCATATCTAACTGTTTGTTCCTTCTTATAGATTATAGGATAGGAAAATGCTTCAATAGTCGATAACCAAACTGGAATTTTCAAATAACATTGTCTTTTTATCTTCTCCCAGTTTAACCACAAAGATTCCCGTATATAATGCCTTCTAAAATAACCCTGTGTTTTAGTTCCCTTATATCATAAAAAAGCATGCCAGCCCAACAGCAAATTGTTGTGTATGTACCATAGTTAATAAAGTAGGAGCTTGAGGTAAAGTTCTGATTCTGGCCCTGCACTTCTGATTGGCTGTTAGGCGGCCAGATCGGATTGGTGAGTTCTGAGGAATCCGATTGGCCCTTAACGGAGAATTCTTATTGGTTAAAAGGGCTAACGTTCATAGCTCGTTATTGGACAAATCTTACAAGGGTTGCCTATATAAGGCAGAATTCACTGTTGTTGTTTTGAGAAGTCACTATGCAAATAAAGAGCTGAAAGTTCACCATTAAGAGGCTGTCTCCATTTATTCCGACCCATGCTCAGTACTTAACACTGGCGATGAGGATGGCACTTGGAGACGTCTGAACTGAAGAAGCCAGGAAGCAACACCAAGCATGTGACATACGACACCAACAACGGAACCATGTCCGGCGGCATTGTACCACCCGCTCCGTTCGATCCAAACCAAGAGGATTGGGAATCCTACATGGATCGCTTCCAAATGTTTCTTGAGATGAACAACTTGAAAGACGCCACGCCAGCAAAGAAAAGGGCGTTGTTCCTGACGCATTGCGGCCCAGCCGTATTTAAGATGGCTAAAGCACTCGCCAAACCTCGAGAAGTGAAGGCCATGAGCTGGGACGACCTCGAACCCATCCTGAGAAACCATTACACGCCAACCGTGCCTACGCTCATGAGACGCCATGAATTTTATCAGAGGAACCAACGAAAAGGGGAAAGCGTGGCCGATTTTGTGGCGGAAATCTGAAATTTAGGGGGCCTCTGCGGGTTTGCTGATTTAGAAGAGGCACTAAGAGATCGAATAGTTCTGGGACTAGATGCACTATGCCTGCAAAGCAAGCTGATGGCGAAAGGCGACATCAGCCTTGCTGACGCCATCGCCGAAGCCACAGCAGCAGAGGTGACAAAAAAGTCAGCTGCACAACTACGGTGAAGCCGCACTCCGGTACCACCACCGGCCAGCGAAATCTCACCTCGCACAGAAGGGCAGCTGTTAAAAACGCACCACGAGGACCTTTCTTCATCATCAGACAGCGACGAAGAAGGGGTCCATCAACTGCAGTCTGACCAGGATCCTCGGCCGAAGCCCTTACGCCTATGCGCTGGCTGTGAAGCAAACTATGCCAGGTCCGAATGCAAATTCGGCGAAGCACTCTGCCATGAGTGCGGGAAATGAGGCCACATTGGCCGGGTCTGCCGCAGCTTACCAGGACTCAGCCAAGCCTCAAAAGGGGCTAACTATTGCCAATCGACAGGAAACCGTCCTGTAAGGCGAGAGCCAGTAAACCACTCCTACAGAAATTGAGCTTTGCAGAGAGAAGAGTCTCACCATGCTGTCACTATCAGTCACGCCTCAGCTTTGGACACTAAGAAAATCCGAGTCACAGTAGCCATCGAGAACCAGACTTGCCACATGAAGGTTGACTCGGGATTGTCCCTCTCGATGGTGTCCTGGAGGACACTCAAGCAACTCATCCCCACAATTCTATGCCAAGACCTCCAATTTCAACGCCTCATCCTCAAGGACTACCAAGGAAATCGAATCCCCATTGTCGGGTCCTGCCGAGTCTGAGTCTCCTTCAAGAAGCATATAGCATACTTACCTCTAACGGTCATCGATAGAGATAGGCCTAGCCTACTAGGCCTCCAATGGTTCATGCCACTCGGCATTGAAGTGGCCGGCGTGAACCGAGTCCGTGGTTGTAAGTGGGAGGAAGACCTTATCTCTGAGTTCAGTGATGTCTTCACGGACAGCTTTGGTGAGTATAAGGGGACCCCGATCTCATTCAGTCTAGATCCAAAAGTAGCTCCCATTCGCTTGAAACCCCGTTGAGTTCCGTTCGCTCTGAAAGCAAAAATCGACGAGCAGCTCGTCAAGCTAATTGCTCAAGGGGTGTTGAAGCCCATCGATCACTCTCCATGGGAAACCCCTATTGTAACACCCTTTAAGCCAGACAGGTCAATCCGAATTTGTGGGGACTACCGGGCCACTTTGAACCACGCCCTACAGCAGAATGCGTATCCAGTTCCGGTGGTGCAGCACCTCCTCCATTCCTTGGGGGGCGGGAAGGTTTTCGCTAAATTGGATTTAGCTCAAGCTTATCAACAATTACCAGCGGATGAAAAAACGGCTCGAGCCCAAACAATTGTAACGCACAGGGGTGCCTTTAAATGTACCCGATTGCAATTCGGAGTTAGTGTAGCCCCGGGGATCTTCCAGAGCTTTATGGAAAGGTTATTACAAGGAATCAAGGGTGTGGTCCCTTATTTTGATGACGTATTAATTGCAGCCCCTATCCAAAAAATCTTACAGGACCATTTGAAATGCGTTCTAAAAAAATTCCAAGAGGCCGGACTTAAGGTAAAAAAAAATAAATGTCAACTGTATACTGACAGTATTGAGTTTCTAGGGTACCAGATTGATAGCCAGGGCATTCATCCTACCGAGAGTAAACTAAAAGCGATAAAAAACGCTCCCAGGCCACGTAACAAGGTCGATCTCCAGGCGTTCTTAGGCCTCATTAATTTCTATAATGTATTTTTACCGCACAAGGCACTGTCGTTGAATCGTTACACCGGTTATTAGATAAGAAAGCATTGTGGGTATGGGGTTACTGGGAAGAGCAAGCGTTCCGGAATGTTAAAAAACTGCTCACATCTGACTCTGTACTTATGCAGTATAATGAGACTTTGCCATTAGTTATAACCTGCGATGCATCGCCTTTCGGGGTGGGCGCCATTTTGAGCCATGTACTGCCTAATGGGAACGAAGCCCCTGTTGCATACTTTTTGAAGACTCTTTCACAAGCAGAGCGGAACTATGGACAAATTGATAAAGAAGCCCTCGCAATCGTCTCAGCTGTAAAAAAAATTCACGAATATGTGTATGGAAGAACATTTACCATTATAACTGACCACAAACCATTGCTAGGGATAATAGCCGGGGACAAGCCAACCCCCTACATATTATCCCCTAGAATGACCCGATGGTCAGAATTCCTAGCTGCTTATAATTATCGCCTGCAATATCACCCGGGGAAAGCCATTCCCCAGGCCGACGCATTAAGCCGAGCACCGCTTCCAGAGACTCTCGACGATCCGGCACCAATGGCAACCATGTTGCAGATCGAAACACTCAACTCGCCGCCTTTGACCGCCCGAGACATCATGAGAGAAACCAAACGAAACCACAACCTAGCTCAAGTCCAAGGCTGGGTAGAACGTGGATGGCCATTGGACCAAGTACCAGATGACATCGCACCATTCAAATCGCGACAGACTGAACTTTTTTCCCAAAAGTGCTGTATCATCTGGCGCGATAGAGTCGTTGTCCCAGAGCGACTCCGGAAGACGCTACTGCAAATTCTGCACGAGGGCCACCCCGGCATCGTGCGAATGAAGGCGCTTGCACGAAGCTACTCATGGTGACCGGGCATGGACCGGCAAATCGAGCAGTGGGTTAAAGCATATCCCAATTGCCAACAAGCCAGCAATGCCCCACCAAAAGCCATGCCTACTGAATGGGAGACGCCATGTGGACCCTGGTCCAGAATCCACCTAGATTTCGCGGGGCCAACCAAGGGCTATACTTTCCTCCTTACAATCGACACATACTCCAGTTGGTTAGAAATTCATCGTATGACGACTACGACCTCCGAGGCGGTGATCAAGATTCTAAACAGACTCTTTGCAACCCACGGATTGCCAGACATCCTGGTGTCCAACAACGGGCCACTGTTTACTGCACTAATGTTCGAGCAGTACCTCGCTGACTGCGGCATCCGCCATGCGCTCACCTCGCCTGCGCACCCTGCGACCAATGGCCAAACTGAATGCATGGTCCAATTTGTTAAAAAGACTTTGCAAAAAGTGGAGTATGACAATATCGATGACAAGGTCAACCAAATTCTCTTTTTGTAACACATAACTCCACATAGCATCACCGGCAGAACTCCCACTGAACTACTGATGGGATGTAGACTCCGCTCCCACCTCGACCGGTTGCACCCTGCTTACGAACCGGAAAAGCCAATAGGATCCAGCGGCCGCTGTCGCACCTTCCAGGTAGGAGACCTCGTATACGCACGAAACTTATTGGGCGACCCGTTATGGATAGAGGCGACAGTAGTACGAGTGACCGGCCCCAAATCCTACGTGATGAAATGCTGTGACAATAAATTGTGGAAATGGCATATCGACCAATTGCGGTCACGACTCGCAACGGCCAGTCAACAACTCCCCCATGACCAAACTGAGAGGGGGAGGTACGGAAGAAGATGAAGTTCCAGGGAACCTGCTCGAAGGGAACGACGAACTAAGTGATACTCAGGAAATGGAGCAGGAAGGAGAAACGTTTGCACCGCAAGGAATTGCATCTGAGCAAGAAGCAGAACCACTGTCAAACAACAATCCACCTCAACAGGATTGCAACCAACCAATCCAATGAAAATCCGAAAGACTTAAAAGACAACCATCCTATCTAAGGAACTATATAACTACACCATAATTAAGAAGCCAGGGGAAAGGGGTGTTGTGTATGTACCATAGTTAATAAAGTAGGAGCTTGAGGTAAAGTGCAGGGTTCTGGCCCTGCACTTCTGATTGGCTGTTAGGCGGCCAGATCGGATTGGTGAGTTCTGAGGAATCCGATTGGCCCTTAACAGAGAATTCTTATTAAAAGGGCTAAAGTTCATAGCTCGTTATTGGACAAATCTTACAAGGGTTGCCTTTATAAGGCAGAGTTCACTGTTGTTGTTTTTGAGAAGTCACTAAGCAAATAAAGAGCTGAAAGTTCACCGTTCAGAGGCTGTCTCCATTTATTCCGACCCATGCTCAGTACTTAACAGAAATCATGACCTTCTAGTGTCAACAATCTAGCCTTTCTTAATGTTATCCATTCTTTGATCCACATCAAACTTGCAGCTTGATAATACAATTCCCAATTAGGCAGGCCAAAACCTCCTCTAATTCTAGCTTCTTGCAAAAGCTTTAGCTTTATTCTCGCTTTTTTACCTTGCCATATAAACTTCAACATGATTTTATTTAAATCTTCAAAATAGTCTTTTCCAAGCCTAATTGGTATTGTTTGAAACAGAAATAGAATTCTGGGTTAAATATTCATCTTAATTGTTGAAATTCTCCCTATTAATGACAATTGCAAGTTTTCCCATTTCTTCAAGTCTGTAGCTATCTGTTGTTTAAATTTAATATAATTATTCTCTTTTAATGTGCTACATCTTGCTGTCAAATATATCCCCAGATACTTAAACTTATTCGTAACCCGGATTTTCAAAAGGTCTGCCAGTTCTTCTCTTTGTCTCAGTAACATGTTCTTTGTCAAAATCTTTGTTTTATCTTTATTTATTTTCAAACCAGCCATCTCACCATATGTCTCTATCTTTTCCAATAACTTTGGAGCTGTTTCTAGCAGGTCTTCCAGAATAAAAGCTAAGTCATCAGCAAAAGCTTGTAGTTTGAATTCTTCCTTTTTAATTTTCATTGCTTTTATGCTTTTATCATCCCTAATATTTCTATTCAACACTTCCAAAGTCAACACAAACAGCAAAGGAGATAGGGGACATCCTTGTCTTGTGCCTTTTCTTATATTAATAAAGTCTGTAAGTTCTCCCTCCATCATTACCTTTGCTGTCTGTTAATTGTATATGGCTTCTATTGCTTGAATAAATTTTCTGGCAAAACCCATCTGTTCCAATAGTAATAACATAAATCTCCAGTTCACGTTATCAAATGCCTTTTGAGCAAAGCCATTTGCTTTTAAGGATGACCCTCATAGTATTCCAAAGTATCCAGGATTACTCTCATATTGTCTCTGATTTGTCTCTTTGGCAGAAATCCATTTTGATCTGGGTGGATAAAATTATTTAAATATTTTTTAAGTCTTTCTGCTAAAATTGAAGCAAAAATTTTATAGTCTGTATTCAATAAAGAAATAGGTCTATAGTTCTTAATTTGCAGTGGGTCAGCCTCTTCTTTTGGAATGTGTAATATAAGCCTCTGACCATGTTTTGGGTATCATCTTCCTTGACAAAACTTCATTCATAACTTCTAATAGTGGGATGCTCAATGATTCTTGAAATGTTTTATAGAATTCTGCCGGAAGCCCATCTGGACCTGGTGCTTTCCCATTATTTTGTTTCTTAAGTGCTTCATTTAATTCCATCATTGTTATATTGCTTTCTAGCATTTCTTCAGTCTCTTTAGGTATCTTCGGTAAGTTAGCATTCTGTAAATGCTGTTTGACTTTTTCCTCATCAATATTCTCTTGTTTATATAGTTGCTAATAAAAATCTCGAATAATTTTCTTTTTCTCCTTATTACCATAACAAACTTGGCCTTGATCATCTATTAGCTTCAATATTTTTCTTGATTCCTTCTCCTTTCTCAATTTATATGCTGGCCATCTACCTGGTTTATTTGCATCTTCAAAGTAATTCTGTTTAGAATTTCTAATTTTCTGTGCCAGTTTTTCTTTCTCTATTAATTCCATTTTATGTTTAATTACATCCAGCTTCAATTTAATATCTTTTTTCTGTGGCATTTTCTGTAATTCTTTTTCAAGTCTTTTATACTCATCATTCAAGGCCTTAGAAGATTGCCTTTTCCTAATATTCTTTTTTCTTGTATAATCTATTATCAAACCTCTAGCATATGCCTTCATTGTATCCCAAACATTTTGCGTTGAAGTATCTTCTTTTATATTTTCTCTAAAGAAAAAAGCCAGTTCCTTCTCCATCCGTTGTATAAAATCTTTTTCCTTTAAGATAGTATTATTTAATGTCCATCTCGATCTTTTTTTTTGTCCCTTCCATTTAATTGTTATTGGGCTATGATCTGCCCAAGTACTTGTTTCAATATTTGTTTCTTGAATATTGGATATTAATTCTGTTGAGATCCAAATCATATCTAATCTGGACCATGATTAATGTTTATTTGAATAAAAAGTATATTGTTTAGCTTTAACATTTCTTTCTCTCTAAATATCTTTTAAAGTTAATTTGTCTGTCATTTTAAAAAAAGACCTTGGGAGAGCCTTTCTATTTTGCTTTGTTGTTGTTGCTATATAGTCCAGTTTATTGTCCACAATTCCATTAAAGTCTCTCATCATAATTATATTAACATAGTCCAGTCCAATTATTTTCATGTGTAGTTTTTTATAAAACTCTTCTTGTTTATCATTCGGAGCATAAATTGCAATCAAGAGTATTTTTATATTATTATCCATTATTTCCACCATTAATACTCTTCCGTCTTCATCCGTATAGATCAGTTTTGCTGGGATAACCTCTTTAATGTGTAGAATCACTCCTCTTTTCTTACATTGAGTCAAAGAAGTAAATATTTTCCCTAGTTTTGGCTGTACTAACAATTGTTCATGTTGTTTTTTAATATGAACTTCTTGTAAGCAAATTATATCGAATTTTAATTTCTCTAATTTATGAAAAGTTTTCCTTCTTTCAACAGCTGAATTGAGTCCATTTATATTCATTGTAATCAATTCTTTTTCTTCCATGATTATGCTTTATATTTAGGTCTAACAGCTCTCGTGGATCTCACTACATGCTGTTCTTTACTATCCACCTGTCCACCTACAGCTCCTTTCTCTTTTTCAGTCTCCAGTTGTTCCTCTTGAAACTCAATTAATGAGACCTCTTTCTCTGCCTCCTCTTCTCTTCTTCCAAAAAATTCTGCATGGAAAAGTTCTGCTTTCTCAGTTGAGTCAATTCTATGTCTCTGCTCTTGCCACGTAAACATTAATCCTTCTGGAATCAGCCATCTATAATTCACTTCGTTTTCCAGGAGCATTTTGGTCAGAAATCGATATTCTCTTCTCATCTCTCTCACTCTTCTGGGTATTTGTTTTAAAACCATAATTTCTTTGCCTTTGTATTTCAATGTCTTCTCTCTTACCACTTGTAGTATTTGCGTTTTAATGGATTTTTTGGTAAATCTAATATGGACTTCCTTTGGTAATTTATTTCTCATCGCATATCTTGTATAAACTCAATATACCTCATCTACTCCATCCATCATCTTTTCCTCTGTAATTTCCAAAGCATCTGCAAAAATTTCAAAAATGTAAAGGGTTTAAAAATAAAAATAAAAATTTGAAGACTAAGATATGATAGAAAGATAACATTAAAAGTAGGTAATAATTAGAATAGGTTAATTTAATCTTAGTTAAGCAGAGAGAGCCTACTTGCCTGCTGCTCCCATCATTGTTTGTCCTGCCAAGTCAAAGGTGCCCCTGACACAAGTGACATTGAGCTGGCCATGCCCACCCTGTCCATGCCCATCCTTGCCTCCCTGAGCTCAAACACAATCTTGATGCAGCCCTCAGTGAAATCGAGTTTGGCAGCCCTCAGTGAAACTGAGTTTGACATGCTTTAAATATTACATTTATACTGGTGTAATTCTACACATCAATATATTGCTTGAAGAGTGCTAATTTTTCTGCAGTATAAGACTCTAGATCTATCTTTCCATCTGATTTATATGTTTTTTTTATTCCTAGATGGCACTCAGAAATTGCTAAGACAATGAAAGAAAGAAAGAAAGAAAGAAAGAAAGAAAGAAAGAAAGAAAGAAAGAAAGAAAGAAAGAAAGTGTTGTGAATGAATAAATGTTAAATAAAGTTATCTTGAGCTTGAAGTCAAGTGCAGGATTCTGGCCCTGCACTTCTGATTGGCTGTTAATGGCAAGATCGGATTGGTCCATTCAGGAGAATCTGATTGACCATTAACAGGCCATTCTCATTGGTTAACGGAGCTAGCGCTCCCAGATTGCTATTGGTTGAATAGTTAATAAGTTGCCTATATAAGGAAGGCTATAGCAGCCATCCAGTTTGAGTTGTCACACCATGTAAATAAAGAGTTTGAAGTTCACTGTTTCTACTGGCTCGTCTCCATTATTTGCACCCATGCTCCAGACTTAATACTGGCGAAGAGGATGGGATGTGGAGATGTCAGAACTGACTAAACAACGAAGAAGACAACCGAGCACGTGACTGAAACACACAACGATAGAACCATGTCTGGCGGCATAGTACCACCCACTCCGTTCGACCCAGTGCAAGAGGACTGGGAGTCCTACATGGACTATTTCCAAATGTTCTTGGAAACAAATAATCTGAAGGATGCCACAACCGGGAAGAAACGGGCGGTATTCCTGATGCATTGCGGGCCGACCATATTCAAGATGGCCAAGGCGCTAGCAAAACTGGCTGAAGTGAAGGCCATGGACTGTGACGTCCTCGAACCACTACTAGGGGCCCACTATGCACTGACCGTTCCAACGCTCATAAGACGGCACGAGTTCTACCAAACAAACCTGCGGAAAGGAGAAAGCATTGCCGGTTTCGTTGCGGACCTCCGAAACTTGGGAGGCCTCTGCAATTTCGCCGACCTAGAAGAGGCCTTGAGAGACCGAGTAGTTCTAGGATTAGATGCTCTAAACGTGCAGAGCAAAATAATGGCTAAGGGCGACATTAGCCTTGCCGATGCCATCGCTGAGGCTACGGGAGCGGAAGCGACCAAGAAGTCGGCTGCCCAACTATGCCGAAATTGCGCTCTGACACACCAACCAGCCAGCGAACTTTCACCTAAGTCTGAAGGACAGCTTTCGACGACCCACCATGAGGACCTCTCTTCATCGTCAGACAGCGACGAAGAAGCGGTCCATCAACTGCGGTCTGATCGGGACCGTTACCCAAAGTCCCAGCAACCGTGCGCTGGCTGTGGGGCCAACCATTACCGTTCTGATTGCAAATTCCGTGACATGCTCTGCCACGAGTGCGGAAAACGAGGCCATATCGGATGGGTCTGCAGAAGTATCCTCGGACCCAGCCAGACCTCAAAGGGGGCCAATCTTCGCCAATCGACAGGAAACCGTCCTGTAAGGCGAGAACCAGCAAACCATTCCTACAGAAACTGACCCATGAATCAGCTAACGAGACAAGAAGAGGCTCACCAAACACTCACTATTGGCCATGCCTCTTCATTGGATGCCAAGAAAATTCAAGTTAAAGTAGAGATCGAAAATCAGCCTTGCCAAATGGAAGTTGACTCGGGATCGTCTCTTTCAATGGTCTCCTGGAAGACCCTCAAGCAACTCATCCCTACTATCCAGCGCCAAGACCTTCAATTCCAAAGGCTCGTGTTAAAGGACTACCAGGGGAACCGGATTCCAGTCGTAGGATCCAGTCGAGTCTGGGTTTCGTTCAAGAACCGCACAGCGTACTTACCCCTGACGGTGATCGACAAGGACCGGCCTAGCCTGTTAGGCCTGCAATGGTTCCCACCACTCGGCATTGAAGTGGCAGGCATTAACCGAATCGGCGGCAGCGACTGGGAGGAGGACCTCGCCCATGGATTCAAGGACGTCTTCGCGGAAAAGCTAGGCGAGTACAAGGGGACCCTGATATCTTTTAGCCTTAATCCAAAAATAACTCCCATCCGCCTTAAGCCTTGTCGAGTTCCGTTCGCACTAAAGCCAAAAATCGACGAACAGCTTGATAAGTTGATAGCCCAGGGAGTGTTAAAGCCAACCGATCACTCTCCCTGGGAAACCCCAATCGTGACACCAATTAAGCCGGACGGCTCAATTAGAATTTGTGGGGACAACCGAGCCACCCTGAACCACGCCCTGCAACAAAATCCATATCCGGTGCCGGTGGTGCAATGCCTCCTCCATTCCCTGGGGGACGGAAAAGTCTTCGCTAAACTAGACTTAGCTCAGGCTTATCAGCAACTGCCGGTTGATGAAAAAACGGCACAGGCACAGACAATTGTAATGCACCGAGGTGCCTTAAAGTGTACACAGCTCCAATTCGGAGTCAGTGTAGCCCCGGGGATTTTTCAGAGCCTAATGGAGAGACTTTTGCAGGGGATCAAAGGCGTTGTCCCCTACTTTGACGACGTGCTCATTGCTGCCTCCACTCCAAAAATCTTACGGGATCGTTTAAGACTGGTTTTACAAAAATTCCAAGAAGCAGGCCTTACGGTGAAGAAAAATAAGTGCAAACTGTGTAGAGATCATGTTGACTTCTCAGGGTACTTAATTGACAGTCAGGGTATTCACCCTACCGATAGCAAATTGAGAGCAATAAAAAATGCTCCCAGACCCCGGAACAAGGCCGACCTCCAGGCATTTTTAGGCCTCATCAATTTCTATAAATTGATGCACAAGGTGACTGTTGCTGAACCTTCACATCGCTTTCTAGATAAAAAAGCCAATTGGGTCTGGGGTCATAGAGAAGACCAGGCGTTCTGTAATGTTAAAAAACTACTGACTTCTGACGCTGTACTAATGCAGTACAATGAAACCTTACCATTAAATATCACATGTGATGCATCACCTTTCGAAGTGGGCACCATTTTGAGCCATGTACTACCTAAAGTTAGCGAGGCCCCTGTTGCTTATTTTTCAAAAACACTCTCGAAAACCAAGCGAAATTATAGCCAGATCAATAAAGAAGCCCTGGCAATTGTATTAAAAGATTCCATGAGTACGTGTACGGCCGGGCTTTTACTATAGTGACTGACCACAAACCGTTGCTTGGGATAATCGCTGGGGATAAGCCAACTCCCTACATACTTTCTCCCAGGATGACCCGCTGGTCAGAATTCTTGGCTGCCTACAATTATCAGCTACAATATCGTCCCAGTATAGCTATTCCCCATGCCGACGCGTTGAGCTGTGCACCACTCCCTGAAACCATCAATGATCCTGCACCAATGAGGACAACGTTGCAGATCGAGACACTTCATACGCCGCCATTAACTGCCCGTGATATCGTGAGGGAAACAAAACGCGACCCCATCTTAGCACGAGTCCTCACATGGTTGGAACATGGATGGCCATTGGACCAAGTACCAGATGATTTTGCACCATTCAAAAGTCGTCAAACAGAGTTGTTCTCGCAAAAGGGCTGTATCATCTGGGGCGATAGAGTCGTTATCCCAGAACGACTCCAACAGGCACTACTAAGAACCTTGCATGATGGCCACCCTGGCATCGTGTGCATGAAGGGCCTCACATGTAGCTATGTGTGGTGGCCAGGCATCGACACACAAATTGAATCGTGGGTCAAAACTTGCCAGAGATGCCAAGAAGTAAGCAACGCTCTACCAAAGGCAACCCCAACCGAACGGGAGACACCGCAGGGACCCTGGTCCCGTATCCATCTAGATTTTGCAGAGCCGACCAAAGGCCACACATTCTTGTTAACTGTCGACAGCTACTCAAATTGGCTCGAGAATCACCGAATGAGGAACACGACCACCAAAGCGGTCATCAAAAGACTGGAAAGACTGTTTGCAACCCACGGATTACCAGACGTTCTGGTATCCAACAATGGTCCCCAATTTACCGCGTTGTCTTTTGAACAGTACCTGGCTGACCGCGGTATCCGACATGTGCTCACTTCTCCTGTGCACCCTGCGGCCAATGGTAGGGCTGAGCGCATGGTACAATTTGTCAAGAAAACCCTACAAAAAATAGACTATGACAACATCGACGAGAAAATCAACCGAATCCTTTTCCTGCAGCACATCACACCTCACAGCGTCACCAACAAAACTCCCGCCGAGCTGCTAATGGGACAGAAGCTCCGCTCCCACCTCGACTGGTTACACCCAGCCTACAAACTGGAAAAACCACTCGGATCCAGTGGCCGATGCCGTACCTTCCAGGTAGGCGATTTAGTATTTGCTAAAAACTTATCAGGCGATCCGCTGTGGGTAGAAGCGACGGTAATCCGCGTAACCGGTCCAAGATCATACCTTGTTCAGTGCCCTGATGATACACTTTGGAAGCGCCATATTGATCAACTACGATCAAGGCTGCAGTCACGCCATTCTGAACTCCCTTATAACCAAACTGGGGGGGGGGGGAGATACAGAGGAAGATGAATTTCAACTACAGGAAAATCTTTTCGAAAGGAATGATAGCGGAACAGAAATGCGGAACAGGAACCAGGGATGGGAGTGAGTTCACCTCAGGGAGTTACCGAAGATATTGGTCACAACGGAAACGCGAACTCTGAACCAGAGGCACCCCTTTCGCCAAACAACGATCTACCTCAACAAGAGTACAGCCAAATGCCAGGCGCACAGAGAAAATCAAAAAGACTAATAAAACAACCGTCCTACCTCAAGGACTATGCGACCACGCCCCGTAAGCAGAAGCCGGGGGAAAAGGGTGTTGTGAATGAATAAATGTTAAATAAAGTTATCTTGAGCTTGAAGTCAAGTGCAGGGTTCTGGCCCTGCACTTCTGATTGGCTGTTAATAGCAAGATCGGATTGGTCCATTCAGGAGAATCTGATTGGCCATTAACAGGCCATTCTCATTGGTTAATGGAGCTAGCGCTCCCGGATTGCTATTGGTTGAATAGTTAATAAGTTGCCTATATAAGGAAGGCTATAGCAGCCATCCAGTGTGAGCTGTCACACCATGTAAATAAAGAGTTTGAAGTTCACTGTTTCTATTGGCTCGTCTCCATTATTCGCACCCATGCTCCAGACTAGAAAGAAAGAAAGAAAGAAAGAAAGAAAGAAAGAAAGAAAGAAAGAAAGAAAGAAAGAAAGAAAGAAAGAAAGAAAACATCAGCAGTTAAATTGGAAAAAAAACTGTTTAAAAAAAATACTGGGTTCTTTTCTAAAGGCAGGAAGAATAAGGGCTGAGAATCACCTTACTGTATCTGAAATGTAAATAAAGTTTGAGGTAGAAAATCTTTACAAATAATCTTTAGTTTTAATTAAGCTTTAATTAAACTAAACTTGTAATTCAACCCAGGAACTATTCCTGATAGTGAACAACTATATTTCAGACATTCAATTTGCTCACACTGTCCTTCCTTCCAATATTTCCAAGCTATGTACATTGTCTCAAGGGGACTTGTAACTGAATTCCCTTAGAAACAGATACTCTGCCCTCCATATTTATAAAGGCTAGACTTTAGCCTTTCCTGTTCCAATTATGGAGTCTGGAGATATCAAAGGAAAAATACATATGGTGATAAGTTCAGCAGACATGATTCATATCTCTACATATGTTACAACTATAGCTCTTTTTTTTAGATACTGTCTAAGCAGACCTATGATTCCTATCAAACTGGTGTATGTGTGTGTGTGTAAGAGAAGAAACCTCATCATGCTCACTAAAATGAAGAGAAGTCTTTATCCTTATCTTTCTTTTTATCTGACCCAACACTTATTTACCCATTAGGTTCTTTTCCTCATTTTCACATCCTCACCTAGTAATCCATTCAAGGAAGAAGCTGCATTTCTTTTCTAATTAGAAAATGATGAATGAGACCTAATGCATTTGAAGAGTATTTGAGCCTGCTTTGGATTTCCAAAATTTTCATTTCTGAAATTCTAAAATTTTCACCTTGGTGATTTTTCTGCTGGTGGTTAATTGCTGTTTGAATTTATCTTTTATTTGTTGTTGTTGTTGTTAAATTGGGAATATTGGGCAAAGTTAATCATGTTTTCATTGAATTTCACACACACACACACACACACACACAGAGGACGGATGAAAATTTACGGACCAGATGCAGAAATCATATATTGCATCCACCTGCCTGCTTTCTTTTCTTCCAGAGACAATTACAATCACAATTGACAGAATCTATGCTTCCACTATCAATATAGGGTTTAAAAATCTTAGCCCCTCACAACATTAAAGAGGAAAAAGCAACATCTTTACCAATATGCATAATATTACCAGTATTATGCATATTGGTAAAGTAAAACTATATGTGAAGTAAACACTACTTTTTCTTTCCTTCAATATGTAGTGTGGCTTTCAACTATTATCTCTTCCTGCAAACAAGAATTCATAATTCCACAGGATATTTAGTACCATGCAATTTTTGATCAGAACTTTGAAAATGATTTGCAAAATTTAGTTGATGTAATAATCATAATTTTAAATATACTATAAATGTAAATAATATCAATTAGACACAGTGGTTTACCTCCTTCTGAGGACCCCATCATTGGATCCAATCATTTTCAGTAACTTTTGTCACATCTTTCCTTTTTAGAGAAGGTTGTTAAGGAAGTGAACATGCAGTCTCAGAGAAATCTGAACCAAATGGATATTATGAGAAGAGAATATAAGTAGCTCATGGGGGGACCAGTAGAGTCCTTGATATTCTTGAGACTGGTTCTTTGTTTGCAGATGTTTCATTACCATACTAGGTAACATCATCAGTGCTAGTGAGTGTGGGCTTTGCTCCTTGTTTATATACAGTACCTTCCCTGCTAACTACCAAGGAGAAGACCACACCAACAGGCAAGATACTATATATAAACAAGGAGCAAAGTCCACACTCACTATCACTCATGATGTTACCTAGTATGGTAATGAAACATCTGCAAACAAAGAACCAGTCTCAAGAATATCAAGGATTCTACTGGTACCCCCATGAGCTACTTATATTCTCTTCTATAATATCCATTGGTTCAGATTTCTCTGAGACTGCATGTTCACTTCCTTAACAACCTTCTCTAAATAGGAAATGTCTGTAATGAAATGCCTGTAAGCAAACAACCAAACTCAGAGAACACGAAGGATTCCACAGAATGGATTATCTGTTACCTTTTCACTCAGGTTTCAAGCCTGGCCATAAGGATAGACCAGAATTTGTTGCACTTGTGGAAAAACCTCTGGCAGGAAAGGGATGGGATGTTGTTGTTCCATCCTGAGTCTTCTTGATCTTTCATTGGCTTTCAAAACTACTCATCATGGTATCCTTATAAACAGTTTCAGGGATGGGGACTGAGAGGCATGGTTTCACACTGCTTCTCTTCCTTTCTATCATGCTGATTCCAATCAGTTTTATTGGTGGTGGGAACACATCTAGCCCTTCTCTGTGAAGTTTCACAAGGCTTGATGTTCTCCTCATTAAAATATACATGAATCCACTAAGTAACATGAGCTTTACATCTTTACCTCACCCCAACGATGCCATGGGGCTTCTATCTCTGTGTCTGGAGGCTCTGAGGCTAGATGGGGAAGAAACCTGGAAATACAAAATGGCTATGTGATTTACTTTTTCTACAGTGCTTTGCCATCTTTGTTCTGGATAGGGTTGTATTATCTGAAAAGAACTGGTATACAACTTGGGAATTCTCCTGGACTCATGATCCTTCTTGAAGAGTCATAGCCATAACCAAGTGTACTTTCACATAACTTCATTCTGCAAACCAATTATGGCCTTTCTTGAACTGGGAGGGTTTGATCTGTCACTCATGCTTTAGTCACCTCTTGAAGAGAAAAAATAGAAAATTAGCCATCAGTCTTAAAAGTGCCATAATCATCTGGGATAAAAGAAGTTCAAGCACCATAACAGAATAGCTGCTGATTAGATTAGATTAGATTTGGGAGAGAGGCAAATTAACTGTTTTTTCAGTAGATATGATGAAACAGTTTAGAGTCTATAATCTTACTCTACTAGGGATCTTGATGGATTTGCTGCATGTTGGATAGCTGAGAAAGGATCAAAGTTCAGTTCATCATAAGTTCAGCTGGCGTGCTTCCTCTTTTAAACTTGAAGCAGAACTGCTAAGATTGTCTTTGTTATTTCACAAAGCTTTTAGCATGGATTAAAGTTCTGAATTCCTTTTTGGATCTGAATTGTTTAGTTTATTATTTGATCTTTTCTGAGAGTTGCAATTGTTTATTTTGTAGTGGAAAAACAATGTTTAGGACAAACAAATGAGCCGTACTATTTTAATCTATGGTTATAGACTCATTGCATGATTTCCAACATCTCCTCTAAAGAATGATCTTGGAAATAGAATTTGGATAAAATAAGTTCAAACAGATTATAACAATTTGCATTTTATAGAACAGAACTTTCTTTCCATTAGTTTTATAAGGAAAAGTTGCTACATGGCATTCAGAAGAGAGTGATTGGAATAAAGATTTGATTGCTGTTCTATGATATGTATGCAAGCAGTAAATTACTATGTCAAGAACTAAATGGATGAGACCTCAATCCCATCAGCAGTATCCAATATGAATACAGTATGATACTGGATACTGAGATCTTCAGTCACTTCTGATTTTTATTTTAAAAAAAAATTATGAAAAGTTTTAATTACAATAACAAAAGATAACTAAAACAGAAATAAAGAAAAGGATGGAAGCAAGAAAACAAAAAAGGAGAAACCCTCAGAAAGCAACTATTCCCACTCATCACAAGTATAAAAAATTTCACTATTCTCTTAATTAACAGATATAAACTTTTCAACCCTTAACTCATCTCTTAATATAGGCAAATCCAATTAAATCTCCAATCCAGGAGTCAGCAAAAAATCAGAGACCTAAAATAGTAACAGTAATTAACAGATATAGAACATAGCAAGCCACATCACAATTCTTACTTGTAAGCAAATCCATGTTTAGAAGGCGTAAAGTAGTCCCAGTATCATAGTATGAACAAAAAACTGAAATTTAACATGACAAAGAGGGATAATTTCTCCTTTAAAGAGAACAAGCTTATAAAAACGGTCCTTTCTTTAAGTGAAAGGACAATTAAATACAAAGCCAATTTAAATGCTGTCAGATTAGGATAAATAAGTAACAGTAGAGGAAAAAAATATTAACTGTACTATATAAATTGTAACACCAATACACAGCATTTTTACTGTCTAGATGCCAGAAAATCTATTCAAAAGATTCAAAAGCTATTCAAAAGCTATTCAACACCACAGACAATACTACTATCTTTCAAAAAGACCTCAACTATGTATTAGAATGGTCAAACAAATGGCAACTTCAAATCTCAACAAATAAATGCTCTGTCTTACATATTGGCAAAAAAAAAAATCAGAAAATAAAATACAAGCTGAATAGTCAGGACCTTGTTGATGATCCAAACTCTGTCAAGGACCTTGGAGTACTCATGTCAAATTATCCAAGTACTAGAGCCCACTGTAACTATAGCCAAAAAAGCATTAAGAGTTGTTAACCTAGTCCTATGTAGCTTTTTCTCTAGTAATATCACACTACTAACTAGAGCATACAAAACATTTGCTAGACAATACTTGAATACAGCTCATCAGTCTGGAAACCATATCATGTATCTGATATTAACACAATTGAAAAAGTCCAGAAATATTTCACAAGAAGAGTTCTCCGCTTCTCTACTCATTGCAGAATACCTTTTGCCACCAGACTTGAAACTCTAGACCTAGAAAACCTAGAAGTACACTGCCTTCGGTCCGATTTAAATATAGTTATCTAAATATCTATATAAAATCATACATTGCAATGTCCTACCTGCAAATGAATACTTCAGCTTCAATCATAACAATATAAGAGCACACAACAGATATAAACTCAAGGTTAACCGCACCAAACTTGATTGCAGAAAATACAACTTCAGCAACAGAGTGGTCAATGTCTGAAATACCCTACCTGACTCTGTGGTTTCTTCCCCAAACTCCAAAAACTTTAACCTTAGACTGTCTACTGTTGACTTCACCCTCTACCTAAGAGGCCTGTTGGGGCATGTATAAGTGCACCGTCTGCATGTGCATGCCTACCGTCCCTGACCTATTGTTTATTTTTCTTATATGCATCCATCTCATGTATTCAAAACTATGTTTTTACTTATGCCTGTTATCTTGTAAGTGATTCATAAATCAAATAAATAAACAAACAAAAAAATTTAAATAAATAAATAAATAAATAAATCCCAAAATAACTACCCAAAATATCAATCCTCATCAAATAAAACAAGTTTCACTTTTTAGTTCTCCAATACCAAGAAGTTTTTCTTTCCCACAAAAATATATTTATATTTAAAATTAATTTAAAATTCATAATATTTAAAATATAATATTCCAATGTTCTCTGAGCTCTTAATCCATTTAAAACTTTCTATTGATAAAACCTTCTCTTGCTTTTTGCTATCTATTTTAAATTCTGGAAGATTATAAAAATGCATATTCATTTTCTTATATTAAGAATTGAAGGCTTTCACCTGGTGTTTTGATGTTTGTCACTTTGAAGGTGTCTAATTTCTTTAAAGCAATCAGTAGGCAATTATTGGATGTTATCAACAGGGGAAGGGTTAAATGAGTGTCCTTTGTTAGGCTCCATTTTTGACTGAAACAAGTATGGCAAATTCTGCCAGCTCCTGGTTCTCCCGCCCTCAGAAATTGCTGCTTTGCAGTCTCCTTGTGAGAAGCAAACATGTGGAGCACAATTTGGAGGATCTCATATTCTCTCTTTGTCCAGAAAAGGATGGAGGAACCAGTCTACTTGTCAACTTCTTGTTCATAGTCAGAAACATCACCATCCTTCCCTGAAATCCAGTCACTCTGACTGCATGATCCAATGATATAATTTTGCTAGGATTGTCTGTCAGTGGTCGATTTTTTTCTGTTCATATACTCAGGACTTGATAGCTAGTCAGCTTGCCTCCTATCCAATTATTTTCAATTGAAGTCTTATTTTTGCAATCATCAACCTCCTCCAATGAATGTTGCCTATACATTTTGTGTCCAAAATACTTTATTGTTAGCAAATACTGTAAATAGTATAGTTTCATTTCATCACATTTTTATTGAATTCTCTTCTTGCAGTTCAAGGCACTCTTAACAATTTTCTTCAACACCATAATGCAAAGGCATCTATTTTTCTTCTTTCAGCTTTCCTGATTGTCCAGTTTTATAGCCATATGTAAACTATGGCCTTGTTTATTGTAAATGTGATATCTTGCATTTTAATATTTTGTGTACATCTTAGTCCTACACATCAGATGTATCTTCATCTCACAGTCCCCATCACCATTAATTTTTGAGAATAGGCAGATAAAGTCTGTTACTGCTTCAGCAACTCATATACCCGTGTACATTTGTTTGGCATTTTTATTTACACTTTTAAAGCAGCAAATTAGCTTTTATGTTTCTTTAAAAAAAAAACCATTGTAAGTCTTCCTTGTTTCCAGCCACCAAAGTGGCTTCAACAACTTATTGGAGGTTTTCTATGTTTTCAATCAATTTTAATTTAATTTCTATATATTTTAGCATCTCTCACAATATACTTTGTATATGTAAAAAAATAACTTGTACAACTTAATTTTCCCCATTTATAAACATTTATTTGTTCAAAATTCGGTTCTAACTGTAACTTCCTGGTATTTATATAAATTCTTCGGTCAACAGATGAGGTAGCACTGGACCTCCATTTTTAAAGAGCAACTCATAATCTGTTGTGATGTACTTAATAAAAAATTATTCAGTAAAGCAAGACTAAATGCTCTTTGGGGATTCCCTTTCCTTTTTAATATCCACTGTGTATTAGCAAGGCAATGTCTAGGACCTCTGCTTCCTCTGATTCTAGCTTACATATCTGGCAGTTCTCATTCCATTTATTTTGAAATGTGGATTACAAAATCTTGAAAAATGATTTACTGACTTGTGAAATAAGTACAGTTGTTCAGTAGTTTTAGTATTCCTTTACACTATCCATTTGGGGTATATAAAATCAACTTTTTAAGTCCATTGTCCACAAATATATTTTCTATGCCTGCTTACAAATCATATGCTGCACCGTAACCAAATCATCTTGTCAGATTTGAAAAAATTCAGCTGGTGCTGTATTAAATCAATTGTTTGGGCTTTCATTTTTAGTCTTTTTCTGGATGTAATCTGTTGTGTATGTACCATAGTTAATAAAGTATGAGCTTGAGGTAAAGTGCAGGGTTCTGGCCCTGCACTTCTGATTGGCTGTTAGGCGGCCAGATCGGATTGGTTAGTTCTGAGGAATCCGATTGGCCCTTAACAGAGGATTCTTATTGGTTAAAAGAGCTAGCGTTCATAGTTCGCTATTGGACAATTCTTACAAGGGTTGCCTATATAAGGCAGAGTTCACTGTTGTTGTACTGAGAAGTCACCATGCAATAAAGAGCTGAAAGTTCACTATTCAGAGCTTGTCTCCAATTACTTCGACCCATGTCCAAGTACTTAACACTGGTGACGAGGATGGGATGTGGAGACGTCTGAACTGAAGAAGCCAGGAAGCAATACCGAGCACGTGATAAGACGAGGCCAACAACGGAACCATGTCCGGCGGCATCGTACCATCCGCTCCGTTCGATCCAAAGCAAGAGGATTGGGAATCCTACATGGATCGCTTCCAAATGTTTCTCGAGACAAACAACTTGAAGGACGCCACACCAGCAAAGAAGAGGGCGCTGTTCCTGACGCATTGCAGCCCAGTCATATTTAAGACGGCTAAAGCACTCGCCAAACCTCGAGAAGTGAAAGTCATGAGCTGGGACGACCTCGAACCCATCTTGAGAGACCATTACGGGCCAACCGTGCCTACACTCATGAGACGCCACGAGTTTTATCAGAGAAACCAACGGAAAGGGGAGAGCATGGCCGATTTCGTAGTGGACCTCCGAAATTTAGGGGGCCTCTGCGGGTTCGCCGATTTAGAAGAGGCACTGAGAGATCGAATAGTTCTGGGATTAGATGCACTAGGCGTGCAAAGCAAGCTGATGGCGAAAGGCAACATCAGCCTTGCTGACGCCATCACCGAAGCCACGGCTGCAGAGGAGACTAAAAAGTCAGCTGCACAACTACGGCGAAGCCGCACTCCGGTAACACCACCGACCAGCGAAATCTTACCCAACTCAGAAGGGCAGCTCTCAACAACGCACCACGAGGACCTCTCTTCGTTGTCAGACAGCGACGAAGAAGGGGTCCATCAATTGCAGTCCGACCAGGACCCTCGCCCGAAGCCCTTACGCCCATGCGCTGGCTGTGGAGCCAACCATGCCAGGTCCGAATGCAAATTCCGTGACGCACTCTGCCATGAGTGCGGGAAACGAGGTCACATCGGCCGGGTCTGCCGCAGCTTGCCAGGACTCAGCCAGGCCTCAAAAGGGGCTAACTATCGCCAATCGACAGGAAACTGTCCTGTAAGGCGAGAGCCAGTAAACCACTCCTACAGAAAATGAGCTTTGCAGAGAGAAGAGGCTCACCATACTATCACTATCGGTCACGCCTCAGCCTTGGACACTAAGAAAATCCGAGTCACGGTAGCCATCGAGAACCAGTCTTGCCACATGGAGGTCGACTCGGGATCGTCCCTCTCGATGGTGTGCTGGAAGACACTCAAGCAACTCATCCCCACAATTCAACGTCAAGACCTCCAATTTCAACGCCTCATCCTCAAGGACTACCAAGGGAACCGAATCCCCGTTGTTGGGTCCTGCCGAGTCCGAGTCTCCTTCAAGAAGCATACAGCGTACTTACCTCTAACGGTCATCGATAGAGATAGGCCTAGCCTACTAGGCCTCCAATGGTTCGCGCCACTCGGCATTGAAGTGGCCGGCGTAAACCGAGTCGGTGGTTGTGAGTGGGAGGAAGACCTTATCTCTGAGTTCAGTGACGTCTTCGCGGACAGCTTAGGCGAGTATAAGGGGACCCCAATCTCATTCAGTTTAGATCCAAAAGTAGCTCCCATTCGCTTAAAGCCCCGTCGAGTTCCGTTCGCTCTTAAAGCAAAGAGCGTCGAACAACTCAACAAGCTAATTGCTCAAGGGGTGTTGAAACCCATCAATCACTCTCCATGGGAAGCCCCTATTTTAACACCCATTAAGCCAGACGGGTCAATACGAATTTGTGGGGACTACCAGGCCACTTTAAACCACGCCCTACAGCAGAATGCGTATCCAGTTCCAGTGGTACATCACCTCCTTCATTCCCTGGGGGGAGGAAAGGTTTTCACTAAATTGGATTTAGCTCAAGCTTATCAACAATTACCAGTGGATGAAAAAACGGCTCGAGCCCAAACTATTGTAACGCACAGGGGTGCCTTTAAATGTACCCGATTGCAATTCGGAGTTAGTGTAGCCCCGGGGATCTTCCAGAGCCTCATGGAATGGCTATTACAGGGAATCAAGGGTGTGGTTCCTTATTTTGATGATGTATTAATTGCAGCCCCTACCCAAAAAAATCTTGCAAGATCGTTTGAAATGCGTTCTTAAAAAATTCCAAAAGGCTGGACTTAAGGTGAAAAAAAATAAATGTCACTTATATACTGACAATGTTGAATTTCTAGGGTACTGAATAGATAGCCAAGGCATTCATCCTACCGAGAGTTAATTAAAAGCCATCAAAAACGCCCCCAGATCACGCAACAAGGCAGATCTCCAGGCGTTCTTAGGCCTCATTAATTTCTATAATGTATTTTTACTGCACAAAGCAACTGTCGCTGAGCCGTTACACCGATTATTAGATAAGAAAGCATTGTGGGTATGGGGGTACCGGGAAGAGCAAGCGTTCCGGAATGTTAAAAGACTGCTCACATCTGACTCTGTACTTATGCAGTATAAGGAGACTTTGCCGTTAGTTATAACTTGCGATGCATTGCCTTTTGGGGTGGGCGCCATTTTGAGCCATGTACTGCCTAATGGGAATGAAGCCCCTGTTGCATACTTTTCGAAGACTCTTTCACAAACAGAGCGGAACTATGGACAAATTGATAAAGAAGCCCTCGCAATCATGTCAGCTGTAAAGAAATTTCATGAATATGTGTATGGAAGGACATTTACCATTGTAACTGACCACAAACCGTTGCTAGGGATAATAGCCGGGGACAAGCCAACCCCCTACATATTATCCCCTAGAATGACCCGATGGTCAGAATTCCTAGCTGCTTATAATTATCGCCTGCAATATCGCCTGGGGAAGGCCATTCCCCATGCTGACGCATAAAGCCAAGCACCACTTCCAGAGACTCTCGACGATCTGGCACCAACGGCAACTACGTTGCAGATCGAAACACTCAACTCGTCGCCTATGACCGCCTGAGACATCGCGAGAGAAACCAAACGAGACCACACCCTAGCTCGAGTCCTAGGTTGGGAAGAACGTGGATGGCCATTGGACCAAGTACCAGATGACTTCGCACCATTTAAATCTCGACAAACTGAACTTTTTTCCCAAAAAGGGTGTAACATCTGGGGCGATAGAGTTGTTGTCCCAGAACAACTCCGGAAGATGCTGCTACGAATGCTGCACGAGGGCCACCCCGGCATCGTGCAGATGAAAGCACTTGCACGAAGCTACGCATGGTGGCCAGGCATGGACCGGCAAATCGAGCAGTGGGTCAAAACGTGTGCCAATTGCCAACAAGTCAGCAATGCCCCACCAAAAGCCATGCCTACTGAATGGGAGACACCACGGGGACCCTGGTCCAGAATCCACCTGGATTTTGCGGGGCCAACCAAGGGCTACACCTTCCTGCTGACAGTCGACACGTACTCCAATTAGTTAGAAATTCATCGTTTGATGACTACAACTTCTGAGGCGGTGATCACAATCCTAAACAGACTCTTTGCAACCCATGGACTACCTGACGTCCTGGTGTCTGATAATGGGCCACAGTTTACGGCACTAATGTTCAAGAAGTAACTCGCTGATCGCGGCATCCGCCATGCACTCACCTCGCCTGCGCACCCTGCGACCAATGGCCGAGCGGAACACATCGTCCAATTTGTTAAAAAGACTTTGCAAAAAATGGACTATGACGATATCGATGACAAGGTCAACCAAATTCTCTTTTTGCAACACATAACTCCACATTGCGTCACTGCCAGAACTCCCACCGAACTACTGATGGGACGAAGACTCCGCTCGCACCTCGACTGGTTGCACCCTGCTTACGAATCAGAAAAGCCAATAGGATGCAGCGGCCACTGTCGCACTTTCCAGGTAGGAGACCTCGTTTACGTATGAAACTTATCGGGTGATCCGTTATGGATAGAGGCGACAGTAGTACGAGTGACCGGCCCCAAATCCTACGTAGTGAAATGCTGTGACAATAGACTGTGGAAACAGCATATCAACCAATTACGGTCATGGCTCACAACGGCCAGTCAACAACTCCCCCATGACCAAACCGAGGGGGGGGAGGTACAGAAGAGGATGACGTTCCAGGGAACCTGCTCGAAGGGAGCGACGAACTAAGTGATACTCAGGAAATAGAGCAGGAAGGAGAATCGTTTGCACCGCAAGAAATTGCACCTGAGCAAGAAGCAGATCCACTGCCAAACAACAATCTACCTCAACAGGATTGCAACCAACCAGTCCAACAAAAATCCGAAAGACTTAAAAGACAACCGTCCTATTTAAAGGACTATATAACTACACCGTAATTAAGAAGCCAGGGGGAAGGGGTGTTGTGTATGTACCACAGTTAATAAAGTATGGGCTTGAGGTAAAGTGCAGGGTTCTGGCCCTGCACTTCTGATTGGCTGTTAGGCGGCCAGATCGGATTGGTTAGTTCTGAGGAATCCGATTGGCCCTTAACAGAGGATTCTTATTGGTTAAAAGAGCTAGCGTTCATAGCTCGCTATTGGACAATTCTTACAAGGGTTGCCTATATAAGGCAGAGTTCACTGTTGTTGTACTGAGAAGTCACTATACAATAAAGAGCTGAAAGTTCCCTATTCAGAGCTTGTCTCCAATTACTTCGACCCATGTCCAAGTACTTAACATAATCTACTTTAACCCATTTGCTGTTATCACTAAAAGGAAACAAAATGAATTAAATGAGGATAATCCTTCCTCTTTTGTTTGCTTGAACAAACTCAGACAATCAAGGATCAATGTGAGGACAAATTATTTTGTTCTTGTAAAATCACTAAAAGGATAAACTTCATTTTTAATCATGATATACCTTTAAATGAATTTATTTCCCACTTTGATTCAATGTTTTTATAATTTTGTGAATAATATCAAATCTGGGTTTTCAAATGAATATTTTATATCTAGAATCACAGGAAAATGTCTAAGCAGCTATTCATGTGCAGCTTTATAGATGCATGTTTAGAGAAATTCATGAGTAGAAGTAGTATGTGAAAAATATATGAAATGTAAATATGATTTACATAAGTTAGTACTCAGCAAAATGGAATGTAATTTGTCAGAGCTACTTTTCAAAGTCATTAAGGCGGATTTTTATGATCCATAACAAACCAATATTGAAAAACATGAAAATGTCAGCAGAGTTTCTAGAATAATCTGTGGTGTAGCATAGTTTTATGCATAGTTCAAAGCACGTTCATACAAAGTGAGAATTCGCAGTTGAGAAGAGTGAGCTGCTAATAATACCTAATGTAATTTTTCTGGTTTATGTGACTCAAAACATGAAGAAAAATATTTGTGCCATGATTATTTTCTCTAAATGCTAACATTCAGGAATAAGAAAATTATGAATCAATGCCTGCTATTGCTGCTCAAATAATTTACATATCCCATGACGATAAGAAATTCAGGGATTAACCAAGAATTAAAGCACAGATATTATGGATAATGAGTATAAAGTTCATTGTGAGATATAATCATAAATGTTTATGTCTTGGAAAACTGCACCAGACTGAGATATAACAGGATAGTCTTTGTTTTTTGAATCAGGAGGATCAGAGATAAATGCTGCTGAAAACAGGTGGCTACTTATTTATCTCCTTGTTGGTAACATGTGGTATATGACATTCATTATGTTCATTTTGCATAATCATCCTACTAAAAATAATAACATTAAGAGCCTGGATAAAATCACTACAAGTACCTGAACATCTTTCAAACTGACAATATCAAGAAGAAAGTTACAAGTGAATACATCATGACAGTGAAAAAGATCTTAAAGTACAAACTCAGTGGAGGGAATATCATTAAGCAACTAACACTTGGACAATTGCAGTCATTGAATATACAGTTGAAATAGTAAACTGGATTCAATAACATTAGAAATCCTGAATAGGAAGACCAGAAAAATAATTACAATGAATATGCCCTTCACCCACCCATTGATGTTGGTACTCTCTGCTCAAGGAGCAAAGGTTGGTGTGTAATGTTGAAAAAGTTGAAAAAATTGAAAAAGGAGAAAGGCCATTGAAAGACAGTTGAAAAAGAAGAAAGGCCATTGGAAGAATATCTGAAGGACAGTGAAGAAGATGTACTGAAGCTAGAACACTGTGAAATTTACTGAATACCAGTGAGACCAAATTGACTTACAAGAAAAATCAAATGAAGAATAGAAAATAGATATGGCAAGACAAAGTATTATATGGCCAATACATTAAAAAGTAGGAAGCCAAGTAGATAAGAACAAGACTTGGCAATAGCAAAGAGCAGAAAACTTGAAGAAAGAGATAGAGGGCATTATTCTGGCTGCACAAGACCAAACCTTAAAAACAAATGCATCTAAAATGCCAGAATTTAGATTCAGTGACAGACAGCATGTGTCGCCTATGAAAAGAAGTTGAGGAAACAGTGGACTACCTGCAAGAAGATCACACAGACTGACTACAAACAATTGCATGACAAAAATGGTGCCTTGGAATATCTACAAGAAATATTATTTGCTTACAAGCTCATAAGCAAGAATTGGCAGGACCATAAAACAGTCAAAACTAAGGTGGCTCTGGGATTTTAGAATTTAAATAGTCCAGTACCTGCTGCAAAACAACTCAGATTTAATAATTGTCAATAAGAAAGAAAAAATAATCTGGATAATGATTTATCTGGAGACAGCAAAAGAAAAGAGAAAAAAGTGGAGAAGATCACAAAATATAAAGTTATCAAAATACAAGTAGAATGACTGTGACAAAAGAAAGCAAAGTTAGTACCAATAATGATAGGTTCTTGGGATGCAATCCCAAAACTCCTGAAACATTACTTGAACACCACTGGCATTGACAAAAATCACTATCAGTCAATTACAAAAGATACTTTACTTTCAACTGCTTACATCCTTCAATAATATCTTTAACATGATCGAATAACATCTGCCTCTCTCAAATTCAATAGATGGATAAAAATGCAAAATTCAGTGTAAACATCTAGCTGATTGTGAGACCAACCACAATAATAGATTTGGTAAAATTAAATACACTATGTGTACTGTATGATGTCCCATTATTTGTAAACCCATTTATTCCAGTATGCATGCCCTGACTGGGGTGGATTTCTGCAAAAGTCCTTTCCTTCATTAGTTACCTGAATTTTTTTCTGGCAGCTACTAGAAAGATTGAACCAGAAATGTGTCAAAACATATATTTAATCACTGATAAAATTTCATCAATTCTTAAATTTTTAGATATAATGGAAGAGAATAACAAGTAAATAATGCTACTAGCTAGATAATGCTAGCATTATTTTCCATGGGTAACTGCCGTATCTGTTTTTTTCTTTTCATTAATCTCAGATCCTTAGCTAAAACTGTTTTACATTATCAGGAGCTCCTTAAAATAGGCTTTATTTCTTTTCAGTGAAGGTCTGCTTCATTATGGCTTCATTAGTGTGACCTCTTCTATTTTGCTTAGCCTATATCAAAGAATTCGCTTCTAAAAAAACCCATTTTTAAATTTGTGTCAGTTTACATTTACCGTATATACTCGAGTATAAGTCGACCTGAATATAAGCCGAGGCACCTAATTTAACCACAAAAAACTGGGAAAACTTATTGACTCGAGTACAAGCCGAGGGTGGGAAATGCAGCAGCTATTGGTAAATTTCAAAAATAAAAATAGATACCAATAAAAACTTTCACTAGGACAGTTGAGAATAAGTTTGATGTTCACAATTTCCTCTTTGAAAGAGACCAGTAAATAGGGAACAAGAAGATGAAGAAAAAGAAGTGTATTTTTTCACACTTTTCACACTGCAGTGAACAAAAATGGCATCATAGGAACAGGCTTATTCTCAGTCCAAAGGTTTGTTTCTGATTTCTTCCCTGATTTAAGGGAAATTTGGGAAACAATCTCACTATCATGAAAGGTTTAATTGATTCACTAACCCAAAAGATGATGATGATGACAGTGGGAGGCAGGAGTCACTCTTTCCCTTGCAAGAAAAAAGCAAGAGCCGTTCTTATGATCTCTCCCTCCCTCTCTCTCTCCCCGTAATACAGTCAAGCCCTTTCCAGCACGCACGATCTGCCTTTGCCACTTTGCACCTTGCAAATGCAAAATCCTGGGGTTTTTGCATTTGCAAGGTGCAAAGCGGCGGGGGCGGATCCCGCATGCTGGAAAGGGCTTGACTGTATTACAGGGAGAGAGAGAGAGAGGGAGAGATCATAAGAACGGCTCTTGCTTTTTTCTTGCAAGGGAGAGAGTGACTCCTGCCTCCCACTGTCATCAACATCTTCTTCTTTTGGGTTAGTGAATCAATTAATTTGGGAAATGATCTCACTATCAGAAAACAATGCGAGCCACCACCACCACCTCCTCCCCCTCCTCCCGAGTGGACTGAAAGCAGCTGGAGCTGAGGAAATGAAGCTGAGTGGAGCCGAAGCAACCTCGACTCATGTTGTTTTCTCAGCCTAGAGAAAGGGGAAGGGGGCTCATCTGGACCAAGGGTGAGTCTCCCCCTCAGTTTCCCCTGAAGGATCTTCCATCGCTTTTGCCTTCTCCCTACATCTTCCCTCTGTTAAAATCCCCCCACACACACACACACACTTATTTTTGGTCGGATAGATTTCGTGTCTGAGCATTCTCACATGGCGGTGGGTCTTCTCCCACCCTAAAAACAGTTAAAAAAAGAAAAAACAATATATCCTCAAGCAAGAATTTTTCTGCTTCTGATTACCCCCATGCTTAAAAGTTGCAAAGGAAACACGGAAACAGGGAAGTGGCTGCCCAGCTTCGGAGCTCCACACCATTTTTTTTCAGAGGGGAATCTGACTCGAGCACAAAAAATGTGCTGAAAAACTCGGCTTATACTCGAGTATATACGGTATATTTTTCCTGAAGAGCAAAAAAACAAAACAAAATAAAAATAAAAAGATTGCTGCCTCTCCTAATGACTCACTCGTGTCCACAAATTAGTTATATGTTTGTGTTTCTTGGACATTTTGAAAACAACGTCTTGCAATGAAATATAAATAAATGTGAGTACTAGAAACTGAACATTCTTTATTTCACGTTTTGCCTCATTTAGGGTATGGTCATGCTGAGAACGTTAGTAGTAGTTTCTTAATTCATGCACAGCATGGAGCAGGCTTAATGCATTCAAGGCATTGGCATTTCAGCTGTTTTATATGCTGGTCACAGCTGCTTGATTGTCATTTCCATTTTATTTGAGGCAAAACCTCATGTACAAATGTAGAAATGAGAACTGAACATCCCTTCAGTTACCATGCAGATTTTCCTGTCATATTTTAAGTCTCTACTTGACCATCACTGTTTTAGAAAGTAGATTTTTGCTACCCATCAGATTTCAGGCATACATGGTGGTTTTGTATCATTATGGCAGTTGCCATGCTGGAACACATTAACCTACAAAAACTCAACAACTAATAAAGAATAAATTAATGGCTCTACATCCAAGTGTAAACTGCATCTATTTAATGTGATGGAAGTGCTCATGATACAAGGCTCAGAACTGTTAAAATGTTTTCTGATTATTGTATGACCTAAATAATTATTTCATCACCATTGGTTGTGTATGTCAAGATTCTAAAAATATAGGTCTAAAGCCATTTCTAATTTCATGACTTCTGGATAAGTTGGATTTCAGTTCTCATAAACCCTAAAGCAGGGTTGTCAAACTGGCGGCCTGCAGGTTGGATGCGTCACACGCAGGCCTTGCCCACCCCAGCTCTGTGAAGGGGAAAAATGTCATGAAACTTCATGTGACAGCAATGTGACACAACGATTTTGACACCTGTGCCCTAAAGGAACTGAAATCTAACATATTTACTAGACTCATTAGATTGGCTTCTTCTTGACTAAATATTTTTAAGGAATAAAACTAATGGATCTTCAAATGTCTACAGAGTTGCTGCAGAAGCATAGGGAAAATTGAACAAGTGGTAAGAAGGGGAGGGTAGAAAGGAAGGAAATCATATGCATAAAGAATTAAGGAATACAGATAAAGCAACTGATCCAATAATGCTTCTTCAAGAATTCTACTGTTTATACTACACTTAAAATACTGTATAGAATTATTTTCATATGTCAAAAAGCTAGAAATGGAAAGGATATAAGAATGTTATCCAGGAGGTAGAGTAATTCTTCTATGAGGAAAACTATAGAATTTAGGAGTGTTTTACTTTGATCAAAGACAGATAAAGAAAACCATGATAGAAATATATCATGTCTAGTATGGAAAATATCAACATCATGAGTGCACCATGATTATAAGAGCAGCATGGTGGTCTCACTTCTTAACTTTATCATACCATGAATAGCCAACATAAACTTACATTCTTAGTAATAAGTTGATTGATTGATTTTTAGTAATAAGTAATCTTACTTTTGATTTGTTCTCTAACTTATCAATTAACATTTATTAATTACCAACATTCATTAAGTAACTGTCTACCTATCACATTAATTAGCTATTGTAATGGTTTAGTGTACTATTGTCATTGACCATGCCAGCCAGAAACTCCAGAAACTCCAAACTTTCCACTACCAAACAACAACAACAACAACAAAAATCTTTACCAATGACCTCCCAGATTCCTGTACATGCTTCAGATGTCTTAAAACCATCAATGAAAGCAAAAATAACATGAAATGTTACCTATGTGACAATCAAGGCCACCTTGCTTGCTTAAACTTCAAATCTCAACAAATAAATGCTCTATCTTATATATTGGCAAAAAAATCAGAAAATAAAATACAAGCTGAATAGTCAAGACCTTGTTGATGATCCAAGCTCTGTAAAGGACCTTGGAATACTCATCTCTAATGATCTAAGTGCTAGAGCCCACTGTAACTACATAGCCAAAAAATCATTAAGAGTTGTTAACCTAATCCTACGTAGCTTTTTCTCTGGTAATATCACACTACTAACTACAGCATACAAAACATTTGCTAGACCAATATTTGAATACAGCTCATCATTCTGGAACCCACATTACGTATCTGATATTAACACAGTTGAGAAAGTCCAGAAATATTTCAAAAGAAGAGTTCTCCACTCCTGTATTCATAGAATATCTTATGCCACCGGAGTTGAAATTCTAGACCGAGAAAATCTAGAACTACGCTGCCTTCGGTCTGATCTAAGTATGGGATATAAAATCATACATTGCAATGACCTACCTGTCAATGAATACTTCAGCTTCAACCATAACAACACAAGAGCACAAAATAGGTACAAACTCAAGGTTAATCGCACCAAACTTGACTGCAGGAAATACGACTTCAGAAACAGAGTGGTCAATGTCTGGAATACTCTACCTGACCCTGTGGTTTGTTCCCCAAACCCCAAAAACTTTACCTTAGACTTTCTACTGTTGACCTCACCCCTCTCCTAAGAGGTCTGTAGGGGGTGTACATAATTGTACCAATGTGCCTACTGTCCCTGTCCTATTGTTTCTTTTATTTTTCTTATATGTACCCATTTCATGTATTCATAGCTATGTATATGCTTTCTCCTATTATCTTGTCAGCGATTGACAAATCAAAATACATAAATAAAATAAATAAACTTAAACAAAGATGTAGCTGATCTCCTAAAAGCATCAGATACATTCCCTTGTCTATGTCCATCATGTTTTCCGAACCAAGTACCCTGCCTGACAGAGTTGATAGCATAGAATCACTCATGCACTCAATAGAAAAACACTTAGCAACACATTTTGAAACATTTATACAAGAAAGACTAATTTCTCTTTAAGAAAAAATACAGCACTGATAAACGATGACCTATCAGCTCAAAATCAAATCCCACAACAACCACAACCACTACCTCAACTACAATCACAACTACAACCAAAAATAACCACCAAACCACAGCCACAAACAATTACTATCCCATCAAATAATTCCACAAATAATATTCCCTTATTCATCAAAGACATCATGAAACGTGAACAGAAATGTCCAAATGCCATCTTATTTGGTCTCAAAGATACAAACGAATCAGATGACATCACCAAAGTTCACAATATCATAAGCAACTCAAATACAACAAACATCTCTCCTGAAGATATCATTGAAATAATCAGAGATGGCCCTGAGTTCAAATACAATGACGGCTCTGTGTCCCCAAGATTTTGCAGAGTTGTATGCAAAAATGAGTCCAGCAAACGCATATTCATTCATACAATAAACACCATTGCAAAAACCAATCCCAACCACAAAAAATGTCATTCAAGACCAGACTTATCCATACTGCAAAGAATCTGCTCCCATGAACTCTGCAAGAAACTCAAAAACTCTCTAAACAATGGAGAAAAGGACCTGTACATTGACTACCATGCAGATTATATTAAAAGTAAGTCACATAACCCACAACTCCATATCCAACCCTACCTCATCCAACCTACCATCACTCAAAACTAGGCACGCATGCCCCTAACTACCTCAATTCCAACTACAACTGGCCTTAAATGCAAGCTACTCAATGCAAGAAGGCTTGTGATTAAAATACCTGAATTTCTCCTCTTTCTAAATTTGGCTAAACTCAACATCATATTTGTCTGTGAAACATGGTTCAATGCATCTCTCCCTGACTCCATTACCACAGTAAGAGACTATCATGTTTACTGATCAGATCATGAAATCCATAAAGGAGGTGGTGTTGCTATCTTCTATAAAAAGTCCTTACATCTAAAAAACATCCAAGTTACCCAAGAGACCATCATCTGTGAACTGTCCTTAAATATCACATTTCAATTCTTCCTATGTTACAGAGCTCCTGATTATGACATCAAACATGTAAACAAGCTAAATTCACTACTAACATGGGCAACATCCTGCCCACATACTTTTATCTTTCTTGGTGACTTCAATCTACCTCACATTAACTGGACCCTAAACAAATGTAAAACTGAACCCATACATGCAACCTTCTACAATGCTGTAACAAACCTGGGACTGGAACAACTAATAACCAACACTACTAGACTTAACTGCCTCAATTTCATCTTCTGCAATAGTTTGAATTCAATTTATGGAATACAAATGAAAGAACCCTTTTCCAACAGTGACCACAGCATGATTAATTTTTGTCTCAACACACATCCATACAAAAACCAACACAACGATGTGATCCCCAATTATAACTTCAAAAAAGGCAACTATGATCTTATAGACAATGATCTCTCATCCCTTGATTGGCAATTTCTATTCACTGGATGCAATATTGTTGAAGACCATTACAACATATTTTTACTTGAAGTCAAAAGAGCCATCAAACTATATGTACCAATAACAACTCCAAAAACCAGAAAAACCAGCTTACCCATAACAATAAGGAAGCTTCAATCCAAAAAGAAATCACTTTGGTGGAAAAACAAATCTGGTCACGTTGCCAACTTCAAAAGTCAATACAAAAATTTATACCACCAGATAAAGACCGAATGCACCAATTATCACATTAAACAAGAGGAAAACCTTCTACACACCAATTCCACCCACGTTTTCTACAATTTTGTAAACAACAAATTAAAAGACTCAAGGTCCACCCCATCCCTGAAAGGGCCTAATGGTAAAGACTGCAATGATGGCACCATTAAAGCCAACCTCTTTAACACATTCTTTGGCTCAGTATTTGTAAACAGCAATGGATCATACCCAGTATTTCCTAGTTGAACCACAGATAACTACAATGATCTAATACATATCGATTTACAGAAGACAATGTTGAAAAAGCACTATGCAATCTAAAACCATCCCTATCTACTGAACCAAACGGAATATGTGCCTACTTCTTAAAAAAGCTACCCAGTGCCATAGCCGAACCTCTAAGCATAATCTTTGAAAAATCTTTCAGGACCATCTCCTTGCCTAACCTACAGTCACAAACCATGCTCATCCCCATCTTCAAAAAGGGAAACCCCAGCCTAGTTGAAAATTACAGACCAATCTCCTTATGCTGCATCACCTGTAAAGTAATGGAATCAATTATTAACCAATCCATTATCCTCCATTTAGAGACAAACAACCTACTCTCTAATAAACAATTCGGTTTCAGAAAAAAAAAAACTATCCTGTAATCTACAACTCTTACATTGCAAAAACATATGGACCACACAACTCGATCAGGGCAAAGCAATAGACGCAATCTACATAGACTTCTGTAAAGCCTTTGATTCAGTGGTACATGACAAACTACTCCTAAAACTTAAATCTTATGGTATCTTTGGACAACTGCATAACTGGATAGAAGCATTCCTGTCAAACAGACAACAAATGGTCAAAATTGGCAGCGTCCTATCAAATTCTGTACCTGTCAACAGTGGTGTCCCCCAAGGCAGTGTTCTAGGACCAACTCTCTTCATACTCTACATAAATGACCTCTGTGATCATATTAAGAGCAACTGCATTCTCTTTGCTGATAATGTAAAGGTATTCAACACCACAGACAATACTGCTACCCTTCAAAAAGACCTCAACTATGTATCGGAATGGTCAAATAAATGGCAACTTCAAATCTCAACAAATAAATGTTTTGTCTTGCATATTGGCAAAAAAAATCCAGACAATAAAATACAGGCTGAATAGTCAAGACCTTGTTGATGATCCAAACTCTGTCAAGGATCTTGGAGTATTCATCTCTAATGATCTAAGTGCAAGAGCCCACTGTAACTACATAGCCAAAAAAGCATTAAGAGTTGTTAACCTAATCTTACATAGCTTTTTCTATGGTTATATTACACTACTAACTGAAGCATACAAAACATTTGCTAGACCAATACTCGAATACAGCTCATCAATATGGAACCCACATTAAGTATCTGATATTAATACAGTTGAGAAAGTCCAGAAATATTTCACAAGAAGAGTTCTCCATTCTTCTACTCTTTGCAAAATACCTTATGCCACCAGACTTGAAATTCTAGACCTAGACAACCTAGGACTATGCCGCCTTCAGTCCGATCTAAGTATAGTATATAAAATCATACATTGCAATGTCCTACCTGTCAATGAATACTTCAGCTTCAACCATAACAGTACAAGAACAAACAATAGATACAAACTCAAGGTTAATCACACCAAATTTGATTGCAGGAAATGCACCTTCAGCAACAGAGTGATCAATGTCTGGAATACTCTACCTGACTCTGTGGTTTCTACCCCAAACCCTGAAAACTTTAAACTTAGACTATTGACCTCACCCCTTTCCTAAGAGGTCTGTAGTGGGCATGCATAACAGGACCGTCCCTGTCCTATTGTTTCTTTTATTTTTCTTATATGTATCCATGTATTCATAACTGTGTTTTTATTTATACCTATTATCTTGTAAGCAGTGGACAAACCAAATAAAATAAAATAAATAAAGTTACATAAACCCTGCACTGTCAGAAGAACTGAGCCATTGTACTAGTTGAGCAACTCTAGAATAGTGACAATGGCCTCATCCTCTGAAGATATTTGAATTGGTTTAAGCTTGTGGTTAATGATTATGGAAGTGAAAAGGTTTTCTGTTAATTTAGCTCTGCTTATTGTGGATTAGATCTCTGTCTCACCTGGTTAGCAAAAGATATACAACGAAGGCAGGAGATCAGGTACATACAGTTGTTAAACCATTCTTAAATGAATGGGTTACATAAGCAGCCTTAAAAGATGAGATACATGTCCATTGAAAAAAGTAATTATTCAACCATCATATATTGTATAATTGTTATCCAAACTAGTAGTACTAAAACTACAATAGCAGAAGGGCTTGACTGTAATAAATTACCTGGATCATTTTCTATAAGGTATGGTATAGGACAGCAAATACAAATGGTTGCTCTTGCGGATGATCTATGGCAGGATCAAAACAGGACAAATGCAAGTCTTCTGGTCCTGCTGGATTGCTTTTCTTTTCTTTTCTTTGAAAAAGGCTGTCCTTTCCCCCCATGTTTTCTGTTTTTCTAATGAAATCACTGCATCATTACTCAATCTACTGTGACCCTCAGAAATAATTTAAAAAGCAACTTAAGAGGAGCATACAGAACATGGCCCCTTGAATTGTTCAATCCATTAGCAACAATGTCTATAGAAGTAATGTGTATTTTCTTCTGTACATCAATGTAATTTATCATGTGCATACTCTTCTTTTTCTCTTCTTGTACAGTATATGCCCATTACCTGTATGAGTGAAATCACAGGTGAGCTGCATATGTTCTGCAGCAGCAATGAGGAAGAACAAAGAAAAGAAAGAGAAAAGGAGAGAAAACAGAAAAAAGAGAAAAGAAAGAAAAATAAGAATATAATAAAGAGAAAAAATATATAAAAAGTGACTTCCCTCTTGATCAAAAAACAATTTCACTAATTTATCATCATTTCTTAAGAAACAACAACTGATCTCTTCTTTCTATGTCTCATGTCTTATCTATAAACAAATCTATAAAGCCTCACCATCTGCAAGTCCATTAAGGGTTACCAAAGATAACATAATTTTAAATAACTGAATTACTATTGAAAAATGGTATAATCATAGAGCAAGAAATAATTTTATAATTGTACTTGTATTTGTTGCAAAGAGAATTGGAAGCATATACTTTCTATTTCTTTTTATTCTTTCTTCTTTTTCAGCCTTTTTTCTTTCTTTACTGTTTTTATCTTTTTAAAGTTTGTGTTAGTTTTTGTACTTTTTTGCAAAACTTTTGATAAAAAATGATATTAAAATGTTGGGTTTTTTTTTTTTTTTTTAGGAAAGATAGTTTCTTGGAAAAGAAAGAGCATGGTACTGCCAGTTTTAAGAATTTATATAACCATTCAAGCAGTCATCTGGAAGTTATTTTGCTTTTATTTCTACAAAGTTTAGAAGAAAGTTTTGAAAAAGAACTCTCCCACCCCCATACATACACATGAAATGAAGAAAATAAAGAGAGAAACCAAGTAGCTGTAGTGAAAAGCAGGTGTCAAATAATCTCTAGATTTGAAGTTCCATGATTAATTCAGAAGAGTACTCTTTTGGCAGATACTCAAACACTAGCATTCTCTTCTCTGTGGATTGTATATTTTGGATAGATAGTTGAAACTAAGACTAGAAAGATGCTGACCTGTTTATGAAGTATTGGTTTGAATACATGACAAAATAGTTCATTCTGTGCCGTGGAAGAGTTGGTGATAAATAATATTGAAGGAATAAGTTGCCAAGTGATGAGGAATGTTATCTTCTGGCCATTGGGAATTAGGAGAGAGGGACCGAGTAAAGCTTCAATCTAAAATATCTTGTGTAGCCCAGGTTTTGGAAGCCTGCCATTGAAGAATGGAAAATCATGTACCTTTGTGGCTGGATCCTGAAAAAGTACTGCAAAAGAGAAGAAAGCTATCTGCTCTGGGAACAATATATATTTTCACTACAAAACAAAGAAAGAGATAAGGGCCACGATCTCTTGAAATATCCAGAAGCTTTCTTTCTCCAAAAGATCAATAAACAAATGTCTGAATTTTTTTAAAATTAAAAATTGGATATAAATGAATAGAGTAAAAATATGCCTGCTAAATAAGCAATAGAATAGGTCAAATTTTATATCAGTCCATATATCCACCATAGAATTACATTGAGTCATACAGTATGTTTTTAAAGTATCATGAAATTTGGCCTTATAAACCTCAGTTAAGACTTTGAGAAAACTGGACTTATCCGACTCATTATTTTGACTCTTAAAATGCATGGATTTTATTCCTACAATTTTCTGCAATTTTTTCCCCCATACTGACTGGGAATTCTGGGAATTGAAGATCATACATCTGAACGGTATTTAATTAGGGATGCTCTAACTGCCCATATCTGCATCTAATAATTAAGTGGCTCTTCTCTGGTCATTACAGCTGAATTTCAAAGCCTTAAGCAAAACATTCAAATTCAATGGATTGGCAAATCCTTAAAATTCAGGTTATCATAGAAGATGCCATTCCAATCCTACCCATCAATCATCATACTGACCTTCTTGTGAGGCAGAATTCACAGAAAAGATCAACAGTGAAATATTGGGACAATGATCTTCATGTTAAAAACATGTAAATTAGTATTCCAACTTTTCTGGGGTGTTTATAGATCTTCTCATTATGGTTTATTCTTGCTCTTTGCATCGTGAACCTATATTAAGTTTTGACATCAAGGAGAAAAAGGCTAGTTGTGAAAAGGAATAAATATCCAATAATAAATAAATCTTCCAATATTTGATGGGCTGCCACAGGGAGGAAGGGGTCAAGCTATTTTCTAAAGCACCTGTAGACAAGGAATAATGGATGGAAACTGAATGAGAGATTTAACCTGGAAATAAGGATAAACTTTCTGACAATGAGAACAATCAACCAATGGAACAGCTTGCCCTGGGAAGTTGTGGAAGCACCATCATTTGAGATTTTCAATAAGAGATTGGACTTCCATTTGTCAGAAATGGTGTAGGGTTTCCCACTTGGGTGGGGCAGTTGGACTAGATGACCTACAAGGTCCCTTCCAACTCTGATTATCTGCTATCTGTTAAATACTAACATAATCCTGAACAATTAAGAAGCTTTACAGTTCAGGAAACTGGAAGAATGAGAAAATACCGTTACAGGAAGAAATTATTAAGAAAATATTGGAATGTGCTGAGATGAGTAGATTGACATTTGAAATCAGAGAGCAAGAGGATAAACAATTCTATGAAATTTGGGATCTTTTTTATAAATGGCTAGATGATAAAATACGATAATAGAATATTTTAGATAGTAAGAAATATCTTTATCTTGTTATTTTGCTATTATTTTGTTAATCGATATTATATTTATAAAGGTTTTTTTTTTTTAGGATTGATCTGGTATGATTATATGATTAGTTGAATAATTTGGTTAAAGTATTGTTAGCTCATAAAGCATGAATGATTAAAAGTATAGTAAAAAAAATTTTTTTTTTTTGTTTAGTGATTATAGGATATATAAGTTTGGATTGATAATATGAGTTGTTATGTAACATAATTGTAACTGGGACTACAAAATGAATGCACAAAAATGATGAACCAACTGACACACTGGATGTACATATGAGAGGTGTATGTTTTAATGTTTTGTTTGTCTTGTCTGTTTGTAGAAAATTAATAAAATTTTCTTTCAAAAAAAAAAAAAAAGAAGCTTTACAGTTCAGGAAACTTCAGCTAAAGATACTAGCTTAAAGCCCAGTAAGAAAATGGATGCAAAAGCTACTTTAAGGACAAAAGGAGAATCATTGGAGGACAACATTATCTATTTATGTCCTTCATAAATGGTTGGCAGCCATCAAATAGTGGAGCAGAATATAAGTGCAAATATAGCCTTAGTGTGATTAGGATGAAAGCAAAATAAGCTTAACTGAGATAAAGTTTCTAGAAAGATTACAGGCAAACTCTCTGAATACAAAACAGTGGGAAAATAAAAATTTGTGTGCTACTAGACAAGATGGTTCTGAATGCTTCCTTACTAGAAGCAAACAAATAAAAATATATTAAATGGATTCGTGGTTTCTTATATACATTTATTTTTTTGTTTATTGTGTAATTTATTTCGAACATGTGCAGAATGACAATAATAATCAATACAACAACAGTAATAATAATAATAATCATAATAATGATAATAATAATACACAATAACATGTCCGAAAAGGAGTAGGATGAAGCATAAGCTTATTTAATCCTTCATTCCTTTTCAATGATTCCTTTTCAATGATTGCCGAACTTGATTCTTCCAGGAATATTCAGGAGTATTCTAACACAGTGGTCACCATTGTGTGTGTGTGTGTGAGAGAGAGAGAGAGAGAGAGCCTGACTGCCAGCCCTCTGAGATTAGATCAGATCTCTCTCTCTCTCTCTCTCTCCAACATCAGCAAGCCATCATATTAGTGGTCCATGGGATTTAAAATTATGAGTTTGATGGTCCCTGAGGTCCAAAAGGTTGGCAACCCCTGTTCTAACCCATATATTTGTTTGCCTTCAAGAACTTTATTTGTAAAGCCAGATACTTTCAGATAGAAAATGGTAAGAAGTATAGTCTCAACTGAGTTATTAAAGTTATTAACGTTCTTATTAAAATTGTGACAATTTTATAACAGATTTTAGCAGCTATTAGAATGGAGTGATAGACAATTCCAGATGGATCTGGATGTTTCCTGACTAGAAGCAAGCAAACACAAATAAATGCATTTGTGGTGAGATACATTCAACGTATTTTTATGAACTCGAAAGAAATATGTTACTGTTAGTTTAAAACTTCTTAGTTTCCCATAAAATCTCTTAAATAGGATTGGGACATATTTCTCTTTTGAAAGCAATTGCTTCAACATGCAGGTACATTATGCTGCTTATAGACCAATAAACAGCAATAATAATGATCCCTTTAAATCTCCCATGTGCATTGTGATAAATGTAATGAAAATTTACATAGTAATTTTACAGCATTTGGCAATGAACATAAAGCATAACTGTGCACTCACATTTAGTTTATCTAGATTCTAGATGACAAGTACACTAAAAGCAGTAAGCCTATGAACTCATGCTGGGTGTTCGAACTGAATAAATTGCCAGTTGCAGTTTCTCACTTTGTAATTTTTAATTTGGTGTGTCCTGTTGTTCTTTCAGTTTAAAAACTTTTTATAAAGGTTTCAAGTTCAACAAATATCTTTATTTTTTCCACACAGTTCCACTAATATATATCTTATTTTATGTAGTACTGCCTCTTATCTACACTTCTGCAAGTAGATTTCTCTGATGTAAAATGCTTTTGTATATTTGCAAAAATGTACAGATCTGTATTCTTTTTTTTTTCTTTGATAACATAAAATTTTGGGTTGGAGAATATAGGACAAAATGCGATGTATAATTTGAAGAGCAAGTTCAGCACTATCTGTGGTCTCCTCTTTTGAGAAGGTTTTGTTGATGGTGATACAGCGTTAACTGTAGGGATCCAGAATAAGAAACATTATCTGAATCTCTTTTAGTTGGATTTCTAGTGTTGGCAATTGTTATTTATTTTGCTTCATATATATATGGTGTTCAGCTTTGTATGGGTATTTTCCCATGTCATTATAGTTGTGCTTTTAAAGTTGCAGCAATGTTTCAGTAGAATCTCATCTGCCATCATCAGGCTGTGCCAGAATGGTGTTTTCTTCATCCTGATTGGTTGGGAGTCTTGGTCTGTGTTTATTGGTCTTGGACTTTTCTGTGTTCTGCTTGATTGGTGTTTCTAATATCTTCTGTCTGTTTTGTGGCTTTTTTTGTCTTGATTGGCTGGCAACATTGTGTTCCTGTGTTGGAGGCTTTTAGTGCAGCTTGGCTCTGAGTAAATGGACAGCTATCATTTATTAGGAAGCTAGGTTTTATCTGGGTGCCTGGTTGGGGCATGTTTGAGCTGGAGGTATCAGGGGGGATCTGTTTGTGCCCAGGTGTTTGCCTGGCTTGTGGCATGGAGATGTTTTTGTTTGTGAGTGCAGGCTTCCAAATAATTGACAGTCTGGTGGAATCCTCTCTTCTATTCATGCTTTCAGGTCTTTTTTCAATCTCTATGGCTTCTCTGATAATTCTGTGGCTGGGGTTTTCTATAGTGGCTAGGGTTTTGGTGCCATTGAAGTTGATGCTATGACCTGTGGCTTTCATGTGGCTTTGGACAAGTGAGGAAGTGTGTTCCAGCTTTTTTACTGCATTTTTGTGTTTATCTAGGTGGGTACTTATTCTTCTATTGGTCTGTCCAATATATGTGGCAGGGCATAATGCACAGGGAACTTCATATATGCCTTGGTTTTCCAGGTCAATTTTATCTTTGGGGTTTCTTAGGATGGCTTCTATTTTTCTGTCTGTCTTGATGTGATACATGTGTAGTATCTTACTTATTTTGTCTGTAGTACCTCTTATGTAGGGCAGGACAGCTGTTCCATAGGTCTCTTCAAGTTTCAAGTTAAAGTTCCCACCATCACCAAACAAAATTCAAAATGAACCAAGGTCATACCAAATTATCACTTGCAGTTTACTTTATAAACTGCAGGGATTGGGAAGTTTGTTTTTTTATTTATTTATCTCATATGATGGCCCTTGGTGGTTTTGATTGTAGAGATGTTTAGAAGCTTTCAATAAATTGAATAATCTCTTGATGCTATTTTTTATGAATAGCGTATTTAAAAAAATCTTAAATTTAGGCATCAAAATGGTTTCTGACATTTCGAGTGGCAATTTAATAAGTTTAGATGATCTCACCATTGAATTACTCAAGTCATATATCTCAACTAAAATTAGATTTTTGACAGCACTGGAGTATCCATCATCTAAACATACTTGTATACTGTGACAAATGTTGCTCTGTGATAAGAGCTAAAGTAACAATCATATTCAGGGAGCAGTTCTAAAAGAGAATATTGATTCTAAGTTCAGAGAATTGAGACAGCTTGGCAAAACATTTTTTATCTATAGCCTTCAAATATACTTGGCCATTTCAACTGTATCTAAACACAATGTCCACAAATTATTATACCAATTCCTGCTGAAGTTGTTTGCTTATGAGTTTTAAGTGTCATATCTTTTTCTAAAGACTATTTCACATATTTTGTTGTCCATATCCTGTGCTGTTAGCAACCACAGCCAATCTCAATTCTGCAAAAAAAAAAAAATGTATAATGTGCTGTATATGTATGCTAGCACAGTGGTAGCCAATGCGGTATCTGCCATCCCGCATCAGATGGGCGCCTCATGAGAGGGAGCGAAGGAGGAAGAAACGACAAGAGATGAGGTTTCTCGGGATGAGCGCGCCCCGAATGTCTTGGCACACGCTCTTTTATTATGCTTTTTCACAGGGGGGGTGAAATTTTTCAGAGCCCAAGTCAAACAGGGTATTCAAGATTTACAATGGTTCAGGTCAGTTAAGATACCAGGTTAAACAGGATGCGCATGATTTACAATAGTTCAGGTTAGTTAGGATATCATTCTGTATTGACAGATGTTTATCTTCCCGTCCCTTCTACGTGCCTGGCAAAGATCACTGAAGAGACAGAAGTCTAATGTTTACACGTGAATGATACATTATTGCAATGCTTAAATGATACATAGTTGCACTGATACATAGTTGCAATCACATGAATGATACATAGTTACAACATCTCCTCTGTTTTTATTATTTATGATGAGTCTTCTTCCTTGTCCAAGAAGACAGGAACTATTTTTCTGAAATGTTCTCCGTCCCCGTCATCTAGGCAGGCGTGCGACCCGTCAGCATCAGGGTTGTCCAAGGAGCAGTAACTCAGCAATGATATTTCTTCATCCGATGTTAAAGACATAACATGAGCTTGCAATAACACATCAGCATCAGTAGTCATGGAAGATAATTGATCTTTAAAAAATTGCAATATTCTATTAAAACAACAAGGTCCTATAATACATATCAATATAATGATTATTAATGGTCCTGCCAACGCAGTTAAAAGAGTTGTAAGCCATGGTGAAATAGAAAACGAACCTTGATACCAATTATACATGTGTGATCTTTCGTGTTCTCTATCTTTTAAGCGTTTTTCTAATTCATTCATAGAATCCAGCACGACTCCACTGCTATCAGCATAGAAACAACATTCTTCTTTAAGCGCAGCACACAATCCCCCTTGTTTTAAAAATAACAAATCTATACCTCTACGATTTTGCAAGACTACTTCTGAGAGGGATGTCAAGGAGTTTTGCAAAGCTACAATTGATTTTTCAATACGTAATAAATCATCATCAATGGCTGAACCCAGAGCTGTAATTCTTTTGTCAGAAACAGCTAATCCTGCAATGCCCGTGGCTGTGCCCGTGGCGCCCAGAGCAAGCAGTAGACCTAAAGTGAGAGTACTAATAATTTCCCGTTTTGCTCTGAGGGGGTATTCCATGGGTGCCTGTAAGGATATAAAATCATCAGAGTTATACACATTAATTTTTGGTACAAGCCATACTTGAATACAAAATGATTTGGATTTAACAAGTTCATCCCCATAGACACATGCTGTGAGACCGGTGTTACAAGCCCAGACAGAATTTTTGCCAGGGATAAAATACATTCCTTTTAGGCGTGATGTTAAATTTCCTCCTGAAGAGGTGTAGACTGGAGCATATCCCCCAATGGTGTGGTAGCGGCCAAGGCGATGCTTAGGAAGATATAAATTACAATGATAGCTATTAGAAACATTATGACAATATTGTGAGTAATTGGATGGAATATTTCCCAAACAACAACCAACCCCAGTGATGGAAGAAACAGTAATAGTGGAGTTTCTCCAACGGCAAAGTTCATCTGATGTGGAATTAACGATGGGTTCTTGGGAAGCGATGGCTTCGTAAAAAGGTGGAGAGGCAGAAGCACAAAGCCAACATGTGGAGGCAATGAATGAGTTTGAGGAGTTCAACAAGGCATAGGAAGCTTTGATCAATGGAATCAATGGGTTAACTTCTTGTGCTATGGGTTGCAGAAAAGGGGATTTAATAGTCTTTTCATGTGGTCCCACTGGGTCAAAGCGAGGGAGTTCAATGTGACGTTGAATGTAAAAAATATTTCCATAATGCTCTCCTGGCCAAGGTAATTTTAAGCGAGCACCCCATTTCAAGCCAGTGTCCCATAAAGTACTTTCCTTGCCTTTGTCTGTGAACCATATGGTTACTGGGTTGCATCTGGGCCATTTGTTATCACTACATGGAATATTCCGTGTGGTGCGAGTGACAGTAATGAGATCACCCTTAGTGCCTGGATCCCAATAAATGTGTCCAGTTGAAACACACGACCAGTCTTTGCAAAAGTAATCTGATAACCCCCCGCAGTCAGAAAGTCGTTGAGCAGGGGACTGAGTGTTAGAAACAGGCTGTCCAGGGCATACATAAAACCTATTTTTTTTCACAAATCTATAATTAGGCTCCGTTGTATGAGAGGGTGAATTGTAATCGATGGAGCCTACAAGCATTTCTGCCAAATCGAATTGAAGTGGTGGGTAAAAGTCTTCTATGCGAGAGAAATTGGTTGTGAAGTTTAAACGAACGCCTTGAAAGTCAGTTATAGTCCACGTAATATTGTATCTTCTATGAGGCTTCTGTGGATCATCATGGGCAGTTCTTTTGAAGCGTCGTTTGTTGACAGGATCAGAGTTTGGGTAAATAAAAGCATGACAGGTAGGAGAAAGAGCTAGGGACAAGTTAGTTGTGGAACATTTACGATATGAGGAAGGAATACAATTAGTAGAAAAAGGATAATAATTACAATAATGACAATGAAGATTAACTTGATCATTCATTAAGAACGTTAAATGGGGTGGGGAAACCCTTGATACAATATAAGGACATTCAGATCCCCCTATGTTTAGATTAAAAAGAGGAAAAGATTTTAAGGTTCCTTTCCATAGGAAGAGTAAAGAAGGAATAAAAGAGCGAGGGGTAGAGTATTCTTTAAAATAAAACAGAAGTGACAGAGTGAAAACTATGGGTAGCATTTTCATGACGTACCCACATGGAACAAGTATAATAGCCTTCTGTTAATGAAATGATTTTAACACGAATAGTCTTTTGACAGGAAGCATAGGATTTGTTGAAGTAAGGTAGAAATTGCAAAGAAGAAATAGGTAAGAATATCAGGAAAGATTTTTAAGATACAGATGTAGCAGAGGAATTCCCATGATAAGGTCTTACTGCCCGACCAGGGATCCAGAGAGTGGTTTTGTCTGGCAGTAAGATCGCAGCGTATCCTCATCCCCAAGTGAGAAGCTCAGCGGGACCCTGCCAGGCAGGATCTGGCAATCTGCAATAATATACCAGAGGTCTGTTAGGAGGGGGTGAGGGGGAGGAAAAGTGACGAGAAGCAGCAGAAGTGGGAGGAATGCCAGTCAGATTGAGAAAGTTTAGAGTGTAAAGACAAATGTTAAGAGAATTTTGCAATGCTGGGAGGTTCGGGGGTTTTTCCCGCAATGAATACCAATTAAGAGCATGTTTCAGAGATAAGTGAGCTCATTACACAATAGCCTAATAGCCTGCCCTGGCTGTTGCAGGGAATCCCAAACTTGTGGATTATATCCCATCTGTTACAGAAGTCCTGAAAAGCAGAACTTGTGTAGGCAGATCCATTGTCTTTTTTGATTTCTTTTGGATGTCCCAGCGAGGCAAAGGTACGAATTGAATAATTGATGACATGTTTTACAGTTTCTCCCCTTTGAGGAGTAGCCAGAATAGACCCTGAATATGTATCTATTGAAACGTGCAAATATTTTCAAGGGGCAAAAGGTGGATACTAAGTTACATCCATTTGCCAAATTTCACAAGCTTTTAATCCTCTAGGATTTTACTCCTATGGGAATGGAATGTAGCAGCTTCTGCCTGAGTTAGAGAAAATTAAAAAGTTATCATAACTTGGCAGGGGAGATTCAAACACACTCCCTGCTTCTATTTTTTGATGGACTTTTAAAGCCTCCATAATTTTCCTCCAAGTGACCAAAAAGCCAATAGGTGCACGAGGAGGACAATGGAAATGTTCACCAATTTTTTGCCAATTGGAAATTTTTAAGGACCCTTCCTCTGAATAATTAGGACAATGTTGCCACACATAAGCCAATAATGTAGCAATAGGTTTCTTTTTTATAGGAGAGCCCTTTAAATTTGCAGAGTATTTAGAAGAAGCGACTAGCTCTCTCAATTCCTTCTGCTGTTGAGAAAAGCCTCCACCCATACTTACTAAAGTCGAGACCGTCTTTCAGATCCGATGATGTGCAGTTTGCTCAGGCGCCTGGCGATGCACAGCTCCCACCGAGCTGATAAGATATGGGCGCGCCGCTGAGTATCCCCCTTAGGGAATCACGTCGGGGTCACCATAATGCGGTATCTGCCATCCCGCATCAGATGGGCGCCTCATGAGAGGGAGCGAAGGAGGAAGAAACGACAAGAGATGAGGTTTCTCGGGATGAGCGCGCCCCGAATGTCTTGGCACACGCTCTTTTATTATGCTTTTTCACAGGGGGGGTGAAATTTTTCAGAGCCCAAGTCAAACAGGGTATTTAAGATTTACAATGGTTCAGGTCAGTTAAGATACCAGGTTAAACAGGATGCGCATGATTTACAATAGTTCAGGTTAGTTAGGATATCATTCTGTATTGACAGATGTTTATCTTCCCGTCCCTTCTACGTGCCTGGCAAAGATCACTGAAGAGACAGAAGTCTAATGTTTACACGTGAATGATACATTATTGCAATGCTTAAATGATACATAGTTGCACTGATACATAGTTGCAATCACATGAATGATACATAGTTACAACAAGCCAACAGGTGGGCTGCGGCCCACTGGTGGTCTGTTGGAAAAATTTGGTGGCCCGCAGAGAAATGTCACCCCCAGAGCACCCCTCAAAGCAATTAATCCAGGCTGCATGGGAACACAAGGCTGCGCTGCCCACATGGTCTGTAGGAACCCTCCCCGCTCACTCATTCCTTACTTGGCAAACTTGCCTGCTAAGTTGTTATTTTTCCTTTTTTTTCCTGACCATCAGCTGTTCTGCAGTGCCAGGAGATTTAGATTAGCTAGAAAGCAAGAAATCATTGCATTTCTTGCTTTCTAGCTAATGTTTAGATCTTAAAAGCAGAGTCGAACCCGCCTTTGGACTGAAGCTTCTATTATTCAGTGCAGATTCACGCAAGCAAATTTTATGTGACGGACACAGATAGCCAATGGCAGAAAGAGAGATCTCTGAATCTGTGATTCTGTGAGCAACTCAATCTGCCCACCTGCTTTGTCTGATTTTGGGTAAACATTGCTCTTTTTAAAATAAAAAAATTCAATATTTACATACATGGTGTATTGTGAGTTAATTTTTTGAGTTTGCTTGCTAGCAAAGTTTATGTGACAGACACAGATAGCCAATGGCAGAAAGATAGATCTCTGAATTTGTGATCTGTGAGCAACTCAATCTGCCTGCCTACTTTGCCTGATTTTGGGTAAAAGTTGCTTTTTTAAATAAAAAATTCAATATTTACATAAATATTTATAATATGTACATGCAAACCATGCCCAGCTACCAAGCCACACCCACAAATTAGACCATGCCCACAGAACCAGAAATTTGAATCCCAGGCCTGCCTCTGTGAATTTGTGTGTGTGTGTGAGAGAGAGAGAGACAGAGGAAAAGAGAGGTTAGATCAGATCTCTCTTTCTCCCTCACACCAACATCAGCAAGCCACCTCTCCAGTTTTTACTTTTGGCTCTAGCGTTTTTTCATATATTCGGTATATAAGTTAAATATGGTATAGTCTCTAATAGTATCTAATTTTCTGTTCTGTTCCTTCAATAAGCAGCTGTGGTGATGTGGTAAACCCTATTTTTAAAGGATATCTAGAATTATTGTAGTCAACAATGTTAAAAGCCTTAATATATCAATAAAGCAAAAATTGAAGTTTTTTTTTCCAAAACTTTCTTGCCTTTTTCATTATCTTCCCCCTTCAGAATCTTGCACTGTTACCTTTTTATAACAGATCATTGTATGATGAAGATTAATAACAGAAGTGATTTAGCTGCTTTTACTGTTCTACCTTTTAACATTTTAAATGATTTAATATTAATTCATTATTTATCTACGCTAGCAGTGTAAACATAGAACAGTGGGGTATAAATATTCAATACCACAAAACTTATTTCCACGTTATAAAACACTATTGGTGATGTGCTACGGTAAATTATCACACACTCTGATTGCCTTCTATAATATGATTTATCACTTCTACATAAAAATAGTAGTTTTTAAAATTTGTTTTGGCATTTTATGCCTTCATTTTTTTTTATCATTACTTTCTCTTAATGCCTCTGATAAACACAACTTGCATTCTTTAAATAATAAGAAATAAATAGCCATTTTCAGAAATATATCTGAAATGTTACATAATATTGAAAATTGCTAATAAGATCTAAGTGACTTTGTCAGAGAAAAACACAAACAAAATATCACCACGAATTATCAATGCCTCAATATTGGATTATTAGTTCCTAGGATAACAAATCATCCCTCTAACTAGACTAATTCTGCTGGATGCAGTCCCATTGATTCAATTGTGGCTGATGCAATAATCAAAGACTACAATACAAACAAATAAATAAAGGAGAAGGATGATAATCAAAAAGCTTGCAATTTTATGATGCTGAACTAATCTAGCAAACATATTTCCTAAGTTTGGATTTAGACAGTTTTTTTCATGATAGCTAAATAGCTATCTTTGATTTCTGCAGTACTGTGTTGGTTATTTTTCTAAAACCTCTTTGGTGCATTTGTGTCCATAGCAGGACTGAAAAGCAACTGTAGCTAATTGTTACTTTTTTAATGCCATGTATTTCATTAAACAACTCCAGAGGCATAAGAGATGATTTATCCTGCTATTTTTGCCTCCGGATTTTGCAAAATAAACTCGAGAGAAAGATATCACAGAGAGGGGCTACCATTGAGGCTCTCACAGGGAAGGCAAGCAGTGGAGGCAGCATGTCCTGGAACTGCACCTGTGGCAGGGAGTTTGCTTTGGTGGCTTCGGAGACAGCAGCAGAAAGCAAAAAGGGAGCAGTGGGGAGGGGGGGGAGGAGAGCAACAGAAGAGAAAGCCGAGCAATGGGGGTACTGGTGAAAGGAGCGCAGCAAAGGAATGAGGCAAAAGGAAAGCACTTTCGGGTGGGAAAAGAAGTTTGGGTGGAAAAAGAACAGCAGCGGGGAGTTTGCTTTGGTGGTGGCAGCAAAGCGGGAGCAGTGGGGGGGTGGGGGATGGGAAAAAGGAGCAACAGGAGAGACAGGCAAGCAATGGGGGAGAGTGCAGCAAAGGAAAGGGGTGAATGGAAAGCAGTTTGGGGTGGGAAAAGGAAGAAAGCAGGGGGGAGGCAGCTGCAGGGGGGCTTTGAGCATCCCGTGACCTCCCAATGTACCTCCACAGGGCCATCATTACCCGCTTCTTGTGCCAGCAAAATGAAAGGAAGTGGGGGACAGAACTGCAGTGATGGTGCTGCCTACAGGAGGAAGCCATGTCAGCAGCTGCTGCCACTGCACAAGGAGGTACTTTGGGAGGGCAGATGGAGGGGTGCTCAAAGGTGGGAGAGCACTGAATGGTGGCTTAGCCAGTCCGCAGAGCCCAGGGATAGGCGGAAGCAGGTAAATAGCCTGGGTGAGGCCTCAGGAGCTATGGGAAGGGGAGGCAAGGGCTGGGTGAGGCCTCAGGAGCTATGGGAAGGGGAGGCGAGGGCTGGGTGAGGCTTCAGGAGCTATGGGAAGGGGAGGCGAGGGCTGGGTGAGGCCTCAGGAGCTATGGGAAGGGGAGGCGAGGGCTGGGTGAGGCCTCAGGAGCTATGGGAAGGGGAGGCGAGGGCTGGGTGAGGCTTCAGGAGCTATGGGAAGGGGAGGCGAGGGCTGGGTGAGGCTTCAGGAGCTATGGGAAGGGGAGGCGAGGGCTGGGTGAGGCCTCAGGAGCTATGGGAAGGGGAGGCGAGGGCTGGGTGAGGCCTCAGGAGCTATGGGAAGGGGAGGCGAGGGCTGGGTGAGTCCTCAGGAGCTACAGGAAGAGGCTCAAGGTTGACTCAGCCTTCCATCCTTCTGAGGTTCATAAAATGTGAACCCAGATTGTTGGGGTCAATATGTTAACACTGTAAACCACTTAGAGAGGGCTGAAAAACACTATGAAGTGGTATATAAGTCCAAGGGCCATTGCTATTGCTATCATGTGAACATATTTATCCCAGAGGGATTTCAAAGAATCATCATAGGAAAGTGGCCTTGGTTTGGTAGATGCAAGGCTGGGGTTAAATCATTTTGGTGATTTGCAAAATGCTTATACAAGTAGTCCTGCTTTGCAGCCATATGTTCAGTGGCCATTTGAAGTTACAACAGCATTTTAAAAAGTGACTTACAAAGAAGAGGGGGAAGAGGACAAGAAGGGTGAGGGCATATCTGGCACTGTCCTTTTGGGGTGTACTTACAAGAAGCAGAATGCAAACTTGGCATGATTTTTTTTACTGCCTAAGTGAGAATCAAATGCCTCACTGCTGGCAACCGGCAGTCAGCAGAAGTAGCATGCAGTACTGCATTCTAACCACTGCACCACCACAGCTCTTGATGATGTAAAAAGTCCTGTGTTGAGAAGCTGATTTGTGACTCACCTGTGATGTGATTAAAATAGGTTTTGTGTTTAGTCATTTTTGAGATATTTTAAAGGAAATTCTTCTTCAGGGAAAAAAGGAATTATCCTTGGTTTCTAAATTTCAGAACTTGTAAGGCAGGGGTGTCAAACTTGCAGCCTGCAGGCCAGATGCATCACACACTGGCCATGTCTACCCCTGGTTTATCAAAGGGGGAAAAAGTCATGATATATCATGGGATGATGCCATGACAATGTGAGTTTGACAACCCTGTTGTAAGCAAATGCTGGTTTGATAGCTTTAAAGCTCTCCTTCAACAACTTTAGCAAGCAAACAGGTGTTAAATTGCTAAGAGTGTCGCCAATTTCTCCTGGATTGCTTTAAACTGCTTCAGAGGATTTAGGGATAGAAAATGATGTTATTACAGAGCTAGCTAAGTAAGAATAATATAAGAAATAAAATGCAGAAGCATTGTTAATTTACAACTACATTTTCTATTTAGGTAATGAAAATCTTTATTTCTACTACAGGAAAATCTTCTAAAAATAGGTGATCAGTCCATGTTCCTAGTGCTAACCATCTGGTTATATAGCAAACATCTGCCCAATTCCCTGCTTCCCATGTGTATCCCTTAATCAGAAGTTTTGATTGTCGCTCTTTCTACAGTGTTTGCTTTGATCTAAAATAATTCTTTCTTTTGATTGCTTTCTGTTCCCATATTCAGCTATTATTATGCAAATCAATTCAAGACTGCACAATTATGTGAATAGAATGAAATGAAAAGCAATTATTAATTTTTTATATTCATAATTGTAGAGCTGAAAATACCATCTATTTCACTATCAAATAATGCATTCTATTTTTCTCAGAAAAAGACATTATGTTTCTATTTCATAATGCATATAGACTATTTAATATAGTTAAGGGCTACTTTCTTTAGGCAATCATATTTAATTATCACTTCTTCAATATTTACCTAAAGTTTTAACATTTAGAAGAGCCACACAAGAGAGCTCAAAAGGAATATCCAAAAATACACTCCCCAAGCATCTTCAGTATGACAATAAGACTATGATTCTAGGATCATGTTAAGGTATTGAGATTTAAGAGCTGACCAGTTGCTGTAAGGCTGATGCAATGAGGATAAATCAGCATTGGTATGGGTCCACATAAGTTTTTACCACTTTAAGAGGTGTTTATATAGGGCAGCAATTAGAGGGTGTATTTAGAGTTCTCCATATAGAGTTAAGAAGATTGATTGTTTGACAGGTATTTTCCTACCACATATATTTCTGTATATGTCTTGTATATAAACCACTGTTAAATGTCTAAGTCTCTGTGTGGTGTGTTTTTCTCCTGGGTTGTCTCGTAATAGTTGTCACAAGCTTCACAACCTTCTCACAAGCTAAGTCAATTGGGAAGCCAGATTTACTTAACAACTATGCTACTAACTTAACAACTGCAGTGGTTCACTTAACAACTGCAGCAAGACAGTATGTAAAATGGGGCAAAGCTCACTTAAATGTCTCATTTAGCAACATATATTTTGGGATCAATTGTGGTCATAAGTTGAGAACTATCTGTACAACTCTTGAGGTCTCTAGAAAGTAATGTAGTAGTAAGTTGCTAAGATGTTGGACTTGTAACAGGACAATGCAGATTCCAGTCCATCCTCAAGCATTGTCAGCTTCGTCAGGAAAACTAGCTAGAAATTCCAACAGAATGAGTTAATTTATTGTGAAGCTACATCGACAGAATCTTGCAAGTCTGAAAGTACAATCCTCCCTCTCCCCTATCTTTTTTTTTTTTTGCAGCCTAATAAACTAGATAAGGTTTCTTTCAAGACTTTTTCCTCACCCACTATCTATCTGCAGGATACAGTATGTCTTTTATCTGACCTTTCTCTTTGCTGTGTCTCTTGGTCTAGTCTCCCACAGTCTTTTCCACATACCATAACAACCATGGAACCTCACAGGATTACTCTAGATCAGTTGTCCTCTCTCTCAGGTCATATTGTCATTTTGGGGGACAATAGGAGGTGGGGCATTATGAATATTTCCAAGAGCTTCTGCACAAAAGACAGGATATAACTCAAATAATACTGATTATTAAAAATATAGAAAAACCATTATTGTTAATATAGGTGAGATTAGTCACAATGTGTTTTTTTTTCCTTTACATTCATGTAAATAAGGAGAGAGGAGGAGATAGAATCAAACAAAGAAATTCATTCTATTTACTTGGGGGGAAAAACTGCATGGCAGATTGTTTAGTGTGACCTCATGAGGGGGGAATGGTACCAATAGTTTGGGCCCTTATGAATTCTTTAAACACTGGAAGTACAACACAAAAACCAAGACACATCTGTATATATTTTTCAAGCATATATTTTTCAAATGTATTTTTTTCAATCCTCATATGCTTCTTATAATATTGATTCATATTTTATTAAACCTTGAAAAAATTATTTTTATATGTAGAAAAAAATAGTATTGGAAAGTTCCTTTGAAAGTGATATAAATGACTCAAAGCAATAAATAATTCATTGAGAGATTCAGTAGAATTATTCTTCAATTTGTGTTTACCTCAGATAAAAGCCAGTTCAGAACAACTTTGGTGTAACAGTTACTAGGCTAGAAATCAAGAGACCACAAGTCCTCGTCCTGTCATAGGCATGCCAGCTGGCTAACCCTGGACCAGTCACTTTCTCTCAGCACTAGGAGAAGGTGATGGCATGCCCACTTCTGAAATCTTGTCAAAAAACCTGCAGGAACCTGTCCAGGTAATCATCAGGAATGAACACTGAAGGTATCCCCCTTTTAAACAAACAAACAAACAAACAAAAAAAAACAGTACTACAAACCAATTTCCATGCTTCTGAAGCCTGGAAACACAGCTGCCAATTCTCATTTTGTTAAGCTATAACATCTGGATACTTGGCAGGTTGTGATATGGAAGGTAACTACTTCATCTTCCTTTTGCTTGCACTCAAGGATATTCTTGAGTGGAGAAAGATGGATTTAATTGTCCAACTGCAAGCTTGAGTTCTTTGATTGTGCTGTCTTTGTCAAAACTTCGTTCAGATTTATGTACCAAAGGGAGGAAGAAAACACATTATTTTCCAGCAGCTCTTGATTTCTTTCATATGGAAAGACTACTTTCCAAATATAGTCTAGTTAAGGAATAAGAAACCCTTTAAAGGACATTCTAGGTTTTGGCTCACATTTTGACAAATTAATAATCTGAAATTGAAATATATTCTGTGTTGTGGTGTATTAAGACTTCAACCAAAATTGTTCTTAAGTGATGACAGGTTTACAGCACAATTGAAAAGATTAATGGTTCTAGTATGGAAATAAAATATAGAAACAAAGACGCATGCCCTGTTTGTTTGAAGAAAACAGAGTTTATAGTCTTGTGTCTGAAACGCTTTTCTAACAGGTCTGCATGAACATCCCATGAATTGTTTCAAATTATTTTGAATTCTAGTGTTTATGAGTTGGAAAGTCTATGCTTAAGAAAAGGCATTAACGGCTTCCGGTTTCGCATGGCTTCGGGGCAGCAGGAATTTGCGACAGCTCGCGATTCCTGCTGTGCTAGCCGTCGAGGTACCCCCGATCCAGATGGGTCAGGGGGATATGGCTGCCCTGTAGGGACAGCTGAAGAGAGAGGGGAGTCGGATAGGGGGTGGGGGTGTCGCAGACCCCCCCCTTTGCCAGAAAAACCCCTTTTTCCCAAGGCGGTGGAGCGGCGGTCAGCAATGGCCGCCACGAAGAAGCCAGCAACCGGGTAAGATTGCGCTGGAGGAGAAGAGTGAAAGTGACGTCTGAGCCGGGTCAAGTAACATCCTTTAAATTGCCTGGAACTGAGCTGTTTGAATTGCTGGAGGATACATTGTATCCCTAAGAAGAGCGAAAGCGGCGGAGAAGCTGTTAAAGGGAACTTTTTTTTTTTTCTTCACTCTCCCACCCCATGGAAACAGCAGAAATGTTTGGATATATTGGACATTGAAAGTGAATTGTTTTGAGAGTTGAAGCTAAGGGACAAAAGGATTTTTGGACATTGAAAAATTTAAGAAATTGGAAAACCCTTGTTGGAGGTATGGATTTTTGATTATTTAAAATCGATATCGCAAGTGGGAAGGGAGAGGAGAAAAAATTGGAGTAGAAGCTGAAAAAGGAGGAGATTGCCTAGAATCCCAAAGAAAGATATATGGTAATTGGACCTCTTTGATTAAACATTAGCCCCAGAAAGAGAAAGAGAAGAAGGAAGAAAAGTATTAACTTTTGGAACTTTTTTTTGAATTGTTTTTGATTAAAAATACTTGTGGTTGTTTTGGGAAAAGTTTCTCTTTTCATAATGGCATCGCTTGTGGATGAACTAAAGGCTGAATATCAAAAATATAAAAAGGAAGATACTTTGGGCGCTTTGTTTCAATTTTTAGAAATGGCGTTATGTACTTATGAAAAGTTGATTACGCAGCAGAAGGACTGGGACAAGGAAGAAGAGGAAGAAGAAGCCATCTTTGATGAACAATGGGTCCTTTCCGGAGAGGAGGAGAAAAAGGATAAGAAAAAGGGGATTTTAAGAATTATAAAAACAACCAAAGAAGAGAAAAATGAGCTTAAAGGTGGAGGCAAGGTTAGAAAGCAAAGGAAAAGGAGTAAGAAAAGGGAGGAGGAAAAACAAAGGGGTAAAAAGGGCAAGGAGAAGAATAAGCAAGAGAGAAAGGGGGGGAGGAGAAGCCTCAATGGGGGGAAGCAAGATCTAAAGAAAAAAAGTTTATTTAGAGACAATGGGTGAATTTAATTTAGGATAAAAGAGGGATTTTGGAGGGTATATAAGATTGTGTTTTTATATGTGTGTTCAGAGTATAAAATTTATTATGTAATTTTAGAATCTTTTAAACAGAATCCCAAGAAAAATTGTTATACGAAGTACTTTTAAGTCAGGATAATGAGTTATAGACGTTACCCCAATTGGTGTATAGGAGAAGTATAGTAAAAGAAAAAAGATGAATGGATAGTTGGAAATACAACAGACAAAGAATGTTATTGAAAATGGTAATAAGATATGAAAAGATATATAAAGGTTTTGTTATGGTTTTTTTTTTTTTTTTTGGATTTTGTATATTGATAAAAGGCAATAAAATTTTAATTAACAAGAAATAATTTGGATGAAAAGGAGAAGTAGGGATAAGATATGAAGTTAAATAGATAAAGTATTGATACTATAATTTGGAATTGTTATGTTCTATTGATTTTTTATTATTATTTTTTCCTAGAAAAGAATTTATAAGCTGTTATGCCTTGATTTTTTGTGCATTGTTTTTATAAAATTGATAAAAATGGTTTATATATATATATATATAAAAAAAAATGAAAATGATAATAAGATATGGAAGGATATACAAAGTGAATATGATATTTGAATTTGTGTCTGAGAGAAGAGTTTTAACCCGGGATCAGACAAACTTCAGAAAAGATCTTTTAGTTTTGTTTATGTTTTGTGTTTTGTATGTTTGTGTATTGTGTTTTCTGTAAAAAATTAACAAAATTTGTTTTTTTTTTTAAAAAGAAAAGGCATTAACCAGAATCTCTGTTCTTGCAGCCTCAACTAATCCCAGGCCCAAGGAATAAGACAATCATGCTGGTTTATCTAAAAGGATCAGAATTTCTGATTTAATACACTCAACACATTCTGAACTCTTAAATCATGCTACTAAATTAAATACCACTATCATAGTTATGCCAATACAACTCATTAACTTCTTCAGAGGCACAGATTATCATTCTTCATGTCTTTTCTTCAGGAGCTCAAAGTAACACAAATGGTTTTCTTCATCCCATTTTATTTTCAAAATGACCATAAAATATCATTTAGATATAAGTATTAACTGGCACAAAGTCAATTGTGATTTTCATGGCAAAATAGGAATTGAAACTTTGATTTCCATGACTGTGTTGGTTACTTTGATAATTACGGATTTAAATTATCTAGTTCATTATTCTATTTTAGCAGCAATCAACAAATTGTTCTTACATTGCATTCAAGTGTTCAGATACATCTAGATCAGGAAGAGGCAGAAGAAAGATCTGGATCCATAATCTGTTAAGAATTGTCTACTGTAGAATGGCAAGGGCTCCTAATTACTTAAAAGGCTATGGACTTATATATTGTAATATTATGAATGTTCATTCAAAAGCTAGACTGTTCACTGGGATATAGTCTCATGTAATAGTTGTCGTATTTCTATGTCAGTTAAGTTACTGAATGCCAAGAAGAGGTTTTGATAAGACTATTTGTTAAGTTTGGTCCTAAGAATTTTTTCACACTAAGGAGTTTCTCAGAAATATGCATGTATTCCTCAGCCACTGTTTTTTTTTTTTTTTTTTTTTGAAAAAGATTTTATTAATTTTCTACAAACAAACAAGACAAACAAAACATAAAAACATCAACTCTCATATGTACATCCAGTGTGTCAGTTGGTTCATCATTTTTGTGCATTCATTCTGCAGTCTCAATTACAATTATGTTACATAACAACTCATATTGTCAATCCAAATTTATATATCCTAATATCACTAAAAAAAGAAGTTTTTGACTATATTTTTAATCATTCATGTTTTATGAGCTAACAATACTTTAAACCAGTTTACTCTATAACAAATCATATAATCATATCAAATCAATCCTAAAAAACCCTTTATAAAATATAATGTCAAATAACAAAATAATAGCAAAATAAAGATATTCCTTACTATCTAACATTCTAAATATTCTATTGTCGTATTTTATCATCTAGCCATTTATAAAAAAGATCCCAAATTTCATAAAATTGTTTATCCTCTTGCTCTCTAATTTCAAATGTCAATCTGCTCATCTCAGCACATTCCAATATTTTCTTAATAATTTCTTCCTGTAATGGTATTTTCTCATTCTTCCAATTTTTAGCAAATACAATCCTGGCCGCTGTTAATACATTTACAATCAGGTATTTCAAATCTTTACTATATATAACAGGTAAAATTCCCAATAAGAAGATCTCTGGTTTCAAGTCTATATGTTTCTTTGTCATTTTTTCCAACCACATGCGAATTATAGTCCAATATTTTCTAGCATCCTCACAAGTCCACCACATTTGGTAATACGAGCCGGGTATCTGATGACATTTCCAGCATTTTTCAGATTTGTTCTTGAACATTCTTGCTATTCTTGTTGGAGGAAAGTGCCACCTGTAAAACATCTTATACAAGTTTTCTTTATATGCTGTTGACATTGTCATTTTATAATTTTGAGACCACAATTTTTGCCATTTCTCTAAATCAATCCCATATCCAAAATTCTTCCCCCAAACAATCATAGTTTCTTTGACTTGTTCTTCCTCTAATTTCATTCCCAGTAAATAACCATATAATTTTTTAATCACCTTCTCATCAGTACCCATCAAGATCTTATCTAAATCAGTCTGCTTATCATAAAATCCCTCCGTTTTGGAATCTTCATCATACCTTGAATGTATTTGTGCATATGAAAACCAATTCATCCTTATACCTTGTTCCTCTAAGTTTTGGATCGATTTAAGTTCACCCTTTTCATCCAAAAGTTCCCAATATCTAACTGTTTGTTCTTTCTTGTAGATTATAGGATAGGAAAATGCTTCAATGGTCGATAACCAAACTGGAATTTTCAAATAACATTGTCTTTTTATCTTCTCCCAATTTAACCACAAAGACTCCCGTACATAATGTCTTCTAAAATAACCCTGTGTTTTAGTTCCCTTATACCATAAAAAAGCATGCCAGCCCAACAGCAAGTCATGCCCTTCTAATGTCAACAACCTATGTTTCCTTAATGTTATCCATTCTTTGACCCACATCAAACTTGCAGCTTGATAATACAATTCCCAATTAGGCAGGCCAAAACCTCCTCTAATTCTAGCATCTTGCAAAAGCTTTAGCTTTATTCTCGCTTTTTTACCTTGCCATATAAACTTCAACATAATTTTATTTAAATCTTCAAAATAGTCTTTTCCAAGCCTAATTGGTATTGTTTGAAACAAAAATAAAATTCTAGGTAAAATATTCATCTTAATTGTTGAAATTCTCCCTATTAATGACAATTGCAAGTTTTCCCACTTCTTCAAATCTGTAATTATCTGTTGTTTAAGTTTAATATAATTATTCTCCTTTAATGTGCTACATCTTGTTGTCAAATATATCCCCAGATACTTAACCTTATTTGTAACTTGAATTTTCAAAAGGTCTGCCAGTTCTTCTCTCTGTCTCAATAGCATATTCTTTGTCAAAATCTTTGTTTTATCTTTATTTATTTTCAAACCAGCCACCTCTCCATATGCCTCTATCCTTTCCAATAACTTTGGAGCTGTTTCTAGCGGGTCTTCCAAAATAAAAGCTAAATCATCAGCAAAAGCTTGTAGCTTAAATTCTTCCTTCTTAATTTTCATTCCTTTTATGCTTTTATCATCCCTAATATTTCTATTCAACACTTCCAAGGTCAACACAAATAGCAAAGGAGATAGGGGGCATCCTTGTCTTGTGCCTTTCCTTATATTAATAAAATCTGTAAGTTCCCCCTCCAGCATTACCCTTGCTGTCTGTTTATTATATATGGCTTCTATTGCTTGAATAAATTTTTTAGCAAAACCCATCTGCTCCAATAATAATAACATAAATTTCCAGTTCACGTTGTCAAATGCTTTTTGAGCATCGAGGAATATCAAAGCCATTTGCTTTTCAGGATGAGCCTCATAGTATTCCAAAGTGTCCAAGATTACTCTCATATTGTCTCTAATTTGTCTTTTTGGCAGAAATCCATTTTGATCTGGGTGAATAAAATTATTTAAATATTTTTTAAGTCTTTCTACTAAGATTGAAGCAAAGATTTTATAGTCTGCATTCAATAAAGAAATAGGTCTATAATTCTTAATTTGCAATGGGTCAGTCTCTTCCTTCGGTATGAGTGTAATATAAGCCTCTGACCATGTTTTAGGTATCATCTTTTTTAACATAACTTCATTCATAACTTCTAACAATTGGATGCTCAATGATTCTTGAAATGTTTTATAGAATTCTGATGGAAGCCCATCTGGACCCAGTGCTTTCCCATTATTTTGTCTCTTAAATGCTTCATTTAGTTCCATCATTGTTATATTGCTTTCTAGCATTTCTTCAGTCTCTTTAGGTATCTTTGGTAAATTAGCTTCCTGTAAATACTGTTTGACTTTTTCTTCATCAATATTCTCTTGTTTATATAGTTGCCCATAAAAATCTCGAATAATTTCTTTTTTCTCCTTATTCCCATAACAAACTTGGCCTTGTTCATCTATTAACTTCAATATTTTTCTTGATTCCTTCTCTTTTCTCAATTTATATGCTAGCCATCTACCTGGTTTATTTGCATCTTCAAAATAATTCTGTTTAGAGTTTCTAATTTTCTGTGCCAGTTCTTCTTTCTCTATTAATTCCATTTTATGTTTGATTATATCCAGCTTCAATTTAATATCCTTTTTCTGTGGCATTTTCTGTAATTCTTTTTCAAGAATTTTATACTCATCTTCCAAGGCCTTAGAAGTTTGCCTTTTCCTAATATTCTTTTTTCTTGTATAATCTATTATCAAACCTCTAGCGTATGCCTTCATTGTATCCCACACATTCTGCATTGAAGTATCTTCTTTTTTATTTTCTCTGAAGAAAAAAGCCAATTCCTTCCCCATCCATTGTATAAAATCTTTCTCCTTTAAAATAGTATTATTTAATGTCCATCTCGATCTTTTTTTTTTGTCCCTTCCATTTAATTGTCATTGGGCTATGATCTGCCCAAGTACTTGTTTCAATATTTGTTTCTTTAATATTGGATATTAATTCTGTTGAGATCCAAATCATATCTAATCTGGACCATGATAAATGTCTATCTGAATAAAAAGTATATTGTTTAGCTTTAACATTTCTTTCTCTCCAAATATCTTTTAAAGTTAATTCATCTGTCATTTTAAAAAAAGACCTTGGGAGAGCCTTTCTATTTTGCTTTGTTGTTGTTGCTATATAGTCCAATTTATTGTCCACAATTCCATTAAAATCTCCCATCATAATTATATTAACATAGTCCAGTCCAATTATTTTTATGTGTAGTTTTTATAAAACTCTTCTTGTTTATCGTTCTGAGCATAAATTGCAATCAAGAGTATTTTTATATTATTGTCCATTATTTCTGCCATTAATACTCTTCCATCTTCATCCGTGTAAATCAATTTTGCTGGGATAGCCTCTTTAATGTATAGAACCACTCCTCTTTTCTTACATTGAGTCAAAGAAGTAAATATTTTCCCCAATTTTGGCTGTAATAACAATTGTTCATGTTGTTTTTTAATATGAACTTCTTGTAAACAAATTATATCAAATTTTAATTTCTCTAATTTATGAAAAGTTTTCCTTCTTTTAACAGCTGAATTAAGCCCATTTATATTCATTGTAATCAGTTTTTTTTCTTCCATGATTATGCTTTATATTTAGGTCTAACCGCTCTCGTGGATCTCACTTCACGCTGTTCTTTGCTATCCATCTGTCCCCCTACTGCTCCTTTCTCTTTTTCAGTCTCCAGTTGTTCATCTTGAAATTCAGTTAATGAGACTTCTTTCTCTGCTTCCTCTCTTCTTTCTCCAAAAAATTCTGCATGGAAAAGTTCTGCTTTCTCAATTGAATCAATTCTATATCTCTGCTCTTGCCACCTAAACATTAGTCCTTCTGGAATCAGCCATCTATAATTCACTTCGTTTTCCAATGGCATTTTGGTCAGAAATCGATATTCTCTTCTCATCTCTCTCACTCTTCTGGGTATTTGTTTTAAAACCACAACCTCTTTACCTTTTATATTTCAGTGTTTTCTCTCTTGCTACTTGTAATATTTGCGTTTTAATGGATTTTTTGGTAAATCTAATATGGACTTCCTTGGGTAATTTATTTCTCATCGCATATCTTGTATAGACTCGATATATCTCATCTATTCCATCCATCATCTTTTCCTCTGTAATTTCCAAAGCATCTGCCAAAATTTCTATCATTACCGCTGCCAAGTTTTCTCCTTTTTCCTCTTCTATATTTTGAAATCTGAGGTAAAATTCTGACCTTTCCATCTCCCACCTCAACATCCCACCTCTTTCTTGTTCAACCGCTGTTAGTCTACTGTCAATATTTCCAATCTTCTTCTCTCTTTGTTTTCCTTCTTCCTCGATTTTTTGGAATCTCTCCTCATACTTAACCATCATTTGTTTAATATTTTCCACTTTTTCATCAGTCTTCTCTATTCTTTGTTCAATATTTTCTGTTCTTTGTTCAATATTTTCTGTTCTTTGTTCAATATTTCCTGTTCTTTGTTCAATGATGTCTGATTTTGTCTTGAGATCTTGGATTCCTTGCATAATCATCTGTAAAGTTACTCTTTCTTGTTCCTTATCTTGCTTCAACATTGTCTGAATTAAACGTTGTCCTCCAGCTGGTGGGGAAGCAGAGGTAGAAGCAGAAATGGCAGATGGTATTGGTTTCCTGCTCATTTCAATGCTTCCAAAGCTTCAAATTCTTCTTGACTTTTAATCCAACTGGTAGCGCAGCCAATTATAATCCAAAATGGAAAACTCCAATAGTAAAAGACACAAAACCAAAGAAGAAACAGGAAAAAAGGAAGAAGAAAGATCTTCAGGTTCTTCTAGACCCTAATCCAATTACGAAATAGTCCACCATAAAAAAGGAAAAAATAGAAAGGAAAAAAACAAACAAATCCAAAAATAATAATATTGATTAAGAGCAAAAAAAAAAAAAAGCAAAAAGAGAAAAAACAAAAAGTTCCTTCAGATTCTTCACACCTTAATCCAGTTAAGAAGTCTCAATAATCCAAAAAACAACAACAACAACAACAAAGTGGTCCAAAAACATAAATAGGAAAAGCAAAAAGTCCCAATAAAAAAGAAAAGAAAAATTAAGAAAAAACTCTGAGGCTTTCCCTTTAAAATAAAAGGCAAAAATAAGAATATTACTAGAATTGAAATTTAGAAAAAGGCGAATGGGGTATATATAAGAAAACACACTGCACTTTGTTTATTTATCCAAGGCTCTTGTTATGACTCTCTTCTCCAGCAGCTTCAAAGCCAAACCTCAAGTGTTGTTGATAACAGTCCAGGAAAGCACCTGCAATAATATTTTGCTGTGCTCTCCTTCTATCTTATCACGTTAAAATGTCCTTGAGAAGAGGTCTTTTTGCAATTCTCTCCAATTCAAATAAAATACTTTCAAGCCTCTAGTTGGCAGTGTTGCAAAGTTTCTTAATGCTCTTCCTCCCCCCCAGCCAGAAAAAAGGAGTAATATATACAGAAACAAAAAAATAGCCAAAGGGAGCCTCTATCCTAAAGAAAGTTAAAAAATCAAAGGGAGCATAAAAATATATATAAGAGAAAATTCAATCCGGTTACCTACAAAGTCACATTAAAATCCCCCCCAAAAAGTATAAAGAAAACAAAAAAAAAACAATCCAAGCCTCAATTTGACATCACTTTAAAAAACGCCGCTCAGACAATTTCAGTCAAAAAAAAAAGTCTCACAGATTTCTTCTTTGTTCAGGATGACCTTTCCAACCTCAACGAATTTATAACACAAAAGAGTTTTTCTCACCCAGCCGACACACTTTCACTCCAGCCACTTTCTTTCCGGAGCTGTCCCGACTTCAGCAGCTATGGGGGCTGCCTCTCCGCCGCCAGCAAAAGGGCTTCTTCCGCATCGAACCAGAGATTTTGCGATATCTCTGGGATCCTGGAACAGTACCCTTCTCAATCCCCGTCTCTACGGGACGGTTTAGGTCCGTTGGGACCAACCAGGGGCGAAAATATCGGCTACGATCTCAGAGCCCCGAGATCGCAGTTGTATCGCCGAAATGAAGCTCCGCCTTCTCCCCTCAGCCACTGTTTTGTATCACTTCCAGTTGGTGAACCTCAGAATTTTAGTTAAAGGCAAAATAGTTCTTTCACATCAAGTATGTTACTGTCTGTGGGAAAAGAATGTGATCTGAATGGATGGAGTAACTCATGTCTGCTTTCTCCCAAATTTATTTCTTAAAGTCATGATTTACTTTCTCTGTTTTGGAAAATTTTTTTCATCTTTCTGCATTATTGAGTAGGTTTTGTAAGTGTTAATCAATCTTCAATTTCATCTTCTTGCAGTATGTTGTTAAACTGCTTAACAATGAGTGAATGCAGACCAGTTAAATATTTCAGTCAAAATCCATGCAATTCATCTTCACTTGGTGGTAACCCATTCTTGATTTTTCTTGGTCTTTTCTCCATCATTTTATGCTATTATTACAAGTTCTTTTATTTCAATTTCCTTTTTATTCTTACCCACCTCATCCATCCAAGCTGCATTCTTGTTGTATTTCTTTGCATTGTCCCATAGCTGGTTCATTGCAGTTTCTCTTTGATGGAATGGTAAAAACATTTCTGTTTGGACTTAATTGCAGAGTGTATCTGTAGTGTACAATTTGAGCTTTGTATCTGCTAATTTTTGGCTATGGCTGTTATACTGTATTTGCTGCTTCATTATTGGCAGTGCTTCTTTGATCTTCCTTGTTTCTAGATAAGAGTACTTGGTCAGTTCTTCTTTGGTATCCTTCTTCTTCTGCTTCCTTTATTTCATCTTTTCTATCTTGCTTGCATCTGAAGTTAGCATACCGATCTTATTTTCAAGCCCAACATTGCATTTCGATGGAATACTTTTCTCTCTCACTCTCTGTCTCTTTCTGTCACACAGAGAGAAAAAAACAATACAAACCTGCTTGTTTGTTATCATTCATATCTACTCCTGCTTATTTTGGATTTTTTTTTTTTTTTTGCCAATATACCAGAGACTAAGTATATTTTTCTGATGCCATCTAATAATTGATGAACATGATTATAAATTAAAAAGTAAAATTTAGAAAAGTTCATGAACGTTCAACAATTTAATACCAGAAAATACATAGAATCTCATATGAAACTGCTGAAATGGTGTACTTTCTTCCAAAATCTCACAGAAGACACCTAATTTAAACACATGGCAACATTTATAAAAATAATCAAAATTTTGAAACACATCTATGGTGTACTTTAATGCTCCAAATTGTTCCTTCTGAAATCCTGGACATATTTATTTTACCTCTTAAGTGCATGCTTCTACTTTTTTATAAGTTTTTTTTTTTTTAATCTAAAAACAAAAAACAAAACAAAACCATCTTTCAGTTATACAGTGTGTCGACTGGGTACATATATCTTATGCACATATTAATATTTGTATACATTTCTTACTAAGTTCTTACTAAGTTTATATTCATGTTATAACCTATTCAATATTCTATCTCATTATAACAATCATTTCGTTTCTTACTTTATTTTCTAACTATTTATAAAATAGATCCCAAGTCAAATAATACTCCTTTTCTTCTTGTTCTCTAATTATCAATGTTAACTTACTCCACGGTGCATGCTTCTAATTCTTTTCTATATATATTTTAAAATATCCCGGGATGAAATATATTCATTTTGCTACATTTTCTTCCATCCCTCTGCTCTTGTGTCTCCGTGGTATTCAGTGATAAAACAAAATTTACCAATATACGTTTAATGGGAAGGAAAGTAATTGTAACTGACAGAGAAATGAACAGAAAAATGAACCAGAAAGCAAAATCTTTCTTTTCCATAGAGTGTTGTATATTTCATAAATGCTATGACATTTAATGAGAATATTATTCCTCTTTCAGCAGAATATATAAATTGAGGCAGAATATGGTTGATTAAGAAATGTTAATAGATATGATATTACAATAAGTAGTTGCCAAGCAATGTTACTTTACTAGTCTGTTTTTCTGACTCATTAAATGCAAACACACATTAATTTCTTGGATATTTTGTTTTTCTTTAACATTTTAAAAGTAAAATCTTTTCTCTCCTGTTCCATTTTAAATTTGATACTTCCAAAACTATTTCTGAATTCATGCATTATTGTTCTTTAACTGTTATTTTTAATTTTTTTAGCAATCATTTCAGTTTTGTGTATGCTTCATATGTAATGGTATAAATCAAGATATTAATTCAATGCTTCAATGGAAAAGTGTTTCAAAGTAATGTTTAGGCTAGAGAAATTACATAAAGGAATTGTTCTGTCCTTCATTTACATACTCGAAATCCCCGCGCTTTGATTGGCTAAAGCGCGGGGATTTCTAATTGGCCAGGCGAGCCGCGCCGATTGGCCCGTTGAAAGTCTCCCACGATTGGCTCGTTCCAAGAGCGGGAGACTTGAAACGCTGCCATTGGCCGCGGCCGCCGCGGCGAAAAGAATAAAAGCCGCAGGCTTTTTCCTTTTCGCCGGTTCGGTTCTCAACTTCTAAATAAAGAGCTTTAAACGTAGTCACCGACTCCTGGCGTCTTTTTGCGGACACGACACTGGCGACGAGGGTGGGATCCAGACCCTGAACCGAACCCCGTGTCCGACGAGAGCCAGACTTAGCACCGAAATGGCGAAAATCGCACCGCCCGCCCCCTTCAACCCCGCCACCGAGGACTGGGAATCGTTCTCAGACCGTTTCCGCATGTACCTCGAGTGCACCGGAATGAAGGACGCCCCGGGCCCACTAAAACGCGCCGTTTTCCTCACCCATTGCGGAACCGAAGTATTCCAGATGGCCAAAGCATTGGCCAAGCCGGCCGATGCAACCGCCATGGATTGGGACGTCCTCGAACCTATCCTTCGGCGACATTACGCCCCCGAGGTCCCCATCCTGATCCGGCGCAACGAATTCTACCGGCGGGACCAGAAACCGGGTGAAAAACTGAGCGACTTCGTCACCGAGTTGCGGCGCCTAGGGGGGCTCTGCGAATTTGACGGCCTGAACAGCCTCCTAAGAGACCGATTCATGCTCGGCCTATGGGACCCTGCACTCCAGAGCCGGCTTATGGCTAAGGGCGACATCAGTCTAGCAGACGCCCTCACCACAGCCGCAGCCGCAGAAGCAACCCGCACTTCTGCCGACAGCATGCGAAAACCAGACGCGAAGGGCGGAAACAACAACCTGGCAAGGTCGGCCGACCTAAAAAACGAAACAGCCGCACACCACGGCGATTTCCATTCTGCATCCAGCACGTCCGAAGACGAAGAAGACATACATCGAGTGCAGACGGGGCGCGACCAACGGAACCGCAGAGGTCGTAGGTCGAGGACCAACTGTGCCGGTTGCGGCGGCGACTACCCCAGATCAGAATGCCGATTTTTTGACTCCATCTGTCGGCATTGTGAGAAAAAGGGACACATCGCTCGGGTTTGCCGCCAAAAGAAGACTCACAGTCCACCCAGATGGGACCAACACGATCGAAGAAGGGAAAGCCCACCGCCCCGGACCAGAGATCGCCAATCGGACAACCGGTGGGACCGGATCCAACGACCCTCGAGAGGCGGCGACAACCGGCGCAAAGAAGAGACCCACCAGACGGTAACCATCGGCCACTCCATTTCCGACGGCGCCAGAAAGGTACACGTAGAGTTCCATATCGAGGGCCAACCATGCAAAATGGAGGTGGACTCCGGGTCCTACCTCTCCATGATTGCATGGCACGAGATAAAACGATTAGTGCCTACCCTCCATAAGAGGAACATAAACGCCCAAAGAATTATTGTAAAAGACTACCAGGGAAACCGCGTCCCGGTAGTGGGCACCAAGAACTTTAATGTGACATATAAGGGGCGCACCGAACAACTCCCACTCACAATCGTCGATCGCGACCGCCCAAGCCTGCTGGGCCTACAATGGTTCGCCCCGCTCGACATCGCTCTCACGGGAGTCAACCACGTCACCGACGACGGCTGGGAACAGCGGCTAGCCCAGGAGTTCCGAGAGGTCTTCGACGGAAGCCTGGGCAAGTACCAGGGGCCCCTTATCTCATTTGATCTAGACCCTAGCGTCCCCCCCAAACGACTAAAACCTAGGCGGGTACCATTCGCCCTAAAACCTAAGATTGACGAGCAAATTGACAAGCTCGTCAAACAGGGGGTGTTGCAACCAATAGACCATGCCCGATGGGAGACCCCAATAGTGACCCCGGTCAAGCCAGATGGGTCAGTGAGAATTTGTGGGGACTATAAGTCCACCCTAAATGGCACGCTGCAACAAAGCGCCTACCCCGTCCCAATCGTGCAGCACCTACTGCACTCACTGGGAGGGGGCAGGGTCTTTGCCAAGCTTGATCTCGCCCAGGCATACCAGCAGTTGCCGGTCGACGAAAAAACGGCGGAAGCCCAGACCATCGTTACCCATCGGGGGGCCTTCAAGTGCAACCGACTCCAATTCGGAGTCAGCGTGGCACCAGGCATCTTTCAGAGCCTGATGGAACGTTTGCTGCAGGGTATCAAGGGGGTGGTGCCCTATTTCGATGACGTGTTAGTGGCGGCACCAAACGAAGCCGAATTAGAAAACCGACTCAGAAAAGTCTTAACCAAATTTAAAGTAACGGGACTTAAAGTAAAAAGGGAGAAATGCCAACTGTGCACGGAACGAGTGGAATTTTTGGGCTACCTACTAGACCGGCACGGCATTCACCCCACAAGTAAAAAAGTGAAAGCTATCAAAAAGGCCCCCACCCCTAGATCAAAGACTGAATTGCAGGCATTCTTGGGGTTACTGAACTTTTATAATGTTTTCCTACCCCAAAAGGCAACGGCGGCGGAGCCTTTACATAGGCTCCTGGATAAGGCGGCAACCTGGACTTGGGGGAAACGGGAGCAAGCCGCCTTCCAAAAAACTAAAGACCTCCTCACCTCCGACGCCGTCCTGATCCAATTCAACGAAACCTTGCCCCTGGCCGTCACTTGCGACGCATCACCTTTCGGCGTCGGCGCTGTCCTCAGCCATACCCTTCCTGACAGAAAAGAAGCACCCATCGCGTTCTTTTCCAGGACTCTAACCAAGCCAGAGCAGAACTATAGCCAACTGGACAAAGAAGCTTTGGCTATAGTTGCCGCCGTTAAGCGGTTCCACGAATACCTTTACGGCCGCCCTTTCACCATTGTAACAGACCATAAGCCGTTGCTGGGCATCCTTGCAGGAAATCGAGCCACCCCGAACATTCTGTCTCCCCGGATGACAAGGTGGTCCGAGTTCCTGGCAGCCTACAGCTACGAACTTATACACAAACCAGGAAAGAAGATTTCACACGCGGACGCTTTGAGCCGCTCGCCGTTACCGGACTCCGACCCTGACCCAGCACCAACGACAAACACCCTTAGCATCGAGAACCTACCCAACCTACCCATAACTGCGTCAGACATTGCCCAGGAAACTATTAAAGACAGGCGTCTGGCGCGGATTTTGCATTGGGTGGAAAAAGGTTGGCCAGATAGGGACAACGACGAGTCCGTTAAGACATTTAGAAACCGCCAAACCGAACTCTCGCTACTTAAGGGGTGCATCTTATGGGGTGACAGGGTGGTCATCCCAGACAGACTGCAAGGGAAAGTTTTAGAAATGTTGCATGAGGGGCATCCTGGCATCGTAAGAACTAAAGCCCTGGCCAGAAGTTACGCTTGGTGGCCAGGGATGGACAAGCAGATAGAGGCCTGGGTAGCTAGGTGCCAGCGATGCCAGGAGACTAGACCCAGCCCACCCACAGCACCCATCTGGGAGTGGGAAACACCAAGGGGGCCCTGGTCCAGAATCCATTTGGACTTTGCCGGTCCCACGAATGGACATACCTTCCTCATAACAGTTGACGCTTACTCCAACTGGTTGGAGGTAAGCGACATGAAATCCACAACCACGGAGGCCGTGATCAAAGAACTTTGCAAACTCTTTGCAACACACGGCCTCCCAGACGTCGTCGTCTCCGACAACGGGCCCCAGTTTACTTCCCTCGACTTCGAGAAATTCCTGGCGGAAAGGGGCATCCGCCACGCATTAACGGCACCGGCGCATCCGGCGGCGAACGGTAGGGCGGAACGGATGGTCCAATTTACCAAAAAAACCATCCGGAAAATGGACCACGGGGAGATCCAAGACAAAATTAACAGACTCCTCTTTATACAACACATCACCCCGAACACCACTACCAACAAAAGCCCAGCCGAGTTACTAATGGGTAGGAAGCTGAGGTCCCCACTCGATAGGTTACACCCAACGTATAACCCAGAGCGGCCCCCAGACTCAAGTACAAAATACCGAACATTCGCACCCGGGGACCTCGTGTATGCGAAAAACCTGACGGGGGACCCCCTATGGATCCCAGCCGTCATCACCCAAATCACAGGTCCACGCTCATACCGGCTCCAAACCACAGATGGGCGAGCCTGGAAACGACACATTGACCAACTCAGGTCTCGGACAGCAACAGAATCCACCCCCCAAAACACAAACCAAGGGGGGAGGGAATACCCGAATAACCAAACGAAAGAAAAAATAAACCAGCAGTACTTACCGGAACGCAGCCATCGCGATCCTCCACCGGAGAAGAACCACCAAGCCAGCTCAACCAACTCGGAAAGACCAAGCGGGAGCGGCGAAACCCGTAGCTCAACCAACCCGGAAGGCCCAGGTGGGAGCCACGGAGAACGAACCGGCCCGATCATCCAACCGGTTCGCACAGAAGAGGGAGCAGCCAAAAACTCGACTGCTCCGGCCGAAATCCAGCTTGCAACTGAGTTGCGCAGGTCAAGTAGGACTAGACGGAGCCCCGCCTACCTACGTGACTACGCAACGTAAGGACTGTACCAAGAGGGGAGGGGTGTTCTGTCCTTCATTTACATACTCGAAATCCCCGCGCTTTGATTGGCTAAAGCGCGGGGATTTCTAATTGGCCAGGCGAGCCGCGCCGATTGGCCCGTTGAAAGTCTCCCGCAATTGGCTCGTTCCAAGAGCGGGAGACTTGAAATGCTGCCATTGGCCGCGGCCGCCGCGGCGAAAAAAATAAAAGCCGCGGGCTTTTTCCTTTTCGCCGGTTCGGTTCTCAACTTCTAAATAAAGAGCTTTAAACGTAGTCACCGACTCCTGGCGTCTTTTTGCAGACACGACAGGAATATTGTTAATAAAGCTATTCACACTTCAGAATTGATTTCATTAAAAAAAAAACAATCCTGAAAAAAGACCTAACATGACATGAGTGAGTTAACTTAGTTAGGCACTATCGTATTTTTAATGTGGCTGTTGAAGCAGCCACACCTATTTGCAGGATACTCAGAAGCCTAAAAATAAGGGCTCACACTAGATCTGAAAATCACTTTCAGATTGGCTTTGAAGTGTCCAATGTCTTAAAAGTTAACCTCTTTCCAGTGCCATCACTAGAATTAAATGTGATAACAATAACAAAAGATAAGGATGCCATTCCAAGATTAGTGTAACATTGGATTGTGTTGATTTTCATTTCATATCTTCTTCAGAAGGTTGAAATAGCTTTTGAAATGATGCGATGATGTTCAATATGGCAGGAAGAAATAGTGAAAGGTAAAAAAATATATATTTTCTATGTTCTCCAGTTTTCTAGCTATTCCAAATACTTTTAAAAAATCAAGTTATGGATTCAGCTCAGTATCTTATAACTTGTCTGGTTTGTCTGGTTTCAGCTCAGTATTTAAAATTTTTCATTACAGTCATATTATATTTGAGTTATCCTGTATTTCAAATGGGGAATGCAAAGTTATTTCTGTTTTTTTCCAATGATCTGATTCTTGTTTCTTCACAAATGGTTTTATATGTACCTCTGCAGAAAATACATTTATATATTTTTTATTGCTTTTTGTTTTGTGTGTGTGTGTGTGTGTATGTGTTTGTTTTTTCTCTTCTTCTTCTATATTTGGTACTTATGTATTAGTTTTCTGTATTTTTAAAGCAAAAAAAGGCCTTCATTTTTGTGGGAAACAGGATAATAGATGTATTTCTGGATTCAAAGAACAATTTATTTGTGATATTTATATTTGGCTTCCACAGTTGTGGAGAATTTGGGTGCTATGTTAAAAAACAACATATATCATATACGCTTGTTACTTGTCTAATCTTAACTGTTTCTTAACTGTTTTCTTTTATAGCAGATGTAAAAAAGCTGCGGCCCTTTGGATTTTTTTTTTTATAAATTGCAACTGAAATAGCCAGAAACAATATAACTGTTATTGAAGGATGCTAGTAATTGTATTTCAAGAATATCTGGACAGGTCCTGTTTCCTGGCACCTGGTTTCCTTGCTCCTAGCTTAATCATAAGGCACTCAGACATGCAATTCCTTCCTTCTTTCCTTCCTTCCTTCCTTCCTTCCTTCCTTCCTTCCTTCCTTCCTTCCTTCCTTCCTTCCTTCCTTCCTTCCTTCCTCCCTTCCATTATCTCGTTCCACTAACAAATCTGATAAAAGGCTTTGCTTTCACAATTTTTAAGGATTCCTAGAATCATAGGAGGTTATTTTCTGCAAAAGTAACCTCAGGCTTTTCATAAACTCAACAATAAGATTAGCAATAATACATATTTGATAAGAAATTGAGATAGGATCATAACAAACATCATTTTTTTGTTTGATTGATTGTTTTAAATTTTATTAAACATCAGAAAACTTACATTTTTTAAAAGGAATAACTGAGTAGCTTGTAGTATTATATTTAAAATAAAAGAAAAAGGTAAAAGTTTCCCTATCCATTCATGTCCGACTCTAGGATGTGGTGCTCAATTTCCATTTCTTGGTCAAGAGAGCCAGCCATGTCCAAAGACAATCTCTGTAGTCCGGTGGTCAGCATGGTTATATACCAAATGCATGTAACACTATTATCTTCCCACTCAAGTAGAACCTATTTAAGACAAAGTCAGAGTCAGAGCTAAAGAAACTTCTTGAATGAGAAACAAAACGACTTCAAAGAAAAACAAAAAATTCCAGTTGCCTCTTGAAATAGCACCTTTGGGGAAATCAAAAAAATGAATAGCTGGTATTTACTTATTTGTTGCATTTTTTAAAACATTGAATTTATAAAATATACATGTATAAATTCAACTATTTCTTTACAATCCTAGGCTCAGGCTATATGTTGTTATTTTTATAACAACCTATGGCAGCAAACATATCCAACACATTTTCCTCCTCCTATTTCTCCACAACAAAGTCTGTAAGGTGGGCTGGGCTAAGAGAGAGTGACAGGCCCAAAGTCACCCAGCGGCTTTCATGGCTAATAAGGCAAGACTTGAACTTGAAGTTTGCCTGCTTTCTAGCCTGGTACATTAACCACTAGACCAAACTGGCTCCTTAAGAAAATAATAAAGTATTGGGTTTTCTAAATGAAATCTTCTAACTTACCATATCACAAAATTTATTTGATATGAGGGAAACACAATTTAAATGTCTGATAATCTTTTGAAATACATTTTAGATTATCTATTAACTTTTCAAAATTCTGTTTATATTTATAAACTTAACTTTAGAGTGCACATATTAAAGCATATTTACTTTTTAAAAAGTTACTGTTGCTTTTTATTACTATTACTATCATTAGTAATAGTAATAATTAACTTGGAGAATAACATTTTAATTAAAGGAAATGTGTTGTGCCTCATTACAAAATGTTTCATCACATACTACCCCTTGACACTGTATATTACAATGTTCTCTTGGACTGTCATGAGTATAAAGCTGTTCTCACATAATTCCTTGCAGAACATCTATTTTTGCATCATTCCATACTAGTAATATTTAAAAAAAAACAAAAAACCTTTCCATGTAAATTAAATAGCTGCACAAAAAATGACTAATTAGATATACAGTAACCATTTGGATGTACAATTATCCAATTTCCCTATGCAACTATAGTAATTATTTTCACACATTAGCTAAATTATTGTGAAATGCCATTTTGAAAAGATTTCCCTTATTTTTTTTAACTTTCACAAAATTCAATAGATGTTGTCCTGTAATTTCAGAGCCAGATTTCCTCTAAGTTTCAAGATCCCATTGAATCCCATGCAGTTATTTTTTTCCATTGAATCCCATGCAGTTATTTTTTTCCACAAGAAATTTCAGCTATATTATTAAATATGTAAAACTTAATAACTTCATCCCTCTTCCTGTCCTGGACTATATTTCTGCACACAAAACAAATCCCACCCTCCCATTATTATACATATAGGCTATACTATACTATACATTCATATAGGTATCTCCACACACTTTAAACATTGTCCCTTTCCTACCTTGCCATTATATCTTTTATTCACTACCTCAACTGCTAAAGGAAATTGGGTGGTATACAAAGAAATAAACAATTAAAACAAGAAAAATATTTGTAACAATATGAAATACTCTGTGTCAGAGAACAAGCAATGTCATACAATAGTCAACAAGCAGAGTTAAACATCCTACTCTAGGCCTTGTTTGAACAGTTAAATCTCCAAAGGTTTCATAAAGCCAGCAGTCTAAGATCACGAGTATCACAGAGGAATGCAACTCCATAGGACAACAGTGACAAACACCATCTCTAACATCTTACAAGATGCCATTGCTTTGCTGAAAGGACTCAGAGCATTCTGACTTTCTTGTACCTATGATGCAGGAAAAAGCAATCAAATTAATAATACTGAATATTGAGGCACAAGACCATACCCAAATGAGCTTCAAATTGTACCTATAAGTCAACTGGCAACCAATGAAGCTTACACAATTGGCAAGTCACATGGGCAAATTGAGTATACCAAGGACTATTTATTTTGAACCAGCTGTGGCTTCTAAGTGGCGTTGAAGGGCAGTTCCATGTACGGCACATTGCAAAATACAGAGCTCCCAAAACCAGGATTGGGAATGATGACATTTGCTTGAACCAAGAAAGGACATAATTGACATACCAGAGATATTTAACCCGAAGCTGCAATTTTCTTATTGAACACAAGCTAATATTCCAGAAAAAGTCCTCAACTTACAACAATTATTTAGTGACCATTCAAAATTATAAGGGCACTAAAAATAGTGACTCATTTTTTTTCTGAGAAATCTGAGGCTAACACAAGCTACTTCACCCTTTGAAAGGGAACATCATCTATAGCCATCTCCTTAAGATATATGAGATTTCCTTCTGATTTTCAGGAAATCAACTAAAATTTATCATCTGTTTGAAATGGGAAAAAAATTGCCTGTCATAGAGTACAATGTGTTAACCTAATAGTGCAACATTCCAAAAATATACCTTAATTATTTTATACCCCCCCCCCAAAAAAAAAAAAAGTTTCAGTGGATTCAGCTAGCATTCTGTAAATAATTTTGTTCATTCTTTCATTTTTTAAAAAGTTATATTTCTGGACATTAAAAAAGAGAGAATCTTGTAGAATACATTTTCTCAGAAGGAAACTAAAGTAATATTGGGAACCATGCCAATTTTTAGGAAGTAGCTGAAAAGCTATACCGATTCCTTGAAAAATTATGAAAAGGAAACTATTCTATTTTTGTAGCGTGAATAGTCAGTAGTTATTAAAATTACATGATTATAACTTTGATGAGAGGAAAGGTCTTTCCCTAAAACAATAGTATTCAATTTATAGAAGATAAATACAAGATAAATTTATTGTACTAAACTGCCTATCAAAGATACAAGTTGTGGAGATATTTGAAGGTGCACTTTGATTCAACACAGCTTGGATTAAATTGTAAAATAGATTCATAGATTGCAGCATGGTCTTACCATGTAAAGCATTTTATAAACTTTTGAAGTTGTTTACAGTTTTGGGTATAAGGGCTCCATTTTTTTTAATGCAACTTGCAATTTCACTCCCACATATGAAAATTCAGGGGGTGCTGAATTTGTGATGGGCTCTCCGACACTGACATAAATAACCAATCTATTAATTTTAATAATTCATTAAATTTTCTGTTTATCAGAGTTCTTTTGGGAGGCAAAGCTAGCAATGTTATAGACTTTATTCTTTTTTACTTCTAAATTTCCTTAAAAGCTCAACTTTGGTTTTTTCATGCTAATAAAATTTCCTCAGCGCTCTGAATATAGACTTTAAGCTGACTCAGTCCAGTATGGACACTAATATTTCACATTTAAATACTAGCTTAAGTCTACTATAAATATTTAAGTCTCTTGATAATTTTGGAAATGACTACTATGATAATGTCCATTCTCCAAATATTGATTGTGGAAATGTATGCTTTTTCTATGCAAAGTCTCCTTTTTTTCTGGCTTGCTTGTATGAATGCATCCTTTTATTAAGGTTTCTGCTGACTAACTAAGACATAACCAAATGATCAGGTGGAGTCTTTTTCAGAAATGAAGGAACATGCCAACAAATTATGCCAACTGTTGTGATACTGAGAAACTCTATTAAAAGCAGCCAAGAATTCAGGAATTATTCTTCACTGTCGTGCCAATCTTAGAAAAGCAAATGAAATCAGTTTTTAAGTCAAAGAGGAACACTTTTTCAATTGGTTCAGTATAATTTAGGTTCTTTGCTGGACAATTGGGGGCAGGGGAGCTTCTATTCTTTACTCATCTTAGCAATATCTGCCTTAGACAAACAGGGAGAAAATCTGAAAATATTCAACTAAAACTGCATTTTTAGTTCAGTTTATTGCACCTTCATCTCAATCTAAGAGAAAGAGAGAAAATGATTAGATAGATTGATAGAAAGAAAGAAAGAAAGAAAGAAAGAAAGAAAGAAAGAAAGAAAGAAAGAAAGAAAGAAAGAAAGAAAGAAAGAAAGAAAGACAAGAGAGAAGGAGATTTAAATGTTTTGATTCTCTATTATAATCAATAGATCAAATTGATTTATTTTTCCAATCTGCTTTGAATCATGCTCTCTTTGAATCTTAAAACTCCAATCTGAATTAAATCAAAACCGATTCACACATATGCAACAAATGTATTGCAATAGAGTTGAGAAATAAGTAAAGGCATTAAAGTCTGCTGCAAACATGCAGGAATCTGCAAGGAAACATTAAAAAAAGCTGGAAGCTATCTAATTACAAAGGTCTGTAACAGGAAGTCAGAAGTGGAGGAAATAGGATTCTCCAAGATTCTAAACTAAATGGATGCAAAGATTAAGGGGAATGATAAGATGCTTCTTGTTCAGTGTTTGGAGTTGGTAAGGAAATTAGAATTAAAAACTTTCAACAAGATAAACAGAAATGAATTCTTGGAGTTAGGGCAGATATAAAATGCTGTAGAACTGCAGATGCATGCGTAAACACAAAGAAAAAGACACAGAGATGGATATGGCAGAAGAGAAAGGAGAGGAATAGAAATTGTTTAACTTGAAGCAATAGTAGGAGGACTTTTTCCTAGAAAGAGGCAACATGCAGATGGAAAGAGAAAGATTATTGTTCCATATTAGCATACTTAAAATACCCTCTTCTGATTGGTCAACAGATACTGTAAAATGATTGGTGCAAATATCCTACTGCAATTGGTTCGCTAAGAATCTCCCGCGATTGACACGGCCGATCGCGGGAGATTCAAAGAACTGTCATTGGTTGCGAACCACGGGAAATCCCTATAAAAGGGCTGCCGCGGCTCCAAGATCTTGTACAGAACGATACATCAAATAAAGAGCTGAAACATCACACTGGTCTCGAGTCTCTTTCCTGCAATCTTGCAATTATGCATGAGTTATCAAGAGTTGAAGGAAAGCAAGCATAAGATTTCTCTCCCTGCATTACTTTTAACCCTCCTCACTTCCAAACTCTGCAACCAATAAGAGTAACTAGCAACTTGGCCAATAAAGAGAAATAGTGGCATAGTGGTAAAATGACCACAGTGACAATTAGCCAGTGCATTGGCTTGCAGATAGCGGAGAATCAAGACATGGAATGCTGACAGAAGAAGAAAATTCAGATAATCGGAATGAAGGACATCCAAACCAGAAGGAGAAATCAACAGTCAGGAAACAAGAGTGAAAGAAACTGATAGGGATGATAGGTTGGTGTGGCTAGTTTTAGCCAGAGAAATCCAATTTTGTTTTTTACAAAGTCATTTTGTTCACTTCTGTTTTAAATGTTACTTTCATTGGCCCATTATCCTACCCTGCAAATTCCCACAACTATGGTATGGTTGTCATTATTAAAGAACACAAATCATGCTGAACATGTTAAACAGTCTTTAACTCAAGGCTGACTCCCTCTTCCTGTTGTAGATAAATTAGATAGAAAGTGTTAACTTTTCCTGTTGATAAGTTAACTAAAAGATTTTGCATATTCATCTTCATCTTTATCAGTTAGAGACAGAAGGATAGGGAGCTGAAATATTTCAGTAATAAAACCACATGTTGGTTAGACATTCCTCAGTCAAGCATGTGGATAATCTAATACTTTTTGCCTTTTGCTTATATATATAATCTATGCTAAATTGTGTATTAGAGCCTCTCAGTTTGTGACTTGGGTCCTGAGACTACATCTTTGTTGCTGTACAGAATAAACTGGTTGCAATTTTCTGCCTTATGTGATAATTAATTCCTTTGCACCAGGTAATGAACCCAGCATATGACTAGGCCAATTTACAATTTGGCCAAAAGGGAGACTAATCTTTACAGAGACTGTTTATTCTGTGGTGTATGAATTATTAGCTCTAAACAAGTACATTAGGCAAGGAGATTCACCCCACAGAGTTGAATAGTTTAGTGTAGCTGAAAGGTTTTTTTTGGTAGATGTGTGATATTATCTGTCTTTGTGATTATTATATTCCAAGTAGTAAGATAAAGTCATTCTTGATTATGGGCATTCTCAACTTATGACCACAATAGAGGCCACCATTTCTTTTAAATGAGACATTTGTTAAGTGAATTGTTTAGCCCCATTTTACGACCTTTCTTGCCACAGTTGTCAAGTGAATCATTGCAATTGATAAGTTAGCAACCCAGGTGTTAAGTGAATCTGGCTTCCCCATTGACTTTGCTTGTCAGATGGTTGCAAAGGTGTCCCATGACCATGGGACACAGCAAGTCATAAATATGTTCCAGCTGCAAAGCACCTGAAGTTTGATCACATGATCATGAGGATGTTGCAAAGGTCAAAACTATGAAAAATGGTCATAAGTCACATTTTTCAATGCCCTAGTATCTATAAATGGTCACTAATCAAATTGTAAGTTGAGGACTACCTGTATTTAGAATAAATGATGTGCATTTGCTGTTTTCTGCAGACTTTCTTTTGGATGATATATTCTGTGTTTTGATTGTGTTTCATCATTCCATTTTAAACCACTTAAAGTCATACACATTGGGGTGGTATATAAATCAAATATAAATATATATTTTACCGAGACATAGGCTGTTCAGAAGGCAGAGTGCTATAGTTCATCTTTTCACAGATTTTTGCTCTCTTTGTATTTTAGATTTTCATTTCCAGGTCATATTGGTTTAGAATTGTGAAGCAGAAATCTAAAACAACCAGGTGATGCCAGACTGGAGAAAAATGTTTTATTATATTTTATTATTTTGAAATATAACTGAATAATAATACCTGTAAAACTTTAAAACACTGGTCAAATAGAAAATAATATTTCTCATGTTTCCTCCTTCACTATTAATTGTGTGTGTGTGTGCTTTAAATCATATTAATATCCATCTGGGTACCAACTACAAGTATAGAAATAGGGGGATGACCATTCTTCCCATATGGAAATGGTTTATGATGTGGAAAAATAATCAAGGATGATGTCCACTTGCAGCTCAAAGTGGTACAGGCAAAAAAGGTTTCACAGCACACTGGTCGCCTTTTCTTTATGGTTCTATTGTTTTGAGTAAACCACAGTAAATCAAAATCAAAATCAATAATGAATCTCATCTGTCACGCTGAACAGAAATGTATTCATTTAATAAATAGTACTTTTTCAAGAAGAGAAAAATAAATCACTTTAGTATCTGATCACTGTTAGTGTGTACCTTTTATTTTTTAAAAATGTAGAAAATACATTTTTAAGAATGTGTGTAGCTATAAATTATGAAACATACAGTTTGGTGTTATACAACTGTAGATATAAGCCCACATCCAACTGAAATATATTAGTTCTTAAATACTATTATCAATATATAGTATATAATTTAGAGCTCAAAACAAAACTTTTTCTAAATGTATTTAGACAAGCAATTAAAATACACAAAATTGCTTTGAAAATCAAACACAACCATGGTGTAAGTAATGCATTACTCAAAATATGTGTTCACTTATTTGAAAAAAAAAATGGAAAGAAATCTGGTATTGCTTTGTAATTCATAAGTTGGGCTCAACATACAAGATCTACCAATTTTATTTTGACATTGATTCAGCTATTTTGGGCCTGCCTCTACTGGCAAACTTTTCATAATAGTATCAGGGTCAATTATAATGAGCTTGTTATTAGGGCAGAGAAAGTATTTTGCATCATAATTAGATTTCCTTGCAGTCAAATTAATTAGCAACTCATTGTATTATGGCATCAGGTTTACAAGCAAATCGCCTCACAGATCTGATCAAAATACTACTACTGAGAGATTCAACATAGGCTGTGTTGACACAACAAACCTAACAATAATCTAACCAACCATATTACTGGAGCTCTGAATTTAGCAGAAGTCCATGTGAGTAAAAAAAATTCTTCTGAACATAAGCAGTGCAAAAAACATAAAATAAAATATGGAGTTAATAAATATGTTTGGGGTTTCAATGGTTAAAGAACTATCAATTGAAGATAATCTCATTCTGAGAAATGTCCTTGTTTACTTCATTCTGCAGTGAAAGGACAGGACCAGAACTGCAAGTTTTAAGAAAAATACACATGGGGGATGTCTGGTGGTGTTCTTGTCGATGATAGATGAGATACCATGATTGTGCGCTGCCTTGATCTGTGCTTGCCTTGTTGGAGGGGTCCTAAAAGGACTGGATTCATCTGACCCACCTTGTAGGGGTGGGGGAAGAGGGGGAGACTGCGAGATGAGTCGAGGGGAGCTGTATCTCCCCTCCCTGGCTTGGTGAATTTCCCTAGAAGACAGGGAGAAGCAGCAGTCTTTAATGGCTGCCCTGAAGACAGAAAGCTGCCAGGACCTAAGTGTGTGCTGGAGTGGTGAAATGTTGAGCGGCATCTAATCAGATAAAAGACTTTGAACGTTTTCTTTTGAACCCCGAAAGGCAGAAAGAAAGAGGCCTCGTTTTGAAGTGTTACAATGGCAAATGGTAAGAGGAAAATACAAGGTAAATAAATCAGAACCAAAGAACTATATGAAATCAGAGAATACACTTGAAATAAGAAACAGAATCAGGCACTAATTAAGCATTGGATAAAATGGTGGAGTTATTTTGAATGAATAAAATTAAATGCTAATACAATGGAAAAGAGAATTATTAAAAAAAGAGAGAACTTTGGAAAATTGAGTGATATAAAGCACCATCTAATGGTTAAAGATATTTCCTCTTTTATGTTTCTTTGGAAAATCACTGGTTGTATAAATGTTCAAAAATGAAATGAAATGAAATAAAAGACTATTAGAATAAGGACCCCGGAACCTTTATGAGTGAATAGAAAAGATGATAATTTAGAAGGGATCATATGGGAATATAAAGTATTTATAATGAAAGTATTTTTGATGATTAAAAACAGGGAATGAAAATTCAATAAAATATATAAATTCTGGTCAATAATCAACATGATTATTATATAATTATAAAAAAAGCGAAGACAAAGTGAGAGATATTAAGAAGTTACTAATGTTGTCAATTTTTTTGTTTATGAATATACACATTTTAAAATATACATTTGATTATTTAATGGGTAATAGAAATGTATAATGAGAATATTTTATTATGATTAAAGTAGGGGAATGGAAAATTATTAAATTACATAGATTATGAGGATATACCATGTGGATCCTAAATATATTAGTTTTATTTTATTTCTACTCTTTTTAGATTGTTTATTATATGGTCTAAAGAAAGCTAAGGATGATAATGAAGTATAATGTAAAATAAAATAGGTGGTAAACTGAAACTGAAAATAATAGGGGATAAAGAAATTATATGTGTGGAAGAAATGATATTGATACTGAATTGAAATATGAAATATAAATTTATTTAATAAAAAGTGGAATGGATAATGACTTGAGGCAATATTATACAAGATAGATGGAAATGCAAGTATGACTATGTATAAATGTTGTAATCTGGAACCACGTTGCTCACGTGAAGAGATGTGTTAAAAAAATAAAAAATAAAAACTTTTATTAAAAAACAATACACATGGAAAGAATACCATTTTTACAATATCTATTGGGACATACATCTCATGTAATTAGTAAGAACTGAATATTAAAGGTAGTTTTTCTGGAGTGAGTGGAAAAACATACATAGACAACCCCTATAAATAAATCTGTGATATTTACAACTAGTTTGCTGATGATCTACTAGAAAGCCTTGTTTGAAACAACCTTCAATTTATTCAGGCATATTCCATTGTACATGCATGGCAAACTCGATCGAATCACATGACATATTGCGACATATCATGATTTTTTTATGTTTGTAAAGCGGGGGGGGGGGGGTGTAGCCTGCACATGATGCTTCTGGCCCATGGGCTGCCAGTTTGACAGGCCTGCCATTGTACATTGTACTCAATCTCCCCAATTATGAAGAAAAGGAATTCTATTTGCACATAATAGATGGACTACAATGATGTATTTTTAAATATATATATTGAAAATCCTCATTAAAGTGGAAGGAAGGAAGGAAGGAAGGAAGGAAGGAAGGAAGGAAGGAAGGAAGGAAGGAAGGAAGGAAGGAAAGAGGCAAACAAGCTCAGTTCTACTATGATGGTCAGTTGAGAGATTATTTTGATAAGATTCATAACATGACAAACCCCTCTAAGAAGAAACATCTTGCTTAAAAAGGAGCCTGTGGGTAATCTAGTCATGGAAGTCACAGCTTTTTGCAGTGAAATGTTGGGAAGAATTTGCAGAATATTAAGGTGACTTTTGAGTAGCAAATTCACTATATTTCAAGAAAGCAACCTTGACCTTTAATGAAGGAGTTAGGAGTAGTTGTAAGTCATTGTATTCTGATGTATTCAAGACATGAACTACAATCCAAATTGCTCTCTTAGAGAACAGTAATTAGGTTTTGTTCTGAACTGAAGGAAAAAAGAAATGGCAGTCCTTTTTTAACTGATATTTTTCTCTTCAAACTATGATGGCTGGATGACGACATTTCAATAGTTTCAATAGATTTAAAATTATTTGCTTGCTATTTTCTAAATTTATGCTGATTCCTGGTTTGTTTACGACATATTTATGGGACAAATCACTGGAACTTCAAGGAGAAAAAGATAATGGAAAAAGAAGTTCTTTTTTGAAGTTCTTAATTTAAATTTTAATAACAGGCAAACTTTATAATTTTATTTTTAAGTATTAGCATATAGAATTGAGATGTCATAATTATGCATTTCCTCACAATTTTACCTTATGTTCACTTATCTACAAATATGAACTTAATGGCACTTTCTTTTGAATAAATAGGAAAAGATAACATATTTTTTGCTTCTTTTCCTTTCTACATACATAATGTTTTCAAAGTTACTGAACTGGAAGGATATCATGTGAATGCCAAAAGCTCTGCAGCTTTCCAATTGGCATATTAAAAAAGTAGTTTCGTGGAATCTGGAAACCTAGTATGAATTATTTATTTATTTATTTTATTTTTGTCAATTGCTTACAAGATAATAGTATAAGTAAAAAATATAGTTATGAATACATGGATACATATAAGAAAAATAAGAAACAATAGGACAGGGATCATAGGCACGTTGGTGTGCTTATGCACGCCCCCTACAGACCTCTTAGGAAAGGGGTGAGGTCAATAGTAGACAGTCTAAGGTTAAAGGGTTTGGGGGAGGAACCTCAGAGTCAGGTAGAGTATTCCAGACATTGACCACTCTGTTGCTGAAGTCGTATTTCCTGCAATCAAGTTTGGTGTGATTAACTTGAGTTTGTATCTATTATTCGCTCTTATGTTGTTTTGGTTGAAGCTGAGGTATTCATTGACAGGTAGGACATTGCAATGTATGATTTTATATACGAAACTTAGATCGGACTGAAGGCGGCTTAGTTCTAGGTTTTCAAGGTCTAGAATTTCAAGTCTAAGGTATTGCATAAGGTATTCTGCAACAAGTAGAGGAGTGGAGAACTCTTCTTGTGAAATATTTCTGGACTTTCTCAACTGTGTTAATATCAGATACATAATGTGGGTTCCAGACTGATGAGCTATATTCAAGTATTGGTCTAGCAAATGTTTTTATGCTCTAGTTAGTAGTGTAATATTACCAGAGAAAAAGCTACGTAGGATTAGGTTAACAACTCTTAATGCCTTTTTGGCTATGTAGTTACAGTGGGCTCTAGCACTTAGATCATTAGAGATTAATACTCCAAGATCCTTGACAGAGTTTGGATCATCAACAAGGTCTTGACGATTCAGCCTGTATTTTATTTTCTGATATTTTTTACCAATATGTATTTATTTGTTGAGATTTGAAGTTGCCATTTGTTTGACCATTCTGATACATAGTCAAGATCATTGACCATTCTGATACATAGTCAAGATTTTGAAGGGTAGCAGTATTGTCTGTGGTGTTGAATAGCTTTACATCATCAGCGAAGAGAACACAGCTTGCTCTTAATATGATCACAGAGGTCATTTATGTAGAGTATGAAAAGAGTTGGTCCTAGAACACTGCCTTGGGGAGGACACCACTGTTGACAGGTACAGAATTTGACAGGACGCTCTCAATTTTGACCATTTGTTGTCTGTTTGACTCCTGTGCTTCTATCCAGTTATGCAGGTGTCCAGAGAAACTGTAAGATTTTAGTTTTAGAAATAGTTTGTTGTGTACCACTGAATCAAAGGCTTTACAGAAGTCTGTGCAGATTGCATCTATTGCTTTGCCCTGATCAAGTTGTGTAGTCATATGTTTTTGCAGTGTAAGAGTTGCAGATTCCATGATAGTTTTTTCCTGAAACCAAATTGTTTATTAGAGAGTAGGTTGTTTGTTTCTAAGTGGATGATGATGGATTGGTTAATAATTGATTCCATGACTTTCATGGACTTTCAGCTGATGCAGCATAAAGAGATGGTCTTTAATTTTCAACTAGGCTGGGTTCTCCCTTTTTGAAGATGTGGATGACTGTGGCTTGTGACCATAGGTTTGGCAAGGAGCTGATCCTGAAAGATTTTTCAAAGATTATGCTTAGAGGTTCTGCTATGGCAGTGGATAGGTTTTTTAAGAAGTAGGCACATATTCCATCCAGTCCAATAGATAGAGATGGTTTTAGATTGCACAGTGCTTTTTCAACATTGTCTTCTGTAAAATTGATATGTATTAGATCATTATAGTTGTCTGTGGTTCAACTAGAAAATACTGGGCATGATCCATTGTTGTTTACAAATGCTGACCCAAAGAATGTGTTAAAGATGTTGGCTTTAATAGTGTCATCATTGCAATCTTTACCATTAGGTCCTTTCAGGGGTGGGATGGACCTGGAGTCTTTTAATTTGTTGTTTACAAAATTGTAGAAAGCATGGGTGGAATTGGTGCGTAGAAGGTTTTCTTCTTGTTTAATATGATAATTGGCGCATTCTATCTTTATCTGGTGGCATAAATTTTTGTATTGGCTTTTGAAGTTGGCAATATGACCAGATTTGTTTTTCCGCCAAAGTGATTTCCTTTTGGATTGAAGCTTCCTTATTGTTATGGATAATTTGTTTGTTCTGGGTTTGGGAGTTGTTATTGGTACATATAGTTTGATGACTTTTTTGACTTCAAGTAAAAATATGTAATAATGGTCTTCTACAATACTGCATCCAGTGAATAGAAATTGCCAATCAAGGGATGAGAGATCGTTGTTAATAAGATCATAGTTACCTTTTTTGAAGTTATAATTGGGGATTTTGTCATTGTGATGATTTTTGTGTGGACATATGTTGAGACAAAAGTCAATCATGTTGTGGTCACTGTTGGAAAAGGGTTCTTTCATTTGTATTCCATAAATTGAATTCAAACTATTGCAGAAGATGAGAATGAGGCAGTTAAGTCCAGTGTTGTTGGTTATAGTTGTTCTATTCCCAGATTTGTTACTGCATTGTAGAAGGTTGCATGTGTGGGTTCAGTTGTACATTTGTTAAGGGTCCAGTTAATATGAGGTAGATTGAAGTCACCAAGAAAGATAAAAGCCTGTGGGCAGGATGCTGCCCATGTTAGTAGTGTATTTAGCTTGTTTGCATGTTCAATGTCATAATCAGGGGCTCTGTAACATAGTAAGAATCAAAATGTGATATTTAAGGACAGTTCACAGAAGATGGTCTCAGGAATAGCAAGCTCCTGGGTAACTTGGATGGTTTTTAGATGTAGGGACTTTTTATAGAAGATAGCAATACCACCTCCTCTACGGATTTCACGATCTGATCATCGATTACTGTGATAATGGAGTTAGGGAGAAATGCATTGAGCCATGTTTCACAGACAAATATAATGTCGAATTTAGTCATATTTAGAAAGAGGAGAAATTCAGGTATTTTATTTACAAGCCTTCTTGCATTGAGTAGCTTGCATTTATGGCCAGTTGTGGTTGGATTAAAGATAGTTAGGGGTGGCCATGACAAGTTTTGAGTGATGGTGGGTTGGATGTGGTAGGGTTGGATGTGGAGTTGTGGGTTGTGTGACTTTCTTTTGATGCAATCAGCACGGTAGTCAATGTATAGATCCCTTTCTCCATTGTCTAGATGGTTTTTGAGTTCTGCGCGGAGTTCACAGGAGTGGATTCTTTGCAGTATGGATAAGTCTGGTCTTGAGTGAAGTATTTTGTGGTTGGGATTGGTTTTTGCAATGGTGTTTATTGTATGAATGAATATGCGTTTGCTGGACTCATTTTTTCATACAACTCTACAAAATCTTGGAGCCACAGAGCCATCATTGTATTTGAACTCAGGCCCATCTCTGGTTATTTCAATGATATCTTCAGGAGAGATGTTTGTTGTATTTGAGTTGCTTATGATATCATGAACTTTGGTGATGTCATCTGATTCATTGGTATCTTCGAGACCAAATAAGATGGCATTTGGACGTTTCTGTTCACATTTCATGATGTCTTTGATGAATAAGGGGATATTATTTGATGGAATTATTTGATTGTTTGTGGCTGAAGTTTGGTGGTTATTTTTGGTTGTAGTTGTGATTGTAGTTGAGGTAGTGGTTGTGGTTGTTGTGGGATTTGATTTTGAGCTGATAGGTACTCACTTATCTGTGCTGTATTTTATTTTTCAAAAGAGATTATGCTTGCTTGTATAGTTGTTTCCAAATGTCTTCTATTGTTCTTCTATTGAGTGAATGAGTGATTCTGTGCTTTCAACCCTGTCAGATAGGGTACTCAGTTTGTTTAGCTTAGGAGAACATGATGGACATAGATAAAATAATGTATCTGAATTTTTAACCATATCAGCTAGGCTTTTGTTTGCATTTAAGCAGGCAGGGTGGGCTTGATTGTTGCATAAGTGGCATTTGATGTAAATTTCACTTTCATTGATGGTTTCAGGACATCTGAAACATGTGCAGGAGTCTGCGAGGTCATTGGTAGAGATATTTTTCTTTTGTTTTGGTTTGGAGTTTTTGGCTGGCATGGTCAATGGCAATTACAATTACAATGGCAATTGCAATCACAATGCTAGCAATTACAATTGCTAGTTAATGTGGCAGGCAGACAGTTACTTAATAAATGTTGGTAATTAATAAATGTTAATTGATATGTTAGAGAACAAATCAAAAGTAAGGTTACTTATTACTAAAAATCAATCAATTGATTATCTAAATCACTCTAATCAAATAATTTTGCGAAGCAACAAACAGCCTAATTAATTACATTAATCACTAAACACACTGGTCAATTAAATTCACCAAATCACTGATTTTACTAATCAGATATTCAGTAATCACACTATATACACTAAACACTCAATCACACTAATCAATTAATCAATTAATCATTTGATAAAAATTAATTATTTTAAATAAATTTATTTGGAGACATCATTATCTAATCTTTGATATAGGTCTTGAGGTAGAAAGTTATAAGTTTTGAGATAATGAAAGTAATGAAGTAGTATTTGTTGTTGTTGATATCTGAGAATATGTTTATAACCCCTAATAAACTGGCAGGAGGCCTCTTTTCCTGGGCTGGAGTAATAGCAGTTTCTTTGTGTCAAACAGGTTTTAAAACATGAACAGAGGAAACGTTTTCAAGTCCTGCTCAAACTGTTTTTCTTTTTCCTCTTGAAAACAATCAGTAAGCAAGGGTTTACACTCTTTCTCTTGTTTTGTAGATTGGGTTTTTGAGATAGTAAAGATGCAAAAATGCTGAAGGGGGGGATCTCTGGCCCCTTCTCTTTGAATTTTAAAAAAAGTTTTGTGGTTCAGAGAGAGAAAATAATTCAGGGAGAGGATTCAGGCTATCTGATTACTTATAACCTTGCTTTGATTTATTGCTGCTGTTATCTGATCTGCTGGAGACACTCATCAAAACTGTAAAAACTGTAGGTTTTGAACATGCTGAAATAAGAGCAATACACGTAGCTGACTCTGATCAAAAAAGGACTGAAAAACTCCTTAAAGACTTGGTCTCTCTATCCCTCCTCCTTGTTTCTCCCTGCCAGCTGTCCGATGTGGCTCCGGGGAAATTGTGTGAGGGATATTAATGAAGACACGTTGTCTGGAGTGGAAGATACTTTGATCAGCTGTGTGGGGGATTTAAATGAAGGTACGTTGTTTGTGCTCCGCTGGCTCCAAGTGATCCAGTTCAAGAACTCCACTGGTGTGATTAATAGGACTCGATGAAAAGAGCTTATCTGGGGAAGGAGAGGAGGGCTCTGGATTGGTTAGCAGGAGCTCTGCCAATGTGATTAAGGCTCCAGGGCTTCAGAATCCAGTTTTTGGGGCTCCGGTTTACTCACGGTTACTGGCATAGGCGGTAGCTTTAAAGGTGATTTCTGGTGCAGTCGGTGGCTTTATAGGGAGATAGTGCTCCAGGAGCTAGAGCTTCACCTTCCTAGTTGGGCACCACCATCTTCTGTTATCATTATGATAAATATAACTTATTAATATATAATTATGATAAAATATCCTGGAAATAGCATGCCTATAATGTATTTATACCAAAACAATTATATAAGATGATAGGCCATACAATTTGGATACCCTTGGATTGCAAATTAAGGTGCTGAATTCCTTAAACTCCACAGCTCATAAACAGACTCAGAATATGCACTGGGAGATGAATTAAACAGCAAAGACTCTGGTTCTAGCAAAGTTTAGCTATCTTTGTTAGGCTTAAAAAAATCCTTACAAGGCTCGCCAGGAGTTTTTAGTACAAATACTTCAGCAATTTGGTGAAAAAGACATCTCTTTTGCTTTTTTGTGGGAGTCTCATTAATATTAATATGTAGAGAATCTGTTTGCTTGGTAATGGGTATAGAATTAAATAATTATTACAATAATTAGGTTCAAATTTGTTTGAATATAATCCCAAATTTACTGCAGGCACAGCAGCTTTTTCAAATTTCACATAAATGAGAAAAGAGGTGGTTTTCCAATGCAAAATACTGATGACAGTTGTAACCTCTTCTGTATACATTTGCAGCTGTTATTCAGTTTGTGTTCTTAAAAACACCTCATTATCATCTTCTTGTAGAAATAAGCAAACAGTAGTACACAGCCATGAATCTTTTTCATCCATAATCTGTTCAGATGTGGTTTACGAAGGAGTGACTTCTTGCAATGATTTTTCTGATTAAATGGAGGTATGCATTCAATACTCTGCAGAATAAGAGAACAGGTCTAAATTAACCAATGCACCTTCCTTTTTCATCTCTTCCCTCATAATCTTACTTCTCATTTAATGGTGCTGATATCCTTTACATTCTCTGTTTCATAGCCTGAGAGTTGATAGTTCAACATGATTATTTTGAATCACATCTCCCAGAGTCTCAGGATGAACCATGTTGGCTGTATTTGCTGGGAGTTGTAGTTCTTAAACCCTATTGCTTGAGATAGTAAGACTTGAAGTTTAAACTTATGAATCTTGGGCTTTCTTATTTAATCTGCCTTTGGATTATGGATTTCCTGTCTGGTCACTCTCAGAGGGTCAGATTATGTAATCATATCTCCTCAGCTCTTATTCTTACTGGTACACCACAGGGTTGTGTGTTGATCCCTTACTCTATGCTCTTTATGTACATGACTGCATTCATGTAATTGTTCTGACTCAAGCCTTGTTCAAATCAAACAAACACAAAACATAGATTAAAAACAAACCTTTTTAATGCATCTCTGTAAATTCTGTTCATTCACAGCAAAGTGCTATTAAAACTAATTGTCCCAGATAAGAACAAGCCCTGTCAAACTTGTGCAAGGTTGCCAAGAACACAAGATTAAGTGCAAGGAAATATTCAAAGCCAAAAGTCTCCGAAAACAAACCAGGATAGACTGAATTCCACAAGGACTTGAAGTGCAAGAACTTATTTCCTTCCTACAAAGAATCCCACTTCTGAGGGTTGGCTTTTATCCCTTAAGAGAGGTGCCATTACCTTGCAGCCTTACTCTCAAGTCACCCATGCTGCTGCAGCTACTCTTTCCTTCAAGCAGCCCTGCACATGTGTGCACTGGGCACAGGCTCCTTGGGGTCCTCTGCATCACTGCTGCCAGATTCCACAAGCTCCAAAGGCAGCACCCCATTCTCTGACAGCCCTGGCCCCATCCCTGCATCAAATGCAGGCCCCTCATCCAAGTCCTTGATCTCAGATACCTTAGCTGTCTACACCTGCTGCCGGTGAACCACAGCAATAATACTATTATTAAATTTGCAGATGATACAACAGTGGTGGGACTCATCTTTTGCGGGGGGGGGGGGTGAGTCTTTGTATCACTGGACCAGTGGATTTCACAGTGTGGAGACAATAACTTGGTCCTTAACACCAATAAGACCAAGGAGCTAATAGTGGACTACAGAAGGAATAGATCAGACATGTATATGTATATGTATATGTATATGTATATGTATATGTATATGTATATGTATATGTATATGTATATGTATATGTATATGTATATGTATATGTATATGTATATGTATATGTATATGTATACGTGTGTGTGTGTGTGTTGGTTATCAATGGAGATCAAGTGGAACAAGTAGCCAGTTTTAAGTTTCAGAGTGTTATCATAAAAGAGGACCTGACCTGAGGTGTTCACATCACACCACTGGTCAAAAGGGCTTAGCAGAGATAAAACTGAGGTTTCTGAATGAAAGACTGCTGGTGACCTTCTACCACTGCACCATAAAAAGTATTTTAACTTACTGTACCTGTGTATGGTTTGCCAATTGCACAATGGCAGATATGACAGCGCTCCAGAGGGTTAACATCATTGCCCAGAAGGTCATTGATTGCCCTCTCCCCTCTTTGGAACAGCTTTATAGCTCCCACTGCCTTAAGAAAGTTCAAGACATTCTTAAAGATCCATCTCATGCTGGGAACCCTTTTTTGAACTATTACCATCGAGCACATGGTACAGGACAATAAAGACAGGGACAAATAGGTTGGAAAACAGCTTCTATCCCAGAGTGGTAACTATATTGAATGCTACTCTATAGTGCAATATTAATGCAATATCAGGGATTTTTAATTCAATTGCATAGAATGTGAAGAATGTGTGTGGGTTTTTTTATAGTTTTCTTATGTATAATGTATACTAAAGATGGCATTTAATTTCATTTTATGAGGTGCAATGACAACAAAGTACTACTACTGCTATATCAGAAGCTTACAAGACTACAAAATTCTGGAGAAGATGAACCACACAGAGGATTAAAAATAAGAAAAAAATGACAGATTTTTCCATTATATCATTTTAACTTATATTTTATATTTCCACCTGCGGTATCTGCCATCCCACATCTGATGGGCGGCTTATGAAAGGGAGCGAAGGGAAGAGAAACGACAGGAAGCGAGGTTTCCTCTTGATGAGCGCCCCCCGAATGTCTTGGCACATGCTCTTTTATTGTGCTTTTTTACAAGAAAATGATTTAATCAAAGCTCAAGTCAAACATGGTAATCTCATCAGGATGTGCATGTTTACAAAGCTGCATACCGGACAGATTATTTACAATGTGGATAAGCTTATTAACAATCGTCTAGCTCCTTGTCCCTTGTACGTGCCTTGCAAAGGTCACTGAAGAGACAGAAGTTAATGATTACATGTGAATGATACAATGTTGCAAACGCATGAATGATACATAGTTGCAATGATACATAGTTACAACATCTCCTCTGTTTTTATTATTTATGACGAGTCTTCTTCCTCGTCCGAGAAGACAGGAACCATTTTTATAGAACGTTCGCCGTCCCCGTCATCTAGGCAAGAGTGTGACCCGTCAGTGTCAGGGTTGTCCAAGGAGCGGTAACTCAGCAATGACATTTTTTCGTCCGGTGTTGAGGATATAATATGAGCTTGCAATAGCACATTAACATCAGCAGTTATGGAGGATAATTGATTTTTTAAAAATTGCAATATTCTATAAAAACAATAAGGTCCTATAATACATTTCAATATAATGATTATGAATGATCCTGCCAATGCAGTTAAAAAGGTTGTAAGCCATGGCGAAATAGAAAACAACCCCCCCCCCGCTATCAGCATAAAGACAACATTCTTCTTTAAGCATAGCACACAATCCCCCTTGTTTTTTAAAAAAATAACAGATCTAAATCTTTACGATTTTGCAAAAGAGGGGTATTCCATGGGTACCTGTAGGGATATAAAATCATCAGAGTTATACATACAAGCCATACTTGAATGCAAAATGATTTGGATTTAACAATTTCATCCCCGTAGACACTTGCCATGAAACTGGTGTAACAAGTCCAAACAAAATTATTGCCAGGGATAAAATACATTCCTTTCAGGCGTGATGTTAAAGTTCCTCCTGAAGTGGTGTAGATTGCAGGATATCCCCTGGTTGTGTGGGTGCATCTGCCAAATCGAATTGAAGTGGTGGGTAGAAGTCTTCTATGCGAGAAAAATTGGTTGTAGAACTTAAACGAATGCCTTGAAAGTCAGTTATAGTCCAAGTAATATTATATCTTCTATGAGGCTTCTGCGGATCATCATGGACAGTTCTTTTGAAGCGTCGTTTGTTGACAGGATCAAAGTTCGGGTATATAAAAACATCACAAGCAGGAGAGAGGGCTATGGACAAGTTAGTTGTAGAACATTTGCGAAATGAGGAGGGAATTCAATTAGTAGAAAAAGGATAATAATTACAATAATGACAATAAAGATTAATTTGGTAATTCATCAAGGATGTTAGTTGGGGTGGGGAAACCCATAATACAATAGAAGGACATCTAGGTCCCCTTATGTTTAGATTGAATAGAGGAAAAGATTTTAAGGTTCTTTTCCATAGGAAGAGTAAAGAAGGAACAAAAGAGCGAGTGGTAAAGTGTTCTTTAAACAAAACAGAAGTGACAGAGTGAAAACTAAGGGTAGCATTTTCATGACGTACCCACATGGAACAAGTATAATAGCCTTCTGTTAATGAAATGGTTTTAACACGAATAGTCTTTTGACAGGAAGCATAGGTTTTGTTGAAGTAAGGTAGAAATTGCAAAGAAGGTATAGGCAAGAATATCAGGAAGAGTTTTAAGATACAGATGTAGCAGAGGAATTCCCATGATAGGGTCTAACCACCCTACCAGGGATCCAGCAAGTGGTTTTGTCTGGCAGTAAGATCGCAGCGTAGCCTCGTCCCCAAGTGAGAAGCTCAGCCGGACCCTGCCAGGCAGGATCTGGCAATCTGCGATAATATACCAGAGGTCTGTTAGGCGGGGGTGAGGGGGAGGAAAAATGACGTGAAGCAGCAGAAGTGGGAGGAATGCCAGTCAGATTAAGAAAGTTTAAAGTGTAAAGACAAATATTAAGAGAATTTTGCAATGCTGGGAGGTTCGGGGGTTTTTCCCGCAACGAATATTGATCAAGAGCACGTTTCAGAGATAAGTTCGCTTGTTCCACAATAGCCTGCCCCTGGCTGTTGTAGGGAATCCCAAACTTGTGGGTTACATCCCATCTGTTACAGAAGTCCTGGAAAGCAGAACTTGTATAGGTAGGTCCATTGTCAGTTTTGATTTCTTTTGGATGTCCCAGCGAGGCAAAGGTACGAATTGAATGATTGATGACATGTTTTACAGTTTCTCCCCTTTGAGGAGTAGCCAGAATAAACCCTGAATATGTATCTATGGAAACGTGCAAATATTTCCAAGGGGCAAAAGGTGGATACTGAGTTACATCCATTTGCCAAATTTCACAAGCTTTTAATCCTCTAGGATTTACTCCTATGGGAATGGAATGTCCTTGCTTACTACATGTGGGGCATTGTTGAATAATGGCAGCAGCTTCTGCCTGAGTTAGAGCAAATGGAAAAGTTATCATAACTTGGTGGGGGAGATTCAAACATACTCCCTGCTTCTATTTTATAATGGAATTTTAAAGCCTCCATAATTTTCCTCCAAGTGACCAAAATGCCAATAGGTGCACGAGGAGGACTATGGAGATGTTCACCAATTTTTTGCCAAGTGGAAATTTTTAAGGACCCTTCCTCTGAATAATTGGGACAATGTTGCCACACATAAGCCAATAATGTAGCAATAGGTTTCATTTTTACAGGAGAGCCCTTTAAATTAGCAGAATATTTAGAAGAAGAAGCGACTAACTCCCTCAATTCCTTCAGATGCTGCGTCTGTTGTTGAGAAAAGTTTGCACCCATACTTACGAAAGTCGAGACCGTGATTCAGATGTGCAATTCGCTTCAGGCCTGGCGATGCACAGCTCCCATCGAGCTGATAAGATATGGGTGCGTCACAACGTATCCCCCTTAGGGAATCACGTCGGGGTCACCAGAATGCGGTATCTGCCATCCCGCATCTGATGGGTGGCTCATGAAAGGGAGCGAAGGGAAGAGAAACGACAGGAAGCGAGGTTTCCTCTTGATGAGCGCGCCCCGAATGTCTTGGCACACGCTCTTTTATTGTGCTTTTTTACAACAAAATGATTTAATCAAAGCTCAAGTCAAACATGGTAATCTCATCAGGATGTGCATGTTTACAAAGCTGCATACCGGAAAGATTATTTACAATGTGGATAAGCTTATTAACAATCGTCTAGCTCCTTGTCCCTTGTACGTGCCTTGCAAAGGTCACTGAACAAGGTTAATGATTACACGTGAATGATACAATGTTGCAAACGCATGAATGATACATAGTTGCAATGATACATAGTCTTAACATTAAGAACAGTTAAATAGAGATTTTAGTATTTTAAAATCATATTGTGTTAGTAATAGTAGCCTTTAGATATTTTTATAGGTTTCACTGAAACAGCAGTATTTCCTATGGATGTAATTCTAATGCTCTTCTTTGACAAAATGAAGATATAAAAAAAGAAAATGATGACAGATCTTGATGAAGATAACTTTCACTGGCTAGAGAGAAGATTCTCATCATGAAACCATTGAGGACTCCAAGGACTCTTCATTTCAATATAGCCAGTTTATTACCATTTCTCTTTCCTATAACATAGTTCCTGTTAAGTTCTGCACATGGGCGCAAGGAACGGAGACGAGACAGTGAACAGTGAACTTCAACTCTTTATTAATCATTCTGAACAGAGCAAAAATCTAGGGCAGCAGCAGCCCTTTTATAGGCAAGCTGCTGATCTAGTAACCAATAAGAAACGTGGAGTGTTAACCCACTTAACCAATGAGAGTGGCCCGTTAACAGCCAATCAGATGCTCCTGAACGGACCAATCCAATATCACTATTATTGGCCAATCAGAAGTGCAGGACTAGAACCCTGCTATTTTCTAGGTTTGATAAAACTTTATTGAAGTGTTTTATTAGTTCATAACACCCCTTCCCCCGGGTTCCATTTAGGGGGTGCGGTGACGTAATCTCTGAGGTATGAAGGTTGTTTTGACTGTCTATTGGATTTAGGCTGTCCCACTGGTTCTTGTTTGTAACCCTGTTTTGGCGGAACGTTTTTGGGCAAGTCGGGTGCCGGTGGTTCCTCATTGGAAGACTCGGTGCTGCTAATGTTCTCGTCATTGTCCTCTGGCCTTTGTGGGGTTGCCTCTGTTGAGGTGTTCCTCTGTGGTGAGGACACGCCCTTCCCGGATCCTTCTTCATTCGTTACGCCCGATTGCTGACTTCTTTCATTCCTGCTTTCTGCCATCTTGAATTCGGTTTCTTCGACATCCCCTCCCCCCTCAGTTTGGGAGTTACCGGAGTCGTGGAAACTAGGTTGTAGCCTCAAGCGAAGCTGATCTATATGGCGTTTCCATATTTTTCCATCGCATGTTTTCACCCAGTACGACCTGGGTCCAGTGGCTTGAATTACAGTTGCCTCCATCCACAATGGTTTGCCAGAAAGGTTTCTGGTGAAAACTAAGTCGCCTATCTTGAACTTGCGGCATTTGCTGCTAGATCCACAGGGTTTCTCTGGCTTGTAAGATGGGTGGAGCCGGTCGAGGTGGGAGCGGAGTTTGCGTCCCATCAATAGTTCAGCTGGAGTCTTGTGGGTGACGCTGTGTGGAGTGATGTGTTGGAGTAGGAGTATTCTGTTTATCTTATCTTCAATGTCCCCATAGTCCATTTTGTAGAGGGTTTCTTTTAACAAACTGTACCATGCGCTCGGCTCTTCCGTTAGCCGCAGGGTGCGCTGGCAAAGTTAGCGCATGGCGAATACCCCGATCCGCTAAGTATTGTTCAAAAGGGAGCGTGGTAAACTGGGGTCCGTTGTCGGAATACCAGAACGTCTGGCAGTCCATGCGTCACGAATAATCTGTTCAACTTCCGGATGATGGACTCAGTTGTGGTACTCTTCATTTCGTGGATCTCGAGCCAGTTTGAATAGGCATCCACTGTTAGGAGGAACGTGTGTCCCTTAGTAGGTCCCGCAAAGTCAATATGGATGCAGGACCACGGTCCTCGGGGTGTTTCCCATTCTGTCGGAGTTGCTTTAGGTGGGGCATTGCTAACTTCCTGGCATTTATAACAAGTCTTTACCCAGGCTTCGATCTGTTTGTCGATGCCCGGCCACCATGCGTAGCTTCATGCGAGCGCTTTCATATGCAGGATGCCGGGGTGGCCATCAAGCAGTGTCTTTAATACCACTCGTTGTAACCGCTCTGGGATGACGACTCTATTCCCCCATAGGATGAAGCCTTTTTGTGAAAAAAGTTCTGTTTGCCGGTTCTTGAAGGGAATGAAGTCGTCTGGGGTTTGATCTACTGGCCATCCCCGTTCGACCCAGCTAAGAACTCGCATTAAAATAGGATTGTGTTTTGTTTCGATCGTGATATCTCTAGCTGTTAGCGGCGGTGAATGTAGCGTTTCAATCTGGAGCGTTGTAAGGGTTGGAGCTGGGTCGTCGACAGTTTCTGGAAGTGGTGCACGGCTCAGCACGTCAGCATGGGGAATGGCTTTCCCCGGGCAGTGTTGCAGCTTATAATTGTACGCAGCCAAAAACTCTGACCAGCGAGTCAGAGTGGGGGTTGGCTTGTCTCCCCCTATAATCTCCAGCAAAGGTTTGTGGTCGGTAACAATAGTAAAAACTTGTCCATATACATATTCATGAAATCGTTTTACAGCAGATACAACAGCAAGAGCCTCTTTATCGATTTGACTATAGTTACGTTCAGTCTTTGATAAAGTTCTTGAAAAATAGGCAATAGGGGCTTCACTACCGTTTGGTAACACATGGCTCAAAATGGCTCCTACTCCAAATGGTGACGCGTCACATGTGATTGTTAAAGGCAAAGTCTTGTTATACTGCATTAAAACAACATCTGAAGTTAATAGGTTTTTTACTTGTTGGAACACGTGCTCCTCTTGGTGCCCCCAGACCCAGGTTGTTTTTTTGTTGAGAAGCTGATGTAGGGGCTCGGCTACGGTTGCTTTGTGGGGCAGGAAGATGTTGTAAAAATTAATAAGCTCCAGGAAAGCTTGGAGATCAGTCTTATTTCTGTGTCTTGGGGCATTCTTGATTGCTCTAACTTACTATTGGTGGGGTGAATGCCTTGTTTATCGATTAGGTACCCCAGGAACTCTACTTTATCTGTACACAGTTGACACTTATTTTTTTTAATCTTAAGGCCGGAGTCTTTAAATTTCTGGAGAACCAGTCTAAGACGCTCCTTTAGTATTTCTCTATTTGGGGTAGCAATTAAAACGTCATCAAAGTATGGTACGACCCCTTTTATTCCCTGTAATAGTCTCTCCATCAAGCTCTGAAAAATCCCTGGGGCTACGCTAACTTTGAATTGGAGTCGGTTGCACTTAAAAGCACCTTGGTGTGTAATGATTGTTTGTGCCTCTGCTGTTTTTTTATCTACAGGCAGTTGTTGATACGCCTGTGCTAAATCCAATTTAGCGAAGACTTTTCCGCCCCCCAGGGAATGGAGGAGGTGCTGTACCACTGGCACCGGGTAAGCATTCTGTTGAAGGGCGTGATTCAGGGTGGAACAGTAGTCCCCACAAATCCTTAACAATCCATCCGGTTTGATGGGTGTTACGATTGGGGTTTCCCAAGGAGCGTGGTCGGTTGGTTCTAAAACACCCTGGGCTATTAATTTATCAAGCTGCTCATCAATCTTTGGTTTAAGGGCAAAAGGGACTCGACAAAGCTTAAGGCAGATGGGGGCTACTTCAGGGTTAAGGTTAAATGATATCGGGGTCCCCTTGTACTCGCCTAGTTTTTCTGCAAAGACATCCTGGAATTCTTGGACGAGGGCTTCCTCCCAGTCGTCGCTGCTGGTTTGGTGAATGCCGGCTACCTCAATCCCAAGTGGAGTGAACCATTGAAGGCCTAACAAGCTAGGCCGATCATGGTTGACGACGGTCAATGGTAAAGATGGAGTACGATTTTTGAATGAGACCTGGACTAGGCTGGATCCAACGACCGGAATTCGGTTTCCCTGATAGTCCTTGAGAAAGATTCTTTGGATTCTGAGGTCTTACTGCTGAATGGCAGGGATTAATTGTTTAAGGGTCTTCCAGGAAACCATCGAGAGAGACAATGCTGAATCGACTTTTCGATGGCGACCTTCACTCAGATCTTCTTTGCATCTAATGATGAGGCATGACCAATCGTAATGGTTTGGTGTGCCTCTTCTCGTTTCGTTGAATGGGCTAGTGCTTTATTTCTGTAGGAGTAGTTGTTCCATTGGTGGTTCAAATGTTCCCGATTCACAGGATGACTTCCTGTGGTTTGGCGGTAGTTGGTCCCTCTCTGAAGTGGGCTGGATCCTTGCTTGCTTCTACAGACCTTTCTGATGTGGCCTCTCTTCCCACAAACAAGGCAGAGCGCGTCAAGGAATTTGCAGTCTGATCGTGGCTGGTTTGCCCCACAACCTGCACATTGATACTGCAGTCTCTGGTTACGCTGGTGGCGTTGGTCTCGTTCAGACCAGAGCCAGTTTACTTCTTCCTAATCACTTTCTGATGACGATTTGAGGTCCTCGTGGTGGGTTGCCATTGCATGTCCCTCAAGGTGAGGTGAGGTTTCGCCGGTGAGTTGGCGAAACAGGGCGTTGGTGCGGCGCATTTGGGCAGCCGACTTCCTGGTTGCTTCTGCTGCAGTAGCGTCAGCGATGGTATCTGCAAGGCTGATGTCGCCTTTTGCCATCAGCTCACTTTGCACGTGTGGCGCATCTAGTCCCAGAATTATTTGGTCTCTTAGAATTTCTTCGAGGTCAGCGAACCCGCAGAGGCCTCCCAGGTTCTGGAGATCTGCAATGAAATCTGCAACGCTTTCTCCTTCCGCTGGTCTCTCTGGTAAAATTCATGTCTTCGGACAAACATTGGTACGGTAGATGCATAGTGGGCCCGTAGGAGGGGCTCGAGGTCATCCCAGTCCATGTATTTTACCTCAACCGGTTTCTCCAGTGCCTTAGCCAACTTAAAAACGGCAGGTCCGCAGTGAGTCAGGAATACCACTCGCTTTTTCCCAGTAGTGGCATCCTTCAAGTTGTTGGTCTCCAGAAACATCTGAAACCAGTCCATGTATGAGTCCCAGTCTTCTTGTGCTGGGTCAAATGGAGCGGGTGGTATGGTGCCGCCGGTCATGGTTTCTGCCATTGATGCGCCTTCAGCCACGTGTTCTGTTTAGTGCTCTGTATGTTCAGTCAGCTCTGACGTCTCCGCATCCCACCTTCGTCGCCAGTGTTCTGCGCATGGGCGCAAGGAACGGAGATGAGATGGTGAACAGTGAACTTCAACTCTTTATTAATCATTCTTAACAGAGCAAAAACCTAGGGCAGCAGCAGCCCTTTTATAGGCAAGCTGCTGATCTAGCAACCAATAAGAAATGTGGAGTGTTAACCCACTTAACCAATGAGAGTGGCTCATTAACAGCCAATCAGATTCTCCTGAACGGACCAATCCAATATTGCTATTATCGGCCAATCAGAAGTGCAGGACTAGAACCCTGCTATTTTCTAAAGGTTTGATAAAACTTTATTTAAGCGTTTTATTAGTTCATAACAGTTCCAGCTGTTCCAGATGAATCTGAGCCAAACTTGGCTTGATTTTAGTTGTTCCCAGATATAACTTCATGGATCTTAGTCCAGCTGACATTACTCAGAAGACCCCTTGATAATAGCTCCACAAGAAAGAAGGTGCTAAGCCTGGAGTCTACTATTTCAGGTATAATGAGTCTAATTTGAGTGATGCAAAAAATTTTTTCCTACATAGATTTCCTAGTGACATAATTACTTTTGATTAGTTACATCATAGATTAATAGTGTTTTAATCTGAAAAAGGAAATTATTTTGGTAATTAGTAATGCAAAGAGTAGACATTTATATTCAGCAAAAATCTGTTAGATATTTTAAGCTTTAATGTTATAAAACCACATTCTTCTGGTAATCTTTTTCATAATTCTTATGTAAGTAATGCTTAATAATTTGGACACATTCCATTAATTTATTTCTCTGAATGATACATATCTGTTAAAAAAATAAAGGCAAAATACACAGTTTCTGAATACATTGACACATATGTTCCCCTGCAGCTCTCACTTCTCATTTCAGAAAAGTTTGTTCAGAAGCAGATTTATTTTATTCTGCTTATATCCCTATTGTATGTATGAAGCTATCTGTCTATAATTGAAATAGTAAAATCACATTCAAACTGCAACTGTTATATACAGTATGGCCAACTATTAATAGAATACTGAAGTCCAGTATTAATTTATGTTTTCCTAAACATGCCTAAAGTTTGGTCTAGGGAAATCAAAGATTAGAGGTAGAAAAACCTAAGGTTTGAAACCAACTGGGTGACTTAGAGCTAATCTTAAGAAGAAGGCAAAGGCGAATCATTTGCCACTGCATCACCCATCCAAACCCTGCCCCTCTGCATTGAGCTCCTACATGATTTAACTGACAATCCCTTATAATCATTCAGGCTTCTGGGTCAAGTCATTTTCCATGAAGAGGAAGCAGAAAAGCATTTTAGTCATGTGGCTGTAAATGGACCCACTATGTGACTGGACTTGATTATACAACCATTTTAATATGTTCATTAAATGAGTAATGGTCATTAAGTGAATTGCATGGTTATAAGTCCAAATCCAGTTTATCCAATGGGTGTTTTGGCCACGTTTTGCTGGAAAACGGTAAAAAAATGTTCATGGTGTACCTGATTGTAAATGAAAGTTGGTTACCAAGTCCCAAAATGCAATTTTGTGAATGGGGGGGTAGTGTGACAGTTGTAACATGGAAGATAGATCATAATTTTGGATGATGGCTAAACTACTGATTGTAACCTGAAAATTATTTGTAGTGTCAGTATGTGATTTTTGCCCATCCCAGCCTCAAAGTAATCTGGAATACAAAGCACTGCTAGAATATGTGGCTGACTGAATCCAGCCTTCAAAGAAGAGTGAGTCCATCCTTCCCCCTGGTCTAAATAAAATGGAAAATTCAGATTAGTGATATGCAAAGGGAGCACATTCTGTGCCAGTATGAAACAGTTCCACCTCAACAAGCAGTATATTTCCTTGAATGTAGCCTGAACACTTTTTACATGGACAGAAATCACTTTGTCACACAAAAAGTGTGAGCGTTCCATTCCACTATTCAGAAACAGAAGATCACTCAGCTTCACACTTTTGCTTCATACAGAAAAGGCAATATTCCAAACAAAACTTTTTAGGGTTTGAATAGTCAAGAAAGAATATAGAGCAGTGGTTCCCAAACTTTTTCAGTCCACCACCCCCTTAGTGCTACAAACTCATGCTCAGTGCCCCCCACTGAGGGATTCAAATTTCTGTGACTGGGTGGGTGTGGCTTGCTGGTCACATGACTGGCTGGCATGGCTTGCTGGCTGCGTGTGGCTTGCTGGTCACATGACCAAGTAGCAGTAGGGAGGTCATGTAACTGAGTGGGTGTGGCCAGGTGACTGGCAAACAAAATACAAGTGGCCCTCACTTAATGGCCGGTTGTTTAGCAAGTGTTCTAATTTATGACTGGCCTCCCCAGAGCTACTTGACCTGTTTTTGGAATTTTGACAGCCATGCACACACACACACACACACACACACTCCTTTCTAACCCTGCTGGAGCAGGTCATTGAACTAGAATCAGCAAAGCATCTCTGATTAGATTCTAGTAGTGAATAGAATATAATCAGAGATGCTTTACCGATTCTTGTTGATTTGTTTTATTTGTATTTCTTTATTTTATGTTGCTGAATTGCATTGTCATGTGTGTCCCTTCTTGTGCACAGCCCAGAACTTTTTGTGATTCTTTGCAGAAAAAATTACTGACCTCTGGCTTTGCTCTACTTTTCAAATGTGCTGCCACTGCCGCATTGTAGGTGCCGGCCCCACAGGTCCACCCCATTGAGCCCGCTGCACTGGAGGGACCTGCCCAAGCAAGTCCGAATGGAACAGTGCACCAAGGCAATGTGGTAAGCCTGAGAGAGGGAAAGAGAGACAGAGAAAAGAAAGAGAGAGAGAAAGAGAGGTGGAAGAAAAGAAAGAGAAAAGAGAGAGAAAGAAAAAGGGACAAAGAAAGGGGGGGATGGAAGGAAGGGACAGAAACAAAAAGAAATAAAAAAGGAGGGAGGGAGGAGAAAGATAATGAGATATTGATTCTAATCCAATCACCTGCTCCAGCAGGATTAGAAAGGAGTGTGTGTGTCTATGTGTGTTCTTGTTATTTACCTGTACATTTTGTTTTTGCCTTCTACAGAATTGGTACTGTATTACACTGGTGAAAGTAATTTTTTAGGGTGGAGATCTGGTCCAATGGATCCTGTTTAAAGCCTCAACAAAATGTGAGAGCTTCCTGATAGTCTTGACCATGTTTCGTCCACAAAACCTTCAATAGAAGCCAAAGATGGTTCAATGGCAAAGATACTTCAATGTGATAAAGGGCCTCAGTCTAAACTAGGCCTCATTTCAATCTGATGCATCAGCTCTTTCTCACTCTTGCTCTCTCCCTCCCTCCCTCCCTCCCACCCTCCCTCCCTTCCTCCCTCCCCGATTGGCTTTGCTCTACTTTTCCGATGTGCCTGCAGGGCCAGTGCCTCGAACATGGATGGATGGATGGATAGTGTGTGTGTGTGAGAGAGAGGGGGGGAATAGATAGATAGTGTTCTGTCCTTCATTAACATACTCGAGATCCCCGCGCTTTGATTGGCCAAAGCACGGGGCTCTCCGATTGGTCAGGCGAGCCGCGCCGATTGGCTCACTAAACGATTCCACGAATACCTCTACGGCCGGACTTTCACTGTCATAACGGACCACAAGCTGCTGCTGGGAATCCTTGCAGGGAACCGGGCCACCCCGAACATTCTGTCTCCCCGAATGACAAGGTGGTCCGAGTTCCTGGCAGCCTACAACTACGAACTCATACACAGACCGGGTAAGACGATCTCCCATGCAGACGCCTTAAGCCGCTTGCCGCTACCGGAACCCAACACCGACCCAGCACCCACGACGACCACCCTCAGTATAGAGACTCTACCCAACCTGCCCATAACCACGTCAGACATTGCCCGAGAGACAAACGTCTGGCGCGGGTGTTGCATTGGGTGGAGAAAGGGTGGCCGGAAAGGTACAACGACGAGTCCGTCAAAACGTTCTGAAACCGCCAAACGGAACTCTCGTTGTTAAAAGGGTGCATTCTATGGGGGGACAGGGTGGTCATTCCGGAAAAGCTACAGGGCAAGGTTTTGGAACTGCTACACGAGGGGCACCCTGGCATCGTGAGGACTAAAGCCCTGGCCAGAAGTTACGCTTGGTGGCCAGGGATGGACAAACAAATAGAGGCCTGGGTAGCTAGGTGCCAACGATGCCAGGAAACTAGGCCCAGCCCACCCACAGCACCCGTCCTAGAGTGGGAAACCCTAAGGGGACCTTGGTCTAGAATCCATATAGATTTCGCCAGGCCCACAAAAGGACACACCTTCCTCATAACAGTTGACGCTTACTCCAACTGGCTGGAGGTAAGCAACATGAAGACGACAACCACGGAGGCCGTGATCAAAGAACTCTGCAAATTCTTTGCAACACACGGCCTCCCAGACGTCGTCGTCTCCAACAACGGCCCCCAGTTCACCTCGAAAAATTCCTAGCGGAAAGGGGCATCCGCCACGTGCTGACAGCACCGGCGCACCCGGCGGCGAACGGTAGGGCGGAACGGATGGTCCAATTCACTAAAAAGACCATCGGGAAAATAGACCACGGGGAGATCCAAGAGAAAATCAACAGACTACTCTTCACCCAACACATAACCCCGAATACCACAACCAATAAAAGCCCAGCCGAACTACTAATGGGCAGAAAGCTAAGGTCCCCACTCGACAGGTTACACCCCATGTATAACCTGGAGAGGCCCCCAGACTCAAGCACCAAACACCGTACCTTCACACCCGGGGACCACGTGTATGCAAAAAACCTGACAGGAGACCCTCTATGGATCCCAGCCGTCATCACCCAAGCAACAGGCCCACACTCGTACCGGCTACAAACAGCAGACGGACGAGCGTGGAAACGCCACATCGACCAACTTAGGTCGAGAACCGCAAACCAACAAACCGCCGACGCACAAACAAACGAACCCAACCCCCGCAACGCAAGCCAAGGGGGGAGGGAATACCCAGGGGACCGAACCCAGAGAAAAATAAACCAGCAGTACTCACCGGAACACAGCCATCGCGACCCCTCGCCAGGAAGGAACAGCCAAGCCAGCTCGACCGACCCGGAAAGACGGAGCGGGAGCGGCGAAACCCGCAGATCAACCAACCCGGAAGGCCCAGGAGGGAGCTACGGAGAAGAGACCGGCCTGATTGACCAGCCGGTTCCCATGACGGCAGCAGGAACAGAAGAGATCCCGACCGAACCGGCCGGGATCCAGCCAACAACTGAGTTGCGCAGGTCAAGTAGGACCAGACGGAGCCCCGCCTACCTACGTGACTACGCAACGTAAGGACTGAACCAAGAGGGGAGGGGTGTTCTGTCCTTCATTAACATACTCGAGATCCCCGTGCTTTGATTGGCCAAAGCGCGGGGCTCTCCGATTGGTCAGGCGAGCCGTGCCGATTGGCTCGCTAAGAATCTCCCGCGATTGGTCCGTCCAGACCGCGGGAGATTCAAAGCGGTGCCGTTGGTCGCGGCCGCCACGGCGAAAGGAATAAAAGCCGCGGGCTTTTTTCCTTTCACCAGTTCGGTTCCAGCAGATCAATAAAGAGCTTTGCACTAAGTCACCGACTCCTGGCATCATTTCGCGGACACAACAGATAGGTAGATAGGTAAGTAGATAGTAGGTAGCCAGGCAGGCAGGCAGAACTTTTGGATGAATGTATGGATAGATAGGTAGGTAGGTGGATGGATGGATGGATGGATAGATAGCTAGATATATTGGTTGGTAGGTAGGTACATTGATAAATAGATAGATGGATTGATGTATGTAGGTATATATGAATGGATAGACAGAGAGAAAGACAGAGAGACAGAGAGACAGAGAGAATGTGACAGTGGCGGCCCTTTGGGAAAATAGAGCAAAGCCAGAGTGGCTTTACTCTACTTTCCCAATGTGCTGCTGCCACCATGTTTGAGGAGTTGGCTCCGCAGGCTCACCCCATTAAGCCCCTTGCACTGCTCTGGTGCAACAATCAATGGGGTGAGCCTGTGGGGCCGGTGCCTTGAATGCGGCAGCAGCAGCACATTGGGAAAGTAGAGTAAAGCCAGAGTGGCTTTGCTCTACTTTCCCAACACGCTGCCATCACTGTGTTCAAGGCGCCAGCCCCGCAGGCACGTCGGGAAACTGCCGTGTTCGAGGCACTGGCCCCGTAGGCTCACCCCATTGACTGTTGCACCAGAGTGGTGGAAGGGTCTCAATGGGATGAACCTGAAGAGCCAGATCCTCCAATGCAGTGATGGCAGCACATTGAGAAAGTGGAGAAAAGCCACTCTGGCTTTTCTCTACTTTCCCAACATGCTGCCACTGCCGCATTCGAGGTGCCAGCTCCACAATGGTGCAACAGTCAATGGAGTGAGCCTGCAGGGCTGGTGCCTCAAATGCCCCCCTGCCACCTCTTAGCGCCGCCCTGCTGGCCCCCTTGCCTCTTAACAACCCCCCTCCCAAGGCATCCCACCACACCCAGGGTGCAGTACCACCCGCTTTGGGAACCACTGATATAGAGGGTATTTTATTCCTGTAAAACTGATCAACAGTCAAGCAATCTTAAGTTAGAAAAATATGCTCCTCCTAGATTATTTTTACCAAGAACTGAACCTTTTGAGTAAGTGAAAGGCAACCCTATATAAAACATAAAGTATTTGTACTATATTGTATTTGTATTGTATAGAGTACAATAAAATAATTGATGCAGGAACTTGCCATGTCATGGCATAGCAGTGCCCAACAAAGCTCTCTTAGAAAAATAGCTACATGCAAGTCTCAGTAAATTTACTCTTGTCAGGAGGGAAACATGAGGTGAGAGGGGACACCAAACTACACAATGTGATGGTATGGTGTTTCTATGGGTACTTTTAGCTGTTTAACTATCAATTTAATTTCCAGGAGTTACATTTGTGTTAAAATAAAATCAGGCCAAAGAAAGAAACAATCTTATGTACCACTTTAAAAAAATAGTAAGTAAATACCATGCTTACATTTTCAACTCTGTGCCAGACTATTCAATTCAATTCTCAGCACTCTCAGTATTTAAGAAGGTTATGTGTTTATCAATCATTAGGAACTCTAGACTTTTAAGATGTAAGAATTTTCCATTCAGACATGACCATTACCAGAAGGTTTTTCCTAATAATCCTTTCTCTTAAGGCTTTCTCCCTTCTCCGCCTCTTCTAGAGCAGAGATGAATGCTTAGTTCAGGGGTCTTCAAACTTGACAGCTTTAAGACTTGTAGACTTCAACTCCAAGAATTCCTCCTCCAGTCATGTTAGCTTGGAAATTCTGGGAGTTGAAGTCCACAAGTCTTAAAGTTGCCAAGTTTGAAGACCCTTGGCTTAGTTGGATGTGATTTAAATAACAGATCATAATTATTTTGCTATTAACAACAGCTAAAGGCAAGATTTATTGCCTTGGGGTGGTTACCTTTCAAAACAGATTTTCCTTGTGTCCTGATCTTTAGTAAATTGTCTTTCAGTAATTCTATATGAAATCACACACATTGCCCAGTCTGTTCATACTTCAGTTCTGAACCAGTATTCTGACCCAGAGTTGGGAATACAAAGTTTGGATATTTGGGAAATGTTGTCTTTTTCACAAGCTATATTTCTTTCCACATGATTACAATTTTTAATCAAATTTAAATAAATCACCCAGCTAAAAAATATGTGTGGAAACTTGTCTTCATTTTAAAACAAAAATGCTATAAATTGAGTTGTGATATTAAAAGCAATTAGCCTAAGAATTGGAATAAGGCAACTGTTTGAAGACCAGAAGCAAGGTGGTTGTTAAGTGAGTTGCAACTAATTTTTACTACCTTTTTTGTCATGGATGTTAAGTGAATAGTACAGTTGTTAAGTGAACATGTGGTCATTAAGTGAATCCAGCTTCCTCCATTGACCTTGCTTGCCAGAAGCTGGGTGGGAAAATCCCAAATGGTGATCACATGATCCTGGGACATTGCAACCAAATACTTTGAACAGTCACTATAGCAAACTCCTTATCTTAATTTTAACAAAACCAAATTAACTGTAATGGGCTGTACAAAGATTTAGGACAGCAATTCATAATCAGAAATAAAATAATAATTTCTCAATTGAAAAGTTGCAAAGCCCCAGGTAAATATAAGACTGCCAAAATTATTGAAAATAAAGTCTGATTGGTGGGCCTCTAGATTAGCCCCTGAACAACTAACAACATTTAAAACCATACAAAAACATCATGCACATAATCAGCAGCCAAGGTTAAAAATGAAATACAAAGCAGAACCACTATCAACAAATCAAGATAACCATAGCACAGGCTTTGACACACATCTGAGTCCCCAAGCCCAGTGGTGAAAACCATGTTATTTTAGTCATTCTTCTGATCAGGATTTTACCATCTTGAACAATCACTGTGAAAATTGCAAAGTTTCTAGCAATTATATTTTTTGGAATATTTTTTCAAGTTTGGTTTGCTTTTTTTCTGTACTTTATGTTTTTCACTTGCGCTTTATTGGTCTTGGATCGTAAATGATTAGAAAAATAAATTACGTAAGGATTTTTTTCAGAACACTTATAATTCATCTATGAGTTTGGAATGTGTTAGAGATGGGGACAAAGAAGGAAATATGACAAGATGCATTACTTTCAATCATATATAGGGCACAGCTCACATTATGATGTCATAGGCAAAAAAAATCCTCCTAGGAGAAGAAATCCAGTTCTTGTTCTACCTGCAGTGACCACAGTGAAAGCAAATTCTAAATGGTGCCAGGTAACTTAGATTTGCTTCAATGAACAATATTATATCAGAGTAGTATTGAACTTTGCCTTGATAGAACATATCACACCTCCTTGAAGTTTGTGACTCATACCTGTCACTTACAAAAGCCAGAAGAGACTTGCATGTAGGTATTGTGTTTGCACTTTGGCAAGAAGTGCTTAGAAAGCTGAGTGGGTGATGTTTCTTTACAACTCTCCTCATTGTTCTCCAGCAGTGCTCACCAAAACTGAGTTTACTCAAAATGAAGGGGAAAGGAATGGTTTCTTCACATTGCTGCTCTCTTGAGGGCACATGGCTTCACACAATAGTTTGGAAAAATGGCTGTTCTCAAGCCTTCATCAAAGCAAAACAATTAATTAGAGATGTGCACAGTTCTACTAAATGTTTTCTTCCAATCCAGGGATCCCATTAAATAGGACTTTGGGCTGTAGTTTTTCTGTTTTGTGCACTCAAACTGGACACATTAATAGCAGAAACAAGATGATAAATGCTAAGCATTTTGTTAAGTTCTGTGCATGGGTGCAAGGATGGAGACGAGCCAGTGAAACAGTGAACTTCAAACTCTTTATTTACATATGAAAACAGCTCAGCTCAATGGCCACGATGGGCCCCTTTATATGGCAACTCTCAACTTATTTAACCAATGAAGGCACAGGGAGCGCTAGTTCCATTAACCAATGCGTGAGGCTCGTTAATAGCCAATCAGGTTCTCCTGAACGGACCAATCCGATGTCGCTATTATCGGCCAATCAGAAGTGCACAGCCAGAACCCTTCAAGCTCTTAATGATCTTTATTAAGTATTTATTGATTCACAACACCCCTTCCCCCTGGGTTCCGTTTAAGGAGTGCGGTCACGTAGTCTTTGAGGTAGCCTAGTTGTTTCAATTGTCTATTAGATTTTCGTTGTCCTCCCGGTATTTGGCTACAGTCTTGTTGGGGTAGGACGTTATCTGGTGAAGAGGGTGCCTCCCATTCTGCATTTGAATTTTCGTCGTCACTACTGCTCTTGGCATCTCTTTGAGGTGAGGCCACCCCCATTCCAGATCCATCATGTGTTGCTTCTGAGCGGTCATTACTACCGCTAAAACTTTCTGCCGCTTCGAATTCAGCTTCCTCACTATCTCCTCCCCCCTCAGTTTGGAAATCAGGGGGCTCGGATATCCCCGACTGTAGCCTTGAATGCAGCTGATCAATATGGCGATTCCAAATTCAATTGTCGCGACATTTCACATGGTACGATCTAGGGCCGGTTACTTGTACTATAGTTGCCTCGACCCACAATGGATCGCCCGAAAAGTTCCTGGCGAAAACCAAATCACCTACCTGGAAATTGCGACATTTCCCGCTGGAACCGTGTGGTTTTTCAGGTTCATATGATGGATTTAGATGGTCAAGGTGGAAGCGGAGCTTCCGTCCCATTAATAATTCGGCGGGAGTTTTATTGGTGACGCTGTGTGGAGTGATATGCTGCAAAAGGAGTATCCAGTTGATCTTGTCTTCTATATCGCCATAGTCCATTTTATGCAAGGTTTTCTTGACGAATTGTACCATGTGCTCGGCCCTTCCGTTGGTCGCAGGATGCGCTGGCGAAGTTAGCGCATGTCGAATACCGCGGTCCGCCAGGTACTGTTCAAAGGACAGCGCGGTAAATTGAGGCCCGTTGTCGGATACCAGAATGTCTGGCAATCCGTGTGTCACAAAGAGTCTGTCTAGTTTTCTGATGACTGCTTCAGTCGTTGTATTCCCCATTTCATGGATTTCAAGCCAGTTCGAGTAGGCATCCATCGTTAGTAAGAATGTGTGTCCCTTGGTAGGACTCGCAAAGTCCCGATGAATGCGGGACCATGGTCCCTCGGTGTTTCCCATTTGGTTGGGGTTGCTTTTGGCGGGGCGTTGCTTACTTCCTGGCATTTGTGACAGGCTTTTACCCATGTCTCTATCTGCTTGTCAATACCTGGCCACCACGCGTAGCTTCGTGCGAGGGCTTTCATACGCACGATGCCGGGGTGGCCATCGTGCAAGGTCCTTAGTATCGCTGGTCTCAAACGCTCTGGGACGAAAACTATCACCCCAGATAATGCAACCCTTTTGAGAAAATAGTTCCGTTTGCCGATTTTTTTTTTTTTTTGAAAAAGATCTTATTAATTTTCTACAGACAAACAAGACAAACAAAACATAAAAACATCAACTCTCATATGTACATCCAGTGTGTCAGTTGGTTCATCATTTTTGTGCATTCATTCTGTAGTCTCAATTACAATTATGTTACATAACAACTCATATTGTCAATCCAAACTTATATATCCTAATATCACTAAAAAAAGTTTTTGACTATATTTTTAATCATTCATGCTTTATGAGCTAACAATACTTTAAACCAGTTTACTCTATAACAAATCATATAATCATATCAAATCAATCCTATAAAACCCTTTATAAATGTAATGTCAAATAACAAAATAAAAGCAAAATAAAGATATTCCTTACTATCTAACATTCTAAATATTCTATTGTCGTATTTTATCATCTAGCCATTTATAAAAAAGATCCCAAATTTCATAAAATTGTTTATCCTCTTGCTCTCTAATTTCAAATGTCAATCTGCTCATCTCAGCACATTCCAATATTTTCTTAATAATTTCTTCCTGTAGTGGTATTTTCTCATTCTTCCAATTTTTAGCAAATACAATCCTGGCTGCTGTTAATACATTTACAATCAGATATTTCAAATCTTTACTATATATATCAGGTAAAATTCCCAATAAGAAGATCTCTGGTTTCAAGTCTATATGTTTCTTTGTCATTTTTTCCAACCACATGCGAATTATAGTCCAATATTTTCTAGCATCCTCACAAGTCCACCACATATGGTAATACGAGCCGGATATCTGATGACATTTCCAGCATTTTTCAGATTTGTTCTTGAACATTCTTGCTATTCTTGTCGGAGGAAAGTGCCACCTGTAAAACATCTTATACAAATTTTCTTTACATGCTGTTGACATTGTCATTTTATAATTTTGAGACCACAATTTCTGCCATTTCTCTAAATCAATCCCATATCCAAAATTCTTTCCCCAAACAATCATAGTTTCTTTGACTTGTTCTTCCTCTAATTTCATTCCCAGTAAATAACCATATAATTTTTTAATCACCTTCTCATCAGTACCCATCAAGATCTTATCTAAATCAGTCTGCTTATCATAAAATCCCTCCGTTTTGGAATCTTCATCATACCTTGAATGTATTTGTGCATATGAAAACCAATTCATCCTTATACCTTGTTCCTCTAAGTTTTGGATCGATTTAAGTTCACCCTTTTCATCCAAAAGTTCCCCATATCTAACTGTTTGTTCCTTCTTGTAGATTATAGGATAGGAAAATGCTTCAATGGTCAATAACCAAACTGGAATTTTCAAATAACATTGTCTTTTTATCTTCTCCCAATTTAACCACAAAGACTCCCGTACATAATGTCTTCTAAAATAACCCTGTGTTTTAGTTCCCTTATACCATAAAAAAGCATGCCAGCCCAACAGCAAGTCATGCCCTTCTAATGTCAACAACCTATGTTTCCTTAATGTTATCCATTCTTTGACCCACATCAAACTTGCAGCTTGATAATACAATTCCCAATTAGGCAGGCCAAAACCTCCTCTAATTCTAGCATCTTGCAAAAGCTTTAGCTTTATTCTCGCTTTTTTACCTTGCCATATAAACTTCAACATAATTTTATTTAAATCTTCAAAATAGTCTTTTCCAAGCCTAATTGGTATTGTTTGAAACAAAAATAAAATTCTAGGTAAAATATTCATCTTAATTGTTGAAATTCTCCCTATTAATGACAATTGCAAGTTTTCCCATTTCTTCAAATCTGTAATTATCTGTTGTTTAAGTTTAATATAATTATTCTCCTTTAATGTGCTACATCTTGTTGTCAAATATATCCCCAGATACTTAACCTTATTTGTAACTTGAATTTTCAAAAGGTCTGCCAGTTCTTCTCTCTGTCTCAATAGCATATTCTTTGTCAAAATCTTTGTTTTATCTTTATTTATTTTCAAACCAGCCACCTCTCCATATGCCTCTATCCTTTCCAATAACTTTGGAGCTGTTTCTAGCGGGTCTTCCAAAATAAAAGCTAAATCATCAGCAAAAGCTTGTAGCTTAAATTCTTCCTTCTTAATTTTCATTCCTTTTATGCTTTTATCATCCCTAATATTTCTATTCAACACTTCCAAGGTCAACACAAATAGCAAAGGAGATAGGGGGCATCCTTGTCTTGTGCCTTTCCTTATATTAATAAAATCTGTAAGTTCCCCCTCCATCATTACCCTTGCTGTCTGTTTATTATATATGGCTTCTATTGCTTGAATAAATTTTTTAGCAAAACCCATCTGCTCCAATAATAATAACATAAATCTCCAGTTCACGTTGTCAAATGCTTTTTGAGCTTCTAGGAATATCAAAGCCATTTGCTTTTCAGGATGAGCCTCATAGTATTCCAAAGTGTCCAAGATTACTCTCATATTGTCTCTAATTTGTCTTTTTGGCAGAAATCCATTTTGATCTGGGTGAATAAAATTATTTAAATATTTTTTAAGTCTTTCTGCTAAGATTGAAGCAAAGATTTTATAGTCTGCATTCAATAAAGAAATAGGTCTATAATTCTTAATTTTCAATGGGTCAGTCTCTTCCTTCGGTATGAGTGTAATATAGGCCTCTGACCATGTTTTAGGTATCATCTTTTTTAACATAACTTCATTCATAACTTCTAACAATGGGATGCTCAATGATTCTTGAAATGTTTTATAGAATTCTGATGGAAGCCCATCTGGACCCGGTGCTTTCCCATTATTTTGTCTCTTAAATGCTTCATTTAGTTCCATCATTGTTATATTGCTTTCTAGCATTTCTTCAGTCTCTTTAGGTATCTTTGGTAAATTAGCTTCCTGTAAATACTGTTTGACTTTTTCTTCATCAATATTCTCTTGCTTATATAGTTGCCCATAAAAATCTCGAATAATTTCTTTTTTCTCCTTATTCCCATAACAAACTTGGCCTTGTTCATCTATTAACTTCAATATTTTTCTTGATTCCTTCTCTTTTCTCAATTTATATGCTAGCCATCTACCTGGTTTATTTGCATCTTCAAAATAATTCTGTTTAGAGTTTCTAATTTTCTGTGCCAGTTCTTCTTTCTCTATTAATTCCATTTTATGTTTGATTACATCCAGCTTCAATTTAATATCTTTTTTCTGTGGCATTTTCTGTAATTCTTTTTCAAGAATTTTATACTCATCTTCCAAGGCCTTAGAAGTTTGCCTTTTCCTAATATTCTTTTTTCTTGTATAATCTATTATCAAACCTCTAGCGTATGCCTTCATTGTATCCCACACATTCTGCGTTGAAGTATCTTCTTTTTTATTTTCTCTGAAGAAAAAAGCCAATTCCTTCTCCATCCATTGTATAAAATCTTTCTCCTTTAAAGTAGTATTATTTAATGTCCATCTCGATCTTTTTTTTTGTCCCTTCCATTTAATTTTCATTGGGCTATGATCTGCCCAAGTACTTGTTTCAATATTTGTTTCTTTAATATTGGATATTAATTCTGTTGAGATCCAAATCATATCTAATCTGGACCATGATAAATGTCTATTTGAATAAAAAGTATATTGTTTAGCTTTAACATTTCTTTCTCTCCAAATATCTTTTAAAGTTAATTCATCTGTCATTTTAAAAAAAGACCTTGGGAGAGCCTTTCTATTTTGCTTTGTTGTTGTTGCTATATAGTCCAATTTATTGTCCACAATTCCATTAAAATCTCCCATCATAATTATATTAACATAGTCCAGTCCAATTATTTTCATGTGTAGCTTTTTATAAAACTCTTCTTGTTTATCGTTCGGAGCATAAATTGCAATCAAGAGTATTTTTATATTATTGTCCATTATTTCTACCATTAATACTCTTCCATCTTCATCCGTGTAAATCAATTTTGCTGGGATAGACTCTTTAATGTATAGAACCACTCCTCTTTTCTTACATTGAGTCAAAGAAGTAAATATTTTCCCCAATTTTGGCTGTAATAACAATTGTTCATGTTGTTTTTTAATATGAACTTCTTGTAAACAAATTATATCAAATTTTAATTTCTCTAATTTATGAAAAGTTTTCCTTCTTTTAACAGCTGAATTAAGTCCATTTATATTCATTGTAATCAGTTTTTTTTCTTCCATGATTATGCTTTATATTTAGGTCTAATCGCTCTTGTGGATCTCACTTCACGCTGTTCTTTGCTATCCATCTGTCCCCCTACTGCTCCTTTCTCTTTTTCAGTCTCCAGTTGTTCATCTTGAAATTCAGTTAATGAGACCTCTTTCTCTGCTTCCTCTCTTCTTTCTCCAAAAAATTCTGCATGGAAAAGTTCTGCTTTCTCAATTAAATCAATTCTATGTCTCTGCTCTTACCACGTAAACATTAATCCTTCTGGAATCAGCCATCTATAATTCACTTCGTTTTCCAATAGCATTTTCGTCAGAAATCGATATTCTCTTCTCATCTCTCTCACTCTTCTGGGTATTTGTTTTAAAACCACAACCTCTTTACCTTTGTATTTCAGTGTTTTCTCTCTTGCTACTTGTAATATTTGCGTTTTAATGGATTTTTTGGTAAATCTAATATGGACTTCCTTGGGTAATTTATTTCTCATCGCATATCTTGTATAAACTCGATATATCTCATCTATTCCATCTATCATCTTTTCCTCTGTAATTTCCAAAGCATCTGCCAAAATTTCTATCATTACCGCTGCCAAGTTTTCTCCTTTTTCCTCTTCTATATTTTGAAATCTGAGGTAAAATTCTGACCTTTCCATCTCCCACCTCAACATCCCACCTTTTTCTTGTTCAACCGCTGTTAATCTACTGTCAATATTTCCAATCTTCTTCTCTCTTTGTTTTCCTTCTTCCTCAATTTTTTGGAATCTCTCCTCATACTTAATCATCATTTGTTTAATATTTTCCACTTTTTCATCAGTCTTCTCTATTCTTTGTTCAATATTTTCTGTTCTTTGTTCAATATTTTCTGTTCTTTGTTCAATATTTCCTGTTCTTTGTTCAATGATGTCTGATTTTGTCTTGAGATCTTGGATTCCTTGCATAATCATCTGTAAAGTTACTCTTTCTTGTTCCTTATCTTGCTTCAACATTGTCTGAATTAAACATTGTCCTCCAGCTGGTGGGGAAGCAGAGGTAGAAGCAGAAATGCCAGATGTTATTGGTTTCCTGCTCATTTCAATGCTTCCAAAGCTTCAAATTCTTCTTGACTTTTAATCCAACTGGTAATGCAGCCAATTATAATCCAAAATGGAAAACTCCAATAGTAAAAGACACGAAACCAAAGAAGAAACAGGAAAAAAGGAAGAAGAAAGATCTTCAGGTTCTTCTAGACCCTAATCCAATTACGAAATAGTCCATCATAAAAAAGGAAAAAATAGAAAGGAAAAAAAAAAAACAAATCCAAAAATAATAATATTGATTAAGAGCAAAAAAAAAAAAATAGCAAAAAGAGAAAAAACAAAAAGTTCCTTCAGATTCTTCACACCTTAATCCAGTTAAGAAGTCTCAATAATCCAAAAAACAACAACAACAACAAAGTGGTCCAAAAACATAAATAGGAAAAGCAAAAAGTCCCAATATTAAAGAAAAGAAAAATTAAGAAAAAACTCTGAGGCTTTCCCTTTAAAATAAAAGGCAAAAATAAGAATATTACTAGAATTGAAATTTAGAAAAAGGCTAGCGAATGGGGTATATATAAGAAAACACACTGCACTTTGTTTATTTATCCAAGGCTCTTGTTATGACTCTCTTCTCCAGCAGCTTCAAAGCCAAACCTCAAGTGTTGTTGATAACAGTCCAGGAAAGCACCTGCAATAATATTTTGCTGTGCTCTCCCTCTATCTTATCACGTTAAAATGTCCTTGAGAAGAGGTCTTTTTGCAATTCTCTCCAATTCAAATAAAATACTTTCAAGCCTCTAGTGGCAGTGTTGCAAAGTTTCTTAATGCTCTTCCTCCCCCCCAGCCAGAAAAAAGGAGTAATATATACAGAAACAAAAAAAAATAGCCAAAGGGAGCCTCTATCCTAAAGAAAGTTAAAAAATCAAAGGGAGCATAAAAATATATACAAGAGAAAATTCAATCCGGTTACCTACAAAGTCACACTAAAATCCCCCCAAAAAAGTATAAAGAAAAAAAACAAAAACCCAAGCCTCAATTTGACATCACTTTAAAAAACGCCGCTCAGAAGATTTCAGTCAAAAAAAAAGTCTCACAGATTTCTTCTTTGTTCAGGATGAACTTTCCAACCTCAACGAATTTACAACACAAAAGAGTTTCTCTCACCCAGCCGACACACTTTCACTCCAGCCACTTTCTTTCTGGAGCTGTCCCAACTTCAGCAGCTATGGGGGCTGCCTCTCCGCCGCCAGCAAAAGGGCTTCTTCTGGATCGAACCAGAGATTTTGCGATATCTCTGGGATCCTGGAACAGTACCCTTCTCAATCCCCGTCTCTACGGGATGGTTTAGGTCCGTTGGGACCGACCAGGGGCAAAAATATCGGCTGCGATCTCAGAGCCCCGAGATCGCAGCTGTATCGCCAAAACGAAGCTCCGCCTTCTCCCCGTTTGCCGATTTTTGAATGGGGCGTAGTGGTCAAGTTTTCGGTCCAACGGCCATCCCCGCTCGACCCAACTGAGGACTCGTGCTAAAATGGGGTCGCGTTTCATTTCCCTCATGATATCTTGAGCCGTTAATGGCGGCATTCGAAGTGTCTCGATCTGCAGTGTTGTGACCGTCGGAGCGGGGTCATCAATGGTCTCTGGAAGAGGTGCATGGCTCAATGCGTCGGCATGGGGGATGGCCTTCCCCGGGCGATGTTGCAACTTGTAATTGTATGCCGCCAAGAATTCTGACCAGCGGGTCATTCTGGGAGATAATATATATGGTGTTGGCCTATCTCCCGCAATTATTCCCAGCAAAGGTTTGTGGTCAGTCACTATGGTAAAGGCTTGGCCATACACATATTTATGAAATCTCTTGACCGCGGATACTATAGCAAGGGCCTCCTTGTCAATTTGACTGTAGTTGCGTTCTGTTTTTGATAACGTCTTTGAGAAATAGGCAACAGGGGCTTCATTACCATTTGGCAAAATGTGGCTTAAAATGGCGCCCACCCCGAATGGGGATGCATCACACGTGATTGTTAAAGGCAAAGTCTCGTTATACTGCATCAGAACAGCATCAAAAATCAATAATTTTTTTTCATGTCGAAATGCCTGTTTTTCTCTGTGTCCCCCTACCCAGGTTGCTTTTTTCTCCAATAAACGATGTAGGGGTTCAGCTACGGTTGCTTTGTGAGGCAGGAAAACGTTATAAAAATTGATAAGGCCCAGAAAAGCCTGGAGGTCGGCCTTGTTCTGGGGTTTTGGGGCGTTCTTGATTGCCCTGAGTTTTTTATTGGTGGGGTGAATACCTTGACTATCAATTAAATATCCCAAAAATTCTACACGATCCGTACATAAATAACACTTGTTCTTTTTAACTTTGAGACTGGAGTCTTTAAATCTCTGGAGAACCAACCTCAGGTGTTCCTTTAGTATTTTCTGAGTTGGGCTGAAATTAACACATCATCAAAATATGGGACAACACCTTTTATCCCTTGTAATAGCCTTTCCATCAAACTTTGAAAGATTCCCAGGGCTAGGCTCACTCCGAACTGGAGTCGGTTACATTTAAACGCACCTCTGTGCATAACGATTGTTTGGGCCTTGGCTGTTTTTTTGTCAACAGACAGTTGTTGGTATGCCTGGGCTAAGTCTAGTTTAGCGAAGACTTTTCCGCCCCCCAGGGAATGGAGGAGGTGTTGCATCACTGGTACCGGGTAAGTGTTTTGTTGAAGGGCGTGGTTCAGGGTGGCTCGGTAGTCCCCACAAATTCTTATCGATCCATCCAGCTTGATGGGTGTTACGATTGGGGTTTCCCAGGGAGAGTGATCGGTTGGTTCTAACACACCCTGAGCTATTAATTTATCAAGCTGCTCGTCAATCTTTGGTTTAAGGGCAAATGGAACTCGATGAGGCTTAAGGCGGATGGGAGCTATTTCGGGATTGAGGTTAAACGATATTGGGTCCCCTTGTACTCGCCTAATTTTTCTGCGAAGACGTCTTGGAATTCGTGGACGAGGTCTTCTTCCCAATCGCTGCTGCAGGTTCGGTGAATGCCAGCTACTTCAATTCCAAGTGGAGCAAACCATTGGAGGCCGAACAAACTAGGCCGATCCTTGTCGATTACAGTCAGGGATAGAAATGCTGTACAGTTCTTAAACGATACCCGTACTCGGCTGGATCCAACGACCTGGATTCGATTTCCTTGATAGTCCTTAAGTATGAGCCTTTAGAAACGGAGGTCTTGCCTGCAGATAGTGGGGATGAGCTGCTTGAGGGTCTTCCAGGAAACCATCAAGAGGGATGATCCTGAATCAGGCAGGGCTGGTTTTACTCGGATCTTTTTGACGTCCAGAGATGAGGCGTGACCGATTGTGATCATTTGGTGAGCCTCTTCTCGCTTCTGTTGGTTTAGGGTTTTGTTTCTGTAGGAGTGGTTGTTCCATTGGTGGTTCACGGGTTCTCACTTCACAGGATGACTTCCCGTCGGTTGGCAATAGTTAGCCCCCCTTGAGGGCTTGCTGGGTCCTGGCTTGCTTCTGCAGACCCGACCTATATGGCCTCTTTTCCCACACACATGGCAGAGCGCGTCGAGGAATTTGCATTCTGACCGGGGGTGACTTGCTCCACACCCGGCGCATTGCTACTGCGAATTCTGGCATTGTTCCCATTCGGACCGAAGTCGATGGACCTCTTCCTCGTCGCTTTCTGATGACGATTCGAGGTCCTCGTGGTGAGCTGTGTCTAGCTGTCCCTCTGACTGAGGTGAAGTGTCGTAGGCTCGTTGGCGAACCGGTGTGTGTGTGCGGCGCATTTGGGCAGTCGACTTCCTGGTTGCTACTGCTGCAGTAGCTTCAGCTATGGCCTCTTTAAGGCTAATGTCGCCCTTCTCCATTAATTTACTCTGAGTGCCTGGTGCATCTAATCGCAGAATTATTCGGTCTCTTAGGGCTTCTTCTAAGTCGGTAAACTCGCATAGGCCTCCCAGATTCCAGAGATCCGTGATGAAATCAGCAACACTTTCGCCCTTCTGCTGACTTCTCTGATGGAATTCATGCCTTCTCACGAGCGTTGGCATAGTCGGTGCGTAGTGAGCCCTCAGCAGTGGTTCGAGGACGTCCCAGTCCATAGACTTTACTTCTGCCAGTTTTGCTAGTGCCTTGGCCATCTTGAATACAGTTGGCCCGCAATGAGTTAGGAATACCACTTGTTTCTTTCCGGTAGTGGCATCCTTCAAATTGTTGGTTTCCAGAAACATCTGGAAGTGATCCATATATGAGTCCCAGTCTTCTTGTGCCGGGTCGAATGGAGCGGGTGGTGTGACGCTGCTGGACATGGTTCCGCCGTTGATGCGTTCAGCCAAGTGCTCGGTTATGGTTCTTCGTTGTTCAGTAAACTGTGATGTCTCCACATCCCACCTTCGTCGCCAGTGTTAAGTTCTGAGCATGGGTGCAAGGATGGAGACGAGCCAGTGAAACAGTGAACTTCAAACTCTTTATTTACATGTGAAAACAGCTCAGCTCAATGGCCACGATGGGCCCCTTTATATAGGCAACTCTCAACTTGTTTAACCAATGAAGACACAGGGAGTGCTAGCTCCATTAACCAATGGGAGAGGCTTGTTAATAGCCAATCAGATTCTCCTGAACGGACCAATCCGATGTCGCTATTATCGGCCAATCAGAAGTGCAGGGCCAGAACCCTGCACTTTGCTTCAAGCTCTTAATGATCTTTATTAAGTATTTATTGATTCACAACACATTTATTTGAATTAATTAACCACATTAGCAAGGATTGGTCTTATAATTTAAAACGTAATGTGTGATTCTGAACACATTAGCCAACCAAGAAATTTACAGCAGTAAAAATAGATGAGTAGTCATTTTGAACTAATAAATGAGTAGTCATTTTGACCAGAAAAAGGATCATAATGCTTAATATACTCAAGAAATCAAGAAATGGCAGAATGCATGAATTTTTATAAAAGAAAGTACAACTTTTCTCTTTTCTTTTCTTTTTATTGAAAGCAAGAAACAAACTGTCTCCATTCTGTTACTTATTCATAGGATTGAACCAATATTTAAAAAAAACTAGTCATCCTTCCCTTATCTTTGTATTCCATGTAGATAATCCTCTGTTTTATCCCATAGAATGATGCGGTGACCTAGAGGTGAAAACACTTGCCTACCTCTTGGAAGGTTGAGAGTTCAATCCTAGTCAATGATAGATGTTTCTTTATCAGGGTGCAAAGAGAAAATATCTGCTGTGAACCTCCACAAACTCCACAAAGGCATCAGAAAGGCCATCTGGCCAGTAAACACTCGGAACCATTTAGGCACCCCAACTCCACCTTGATAAAAGGGATTACAGGGTCATAAAAAGAAAAAAATACAGAAAACAGATAATCAGAGTTGGAAGGGACCTTGTGGGTCATCTTGTCCAACCCCCCACCCAAGCGGGAGACCCTACACCATTTCTGACAAATGGCAGTCAAATCTCTTCTTGAAAGTCTCAAGTGATGATGCTCCAACAACTTATGAGGGCTAAGCCATTCCATTGGTTGATTGTTCTCACTGTCAGAATGTTTCTCCTTATTTCCAAGTTAAATCTCTCCTTGTTCAGTTTCCATCCATTATTCCTTGTCTGGCCTACAGGCGCTTTAGAAAATAGATTGACCCCTTTCTCTCTGTGGCAGCCCCTCAAATATTGGAAGACTGCTATCATGTCTCCCCTGGTCCTTCTCTTCACTAGAATAGCCAAGCCCAGTTCCTGCAACCGTTTATTGTATGTTTTAGCCTCTAGTCCCCTAATCAACCTGGTTGTTCTTCTCTGTACTTTTTCTAGAGTCTCAACATCTTTTTTATAATGTGGTGAACAAACCTGGATGCAGTACTCTAGGTGTGGTCTTTCTAAGGCTTCATAAAGTGGTATTAGTACCTCCCTTGATCTTGATTGTATCCCTCTGTTAATACAATTTAGGATTGCATTAGCTTTTTTGGCTGCTGATGCACACTGCTGGCTCATATTTAGCTGGTTGTCCATTAAGACTCCAAGATCCCTTTCACAGTTACTGCTATCGAGCCTGGTTTCACCCAGTCTATGTGTACTTTACACATGTGTAGGACTTTACACTAAGTGTAGGACTTTACACTTTTTTCTCTACATTGAATTTCATTTTGTTAGATATGGCCCAGTGTTCTAGTCTGTCAAGATCCACCTGAATCTTGAGCCTATCTTCTTAAGTGTTAGCTATTCCTGCCAGCTTAGTATCATCTGCAAATCTGGTAAATTCCCCTTCTATTCCCTCATCTAAGTCATTAATGAAGATATTGAAGAGTCCTGGGACTAAGATGGAACCTTGTGGCACCCCATTGCTTACTTCCCTCCATATCCTCTTGTTTTAGTCAAATAATGGAGCTTAAGTTTCTGAAAGGTTTGACAAAAATGAATTAAAATACTCAGATGATGCCAGTAAAGATTCCATATACATATTTCCATTATCCTATTCTTATTGCATTTTCCACCAATATTACCTGGCAATAAATCATGGGAATTGTGGGAATTGTTTTATTGCTTCATTACTCTGTTAGTTACTCTTGTGATTTTAATTTTAGGAGCTAGTTGCTCAGGTTCATTGCTCACTGATACATTTCTTAATCTGTATTATCCTGCAAGATTTCCACCTTCATTTTGCAAAGAAAAAGCCATAATCAACTAAGGATCTTTCAACTAAATAGAAAGACAATAAATTTCAGCTCATTTCACTGAAGAAGGGAGAGCTGAAATTAAGGAAGAAGGTTTATAAATGATCAGTTTGATTTCTACATCAGAACTTTTTCCAATATTTTAAGAATGGGAACTGAGTCTGTTTCATTAGAAAAACAGAAAGGTAACTATAGCAACTCCATTATTGTTATTACAGCTTTGAAGATTGAAGCTGACTTCCATGCCCCCAGGTTGTATAGGTGAGTGAATAAAATTGAAGAAGATCAGAACATTGTGATCTCAGGAAGAAATGTATAATGCTTCAATTCAAAGAAGAAAAGATAGAAAGGGGAAAGGAGAAAGACAGAAAAACCCACTGAAGCTTGATGTTATCATTTTTTGTCTCTTGAGATACTGTTCTTGTTTTCAGATGTAACAGCATTCTTTATTAAAAAAAACTTTGATGAATAAGAGACTTTGGGTACCACAGATGAGAATAGGATGATACCATAAGATAAAGTAACCTGCTTTGAACATGTACATAGTGAAGAGGAAACTGAGTCAGTATTAGAAAATTAAAGTGAACAAGAAGTGAAGCTGTTGAGATTTTTTTTCAAGAAAGCTACAGTAAAGTATATATGTAAAAACAAACTATTTTTTTTCATAAAAATCTAGCAGATAAACCTAGCATCTTCTAGGAATGTATTAGGATAAAATCTTAATGAATTAGGAATGGCACCAATAGATGGGCTGTTTGTTTCTATATGTTATATGCAGATATGTACTGTATGTATATAGGGTATATTTAAGCCTTATGGTAGGTTATATAATGAAACATAAAACTCATAAACAATAATAAGCAATTTAAGAAAATACAGATGGAAAGAAGGAAGGGAGGGAGGAAGGGAGGGAGGGAGGGAGGGAGGGAGGGAGGGAGGAAGGAAGGAAGGAAGGAAGGAAGGAAGGAAGGAAGGAAGGAAGGAAGGAAGGAAGGAAGGAACCAATTAAACACCAATAAAAAAGCAATCAGGGTTAAATAAGCCTTGAAGGCTAAATTATTACCGTTTGACAAATAAAAGTCAAGTATGTTCAATTTTATCATAATGAAGGGCATAGCTAGAAAGGTTCTGTCACTTTTTTCTACCAATGTCACTGATTACCTAGCCATAAAGTATGTTAGAAAAATAATATGTTCAGTTATAAGGTTTGTATGTGTACTTTCTTACATAAAAAGTAAATTTCTAACACTCTATTTGGGGAAATGAAAGGAAATTTTTCAAGTCAAATAGGCATTATTATTTTCTCAGGAAAAGAGAAAAAGATAGTTGCTCAACAGCCTTTCTTCCATCCTTCCTTATCTTGAAAAGTGTGGTACTCCTGAAGATAGTGAAGCATTCTTGGCTCTTCGTGGGAAAAAATAGAGTGTCCCCAAGATGCAGTCCAAAGTTGTTGATAAAACTGTATCTTTCTGCCATCATAAGATTTTCCTTCAAACCAGACCCACACGTGTAGAGTTCAAACTAACTACTATATTGTTTTCTGCCTATTATACAGTATTCTTCCCCGACTGGCAGCATTTACCTGGGAACAACCACAGGGGCTCTAAGTCATTCAGTGATGTCTGACCGAACACTCTGTGTTTGCACACTGAGTACGCAATGGCTCATGCTGTTCTTGAGCCATCTTCCCAATAGGGATGGTTGTTCTCCAGCATCAAAGAGATAAAAATCTCCATTTCAACATTTGGGTTTTTTGCTTTTTTTAGAAAACCAGTTACAGTTTATGACTAAGGGCATAAAAAAGTCATAAACCAGATTCTGATTTAATCAAACTTCATTTTCAACTGAAAGGGAAGCTGAAAGGATTGGGAATATATTATATTCCCAAATATTCAGCACTGAGATTTTAGATTGTTATGATTGAAATAGTGGATGATGACCTTTGTTCTACAGCTAAAGCCCTTGTATTGTATTCATGTTTGCTTCTGAATTTTTATTAAACATACAGCCACTCTTCTGAAGCCTCCCATACAATCCATTGTGTTTATAAACCTGGGTGAGACTTTCTGTAATTCAACCTACCAAGACCAAATGGGTTTTAGGGCTACTTGATTTTGGAGATAATCCATCATCGACCTTGGATGCGGTTGCATTCAAGAGTGGCATGCAATCTGGGGATCTTCATGGAGTTACAACCAGTGGTGGGCTGCTATAAGTTCTGACTGGTTCTAGCGAACTGGTAATTCCACTGAGCAGTTGGCTCCACCTACCCACCCCTGCCCTTGTCCTATATTTCCCTTTTTTTAGCTCATCTGATTCAAGCAGCACAGTGGATTGCCATGTCTCAGATATTTTATTCACCAGCACTGACATAGAAGGTAAGTTTTAAAGCTTAAAATGGGCAATGTTTGAACACTGCATGCACGCACCAAACCAGTTGTTAAACTGGTTGAAGCCACCCACTGGTTACAGCTCTTACTTGATTGGCAGGATTGAGTGGCAACTGTAGCTAAGAATCATTTGCATACTTCATCCAATGTGCTAATTGGGTCTTCTTTGGATTGGGAAGCCCGTCAGACAGTTACTCCTGCTCCAGTCAAGTTACAGCTTATCTAGATAATATGAGAGTAATCTTGGACACTTTGGAATACTACGAGGCACACCCTGAAAAACAAATGGCTTTGATATTTCTAGATGCACAGAAGGCATTTGATAATGTGAATTGGCGATTCATGTTATTACAGCTGGAACAGATGGGCTTTGCAAAAAATTTATTCAAGCAATAGAAGCTATATATCATAAGCAAATGGCAAAGGTAATGGACAGAGGGAGAACTGAAAGACTCTATTGATATAAGAAAAGGAACAAGACAAGGGTGCCCACTATCAACTCTGTTGTTTGTGTTAACCTTGGGAGTGCTAAACAGAAATATTAGAGAAGAAAAGGATATAAAAGGGATGAAAATTAAAAAGGAAGAATTTAAGTTGCAAGCATTCGCAGATGATCTGTTTTTCATTTTAGAAGACCCACTAGAAACAGCATCAAAATTGATAGAAAAGATAGAGACATATGGAAAGGTGGCTGGTTTGAAAATAAAGATAAGACAAATATTTTGACAAAGAATATGCTATCAAGACAAAAGGAAAAACTGGCAGATCTATTGAAAATTCAGGTCATGAATAAGATCAAGTACTTGGGAATACATTTGACAGCAAGATGCAGTACACTAAAAGAAAATAATTATATCAAATTTAAGCAGCAGATAGCACTAGATTTGCCAAAATGAGAAAATTTACAACTGTCATTAATAGGGAGAATATCAACAATCAAGATGAATATATTACCCAGAATTTTATATTTGTTCCAAACAATTCCAATTAGGCTTGGAAAAGATTACTTTGAAGATTTAAATAAAATTGTGTTGAAATATATCTGGCAAGGTAAGAAAGCGAGAATAAAGTTAAAACTTTTGCAAGATGCCAGAATAAGAGGAGGATTTGGTTTGCCTAATTGGGAATTGTATTACCAAGCTACAAATTTGATGTGGGTTAAGGAATGGATAACATTAAGAAATACTAGATTGTTGTCATTAGAAGGACATGACCTGTTGTTGGGGTGGCATGCTTTTCTATGGTATAAAGGAACTAAAACACAGGGGTATTTTAGAAGACGTTATATATGGGAGTCTCTGTGGTTAAACTGAGAGAAGACTAAAAGGCAATGTTATTCGAAAACTCCAGTCTGGCTATCGACTATTGAAGCATTTTCTTATCCTATAATATATAAAAAGGAACAAACATTTATTGTGAAATATTAAATGAAAAGGGTGAACTTAAATCTATGCAAAAATTAGAGGAACAAGGTATAAAGATGAATTGGTTTTCATATGTGCAAATACATTCAAGGTATGATAAAGATTCTAAAACAGAAGGTTTCTACGATAAACTGACTGATTTAGATAAGATTTTGACAGGTACTGATGAAAAGGTGATTAAAAAATTGTATGGATATTTATTAGAAATTAAACTAGAAGAAGAGCGAGTTAAAGAAACAATGATTGCTTGAGGGAAGAATTTTGGATATGGGATTGATCTAGAGAAATGGTGAAAATTGTGGTCTCAAAATTATAAAATGACAATGTCAACAGCATATAAAGAAAATTTGTATAAGATGTTTTACAGGTGGCACTTTCCCCCCCGACAAGAATAGCAAGAATGTTCAAGAACAAATCTGAAAAATGTTGGAAATGTCATCAGACACCTGCCTCATTTTACCATATGTGGTGGACTTGTGCAGATGCCAAAAAATATTGGACTAAAATCCACATGTGGTTTGAAAAAATGACAAAAAAGCATATAGATTTGAAACCAGAGATATTTTTATTGGGAATTCTACCTGAAATATATAGTAAAGAATTGAAATAACTGATTGTAAATGTATTAACAGCCGCTAGGATTGTATTTGCTAAAAACTGGAAAAATGAGAAAATACCATCACAGGAGGAAATAATTAAGAAAATATTGGAATGTGCTGAAATGAGTAGATTGACTTTTGAAATCAGAGAACAAGATGATAAACAATTTTATAAAATTTGGGATCTATTCTATCAATGGTTAGACAATAAAACATGGTAATGAAATATGTAGATTCTTAGAAAATAATAAATATATAAAGATGTATTCTTTTCTTATTACATTTACAAAATGATTGTAGGATAGATTTGAGATGATAATATGAACTGTTACAAAACAATTTAAGTGAAATATGATTTTTTCGTAAAACATGAATGAATAAAAGTATAGTCTAATGGTTGATTAACAATTATATTAATGTATTTATTATTTGATTGAAAATATGAGAATATACACAATTAATTGTAATTGAAGACTACGAAATGGAAGCACAAAACAATTTGTAAGCCAACTGGCACACTGTATGTATATATATGGAAGAAGGCTTGATATTTTTATGTTTTGTTTGTCTATGTTCATCTTAAAAAACAACATTTTTTTTTAAAAAAAGTTATAGCTTATCTATTGCAATCCATTCGATACAGCGCTGTCCTTAAACAATTTAGAAGCTTTAACTGGTCCAGAGTACAGAATCACAGGCAATTATAGATTTGTGTAAGTATACTATATGACACCTCTGCACTGTGAACTGCATTGTTTGCCACTTTGATTCTGTATGTAATTCAAGGTGCTGGTTGTAACCTATAAAACTACTAACCTAATTGTGGCTTAGGCACAATTATTTGAAAGAAAAGCAATTTCACTTGATGCCTGTCTGAGTGATTCACGCTGACAAGGCTGGTGCACTTCAGATTCATCATTAGCATCTAGGAAGTCTGCCTTCTCTGTCATGGAACCTTGCCTTCTACAATGAGTTCTCTCTGAAATCCAGATGGCTTCCAGTCTGTTGTCATTCCAAATGGCCATAAAGACCTCACTGTTCACGCAGCCATTTGGGTAGATTTAGTATTATTAAACAATATCTCTGTATCTCAAGTTTTTTGATGGCTGGATAAAAATGTCAAATGCAGTCTAGTCTGGCTCACTATGTGACCAACTATAGTAATAATAATAAGTGTTGAGTATGACAACTGGCTGTTTTGAGCTGCTACATTTGATGTATTATTGTATTGATGTGGCAGCACACCGGTAGAACATGGTTGGTGCCAGCCTGAAAGGAAACTATGGAGGAGCAGGTGCATAACATTCAGCATTTGTTTCCTCTTTGTCCTCAATAAATCATTATCTCTTTGTTACAGCCATGGCATTATGTACAACTCTATATATTTCTCTGTTATTAAATGGCCCTTATTGTACTTTAATCTTTTAAAATATTGTTTACCTTTATTTCAGTTTATGTTTTATTCCATCTATTTCTGGGTTATAGGCTATAAATAAAAATAAATAAATTTTCCCCACTTCATTGCCAAATCAATTTTCTTATCTGAAAAATTCCATAGTGTTGTAGGAAACTAGATAATTAATGTCATTCCCAAAAAGCAAAACAGGTTTCAACAAAAGAGAAATCACTGCTGTTCATTTTGACCCCCTTTTTAATGTCTCAATATGTATTCCAGAAAAGATAACATTGTTGAATAGTAGGAGTTTATTTTATGTGCCAAATTGTTTTAGTAAAAAAATTGAAAATTCCAGTCATCTAGATAAGATATAACAAGAATCAAACTAGATATTATTGGCATCAGTGAATCAACTGAAATTGAAATACTTTAATCATGCTTTCAGTCAAATGAGTTTACAGTAAATATTTCAAAAATATTCCAGGGCATTCCAAAAATAACATCAGAAAGAATGAAGTAGTATTAATAACAAAGATGAAAATCAACAAATTGCTTAAAAGCTTCTAAGCAGAAATGATGGAATAATGCCTATTCAAAACTTAGCTAAATATTTTTCCTCCAACAAAAGATGCATCTACAACAAACTTGCATCTCTCTATTCAGTCAACAAATTTGACTTACTTAACTTCATAGATAAAAAGCCCAGTTGAATGATGAAAAGAAATGGAAAACCATTATCGATAAAACAGCCCAATAACATATCCCATATTGAAAACAAAACAAATATCAAAGGCATGCAAATGTCTTTCAGAGAAAACCATCCAGCTTGCTGACTAGAAAAGGAAAGCTAAAGTCCTGCTTAGCAAAGATGAAACTAGAATGGCTTAATGCAGAATTTTGATGTAAAGCTGGAAAAGACTAAGAAAAGTAACACTGTAAAATAGAAAACACAAACAGAAAAGGCCAGTCTAGCTGAAAATTCAGACCAATCTCTTTATGCTGTGTCACCTTTAAAGTCATGGAATCAATTATTAACCAATCCATCATCCTCCACTTAGAAACAAACAACCTACTCTCTAATAAACAATTTGGTTTCAGGAGAAAACTATCCTGCAATCTGCAACTCTTACATTGCAAAAACATATGGACAACACAACTCGATCAGGGCAAAGCAATAGACACAATCTACATAGACCTCTGTAAAGCCTTTGATTCAGTGGTACACTGCAAACTACTCATAAAACTAAAATCTTATGGTATCTCTGGACACCTGCATATCTGGATAGAAGCATTCCTGACGAACAGGTCAAAATTGGGAGCGTCCTATCAAATTCTGTACCTGTCAACAGTGGTATCCCCGAAGGCAGTGTTCAAGGACCAACTCTTTCCATACTCTATAAAAATGATCTCTGTGATCATATCAAGAGCAACTGCATTCTCTTCACTGATGATGTAAAGCTATTCAACACCACAGACAATACTGCTACCCTTCAAAAAGACCTTGACTATGTATCAGAATGGTCAAATAAATGGCAACTTCAAATCTCAACTAATAAATGCTCTGTCCTACATATTGGCAAAAAAAATCAGAAAATAAAATACAGGTTGAATAGTCAAGACCTTGTTGAGGATCCAAACTCTGTCAAGGATCTTGGAGTACTCATCTCAAAATGATCTAAGTGCTAGAGCCCACTGTAACTACATAGCCAAAAAGGCGTTAAGAGTTGTTAACCTAATGTTATGTAGCTTTTTCTCTGGTGATATTACACTGTTAACTAGAGCATACAAAACATTTGTTAGACCAATACTCGAATACAGCTCATCAGTCTGGAACCCACATTACGTATCTGATATTAACACAGTTGAGAAAGTCCAGAAATATTTCACAAGAAGAGTTCTCCACTCCTCTACTCATTGGAGAATACCTTATGCCACCAGACTCGAAATTCTAGACCTAGAAAACCTCGAACTATGCCGCCTTCAGTCTGATCTAAGTATAGCATATAAAATCATACATTGCAATATCCTACCTGCCAATGAATAGTTCAGCTTCAACCATAACAACACAACAGCGAACAATAGATACAAACTCAAGGTTAATCACACCAAACTTGACTGCAGGAAATACAACTTCAGCAACAGAGTGTTCAATGTCTGGAATACTCTACCTGACTCTGGTTTCTTCCCCAAACCCCAAAAACTTTAATCTTAGACTGTCTACTATTGACCTAAGAGGTCTGTAGGGGGCGTGCATAAGCGCACCAACTTGCATACCGTCCCTGTCCTATTGTTTCATTTATTTTTTATTTTTCTTATATGTATCCATGTATTCATAACTATGTTTTTACTTATACCTATTATCTTGTAAGCAATTGACAAAATAAATCAATAAATAAAAAATAAAATAAAATGCTGGAGATGTTCTAATAAAAATAAATTAAGGCAACATTTATTGCATGCAAAGGAACAATGAGGAAAAGAAGTGGGGGAAAAACCTACTTAATCAGAAGTATGTTAAAAATAGATGGAAAGAGCAAAACAAGAAATTGTATATGGGAATATAAAAAATGTATTTAACCTTGTAATAAACAAGTCTGTAGTAAAGACAGATATATTGCAATTCAAGGTAGGATGGGCATAGAGACAGCTTCCAAAAAACCAAAAAAATATTCTGTAACCAATAAAATCAGTAACAACTACAACAAAATGTTCAAAAAATATATGAGACATCAATGAATAAAAGATTGGAAAAGGCCACACATACCTGCAATTTCTCTACCTACTAACTAGACATTAACCCAGATATCATATGCTTTCAAATTTTTTCAATAATGATTGGGGCAATCATGAAAAAAGAACTGTACAAAATACTGAATGGTTTGAGGCATTTTTAGACCATACTGCAAATGTCCAGTGTGTTACAAAACAAGCATGCAAATATCAAAAGGATATTTATGCTCCATCAAATGTAGGAAATCTAGACTGTGCTGAACATGAAAAATTATAAAAATAAGTACATGAAAGAAGTGGATGTTCCAAAAAACTTGATTTGGTTAGTAAAATGATTGTACAACAATCAAGAAACCAGTCCAGAATCATGAATTTGTAAGTGGGAGGGATCTATTCTATGTTCATTCAGTTTATATATGGAGGAAACATTTTTTTGAGTTTTGAGGAAACATAGATGAAAATAAATATATTGTGATAAAAATTGATGGCGGAATGATCTAAAAGAACACGACTAACATAAAATAAGAAGATATTTTAAAAGTATTTAAACATATTTTTAAAAAAGCAAGGCAGAAAGAGAGAACCTTGGACAAGAGTTAAATATCAGGAAGATTAATAACAATCACTGGATCTACTGACGTCAAGATAAAAATGGATAATGAAGAAATTAACAGGAGACACTGAACGTCAATTAAAAGTAAAATATACTTTAGCATATTGCAATGACTACATCTGGAAAAGCCAGAACATTAGTTTGAATACCAAGTGCACAATAGTATTTGTGTTTACATATAGTTATGAAAGTTGGACAATTTTTTTAAAAAATGGAAGAGAACTAATGTCCTCTGAAGTTTGGGGCTGGAGAAAGTTATTGTCAATACCTGGATAATAAAAATAATGAACAAGAAGATAAGATTACAAAGCTAAATCTGTCATGTCATGTCTGTCAATTTTTTCAACAATAAATTATGCTAAGAATTTTTAGAGATACTTTAAAATGACGCTGTCAAAGAACATACTGAATAGATTTTATCAATCAAAATGTTGATTTAAACTATAATTTTAAGGCAAAATTATGAACATTAGAATAAAAAAAATCTATAAAATCTTTGCAAGATGTATGCAAGTGAATGGAAAAAGACAGATAGGACATACATGAGAGAGATTGGTACATTCTCTTAAAATGACATAAATAATATGAAGAACTATACCAATTTATATTAGAAAATATTTTTCTTTGTTATTACAATTGAATCACAACCTTCTAGGGAGGAAGGAAGGGAGAGGGAGGGGAGGAAAAGGGAGAGAGATTTAACTGTTTGAATAAGAAATGAAAGAATGGTGCTAATTATAAGCACTTCTATTCTGTGTACATTTATATGCACAACTGAACTTTTTTTCACCTACAGATTCATTTTATTTCCTATCAAGTATGTCTTTGTCTTCTCATGCACCCACACATAATCCTTCCCCCCAAAAGATTTCATCTCAATCTTGTTAATTTCATTTTTTAAAAATCCTACAGTACAACCTCCCTAATCACAATCTGGATCCTGAGCATTTGCATTAACCTCCTTAAGCGTATTTTAAAGATTTTGGCATCAAGAAGCATTCTGAATCCAGAACTATGCTGAGATTAAATATTAACCTTCCAGTTGCATGAAGAATGTATGGTGAACATTAGAGGTTTAAATATGGTTCAAACTTAAAAGCATTTAGAACAAGGTTCACAGACGCAATTTGTTCTGTGCCTGGTAATATCCCCATGTAACATCATTCTCAAGTTTTGCAATTAGAATTGACTGCCAATGTTTGCTTTTTTTTTCTTGCTTCCTGCCAAGGGAATCTTTGTGATTTACCTAAGGCAAGAGATAGATCAGAGATACAGTTGACTTCTATGATCAGTCATTGCAGGTATCAAACTGCATTTAGCACAACGGAAGAAAAGTTCTGTTGTGCTAAATACAATTTGATACCTGCAACATTTATCACTGTTTTTGAAGTCTGCATCCTGGCACTTAACTCTCAACTATAGCCCGTATGATTATAACATATGATCTAATTTCTTGACTTTTACTTTAGGCCATATCACTTGCTTTTTGTACCACTAGCCTAATTACAAATTCTGAATGAATATACTTCATATAATCTATAACATTGCCTTTGGCCCAATGCCTTATTACTCATATAACAATTATATGAGTGATGCATATTCAACCACAAGTATTAGTCATTGTGTAGTCATGTGGCTCAGGAGTTGGGAATGGAATACCACTTTTCCTCTTCTCAATGCTGTCATTGAATGGGTCAAAAAAATACTAACCTATTAGTGAATTTAAATTAGAGGTCTTTAGCATTTGGCCACTCTTTCCACTTTAGTTTATCTTATCATTTTTCTAGACAGGTAAATATACTTCCAAACAAAGTATTAGGCTTTTAAGAGTACTGCTGAAAACTATGTAGTATCCAGGGCAATTCTTAGAAATATATACTTTATTTTTTTTAGAATGGGTTAACTTTCCATATTTAAACATTAAAATTAAACAAAATAATTTAATACATTTAAACAGTACTGCATGATCTGGGAGTCTTCCTGAACTCTCAACTTCTACTTGAGGAGCAGGTGGCAGCTGCTTCCAGGAAAGCCTTTTCGCAGATCCATTTTTTGTGTTCTACATGGGACTGCCCATCACTACAAATTGCACTAGTTAGCTTCCATATGCAATTAAACATGCTAGTTGTCATCTATAAAGACCTATATAACATTAGCTATCTGAGGGACAACTACCTCCCATGGTTTCAGTCCATTTGGGTATGATCAGATTGGCATGCTTCAGTTCTTTCAGTTAAACAATATTATCTAGTTGGGACCATGTTTCTGTGGATGTGGCATCTTCCTGCTGAAACAGAGATATGAACTGCCCCAACCGTACCTGTCTTTAAGCTAGCTTTGAAAATTTGACTTTTTCCCCAGGCTATGAGCCAAGGGGGTTGACAGATACCTTTAAGTGAGTATAAAGGGGAAATAAGGTATTTACCATTCCCTCTGGATGACTATCACCTTCCTTAATATTATCATGCTTCTTTTTCATTTGTAAGCTACTCCCAGTCAGTCAGTCACCTTCACTCACTCGCTTGCTCACTCACTTTCTCTCATCCTTGACTAAAACAATTTTCTTAAATATACTATCAATAACCTAGCCATATATTTTACTTATTGTCATTTTGTCAGATTTATGTATAAGCATCATCAAAATTATTTTCCAAAAAAATACATAAGAGAAACTTCTTTCTTAAAAATATCTATTTTTTTTCCCTATAATAACTTGGAGTTTAATGTATCTCATTTTGAAAAAAAAACTTCCCTTTGTGGAATAAAACTTCATTTTTCTTTCTAGCAAATTTATCTTTGGGAGCTTTTAGCTCAGTAGCTACATTTATAAAACATTTATAAATATGGATAAAAACTAATGGTGCAGTAATTTTATCCATATCATAATTGCTTTATTAACCAACATGATTAGTCTGTGAAAATATGCCTCTTGAAAATATATCTCTTATTTTGAAAGCATTTTTCTTGTGGATTAAAGTAGCTCTTTATGTCTTTAAACATATGAAAGAAGCTTCATATAACAGAAGTGAGATACAATGTTGCAAAACTCCTTTATGCTGTACAGCTTCAAACTCACAATGTTTTTGGCTAAATATAATATAGGTAATGTTCATACCATCAAATGCTAAAAAGTCAACAGCATTTTGAAAGAATTATGCACTATGTCTGTTGCCAAACCAATTTCAATCAAATTTCCAATCTTTTCTTTTAATCTTAAACTACATTACTTTAGCCATTCTTTTCTTACCTCCAAAATTTATATTATAAATTATTACCATAAATTCTTATAACACTTTCTACAATATCATACCTTTTGAGAACAGAAATATGACCAGTGAATATTTCAGAAGTTTCCCCAGAAATAATAAAATAGCACACAATCACAGGAATAAGTTTAGAATCTTTCTGTTATAAGCATCAGTAGTAACAAAATGAACTTAAGATTTGTTCAACCCATAATGTAACTCTTTAGTATACCTAAGTGTAATTCCATTTAATAATTTCACATATTATTCAAGGAATGCCAAACCTACGTTCAAGTAATGTGCTAACAGTTTGGAAATACAGATAAAACCTAAACCACAATAGTGATGCGATATAAAAAGTAACTTCTTTAACATTAACAACTAAGCCATTATTAATGTTTTGAAAAACTGCAAGATTGATGAATACAGATAATGATATATTTTGCAATGTATAAATGGTTTTATACTACAATGTCTTTTATGGCTTATTATTGAGAGGGTTCATACTGTAAAGATTCAATGCAATTACAGGATTGTTTCAGAAATAGAAAATCTGTTTTTATGCACTTGAAAACTTATATTTCCTCTTTGGTGTTCCAATTAAATTTTCCTGTACTATAACTTCATAAAGTTAAAATACAGTATGCAGAGGGATACAAAAGAGAATGCAGTACTAAATGTCATCAATACTCAGAACCTCTAAAAAAGATAGCTGTCTTTATCATATTGTCAGTACTGTAACCGGGGATATTGTACAATGCTGTTTTTGAAGATATTTTGCCAGACCTCTAAAGTGAATCAACAAATTTTGCAAAAGCCAATATTTTATGTGATTTCAGACAATTACAAGGATGGAAAATACTTTTACAATCTGAAAAATCTTAGCATTTCTGAACTATAGCCAATGAGTGGCTGCGTTAAAAAAGCAAGATAAACTTTGAGGCAGCAAGTTTTAATTTCTTTTTTTTTTTTTTTGTTGAAAACAATTTTATCAGTTTTTAAAGACAAACAAAACAAACAAAACATAAAAATATCCAGCTTTCTTTCATAAATATACAAACTGTGTGTCGGTTGGTTTACCAGTTTTTGTGCATTCATTTCATAGTCTCAATTACAGTTACATTACATAATAACTCATATTATCAATCAAAAATTATATACCCTAGTATCACTATTAAACAATCATTTGACTATGATTTTATTCATTCATACTTTGCGAGATAACTATAATTTACTTAATTTATTTTATAACAAATCATATAATCATACCAAATCTATCCTGAAGACATTTTATAAATGTGATATCAAATATATATATATTCATTATGATCTAAAATTCTAAATATTCTATTATTGTATTTTATCATCCAACCATTGATAGAAAAGATCCCAAATTTTATAAAATTGTTTATCATCTTGTTCTCTGATTTCAAAAGTCAATCTACTCATTTCAGCACATTCCAATATTTTCTTAATTATTTCCTCCTGTGATGGTATTTTCTCATTTTTCCAGTTTTTAGCAAATACAATCCTAGCTGCTGTTAATACATTTACAATCAGATATTTCAAATCTTTATTATATGTATCAGGTAAGATTCCCAATAAAAAGACCACATGCGAATTTTAGTCCAGTATTTTCTAGCATCCTCGCAAGTCCACCACATATGGTAATATGAGCCAGGTATCTGATGATATTTCCAGCATTTTTCAGATTTATTCTTGAACATTCTTGCTATTCTTGTCAGGGAAAAGTGCCACCTGTAAAACATCTTATACAAATTTTCTTTATAAGCTGTTGACATAGTCATTTTATAATTTTGAGACCACAATTTTTGCCATTTCTCTAAATCAATCCCATATCCAAAATTCTTCCCCCAAACAATCATAGTTTCTTTAACTTGTTCTTCCTCTAATTTAATTCCCAGTAAATAACCATATAATTTTTTAATCACCTTCTCATCAGTACCCATCAGGATCTTATCTAAATCAGTCTGCTTATCATAGAATCCCTCCGTTTTAGAATCTTCATCATACTTTGAATGTATTTGCGCATATGAAAACCAATTCATCCTTATACCTTGTTCCTCTAAGTTTTGAATCGATTTAAGTTCACCCTTTTCATCCAATAGTTCCCCATATCTAACTGTTTGTTCCTTCTTATAAATTATAGGATAGGAAAATGCTTCAATAGTCGACAACCAAACTGGAATTTTCAAATAACATTGTCTTCTCCCAATTTAACCACAAAGACTCCCGTATATAATGTCTTCTAAAATAGCCCTGTGTTTTAGTTCCCTTATACCATAGAAAGGCATGCCAGCCCAACAACAAATCATGACCTTCTAATGTCAACAATCTAGACTTTCTTAGTGTTATCCATTCCTTGGCCCACATCAGATTTGCAGCTTGATAATACAACTCCCAATCAGGCAAACCAAAACCTCCTCTAATTCTGGCATCTTGTAAAAGTTTTAACTTTATTCTCGCTTTCTTATGTACTTCATACTTATTTATGTACTTCAACACAATTTTATTTAACTCTTCAAAATAGTCTTTTCCAAGCCTGATTGGTATTGTTTGAAACAAATATAGAATTCTGGGTAGGATATTCATCTTGATTGTTGAGATTCTCCCTATTAGTGATAGTTGTAGATTTTCCCATTTCTTTAAGTCTAACGCTATCTGTTGTTTAAGTTTAATATAATTGTTCTCTTTTAATATACTGCATCTTGGTGTCAAGTATATCCCCAAATACTTGACCTTGTTGGTGACTTGAATTTTCAAAAGGTCTGCCAGTTCTTCTCTTTGTCTTAGTAACATATTCTTTGTCAAAATCTTTGTTTTATCTTTATTTATTTTCAAACCAGCCATCTCACCATATGTCTCTATCTTTTCCAATAATTTTGGAGCTGTTTCTAAAGGGTCTTCCAAAATAAAGGCCAGATCATCCGCAAAAGCTTGTAGCTTGAATTCTTCCTTTTTAATTTTCATTCCTTTTATACTTTTATCATCTCTAATATTTCTGTTCAACACTTCCAAAGTCAATACAAATAGCAAAGGTGATAGAGGGCATCCTTGTCTTGTACCTTTTCTTATATTAATAGAATCTGTGAATTCTCCCTCTATCATTACCTTTGCCGTTTGCTTATGGTATATGGCTTCTATTGCTTGGATAAATTTTCTGGCAAAACCCATCTGTTCCAATAATAGTAACATAAATCTCCAATTCACATTATCAAATTCCAAAGGCAAGTTTTAATTTCTGCTTCTTTCATAGGTTTCCATATATCTTATATAATGGCAGGTCCCAGTCAGAGATCAGAATACAAAACCTCCATATTAAGAGCTCAACTTAACTCCCACTTGACTGTTCCTAGTATGATTTGATTGTTGATTGTACCCTATGACTATCATTAAGTGTTGTACATTATGATTCTTGATTCTTAATGAATGTACCTTTTCTTTATGTATACTGAGAGTATTTATACCAAAACAAATTCCTTGTGTGTCCAATCACACTTGGCCAATAAGGTATTCTATTCTATTCTATTCTATTCTATTCTATTCTATTCTATTCTATTCTATTCTATTCTATTCAACCTTTTTTCTCTCATAGTCATGAAAGAAGAATCATGTCACCAAAGAAATTACGAAAAGATAATACAATATTTTTAAAAGATATATTTATCTTGAGGTGTAAATGAACTTCCTGTATAAGACTACCTTGCCAATGGCAATCCTTGATTTATATGTTTAACCTACACAAATTACATTTCTTTCAATATTGGCTCACCTAATCTTGCTTTATTTTGTCAGTGGGTAAAATTTAGACACTGTGAGTTATAATCTAAACAATATGGATTGGTTAGTATAATCTAAACAATATGGATTGGTATAGGTGTAAAGACCATCAAAACTGGCTTGTTTAATACATATGAGGTAATCGATTTCCATGCCAGCATGTTATAATAAAGGATAACACTATTTCAGCATTGAATAATACAATTAGAGATTCAAATCAAAGCTATTACACAAGTTGTTACTAAATGAAATCTAATTTTTAAGAAGAAATTCATCAGTTCACTCTACACACATGAAACTTTCCTTAAGTTAATGGAAACCACCTTGTATATCCCAAAGACTTCATTTTTTCCCCTTAACAAAATTATGTAAGATAAATATCTAGGAAGCCAAAAAAACAAACTGTTAAAAGGAAATTCTATAGGGTTCTAGTTTGAAATTCTTGGGATTGGAACACTGATAATATAGTTAAAAGATAAATAAAACAATATTCAGTCTCTCAGGAAAAAAAATTATACATGCACATGGTATCTGCAATAAATTCTTATGACATTAGTTCACATTATCTTACAAAAAGCTTTTTTTTTAAAAAAAATGGATCCAGTTCTCCTATCATGACTTGTCTACTACTACAGTTTGTACACTTCCTATCATAACTTGTGCATTATAAATACCAAAAAGGAATTTTTATAGTTATGTTATACACAAGGCCCAGAAATACAGTAAACAGAGTTAGCAATCTTTCCAGGCTGTATGGGCCATTGCATAACCTCATGTTTCAGCTATTCAACATCCATTACTGTTAGAATATGTGCAGGGTAACCCTTGTATAAAAAGGATATGCACACAGAAATGGTTTATGAGAACAGTTATGAAGAAATATACAGCCACACAGAGTTGACCAAGTTGTATTAATGTTTACTTGAAGAAATAGCACAGTCCAATAAACAGTCCATGTCATACATGTTTTAACAGTCCAGAAATATCCAGTTATAAAATCTTCTTACCGGTTTCACATCTTTTACAGAAGACAAATATCAAACCATAATACAACAGATAACCTTCGATATCAACAGAATATAAAAATAAATAGGGTTAATCAGTATTGGTCTGTAGTCAGTCAGTATCAGTATAATTAGAGATCATCAGTGAAAAAGAGAAAGAGCATTAAACCATGATCTATAGCTCCCTCTTATGGCAACTTGTAGCATAATTAACCAACCAGAACACAGCATAATACATTACAGTATTTTTCCTTAAAGCTGCAAACATATATATTTGTAGTTTATATATTGTCAACCCAACTATGTTATTTACATATACATAACATTCTCCCCTTTGGGTTGGTCAATATATAATATATTACGTCTTTTATTCATAATTTTTTCACAATTAATACCTCATACAATTTCATAGAGATTAGAGTTTCTTTATCTAACTCTACATACAATGCTTGTTTGAACTCTGTTATATTTACATCTCTCTCTAATTGACCATCTAGAAAACTCAGTACATGTTGTTTGTTTATTTTCTTCCTCTGCCGCCCTTATCGAATCTTTAGCAGTTATAGATGGTTCATCTTTTACTGATTCATCAATATTCCTATCATTTGTATGATCAGTGAACAATGGAGTTTTTACAATAATACTATGTTTTTTTATTATTATATTCTTGTTTAAACTTTTGCCAGCCAACATGCTGCAGAAATTTAGCACTTGCACTCCAATATATATTAGTACTACCTGGCTCTCAAAGTTTAAATAATCTATGATTAGCTCCATAACCTACAAAATACAACTTCTTAGCTCTATATTGTCCCTTTTGCCTTACTTGAGTGGGAATATGAACCCATGTTGGGGTTCCAAATGTATGCAAATAACTAAGATCTGGTTTTCTTTTATGCCAATGAGTAAATGGTAATTCACCAGTCATTAAATTTATTACATTATTCAAAACATGGTTAGCACACATTATTGCCTTATCCCACAGTTGATCTGATATTCCAGAATCAAACATCATATTCCTAGCCATAACCTGTAATGTTTGTCTTCTACATTCAATATATGAGTTATATTGTAGTCTATAAGGATCAGAATGCTCATGTTCAATTCCAGTTTTTTGTAACATGGTTTCAAATTTGTTATTAGTAAATTCAGTATCATTTTTCGTAATTAATCTAATAATTTTCTGTTTCTGTTTTCTTTCAGTAAATTTTAGCCAGTTTACAAAATACTGATATGTTTCTTGCTTTATTTTCATTAGGTAACAAAAACCATATCTGGAAAAATGATCCATAATACTCAATATATAACAGGTTCAACCTATACTAGGTTTTCTAGGTCCAATGATATCAGCAAACACAACCACTAATGGTTTACTGGTTTTCAATCCATTTACCATATTTTCAGAAATTACCTTATTTTCCTTTTTATTACATATATTGCAATCTACATACTTTATGCAAGGTTTTAAATCTATACCAGTAGACAACTCAACAGTTTTCTTGATCATTTTGAAATTTATATGTCCCATATGTCTATGGAGTAGATGAATACATTCATCATGAGGCTTCTTATTCTCATAAACTGAGTTAACATTACTTGATGGATCATCATTTATAATAAACAAACCATTTTCCAATCTTACAGTAATACTTTTACCTTGTTTATCTGTTAAACATGTATCTTCCTTAAATGTTAATACAAAACCTGCTTTTTCCATTTCTCTTCCAGAAAGCAAATTAAACTTCATTCCAGGTACATATGACATCGGTAAACTTTCATTTCTACATGAACAATGTGCAGTACCTTCTCCATATACTTTCATTTTCCATCCATTAGCTAATGATATATGCTGTTCACTCTTTCTCATGTTAACAAATCTCTCTTTACTTTTAGTTATACACTGCAATGCTCCACTATCAACTATCCATATATCATGATTTACATTTGTAGTTTTATTTTATATAGCTAAACTAACATTCTTATGAGCTCTCTGTATATTATTCTCTTTCTTACTCTTTTTACAGTATCTTGCTATATGTCCTTTAGCCCACAAGAAAAACATTTCCTAACAATATAGGCAGTTGAAGACAGTTTTTCTTCCTGTGGTTGTCTTTCTCTCAGTTGAATGTTATCTTGCCTTCTTCTTGACTCTTCTAACAGTCTTCCAGTTATGCCAGTCAATGTAAGTTCATCTCTGTTTAAAACTTCCAGTGAAGACACATAATCATCATAAGTTTCATCCAAAGAAGAAAGAATAATGTAAACCTGATGCAACTCAGAAAAAAATCAGTTCTTTTTCTTGTAGCTACTGAAAAGACTTTTTCATAAACTCCAAATGACCTAACATATCGCCACCTTTTATAAGATGAGCTTGAAACAGTTTACGTGTAAGGTATATGCGTGCACCCACACTATCTCAAAAATAAATCTTCTTCAGAATGTCCCAACATCTAGCAGCAGATTTTTAACCACGAATATGGACTAGACGCGGATCACTCAGTGTCAGTCCAATTATACTAAGAGCCTTTTCATTATCCCAGTTAAATTCAGCTATTTTCTTTTTATCTTCATCATTCAATGGATCCAAAGTAGTTACATCCGGTGGATTTTTCACGACAGTCCATAATCCTTCTTTACACAGAAGTAGGCTGCATTTTATAGACCAGGAAACATAGTTTGTTCCATCCAACCAGGTTATCAGGTATAGACTGGTTGACTGTTCTTGTGCTACTGTAACAACAAACCATAATTAGCTGTCTGAATATGAAACTGTATATTCACACTGGTTCTCAATATCTCATTGGACCCATAACCAATGTTAGGATATGTGCAGAATAACCCTTGTATAAAAAGGATATGCACATGGAAATGGTTTATGAGAACAGTTATGAAGAAATATACAGCCACACAGAGTTGACCAAGTTGTATTAATGTTTACTTGAAGAAATATCACAGTCCAATAAACATACACATTTTTAACAGTCCAGAAATATCCAGTTATAAAATCTTCTTACCGGTTTCACATCTTTTACAGAAGACAAATATCAAACCATAATACAACAGATAACCTTCGATATCAACAGAATATAAAAATAAACAGGGTTAATCAGTATCGATTTGTAGTCAGTCAGTATCAGTATAAAGAGAGATCATCAGTGGAAAAGAGAAAGAGAATTAAACCATGATCTATAGCTCCCTCTTATGGCAACTTGTAGCATAATTAACCAACCAGAACACAGCATAATACATTACAGTATTTTTCCTTAAAGCTACAAACATATATATTTGTAGTTTATATATTGTCAACCCAACTATGTCAGTTACATATACATAACAATTACCACCAGCACCACACATATGTTATAAATCAAAACTGGATAAAGTTCCCATTTTTTTCAAAGCCTAATCATCTTTCTTTATTAAATCTAAAGCTGAACTTTAGGAGGTATTGCTTGAAAGAGTGATAGATGCTTTGGACACTGCTAATTCAGTAAAAGATAAAATTATGGAAATGAAAGATGCAACAATTTTTCTATTGCTTTTGTTAAAAAAATCTTTAAAAAATGGAAATATTGCTCTGCTATCACATATTGGCAACTCACAAGTTAGATGACTTGAAAATAGTTTAGTTGTCAGAGGGGATATGACCAGTACCCTATCTTAATTTTTGCTCTGATCATTAAGAATACCAACTCTAATTAGCTTGTTTCATTAAGAATACTAACTCTGATTATAACGTGTAACATTTCATCCATTCTGCGACTAATAATACTGTTATTTACACTGTTCTCATTGTAGTAAAAACAAAATGATGAAATTTCATAATTACGAAAGTTCTGAAAAATCAAACAAGAGAGGCTGCTAGGCAAGCATGAAAAGTAGAGGATATGAAACTAATTTGATTGCACCAAATTTGATTGCAACCCCAGCAGAGGAGAAGACATATTTTTTTCAGATCTAAATCCTATTGGAATGTTACTTACTTATAAAAGAAATTATAAGATACAGATATATTTTGTCATATATTTTTCTTCTCTAGTCATACAATATTTTCAAAAAGTTATTTGACATGTTTTAGGAAAATGTTGACACCTTCGTTCTCCTAATGACTGTTTTGAATTAAACAGATCTGATGAAGGTTTGTACTACTTTGCTTTCCTGCTGAGAAATATGACAGTACATAATAAGGATAGATGATCTTGAGAGATAATCCTCTTTAAAAGATCAGCAGATAAAATCACATTGAAGAAAAGAAGAATAAAGAAGCAATATTTTGTTTTGCACAGGAAATTCTGTTACCGTACTTGCAACTGAAAATTTTATCTATCCAGGACATAGATTTCACTGATTCTCCTAGGTTTTTCCCCCCATGTTTTTCTGGCAAACAGTGATCAAATATCTGTAAGCAAATTGAACCAAATTAGCCAAGTTATTTAAGTACAATATGTAACAAACATATAGGAGGAAAAATGCCTTCAAGCCATGAAGAAAACTGTTAAATTATGTATTAAAACAGTGAATAATGAATGCCTATTTTTAGAAATGTTAGCCAAACTTTCTTTAGAAGTTTGGAACAAGTATTATACTTTTCAAATTAAATAATCTCATCAACAACTACAAATACTATACACTAAAATTGCCATATAAATAATTTTTGTATTAATTTCTTTTCATAGGACACCTTAATTAATCAATGTATTGAATAAACCCATGAAGGGTCTTTGGAGTGGAGTGAGAGCAGTTAATATTAAGCTGGTATGTGAATGGAGTTTATCTATATATTGATGTACTTTTAAAGATTTCCACCATATAACCCTATTTTTGTAGACTTGAACATATTCTATGATAACCAACATTAAGGGCATGATTCTCTGCTAGTTTTGAGGCAAAAACTTAAAAAAATACAATGAGCTCTAAAATAAATATGCTTTTTTTTCTAATTGCACAAAAAACTAAACAAGGAAAATGAAAATCCTGGTCTCATAATATTGTATGATATTTTACAACCCATTTTGTGTCTTTATAGATTTGACTGTAGCTTTACTTGTTACCAAGGTAAGGTGTGATCTTTAGTTACAAAAAAGTTGCCCTATGCACACATAATTCCTTCTTCTATTGTCCAAATATATAGAATATTTATATGTAACCCTTGGTAACCAGGCAATGCTACAGTCAGATGTATTATGAAAGCACAGTTCTACTATAATACAGGAGGGATGGTATGGGCATTCATTCTCAAAAGCCTTCTGGAACAGCTTTGTCTTTAATAATTTCCAGAACACTAATAGCAGTCTAATCTACAGAAAGAGGCTGTTGCTGTTACATAATATGGAGACTGCAACACACACACACACAATATGTTGCATTCCAACTTTACCTCATCTACCTGGAGAACCATTGAAATATTTTGATGTCAATTCCATACTGGATAACTTGGATGGGTTAATTCTGTACAGAAAAGGTGCCAAACCTAGCAGATCTTTATGGATGTTTTAAATAAAATAAATACATATACAGTATAAATAATGTTTTGAATTGCACAAGTAATAAATAACCTGAAATGATATCAGCAAAAGACTATGTCCTCTGTATTCAGAAAACATCTTGCCCATTCTGAAGTAAAAATAAGATGTGGCATATACTTATCTATGTGTTTCAGCCAAATATTATGTAATGGACATCTATTGTATGGTTGATATGGAGGCTTAGGGATTTCAGAGCTACCTAAATTTGCCAAAACATAAAGGATAAAGTCCCCATCACAGGAAACTTTGAGAGTTCCATCTCAAGCCAAGTGACAAAGTCCAAATTTCAGAAATATATCCTCAGAGGCATCTGGGTAGCCACTACATAAGCTTTTTTGTTCCTATTGTCCAGTTTAAGATGCACACTTTCATAGCCTTTCACAACTTTCCTTCCTATCCCAGTAGTCAAACTACTGAAGAACTTCAAGAACTTGCAATGATTGGCTTCCGGTTTCGTGTGGCTTCGGGGCAGCAGGAATTCACGACAGCTCGCGATTCCTGCTGTGCTAGCCATCGAGGTACCCCCGATCCAGATGGGTCAGGGGGATATGGCTGCCCTGTAGGGACAGCTGAAGAGAGAGGGGAGTCGGATAGGGGGTGGGGGTGTCGCAGACCCCCCCCTTCGCCGGAAAAACCCCTTTTTCCCAAGGCGGTGGAGCGGCGGTCAGCAATGGCCGCCACGAAGAAGCCAGCAACCGGGTAAGATTGCGCTGGAGGAGAGTGAAAGTGATGTCTGAGCTGGGTCAAGTAACATCCTTTAAATTGCCTGGAACTGAGCTGTTTGAATTGCTGGAGGATACATTGTATCCCTAAGAAGAGCGAAAGCGGCGGAGAAGCTGTTGAAGGGAACTTTTTTTTTTTTTCTTCACTCTCCCACCCCATGGAAACAGCAGAAATGTTTGGATATATTGGACATTGAAAGTGAATTGGACATTGAAAGTGAATTGTTTTGAGAGTTGAAGCTAAGGGACAAAAGGATTTTTAGACATTGAAAAATTTAAGAAATTGGAAAACCCTTGTTGGAGGTATGGATTTCTGATTATTTAAAATTGATATCGCAAGTGGGAAGGGAGAGGAGAAAAAATTGGAGCAGAAGCTGAAAAAGGAGGAGATTGCCTAGAATCCCAAAGAAAGGTATATGGTAATTGGACCTCTTTGATTAAACATTAACCCCAGAAAGAGAAAGAGAAGAAGGAAGAAAAGTATTAACTTTTGGAACTTTCTTTTGAATTGTTTTTGATTAAAAATACTTGTGGTTGTTTTGGGAAAAGTTTCTCTTTTCATAATGGCATCGCTTGTGGATGAACTAAAGGCTGAATATCAAAAATATAAAAAGGAAGATACTTTGGGCGCTTTGTTTCAATTTTTAGAAATGGCGTTATGTACTTATGAAAAGTTGATTACGCAGCAGAAGGACTGGGACAAGGAAGAAGAGGAAGAAGAAGCCATCTTTGATGAACAATGGGTCCTTTCCGGAGAGGAGGAGAAAAAGGATAAGAAAAAGGGGATTTTAAGAATTATAAAAACAACCAAAGAAGAGAAAAATGAGTGAAAAGGTGGAGGCAAGGTTAGAAAGCAAAGGAAAAGGAGTAAGAAAAGGAAGGAGGAAAAACAAAGGGGTAAAAAGGGCAAGGAGAAGAATAAGCAAGAGAGAAAGGGGGGGAGGAGAAGCCTCAATGGGGGGAAGCAAGATCTAAAGAAAAAAAGTTTATTTAGAGACAATGGGTGAATTTAATTTAGGATAAAAGAGGGATTCTGGAGGGTATATAAGATTGTGTTTTTATATGGGTATTTAGAGTATAAAATTTATTATGTAATTTTAGAATTTTTTAAACAGAATCCCAAGAAAAATTGTTATACGAAGTACTTTTAAGTTAGGGTAATGAGTTATAGACGTTACTCCAATTGGTGTATAGGAGAAGTATAGTAAAAGAAAAAAGATGAATGGATAGTTGGAAATAGAACAGACAAAGAATGTTACTGAAAATGGTAATAAGATATGAAAGGATATATAAAGGTTTTGTTATGGGGTTTTTTTTTTTGGATTTTGTATATTGATAAAAGGCAATAAAATTTTAATTAACAAGAAATAATTTGGATGAAAAGGAGAAGTAGGGATAAGATATGAAGTTAAATAGATAAAGTATTGATACTATAATTTGGAATTGTTATGTTCTATTGGTTTTTTATAATTATTTTTTTCCTAGAAAAGAATTTATAAGCGGTTATGCCTTGATTTTTTGTGCATTGTTTTTATAAAATTGATAAAAATGGTTTATATATATATATAAAAAAATGAAAATGATAATAAGATATGGAAGGATATACAAAGTGAATATGATGTTTGAATTTGTGTCTGTGTGAAGAGTTTTAACCCGGGAGCAGACAAGCTTCAGAAAAGATCTTTTAGTTTTGTTTATGTTTTGTGTTTTGTATGTTTGTGTATTGTGTTTTCTGTAAAAAGTGAATAAAATTTGTTTAAAAAAAAAAAAAAGAACTTGCAACGATTACTGGAATGCTCCTTTACTGTTGCAGCTTGCTTGTGCTTCCTTCTGCTCCCTCTTATACCAAGAAGATATATTTTATGCTTAGAACAGAACTCAGAATATAAATTTCAATAGCACACTTACAAAACATATCTGACATATTACTTCTTTTAAATAAATCAACATACATCTAAAATATTGTGTATATACTCTCTGTAATTTTAATACAGAAAGGTAGGCTGATAAATGGAGAAAAGAATGAAAACAATAATGATTCATTAAAATGGAAGCACTAGAGAAGTCCAACATCATTAATAGTATGAAATAACTGCATGCCAGCTATGGGTGATATATTACATCAAGATTCACCTTGTTATAAATAAGAACTGTTAATGAATTGCAAACTACATAATTAAATGTTATAAATACTTCAGAAAGTTGCTCATGGCTGTACTTTACAACATTATTAGAATCTTTTATTGCTTTTGATTCCATCTATTTATCATTCTAATCCCATTTAAAAGTGATTTTTCTACTTCATTATGCTAAGGCTGATATAGATAACTGAAATTAAACTATTTGGCATTCAGAATTATGTATTGCTAAGGAGACCTTCATGGAAATCACAGAAATGGTGAACTGAAAGGAGAGATTTATCCCACTTCACACACCCCCTCTCCATAAAGAAACCTATCTCTGTGTTATGGCTAGTTTAAGTTAAACAAATACAGTGAAGAGCACCCCAACTCCTTCTTTGGAAGTGGGTCCACTATTTAATTACAGTTACAATTAGAACATTCTTCTTAATGTTTACTTCAAATCTCTATTCCCTGTATCTGAAGGCTGTTGTGTCCTACACTCTGGATGGTAAAGAGTAGGTTTTGACTTTCTTCATTGTGATATCCAGTGGCAGATTAAGGCTCACTGGTGCCCTAAGCACTGACAAATCTTGGTGACCCTTTCCTTTGTACATACTGTATAAACAAAGCCAAGCTTAGGCTACATAAAAGTTTTTGTGGTGTCCCCTTTGGGCCCGGTGCCCTAAATATGTGCTTAGTCTGCTTAATGGTTATTATACCATTGGTGATATCCCTTGAGGTATTTGAAATATGCTTTCACGTTTCCTTTCCTTCAGCTTCTTTTAATCTAAACATAAACAGTTGTCAAAGTCATGCTATTTAAGATTTATTTGCAGTCTCCTGATCATCTTTTCAACAGTAGTTCCAATTACTCCAAATCTTTTATTTTTAATGTAGTAGAAGAAAGGTCACATAGAAAGGCCAAAATCTGTGCCCTTCTGGTAAGAGAGTATGGCTGTGAATGGTTGAAAATGAATAATCCGACCCCCTTTCCCGCACTTCCACACACTTCTGTTTGCTTGCTTGAAACTGACACAGTGCCTCTGGAAGGGGCACCAATCTATATGTTTCTTCTATTTTTCTGGTAGAGAAGCAAGATGGGAAGACGGTTGCTGTGCTTGTGGAGAGAAAAGGAAAAAGAAAAATCCAAGTCAGGGGAAGAAGATATCATGAAACACCAAACGGTAACTGGATCATTAGGATACCATAAAGAAGAAAGGACAGGGCAAGAACAGCCATTCAACAGCAAAGTAATCAATTGAGAAATAGCAGACTGGAATAGCTGAAGACTGCATCCAGTCACTCATCAGAAGAAATAGCCAGACAAAAGTCTGCAAGGGGAGAAACAGACTGAAAGTTGATAGGAGAAGAAACCCTAGGAGAAAGGAAAAAGTGAACACTAATGCAGGTGGTCCTTGACTTACAACTGTTTATTTAGTGACTGAAGTTACAATAGAACTGAAAAAAATGACATGACTATTTTTCACCCTTACGACCATTGCAGCATCCCCATGGTCACATTCAGATGCTTGGCAACTGACTCATATTTATGATGATTATAGTGTCTTGGGGTCATGTGATCAGCTTCTATGACTTTTTGACAAGCAACGTCAATGGGGAAACCAGATTCACTTAACAAATTTGTTACTCATTCAATAACTGCAATGAGTCACTTAACAACTGTGGCAAGAAAGGTCATAAAATGGGGCAAAATACACTTAATAGTTAGCAATAGAAATTTTGGGCTCAACAGTGGTCATAAGTCAAGGATTACCTGCAGAATACCTGACATGAACTCAGCAGCATTTAAAAGTACAGTTATCAATTTTGCATCCAAAATTGGATAGATTATTTAACATAAAGTTGAACTGATATAGAATATAAAGGAACAATTATTCTGAAATATTTCCACTGATGCATCCTAAAATCACATTTACTTTATCAAAGCTACCCATTGCTTGCTTAAGAAATACATTAAAAGCTTCTTCATCATCTAAAGATAACAGAATATCAGAGTCAATTCTACATCCAAAAAAAAATTTAATAAACATAAATTATCTCATACTTGTCATATATACACTGCTCAAAAAAATAATGGGAACACTTAAACAACACAATATAGCTCCAAGTCAATCAACTTCTGTGAAATCAAACTGTCCATTTAGGTAGCAACACTGATTGACAATCAATTTCACATGCTGTTGTGCAAATGGAATAGACAACAGGTAGAAAGCATAGGCAGTTAGCAAGACATTCCCAATAAAGGAGTGGTTCTGCAGGTGGTGACCACAGACCACTTCTCAGTTCCTATGCTTTCTGGCTGATGGTTTGGGCACTTTTGAATGCTGGCAGTGCTGTTACTCTAGTGGTAGCATGAGATGGAGTCTACAACCCACACAAGTGGCTCAGGTAGTGCAGCTCATCCAGGATGGCACATCAATGCGAGCTGTGACAAGAAGGTTTGCTGTGTCTGTTAGCATAGTGTCCAGAGCATGGAGGCGCTACCAGGAGACAGGCCAGTACATCAGGAGATGTGGAGGAGGCTGTAGGAGAGCAACAACCCAGCATCAGGACCGCTACCTCCGCCTTTGTGCAAGGAGGGACAGGAGGAGCACTGCCAGAGCCCTGCAAAATGACCTCCAGAGGGCCACAAATGTGCATGTGGCTGCTCAAACAGTCAGAAACACACTCCATGAGGGTGGTATGAGGGCCCAACGTCCACAGGTGGGGGTTGTGCTTACAGCCCAACACCGTGTAGGATGTTTGGCATTTGCCAGAGAACACCAAGATTGGCAAATTCACCACTGGTGCCTGTGCTCTTCACAGATGACAGCAGGTTCACACTGAGCACATGTGATAGATGTAACAGGGTCTGGAGACGCCATGGAGAATTCTGCGCCATTGTAACAGGGTCTGGAGACGCCATTCTGCTGCCTGCAACATCCTCCAGCATGATTGGTTTGGCAGTGGGTCAGTAATGGAGTGGGGTGGCATTTCTTTACGGGGCCGCACAGCCCTCCATGTTCTCACCAGAGGTAGCCTGACTGCCATTAGGTACCGAGATGAGATCCTCAGACCCTTTGTGACACCATATGCTGGTGCGGTTGGCCCTCGGTACCTCCTAATGCAAGACAATGCTAGACCTTATGTGGCTGGAGTATGTCAGCAGTTCCTGCAAGATGAAGGCATTGATGCTATGGACTGGCCCGCTCATTCCCCAGACCTGAATCCAATTGAGCACATCTAGAACACATTTGTCTCACTCCATCTACCAATGCCACATTGCACCATAGACTTTCCAGGAGTTGGGGGATGCTTTAGACCAGGTGTGGGAAGAGATCCCCCAGGAGACTATTTGCCACCTCATCAGGAGCATGCCAGGCATTGTAGGGAGGTCATACAGGCACATGGAGGCCACACACACTATTGAGCCTCATTTTGACTTGTTTTAAGGACATTACATCAAAGTTGGATCAGCCTGTAGTGTTTTTCTCCACTTTAATTTTGAGTGTAATTCCAAATCCAGTCCTCCATGGTTACTAAATTTGATTTCCATTGATAATTTTTCTGAGCTTTTGTTGTCAGAACATTCAACTATGTAATGAACAAAGTATTTAATAAGAATATTTCATTCATTCAAATCTAGGATGTCTTATATTTGTGTTCCCTTTATTTTTTTGAGCAGTGTATATATACATGTGTGTGTGTGTGTGTGTTTTCTTAAGTTTCAGCGGGTACTTACATGTATGGTATTCAGCTTTGTTCGGATATTTTCTCACATCATTATAGTTGTGCTTTTAAAGTTGTAGCAACGTTTCAGCAGAATCTCATCTGCCATCATCAGGCTTCTGTATAGTGTTCGTCTGTGAGTCAGACTTTCACAGCCATTTCTGTTTTAAATTTGGTGCTAGCCTACGCTGTGCCAGAACGGTTTTTTCTTCATCCTGATTGGTTGGGAATCTTGGTCTGTGTTTATTGGTCTTGGAGTTTGCTGTGTTCTGCTTCATTAGTGTTTCTAATATCTTCTGTCTGTTTTGTTGCTTTTTTTGTCTTGATTGGCTGGCAACATTGTGTTTCCTGTATTGGAGGCTTTTAGTGTGGCTTGGCTCTGAGTAAACGGATGGCTATCATTTATTAGGAAGCTAGGTTTGATCTGGGTACCTGGTTGGGGTGTGTTTGAGCTGGAGGTATCGGGGGGAGTCTGTTTGTGCTCAGGTGTTTGGCTGACTTGTGGTGTGGAGATTTTTTTGTTTGAGAGTGCAGGCTTCCAGATAATTGACAGTCTGGTGGAGTCATCTCTTCTATTCATGCTTTCAGATCTTTTTTCAATCTCTATGGCTTCTCTGATAATTCTGTGGCTGGGGTTTTCTGTAGTGGCTTGGGTTTCGGTGCCATTGACCTGTGGCTTTCATGTGTTGGACAAGTGAGGAAGTGTGTTCCAGCTTTTTTACTGCTTTTTGTGTTCATCCAGGTGAGTACTTATTCTTCTATTGGTCTGTCCAGTGTATGTGACAGGGCATGATGCACAGGGGATTTCATATATGCCTTGGTTTTCCAGGTCAATTTTATCTTTGGGGTTTCTTAGGATGGCTGCTATTTTTCTGTCTGTTTTGAAGGCAGTCTTGATGTGATGCCTGTGTAGTATCTTACTTATTTTGTCTGTAGTACCTCTTATGTAGGGCAGGACAGCTGTTCCATAGGTCTGTTCATCTTCTAGGTCGATATGTATGTATGTATGTATGTATGTATGTATGTATGTATGTATATGGCATTCAGCTTAGTTCGGGTATCTTCCCACATCATAGTAGTTGTGCTTTTAAAGTTGTAGCAACGTTTCAGCAACTTTAAAAGCACCACTACTATGACGTGGGAAAACCCGAACAAAGCTGAATGCCATACATCTAAGTTCCCATGAAAACTTAAGAAAACAAATATATATACATATATACATATTTGTTTTCTTAAGTTTTCACGGGTACTTACATGTCTGGCATTCAGCTTTGTTCGGGTATTTTCCCACGTCATAATAGTGGTGCTTTTAAAGTTGTAGCAACGTTTCAGCAGAATCTCATCTGCCATCATCAGGCTTCTGTATAGTGTTCATCTGTGAGTCAGACTTTCACAGCCATTTCTGTTTTAAATTTGGTGCTAGCCTACGTTGTAAACACAGACCAATAAACACAGACTAAGACTCCCATCCAATCAGGATGAAAAAAAAACCATTCTGGCACAGTGTAGGCTAGCACCAAATTTAAAACAGAAACGGCTACGAAAGTCTGACTCGCAGACAAACACTATACAGAAGCCTGATGATGGCAGATGAGATTCTGCTGAAACATTGCTACAACTTTAAAAGCACAACTATATTGATGTGGGAAAATACCTGAACAAAGCTGAATACCTCATATCTATCTATCTATCTATCTATCTATCTATCTATCTATCTATCTATCTATCTATCTATCTATCCATCCATCCATCCATCCATCCATCTATCTATCTATCTATCTATCTATCTATCTATGAAGGAGCCTCTATGGGATCACCACTGTCACCCATCATTGCAAACCTGTTCATGGAAGAATTCGAATCCAGAGCCCTAGCTGATGCCACCCACAAACCCAAACTATGATTAAGATACATCGATGACATATTTGTACTGAACCAAACGCCTGGCAGACAAGACACACATAAAAACTGAAGTATGTACCCTGACTAAAGTACTGACAGCCAACGGCTTCCAGAAAAGCAAAATCACCGGCTTGATCCACAAAAACACACTGAAACATAATGGAGATCTAGAAGATGAACAGACCTATGGAACAGCTGTCCTGCCCTACATAAGAGGTACTGCAGACAAAATTAGTAAGATACTACACAGGCATCACATCAAGACTGCCTTCAAAACAGACAGAAAAATAGCAGCCATCCTTAGAAACCCCAAAGATAAAATTGACCTGGAAAACCACGGCATATATGAAGTCCCCCGTGCATCTTGCCCTGCCAAATACATTGGACAGAGCAATAGAAGAATAAGTACCTGCCTGGATGAACACAAAAATGCAGTAAAAAAGCTGGAACACACTTCCTCACTAGTCCAACACATGAAAGCCACAGGTCATAGCATCAACTTCAATGGCACCAAAACAGCAAAAGTCTGATTCACAAACAAACACAATACAGAAGCCTGATGATGGCAGATGAGATTCTGCCAAAATGTTGCTACAACTTTAAAAGCACAACTATAATGACGTGGGAAAATACCCGAACAAAGCTGAATACCATATATATATCCAGACTGAGAGGGATGATTTATATCAGGTAAGACCTTCTGTAACTGCTTAATCAATAAAGTAGTTAATAACTAATTACCAACATTAATTCATGAAATATGTCTACAATGGATTATAATTTAGATTGTTTACATTTTAATATAACTCTTATAAAGCCTCATAGAACAAGTGGTAGTTTATATGATTTAAAGAATTCAAGTATAAATACAGCCCCCCATTGAAGTATACCAACTTGAAAGGGAAAAAAGCTTATAATCTGTATCTGTCTTATCTTTCACACAGTACCCAGTCGCTTGTTCAGATTGATTGATATTATATAGTGTTCACATTTATTCATAATATTAAGGGCCTAGTATCAGTTTTTATGGGTCAATGAAAGAGGAAAAAAAAAAACAGATACCTTGACTTTATGTGCCCGATACTGTCTTTGCACTATGTAGCATGATGTTGTAGTTAGATTTACTTCTCAGAGTGGATTAGTTTTCCAAATAAGGATGTGGCAAGCTTAATTTGCCAATCTTTTACAAACATGAGACAGCCAAAGGAAACAGATCTGAACTCACTAAGCACTGTAATATTAAAAGCAATGAAATTTGCTGTAATCCTGGAACTTTTTCAGCTAAGGAATGATGAGCTAATTTGAAATGCAGCTGTAACTTTTAGAGGGTTTCAGTATCTACTGTAAAGTATGTAGCAACACATCTCAACCAGCACATTGCAAATAAACAATTTTTTATCAGTTCCCAGAAAAAGATAAATCCTGGTGCCAATTTTGAATCTAGCCTGAAGCTTATTCCATCTGCACTGTTTTCTCTGGTTGCATAGTATTCAGATTGGTAAAGATCAAAGATAGCATGGTATAAGAAATTAATATGCTTTCTTTACAAGGTTTCCCAAGAAATATTTCAAGAACTTTGAAAGTATGCTTTTCAGAACCATTATACTGCTGAATAATCCATGATGAGTATCTTTATAATATATGCACATATGCACAGTAACAACAACAAAAAATCTTCATGATGATTCTAACTGCAAACTCTATAGTTAAAAACACAACATCCAATTTCCCTCCCCTGCCCCATACGTACTACATTCAATTGTTCCCATTTCATGCTGCTATATTGCATTTTAATGGTTAGGTGAAGAAAATATGGCTAAGTGTAGCTTTAAAAATTAAATAGATAGCATAAAATCTTATGGTGAATTTATTTTTAATTGGCAGAAATATAGTGAGCCTGCTAGAACAGTAGGTTTTATTTGCATCTTGAGTCTTTATCTTTGAAAATGTTACCTAGGCAGGCAAATAAAAGCAAATGCATGCTATGATTTTTCAAGCTTTGAAGACATGGAAAAAAGGCCAAAGGATTGATATGATGTTAACAATTCCAAAATATTCTCTATTTATAATTAATATTTCAAAAGCACTGTCCATTTAGAAGGACAGTTTTGACTTTTATTATTATCTTGTCAAGAGATTTGGGAAAGAAATCCCCCCCCCCCCAAAAAAAAACCCCCATAATGTCAGCATTCAATGATTTGATCTGAATTAACACTTAAGGAGAAGGGGAAAGAAAACCTTCCTTTTTCCTTCCACTAACTTTCCTTCTTGTAGAGAAATTAAAATGATCAGTTAAAAATCTGTAACTGTTTCATGTCAGAGTGCACACAGCTTTTTTACGTGAGACAACCCAGGAGCAATAATAGCAATCAGAGGTTTGTAATAAATAGTGGTTTTATCTACAAAAGAATATATACTATACATACATGTACTATTGGCAGAGGTCAAACAAGCAGCAATTACAGCAGGGAAGAGCACACAGCAAAAGGGAGACACATCCTAACAGGGTCTCTTCTTATTATACAGGTTTTTAAAGGGATAACAGCCAGGGATAGCTTTCTTCTATTTGTCCTGTTCTGACCTAGGCAACAACAGCTCTTGGTAATTATGAGGTTCATATGAAATACTACAGAAACTAACCCCACTTACTGAGAACCAATCAGGAGGTACACCTTTGTTGCTTCTTTCAGATCTCCTCTGTATCACCTGTCCTGAAGCGTGACAAGTACAGAGATAGTATTCAAATTTAATAACTATGATATATAGTAGTAACGAACAGAAACTAGATGGACTCTGTTGTTTAGTCATGATCTAAGTTTATGGTAAGATAAATTTATTTATCTATCTATCTATCTATCTATCTATCTATCTATCTATTTGTCAAGCAAGTATTAGATAACAGGTATAAGTATAAATATGATTATGAATACATGAAATGGATATAAATAAAAAGAAACATTAGGACAGGGATGGTAGGCACATCGGTGTACTTATGCATGCCCCCTACAGACTTCTTAGGAAAGGGTGAGGTCAACAGTAGAAAGTCTAAGGTTAAAGTTTTTAGGGTTTGGGGAAGAAACCAGAGTCAGGTAGTGTATTCCAGACATTGACCACTCTGTTGCTGAAGTCGTATTTCTTGCAATCAAGTTTGGTGCGGTTTACCTTGAATTTGTATCTATTGTGTGCTCTCGTATTGTTGTGGTTGAAGCTGAAGTATTCATTGATGGGTAGGGCATTGCAATAGATAATTTTATGTAGTACACTTAGGTCGGAACAAAGGTGGCATAGTTCTAGGTTGTCTAGGCCTAAAATTTCAAGTTTGGTGGCATAAGGTACCCTGTTATGAGTAGAGGAGTGGAGGACTCTTCTTGTAAAAATTTAGGTGCGATGGCCTCCTGCAACCTTCTGCCAGTGAAAACAGAGTTCTGTTTTCACTAACAGAGAGTTGCAGAAGGCTGTTGCAGCCAAAAAGAGAGCTCAGAAACCATTTTCACTGGCAAAGCACTCAGGTCATCACAGGCACCAATACGGGTGAAGTTGAGCTTGCCACTCCTACCCCAGCCACTCAGCCTCCGCAAGGTCAATATGGGTGAAGTCGAGCTTGCCACTCCTACCCCAGCCACTCAGCCCCCGCAAGGTCAAACACAACCCTGATGCGACCTTCAATGAAATCGAATTTGACAGCCATAATTTATGATGGTTGTATTTTATGATTATGGTTTTCACTTGTTCCTTGTATGTACACTGAGAGCTTATGCACCAGAGACAAATTCAATGTGTCCAATCATACTCGGCCAATGAAGAATTGTAATTAACAATTAAAATCAATTTAACTTATATGCTGCCTAACTCCCAATGACTCTGAGTGGCCCATAACAATCAAATAAAAAAGCTGGCAAATGCAGCTCACCAAATGGAATGAAGTGAGGTCTCAGTCTTCCTCCCTAAAGGTGGATGGGATGAAGGCCCCAAATAAATGACCTTGTTTATTCAAAGAAATCCAGAGTGTGCCAACCTTGTAAAATTGAATTGCCTAGGCAGTGAATTCAGTGGGAGCAAAGTGACATTTGCTTTGGATTGGAGGGACCACAGACAATTTCACATAGTAATACAAAAGTTTCATAGAGTTTCCCATGAAGCATGCAGAAAGGATCAAATCTTTAAAAAAAATAAAGTGATAGCATGTTGGTAGAGCAGTGAGTTATGTAGTAGAGATGAATTAGCTAAAAATGTGATCAGCTGTGGTAGGTGCAGCTGCAAACAGCTGTTCTTCTCTTTAAGCTATGCTGTACCAAGAAATTAGTTGTGTTAGAATTAGTCTCCAAATGACTAGTATGGCCTTGCCATGTAACATCTATTAGGATTTTTATGGGAACTGGCACACAGAATGCTACCAAATATTGATTGATTGCACATCTTAATGATGGCAGGGATGCAGACTGATTAATTCTGCATGCACAACAGTTCAGTTCTTTGAAAACAGCTGTTCAAAATGTTTCTCTGTTTTCTGGGAGCAGTGTAAATTCACTGTAAATCTCAAAAGACCAATTTTAGAGTGATCTTATTCAGAGTAAAAAATATCTTTGGAAAAAGAAAAAGATGTGTTTGCTATGTGTTTCAATTAATTTTTGGCATTATAGCTGTGAATTTAAAGTTCACTCAAACATTGTTCACTTGTAAGTTCACTTGCAAACATTGCTCAGAATTCCTATAGGTGTGTGTGTGTGTGTATATGTGTGTTAAAAGGAAACAAGAAACTAGGTTAACCCCATATCTACTTACTAGCATAATCCTACAAATGTTTACATAAATTAAGCCTGACTGGAGTTAGGGGAGCCAGTTGGGCGAGCCAATAGTATGCCAGAATTCACCTCCTTTGGATCCACTAAATTCCCTAGCCCAATGGGGTTAATTTTTACTTTTATTCACACAAGAATACCCTAGGTTTCATTGGTATTTTTAGTAAATAAAAATATATTTTAAATCCTTTTGGATTGCCTGGATCACACTGAATGAAGCAAAATTGTCTTGGGTGGCATATAAAAAAATCTAATGTAGTGAATGTATATAAAATATTGCTGAAAATCACATAATAATGTTAAAAGTATACAATCTTGGGGGGAGGGGGAACATTACTAGCTATCCAGAGTTGTGGATTGAACATACCTATTTTAAATTGTGCTTTAGATTGATTTCTTCTTAGGCAAATCTCAAAACACTGAAAAGAAAAGGATTTTGAAATGTGCAGTTCCATTTCAATTCAAATGCAAATAGAATGCAATCTATTATTAAATGCACTATAATGCAATCTTCCTTCCTTTCTGCCTGACTGCAATACCTAGCCATAGGAGATATGTGATCAACTCGATGGAACATATGTTGCAGTATAAACCAAATTAAAGAATCAGTAACAGAATATCAGTACTATCTAGAGGCACTCAATCAGCTAAGTTCACATATCACATCAAGCTGTAGTGTATTTCTGTTCTTTTGGTTTAGCGTATTTTAAACCCAGCTGTTATGTTTTTTAACATTGATTCACATTTTAGAAAGTTTCTTGACCCAAGTTGTTTATTTAATAAATCACTGCAGCTTATTTAATAAGGCCCCATTAAAATTATCCATGACTTTATGCAGTGTGTGAACCCAGACACTGTCTTTCTCAAGTAAATAGTCATGAAAGTTCTTGACAATATAAGTAGAATTTCGGGTTTCACATTAGCATTTTTAGAACATGTGTGGCTCCTATAACTTGTCAAGACTAGCTGAAATTCATTTTAATTTCAGACACTATTCTGCTAACATTATTCTGGTTTGGCCAAGTTATGGCTTTGATTCCATCCTCCAGCAATACAAGTTCCCCACACATTATCCCAAAATAATCCCTAACTTTCTTTTAAAGGAATTACATGATTCTACATTTCCTCTAAAACATATTTTAGTTCATTAGGTTTGGGTGAGCTATCTATTTTAGTATGCTAGATAAATAATATTTTAGTTTATTTTTCTCATAAATATATGTAGCTGTGATGTTTAAATAGATGTCCAGTGCTATTTACTTGGAAGTCTCACAGGTTTCAGTTGGATTGTCTTCTAAAATATTGATTGTTTAAAAAAAGGTTGAGACACATGCAATACTTTGTGGTATACCAACTGTTTTTCTCTCTCTCTGCAGCACTAATTATATTTAACTTATTTTTGTACAGAGACCAAAAAACCCACTGTTTACATATGAGATATAACGGTCACTATGGGGATTTCTCTCTCTCTTTTGGTTAGAGCAATTAGTGCTGCCAGGAGATGAGAAAGGAAAACTTTTAATCTGTTAAAAATAGTTACCCTGCAGGTTCTGTATTAACGTTTATTTTAAAAACGCACCTGATTAAAAGGAAGCTGAACATTAAAATGGCTAAATGAAGGTAGATCTCAGATTATGAGAATTGTTAAAACAGTCACAGCTTTTCTTGCACATCAATTATCTAAATGAGAAGTCATTCTGCATCTTGGAAGGACCTGAATTTTAAAATTAAGATGACATCCAATTCTTTGGACTGGAGGGATTCCTGGCCAGAATTCCAAGTTGACAATTCAGCATGGTTATTCATGTTTAATCTCTAACATAACTATGTGACAATCCCTATTGCTTGATTGCAACTGCATAAGTGCTACAAGGTTGATTAGGTAAATGTTAATATTACATTACATGTATGCATATGTTAAGGCATAACAGCTGCACTCTTGCTTGGTGGGATTTTTATGACATTTGGATGCTTGGAATGGTTTTGAAGTTAGCATTTTAGAGTTAATGATATGGTAGAATGTAAACAGATTACAATTATTTTTTTCAAATCCATGGAGGAATAGAAAATCAAATTATTTCTTTAACAGTATTTTTCCCTTTTCAGTTAAGGCAAACTTTAAAACCTAGTATAGGGATATAATAAAGGGATATAATCAAAGGAAAGGTAAGATACATTTCATACATCTAAGTACATATTTTGAATGGTGAAAACAAATTAGAAACTGAAGGTAGTGCTATTCAGCATGGCTATAATACCATATCTGTTTTCAAGTTGGATATTTTATCCTATCCAGGTTACAAAAATCCAAGGATCATGAGATGTGGCATTTGTCACTTTCTTTCTTTCTTTCTTTCTTTCTTTCTTTCTTTCTTTCTTTCTTTCTTTCTTTCTTTCTTTCTTTCTTTCTTTCTTTCTTCCTTCCTTCCTTCCTTCCTTCCTTCCTTCCTTCCTTCCTTCCTTCCTTCCTTCCTCATTACTTCCATTGGCTGGAGGAGCAGGTACTGTAGAGCAGCAGTCGCCAACCGGTGGGCCGCAACCCACTGGTGGGCTGTGAGAAAATTTTGGTAGGCTGCAGAGAAATCTCACCCCCAGAGCACCCCCACAAAGCAATTAATCCAGGCTGCGCAGAAACAAAAGGCTGTACCACCCACATAGCCCATGGGAAACCTCCCGCCCACTCACTCCTTACCTGATAAATTGCTATTTTTCTTTTTTCCAACCATCATCTGTTCTGCTGTGCTGGGAGATTTAGATTAGCTAGGAAGCAGGAAATGGTTGGATTTCTTGCTTTCTAGCTAGTTTTTAGATCTTCAGCACAGCCAAACCTCCCTTAGGACTGAAGGTTTGCTTGCAAACAAATTCAGTGCAGACTCGTGGCAAGCAAATTTGAGAGACTGAGCTAGCCAATAGCAGATAGATCTCTGAATGAATCTGTGATTCTGTGAGCAACTCATCTGCCTGCCTGCTTTGCCTGATTTTGGATAAAAGTGGCTCTTTTTTAAAAAATAAAAAATTCAATATTTACATGCATGGTGTGTTGTGAGCTAATTTTGTGAGTTTCGTACTAGCACATTTTATGAGTTTGCTTGCAAGCAAATTTTATGTGACAGACTGAGCTAGCCAATGGCAGATAGATAGATCTCTGAATGAATCTGTGATTCTGTGAGCAACTCATCTGCCTGCCTGCTTTGCCTGATTTTGGATAAAAGTGGCTCTTTTTTAAAAAATAAAAAATTCAATATTTACATGCATGGTGTGTTGTGAGCTAATTTTGTGAGTTTCGTACTAGCACATTTTATGAGTTTGCTTGCAAGCAAATTCTATGTGACAGACTGAGCTAGTCAATGGCAGATAGATAGATCTCTGAATGAATCTGTGATTCTGTGAGCAACTAAAGCTGCCTGCTTTGCCTGATTTTGGGTAAAAGTTGCTCTTTTTTATAAAAAATTCAATATTTATATAAATATAATATTTACATGCAAGCCATGCCCAGCCAGTCACATGACCACCAAGCCACACCCACAAATTAGGCCATGTCCACATAACTGGTTAGTGGTCCCTGGGATCTAAAATTATGAGTTTTGTAGTCCCTGAGGTTCAAAAGGTTGACGAACCCTGCTGTAGATTGAGAGAAGTTAGACATGTTTCTTACTTCCCAAAATTAATGGCCATAGCATTATGAAAAATTCATTTGGCCTTCATAAAAAAACCTGGGACCCTATAATGCTTTCGTATACCCATTCTATATAAAAATACCATTTCCTTGGATGATGACTTAGATCAATACTTATTAAGGATCGTATACTCCATCATGTGATCTGCCCATGATTCAAATGTTTCATATAGCTAACTATATACACTGATGGCCACATAGAGTTATCTCCTTATATACTTTTTATATCACTAAATCTAGTGCTATTTGAATAATCTAAACTCATAAGATAGCAGAATCAACCATTTCAAAGATTTAATATGATTTTTGCCACAAATATCCCATCTAATATGCATCAAATATTGCATCCATACATATCTATAACATGAAGAAATGAAAATAGACATGATCAAAAAATAATCCATCAGACTTGCATAAAGAGGAAATTATATTGGTTAATGTGTCTTGGATAAAGAAATCACAGCAAAGAGAGCAGAACACAATTAGTAGTGTTTGTAATTTACCATCTGTTCACAAATAAATATTCACACTATGTAGTGGGGAAAAGTACAAATATTTCAGTAAACATTATAGATTCTTCCATTAATGTTGGAACATTTCCATTTATATCATCTGGTAGACTGATCCTAGCTTATTTAATTTGGACTGCACTTATGTAGCTTTCCGATATAATAAATTGCATTATTCTACTGTCACCTAAGAAAATTTTGAATAAAGATGATGTGGAACCAATATTTTACTCTCTGCCACATTTTATTTCCTTCATATTAATTTTAATGGCTAGGCAAAATTATATGGAAGCACTGCTTAAATTTTCTCAAGGTTTTTGCAAACAATTGTATCATTTTTTAATTTTATACTGCCATGTGGTTATGTTTTTAATCTTCTTGATGTAATGACAGAATGAGAATATGAGAAATGTTACTTTTGTCTTGTGGGAACAGAAATGATATCAAGATGGAAGTAATTCTTCCCACAGTAAAATACTTTCTTTTTGATAAAACTGGTTTTAGATCAAATAGTTGTCTATTTAGAATTAAAACCAGGAAGGTTTTAAATGTCTGGAGATGGCTAGAAGAAACCCCACAAATTATCAACAGCTGAACTATGAAATATAAGGGTTGGATTGTGTAGAATAGTATATTAGTCTATGCGAATTAAATCTATTTCAATTTGGATCATTAGTTTAAACCAATTCAACAATTCACCCTGATTGCAAAAATCAGTTTATTTTATTTATTTTAATGAACTGATTAAAAAATAGCTCATTCACTCTGACTGAACATTCAATTTGACCTTCAGACCTGGTATCATTTTGACATGAATTTGACTCAAAGATTCTATTTAATTACCTTTGTCTCAATTCTGTGAATCAGAGATTTGAACAACCCTACATTTCAATAGTTAACAATGCCCTTCAAATACATGTTGACGAAACAAAAGAAAAAAAACCATAGCACAAAAATATTAAAATAAATTATTGAATCTAATTGCTAAGTTAAACATGGAACCATTGAAAAGTTATGTGAATTCTATAACCCGATCTTCAAATTATTTCTTCTCCTGTTTTTCTTTTCTTCTTCTCAAAGTGTTTTATAACATGTTTTTATTAATTTTTTTAAATACCAAGGGTGTTCTTGACTTCTTTATATATCATGACCCATTCTGAACTAAGAAATCCTGCAGAACATATTCCTACACAATGTTAATGTTAAAGTTTAAATGTATGTGGGAAGCCAGAAGGATTGAAATCTATTGAAGATAATATATCAAAAGGTAGGACAACTTACTTAGATCATATGTTGAATCAGTCTGCATCATTATATTTCTGAAATTGTCACTGAATTTGCTTCTTCTTTTCTTTTTTCTTTTTGTACAGCCATGGGAAATATTTCAGTTTCCATAGATAATGCATTTATTAATATGTGTCAGCTATTTGTTGGGTTCAGTTGTTATACATGAAAGTTAGTTGTTATACATGAAGGCGCTGTTGTATATAGTTTTTTTTACCAAACAGCCTAACATGCAGAGAAATATTAGCTACAGATGTAATGCAAACTTTTTTGACACTGAACTCCAATCCCAGTAGCACTCCGTGTTAGATATCTGATTCTTATTTCTTTAGTAATTCTGTGATAGTTTTTTATTGTTTTATTTTCTTGTGCCTTTGCATCAGTTTCATATACTGAAAAGAACCACCAACATTGTTCTTAATTTATTTTATTTCAGAAAAAGATTACCATTCAGTGTCAACAATGTATCCAGCTAGATCATCTTGAAATGCAAATTTTGTTTTGTTTTTAAGATTGACATTTGCTGATAAAGTATTGTTTTAAATAGACTCACACTAATATGCATAAGCACCAATTTAGAATATTTAAACTTTATATCTCAGAATCTTTGTGAACAGTAAGTGTATATTTAAGAACCATTTCATGGGCTAAAAGGCTGCCAATTCATTTGACCTTGTGCACATGCACATTAATCTAAATTACCATATGCACATTAAACATTCATCATGACAGATTATGCTAACTTGCCACATTTTCCTTTCTAAATGTTACTTCCATTTCAGCTTATGATCCATTTTACCACCTGTATCTACAGTATGGTATATCTTTCTTTTGTTAAATTTATTGTCATTTTTTTCACAAACAGCAATGCTGAAATCATTCTTTTCTTCTGCACAACAGTGTGGGAATGGACAAGAAGGAGATTCTGCAGTAAAGACAAGTCAGGGTTGTGGGGGGGCATGGTTTGGATCAGAGGTGGTATTCAGCAAATTCTGACCAGTTCTGGTGGACCGGTAGCAGAAATTTTTAGTGGTTTGGAGAACTAGCAAATATCACCTCTGACTGGAGATTTTACAGTATCCTTCCCTTGCCACGCCCACCAAGCCACACCCATAGAACTGGTAGTAAAAAAAAAAATTGAATCCAACCACTGGTTTAGATTGGTTTTTACTTTGATTTCTTTTCAGCTTAGCACAAATGGCCTCTTCTCCTTATTCAATAAGGTTAGATCTTTGGGGATTATTATCTAAATCAGACCTGAGACTGACAGAGATCTAGATTGCCCACTTAATGTCCTTCCTTCCTTCCTTCCTTCCTCCCTCCCTTCCTTCCTTCCTTCCTTCCTTCCTCCTTTCTGTATAATTTCATGTGTGCGATAAGTGTCAAAGTTCTGGGATGGAAGTAAGAAAAAATAGAAAGCAAAAAATTAAAAGCAAGACAAGACAAAAAGGAAATATAATAGGATATGTTTTACCACCAATAATTCACTATAATCCAATGAATATTTTAATCCTTGCAAATAATTTTTTATTTCACCACATTAATTCATATATTGGCTTTTATTCTTTAAGCATCTTGCTTTGTTTATCCTTGACAATCCTATCCAACCCAGTCTTCTTCCTCTAGACCTTCATTCTTCCTTAATAGATTTGTTTTGCAATTCAGTTCTTCTGCCTTTTCTCTAAACCACTTCAGTACAATTTCTTTCTGTGGTAGGTTGTAATAGAGATTGATTTGATTACTATCTTTCATACTGGCCATCACTATATATTCAGTCCTCTTTTATTCATTCATCATTCATTCTTGAAACAATTTTTTCTGTAATATACATACTTGAGTAACCCTTTCCATTGCATTCAATTTACTCTTATGTTTAATCTGACACATGCATCTATCTCATATAATAAAGTGAACAGAAGGATGATTCTATAAACAGTGACTTTCACTTATTTCATCAAACATTGATTTCTTGCAATAGATCAGATATAACCAATTACCTCCCTACCAGCATTTGCATTTATTAAAATGTCTCTATCCACTTTCCTGTCTTTAGTAAGGATTCTATCAAGATAATAAATTAATCTATTTGCACTTGGTTTTTTTTTTTTTTTTGTTTAGTATATTTTACAAGGATTTGCTCTTTCTTAGTCTCTGATATGTCAATTTTCAAGCATTATATAAATGCTCTAAAATGTGGTGCAAATCATCTGGATTTTTAGTAAACAACATGGTATCCTCTAAAATCTGAAGTATATAGATATTCAAATCCCTAACTAAAATGCCACTAATGTCATCACAAATTTTCATTATACACTTATTTATTAATATTAACAAAGAAGGAAATATAACACATTTTCGTTTTACTTCATGCACAGTTCTGAATCATTCTCTATGCATTCCATGTGCTATCATATGCGTTTTACTTCCATCAATATCACTCTTACCAAATTCAACAACCTATCTTTTAACTACATATTGGTGTAAATTATATTATATTTTAAGGAAGATGTGTTGTTATAAGCTTTCTTAATTCAGCAGCAACTGTAGCAAATCATAGTCACATCAATGATGGCATGCATGCAATGACATCATCACAGAAATGTCACATTATATATCTGTGTCCCATGTCTAATGCAAGTATTTTATTTGTGCTTTTTGTGATATCATTGTCACACACTTGTCATTTGCCCTGCCAGCCACACACTCATAAATTTTCCAGTGATCTCTTAAGGAGCAAAAATATCTATAGCTCCTGTCTGGTATATAGAGCTTGCTGCACTTCCTAGTTTTTGCTCATTTATCATCTCTTATAACCTAATCAGAACATTGTCAAAACACCTTCTAGTGAAGCTTAATGACCCTGATTTTTGTTTTCATTATTGTTCCTTTCATATAAGCATAACAACTTCCTTCCAAACTTCATGCCCAGATTCCCACGCATGGTAAATGGCACAATCATTACAGAAGCAAACTACATTCATATTTCTCCAGTTATATCATTTATACCTGCAACTATTGCTCTATATTCTCACATTATTTATGATTTCATTTCCATCAATTTTTCCTTGATCACGAGTTTATACAGCAATCTACTACCATTGCCATTTCTAAAAATATTCTTTCCAACATTTCCTCATTTCAATTTTATTGCAATGATTTCATCATTTTTATTTTTAATTCTATTAATTCTGCTAGAAATTCCTGCCTTAACCCTTTTTGCTTACTTTTACTTTTTTTCTACTTCCATAAAAATTGTTTATCTCTGCCTTTCCTTAATCACTTTGACTACATTTTTTCTAACTGTAGTTTTCCATATATAAATTGTACAATATAATTCATTCATCCTCATTTTCTTGCAGCAATCATTCTCTTATATGCATATTTTTCATCCAGTTTCTTACCATTCATCATTCCATCAAAGATTCTTTTTCATACTTTCCATTAACATAACTTTTGGAGTATCTGTAATTCTCTTTCTTTCAGTTTTCATGTGTTTTTTTTTTATATCCACTTCCTATTTAATTCTTCTTCTACTCCCCCCCTCCCCAAATATTTGTACTTTTTGTTTCTGCAGTCATTCTACATTCATTCGAGGTTATTTTATTTTTCAGTTTTTATCCTTTCTCTTTTTACCCATTTGACTCAAGATCCTTCTTGGCACTACCAAATAATCCTTGCAGTCCACTAATTCTCAAAGTCTGTTATTATAAAAAAATAAAATAGTGTAACAATGATATTTTCATTACATTAAGTTAATGTAAATGCTTGTACTTATGCAGTTCTTGATTAAGGTTGACTTCCACGAGTGTCAACGTTATAAGGGCCTCACACCCAGCAGCTTTAATTGAAAAGGTTTATGTGTCACTGTAATAGAAAAAGTGTATGCTGTTTTATCTGGATGGTCAGAATTACTTTGTGGATACACAGTTCTCATATCTGCAACTATAGTATATAAATGCTTGCTCATTTTAAGAGTGAAACAAAAGTATCTTTCTTTTAAAAACAGTTATAAATATTTGTTTTAACATATGTTATGCTATTGTTCATCTTTAAAACACATCTAGTGAAATTGACTTTAATTTGCTGAAACATACTTCTCCTCCAATTATACTTTTCATTTTCTTCCTGGAGAGTGAAGTGGCATAACCAAAACTTCAATTTACTATTTATAGGGCAAATTCTTACAGCATTCGTTCCACAAGAGTAACTGAATTAGATTAGAGCAAAATGCAAGACAGATGTAGTGATAGCTGCCAGTACTGTGTGAAGGGAAAACCAGGAATTGCTTTACGTCCTATCAATGACGTGGCTGCAATGACAGATCCCCTGATTTTAACAGAGTTTCATTAAATGGACAATAAGTCAGAAAAATTTTGTATTGTCTGTCCTTTAAATAGTGCCTTACAGGTCTGTCATAAGAATAATAAAAACAATGAATATAAGATTGAAGTAATTTTATTTCAATGAATAATCCTTATACTGTAATTATTTTTTAAACCCCATCTCAAGCTCACAACTATGTTTTTTCTTTCTTCTACTATAAAGTTCTGAAAAGATAACATTGTTAGTCCTTTTTACTTACAAGCCTATGATCAGATATAGTAAAATGGAGCAATGAACATAGCTAAAATTTTATTTATTTTTTTATTTTATTTGATTTGTCAATTGCTTACAAGATAATAGATATAAGTAAAAACATAGTTATGATTATATTGATACATATAAGAAAAATAAAAGAAACAATAGGACAGGGACGGTAGGCATGTTGGTGCACTTGTGTACACCCCCTACAGACCTCTTTGGAAAGGGGTGAGGTCAATAGTAGAAAGTTTAAGGTTAAAGTTTTTGGGGTTAGGGGAAGAAACCACAGAGTCAGATAGAGTATTCCAGACATTGACCACTCTGTTGCTGAAGTCGTATTTCCTGCAATCAAGTTTGGTGTGATTAACCTTGAGTTTGAATCTATTGTTTGCTCTTGTATTGTTATGGTTGAAGCTGAGGTAAGACATTGCAATGTATGATTTAATACTATACTTAGATTGAACCGAAAGCAGTGTAGTTCTAGTTTTCCAGGTCTAGAATTTTGAGTCTGGTGGCATAAGGTATTCTGCAACGAGTAGAGGGGTGAACTCTTCTTGTGAAATATTTCTGGACTTTCTCAACTGTGTTTATATCAGATACGTAATGTGGGTTCCAGAGTGATGAGCCGTATTTGAGTATTGGTCTAACAAATGTTTTGTATGCTCTAGTTAATAGTGTAATATCACCAGAGAAAAAGCTACATAACATTAGGTTAACAACTCTTAATGCCTTTTTGGCTATGTAGTTACAGTGGGCTCCAGCACTTAGATCATTAGAGATGAGTACTCCAAGGTCCTTGACAAAGTTTGGATCCTCAACAAGGTCTTGACTATTCAGCCTGTATTTTATTTTCTGATTTTTTTTTGCCAATATGTAAGACAGAGCATTTATTTGTTGAGATTTGAAGTTGCCATTTGTTTGACTAATCTGATACATAGTTGAGGTGTTTTTGAAGGGTAGCAGTATTGGTGTTGAATAGCTTTACATCATCAGCGAAGAGAATGCAGTTACTCTTAATATGATCACAGAGGTCATTTATGTAGAGTATGAAGAGAGTTGGTCCTAGAACACTGCCTTGGGGGACACCACTGTTGACAGGTACAGAATTTGATAGGACGCTCCCATTTTTGGCCATTTGTTTTCTGTTTGACAGGAATGCTTCTATCCAGTTATGCAGGTGTCCAGAGATGCCATAAGATTTTAGTTTTAAGAGTAGTTTGTCATGTACACTGAACCAAAGGCTTTACAGAAGTCTATGTAGATTGCATCTATTGCTTTGCCCTGATCGAGTGGTGTAGTCCATATGTTTTTGCAGTGTAAGAGTTGCAGATTGCAGGATAGTTTTTTTTCCTGAAACCAAATCGTTTATAACAGACTGGTTATTTGTCTCTAAGTGGAGGATAATGGATTGGTTAATAATTGATTCCATGACTTTACAGGTGATGCAGCATAAAGAGATTGATCTGTAATTTTCAACTAGGCTGGGGTCTCCCTTTTTGAAGATGGGGATGACCGTGGCTTGTGTAGTCCTGAAAGATTTTTCAAAGATTATGCTTAGAGGTTCTGCTATGGCAGTGGATAGCTTTTTAAAGAAGTAGGCACATATTCTGTCCGGTCCAATAGATAGAGATGGTTTTAGATTGCATAGTGCTTTTTCAACAATGTCTTCTGTAAAATCGATATGTATTAGATCATTGTAGTTGTCTGTGGTTTGACTAGGAAATACTGGGCACAATCCATTGCTGTTTACAAATACTGAGCCAAAGAATGTGTTAAAGGGGTTGTCTTTAATAGTGTTATCATTGCAGTCTTTGCCATTAGGTTCTTTCAGGGGTGGGATGGACCTTGAGTCTTTTAGTTTGTTGTTTACAAAATAAGAAAACATTTTTTATTTAGGTATTTGTTATGAATGCCTGCAATTATTTATCATTTTAGGATTCAGCTCCTCAGAGGTTGAGAGAGAGAGAGTGAATAATTATCATTCAGAAAGAATGAAAAGGTCAGGACAAACCTATATATGCATAAATGCATAAATGGTACACATAAATACTAGGAGATAGAAGAGAAACAGTTCTGAAAATGATAGTAAGACAAGTTTGTCAGAATGCAAAGGAATTGTACAATGATGACATTATTTATGATAGTTAATTCTATGAAATAAATAATAATAAATTGCTTTAGAAGTTGCCGTCCAAGACTGACACAGCTAAAAAAAGGGTTGCATGAGGTTTCCATCTAGTCTTATTTTAACCTTTTGCCTTGTAACTTCAACATACAATTTCTTAACATATACCAGGGGTGTCAAACTCAAGGCCCACAGCCCAGATTGAGCCTGCAGGGTACTTAGATCTGGCCTGCAAGGAAACAGCAAAGGACCGGTATGAAGGGAGGGAGGAGATCATAATGAGAGTGAGGGAGGATCTGAAGGAAGTCTTCCCTTAGCACTTGGCCACCACAGATGCCCCTGACATGAGTTATGTCGAGCTGGTTACAGCCACCCTGGCCCTCTGAGGTCAAGCACAACTCTAATGAAATTGAATTTGACATCCCTGACATAGACCAACAATTTCATACATTTCTTAATTTTTAAGATGCCATTTTGAATTCCCTTCTACATAAAAACAAAGCCACAATAACTGGGAAATAAAATAGTGCTTTCAGAAATTATCTTCTATCTTCTTACCAGAAGATAAATCCTGTGAATTTTACTTTTGTGGATGGGATCATATTGCCATTTTGCAATTCAGTATTTTGCGTTAGTATTATTTTTCTCACCTTCAACTTCTGAAAAGTACTAACATTATTATCTGTTTAATCAATACTTTATTGTCAGACCCATTCTAATTTTCAAGGAACATTTTCATTATTTTCTGAGATTGTTATGGATTAAACATCTTGCAGCCTCTATGCAATTACCTTCGGCCTCCAGCAATTTCATCTGAAACTTTTTAAATATATTTAAATTTGAACTTTTCTGGAATATACATCCTACTCACATCCCAGGGAATGTGTTTCAGACAATGTGTTTTCAGGCTTCAACATAATGTGCCAACACTGGATTTCAGAGTAACATGTGAAATATAGTTGTTGTTGTTATTGTTGATGAAATAGTAGTTTTAATACATTACTATATTCCTCTTCAAATACTGCAAAATAAAACAACACTTATGTGATGACAGTTAACAATGTCCTAATTATTATCAATTTACAAATAAAATTAGGTTAAAATTGCATTACATTATCATAACAGAAGACAGTTTTAAGGAAGAAACTATTTTAAAATTCTGTCAAAAAATCTTAAGTAACAGACGGCTTCATTTAAATCTATATAGTTTTGAATGCTTGTGCCATCTGCTAACTTTTATTTTTATCTTGAAAGACAAGGAAACCTAAAAATACAACTGTAAAAAACACATAAATGCAATTTAACCTGAAAATCTTTAAGGAGTTACAAACTGATACGTACACACTTACCTCAAATTTTAAAAATAAACTTGTGATTTATGGTTTTCATGATTAGAGAGGATCAATTCTGAAAAAAAGACAAGCAATATGATATAAGTTTAGAGAGAGAGGTCAAAAAGTACTTTTAAGGAAAGAGAATTTATATTAGACACTCTCCCATGTGCTTATTTAATTGTGATTTTTATGTAATCTTTTCTAGTGATCTGAAAATGATTTTTCTTCATCAGTTATACCAAGGGAAGTTCTGTACTTACTAAATTATTGAGCAATTTCCTTAAGCTTTGGAAATTAAAAAAAAAATACATCTAAATTTCTTTGCCCACAATTTTGGTAGATAATGTTAAAGGCCATTTATGTCCAGCCCTCTTTAATTTATTGCTATTCAGAATAATTAACAAATCAAGAAAGCAAAAGCAGTTTATTTCTTTTCTCCATGCTTTATTAGAAGATAATTTTCATCTCGTATCTCTACTATAAAGGGCAAGCAAACACAACTCAGCATCCAACCCTACTTCAACCAATCCACCATCACCTAAGACGAGGCACGCACGCCCCCAACTACCTCAATTCAAATTACAACTGGCCTTAAATGCAAGCTACTTAATGCAAGAAGCCTTGTAAATAAAATACCTGAATTTCTCCTCTTACTATATTATGGCTAAATTTGATATCATATTTGTCTGTGAAACATGGCTCAATGCATCTCTCCCTGACTCCACTACCTCAGTAAGAGACTTTCATGTTTACCGATCCAATCGTGAAATCCGTAGAGGAGGTGGTGTTGCCATCTTCTATAAAAAGTCCTTACATCTAAAAAACATCCAAGTTACCCAAGAGCTTGCTCTTCCTGAGACCATTATCTGTGAACTGACCTTAAATATCACATTTCAATTCTTCCTATGTTACAGAGCTCCTGATCATGACATCCAACATGTAAACAAGCTAAATTCACCACTAACATGGGCAGCATCCTGCCCACAGGCTTTTATCTTTCTTGGGGACTTCAATCTACCTCATATTAACTGGACCCTAAATGAATGTACAACTGAACCCATACATGCAACCTTCTATAATGCTGTAACAAATCTAGGACTGGAACAACTAGTAAACAATACTAGGCTTAACAACTGCCTTGATCTCACCTTTTGCAATAGTTTGAATTCAATTTATGAAATACAAATTAAAGAACCCTTTTCCAACAGTGACCACAACATGATTGACTTTTGTCTCAACATATGTCCACACAAAAATCACCACAATGACAAAATCCCCAATTATAACTTCAAAAAAGGCAACTATGATCTTATTAACAACGATCTCTCTTCCCTTGACAGGCAATTTCTATTCACTGGATGCAATACTGTTGAAGACGATTACAACATGTTCTTACTAGAAATCAAAAGAGCCATCAAACTTTATTTACCAAAAACAATTCCCAAAACCAGGAAAAACAGATTATCCATAACAATAAGGAAGCTTCAATCCAAAAAGAGATCATTTTGGCAAAAAAACAAATCTGGTCACATTGCCAACTTCAAAAGCCGATACAAAAATTTATGCCACCAGATAAAAACTAAATGCACTAATTATCACATTAAACAGGAAGAAAACCTTCTACGCACAAATTCCACCTGTGCTTTCTACAATTTTGTAAACAACAAACTAAGAGACTCAAGGTCCATCCCACCCCTGAAAGGACCTAATGGCAAAGACTACAACCACGACACCATCAAAGCAAACACATTTGACACATTCTCTTTAACACATCCTTTGGCTCAGTATTTGTAAACAGCAATGGATCAAGCCCAGTACTTCCTAGTCAAGCCACAGATAACTACAATGATCTAATACATATCGATTTTACAGAAGACATTGTTGAAAAACCACTACACAATCTAAAGCCATCCCCATTTATTGGATCAAATGGAATATGTGCCTATTTCTTAAAAAAGCTATCCACTGCCATAGCCAAACCTCTAAGCATAATTTTTGAAAAATCTTTCAGCTCCTTGCCAAAACTATGGCCACAAGCCACGATCATCCCATCTTCAAAAAGAGAGACCCCAGCCTAGTTGAAAATTACAGACCAATCTCCTTATGCTGCGTCACCTATAAAGTCAATTATTAACCAATCCATTATCCTCCACTTAGAGAAAACAACCTACTTTCTAATAAACAATTTGATTTCAGGAAAAAAATTATCCTGCAATCTGCAACTCTTATACTGCAAAAACCTATGGACTACACAACTTGATCAGGGCAAAGCAATAGACGCAATCTACATAGACTTTGGTAAAGCCTTTGATTCAGTGGTACACGACAAACTACTCCTAAAACTAAAATCTTATGGTATCTCTGGACAACTGGATAAAAGCATTCCTGTCAAACAGATAACAAATGGTCAAAATTGGGAGCATCCTATCAAATTCTGTACCTGTCAATAGTGGTGTCCCCCAAAGCAGTGTTTTAGGACCAACTCTCTTCATTCTCTACATAGATGACCTTTGTGATGATATTAAGAGCAACTACATTCTCTTTATTGACAATGTAAAGCTATTCAACACCACAGACAATACTACTACACTCCAAAAAGATCTTGAATATGTATCAGAATGGTCAATCAAATGGCAACTTCAAATCTCAACAAATAAATCCTCTGTCTTACATATTGGCAGAAAAAATCAGAAAATAAAATACAAGCTAAATAGTCAAAACTTTGTTGAGGATCCAAACTTTGTCAAGGACCTTGGAGTACTCGTCTCTAATGCTCTAAGTGCTGGAGCCCACTGTAACTGCATAGCCAAAAAGGCATTAAGAGTTGTTAACCTAATGTTATGTAGCTTTTTCTCTGGTGATATTACACTATTAACTAGAGCATACAAAACATTTGTTAGACCAATACTCGAATACAGCTCATCACTCTGGAACCCACATTACGTATCTGATATTAACATAGTTGAGAAAGTCCAGAAATATTTCACAAGAAGAGTTCTCCTCTTCTCTACTCATTGTAGAATACCTTATGCCACCAGACTTGAAACTCTAGACCTAGAAAACTAGAACTATGCCACCTCCAGTCCGATCTAAATATAGTATATAAAATCATACATTGCAATGTCCTACCTGTCAATGAATACTTCAGCTTCAATCATAACAATACAATAACACACAATAGATACAAACTCAAACTTGATTGCAGGAAATATGTCTTCAGCAACAGAGTGGTCAATGTTTGGAATACTCTACCTGACTGTGGTTTCTTCCCCAAACCCCAAAAACTTTAACCTTAGACTGTCTACTATTGACCTCACTGCTTTCCTAAGAGGTCTGTAGGGGGCGTGAATAAGCACACCAACGTGCCTACCATCCCTGTCCTATTGTTTTTATTTTTCTTATAAGTATCTATCTCATGTATTCAAAACTATATTTATTCTTATACCTGTATCTTGTAAGTGACTGACAAATCAAATAAATAAATAAAAATAAACAATTGGCAAAAAAAATTCTGGGAGTTTTTGACTTGATATATAGTTCAGATTAAAAGTAATTTACCTTCATGTGGAGCATGCCTGAAATTGACTGGATTTTGAAACAAAAACAACAGTCAAAAACCACCTTCCTGGAATACTTTCCCTTCTAATAATAAATCCTTGTCCTTAATCTTAGTGTTTTGGCTATGCATCCATCCTCATGCCAGATCAAAATGTTTCCTGCTTTTGAAAGGTTATAGGCTTTTTGGACAGGTTTTTCTGCCTGTCCAATAATTTTGCCATCTCTAGTTTATTAGAACCTTCTGGCTCACTGAAAGTACTACGCTATTGGTTCCTAGAAGAACAATCCTAATTATTCCCAGCAATTGATTGAACTGAGCAGAAATGTTGCAATCTGAATTTATTTGAAGGGAACCAAGTTGGCGAAAGCTTGTCCAGTTTTATTAAACTTTCCATTATTTTGTATTCTCCTGAGGAACCTGATTGGTGGATGGTTGAGGGAAGGACAGATATGGATTAATTTACTGTACCTATACATAATAGGTCCAGCAGAAGTTCTTATGTCTTGGCCTTATTTACTGCATTTCTTCTCTTTTCCAATATCTGCCCTCAATATATGAATGAGGCTAGATTTTTTTTTTTTACATTATAAAACTTAGAAATTACAATAAAACAAATATAAATTAAAATATAGAACAAAGATTTTTTTAAATACCAATTTTTAAATATGCAAATGTTTCAAGTGATTAATAAAATGCCAAGGTAGCTATCATTCCAGCAACCTAAAAAGCTATTTCATTGTTCTTGAATCTATTTATCACTTGAAATTCAGTAGGTCTTTAAATAGTCAGTCTATTATTAATTTTGAAATGATTGCATATACTTATTTTTAAAATGAGTTGTATATGGCAGGTATTCAAAGCAGAGGCTTTTCTCCAAAGCACCACTACCACCATCTTCCTCCTCCTTCTCTTTTATTTTAATTCACAGTAGCTGAATTAATTTTGAAAGAAAGTCAAGAGCCACTTGGGAAGAACATTGCCAGGGTTTAAACATTAGAAACCAAATCCTATATTTATATCTGTTCAAATATCAAGCAAACCAAGTTTTGATGTGGTGGAAAATCTGTCTCTGGTGCTTTTCACATGTATTGGATTTCCTCCCATTACTCTCAAACCCAATCGTTTTAGGGTGACATGTCTGCAATGTTTAATATATTATTTTCAGATCCTACTTCCTGTACAAACCAATCATCTAAGAGTCTTAGACCATCCCCATCTTTGGTCCTGAAATGCCTATTATGTGCTGAGGTTAAGAGAGATGCCAAGTATTTCCTTAACTTTATTCAAAAACCTGTTATTATAATTCACTAAGTCTTATTTCAACAGTGCAAATTAAGTAGTATGCAACTAATATTAGTGCAATGCTGTAGTTAAAGATATTAACTTGAATAAATACCTATATTAATAATTACAGTTCCATCACTTTTATATTACTATTAGTTGTATTTGTTTCATTTCACTTGCACGACTGGGAACTGTTTGTTTACTTCTCAATTATTTTGTTTTGAAACAGACAGTAATAGACAAACCACTTCAAAACCTATATTTTTGGAGCATTCCATACAAATGAAATGTATTTTACTCTGCCCCAAGCACAACATGCCTGCCAGATCTGAGATAAACAGGATAAAGGCTTCTGATTTTGTAAGAAAGTCAAAAAAATGCTGGCTGAGAGCTGATCCTTTCAACTGAGATTTCACTATATTCTTTTCCTATGATAGTAGTAATGACAGTTTTTATCAAAATGGCATAATAATTGTGGACATTTTACTAACATCACTCCTGCCAAAATTCAACAGATCAACAGAAGAGTCCCTATTTTATGTGCAATTTTCAAAATGATGATTGACATGTTCTAATTAAAGTTCAGAACATTTCAGATGGGATAGTTTTCAAATCTTGTCACTTTCAGTACGTTACAAGAGGCTCCTTTGTTGACTATGGTTGTACAGGCTATTAAGAAATGATTGGGCCAGTATTTCTAAAACGTCATGTTTCCAACTGGAAATTTTCCAACTCTTGTCAGATGCAGAATTCTCCAAGTTCTCTTCTCTGTGTTATGTAATAATTCCCAGAATATATAGACATTTGGAAGGATCTATTTTATTTTGTTCTGGAAATAAATGCTTGATTTTGGAGGAGGGGATCAAGTTGGTTTTCATATAGTTGGGGAAGGTTCTACATTTACTATCCATATCTTATTCTCTAAGTCTTCCTTAGAGGTATTATATAGTTAATTTATTATGCACAATATTATATAAGAGAAATAAACAATGTCTGAATGGAGGATTTTCCCACAATGAATGCAAACGGTGCTGTGAAGTCATTTGCCTAAACATATGAGTGTTTCAAGTGGCTAGAGTTATGAAACCATGCATGATGACATTACCTATGCACATTTACCTGGAAAATGTCTGTAACAGAATCTGTTATAGACTCTGCTTTGGTATGATCTTGTCAGAATTTCATTATCGTTATCAGGAAATGTTGTACATAGATGCAAAGAAATGCAAGTAAGTAGTCCTTCCTTTAAATGCTGTGATGGTTTAGGAAAATCTTAGTGGCAGCCTACACAGAGATACTACTTCTCTCAGATTATAAAAAGTTGAATGTAGGGGATTATGATGGAAAGGTTTATGAATCTTCACTTAAGAAATCCAGAGGTGCCAAGCCATTATTTCCCTGTGCATGTATGTGCCCCATTACAGGAGGAATCAATCTTTGTTTCTTTTTTCCCCAAAAGGTTGTTGCCACTATGATGACTATGTAAATGGAATGAATGAATGAGATTTCGTGATATATGAAATTTTCCAAGGTTTTATTTTAATAATTTTACTCTCAACATTCTGCAAAATGCCACAGAATACCATACAAAATATTCAATCTTACCATTATACTAATTTCATCATATAAAAGGTTGAATGTCATAGATGCTGTGGCATTCACAGATGAAAACAAAACATTGTGTTTCAGGAATGATCCTCATAAAATCTGCCAGCTCTTTATAATTTCCAGTTCTTTTTATTTCATTCTCTCTCCCCATTTTTTAATGTCTATAAACAAGTGATATGTAGTTGGAAAAGTTCTCTGAAGCACCAGGCTGTGCAGGGAGACAATTTAGGATTCTCCCTCAGAATCCTGCTTCTCTTTGTGAAACCACATAGTTAATCCCAAATTGCCTGATCCAATTCATGATTTGTGTTTTGACTCCATCAGATGCATACACCAATGGCATACAATTAACTACTACATCAATCTGCCATTATTTTTCTATATATGCCACTAGAGTGAACAATGGTAATATGTCGTGTTGTAAAGTCGTAAGCACTCCCACTAGTCTATGCCACTCTTTCCAAATCTAGTTAGTTGAAAAAAGGAAGATTGCCAAAATATTCTAAACATCCATTTGCGAACTGCTAGATTATCTTTTCAAACTTCTGTACACTATATGATCTTTCTTAATCTCCACTGGAATCAGTATTTGCGAAACAAAAAGTTCATTTTGTACATAAGCTCTTTCTTTTTTATGATATGACCATAAAATTAGACACATAATTCTCATTTTGTGGAAAAACCCTTCTCTGATCATAAACAGTGTTTCCATTATAGTTCGTTCTTGTTTTTCCTTCTTGTGAAGGCAGTTCTCCTAAGCAGGAAATTTACAAACATGACCATGCAGCCATTTTTAGGGGTGGGTAGGTGACTAGTAATAATTAGCTTTAAATTAATATATGAGTGCAATGTCAAGTGCAAACTACTTTATAGATATAACATGAAGAACAATTTCTGAAGTAGGCTATGAACTAATTAGAAGCAGAATAAAGAAAGTTATAGGGTAATGAAAGGCATGTCTCCAGGATTTACAGAGGAACAAACTGTTGCTGGGTATGCATGTACTCCCATGTGAATATGTGTGCACACACAGCACTCAAATAGGCTTGTCCAGGGACATAGCAAAAGCCAGCTGTGATAGCATTATTTTTGGTTCTTTCTCACAGGACAAATATATATTAAAAACATACATTTCTTTTCTTGTAATTGACTCTGCTTCTTTAAGAGACTTCTTAGGAACAGAAGTGCTGACTTGGAATATGATGCTTTGTGACTGTTTATTAAACTAATATATTGCAGTGTCAGGCAATCTATTAGCATAAAAAACTACTGTATTTTCCAACCCAACAGTGCTTACAAAATTATCATTCAGCTTCATATTTGTTACATTTCAATGCCTAAATGAGGCTCCTGCATATTTATGTTTACAGTCTACTTTACAACTGTATTATATTGAATAATCAAAGTAGATTTATTAACTCATTTCTGTTGTCCCTTCTATAAGAAAAAAACCTATGCATGCACCACAGAACAATTTGGATAAATGGCTGTGTCTTAGGGATGTTCTTTTAATGCTTTTTCAATATTGTATAATTATATTTGATAGAACCTCTCTTCTTGTTCTTTCTTTTTTAGTTACACTTTCTCTCCATGTTGTATCAATTGTTAATCTGTGCATATAACATACATAGAAAGGCTATTCCATCATGGGTGTCACTTTTTTATTATTACTTCACTGGGGATTCTAAGTCAGTACATTCAGAGCACATTATTTTCTCCTTCATATGCAACAGTAGCTGTGAGCTCCATAGAACAGATTATGTCAACCATGATATTAAAGATCATCAATTTTATTACTTTTGAATAACATTGGTTAGAGATATTTAACACTTTTTTCATTATCACTCATTCTAAACTGACAGTTTGAGTTACAGAATATTTAACAATCATCATCATCTGCTAGTGAAGCACTGCCTTGATGTGGTTTGGGGGCTTTTGTCCTCTGAGGTAGATGAAAGCTGTGCCAGAGAGGCCAGGTCTTATCAGAGGAGCCAGAGCAAAAGCATCTTTTCTATAGAAATTTATACTGGGTTAGTCATTGGTCATTACCTGGGTCAACAAACATCTTATTAATTGTGGAACTTCCTGGATATCAAATGACAAAAGACTGTTAGCTGAGCAACCAGGGTCAGCAGCTGCAGAACTGCTGACAAAAGTTGTTTATCCATCACAGATATACAAACTAAAAACAAAGAAATAATGACCTATTATTATAAATCAAGTCCATAAAAAGAGGATATCAGAAAAGAATTCACCAATTCTGGAAAGAACAACATCCTGATCAATGTTGATTTATAATATGAAATAAAGTATTCAAAGAAGTGGAATTGGAAGAACTGCAAAGGTTTATGAGGGCAAAGAAATTGAAGCCTTGCTTTTTGTTATCAATAAAATTAGTTAACAATTAAGAAAATGGCAAAAGAAACCAAATTCCACCTGTTAAAAAAAAGCTGTTAAAAAGTGTACCACCTAGTTATCTTCTGGAAGAAGATCACACAGACTGACTTCAAAAAAAGGCATGACCACATGATGCATTGGAAGACCTGCAAAAATATCATTTACCTACAAATGAGAATTGGAGGAGATAGACAAAGTAATAGAAAATAAAGAAGAATTCAAACAAACAAGCATCTGTTGCACTATACTGAAATTAACAATTGTCAACATGAAAGACAAAGCAGTCTGGATATCACAGTATCTGAGGAAACAACCAAGGAGAAGAAAATCAGAAAATGCAAAGACCTGCAAATAGAAATAAAATGACTCTGGCAAAAGAAGGCAAAGATAGTATCAATTAGTGACAAGCACTCTGGGTGAAATTCTAGTTCTTATAACCTTATTACATCTAATAGTCAGCTCAGTTCCTTGGCTAACCAAATCCCTAGGTAGCAGAAAGAAGCTGCTTAGCAATTGAGGTCTGGGTATTGTAAACATGCAATTTTATTAAATTTATTATTGTTTTATTGCAACCTAAACAGAAAGATACATTTTATGAATTTTCCATGTCAGTTGCCACTTAACAAATTGAATGATTGATTTGTTAATCAATTGTATAGTCATACTGCAAGCAGTCAGGGTAAAATCTAATACAGACTAAATGAAAACAATTTCATAGTGGATAGAATAGAAAAAAGAAGAAGAAACAATCAGACTTCATGAACTGGGGTACACAACAGAAGGTGTTCTTCTCAGAACCATTGTATGATAACAGTTGCTATGGCACAAAATTCCCCAACATTTTTTGAAACGCCATTGAATGATTTCTTAATAAGAGAAGCACATTATCTGCTGATTAGGGAGAGTCATAGCATAGATGGCAGCTCAACAAAATGACCTCTTTATCTAATCATAGAGCACCCTCCTGAAAAGCATTGTTGAATCAAACCTCCATCAACATATTAAAATGTTGGGGTCACCAGAGTGACCTTTATGTGTGGAAAACAGAAGATGTTGGAAAGGCTTTTAAGAATGATTTTAACATTGCTAATGAGGTCAATATAACAGTCTCATAAAGATTAAGATCTATCCATTGATAGAACTGAATCAAAAACTCTCTGCTAAGCCGAATTAAGCTAGAGGAAGAACAAGTTAAAGAAACTATGATTGTTTGGGGGAAGAACTTTGGATATGGGATTGATCTAGAAAAATGGCAAAATTGTGGTCTCAAAATTATAAAATGACAATGTCAACAGCATATAAAGAAAATTTGTATAAGATATTTTACAGGTGGCACTTTCCCCCGGCAAGAATAGCAAGAATGTTCAAGAATAAATCTGAAAAATGCTGGAAATGTCATCAGATACCTGGCTCATATTACCATATGTGGTGGACTTGTGAGGACGCCAGAAAATATTGGACTAAAATTCTCATGGGGTTGGGAAAAATGATAAAGAAACGTATAGATTTGAAACCGGAGTTTTTCTTATTGGGAATCTTACCAGATACATATAGTAAAGACTTGAAATATCTGATTGTAAATGTATTAACAGCAGCTAGGATTGTATTTGCTAAAAATTGGAAGAATGAGAAAATACCATCGCAGGAAGAAATTATTAAGAAAATATTGGAATGTGCTGAGATGAATAGATTGACATTTGAAATTAGAGAGCAAGAGGATAAACAATTTTATGAAATTTAGGATCTTTACTATCAATGGTTAGATGACAAAATACGATAATAGAATATTTAGAATGTTAGACAGCAAGGAATATCTTTATTTTTTTCTCTCTTTTGTTATTTGATATTATATCTATAAAGTGTTTATAGGATAGATCTGGTATGATTATATGATTTGTTATAGAATAAACTGTTTAAAGTATTGTTATTTCATAAAGCATGAATGATTAAAAGTATAGTCAAATGATTTTTTAATAGCGATATTAGGATATATAATTTGGATTGACAATATGAGTTGTTATGCAATATAACTGTAATTGAGACTACGAAATGAATGCACAAAACTGATGAACCAACCGACACACTGTATGTACATAAGAGAGTTGATGTTTTTATGTTTTTTTTTGTTTTGTTTGTTTGTAGAAAATCAATAAAATTATTTAAAAAAAAAAACTCTCTGCTAAGCCTCGGTCATTCCTTTTTCTGGACCTGGCATAAGTAGAGCTTCCAAGAAGAAGTGGTGACCATTTCAGACCTTTGGAACAGCCTCCCACCTGAAATCAGAGGAATTCCTACCATTTTAACTTTCTGGTAGGCTGTAAAGACATAACTACCCTCCCCCTAGGCATTGGACCTGGGTGAGGATTGAGCTGTAAGGAAGTTTAGTATGGCCTGGAGGGAGGGTGCTTTGTTTTTAGCTATGTTTTATAAATTGCTGTGAATTATATAGAGTCATTGTATGACATAGGTGGCCATATAAATTATATAAACAAATAAACAAGCAAACAAATAAAATAAAATGCATTTATCTCTCAGAATTATCAGGCCAGGAGCTCATCCCAGATACTTCTTTCAATCAATGACAAAGTCTCAGACTTCTCTGGAGACATAACCAAATTCTGGATAATAAAATAAGCAAGGGACATGGAATCTCAAGGTTTTGATAGAATTGTGGCTAATGCAGTTATTATCACTAGAGGTACAATAGTGTGTGCCAAACTACATGATGTTTAACAGTTTAGTCTGAAATAGTTTAATTGTTGTGCCAGCATAGTTATTACCCTTACAGTTTGAACATTTGATTGCATTTGTAGCCTTTTGAGACCATTTTGTAAGATTACCAGATAACACTACAGCACTAATGCAAATAAGCTGTGATGAAACTTGACTGGGGCCAAAGTGAAGATGACAATATCATCAGCATATAGAGAAGTGTGAATTGATATGTAAGGCAAAGTCAGAGTGGGGAATGGATTCATATTTGATGAAAATTTGTAGAATGTCATTTATGTAAAAGTTGAGAAATAAAGGAGTGGAATATCCTTGATTAAATTCCTTTAAAGTCAAAATGGAAGCCCTCAGCTCATGATTATTCATGCATTTGACATGCATAAAGGTGTTTTCCTGAAGCAACATGATTGTTTAAAGAAGGTGGCTATCAACAGATGGCTATTTTTCTCCACACCCTCCACAAAACAAAGAAAAATCTTAAAGCATCATTTTTACTTGCTTGAGATATTAAGATATTTTTTTTACAAATCCTTACCATTGTAGAAGATATGATGTTGGCATTAAGAACATATAATTCAATCTTGGAATATCATCTCATAATGACTGTTTTTCTGTTATGTCAAACTGAACAGAATGTTGGAAAGAAATAATGTAAATGCACTCAGGACTGTGTTCAACTCTCTATTTAGCCAACAGCAGGATCACTCCAAAAACTTAATAGAACATAACAAAATTTGGTACAGTGAAAAAGCTGGCAAAAGAAAAATTGAGTTTTAAAATGGACTGGATTTAGTTTGTGACAATGGGGAAAAAATCCACAATAAATTCTACTGCATCCCTATGGGTTAGAATGCTATTGGCTGGTTTGTTTTCCCCCCTCCTCTGCCCCCCTGCTATGACCCAAAGTGACACATGTGCAGCCTACCCTTTGCTACTTCATTATACAGAGGAAAATCTAGACACCTCCTATGGCCACTGCTAGTTAAAAGATTTGAAAGAATTCAAGAAGCTGTGCTATGCATGGTTTCCTTAACACGGCAGCATGGAGGAAATGAAAACTATCTCAAACCATATTCATATTGCATTGCATACGAAGTTACATATGCCTTAAGGAACCACAGAGAATTGCATAATATCACTTTCAGTTTGGAAGAAGGTTAGAGGATTGAAATTACAAGAACTTAGAGTAGATATTTACTTAATTCTTTATTATGTAGAGATATGAATGCAGGAGTCTTGACTTTTTATCTATCTCTAAAATCAGGGTAATACTAGCAGGCTGTGTATATTAGTTTCAAGATTTCACTGAAGTTCATCGATGAAGTTCATCGTTACTGACTGGAGGTTCTAGCAGGGTAAGAGCAAGTCTCACATATCTTCAACCAAAGATCAGTGCATTCTTTCTATCTGGGATGGAATTCCTCTTTCATTGAGCACAAAACATCATGGGCTGTTCCCTGATACCACTAGATGACATTGCTAGGCTTCTCTTCACTCTTCTAAAGCTTGCTGCTTTAGAAGAGTGAGGAAAATTCTCAGGGATGACTCACATCCCGGTCAGCACTTCTTCACTCTCCTACCATTGGGTAGAAGATGTAGAAGCATAGCCAGTTGCACCAACAGGCTGAAGGACAGTTTCTACCTGTGGGCTGTCAGACTTCTGAACGGAAAATAACTTCATGTCAACATAGTATGATAGACTTGCAGGGCTGGCAACAAGGTCACATAGTGTAATAAGATAGGGACAGGGTTAAAGACTTCTGTCCTCACTGTGAGTTGTATTGGGGCGGGGGTGCATGAAGGAAGTCTCAGCCAATCTCATTATACACATGTTGTACTCTGACAATAAAGGTAGTAATAATAATCGAGCTCGCATATGGAGCTTTGAGGAAGGACGGGACATCAGCCAGAACAGCCAAATAAGCAACCCTACCAATCAATGGGGTAACAGATATAACAGCCATATCCAGTAACTGGCTTTTTCTATATGTGCTATCATTCTTTTGTTTCTTTTTTCTGTGTTTTTAATGATTTTTTTAAAAAAACTTCTTTATATTTCTTTTTTATAGATTAGAACACTAAAAGAAAACCCAGCTGACTCTCAGTGACACTAAAGATCTAAAACATATGCAAGTTTCTTTTTAAGAAAAGAATGAAGAGGGGAGGGAGGGAGGGAGGAAGGAAGGAAGGAAGGAAAGAAGGAAGGAATCCACTTCAGTTACACCCATTGGTCAATACTATGGGATTCCAGAAAAAAAAGTGAATCCCATGTCTTCCAAACCTTGTTTTCCCACATTCCCAAGGAATAGATTGTGTCTAGCTAGAGGTGTCAGCATATGGGAAGAAAAGTTTACAATAGCAAGCATCCCTCCTTAATTGCTGATAAATATGATTTGGAACAGAAAAGTCATAGTTCTGCAGCTTCAGGCAGGGATGAACCAGGCAGGATGTTTCTCTGAGTCACAGGTCACTGCTCCCAGTTCTTCTCCATTACAACTCCAAGATAATTATTTCAGTACAGCTAAAGGTACAAATTGGCCTGTTATTCTTAAACAGAGCAGCAGATTCCGATTTCAGAGTCTCAAATTCAGATTTGAGGCAGGATATCAATCCAAACTATTATTTAAATGAACAGATTATGGTCCTAACCAGCATATATTCTGAAACAATGTTGCCAGTTTGCTAAAACTAAGCAAACTTTAGGCTGTTAAACATCTGCATGAAACATTGTTATTGATAAACAACCTGTTTTAGCATTATTATCAGAACATTCAAATAGTTTGTTCCCATGAACATGGCTGATCTATGGTATTTTTGGCAATTTCTCAGATTTTGATTAGGGTTCAGGAAAATTAATATTCATAATTACTGCAATTAAAGCAACCTCAAATTGGACTTTCTTACTGATCATTATAATTACAAGCTGCATACCAGCATAAATCTTTTCATTTTAATTTTAAGAATCAGAGGCCCACTGGTTACCTTCATATTATTAACTGTGTCAAAATAGCAACATTTGCTACTACATATTAGTATATAATACACATAATTTTCTTTCTTGTACTTTGTTACCAGTTAGTTAGACAACATACGAATTACTTGATTACTTTGAGTAATTGTATCTTAAAGTTCTGTAAGTGTAAACTTCTAAATGTAACAATATAGATTGCAAGAAAAAAGTTAATGTAATATACGATTATCAATTAACAGAATAAAGCGGGTTTTATTTGAAATCTTTTGCTAGACTTTGTACTCTGTAACACTATCTACTATGTGTGAAGGATATTTTTGTTCAGTTGAACTCAGCTAGTTGTATCATATGCAGTTTTATTTCAGAGCTTCCAAATATATTTTAGGGCACCCAGCAAATGACCATCCCCAAATGACTCTGAATATACTGCATAATAGGGTAACAATTGTGATGAGAAATAGGTAGCAATTTTCAACATTCTAATTAAATCAGAGCTATACTAATGAATGATGTGGCATTTTACACATCATTATCTTTATGGAATAGAAATGATCACACTGGAATACCTCTTCTCATTAGGAGAAATATTCATCATAAACTTTAAGAACCTCTGGAATTCATTAGTGATTTTATAATAGAATTGACACAGAAATTGCATTTTATTAGAAACTATAAATCTTATAAAACAAATAGTGAAATAAACAGCATGGTGTGAAGAATTATATTATACCTTGTCAGCTTATTTGTCAAACTAGCTTTCTACCAACTCATTCATTATTTCTATCAGCATGCTCATGAATTATTTCAATGTTTTGGCTTAGATTTATATCCATTCAAGGATTTCCTGGTCTATGTCACTAAGCAAATAAATAATCGAGCTACTGTCAATAATAAACTAGAAGAAAGGAAGTCATTTCTTTATAACTTTTCTCTTTTTGTTTTCATTTTTTTTTCCTTTTCTTTCTTTTTTCTTTTCTATTTCTTTTTTCACTCACTATTATTTTTGTTTACTATCTTTATTTTATCTTATAGTTTTGACTTTGTTAAAAATTACTGTATTAAAGATTATTGGAAGAGACATAGGAGGAGAATGGGAAGAGGGAAGGAGGGAGGAGGTGTCAAGTCATGAAAGCAACATTACACTCCCAAGTGAGTTTTTTTCTCATGAGGAAATTTCTTCTTTAGATATGTTTTAATTATTAATCCTAAACTTTAATCACCTATTTTTTTTTCCTTAGGGTTTTAGATTTTAGGTCTGCATATCAACCTGTACTTCCCAAAAATCTTGCCTCAGTTTTTAACATCAGTGCAGGCTGCATACACTCACGATCTAATGTCCAATATCTGATCATCCCTGCAAATTATATAATTATATAAAATATTCATTCACCAGAATAGAAAGTAAGATAGCAAGGAAAAAAGGAAACAATATACACAATGAGAAAACAACAAGCAAAGTACCAGCAGCACAATAGAAGCAACAAGAGCCTTTTCTTATAAGCCACAGTTCGTTCCTTCCTTCCTTCCTTCCTTCCTTCCTTCCTTCCTTCCTTCCTTCCTTCCTTCCTTCCTTCCTTCTTATTTATTTTTTATTAGACTTACCATATATGCTGATCATCTCCTAATTAGACAGTTCTGAGTATGAGAATACAGTATTGTTATATTCTGATCAACAGATTTTCTTCTTTATGTCAATATGAGAGGTTTTTAAAAGTATATTTCATTAAGTTTCTATTATTACAACTCAAACATCATTGCAACAGCATTTTTGACATCTCTACAAGTTCTTATCTTATCTAACTTAGCACATTATATTTACATTTATCTAACATTGATTAATAACTTTATCCATAATTATTATTCTTATATATTCTACATGTTTACAATTCATTTTCTTAAGGTCTCTTACAGGTTAATTTCCTATCTTATTTCTTGTTTCTGTTTGTTACCCAGTCATACCATTTATTCCAAATTTAAAAATATGAGAGTTTTGTTATCTGTCTAATGTTCTAAATTTCCCTGTCATAGAAAAGAAAGAAACATGCAATGTCTCAAAGAGCTTTTTTTGTTTTTGTTTTAAATGTTCCCATAACACATGTCAGGTCAGTGTGGATAGGGAAGGAGGATTATTGTTAATTTTAAGTCAGAACAGATCAAATTATGCTCTGGTTTAAATTTATTTTTATTATGCCAATTATGTCATAGAACACCTAACCCAAATAAATTAATATGTCTATCTATCTAATATTTTGGGAAGAAAAAAACTGGAGAAAAAGAGTGGTCCCCCAAAATCAAATTTTTCTATTGCAGAAATCACTGAAGCTTGGCTGCAGGGATCACAAATCCCAAACCAAGTTGCATTAGTAAAGTCATACCTTACTGCTGCATGACTAGGAAGGGGGATGGAAGGATTGTTGCAAGGACTTCTGGAATCATAACCACTTCTTGAAAAAAGTGAGTGATCACCAAGTGATTTTACTTTTTTTAAAAAAATAGCATGCTTTTGTGTTGCTACAACTACCAGAAAGGGATTGAGCTTTTTGTGAAAAGAGGGTTGTTGAATAAAAGAAAAAGACAGAACATGGAGAAAACAACACAGTTGCTTTCTCTGCTCTATCTTATATATTTTGCCTTTGTATAAATTATAATATAGGAACTTTCCATAAAAAAAAAACAATGTTCTTTTGTCAGAGATATCTTTGAAAAGAACACCTTTTAAAAATTATAACTCTGGCTATTAAGTAATGCAATGTTATATTTGTGGCAATATGTTATAATAAAGTTTAAAATTATATATATATATTTGTTTTCTGATATATTTGTTTTCCAATATATATATATATATCTTTGGTTATTTGGGTTTTCTCCCACATAAGATTGGAAATATCTAGGCAACATTTCGATGAAGTCTCATTCATCATCTTTAGGCTTGTGTCTTCAGCTCTGTGCTTCTCACTGTGAGAAGCACAGAGCTGAAGACACAAGCCTGAAGATGATGAATGAGACTTCATCGAAACATTGCCTAGATACTTCCAATCTTACATGGGAGAAAACCTGAATAACCAAAGATCCACATACAAATACCCGCGAGAACCTCAGAGAATATATATATATATTCGTGTATTTTTCCACGTCATTATAGTTGTGCTTTTAAAGATGTAGCAAAGTTTCGGCAGAATCTCATCTGCCATCATCAGGCTTCTGTTTTGTGTTCATCTGTGAGTTAGACTTTCACAGCCGTTTCAGTTTTAAATTTGGAGCTAACCTACTGCTGTGCCAGAATGGTTTTTTCTTCATCCTGATTGGTTGGGAGTCTTGGTCTGTGTTTATTGGTCTTGGAATTTTCTGTGTTCTGCTTGACTGGTGTTTCTAATATCTTCTGTCTGTTTTGTGGCTTTTTTTGTCTTGATTGGCTAGCAACATTGTGTTCCTGTGTTGGAGGCTTTTAGTGCAGCTTGGCTCTGAGTAAATGGACAGCTATCATTTATTAGGAAGCTAGGTTTTATCTGGGTGCCTGGTTGGGGTATGTTTGAGCTGGAGGTATCAGGGGGGAATCTGTTTGTGCCCAGGTGTTTGCCTGGCTTGTGGTGTGGAGATTGTTTTGTTTGTGAGTGCAGGCTTCCAAATAATTGACAGTCTGGTAGAATCATCTCTTCTATTTATGCTTTCAGGTCTTTTTTTCAATCTCTATGGCTTCTCTGATAATTCTGTGGCAGGGGTTTTCTATAGTGGTTTGGGTAATGGTGCCATTGAAGTTGATGCTATGACCTGTTGCTTTCATTTGTTGGACTAGTGAGGAAGTGTGTTCCAGCTTTTTTACTGCATTTTTTAAAAAAATTTATTGGTTTTTAGAGACAAACAAAAACATAAAAACATCCAACTTTCTTTCATAAATATACAAGCAGTGTGTCGGTTGGTTTACAAATTTTTTTGTGCATCCATTTCATAGTCTCAATTACAGTTACATTGCATAATAACTCATATTATCAATCAAAAATTGAATACCCTAGTATCACTATCAGTCAGTCATTTGACTATAATTTTATTCATTCATACTTTGCGAGATAACTATAATTTACTTAGTTTATTATATAACAATTCATATAATAGTTTATTATATACAATTCACAAATCTATCCTAAAAACATTTTGTAAATATAATAACAAAAAAAGAAATACATCTTTATATATTCATTATTTTCTAAAATTCTAAGTATTCTATTATTGTATTTTATTATCTAACCATTGATAGAAAAGGTCCCAGATTTTATAAAAAAATTTATCCTCTTGTTCTCTAATTTCAAAAGTCAATCTACTCATTTCAGCACATTGCAATATTTTCTTAATAATTTCCTCCTGTAATGGTATTTTCTCATTTTTCCAATTTTTAGCAAATACAATCCCAGCCACTGTTAATACATTTACAATCAAATATTTTAAATCTTTAGTCTATGTATCAGGTAAAATTCCCAATAAAAAAATCTCTGGTTTCAAGTCTATATATTTCTTTGTCATTTTTTCCAACGACATGCGTATTTTAGTCCAATATTTCCTAGCATCCTTACAAGTCTACCACATATGGTAATATGAGCCAGGTATCTGATGACATTTCCAACATTTTTCAGATTTGTTCTTGAACATTCTTGCTATTCTTGTCAGGGGAAAATGCCACCTGTAAAACATCTTATACAAAATTTCTTTATATGCTGTTGACATTGTCATTTTATAATTTTGAGACTACAATTTTTGCCATTTCTCTAAATCAATCCCATATCCAAAATTCTTCCCCCAAGCAATCATAGTTTCTTTGACTTGTTCTTCCTCTAGTTTAGTTTTCAATAAATAACCGTATAATTTTTTAATCACCTTCTCATCAGTACCCATCAGGATCTTATCTAAGTCAGTCAATTTGCCATAAAATCCTTCTGTTTTGAAATCTTCATCATACCTTGAATGTATTTGCGCATATGAAAACCAATTCATCTTTATACCTTGTTCCTCTAGATTTTGCATCGATTTAAGTTCACCCTTTTCATCCAATATTTCCCCATATCTAACTGTTTGTTCCTTCTTATATATTATAGGATAGGAAAATGCTTCAATGGTCGATAACCAGACTGGAATTTTCAAATAACATTGTCTTTTAATCTTCTCCCAATTTAACGACAAAGACTCCCCTATATGATGTCTTCTAAAATAGCCATGGGTTTTAGTTCCCTTATACCATAGAAAAGCATGCACCCCAACAGCAAATCATGTCCTTCTAATGTCAACAATCTAGTATTTCTTAATGTTATCCATTCCTTAGCCCACATCAAATTTGTAGCTTGGTAATACAACTCCCAATTATGCAAACCAAATCCTCCTCTAATTCTAGCATCTTGCAAAAGTTTTAACTTTATTCTTGCTTTCTTACCTTGCCATATATATTTCAAGACAATTTTATTTAAATCTTCAAAATAGTCCCTTCCAAGTCTAATTGGTATTGTTTGAAAAAGGTGTAAAATTCTGGGTAGAATATTCATCTTGATTGTTGAGATTCTCCCTATTAATGACAATTGTAAATTTTCCCATTTCGTCAAATCTGATGCTATCTGTTGTTTAAGTTGAATGTAATTGTTCTCTTTTAATGTACTACATCTTGCTGTCAAATGTATCCCCAAGTACTTGACTTTGTTCGTGACTTGAATTTTCAATAGATCTGCCAGTTCCTTTTTTTGTCTTAGTAGTATATTCTTTGTCAAGATCTTTGTTTTATCTTTATTTAATTTCAAACCAACCACCTTACCATATACCTCTATCTTTTCCAATAATTTTGGTGCTGTTTCTAAAGGATCTTCTAATATAAAAGCCAAATTGTCCGCAAGGGCTTGCAATTTAAATTCTTCTTTTTTAATTTTCATTTCTTTTATACTCTTATCATCTCTGATATTTCTATTCAACACTTCCAAAGTTAATACAAATAGCAAAGGTGATAGTGGGCATCCTTGTCTTGTACCTTTTCTTATATTGATGGAAGTATCAAAAATTACTCTAATTATCCTTAATTTGTCTCTTTGGCAGAAATCTATTTTGGTCAGGATGAATGAAGTTATTTAAGTATTTTTTAAGTCTTTCTGCCAAAATTGAAGCAAAAATGTTATAGTCTGCATTTAGTAAAGAAATAGGTCTATAGTTTTTAATTTGCAGTGGATCAGCCTCTTCTTTTGGAATAAGTGTAATATAGACTTCTGACCATGTTTTAGGTATCTTCTTCTTTAACATAACTTTATTTATGACTTCTAGCAATGGAAGGCTCAACAATTCTTGTAGTGTAGCTTTTTTACAGCATTTTTGTGTTCATCCAGGCAGGCGCTTATTCTTCTATTGGTCTGTCCAACGTATGTGGCAGGGCATGATGCACAGGGGATTTCATATATGCCTTGGTTTTCCAGGTCAATTTTATCTTTGGGGTTTCTTAGGATGGCTGCTATTTTTCTGTCTGTTTTCAAGGCAGTCTTGATGTGATGCCTGTGTAGTATCTTACTGATTTTGTCTGTGGTACCTCTTATGTAGGGCAGGACAGCTGGAAGAGACCTAGAACATGAACAGACTTATGGAACAGCTGTCCTGCTCTACATAAGAGGTACCACATCCTGTTTATTCATGTTATGGGGTTGTTTCTCTATTTCAATGGCTTCCCTGATTATTCTCTTGTTGAAGTGTTCAGTATTGGAGATTAATTTGGTTCCTTCCCCACCAGTATTTATAGAGCAACCTCCCCACCAGTATTTATAGAGAGACGGCAGCTCCGATCACGCTTTGATCACATAAGCATGAAGCCAAAAACACCAGCCTGAAGATGGCAAGTGGGACCTTGTCGAAATGTCGCCAAGATACTCTCAATCTTACATGGGAAAAGACCCGAACATGCCAAGACTTGCATACCTGTACCCATGAAAATCTACAAACACACACACATTAGATTTATCAATTTCTACAAAATTGCATTGTATTATATTAACACATTCTAAATAAAAGGTTTGGGGCTTATGTGTTGGTATTTGCTATTACTTCTCTCTATCTCTCTTATGTTAAGGAGATATTTATTTTACTCTGATCCAAAAGATAAACAATTAAATCACACATGTTACAGTTTTATTTTCTCCTTTTTGCTTGCTATGTTTATTTTTCATTTGGTAATATGAACATAAATCAATGAGTCAAGATATATTTTTAAAACTGTGTTTTATATTAAGCACAGCTTCTTAGGAATCAACAAATAATTATTTTATAAGAAGGCCTCACTCTATAAAGCTGCATTAAAGAAATATATGGAAACTTGTCAGTGGTTTGCAAAATAAAATAATAAAATAATAATTTATTATTTTATTGTTCAAATACATATGATTTTCAGGATAACAGATGACATATTTTGATTGAGTATAAAATGAATGTGTTGTAAAAAGAAATAAATATTATGTGAAGTGCCCTTTCAGGAATTTTCATTGTGAAGAGAGGAAAATATTCATGAAATTTAAACTGTAGTGATCATTAAAGCTTTTGTTCAGTGCCATTCCGAGGAGAGTAAATAGATAGTGACTGCTTAGCAATCACAACTGGAAATGGCAACTCCATTGCTAAGCAAAACATCACATTACCCTAACAGGCTTATGATACCACTTCCCGTTTGGTCTTTAACAAGTCACCATTGGTTCTAAGTGAGACATCACATGACCACAACTTGCTATCTTACTTTTGGCTCGTCCATTAACTTTGCTTAGTAAAAGCTAGTGATGAAGTGGGCAAACACTGAACACATCACTTTGGTACATTGAATGCTAGGACAGGTCATACATTTTTTTCAGTACCATTGCAACTTTGAATGGTCACTAAACAAGGCAGTTATAAACCCTTGTATATGCAAAAACTCAAGTGCAGATAAACAGAGACAGCCTTAAAAAAATAATGTGAGGCTTCCAAAAGATGGTCCTGTTTTAATGCTTTTAATGCTTTAAAAATGTGCTTACATTGCACTAACATGTTTTTAAGCATTTCTTTCACCTTGTACAACCTCATTACTTTGTGTTACTATAGGGAAACATTAAATTCATTGATTCTAACTCTCTAGTTATCCATATTTTTCTTAGCTCTGAATTCCATATTGACTCATGCAGTAATGAATCAACAAGTTTCGGTACATGCCAGGCCCCAAGGCTTCAAGGCCTCACGTAGGCTGAAACAAGGAACATCAATCAGTATTAGGAACAAGGAACATCAATCAGCAACACGTCACCATGGGCTGCAAGCGTTGATTGGCTACTTTGTACCTACTAAAACTGACCATATAGTGCTATGATTTGATGCTACTATGTGTCCACTAATATTTCTGCTCATGTAACATAATGATTGGATAGAATTCACCGCTTGTGACATATTACTATGTGTTTTTAATAAAAGAGCTTCCCGAGCTCGTGATCGGGGCAGCTCACCCGAGATAGAACCAGCCTGGTGTCTTTCTTGATGCATTCGACCACCCAGTGAGAAGCCTTCCAAATGCGGAGCAAAGCCGCATCTGGTGACCCCGACGTGATCCGTTAAAAGAAAGGGGTGCGTCTATCTTCGACTGCTTATCTCACCCGGCTGGACGAGCCAGTTGCAACTCAGACGCCATCTCGTGTCATGGATCCCTCCCCAGGAATCTTCCCTAAAGAAGACATCCTCCCTTCAGGTGAGTATGGGCAGAAAGTTCTCCAAAGCGCAGATAGCACATTTGCAGGAATTAAGAGAATTAACGAAGAGCTCAATTATTATTCTTAGGAATCAGGGCAAAACGCTCCCAGTTCGAACTAAAAAGGACCTTATCACCCTTTTAACTTACATTTACACACAATGTCCAGCTTATCCGGAGAAAGGGTCCTTGAAAGTCTCCACATGGCAACATTCGGGTGACTATTTTCATAATACTCCCAGGGTTCCGCCAAAGATTCTGACCACATGGAGAATAGTCATGGAATGTTTAAAAATCCATGGTTTAGCACTTACCAAAGCCCCCTCCCCTAAGGAGGGTCCTCCTCCTTATACAGCTGAAACCAAAACAAAGGACGCTCTCCTGTTAGAAGCTTCCTCCCCCACTGCTCCTGAACCCATAAATCCTCCTAACTCAAATCCAGCGGAGGATCAAACACCCATGGGAGCGATCGCACAAGCCATGGCATAGGGACGCAAGGAGGGCTCTCTTACCCTGGAAGAGCTCTCTCTTTGTCCGTTGAATATATAGGGGATGGAGCCAGAAATGTGGTGCCTAGACTTGAACCTTTACCCATGAAATTAATCAAAGATTAAAACAATTGGGTTAGTACCATCCTTGAGCACGGTGGTGTGGTTTAGGTAATAAAGTTTTCCCTCCCCCTCAGGATCAGATCTGCCAGAGGTTCTTGGAAGTCCAGCCCATAAGGTAACATTGAGATGTACAGCCATCTTGGGATTGTAGCAAATGGTTTTTGAGATTTAAAACAAGCCATGGCCATGTACAGCATCCAGGCACCATATGTCAGAGGTTTCATTAACACCATCAGCTCCTCCTTTTTTATGTTACCCCAAGATTGGAAAGATCTTTTCCGTATGGTACTGACAGGACCACAGTATGTTGTTTGGGAGTCAGACTTTCGTGCTGAAGCTGAAAAATTTGCTCGCTGTTAGGGATACACACCCTAGCAGAACATGCAACGGCAGTCTAGCAGGCAGGCAAATGATGTGCGATAAACGTTGTTGTAGTTTACACTCAGTAAGACAGATACACTGCCAGTTAAATAGTTTTTTATTCCAGCAAGAGTTATAGCATAGTCAAAAACAGTCCATATGTTATACACTTGGTCAGTCCATCCAGGGATTAATCAGTTGCAAAGTCCAGTGTTGAAAATAGAGGTCAGTAAACTTACAAATAATCAGTTCAGCAATATATCTCTTTTGCAGTCAGAGATATGAAGAAAATCAAACCCCCTTTCTTCGTTTCAGCAACAGCAGGGAAAACACACAGTAATCACCATCAATCCAACATTGTCAGCTACTACAGTAAAAGCCAGCAAACAGTGAGCTCTCTTGCTCCCTCGTATGGTGATTTTACAACTGCACCCAAAATACATGTTTTGCAGTTAAAGTGATACATACACTTAAACTCACTAACATAGTTTATATATTATTTTTACCCAAACTAAGTGAGGTAACCAATGTTATCCCTAACACCCGCGATCATGGCACAGCCATGAGAGCAGATCAAATATTCAGTATGGGCCGATTTGCGGACTTATCAACTCAGGCGGCTCTCCCACAACATACCCTTGCCCTTATCAGTATCATAGCGGTCAAAGCCCTTGACAAAGTTGATTATCCTACCTCTGGCATCGTAGGATCTTTTTCAAAAATTACTCAAGGCTCACATCAGCCTTATGCTGAGTTCATAGAGGAACTTCAGAAAGCCATTCACAGACAAATCTTGAATGAAGAAGACCATAAAGAGCTTCTGTTGAAACTGGCTGTTGAAAATGCAAATGAAGATTGCAAGAGGATTCTGCAGCCTCTATCGACCTGAGGGAGGGCTTCCCTCTTGGACTATCTAAAGGCTGGCAGAATCGTGGGAACTGTCTCCTACAATATGGAGCATCTGGCCATGGCCTTGCAGCAAGCAAATTATCAAAACAGGCCAGCCGGAAACTGCTTCAATTGTGGGAAGCCAGGCCATTTCAAAGCACAATGCAGAGCCAGAGACAATACACAAAACAACACCAAACCTAAAACAATATGCCCAAGGTGCAAGAAAGGGTACCACTGGGCAAACCAGTGTCCCAGCAACATTCCTCAGCCACAGGGAAACTAGAAAGGGGGCGATCAGCCAGCCCTGTTTCAAAGGCTGACTCCATATCTTTCCAACTAATTGCCTCCGAAGATATGGAGATTGACATTCCAGGCACTGTTTACTTTCTTCCCACATGCCTGAAAATGATCCCTTCTGCCATGACGCCCCTCATAATTTATCCCATCCGGGACCTCATGGCAAAAGGAATCATTGCTTCTACGTTTCTGAGAGATTCTGACGACTTTTCCTCAGTGGCCATGGCAGTAATTGGAAATACTCCCACAAAATTTAGCAAGGGAGAATTAGTAGCAACCGCTATTCTGGTACCTGTTAAAATGGCTGATGCATGGGCATTTACTGTCCATCCGACAGTGGAACAAGCCAGGCCTGTGTTACAATTCACAATCTGTAACAAAGTCTTTTCGGGTCTCTTAGATACTGGAGCTGATATAAGTGTCATCCGAATGGCTGAGTGGCTGGACGATTGGCCTTTGGAAACTGCCCCAGCCATTCGGGGAGTGGGAGGAGTTCAGCATGCCCACCGTAGCAAACACTGGCTACCGGTGAGTTCCTCTGATATTTCTCGCACTGCCTACCTCCAACCCTTGGTTCTTCCGCTACATATTAACCTGTGGGGCCGTGATCTTATGTCTCAACTTAATGCAAAACTCATTATTGATTAATGGAAACTTTTGCTAGAACTCCACTGTGACTACAATTAAAAACCACAGAACCTGTTTGGGTAGATCAGTGCCCCCTCACAATAGACAAACTAGAGGCCCTGCAATCACTTATCCAGGACCAAATTGTCAAAGGGCACGTTGAACCATCTGTCAGCCATATAATGAAAAAGAAAAAATCAGGAAAATGGAGGCTATTGCAGGATCTATGAGCCGTGAACACTATAATAAAACCAATGGGGGTGCTACAATGTGGTCTCCCAAATCCCAACATCATCCCTGAAAAATTTGATCTCATGATCATTGATTTAAAAGATTGCTTTTTTTCCTATCCCTTTGCATGAACAAGATCGTGCCTTATTCGCTTTCAAATTGCCTCGCTTAAACAACTCCTCTCCCTCCTCCCACTTTCAGTGGAAAGTCCTACCCCAAGGTATGCTCAATAGCCCCACCATGTGTCAACACTATGTCAATAATGTCTTGCTACCCTATCATTCTGCTTTTCCACAATTTCTGATGTATCATTACATGGATGATATCCTTGTTGCCGTTCCTTGGCCACCAAGTATGGTGTTCACTTCATTTTCTTTCCTGAAAGCCGTTCTTGCAAAAGGAGGCTTGCACATAGCACCTGAAAAGGTACAGGTACTAACTCCATATGCATATCTGGGCTATAAAATGCTTTCTGCTACTGCCTATCCTTCACTTCCCTCTCTGTCTCTGCCTTCTCAACCCACCCTGGTTCAACTTCAGCAATATCTGGGTTCCATTAACTGGGCTCGACCTTTCCTGTCTTTAACCACTGATATTCTTTCTCCATTGTTCGAAGCCCTTACCTGGAGAAAAAAGCCTGCTGACATAATATCCTTGCAGCAACCTCAGCTTCAAGCAATAACTCAAATAGAAGAGAATATCCAAAAAATATCGGTAGACAGAGCTTCTGCCAATACTCCTCTAGATATGGTCATTTTAGCCACCCCGAGGCTTATGACCGCAGCAGTAATTCAAAAGGACCAAAAACTCCACATCATAGAGTGGATCCATCTTTCCCATATGCCACGATGCTCCATCACTTCCAAATCAGCTCAATTGGCTCATTTGATCACAAAAGGCAGGAGTCGTGCAAAATTACTTATGGGAATAGATGTCTCCACACTTTTCATCCCTTTTTCGCTACAAATATGGGAATCTCTATTCCAAAACTCCCAGGAAATTCAGTTTGCCTTAGCTGATTGGCCTGGACTAGTTTCCTGCCACCCGCCCGCTGATCCACGTTTTCAAATCATTCGGACAATACCCATCTCTTTCTCCTCTCCCATCAGCAAAAGGCCTTTGGTCAATGTCTTGACTATATTTGCTGATGGCAGTAGGGAATGAGGGGCATGCGCTTGGCAAAGGAATGGGGTGTGGCACACTAAAACCACCCCTGTGCAAACATCACCACAAAGGGCTGAGCTTGCTGCAACCATATTAGTCCTCCAGAATTTTAACAAACCCCTCAACTTGATCTCAGACAGCCTATATGTTACTCAAATAGTCTCTACTATTCATGATTCTTACCTCTCTCCCGCTATTGATAAAAACCTTCTCTCTCTTTTTGTTATATTGCAACACCTTGTTGCACAGCGTCAGCACCCCTTCTTTGTAGCACACATCCGCAGCCACCAACCCTTCCCAGGAATTCTGCAGGAAGGCAATGATGTGGCTGATCAAGCGGCTGCAGGCATCATGACCTCACACACATTAACTCCTTGGGAGACCCATTCATATTTCCATCAAAACACTAAAGCTCTCATGAAACATTTCAACCTCACTATGGCCGAAGCCTCAGCCATTAGACAGCAGTGCCCCACCTGCAGTCAACAAGCCCATTCCATTCCCTTAGGGGTAAATCCCCGCGGGTTGAAAACTTATGAAATATGGTAGATGGACGTTACTCAGTTTCCTCCATTTGCCCCCTGGAAGTATCTGCATGTCACAATTGATACTTATTCAGGGTTTATAATGGCAACCCCACAAAGAGGAGAAGCCTCCAAACATGTCATCAACCATTGCATTCGCACCTTTGCATCGTTGGGATGCCCAAATGAAATAAAAACAGATAATGGTTCCGCATACACTAGCACAGCCATGTCAGAATTTTGCGCTGTGACAAATTACCCACAAATTTGGGATCCTTTAAAACAGCCAAGGACAAGCCCTGGTAGAAAGAACCAACCTAATGCTAAAAACAGCATTAGAACGACATTTGATCAAAGGGAAAAAAGCCCTTGGCCTCCCGGCGATGCAAGACACCCTTAATCTCTGTCTTTATACACTTAACTTCCTCAATCTCTCCGGCACCCCTGCTACAACAGCAGCGGAGTGACATTTTTCTTCTCCCCCTTCCCCTGATTCTCCCAAACCACAGGTATACTACCACAACTGCCTACTTGGAAGGGCCCTGCTGCTCTCCTTACCTGGGATCATGGCTATGCAGCTATGCAGCTTCCAGATCGTGCGCTGTGGGTTCCTGGATGACACGTCAGACCATACCACCCCAAGGTAGAAAAATCACCACCTGCAGACATATCAACATGATTCATCTCATTGCCTTGCCGATCCTCCTCCTCCTTCTTGCTGCCCGTGCCTCCAAGGTCTCCATCCCGTCTCGAGTGACTTACTTCATTCCAGGTACTCCCCTCCTGCTGACCTGCACCGCATCTGGGGACATTTTCCCCCCACCTCAGATGGTCGACACTCCCTCAGCCATGGCTCCATATCTCCAGCAATGCTTCTTTCCAGATCAACACCTTTGAACACCCTCCTCGGACTACACTCCTCATACTTCATCCTACTGCAACTACCTATTATTGCTCCAGTCGACGCCTCTACGATTCCATATGCAACATTTATGAATCCTGGACAGTCCTCAGACCCCGTTCACCTCGTCATCATCACAGACAATTTGCAAATCAGCTTAACATTCATATCCAGGCCACCCCTTTTCTACATCGGGTTAAGAGATTGCAGAACCCCACCAGTGCATCAGATGGTTACACCCCCTGCCTGACCTAAATCACACAAGGAGGCTCCATTCAACTAACTCTCATCTACCATACCCAACAACCGCAGAAGTGCCTTCCTATGGGAAAAACTTCCAAAACAACGGGACCATGTACCATCTATGTAAGAAGAACTCAAAAACCATTTGCTACAATCCCAAGATGGCTGTATGTCTCAATGTTACCTTATGGGCAGGACTTCCAAGAACCTCTGGCAGATCTGATCCTGAGGGGGAGGGAAAACTTTATTACCTAAACCACACCACCGTGCTCAAGGATAGTACTAACCCAATTGTTTTAATCTTTGATGTTTGTGTTGCTTGTTCTAAACCAGGGGGACATTCATGCGGGTCGGTTGACTGGAAAACAACATACGCCCACAATCATAAATATTTGTGTACTACACCCATTAACTGGGCCACAGGGAACCTCAATCAATGGATCCCTTGTGGAGATTCCATCGAGTGCTCGGGTTGGTCTTGTGTCTGTGATTATACCAGGGGAGGGTACTCAGGCTGCAATCATCTGTCACATTTCAAACGAATATCAGGGTCTACCACAGACAATAAGGTAGAAATCACCATCTCCAGACAACACCCTGCCTTGGATACTTATGGTATAGGGATTGATGGCACAGGATCAGATCCGAATACTTACATTACCATAACAACCGAAATAATATATGAAGGTAAGGAAACATCATTGGGATGGTCAGTATATAATAATTTAAGGAAATTAGAAAAAGGCCCTGATACCAGTGTTATTGCAAAAAACTTGTTCATGGATATGGCAGAAAAAATTGCAAAACAACTTGCAATAACCAATTGTTTTGTCTGTGGGGGAACCATCACAGGGGAACAATGGCCGTGGCAAGCCTTAGAAGCCTCACCATCACTGTTCAATAACATGTCTTCTGTAGGAAACATAACATCTAGAACAGTTTCCATCCACTTATCTGGATAATTACCACCAATTTGATTGATAGAAACTGCTTTTCCTGAAATGGGCCTACTACAGAAGGACATCTCCTTTGTTTAGGTACATGGGATAACTCCTACTGGATTTGGACAGCACCTGACAATGCTACCACCACACCTGCAAAATTCAACACCTCCCTCCTTATCTCAATGACACAACATCTTCCCAAGAATGGATAGCCCCAAATAACATGTATTGGATTTGTGGTAACCTAGCCTATCCATCCCTTCAAGCAGATTTGCAAGGATCATGTGTATTGGGGTGGATAAGACCTTACTTTTTCCTCCTACTGATCTCCATTAAGCAAGAACTAGGCATCCCTGTGTATGAAACATTATCCCACAAGAAAAGAGACACCGACAATGCCTTTGCAAGTTTCCCCTGTCAATCAGAATACACAGGGGAAATCTGGACCTCAGAACGAATCATCTGCACTTATAGCGTTGCCACTTGGGCCCAGGACGGGTCCTGGGGGTACAGAACCTCTATATATATGATTAATAGAATTATTTGTTTACAAGCTGTTTTAGATTTATCAGGCCAACGAATAGGCAAAGCTCTAAACACTCTAGCAACTGCTACAGACAAATTACGCACAGCTGTCTACCAAAATCGCTTAGCTTTAGATTACATATTAGCCAAAGAAGGAGGGTGTGTGGTAGGTTCAATCTCACAAATTGTTGTCTTCAAATTGATAAGGTTGGCAAAATAGTAGCACAATTAACAACTGAGTTGCGACAATTCACCTATAATCCTAATCAAGTATGGCAAGGTATTGATTTTAAAAATATTTTTAGTTCCTGGTTCCCAAAACTGCCAGGATTACAAGCCATAGTAGCTTTCATAGGTATGATTGCTGCAGGATGCGTTATTCTTCCATGTGTGTTACCAATTTTTCAGTTTATTTTAAAAATTTATACACATTTCCCCTGTTTTCAAAATGAAGATTCTTGAAAGATGCTACTTTTCTTTCCCCAAAGAATTTAATTTTTAATTTTTCCAATACTTCCCAAACACTCTCTCTCCACTCTCTCCTCTCACTATGTGATCTGTAGGGGCTGATTAAACTATAACCTGGTTGCAGATCACTCTAGCTCTGATTCTTATTTCATGTACCCTTTTTAAAATGTATCTGTCTTGCACCAAGCTTTTGCTTTGCTTTGCTTAATAAAACTTTTAGGAAAGTTTTCTGTTTTGTAGGAGACAGATCCTCTGCTTTTTTTCTGCTATATATTACAGATGTCAGAAAGTCAAAATAGAAATTGAAAAATCCACAGGTATCTGGACTGAACTGTTGTTTCAATAGCAAAGCTCTAAATTAGTTCTGAAGGCTATTCTGTACATTGCATTGTAGTTACTTATTCTGCACACAGACACAGAGACCTGTATAAAAACACAAACAAAACATAGTATGTTTGATAATTCAAAATATGTTTCATAAACACTCATTGCATATGAAAAAGCAAACTAATTTTCATCAAGATAATTAACAACTTTTACTGCTAATAAAACATTTTTGAGATTCACTTCTATTCAAAAAATTGCTTTTATATTTCAATATGCCTTTCCCATTTAAAAAAAATGATCCCAAAGTTAAATTAATTGTATACCTGTTTATTTGTCTTTAATCACATAGTTTTGAATTAAATTTATTCAACTCATAATATGGTAACATTACAGTTCTTAGTTTAAAAAACACATCCTGCTTTCAGGTCAAAGCACTTACATATGCTGATTCTTTTAAAGGGAAGAACAAACATTACACATAAAATAACAGACATTACACATAAAATAACAGACATAAAATAGCAGACTCACCCATTTATTCAGTCTCTATATTCTTTCTTATGATTTGTTTCTCCCTGTTGCTTCCATAGTCTTATGAAGGAACATATTTTTACTTATACAATACTTTCATTTCCTCTTAAGATCTACTTGTTTTTAAAAGTCTTTCTAGATCAGCAATGTCTTCCTTATCAATTCACAGTGGTATGAATGAAGGAGAAATTCTTCAGTTTGTGTTTTTGATTGAATGTCTTCCTTTTGAAGCAACTGATTAATTGATTAACTGACCAATCAAGTCAGTGTCAATTCTGAGCAACTATCTATATCGGGGTCAAACTCAAGGTGATGCGGTTGGATCTGGCCTGCGGGGCCATTTTGGAAATGTAAGGGGCTGGCCCACATTGCTTTTGCTTGGTCTACCCACATCTCTTCAGCCCAGTCTACATGCATTGCTTCAACCCGGTCTACCCAAAGCAAAGAGCCAGCATGGTTTCGGCCCAGTCTACCAGTATGGAAAGAAATATTGGGCTAACATGGCTTTGGCCCTGTCTATCCAATGCAAAGAGAAAACATGCCAGCAGTTTGGGGAGTGGCATCAAGCTGTCCACGCCCACCTAGCTAGCAAGGGCCACCCAGTTGACCATGCCCAGTGAGTGGCATCAAGTTGACCATGACCACCCAGTTGGCTAAACCCATCCGGGCCCCCGAGTTCAACCACAGCCTTGATGCAGCCTTTAATGAAATTGAGTTTGACACCCTTGATCTAGATTTTCTTACTGATGATATTCCTAAACCTGGTCCATTCCAATAGTTGCTACTGTCACCGAGTACCTTGTTGCTGGTTGTTCTGTTCTTGTTTTTCCTTTCATCTTTCCCAGGATTAGAGCCATCATCAGAAAAAATGGGTCTTCTCATAACATGTCTGAAATAGGATAATACAAAGTGATCGTTTGTGCCTTAAGTGAGAACTCTGGACTGATTTGAAACAATGCTTAAATTAAAAAAAAAAAGGTTTTCTTAAAACCCTTCCAAACATTTTGATGAAGTTTTCCTGGTGAAAAATACAGTATATACTACAAGAAGAAATTATTGTATTAAGATTTCAAGAAGAAATTATTGTATTAAGAACCATTTTATGGAAATGACACCTTTTATAAAACACATTCATTAAATGCACACAAGAAATTACATGCACACATCCTGTCAACATTTTTAAAAGTTACAGTTATTTTAAAAACAGAACAAATGACCCAGAACAATGAAAGAAAAAGAAATAGAAAACAGGAATGGTTTTTGTTTCTCAATATTTGTGTTTAAACATCAGCTGCATTGGTCAAGGAAAATATACATATATAAACCAGTAGAAATTTTACTTTATAACTGAAGGTTTACTGAATAGTAGCAAACACCTGAAGTTATAAGAATTCATTAGATAAATAGGGTAGAATTCAGAAAAGCAGGGATGAGAAAGAAAATAAGGTTGGTACTCAAACTATGCAAGTATGATACCTTCTTAGATGTGTCTTCACGAATGTAAATTGCTTCTTATTAAGTGGCAGATGCTACACTACAAAAAGAAGAAACAAGCAAACTATTGCTTTACTTTACCCTAATTTCTAAAAAGAAATCATCTATTAAACCCAAAACTGAGATGACTTTCAGGTACTTGTTCCTTTCTAAGACAGTATATTCACTAATATGTAATACATCCAATCTACAAACTGTTGATACCACAAATATACCTAGTGACAGTAATGGTGATTTAGATTGCTGAAACTCATGCTTTGTTACTTTATAAAAAGCAGAATAAAAGGAAACAGACATATGTATACTTTTATGTAAATGCTGGTTTTAAGTTCATTTCATGTAAGAAATAGGTGAAAGTGACTAAAGAACTACAGATATGTCAGTAACTCAGTAATTTCAACTAAAGGCTGTTTTTGAAAATCCGAAGGGTAAAAAGTAGCATAAAATATTTCTGTGTATTTGCAATACATACATATTATTTGTCAGAGAAATTTAATCCAAAAGCACCAAAGGAAAAAGAATATATCAAAAGCATTGAAAAAAAGCACAGTATTGTGTAGCTTCAGAGCAAAATCTCAGACAAAGCTTCGGTATGAATATGGTACCAATTTTCTGAAACTAGAAAGCTTCAAAAGTTTTTGTTCATTGTGACTAAAAGACTTGTGCACTCATGCTTTCAGTGAATTATAGAGGTAAAATAGCTTAAAGCTGGAAACAGAATAGAGAATTAAAGAAGGGATCCAAGGGCAATGAATTTGGTCAAATATATCAATGTGTAAAGCTATGGCTATGGTAACCAAGCAACCAAGCTTTAAAATATTCATTTATTGCCATGGGTAAAGGTGACATATGTGACGTAATTCTCTTCTACATTCTTGGCAGAAGATCTTCTCTCAGCTGTAATCTCTAAAGCATTGCTTTAATTGCACGATAAACAAGGGAAGAATTCAGCACAGCATATGAGAAAGTACAAAGGTTCATTAAATTCTAATCCTTGCTGATACAGCATTATGGGGTCTACCATAGGTTTAAAACAATGTGACAGTATTCATTCATAAATGTCATATCCTGTGGTACATGTGGACATAGGCAATTTCTTTCAGATAACGCTGAAACATCCTAGCTTCTCTGTGCATTAAGCAGTATTGCCAAGAATTTATAAAATGGCTTATAAAGATACTTTTTTTGAAAAAATCACCTATCTGCTTAATGTAGATAGAAATCAGTGAGAAAAAATATGTAAATGATTTTAATTATCCACTTTTAAGCTTTCAGGAATTAATATAATGATAAAATGTTGAAATATTATATTTGTTTCCAAAGAAGTTTAATCTAGATGCAAGTGATATGTGAGGGACACTGAGAAGTACTTCCAGATGTCAACTATCCATGGATTTTGTGAAACACATTTCATTCCCTACATGTAATGGAACACAGCAAGGTTTTATGTCACATTACTTGCCATCTGGAATGTTTGACTTGTACTGATTTTCAACATGCAGAGTAATTCATTGATATTCGTTGAAATATGTAAAATAATTGCCCTGTTTCAAATAAGTAAATAGCATTCTAATCATGAAGAAAACTGGAATTGGGAAAGTGCATACAGCTGAAATGCAGACAGAGTTTGTCTTCAACAATTTTATAGTTGTGATCCATTTGGCAGAACGTTATTCTACATTGTCTGGCAAGAGCAATAGTTTAAGATAAGACATTCTACGTGTGAATGAATATTATATCACCATGTTATGCTTTTCCTTCAGTGTTAATTGCTAGAAAAGAACATAATGTTTTATGTAAATATATTAATAATAGAGAAAACTCAACTTTATTGTATTTTTATGCCTTTGAGCCAAACTAACTTTTCATACAGATTACAACAAAAATAATCTTGGTTTAATTTAGAACAAAAGTGTGCTTCCTGAGAAACAGTTTATCACAGACTTGAGGACATCTGATGAGAATTCTTTTAACTACTGTGTTCAATCAACTCCTCATAAATACTGCTCAGCATGGAATTGAACAGATGGGCCTATGCTGTAATTTAAAAAAAAAGGGGGGGAACCATCCAAGTCAGAAATTAGCAAGAGATGGTATAGTTAGAGGACAAACTGAGAAGATGAAGTGGTAAGATATTAGAAGTTCATTTGGAACAGGCTTAAAATAAATTTAGGGTCTTCCTTGGCAATGGTAAAGCAATTTTATTTTGAATAATTTGTGACAGATTCCAGACTGCTTCATCTGACAAAATATTGGTCTCTTGAAAGAGATGGAAAGAAACCTGTTAGCTATTTTAAAAAAGCTTATATGACTCCACAGTGAATCCCTTCACATTGCTAAGTAATCCCACATGCAAAGTAATTTTGATTTGGGATCATCAAAAAGGCCTTTGTTTTTATTAGTTTATTTAACAAGCTTTTGTTTTAACCTTTGTCTGTGAAGGAAATATGTTAAATTGTCATCTAAGTAATGAAGATAAATAAAATGAGTTCCTGATTTATGATTTGCATTCTGGAGTAAAGACATGGCCTTTGTATGACCTATGTATGATGTACAGCAGACATTACTCACACAATCTTATCATCACTGTGCAAAAATAATTTCTTCCGCAAATAATATTTTTTTAATTTATGGATTGCTGGGTAAGGATTAAAAACATGCAAGATGGCAGAAGTGATGTCATGATCCAAACCCAATCCTTTGTGGGATGCCATGTGGCTTAATACTCCCTCCCCTCCAGTGACATTTATGTGAAATCACTGGTTGAGTCTATACAGCAGTTTGGGGTTTCATATCATCAACATACTGATTATATCCAATTATATAATTTTTAACTTCAGGTTGGCCAATTCAGGCTGTCAAAGTTCTGTCTCCATACCTGGATTGGTAGGCATCCATTCTGAATCAATCCTATTACGACCAAGTAACCATGGCTGTTGGAACCATCTATATCTGGGGATTTTCCATCTCTACTCCTGAATGGAGTTGCACTTCCCAGCCAGGATAGTTTGCAATTTGGGTTTACACTCAGAGTTTAAAAAGTAAGTGCAGATGTGTCCAAGACAGCCCTTACTCAGCTTTAGCTAGTGTTCATGGTAAATCCTTTCCTGGATCAATCTGTCCTTCACTTATTCATGTTATTCTCATTTTGTAGCATGACTATTGCAGTGTTTGTCTGCGTGGGACTCCTCTTCAAGACTAATATAACTGGTCCAGAATGCAGTAATATAAGTTGTGATGGACTTACCTTGGAATGTCACCAAGGTAATGTCACTGTTCCATGAGCTGCACTGGTTGCCAGTGTATTTCTAGGTGAAATCCAAGGTATTATCTATAAAACTGTACATGGTGCACAGAGTAGCTTTTCAAGGGACCACCTGTAGAATCCCACCCCTAGAATCCCAGGGGTGGGATTCTACAGGTTTGCACCTATTCACTAGAACCAGTTATTAATATTCTAAGCAGTTCGGAGAACTGGTTGTTGGAAGAAATTAGAAGAAATGGCCTAATCCTGTAACAAAAGGCAGAAAGGAAACATTCTGGTGTTGCTTATAGAAACTGCCTCTCCATTAACCCTCTTTACATTCTAGGCAGGACTAGACTTCCTGTATCAGGAATGGACTTCTCTGGAGTTTTTTTCCCCTCCTTTGCTGGTACTTTTCTTGTGTGGAGTAACCATTCAAAGTTACAATAGCACTGAAAAAAGTGACTTATGACCATTTTTCACACTTATGACCGTTGCAGCATCCCCACAGTCATGAGTGGCCAGGTAAGGAGATATGTGTCTCAATGTGAGTGATGTTGAGTTGACCACACCCAGCCAGTCACATGACCACCAAGCCATGCCCACCAACTAAGCCAGACCCACAGAACTGGTTGTTAAAAAATTTGAATCCCACCCCTGCCTGTTTCCCATGATTTGTGATCATCCAGTAAAATCTAAGGAAGTGGGTATATACTGGAGCATTTCAATTAAATAGTATCATTTTTTAGAAGCCAGGAACAATGGCTTTTCTGTAGATATGATTTTCTATACCTGCCATCTGGAATTAGGTTTGTTCTGAGATCTCCACACTTCCAGGAAACTTGGCTATTAACCCAAGCCACAGAATAGTGTAGATGGAACTTCCCTGTGTGTGATGTTCTATATTTTCCTTTGTTGGGTTATTGTTATTGTTTTAGATTATCTTATGAGTAATTTGTAGTTATGTACAAGTTCCAGTTAACTCTGAATTTTGTCATTCTTATGTTACTCTTATTGTGAACTGCTGGAATCAGCTGGAGTTAGGTGGGATCAGAATTGTATAAATAAATAAAGCTTGCATCATGATTCCCCAATGTGCCTATTTTGACCTTTCTGCAGATAACAGTGCCTTACACTGAACTCTATTTAGAAATGTGCAAAATATCTTTATTTAAATATGTTCCAGCCTCAAAATGAGTATTCTAGGATTCAAACAAAAATCTCCATTTTGCTGAAACATGTGAGGCAACATTTGAGCATTTGAGCTTAATTGGATATTTTGTGACTTGTGGGTGGTAGTAGTTGGAATGGTATAGTAGTGGAGTGTGGAGAAGGAAGTAGTTAAGTATACAGAAAGGAAATGACTGTTTGCAGCTCCATGTTTACCAACCTGCTGGATAAGTTATTGCTATTTTTAACAAAATACTTGCTATGGAGAACTTAATTCCCAGGTGGATTTTGCATATGTATTATTTGCTTGCTTCCACAAACATAAGTCAAGTATAGGTAATCAGAATTATGGAGAGTTTTAAAAAACCTGCCCATGTTTTCATGTATTTATTTCTAATTCAAATAAATAATTGTTGGTTGAATACTATGAAAAGCTAAGATTTCATTCTTTGTATTTTATTGTTGCTGTTCTTTTATGAGTCATTTCTAATTTAAGGGTTTCAAAAAGTAATAACTCATATGGCCATCTCCTGTTGTTTTATATCGCCAGCCACTTTTCTAACAAAGGAGTCCCTGATGAGGGATTTTTCATGATATTACATATTCTTGCTTTAGATAGCTCAAGGGAAGCATTCTGTTAAATCTACTCTTCAGTCTTTCCTACAAATTTGGCTGAGACAGATTGTTCTGCTGAAGAAGAGATTATTTATTTTCCATATAATAAAGATCAGTTGATATCCTCCAGGTTGGAATAAAGCAATTATTGGTAATTATATAATCTCTATGGGATGATGTTATTCATTACTTCAAATTTTAAATCTAACAAAAATCAATTCTGCAATACATACCTTCCCAGACAAAGTAACATGAATGATGTTTAATTATTGTATTGCTATATCTTCTTAACCCATACTTGTCAATAACTGATGGAGCTAATTTATATAGTAATACATAGTTCTTGAAACACCAGATTGATTTTATTTTAAGAAAAAATTCTGTCTATAATTTAGATCTATCTCCTGAATCTACTTCTATCTCTTCAATCTAGGATGCATGAAAATAAAATTCCTATGAATGACCACATAAGTTCCTGAAGTCTAAGGATCCATATTGCAGTTGTTGATTAGAAAATAGATATAATCCATATGTGGGAGTAGAATCTTGAACATCAGAAATAAGGAAACTCAGAGGAAAAACTTTCATAATTATTGTTATGGACTAAGCCAACGCGTTAGTAACAACCCTAATAGCTTTATTTTAACAGCAGGCTCATAATCCTGCACTTCTCATTGGCCCGCGAACAGCGAGTCGTGATTGGTCGTTTCTGGCCGATCTGATTGGCTGACAGCGGGTCTCTCTGATTGGATGCTTGTTAGAGCGGTAAGCTCAAATCATTGGTTGTTTTGACAGCAGCCAGCTCTATAAAAGAGCTGCTGCTGCCCAAGTATTTTGCTCTGTTCTGAAGTCACTAATAAAGAGTTGAAGTCACAGTTCGATGTCTCGTCTCCATTCCTTGCGCCCATGCTCAGGACTTAACAATTATGTTTAAATGAAAGAGATGCAAGCATTATCCCTGAGACTGACCTTTGCCATAAATTATGATCTGCAGATGTCTTCATTATTATAAGAACTTTTTTTGCAATTGCAATAAAAGCACTTTACCTAAGCTTTTGAGTGCATTTATGTGTGTGTGTGTGTGTGTATGAGAAAACATTATACATACATATATATATTTGTATGTGGATCTTTGGTTATTCAGGTTTTCTCCCGCATAAGATTGGAAGTATCTAGGCAACGAGACTTCATCGAAACATTGCCTAGATACTTCCAATCTTACACGGGAGAAAACCCGAAAAACCAAAGATCCATATATATATATATATATATATATATATATATATATATATATATATATATATATATAGAGAGAGAGAGAGAGAGAGAGAGAGAGAGAGAGAGAGAGAGAGAGAGAGAGAGAGAGAGAGAGAGAGAATGATTGTATTGTACTCAATATAAAATTAATGTGTCCAGAGATAAAGTTCAATTTCATTGCAAAAATACACCAAAAATCTAAGTCCATTCTGTGGCAATTAAATTTTGCTAGATTGAAGAACCTATCATAAGACTGTGATTATCTGGAACATACAATCTTTCAGAATACAAGGTTTTTATCTTAAATAATGGTTTTAAATGATTATCTCTTTGCTAAAAATATGAATACCTTGATATTTGTGAGGTTCTTCATTAAGCAATATGTCAAAACTCTTTTCTCTTTCTCTCTCTCTTTCCTTCCCATTTCCTTGCAACTTGTCGCTTTGTTTCATTTCATGTAGACAGCAAAACAGATGCCCTTCATGGAAATATGCAGGAACCAGGCAAAAATCAAGGTGCAGCATTTTTTTAAAGTCTAGAAAAAGGTAACAGTTGGAATTTGAACAGTAGATCAAATTCACTGGATTATAATAAGGAAGAGGTACAGCAAAATTAAATTTTGAAGATTCCATTATTATAGCTAATATCAATAAAAAATAGTTTTAGCTTTCTTTTGCAGTTGATTTCCTAATCTAATTTACCTTGTGGGCCTGATTATTGGTAACCAATAATCAGAAGAGGTATGAGTTAATTCTACATTCTCGCTTACTACAGTCTTGATAAATATTACACACTTTGGTACTGTTCACAGTACAGTAGAGCCTCTGGTTACAACCATACTTTGTTTCATAACTTTGGTTGCAATCCAATTTGGTTGTGACCCAAACCTAATTTTGGAAATTTGGGGTTTACAAAAAAAAAAATGGTGTGGAAAGTGAAAATGCCCCCCCCCCAAAAAAAAAAATGTGAATTTTTGGTTGGAACCTGATTTGGTTGTGGCCAGAAGTATTTGTGACCAGAGGTTTTACTGTAATTAACACAAATATTTTATAGTTTTACAAAATGTCAGTGCCTTAGAATTGTAATGGATAATGGATTATATAAAACAATTCACTACAGAACTTGTACATTTAGATTCTACGTAGAACATTTTATTTTTATTTTTATTTTTTTAAACAAATTTTATTAGTTTTTACAAAACAATACACAAACAAACAAAGCATAGAATATAATAATATGAAAGATCTTTTCTGAAAAAACCAATAGAACATTTTATTTAGAGACAGAATAATTCCAAATTATCACATTTCCATACAAGCACAATTTAATATATATATTTACGTTATCTGTTCAACTTCATATCTTATCCCAATGTCTCTTTATTTCTCCCTTTCATTCTATTATTCAAATTATATTTCTTGTTAATAGAAATTTTATTGCTTTTCAAGGACAATACACAAACAAACAAAACATAAAACATAAAAACATAAAATATCTTTTCTGAAAGTTGCTTGATCCCAGGTTAAAACTCTTCGTACAGGCACAAATTTAAAAATCATATTCATTTTATATACCATTCCATATCTTATTACCATTTTCAATTTTCTATATAGCTTCTCCCCTCTTTTAACTTTCTTAGTTTTATTTTATTTATCTCATCTCAATTCAAATCATAATACTTATCATTCTTTGTCTGTTCTATTTCCAGCTATCCATTCATCTTTTCTCTTTAAACAAAACTTCTCCTGTACACTGATTGGAGTATGACGCCTTTAACTCTTTCCCCTAACTTAATAATACTTAATATAACACATAACTTGTATTGGGATTCTGTTTAGTACATTCTAAAGTTACACAATGTATTTTATAAGAGAGAAAAAACGAACAACAACAAAGGAACAAATTTATAGGTATATAATGTAGTTAAGACCACTATCAATGCCATTAAAAAACTAATCATAGATATTAATACTCATTTATATCTTAAGCATTTTATTCTAAATGCACATATAAAAACACAATCTTATGTACCTTTACAGAATCCCCTTTTCAATTAAATTTACCCATTGTCTCTAAATGAATTTTGTTTCTTTACATCTTGCTTCCCACCATTAAGGCTTCTCATCCCTTCCTTTCTTCCTTGCTTATTCTTCTCCTTGCCCTTTTTACCCCTTTGTCTCTCCAGCTCCCTTTTCTTCTTCTGCTTTCCCCCTTTCTGTTGTTTTCTAACTTTGTATCCACCTTTCACCTCATTTTTCTCTTTTTTGGTTGTTTTTTCAAGTCTTAAAGTCCCCTTTTTCTTTTTCTTTTCCTCTTTCTCCTCCTCCCCAAATAGAATCACTTGTTCATCAAAGATGGCTTCCTCTTTATCCCAGTCATCCTGCTGAGCAGTCAATTTTTCATAAGTACATACCGCCATTTCTAGAAATTGAAAAAGAGTGCCCAAAGTATCTTTCCCTTCTTGTTCTTCTTTTTTGTATTTTTGATATTCAATTTTTAGTTCGTCCACAAGAGAAGAGAATTTTTTTTTCCAAAACAACCACCCAAGTGCTTTTAATCAAGAATAATTCCCAAGAGTTCCAAAGTCACCAAACAATCCAAATAAGCTATTTCTTTTAGTACTTTTTTCTTTCTTCCATTTCTCTTTCTGGGATTGCTGTTTAATCACAAAGTTCCAATTAAAATATATCTTTTAGAAGTCTTATTAATATTTAATAGCTCTTTAGAATTCTAGGCAATCTCCTCCTTATTTTCAGACTCTGCTTCAATTTTTTTTCCTCTCCCTTCCCACTTACAGCAAAAAAGATTTTTCTTTAAATGTTCAGAAATCCATATCCCTTTAGCATTTAATTACCTCCAATGCGGTTTTCTGATTTCTCTTAGAGTTCTATCACTGTCACATTCGGAAGGAGAGTGAAAAGAAAAAAACCTTTTCCTTTAACTTCCATTTACCACTTAACACACTCTGGAAACGATTTATCTTTAGTAAATTTTAAGTTCCAGGGTACTTTCACTGTTATTTTGTCCCGGTCAGCAAAGATCACTTTCACTTCTTCACAGCTCCTCCTGCACTTTCTTTTTCTGGCTGAGCTCTTCTATGTGGCGGCCATTGCTGACCGCCGCTCAGCTGCCTTTGGAAAAGGGGATTTAGCTGGCTAGGGAAGAGAGGTGCAATATCGCTCGACCCTGCCAGACCCCCCCTGTCTTTACCAACTTCTACGGAGGTGGCTTAGCCCCGAAGCTGGATGGCTCGGGGCACTCGGGCAGTGAACACAGGCAGAAACCGCATACGGTCATGGATTTCTGCCTGCCCCAAAGTGCTGCAAACCGGAAATCCTAGATTCTACGTGGAACATTTTATCCTTCTAAGGTATTGAGAAATTCCCAGAATTTACTAGCAGTATTATCAATGAGATTAGTATTCCAGTGGTTGAAGAATGCTGAGTAGGGAAAGGGCAATTTAAAGAATATATTGTGAATTAGACAGAATAATTAATTTCTCAACAATTTTTTTCCTTTTCCTTGAGATGTAATGGATTGGTTCTATGCTATAAATATTTTTTATTTTAATTCTGGTTTGGTTGTTCAACTGTTGTGAGGTTCTCTAAGTCACACTGTGAGATGGCAGCTATTTAAGTTGAGTAACTGTATTTTAATGTCTTCCCACTAGGTTTCTGAATTATTTTGACTATTTTGTTTGTTTGTTTGTTTATTAAATGTGTATGCCACTCAGATCATTATCAAGCAACTCTGGGCAGCTTACAACATGATTAAAACAACAATATAAAATATGAAAACATTAAATACTAAAATTAACAAAATTAGCTAACATAGGAACAAGTATACAAATAGGGTGAAGGTCGAGCCTACTTTTTTAATCCAGTGATGACTTCAATATGGAATGTTCTGTATCTGATCATTGTTCAGCAACACAAATGAATCAGAAATTCAACAACTGCATTAGAAAAAAATTCAAGTTGCTCAAGGTAATGGTTTGAAATATGTTTTATATATCTAATACCGGACATCTTTTTTTTTTTTTTTTTTGTCACAACAGTGGCAAAATCTAGGATCACAATCCTGGTTTGCTTTCTTTTGTCAATTTGTGTCAAAATTTTGATATATTAGAATAATTTCTGATGCTAAATTTATCTTAGTAGCAAAAATAGTAGCACTGTAATTAAGGTATCTTTGGCAGATTTATTCAATTCAATTCATCCATGTTGAGCTAGCTAATAGGGGAAAAAAATCCAACCAAAACTGCTTACATTAAGCTGTCTCTTTGTCAGAGGAAAGAATTATCTTTTACAGCAACTTTGTTTTGCAAAGATACCAAAGTTATAAAATTGTAGTCTGTTTTGTATACCTAATACTGTATGGGTTATCATCTTTTTGTCATAATAGTGGACAAAGTTTAAGATGACAATCCTAATTTACTTCCTTTTTTCAATTTGTGTCAAGATTCTAATATATTAGAATAATTTATGATGCTAAATTTATCTTAGTACCACAAGATAATAGCACAGTAATTAAAGTTTCTTTGGCAGCTTCATTTTCTAGAGCAAGCAATTCAAGGCTGTAATTTACCCACATTGAGCTGGCTAATAGGAGAGAGGGGAGGAAAACTGATTCAAACTGCTTACATTAAGCTGTCTCTTCTTTGAAGGAAAGAACTATCTTCTATAGTTCCTTTGTTTTGCAAAGATAAAAAAGTTATAAAACTGTTGATTAAAAAACTATTTGGCATTTTATTAAGGTGAACTATAATCTATATTCAACTTTGTTTAGCACGAAGATAAGAGAATGCTATTGTTCTATTCTAATGATTTATATGTATAATATTGCCTGGATTAGTAATCTCTTTGACGATCTAGCATAGCTGTTAGTACTATTGATTGGATTCACAAATAGAACTAAACAATGATTTGCTTTATTCCTGATTTGGTGAATGAACACAATTAGCTGAGTTGACATAATATACTAAACCATAAATCAAGATTTACTGTCAATAATGACTGAGTTTATATAACTTGCTAAACCATGAGGAAAACCTTACTTTGGCTTTAGTGAGATGGGGTGGTCATGGACTGAGCCACTGTTATTTATTTATTTATTTATTTGTTTGTTTATTTAAAGTGCTTTATTGAGGGTTTTTTTTCATTTAAACATAATACCAATACTCATTAAACAGTGCTGTGACATTATATATACATTTAAGTATCCTATCTAAACTTACAATGCACAATACTTTCAAACCCTTGTGTCTATTATATACAGTATATTATTTACATATTCTATTCTTATATCTATTGTCAATGTAAATATACCATGTTTCCCATATTGCATTGTATTCCGTGTCTAGTTTCCCTTTTAGTTCCATAGTTAATTGGTCCATTTCGACGTGCTCTAAAAAAATTGTTTATTGTTAAGCCTTCAGGTGGTATGAGTTTTTCTTCCAGTACTGGGCATAGGAAATTGCTTATTTAAAACCAGAAAGTGATCTTTCATTCTTAGAGGAAATCAACTTGAGATTCTTTATTCTGAAAAATAAATTTATATTCTTAAAAAGAACTTATATCTCAGGAGAACTCATCTTAGAAGACAAATCTATTGTGTAAAATGATTGGTTTAATGGAAACCTTGAACTTTATGCATATTCTGGGAGTTTTCAAAATCAGCTAATGATGTTGTTGTTCAGTTGCTAATCGTATCTGATTCTTCATGACTACAAAGCCCATAGCTCACTAGGCTCCCCTATCCTCCATTGTCTCCTGGAGTTTCCCCAAATTTATGTTTGTAACTACTGGTACAAATGTTCAAATCCTTTGATAACAATAGAAAACCAAGACAAACACATGCCTACAATAATTAAAACAATTAATAAATTGCCTCCAGAACTTGGCAAGTGCTCCAACACTGGAAGTTTTTAAGAAGAGATTGAACAACAGTTTGTTCAATCTCTAGTTGTAGAGGGTATCCTCCATGGGCAGGGGTTGAACTAGGACCTCCAAGGTCCTTTCCAACTCTGTTATAGCAATAGCATATATATATAACAATCTGGTTCTCATTTTACTGACCTCAGAAGGATAGAAGGCTGAGTTAACCTTGAGTCGGTGACGGAGGTGGTATTCAGCAGGTTCTGCCCAGTTCTGGAGAACCAGTAGTGGAAATTTTGAATAGTTCAGAGAACTGGAAAATATCACCTCTGATTGGCCCCACCCCCATCTATTTGCTGCTTCTTGAGTCCCAGCTGATCAGAGTTCCAGCTGATCGGCTAGGTCTTCTTTTGTTGCACAGGAGGATGGAATTGGAAAGCAGGTTAGTGGGTGGGGAGGGAATGAGATTTTGCAGTATCCTTCCCCTGCCACACCCACCAAGCCATGCCCACCAAGCCACACCCACAGAACTACTAGTAAAAAAATTTGAATCCCACCACTGGCCAGTGAGACCTGAACTGCCAAACGCTGGCAGCCAGTGATCAGCAGAAGTAGCCTGCAGTACTGCATTCCAGCCACTGTACCACTCTGGTTATTCTGTTATTCTTAGACTCACAGAGTCATTAAGAATTAAATGTGAGAACCCATTGTCCAGAAAGTGAAAAGAAAGTAAAAGAAGGAAACCACAGGGAGTAAATTTTGCTTATTTGTTTATTCCTTTAAAAGTAGAAGATAAGAAACTTTAATAAAGTTAAAATGCTTTGGGAAACCCTTTTACTTTTTCTGGAAGGGTGAGGAAAATATGCTCTTGTCTTTTTAAAACAAGGGATTGAAATTTGCCAGGCCTTGACTCAGTTGAGCATTAATATAAAATATTATCCAACCTGAATTATGAGGGGCACATTTTTTTCTTTAATTTCTAGTGTTAACAAGACATTGGTGATAATTGATTTTTAGTAATTTTGAAACCTGTTATGACCAAAGGTTATGTTATCTAATATGCTCAAGACCATTTTCAAACATCTTCTAAAACTTATTCACTGAGAAATCCTTAGTGACAAAAGGATGTTATGGTGAATTGAACCTAATTATTATACAAAAAATAATTTATTAATTAAAAGAGGTCTATTTTCACCTATAAAGAAAAATAATGAAACCATTCAAATAATTTATTTTGAAAATGGCATTTTAAAAATAAGAAGGGAAAATAAGTAAAGGAATTGAAAATTCCTTTTTTTTTTTTAAAAAAGGAAAATCTAAAAGAAAGAAAATTTCAAGCACACACACATTCTTTGAAGTGGTTTGGGGTGAAGGAGGCTCAAATTTGAAGACAGAAAACCAGGTTAAAGGATTCATGTTCCTACCGGTGCCTTTAGACCAGAGAGTAGATGAAGAATGGAGGTAGCCTGGGTTTAGATAATGAAATAATAATAATAAATCCTGAAAATGGAGGGACATAACATGCCAGAGCTATGTGATATTTTTTCCTGTTCTTCATTTGTTATAACATATCATTGTATTGAAGTTCATGATAACATATCTCACAGTTCTACTCCTGCTTAGTGCCAACTAGATATGAAGGCTGTTAAGAATAGGAAGCACCTATGATTTTAGCTTGCAAAAGCTTTCTGCTGTTTAGGAGTACTGCTGGGAGCACCAATGGTTCCACAAAAACTACACTTCAGCACTTCACTCTTGCCTGAGAATCATAGAGCTTTTCTGGAAGGATTTTGGTGGGAGGACAGCAGGGGTGGGATTCAAATTTCTTAACAACCATTTCTGTGGGTGTGGCCTAATTTGTGGGTGTGGCTTGGTGGTCATGCGACTGGGTGGGCATGGCTTGTATGTAAATATTACAAATATTTATGTAAATATTGATTTTTTTTAATTAAAAAAGAGCAACTTTTACCCAAAAGCAGGCAAAGCAGGCAGGCAGATTGAGTTGCTCACAGAATCACAGATTTGCATAGAGATCTATCTATCTCCAATCGGCTACCTGAGTCTGTCACATAAAATTTGCTTGCAAGCAAACTCACAAAATTAATTCACAAAACACCATGAATGTAAATGTTGAATTTTTTTTATAAAAAAAGAGCAACTTTTATCCAAAAGCAAGCAGAGCAGGCAGGCAGACTGAGTTACTCACAGAATTACAGATTCACTGAGAATTCACTCTATCTATCTCCAGTCAGCTACCTTAGTCTGCCCTGAAATATTGAACCTTCAGTCCTAAGAAAGGTTTGGCTCTGCTTTTAAATTAGCTAGAAGGCAAGAAAGCCAAGGATTTCCTGCTTTCTAGTTAATCTAAATCTCCTGGAAGACCAGAACAGCTGATGATCAGGGAAAAAAAAAGGAAAAATAGCAATTTACCAAACCAAGCAAGTTGGATGGCTTGCATGCCAGGTAAAGGAGTGAGTGGGCGGGGAGAGGAGGGCCCAGCCAGTGGAGCGATTTGTTGGTTCTGTGAACTGCAGACAATTGTGTGTGCAGTGTTTGCAGCATTTTTCAACTTCAGCTGTGCCTCACAAAGCAGCTGAGGAGGGAAAAGCAGGGAATAAAGGACAGTCTAGAGCCTGGGCTGGTGGGTGGGCCAAACAACCACTCCCTTAATTTTTTTACAACCACTCCCTTAATTACATTCTTACAGTTAAAGTTACAGATACTTTAACTAACAAACCATGATAACATATTTACTATTTTACCTAAACCAGTTAGGGTAAACAATGTTATCCCTAACAAAGACACTGCATTATTTTAATATCTTCTTCAACAAAACAAACATAAGAGAGTCAACCTGTAACAGAAACAACATGTTGTGTCACTAGTTTGATCTGACAACAGCTTTCAAATTGATCCTAATAAGTCCTTCTCTCTTCTCTCTCATAGGTGCACCCCAAAATATGAAAACTTTTATTTTAAATATACAATAGAAATCATGATATGGCCAAAAAAAAAAAGTTATTGGCAGAAGAATTTTCAATGTACAGAGTTATAAGTCCTCAGAAGAAGAGTAGGATATATTATAATCAATTATTATTACTTAATCCATAGAACCAGATCAATGTTACATCTAGGGCATATGCATGTAACAAATACAATTTTATAAATCAGAATTCCTTTCACAGTCTCCAAACCATTATAGGAATTGCAATTTTGTAAGAAGGGTATGACTCAACAGAGCACAAGAATTGCAGATAGAAAGTTCAGTCCAAAATTTGTATCATCTTAATAATAATAATGATAAAAGCACAACTTCATAACTAAGTCTCTTTTTATTTCACTTCTTCACAGTGTTAATTTATGTATTTGTTAGTTATGTTTCTAATTCATTAATAACTGGAGTTTTTAAAGTATGTTACAAAATCCGACACCTAAGATCTCTGCATCTTTCATATTGGTAGGATTTTTTGGGTAGGGAGCATTTACTTACTTATTTACTTACTTACTTGACTTTCTGCATAAATCAAATTAAATCAGTTCATTATTGAAAGAACGGGACTTGGTGTCACAAGTGCAAGTACATGGAAAATTAATTGATATCCCTTCCTCATATGTTGATAGTACTTCTGGGCTGTTTCCATCATGCTAAGTCACACTTTCTGCCTCTTGGGATGGAGAGATTTTGTTTCTTTACACAAAACCACTGTGACCTGGGATAATTGACGTGGGTAGCAACACTATCTCTCTTCAGTAAAGCCCTTAAATATGATAACACTGTCAACAAAAGATGTGACAACCTGTATTCAGCACCAAACAAGCTGAATATATAAGAATTCAATGGAATTGTTATGTACTGAACATGGGTCGGAATAAATGGAGACAGCCTCTGAATAGTGAACATTCAGCTCTTTATTGCATAGTGACTTCTCAAAACAACAACAGTGAACTCTGCCTTATATAGGCAACCATTGTGAGAATTGTCCAATAACGAGCTATGAACGCTAGCTCTTTTAACCAATAAGAATTCTCTGTTAAGGGCCAATCGGATTCCTCAGAACTAACCAATCCGATCTGGCCACCCAACAGCCAATCAGAAGTGCAGGGCCAGAAACCTGCACTTTACCTCAAGCTCACACTTTATTAACTATGGTACATACACAACACCCCTTCCCCCTGGCTTCTTAATTACGGTGCAGTTATATAGTCCCTTAGATAGGACGGTTGTCTTTTAACTCTTTCGGATTTTCGTTGGATTGGTTGGTTGCAATCCTGTTGAGGTAGATTGTTGTTTGGCAATGGTTCTGCTTCTTGCTCAGCTGCAATTTCTTGCGGTGCAAACATTTCTCCTTCCTGCTCCATTTCCTGAGTATCACTTAGTTCGTCGCTCCCTTCGAGCAGATTCCCTGGAACTTCATCTTCTTCCATACCTCCCCCCCCCTCGGTTTGGTCATGGGGGAGTTGTTGACTGGCCATTGTGAGTCGTGACCGTAATTGGTCGATATGCCATTTCCACAGTTTATTGTCACAGCATTTCACTACGTAGGATTGAGGGCCGGTCACTCGTACTACTGTTGCCTCTATCCATAACGGGTCACCCGATAAGTTCTGTGCGTAAATGAGGTCTCCTACCTGGAAGGTGCGACAGCGGCCACTGGATCCTATTGGCTTTTCTGGTTCGTAAGCAGGGTGCAACCGGTCAAGGTGGGAGCGGAGTCTTCGTCCCATCAGTAGTTCGGCGGGTGTTCTGCCAGTGACACTATGTGGAGCTATGTGTTGCAAAAAGAGAATTTGGTTGACCTTGTCATCGATATTGTCATAGTCCACTTTTTGCAAAGTCTTTTTAACAAATTGGACCATGCGTTCAGCTCGGCCATTGGTCGCAGGGTGCACAGGCAAGGTGAGCGCATGGCGGATGCCGCGGTCAGCGAGGTACTGCTTGAACATTAGTGCCTTAAACTGTGGACCGTTATCGGACACCAGGACATCTGGCAATCCGTGGGTTGCAAAGAGTCTGTTTAGAATCTTGATCATCACCTCGAAGGTCGTAGTTGTCATACGATGAATTTCTAACCAATTGGAGTATGCGTCGACTGTCAGCAAGAAGGTACAGCCCTTGGTTGGCCCCGCGAAATCCAGGTGGATTCTGGACCAGGGTCCTCATGGTGTCTCCCATTCAGTAGGCATGGCTTTTGGTGGGGCGTTGCTGACTTGTTGGCAATTGGAACACGCTTTAACCCACTGCTCGATTTGCCGGTCCATGTCCAGCCACCATGCATAGCTTTGTGCAAGCGCCTTCATTCGCACGATGCTGGGGTGGCCCTCATGCAGAATTCGCAGCAGTGTTTTCTGGAGTTGTTCTGGGACAATGACTCTATCGCCCCAGATGATACAACCTTTTTGGGAAAAATGTTCAGTCTGTCGAGATTTGAATGGTGCAAAGTCATCTGGTACTTGGTCCAATGGCCATCCACGTTCTGCCCAGCCTAGGACTCGAGCTAGGGTGTGGTCTCATTTGGTTTCTCTCGCGATGTCTCGGGCAGTCATAGGTGGCGAGTTGAGTGTTTTGATCTGCAACGTGGTTGCCATTGGTGCCGGATCGTCAAGAGTCTCTGGAAGCGGTGCTCGGCTTAATGCGTCGGCATGGGGAATGGCTTTCCCCGGGCGATATTGCAGGCAATAATTATAAGCAGCTAGGAATTCTGACCATTGGGTCATTCTAGGGGATAATATGTAGGGGGTTGGCTTGTCCCCGGCTATTATCCCTAGCAATGGTTTGTGGTCAGTTATAATGGTAAATGTCCTTCCGTACACATATTCATGAAATTTTTTTACAGCTGAAACGATTGCGAGGGCTTCTTTATCAATTTGTCCATAGTTCCGCTCTGCTTGTGAAAGAGTCTTCGAAAAGTATGCAACAGGGGCTTCGTTCCCATTAGGCAGTACATGGCTCAAAATGGCGCCCACCCCGAAAGGCGATGCATCGCAGGTTATAACTAACGGCAAAGTCTCGTTATACTGCATAAGTACAGAGTCAGATGTGAGCAGTTTTTTAACATTCCGGAACGCTTGCTCTTCCCGGTAACCCCAAACCCACAATGCTTTCTTATCTAATAATCAGTGCAATGGTTCAGCGACAGTTGCCTTGTATGGTAAAAATACATTATAGAAATTAATGAGGCCTAAAAACGCCTGGAGATCGGCCTTGTTGCGTGGCCTGGGGGCGTTTTTGATCGCTTTTAATTTATTCTTGGTAGGATGAATGCCCTGGCTATCAATCCGGTACCCTAGAAACTCAACATTGTCAGTGTACAATTGACATTTATTTTTTTTCACCCTAAGTCCGGCTTCTTGGAATTTTTTATGAACGCATTTCAAACGGTTCTGTAAGATTTTTTTTGTAGGGGCTGCAATTAATACGTCATCAAAATAAGGGACCACGCCCTTGATTCCTTGTAATAACCTTTCCATAAGGCTCTGGAAGATCCCCGGGGCTACACTAACTCCGAATTGCAATCGGGTACATTTAAAGGCACCACTGTGCTTTACAATTGTTTGGGCTTGAGCCATTTTTTCATCCACTGGTAATTGTTGATAAGCTTGGGCTAAATCTAATTTAGCAAAAACCTTACCGTCCCCCAAGGAATGAAGGAGGTGCTGCACCACCGGAACTGGATACGCATTCTGCTGTAGGGCATGGTTCAAAGTGGCCCGGTAGTCCCCACAAATTCGGATTGACCCATCTGGCTTAATGGGTGTTACAATAGGGGTTTCCCATGGAGAGTGATCGATGGGCTTCAACACCCCTTGAGCAATTAACTTGTCGAGTTGTTCGTCGATTTTTGCTTTAAGAGCGAACGGAACTCGACAGGGCTTCAAGCGAATGGGAGCTACTTTTGGATCTAGACTGAATGAGATCGGGGTCCCCTTATACTCATCTAAGCTGTCCGCGAAGATGTCGCTGAACTCAGATATAAGGTCTTCCTCCCACTCACAACCACCGACTCGGTTCACGCCGGCCACTTCAATGCCGAGTGGCGCGAACCATTGGAGGCCTAGTAGGCTAGGCCTATCTCTATCGATGACCGTTAGAGGTAAGTACGCTGTATGCTTCTTGAAGGAGACTTGGACTCGGCAGGACCCAACAACGGGGATTCGATTTCCTTGGTAGTCCTTGAGGATGAGGCGTTGAAATTGGAGGTCTTGGCATTGAATTGTGGGGATGAGTTGCTTGAGTGTCTTCCAAGACACCATCGAGAGGGACGATCCCGAGTCGACCTCCATGTGGCAAGGCTGGTTCTCGATGGCTACCATGACCCGGATTTTCTTAGTGTCCAAAGCTGAGGTGTGACCGATAGTGATAGTATGGTGAGCCACTTCTCTTTGCAAAGCTCGATTTCTGTAGGAGTGGTTTACTGGCTCTCGCCTTTCAGGACGGTTTCCTGTTGATTGGCGATAGTTGGCCCCTTTTGAGGCCTGGCTGAGTCCTGGTAAACTGCGGCAGATCCGGCCGATGTGGCCTCGTTTCCCGCACTCATGGCAGAGTGCATCACAGAATTTGCATTTGGCCCTGGCATGGTTGGCTCCACAGCCAGCGCAAGGGCGTAAGGGCTTTGGGCGAGGGTCCCGGTTGGACCGCAGTCGATGGACCCCTTCTTTGTCACTGTCTGACGACGAAGAGAGGTCCTCGTGGTGCATTGTTGATAGCTGCCCTTCTGCGCTAGGTGAGATTTCGCTGGCCAGTTATGGTACCGGAGTGCGGCTTCGCCGTAGTTGTGCAGCCGACTTTTTGGTCGCCTCCACAACCATAGCTTCAGCGATGGCGTCAGCAAGGCTGATGTCACCTTTCGCCATCAGCTTGCTTTGCACGCCTAGTGCATCTAATCCCAGAACTATTCAATCTCTCAGTGCCTCTTCTAAATCGACGAACCCGCAGAGGCCCCCTAAATTTCAGAGGTCTGCCACAAAATCGGCCACGCTCTCCCCTTTTCGTTGGTTTCTCTGGTAAAACTTGTGGCGTCTCACAATTGTAGGCACGGTTGGCGCGTAATGGTCTCTCAGGATGGGTTCGAGGTTGTCCCAGCTCATGGCTTTCACTTCTCGAGGTTTGGCAAGTGCTTTAGCCATCTTAAATACGGCTGGGTCGCAATGCGTCAGGAACAGCGCCCTTTTCTTTGCTGGTGTGGCGTCCTTCAAGTTATTCATCTCGAGAAACATTTGGAAGCGATCCATGTAGGATTCCCAATCCTCTTGGTTCGGATCGAACGGAGCGGGTGGTACAATGCCGCCGGACATGGTTCCGTTGTTGGCATCGTCTATCACGTGCTCGGTATTGCTTCCTGGCTTCTTCGGTTCAGATGTCTCCACATCCCACCTTCGTCGCCAGTGTTATGTACTGAACATGGGTCAGTGTAAATGGAGACAGCCTCTGAATAGTGAACATTCAGCTCTTTATTGCATAGTGACTTCTCAAAACAACAGTGAACTCTGCCTTATATAGGCAACCCTTGTGAGAATTGTCCAATAATGAGCTATGAACGCTAGCTCTTTTAACCAATAAGAATTCTCTGTTAAGGGCCAATCGGATTCCTCAGAACTAACCAATCCGATCTGGCCACCCAACAGCCAATCAGAAGTGCAGGGCCAGAACCCTGCACTTTACCTCAAGCTCACACTTTATTAACTATGGTACATACACAACAGAATGGATGTAATTCTTTATTAACCAAGTGTGATTGGACACACAATATCACAGTATTTCCATCTTTTTCTGAAAAAAGAGTGCATAAGTGATTTTAAAAATAAAGTGACCCACATCCATAATGTGCATTGAAAGTTAAGTGATATTTATGTGAATCTTTCCGGAAAATGCATACCTATTCTACCTATTTTTAGCTAGTGTAATGGCAAATGCATATCTATTCTTCATTTGCAGCATCTGATGGAAAAGAGATCAGAATGATCAATATAATGAATAGATTTTTGCCTTGCTATCATCCAATACAGATGTCATGCATAGTAGAATTTCTTAACAGATTGTGCCTTAGGTCTTTTCATTTTATTTCTTTTGAAAAGTATCCTATTTTTAAATTTGTTCTTGGAAAATTGAACAGCTGTCTCTCCTTTCAAATTATGGAAGCTGTAGAAGAAGAAGAAAATACAGTGATGAATTAGTCTCAAAATTTGGAATGCTTTAGGGCCTTGAAATCTCATACAATACTAAAATGTTTTTAGGCATTTCTTTCCAACTTGCAATTTGGCCAAAAGAAAAGAAATAGATAGGAAAAAGCAATACACCCACTTCAAAACCTTTGCCTAGATTCTTAAGGAAAACATGACAATTTTACCCAAATTTGCCACTTTGAATCTTTTTACTAATCCAGACTACTTTTTAATTTCTTAATGGGGAAAAACAACAGGAAAAAATGTATTTTCCAGGGTTTAAAAAAGAATGCATTCCAGGAAAAATGCTAAGGGCAACTATAGGTACCTAATGTCTTTTTTCCACATGCAACAGATGGAAGTTGTATGCAGTCAAAAAGTGTATTAGATGCAGATGCCATCCTTTGGACTTGCAATTTTGAGAATCTTTGATATTCCTGTTGTTTGGACAGGAACATTCTGTTTCAAGCAAACTAATCTAACTGATAAATCATGGAGATCAGAAGAAAACCAAAGATGGCATTTTATATATTAACTCATCTCTTGTCCAGAGAGACACGGAAGACTTTTTCTTCCACATTTTTCAAAAGAAATCAGCCAACCAGTTAGTACTCTGTCATAATTAGCTCTTGCCAATTTCATTCTATTTTTCCCTAAGTTAGTCTATTTCACCTAGATATAAAATAATCATACAGTCGATAGAGACTGGAAAGGAAGATAGAAAGATAGAAAGAGTCAGAATAGATCAGAACAGTCTTGAATGCATTCTACACGAGGTATGAGTCTGGCTAAGACTCAAACAGCCTGAGATTAGGCAGGTCTATATCAGAGTACAGAAAGCATTCATGGCTGAAATCAATTATCATGTAAGTGTGATAAAATGGAACATAAAATTTAAATGTTGGAACTGTAATAAATAAAGATGTTGATTCTGCAGAAATTGATTTTCATTATTAGGGGATTTGTATTTGCTATAACGGCAGTGTATGTATTGTATCTGTCCTTGACTTTATGGTTAGTTACTATGTTCTCATTTAATTTCTAGACAGATGTTTGCTATTATACCCTAAAATCAGAAGGAGCACTTTTACACACTGATTTATTTTAGTAAAGTTGTAGTTAAGCAACTACAACTCACTTTTCTAGCTAAATGGCATAGTTTAACTAATGTTGGATCAAGCTTTTGTTTGCTCAGATTTTTGACTCTGAGGTAGCCAAAAACTGTTTAATGTTTATAAGTTTAGCAGTCTCTGAACTGAAAAACCTATTTTGATATCTATAATGGAGTGTCCTGGAAAGTTTAAAAAAATGATTTTGGGTGAAAGAATCTAACCAGCACAGTTAAGCAAGACATAACTGAATTCAAATACAGCCAAAGGTTTCTGTCTACCCGAGGAATCAGCAAACAAAATAGAGATTAAAAAAAACACTGCAATTGTTAATACATAAAATACTTCAATCTGTATCTTATGTAACCTACATATGCAATATTGGTCTGACTTTTTCTTCTTTTCAGCTCCCATCTCATCACAATTCAAATCCTGTATCAGTTTAACATAGGGTATGGATAGCCACAATTACAATCATAGAGCAACAATACAGAATGGTTATGAAAATAAAACAACATGTTACGCTTAGGAAACAGAACACGAGGAAGAAGCTAAGCCTGGTTCCACTTTAATTCACTGAGTTGTAGGAGGAAGGGAAAAGTAACTAAAGGCCTTTAAGATTCTTATATGGTAGCCTATATCAATAAATTACACTTCCAGTCAAACTTAAGGAATCCTTTTTCTAATCTGACCCATCCCAAGGGGAACAGCATGTAGCGAACTGAAGTTCATATGATTACTTCTTTAATATGATGTGTTAATCTGAAAAGTTAATACCAAATTCCTCCTATTTTAGGTTACCAACAACCAACATGCTTTCCTTCTGCTATGCCATATCTGTTGTGTATGCATAAAGATTAATAAAGTGTGAGCTTGGAGTAAGTGCAGGGTTCTGGCCCTGCACTTCTGATTGGCTGTTAAGCGGCCGGACTGGATTGGCCTGTTCCGGGAAATCTGATTGGCCCTTAACAGAGAGTTCCTATTGGTTATAAGAGCAAGCGCTCCTAGCTCGTTATTGGTTAAAAGTTACAGGGTTTGCCTATATAAGGTGGGTTTAACTGCTATTGAAGTGAGGAAGTCACAATGTAAATAAAGAGCTGAAGTTCACCGTTCAGAGGCTTGTCTCCATTCTTTCTCATCCATGCTCAAAACTTAACACTGGTGACGAAGGTGGGATTTGGAGAAATCTGAACCAACGAAACTTCGAAGAATACTGAGCACGTGACAGACGATGCCAACAACGGAACCATGTCCGACAGCATCGTACCACCCGCTCTGTTCGATCCAACACAGGAAGACTGGGAGTCTTACATGGATCATTTCCAAATGTTCCTAGAGACGAACAACTTTAAGGACGCCACAGCCGGGAAGAAACGGGCGGTGTTCCTAACACATTGCGGTCCAACCGTATTTAAGATGGCTAAAGCACTAGCCAAACCCCGAGAAGTGAAGGCCAAAGATTGGAATGACCTTGAACCTATCCTACGAGATCACTACGCCCCGACCATGCCTACGCTTGTGAGACGCCACGAGTTTTATCAGAGGAAACAGCGAAAGGGAGAAAGCCTGGCCGACTTCATAGCAGACCTCCAAAATTTGGGAGGCCTCTGCGGATTCACTGATTTAGAAGAAGCACTAAGAGATCGCATAGTTCTGGGACTAGATGCACCAGGCGTCCAAAGCAAGCTGATGGCAAAAGGCAAAATCAGCCTTGCCGACGCCATCGCCGATGCTACTGCAGCAGAAGCAACCAGGAAGTCGGCTGCACAACTATGCCGAAACCGCGCTCCGGTACCACCGCCGGCCAGCGACATCTCACCTAGTTCAGAAGGGCAGCTTGTGACAACGCACCACGAGGACCTCTCTTCATCGTCAGACAGCGACGAAGAAGGGGTCCTTCGACTGCGGTCCAACCGGGACCACCCACTGAAGCCCTTACGCCCTTGCGCTGGCTGTGGAGCCAACCATGCCAGGTCCGAATGCAAATTCCACGATGCGCTCTGCCATGAGTGTGGGAAACGAAGCCACATCGGACGGGTCTGCCGCAGCTTGCCAGGACCCAGCCAGGCCTCAAAAGGGGCTAACTATCGCCAATCGACAGGGAACCGTCCTGTACGGTGAGAGCCAGTAAACCACTCCTACAGAAAACGAACTTTGCAGAGAGAAGAGGCTCACCATACTATCACTATGAGTCAAGCCTCAGCCTTGGACACTAAGAAAATCCGAGTCATGGTAGCCATCGAGAACCAGCCACATGGAGGTCGACTCGGGATCGTCCCTCTCGATGGTGTCCTGGAAGACACTCAAGCAACTCATCCCCACAATTCAACGCCAAGATCTCTGCTTCCAACGCCTCATCCTCAAGGACTACCAAGGGAATCGAATCCCCGTCATCGGTTCCTGCCAAGTCCAAGTCTCCTTCAAGAAGCACACAGCATACTTACCTTTAATGGTCATCAATAGAGATAGGCCAAGCCTACTGGGCCTCCAATGGTTCACGCCACTTGGCATTGAAGTGGCTGGCATAAACCGAGTCAGCAGCGGTGACTGGGAGGAAGACCTTATCTATGAGTTCAGGGACGTCTTCGCGGACAGCTTAGGCGAGTACCAGTGGACCCCGATTTCATTCAGTCTAGATCCAAAAATAGCTCCCATTTGCCTAAAGCCCCGTCGAGTTCCGTTTGCCTTAAAACCAAAAATCGATGAACAACTCGACAAACTGATAGCTCAGGGGGTGTTACAGCCCATCGATCACTCCCCTTGGGAAACCCCTATTGTAACACCCATTAAGCCAGACAGGTCAATCCGAATTTGTGGGGACTACCGGGCCACTTTGAACCATGCCCTGCAGCAGAACGCGTATCCAGTTCCGGTGGTGCAGCATCTCCTCCATTCCTTGGGGGATGGGAATGTTTTCGCTAAATTAGATTTAGCTCAGGCATATCAGCAATTACCAGTAGATGAAAAAATGGCACAGACCCAAACTATTGTGATGCACTGATGTGCCTTTAAATGTACCCAGCTGCAATTCGTAGTTAGTGTAGCCCCGGGGATTTTTCAGAGCCTTATGGAAAGGTTATTGCAAGGAATTAAGGGCGTGGCCCCTATTTTGACAATGTATTAATCGCAGCCCCTACAAAAAAAATCTTACAGGACTGGGTAAATTTAGTCCTAAAAAAATTCCAAGAGGCCAGTCTTAAGGTTAAAAAAAACAAATGTAAATTGTGTACTGACAGTGTTGAGTTTTTAGGGTACCTGATTGATAGCCAGGTCATTCACCCTACGCAAAGTAAACTAAAAGCGATAAAAAACGCTCCCAGGCCACGAAACAAGGCCGATCTCCAGGCGTTCCTAGGCCTCATCAACTTTTATAATGTATTTTTGCCGCACAAGGCAATGGTTGCTGAACCGTTACACCGGTTGTTAGATAAAAAAGCAAATTGGCTATGGGGTTACTGTGAAGAACAGGCGTTCCAAAATGTTACAAAACTGCTCACTTCTGACTCTGTACTTATGCAGTATAACGAGACTTTGCCATTAGTTATAACCTGTGATGCATCGCTTTTCGGGGTCGGCGCCATTTTGAGCCACGTACTGCCTAATGGGAACGAAGCCCCTGTTGCATATTTTTCAAAGACACTTTCAAAAACTGAGCGAAACTATGGACAAATCGATAAAGAAGCCCTCGCAATTGTCTCAGCTGTGAAAAGATTCCACAAATACGTGTATGGCCGGGCTTTTACTATTGTGACTGACTACAAACCATTATTGGGGATAACAGCCGGAGATAAGCCGACTCCCTACATATTATCCCCTAGGATGACCCGATGGTCAGAATTCTTAGCTGCTTATAACTATCGGCTGCAATACCGCCTGGGGAAAGCCATTCCCCACGCCAACGCATTGAGCCAAGCACCGCTTTCAGAGACTCTCGACGATCCTGCACTAACGGTAACCACGTTGCAAATCGAAGCACTCAACTCACCGCCACTAACTGCCCAAGATATCACGAGAGGAACCAAATGCGACCACACCCTAGCACGAGTCCTAGGCTGGGTAGAATGCAGATGGCCATTGGACCAGTTATCAGATGACTTCACACCATTCAAGACTCGACAAATCGAGCTCTTCTCCCAGAAAAGCTGTGTCATCTGGGGCAATAGAGTCATTATCCCAGAACAACTCCAGAAAGCGCTGCTGAGAACCTTGCATGATGGCCACCCCGGCATCGTGCGAATGAAAGCTCCTGAGCGAAGCTACGCATGGTGGCCGGGCATTGACAAGCAAATCGAACAGTGGGTTAAAGCTTGTCCCAAATGCCAAGAAGTCAGCAACGCCCCACCAAAAGCCCTGCCTACTGAATGGGAGACACCACGTGGACCCTGGTCCCGAATTCACCTGGACTTCACGGGGCCAACCAAAGGCCACACCTTCCTGCTTTCCATTGACGCCTACTCGAATTGGCTCGAAATCCATCACATGACAACTACGACCTCCAAGGCGGTTATCAAAATCTTAAACAGACTCTTCGCAACCCACGGATTACCAGACATCCTGGTATCCGATAACGGCCCTCAATTTACCGCACTAGCGTTCAAGCAGTACTTCGCTGACCGCGGCATTCGCCATGCACTCACTTCGCCTGCGCACCCTGCGACCAATGGCAAAGCAGAACGCATGGTCCAATTTGTGAAGAAAACCTTGCAGAAGGTAGACTATGACAACATTGACGACAAGGTCAATCAAATCCTCTTCTTGCAACACATCACCCCACATAGTGTCACCAACAAAACTCCTGCCGAACTGCTAATGGGATGAAAGCTCCGTTCCCACCTCGACCGGTTGCACCCAGCTTATGAACCGGAGAAACCACTAGGATCCAGCGGCCGCTGTCGTTCCTTCCAGGTAGGAGACTTGGTATATGCTAAAAACCTATCGGGCGAGCCGTTGTGGGTGGAAGCGACAGTAGTACGTGTAACTGGCCCCAGATCCTATCTTGTACAATGCCTTGATGATAAACTTTGGAAACGTCACATCGATCAATTACAATCGCAACTTCCAGTGGCCAGTCCGCAACTCCCCTATGACCAAACTGACGGGGGGGAGGTACGGAAGAAGATGAATTCCTAGAAAACCTGTTCGAAGGAAACGACGGTTTGCTAGAAACTCAGGAAGCGGAGCCGGAGGGGGAAACGGTTGCACCTCAGGGAATTGCAGAGAATGTGGGCAACGACGTTGAAGTGAACTCTGAACCAGAAATAGCCCCACTGCCAAACAACGATCTACCTCAGCATGATTGCAGCCAACTGATACAACGGAAATCAAAGAGACTAATAAGACAACCGTCCTACCTAAGGGACTATGTAACTGCGCCCTGCAAATAAGAAGCCAGGGGGAAGGGGTGTTGTGTATGCATAAAGATTAATAAAGTGTGAGCTTGGAGTAAGTGCAGGGTTGTGGCCCTGCACTTCTGATTGGCTGTTAAGCGGCCGGACCGGATTGGCCCGTTCCGGGGAATCCGATTGGCCCTTAACAGAGAGTTCCTATTGGTTATAAGAGCTAGCGCTCCTAGCTCGTTATTGGTTAAAAGTTATATGGTTTGCCTATATAAGGCGGGTTTAACTGCTATTGAAGTGAGGAAGTCACAATGTAAATAAAGAGCTGAAGTTCACCGTTCAGAGGCTTGTCTCCATTCTTTCTCGCCCATGCTCAAAACTTAACAATATCCTAAATCAGTGGTGTCCAATCTTGACAACTTTAAGACTTGTGAACTTCAACTCCCTCAATTCCCCAACCAGCAAGGTTGAACACCCCTGCTCTACATGAAGTTATTATATTTTAAAAAACAGAATCAGAAGAATTAAGGGATGGAAAGGCTGTTCAGACAGAAGTTTATGATATCATAATCATTAAAAAAACACAACAAAGAATGTTCAACTCAGAAAGCTCAAACTGCCCAAGGAGCTGGTGATATAGTTCTATAGAGAAATTATTGAGTCTGTCATCTACACCTCTATAACTGTCTGGTTTGGTTCTGCAACCCAACAAGACAGACACAGACTTCAGACAGTAATTAGGATTGCAGAAAAAAACAATTACTACCAACCTGCCTTCAATCAAGAACCTGTATACTGCATGAGTCAGAAAGAGGGCTGTGAAAATATTTACAGACCTCTCACATTCCGGACATAAACTGTTTCAACTTCTACACTCAAAACGACAGTTATAGAGCACTGGACACCAGAACAACTAGACCAAGGACAGTTTTTTTTCCCAAACACCATCATTCTGCTAAACAAATAATTCCCTCAACACTGTCCACCTATTTACAAAGTCTGCATTATTATTACTAGTAATCTTCTCATCACTCTTGATCATCCATCCCCTCCCACTTGTGACTGTATAATTGTAACTTTGTAGCTTATATCCTTACGATTTATATTGATTGTTTCCTAGTATGATTTGATTGCTTATTGTACTATTATTAAGTGTTGTATCTGATGATTCTTAACGAATATATCTTTTCTTTTATGTACACTGAAAACTTCTTGTGTGTCCAATCACACTTGGCCAATAAAGAATGCTATTCTATTCTATTCTATTCTATTCTATTCTATTCTATTCTATTCTATTCTATTCTATTCTATTCTATTCCATTCCATTCCATTCTATTCTATACCTAAAATTGAAACTGGCGTAAGGTAAGGTTCACTGGGGGCCTGCCACAAACCACACCCAAAAAAGTGTGTAGTCACAGCTATGTAGTCACAATTTTTTTCCTACCTACTTGCCTTCAAGTCTCTAAAGAATAATACAAGCAAAGAAAAGAACACAATATTTGCTTGTCTTCTAATCAACTCTGGCATGGATTATATCCATGAAACCAAACTAATAAAAAAAATATTCTATTTTATTGGGGAAGCCAAACTGATAAGTAGGAATATAAAATAGAAATGGAAAAGAAAGCAGAAAAAGATTTTTCACTTAAAGATAAAAACATGTGTCACCAATTATCTATAATGAAACTGTAACTATAGTTTTACAAGCCTGGAGATGATTATAAAAAGCTAGTCAGCCTAGAACATTTGCTGAACAACAACAATATACTTTCACATATATAGAAATATATTCTGAAACAGACCCAGAAATGTATTTTGTTTTCCCATGATTACTTTGGTAGGAACTTTCCAGGATTTTACAACTTCACAACATCAAACATAGCGCTTCTGTTTCATCTTCAGTAATATATACCATAATTTGTCAGCAGTGCTTCATGCTTTAGAAAAAATGGACAATTGATTTGCCAATTACAATTGTAATGATGACAAAGAGATGCACTACTCAGGGAAATTGCTAAGAGCATCTTCACTCAGAACCCCTGAAAACCTGGAATTAAGCACTGCTTTTACACTCTAATAATAGAAACCATCATTTAGTTACTCTGAAAACACATATTTTTATGAATGAAACTCAACACAAGCATGGCATGGACCATGTGTTCTTCCCCCATTTCTTCATGTTCTCCATATTTCCTCAGGTAAAATGAGGCTATAAAATCCAATACAATTTTGCTTTTTACAGTATCTGTCTGTTTGGTAGGCAACATAATTTTGGTTCTTCTTGATTTCTAATTGCATTTATCTCTTTGGCAAGGGCACAAGCCCCACTGTTGAGTGGAGTAGATGTGACCAGCCTGTTACAGAACTAAAGCTGTACAATGTATCCAGTCCTTCATTTATCTTGTGGCTTAAGGCACTTGTGGATATTGACAACTATTTAGCTAGTAGTCTGGTTAATTTCTGTGATAAAAGATGGATTTTGTCCTTTGCTTCAAGCAGCAAAATATCTTTTGGTCTCTTGTGGTAAAAAATACCAATATTTTTGTTTGCCATTTCCACAGATTGAAGCTGCTATCTTCTAGTGTGGAATCAACCCCACTGTATTCATTCGGAATTACCACTGAGTAAGTTGACAGAAAGCTACATAATAAAACTAATTTGAGGGAGCAAAGATGGAGATAGAACACCTTATTAGTCACTGAATCTGAAAATCAAAAAAAGACAAGAAAAATGCACTACATGTGAAAAAAAAATTACATCTGATTAAAACAAGTTTGTCTTGAAAGAAGAAGTCAGTTTCCTATTTATTTATTTATTTATTTATTTATTTTACCGTTATTTTTACAAATAATGCAAAATGGAAAACATATCCAACACATATCCTCTTCCTATTTTCCCCACAACTCTGTCAGGTGGATTGGGCTGAAAGAGGATAACACACCCAAAGTCACTAGCTGGTTTTCATGGCTAAGGTAGGACTTGAACTCGGGGTTTTCTGCTTCCTAGCTTGGTGTCTTATTGGAGCAGCAACAGACCCTATGTAAAGAGTAAGAATAACCTTGACAGAGATAGGTAGATGTATCTCTGAAGCATTTTGTAAGTCCACAAACAGATAACATTTGGAAACAGCTCATATAGATACCTCCCTTAATCACTCAACAATAAAATAGGGCCAGATGGGCAGAGCTGGTGTCACGGTGGTACAGCATGCGATCTTTAAGCTCTAAGATCTCTGCTGATATCTCCATTGCAGGACGGTCCCAACGGACCTAAGCCGTCCCGTAGAGACGATGACTGAGGAGGCCACAGCCTGTTGATCCCAGGGACATCGCAAAGTTCCTGGTAGATCCAGGAGAAGCCCTTTTTTTTCCCATGGTGGAGAGGCAGCCATTAAAGCTGCTGAAGCTGGGACAGCTCCAGAACGGAAGAAAGCTGGGAAGAAAGTGTGTCAGTTTGGTGAGATAATTTTCTACTTATTTTTTTCTGGAGAGAACACCCTAAAAGACTAAAAATTAAATTTAAAAGTGAAGATAAAAGTGCTCAAGTGGCGAGATTAAGCACAAATTAAACCTGAAGGTTTTTTTCCTTCTTTTTAGTGGAACCTTGGATTTTGTAAAAACTTTTCAATTTTTAAACTGGACTAGTCTTTCATTTTTAATTTTATTTTTTCCTTTCAAAATAACTTTTTGGAAAAGTTTTTTTTTCTCTTGTTCTTTCTCTTTAATAATTTTAGATTCTTTTTATTTTTTTTATTCCTAGTTTTAATATTAGAGGGGAAGGGAAAGGAAAGGGAAATAAGTAGCACTGCCACCTGGAGGCTTGGATACATTGTTTTCCTTTCTTTCTTGTTGATACATTGGGTGTTACATTCAAGGACTCTGTGCTTTTCATTGAAAAGATAGTGGGAACAGCATGTAGATTGTTTGCAGGTGCTCTTCTGTGGAACTACTGATAGCTGGAGTCTGGATTTGAAATTGAAGAAAGAAGATTGAAGTGATCTTGAAAAGAGAACTGGCATTTTTTTTTAATTTATTTAGTAAAGAGCCTCGAACATATAGTGGCAGTGCTTTGCTTATTGACAGAATTGCATTTTCTCTTTCCTTTTTTTTTTATATTTTATATAGATTTTTAAATTTGGATTTGAGTCCTTTGATGCAAGAATAAGACTACTTTTTCCCCTTCCTCCTCCCTTGTTTTACCTTTTTAGCAAGGGGAATATACAGATTTCTGTCTTTTTTAAAAAAAATTCTATTTCTTCATCCTTTTTCCATTTTTTTTCTTTTTTCCCTTTTTTTCTATATAATTAGAATCAATTGGATTAAGGTATTCAAGTGTCTGAAGATTTTTTCCCTTCTTTTTTTATTTTTTTTAATTATTTTACTGGAGTGGCAGTTGGCTGCTCTTGCTTTTTCTTCTCAATTTTTCTACTAAGTATTCTAAGATGAGCAGAAGGATACCAGCCTCGGCTCCTTCAATCCTGACTTCTTCCTCCTCACCATCTGGAGGACAATGATCAACACAGGTGATGTATTACAAGAGAAGGAAAAAGAAGTGATACTGAAGATGATTATGCCAGGAATTCAAAAGATACAAGTAAAAACAGGTAATATTGAAAAGAGAACAGAGAACACTGAGCAAAGAACTGAAAAGACAGATGAGAAAATTGAAAATATTCAACAGATGATGATGCAATACGAGGATAGAATTAAGAAAATTGAAGAACAAGATGTACAAAGAGATAAGAAGATCGGAGATATGAATATGATTGAGTGAAGTGGAAAGAGATAAGGGCAGATCTCTGCAATCTTTGGGATGGGAAATTGATAGATCAGAATTCTATCTTAGATTTCAAAATATAGAAGAAGAAAAGGGTGAAAACCTTGCTGAAATGATGACAGAAATCCTGGCAGAGGCATTAGAGGTAACTAAAGAGAAGATGATGGATGGAATGGATGAGGTTTTTCGTGTCTATACAAGATATGCAATGAGAAATAAACTGCCAAGAGAAGTTCATATCAGATTTACTAAGAAAATAATTAAATCACAAATATTGCAGGCAGCAAGAGAAAAAACACTAAAGTACAAAGATAAAGAAATAGTGGTACTGAAACAGGTACCGAGAAGAGTGAGAGAGATAAGAAGAGAATATTTATTTTTGACCAAAGAGTTACTTAAGAGAGGAATAAATTACAGATGGTTGATATACCAGAAGGTCTCATGTTTACCTGGCAGGAACAAAGACACAGAATTGATACAATTGAAAAAGCAGAGTTATTCTATCTGGAATATTTTAGAGGAAGAGAGGAAGATACAAGAAAAGAAGAGTCATTAATTGAATTTCAAGAAGAATGTACAGCAGTAATTGAAAAAGAAGGAGCCATAGGTGTTGTACCCAGAGAGCAACAAGATCCAAGATCTACTAGAGCAACAAATCCTTCTTATAAAGTCTAAAATGGATGAGAAAAAAACTGATTACAATTAATATAAATGGGCTTAGTTCAGCTATTAAAAGAAGAAAAATATTTTACTAGTTAGAGAAATTAAAATTTGATATAATCTGCCTACAAAAAGTACATATTAAAAAACAACTTGATTATATATTGAAACAACAAAAAATTGGGAAATTATTTACAGCATTGACACAGTGTAAAAAGAGAGGGGTGGTGTTACATATTAGAGATACAATCCCTGCAGAACAAATATATACAGATGATGATGGAAGGATTTTGATGGTGGAGATAATGGACAATAATTTAAAGATACTTTTAATAGCAATTTATGCCCCAAATGATAATCAAGAAGATTTTTACAGGAAATTACATAAGAAAATAATTGAACTGGACTATGCTAATATCTGTCTGATGGGAGATTTTAATGGAATAATAAATGACAAATTGGACTATGAAACACAAAAAAACAGCAAAGAAAACTAGAAAGACATTGCCAAAATCCTTCTTTTGAATGGTAGATGAGACAAACTTAAAAGATGCATGGAGAGAGAGAAATGCAGAAAATAAACAATATACTTTTTATTCAAATAGACATGCATCATAGTCTAGAATAGATATGATATGGATGTCAACAGAATCGCTTTCTAACATACAAGACATTGAAATAGAAGCAAGTACCTGGGCAGATCACAATCCAATAACACCTCTATGGAAAGAACAAAAAAGGAGGTCTAGATGGACTTTAAATAATACGATATTAAAGGAAAAAGACTTTAAACAGAAAAGTGAGAGAGAATTGACTTTGTTCTTTGAAGAAAACACAAAAGAGGATACATCATTACAGAACCTCTGAGAAACAATGAAGGCTTATACAAGAAGCTTGATAATGGACTATACAAGGAAAAGAAATATAAAACAGAAAAAAAACCTTTAAAATATTGGAAGATGGAAAGTTGGAAAAAGAACTACAGAAATTTCCACAAAAAGGACATTAAAATTAAAATGGACATAACTAAACATAAAATGGGGCTAATGGAAAAAGAAGAAATAGCACAAAAAATTAAAAATGCCAAGCAGAACTATTTTGAAGATGCAAAGAAACCAGGCAGATGGCTAGCATATAAATTGAGAAAGGAAAGAGACTTGAGAAGAATAAATCAATTGATAAATGAACAAGGACATGTATGCGACGGAAATGTGGGGAAGAAAAAAATTATTCAAGATTACTTGGGGAAACTGTACCATGAAGAGAATTTTCAGGAAGAAAGAATTCAACAATACTTACAGAAAGCAAATTTGCCTCAGGTACCCAAAGATATTGAAATAATGTTAGAAAGTAACATAGCAATGATGGAATTAACAGAAGCACTAAAAAAGCAAAACATTGGGAAAGCACCAGGTCCAGATGGTTTGCCAGTGGAATTTTATAAGACATTCCAGGAAACATTGAATCTTCACTTATTAGAAATATATCACACTTGTACCAAAGGAGGACACAGACTCACAGCGAGTTAAAAACTACAGACCTATATCACTATTAAATTCAGGTTATAAAATTTTGCTTCAATTCTGGCAGAAAGACTGAAAAAATACTTAAACAATTTTATTCATCATGATTAAAATGGATTTCTGCCGAAGAGACAGATGAAAGATAATATGAGAATAATTTTAGATATACTGGAAAACTATGAGGCACATTCTGAAAAACAAATGGCTCTGATGTTTTTAGATGCACAAAAAGCCTTTGATAATGTGAATTGGCTTTTTATGCTGTTACAATTAGACCAAATGGGCTTCGATAAAAAATTTACTCAAGCCATAGAAACGATATATCATAAACAAACTGCAAAGATTATGATAAATGGAGAGTTAACAGACTTTATAGATATAAGAAAAGGGACTAGACAAGGCTGACCACTGTCACCTCTGTTGTTTGTGTTAACATTGGAAGTGCTGAATAGGAATATCAGAGAAGAAAAAGAAATAAAAGGAATGAAAATTTAAAAAGAAGAGTATAAATTACAAGCTTTTGCAGATGATCTGGTATTTATATTAGAGGATCCATTGCAGTCAGCACCTAAACTGATAGAAAAGATAGAAGAGTATGGGAAAGTAGCAGGTTTGAAAATAAATAAAGATAAAACAAAGATTTTAGCAAAGAACATGTTAGTAAGATGAAAGAAAGAATTGGAGGAAGTTTTGGGGATCCAGGTCACAAACAAAGTTAAGTATTTAGGCATACATATAATACCAAGATGTAGCACATTTAAGAAGGAAAATTATCTCAAACTTAAACAACATATTGTGACAGACTTGATAAAATGGGAAAATTTACAAATATCACTGATTGGGAGAATATCTACAATTAAGATGAATGTATTGCCGAGAATCTTATACTTATTCCAGACAATTCCAATCAGATTAGGGAAAGAATTTTTTGAAGATTTGAACAAAATAGTGCTAAAATGCATTTGGCAGGGGAAGAAAGCGAGAATAAAACTTAAATTGCTACAAAATGCAAGAATAAGAGGAGGATTTGCTTTGCCCAATTGGGAATTATACTACCAAACAGTGTTCTGATGTGGGTAAAGGAGTGGATAACACTAAGGAATACTAGACTTTTGAATTTAGAAGGACATGACTTGCTGTTAGGGTGGCATGCCTTCCTCTGGTATAAGGGAACTAAAAGGCAAGGGTATTTTAGAATACATTATATTCGAGAAGTATTGTTTTTAAACTGGGAGAAGATAAAAAAGCAATATTATTTAAAAATTCCACTATGGCAGTGCTTCTCAATTATTTTCTGTCATGTCCCCCCAAGTAAGAATAAAACATCTCGCGCCCCCCCACTGTCCTTTATTCTAGGACAGTAAAAAAATCAAAATAAAAAAGCATGTTCTCCGAGGTCAAACGTGCCCCCCTTGACGGAGACTCGCGCCCCCCCAGGGGGACGCGCCCCACTATTTGAGAAGCACTGCACTATGGCTATGCAGTAATAAATCAGCTTCAACAGTTTCGGTACATACCAGGCCTCAAGGCCTCACGTAGGCTGGAAGTGTGTACCAGGAACAAAAGAACATCAATCAACAACACATCACCATGGGCTAATAACTGGACTGCAGGCATTGATTGGTTATTTTGTACTCTCTAAACTGATCATCTAACACTGATTTGATGCTACTATGTGTCCACTAATATTTCTGCTCATGTAACATAATGATTGGATAGAATTCACTGCTTGTGATGTATCACTGTGTGGTTTTAATAAAAGAGCTTCCTGAGCTCGTGATTGGGGCAGCTCACCCAAGACAGAATCGGACTGGTGTCTTTCTTGATGCATTCGACCACCCAGTGAGAAGCCTTCCTAATGCGGAACAAAGCCGCATCTGGTGACCCCGACGTGATCTATTAAAAGAAATGGGTGCGTCTATCTTTGACTGCTTATCTCACCCGGCCAGACGAGCCAGTTGCAACTCAGGGACGCCATCTTGTGTCACGGATCCCTCTCCAGGAATCTTCTGCAAAGAAGACATCCTCCCTTCAGGTGAGTATGGGCGGAAAGTTCTCTAAAGCGCAGATAGCACATTTGCAGGAATTAGAAGAACTAACCAAGAGCTCAATTATTATTCTTAGGAATCAGGGCAAAACGCTCCCGGTTCCAATTAAAAAGGACCTTATCATCCTTTTAACTTACATTTACACATAATGTCCGGCTTATCCGGAGAAAGGGTCCTTGAAAGTCTCCACATGGCAACGTTTGGGTGACTGTTTTCATGATAACCCCAGGGCTCCACCAAAGATTCTGACCACATGGAGAATAGTCATGGAATGTTTAAAAATCCTTGGTTTAGCACTTACCAAAGCCCCCTCCCTTAAGGAGGATCCTCCTCCCTATACAGCTGAAACCAAAACAAAGGATGCTCTCCCATTAGAAGCTTCCTCCCCCACTGCTCCTAAACCCATAAATCCTCCTAACTCAAATTCAGCAGAGGATCAAACACCCATGGGAGCGATTGCGGCAAGCAGGGAAGGCTCTCTTACTCTGGAGGAGCTCTCTCCCTCTGTCCTGTTGAATATATAGGGGATGGAGCCGGAAATATGGTGCCTAGACTTGAACCTTTACCCATGAAATTAATCAGAGATTTAAAACAAGCCATGGCCATGTACGGCATCCAGGCACCATAAGTCAGAGGCTTCATTAGTACCATTGTAAGATCTCTTTCAAAAATTACTCAAGGCTCACATCAGCCTTATGCTGAGTTCATAGAGGAACTTCAGAAAGCCATTCACAGACAAATCTCGAATGAAGAAGCCCATAAAGAGCTTCTGTTGAAACTGGCTGTTGAAAATGCAAATGAGGATTGCAAGAGGATTCTGCAGCCTCTATCTGCCCGAGGGGGGGCTTCCCTCTCGGACTATCTAAAGGCTTGCAGAATTGTGGGAACTGTCTATTACAATATGGAGCATCTGGCCATGGCCTTGCAGCAAGCAAATTCTCAAAACAGGCCAGCCGGCAACTGTTTCAATTGTGGGAAGCCAGGCCATTTCAAAGCACAATGCAGAGCCAGAGACAATACACAAAACAACACCAAGCTTAAAACTATATGCCCAAGGTGCAAGAAAGGGTACCACTGGGCAAACCAGTGTCGCAGCAGCACTCCTCAGCCACAGGGAAACTAGAAGGGGGGTGATCAGCCAGCCCCGCTCCCAAGGCTGAGTCCATATCTTTCCAACTAATTGCCTCAGAAGATATGGAAATTGGCATTCCAGGCACTGTTTCCCCACATGCCTGAAAACCATCCCTCTTGCCATGACGCCCCTCATAAATTATCCCATCCAGGACCTCAGGGCAAAAGGAATCATTGCTTCTCCGTTTCTGAGAGATTCCGATGACTTTTCCTCAGTGGCCATGGCAGTAATTGGAAATACTCCCACAAAATTTAGCAAGGGAGAATTAGTAGCAACCGCTGTTCCAGTGCCTGTTAAAATGGCTGATGCATGGGCATTTACTGTCCATCAGACAGTGGAACAAGCCAGGCCTGTGTTACAATTCACAATCCGTAACAAAGTCTTTTCAGGTCTCTTAGATACTGGAGCTGACGTAAGTGTCATCCGAACGGCTGAGTGGCCGGACGATTGGTCTTTGGAAACTGCCCCAGCTGTTAGGGGAGTGGGAGGAGTTCAGCACACCCACCATAGCAAACACTGGCTACCAGTGGGTTCCTCTGATATTTCTCACACTGCCTACCTCCAACCCTTGGTTCTTCCGCTACATACTAACCTGTGGGGCCGTGATCTTATGTCTCAACTTAACACAAAACTCATTATTGATTAATGCAATCTTTTGCTAGAACTCCACTGCGGCTGCAATTAAAAACCACAGAACCTGTTTAGGTATGCTCAATAGCCCCACCATGTGTCAACACTATGTAAATAATGTCTTGCTACCCTATCGTTCTGCTTTTCCACAATTTCTGGTGTACTTCATTTTCCTTCCTAGAAGGGAGAAGACAGGAGTGGGAAGCTGAGGATCATGATTGTTTGTTGCAAGTAGATTTGATGACAAAGGTGAGGGAGGATCTGGAAGAGACTCCTTTGAAGAAAGGAGAGAAATGGTTTGTGGATGGATCAGGCAGGGTTGAGGAAGGGAAGAGGAAGTCAGGGAGTTGTTTGCTTTGAAGGGGGCTCTGAAGTTAGCTGAAGGGATTGATGTAACAGTCTGGACTGATTCCAAATACACCTGGGGTGTGGTCCATACCTTTGGTAAGATCTGGCAGGAGAGGGGATTTATCAAGGCTGACGGGAAACAAGTTGAACAATTACAGCCTGTGGAACAGGCCTTGGAGACCCTACAACTGCCAAGCCAAGTGGCAGTAGTGCATGTGAATGCTCATCAGAAAGGAAACACCCCAGAGGTAATTGGGAACAGGTGGACAGACAAGTGGGCAAAAGAAGCTGCAGGGGAGATAGAGCTGGTGATGGTATCAATTCCCTTGCTAGAAGTGGAAGAGGATGAGGAATGAAAACCTGAGGGAAAAGAGAAAGATGATTTGGAAAAAGAAGGATGTGTGCAGACTGAGAAGGGGTGAAGGTGGTTTCTGTGAATGCAATGAGGGGAATTCTGGAAAAGGTATATGTTTGAAAGTAAACAAGAAAGCAGCAAGGAAAAAAGAAATGGGAGGGCGACCCCTAGTGGGCTGGCCTTTCCACAGAACACAGATTGATTTCACTGAATTACCAGAGAAAGGGGGGGGGCAATACCAGCCCATCGCTTTTCTGAGCAAAACTCTGGAGCCAGTGGTGAGAGGATGGCTGGTGTGTGTGCAGGCTATGGCTGCTACAGCTATGTGTGTGCAGGCTGTGGCTGCTACAGCTATGTGGTAGAGTGTACTTCATTTTCCTTCCTAAAAGCCGTTCCAGGGATGCCAACCTTGAGTGATAGTTCGGAGTGAGACACTGCGAGGGAGTGGAGCGACCAAGCCCGAGGGAGCGAAGTGACCGAGGGGGAGATGGTGTGGAAGGGGGGTGTCCCCCCTTCCACGGTAGGGAGCTTTGACAATTTTACATTTTAAATGGTGCAATCTGATGCATACTTTAGTCATGATTTGGACATATACATACATACATACATGCAAGCAGCACCAATGTACTTGAACCGGATTTGTAAGATATTAATAATGCAGTTCACTGACCATGAATAATTGAAGTTCCTGACTTGTAACTGCAGTATTCTACCTCAACTGACTTTATTAGCTTAGTGATGTACTATAGACCACTATAGGATGAATTCAATGTGCAACAAAAAGACAAAAAACCCGAAACAACTACAGAGATAATGCAAATACATCAATGGGTATTCGTCTTTCTGTATCAAATACCATACTACATGCCAATATCAAATGCTATAGTCTCAGTCTTTAATTATATACTAACTTGTTGACTGAAATAGGGGTTCATAATTTCAGACATGTATAAACTAAACATTTAATCGAATAATGAGTGCTTCATATAAATATACATATTGTTAACTGTAAAACTCATCTACTGTATTCTGAAGCTTGGCCCTAGCTTTCATCATAGAAGCTATAGAACCAAAACAAAGCCCTGGTAGAGACTAAAAAATACAGCAAGTGCAGCTCTTGATTCACAAGGAAACTCTGGAATAGTAGTTGAATGCCACAGGTTAAATACTACACTTCATCACAGATGAACTGTCAACTCTAATAATTTAGCGGGTTTCTGGTGTGGATTTCTGACCCAGGGGAGAAAGACCATTTAAAAAAGCAGAAAGGACAGAAAGAACAGAAAGAACACCAAGAAAGAATGGGACAAATCCCCCCCCCAAAAAAAGAGATCCAACACAACTCTGAATAAAATTCTGTGAACATTATATTTTGCATCAGTCTTCTTTTCTTCCACCTTCCTCTCCTTTCCTTGTATCTTACACAGTGTAAACCCCAGGGTGATGCTCGTAAAATTACTTTTTTTAAAGAGCCATTATAGCAACTTTATTTGGCTGAAGAATTAAGCAGATGTTTAATTAATTACCATTTGGAGGAGACTGCTTCCAATATTAGAAAAAGGGAAACCCTAACCTTGTTTTTAAAGTATTTTCAAAAATGCCGTCTTGAAAACTCACCTGCTACCAAGGCCCAGAGTAAACCGGAGGGGGAGAGGGGGAAGGTTACTAAACCAAATCCAAGTTATTAAAGGAACCCAACTGCACTGTCAATGCTGGAGTGTCATGCGATCGCTTGGAAATACATAACCTTTCATCCTGGTTGATCCCATTGTCCTAACAGAACATTGTCCTAATGCTTTTAGCATGTGGGTGTATGAGCAAACTTCCACCACCACCACCACCCCTTTACATGCCTTATGCTCTCTTTTAGCTGATCCAAAAGAGTCTTCCCAAACCAGCAAGGCGAGAAGCGCGCCAGGCTGATCTATAAAGGGGCTGGGCAGCTTTGTGCAAAATAGAAAGTTGGAGGACTGACAGGATGTGATCCTCTGGAACAAATGTCTTTCAGAGAGAGAGAGACGCCCCAGCTTCTAGTTACATCTCTGGCAGCGGACAATTCTCAGCTTTGCTTACCAGGGTTATTACTGGCCGAGGCTGTTGCCTGCAAAAGAGGCTTTGCCAGCCCCCTCGTGTCCTTCTTTGAAAAGGGCAGCTGGCTTGTCCTGGAGGACATTGCAGAGAGGGAGAGCACGGGGCAAAGTGGCTGCGAGCGCCCCGGGCGGGAAGAAGCCTCTTGCTCTTTGCTTTCCTGAAGCGAATTTGCTAATCGGCATCATGCACAGTTACGGGACGCCGAGGCAGAATGAGGATTAAGGCGGGAAAAGAGGCGCGGTGGGGTGGCTGGGCAGGGCGGGGCGGCACTGGGAGCTCATCCTTCTCCTAAGGGGAATATTCGGAATATCAGAGAATGTAGAGATATATTTATTTTTGTACATTCCATTTTGGGGGTTTAGCGTGAGATTTCGTTTATCAGAGTGAGACAGTCAAAATTGGTTGAATTGCGTGAGTCTCACTCTGATTGCGTGAGAGTTGGCAGCACTGCCGTTCTTGCAAAAGGAGGTTTGCACATAGCACCTGAAAAGGTTCAAGTATTAACTCCATATGCATATCTGGGCTATAAAATGCTTTCTGCTACTGCCTATCCTTCACTTCCCTCTCTGTCTCTGCCTTCTCAACCCACACTGGTTCAACTTCAGCAATATTTGGGTACCATAAACTGGGCTCGACTTTTCCTCTCTTAAACCACTGATATTCTTTCTCCATAGTTCGAAGCCCTTACCTGGGGAAAAAAGGCTGCTGACATAATATCTTTGCAGCAACCTCAGCTTCAAGCAAAAACTCAAATAGAAGAGAATATCCAAAAAATATGGGTAGACAGAGCTTCTGCCAATACTCCTCTAGATATGGTCATTTTAGCCACCAACCCTTCCCAGGAATCCTTCAGGAAGGCAATGATGTGGCTGATCAAGCGGTTGCAGGTATCATGACCTCACACACATTAACTCTTTGGGAGAGCCATTCATACTTCCATCAAAACACTAAAGCCCTCATGAAATATTTCAACCTTACTATGGCCAAAGCCTCAGCCATTAGACAGCAGTGCCCCACCTGCAGTCAACAAGCCCATTCCATTCCCTTAGGGGTAAATCCTTGCGGGTTGAAAGCCTGTGAAATATGGCAGATGGACGTTACTCAGTTTCCTCCGTTTGCCCCCTGGAAGTATCTACATGTCACAATTGATACTTATTCAGGGTTTATAATGGCAACCCCGCAAAGAGGAGAAGCCTCCAAACATGTCATCAGCCATTGCATTCACACTTTTGCATCGTTGGGACGCCCAAATGAAATAAAAACAGATAATGGTTCTGCATACACTAGCACAGCCATGTCAGAATTTTGCGCTAAGTGGCAAATTACCCACAAATTTAGAATTCCTTATAACAGTCAAGGACAAGTCCTGGTAGGGCCAACTTAACGCTAAAAACAGCGTTAGAACGACATTTGATCAAAGGGAAAAAAAGCCATTGGCCTCCCGGCGATGCAAGATACCCTTAATCTCTGTCTTTATACCCTCAACTTCCTCAATCTCTCCGGCACCCCTGCTACGACGGCAACGGAGCGACATTTTTCCTCCCCCCTTCCCCTGATTCTCCCAAACCACAGGTATACTACCGTCAACTGTCAGACCCTACTTGGAAGGGTCCTGCTGCTCTCCTCACCTGGGGTCGTGGCTACGCAGCTATCCAGCTTCCAGATCGTGTCCTGTGGGTTCCTGGATGACACGTCAGACCATACCACCCTAAGATAGAAAAATCACCACCTGCAGACATATCAACATAATTCGTCTCGTTGCCTTGCTGACCCTCTTCCTCCTTTTTGCCGCCCATGCCTCCAAGGTCTACATTCCGTTTCGAGTGACGTACTTCACGCCAGATCAACACCTTTGAACACCCTGCCTGACCAAAACCATGCAAGCAGGCTCCATTCAACTAACTCTCATCTACCATACCCAACAGCTGCAGAAGTGCCTTCCTAAAAACTTGCCAAAACAACGGGACCATGTACCATCTACCTAAACAACAACACCGTGCTCAAGGATGGTACTAACCCAATTGTTTTAATCTTTGATGTTTGTGTTGCTTGTTCTAAACCAGGGGGACATTCATGCAGGTTGGTTAACTGGAAAACAACATATGCCCACAATCATAAATATTTGTGTCCTACACCCATTAACTGGGCCACAGGGAACCCCAATCAATGGATCCCTTGTGGAGGTTCCATCGAGTGCTCGGGTTGGTCTTGTGTCTGTGATTATACCGGGGGAGGGTATTCAGGCTGTAATCATCTGTCACATTTCAAATGAATATCAGGGTCTACCACAGACACTAAGGTAGAAATCACCATCTCCAGACAACACCCTGCCTTCGATACTTATGGTATAGGGATTGATGGCACAGGATCAGATCCGAACACTTACATTACCATAACAACCGAAATAATATATGAAGGTAAGGAAACATTGTTGGGATGGTCGGTATATAATAATTTAAGGAAATTAGAAAAAGGCCCTGATACCAGTGTTATTGCAAAAAACTTGTTCATGGATATGGCAGAAAAAATTGCAAAACAACTTGCAACAACCAATTGTTTTGTCTGTGGGGGAACCACCACAGGGGAACAATGGCCGTGGCAAGCCTTAGAAGCCTCACCATCACTGTTCAATAACATGTCTTCTGTAGGAAACATAACAGCTAGAACAGCTTCCGATCCACTTATCTGGATAATTACCACCAATTTGATTGATAGAAACTGCTTTTCCTGAAATGGGCCCACTCCAGTAGGACACCTCCTTTGTTTAGGTATATGGGATAACTCCTACCGGACTTGGAGAGCACCTGACAATACTATCACCACACCTGTCAAATTCAATACCTCCCTCTTCCCTTATCTCAATGACACAACATCTTCCCAAGACAGGTCCTATGGATATAGAACCCCCATGTATATGATTAATAGAATCATTTGTTTACAAGCTGTTTTAGATTTAGCAGGCCAATGAATAGACAAAGCTCTAAACACTCTAGCACAGACAAATTATGCACAGTTGTCTACCAAAATCGCTTAGCTTTAGATTACATACTAGCCAAAGAAGGAGGGGTATGTGGTAGGTTCAATCTCACAAATTGTTGTCTTCAAATTGATAAGGTTGGCAAAGTAGTCACACAATTAACAACTGAGATGCGACAATTAACCTATAATCCTAAAGTATTGATCTTAAAAATATTTTTAGTTCCTGGTTCCCAAAACTACCAGGATTACAAGCTATAGTAGCTCTCATAGGTGTGATTGCTGCAGGATGCGTTATTCTTCCATGTGTGTTACCAATTTTTATTTGCATTATCACCAATAGTCTGTCTTTATTAGGTGAAAAGCGTGCCATTGCACAGGTTAATGCCCTATGGGAAAAAGAACCTCTGTATAAAGTCATACCCTCAGAAGGCCCTGATGCATAAGCTCGCACAGATTTTCGCATGGGCAGTGACGAAGATCCAGAAGAAATTTCTCTCTATAAAACTGAAACAGAGGAGATGCAGCGATAAATCAGCTTCAACAGTTTCGGTACATGCCAGGCCTCAAGGCCTCACGTAGACTGGAAGCGTGTACCAGGAACAAAAGAACATCAATCAACAACACGTCACCATGGGCTAATAACTGGACTGCAGGCATTGATTGGTTACTTTGTACTCTCTAAACTGACCATCTAACACTGATTTGATGCTACTATGAGTCCACTAATATTTCTGCTCATGTAACATAATGATTGGATAGAATTTACTGCTTGTGACGTATCACTGTGTGTTTTTAATAAAAGAGCTTCCCGAGCTTGTGATCGGGGCAGCTCACCCAAGACAGAATCGGACTGGTGTCTTTCTTGATGCATTTGACCACCCAGTGAGAAGCCTTCCTAATGTGGAGCAAAGCCGCATGGCTATCTACTGGTGAAGCTTTTTCCTATCCAATAATATATAAAAAGGAACAAACAGTTAGATATGGTGAGATATTAAATGAAAAGAGTGAACTTAAATCTATGCAAGCACTGGAAGAACAAGGTGTAAAAATGAATTGGTTTTCATATTTGCAAATACAATCTAGATTTGATAAAGATGTTAAAATAGAAGGTATCTATGATAACTTGACTGATTTAGATAACTGCATATAAAGAAAATTTGTATGAGATGTTTTACAGGTGGCACTTACCCGCGACGAGAATTGCGAGGATGTTCAAGAATAAATAAGATAAATGTTGGAAATGTCATCAGATACCTGGTTCATATTACCTGGTTCATATTACCTGGTTCATATTACCAGTGGACATGCTCGGACGCAAAAACATATTGGACTATAATCCACACATGGTTGGAAAAATGACAAAACAACACATAGACTTTAAACCTGAGATATTTTTATTGGGAATTATACCAGAAATATACTGTAAAGAATTGAAATATTTGATTGTAAATGTTTTAACAGTGGCTAGAATTGTATTTGCTAAGAATTGGAAAAATATAAAAATACCTATGCAGGAAGAAATTATTAAGAAAATCATGGATTGTGCCAAAATGAGTAAATTGACATTTGAAATTAGAGAACAAGAGGATAAACAATTTTATATGATATGGGATTTATTTTATCAATGGTTAGATAAAAATACATGGTAAAGAAATAGATTAGTAAGCCTTATAATAAAAGTTAATAAATTGATATAGAAAACAATATAAATATATAACCATTGGATGAAAGAATAAGATTAAATCATAATGAAAATTACAATATCTCATATAAAATGATGGAAAAATAGTCAAATGAATGTTTAATAATTGATATTATATAAGCACAAGCTAGATCGATAAGGTTAGAATTTATATAACTTGGGAGTAATGGTAAAAAAAGGATAGCACAAAAGATTGTAACCAACTGACACACTGTATATATATCATTGAAAGAGGGTTTTTATGTTTTTATGTTTTGTTCGTATATTTGTTGTAAAAAATAAAAACTTTGTTTAAAAAAAAACAATAAAGTCTATGAAGCTTGAGACTCAAATTAGTCTTTACTGCTATTTCACCACTGTTAGTAAAAGCCTAAAGGAAATACTTTTGTAATGAAGTGATTGCTTTTGATAATAGTGTTAAAAGCTGAATAGCTCACATCCCACACCATCACTGATTTTGCTCACTGATCAACAAAATGTGCATTTAATTCTAAATTAAAGCCATCTTGTTGAACCAATTGTCTAATGAATATTTCATAAGAATAACTAAAATTTAAGTTGATAGCAGAAGTAAAATCACAATATAGTACTATTAAGGTTCTAGATGTAAGTTGAGTCTAAAATTAATTTATGGGACCAGACCAAAAAAGACTGGAAAGAAAATATAAACAATAAAATTTTCTTGTTTAAACCTTATTTCACATTGTGAATCACTACAGCCTTTAAATTATCCTGTACTTTTTCTGTAAGATAAGATTTGAAGAAAGGATAGCCTGACATATTCATTACATTGCATTATTTTTTATTTTTGCATTCCTTCTTTCCTTATCCAGGGAGAATCATTTTTTAAGGAATCAAAGGTCACATTTTCTTGAAGGAATGTAGTTGGGAGGATGAAGCTGCATACTCTCAGTTTCATTTATATACTCATTTTGTCCTTCATTCTTTCTCATTTCCTTCCAGAGATACATACAATTGATCAATCACCTCAGAAACAGAAAAGCTACCATCATTATTCATCATCTGAAAGAAATGAAGCAACATACACTATCTGTAGTAACATAAGCTGCTTTTCAAATACTCATGCAAACAGGTTTATATTCCTTCTGAGATAAAGGCTTCTATTCATGCCCAGCCAACAATACTTGTCTGTGAGACTGCCTTTCTATGCTTTTTCCTCTTTCCAAGCTTATTCAATCTAAATGAGAGATGTTGCTGCTACTTGCAATGCACAAAATGTCACCTATAAACTAGAGAAGTGACTGTAGACAGACTACGATTTTTCCATGTTTTTTCTGCATAAAAGTCTTAAAATATTACTGAAACAAAAGTAGTTTCCAATCAAAGTAAAGTGCAACAGAAAACAGTAGAATACCTATGTTTGTTTTTATCTGACTTAAAATTTAACATTCCTAGATTAATTAATAAATTATTGTATGTTCATGTACAGATTCTATGAGTAATATTGCATGAACTTTAGCAAATGATGAAACATTGATAAATCTAATTTTACACTTGTGACTCATCGTGAATTAATCAAAACCCGTGTCACTAAAAATTATTAATAATAATCTAGGAGTCTTTGCAGCCATAGTAACAAGCAATGGTGCACAATTTTCAAGCTTATTAATATGTGAATTCTTTGAACATCTAGATAAGGAAGATTTCAAAATAGTTAAGACATTTAGTATAAATATATTCATGCCACAGAATAACCATCATAGAGGATGTAATTTTATAATTGGATATATTTTTATATCAGATATTTCCCTTCTTCCTTTTTCCTACCCTCAACCTATCCAAAAAAGACCAAAGGAATATACCGTAAGAAATTAAGTTAAATATATTTTGAAAAGTTAAAAAGATTTCAATTTAAAATACTGAATTACCATTACTTTACTTTCAGAGTTATATCACACTAATTTAAACAACCACACATTCACACATATGGACAAAGAGAGAAGAAAAAAGAGGGTTAGAGAATAAAAAATTAATATATTTAGAAAAATGTTCAAATGCATCTACATTATTTTTTAGAAACAATGCTTATAAAATTTCTGATCATTTGTGGCTGCTTTATATACTATATTAGAAATATGAATTGTACAGCAGGAAATCAAAGTAACTTTAAATCAAAGCGTGTGATTAGCGAACTGGTTTTACACTGGCAGCATCCAACCACTGCTCCCATCATACTTCACCTAGTTGTATCACTCTTTTAACAATAATTATTTACTTCTTAATGTATCTTTATATAATGCATTGAGAGAATAAATAACAAAAATAGTCTCTTATCATTTCCAATTTCAAAAATACCTCAGGAAACAAGTGACAAAAATTCATCTGCCTGAGATTTTGGAGAGTTGCTATCATGCAGGCAAGATAATACTGAGGTATCTGAAGGTGACTGAAATCCAGAATTGTCCCTGTTAAAGAAAGAGGAGGGATGGGTGTGTGAAAAATAGTTTGAATTGAATTAATTTTTAAACATGAAATTGTTACTAATGAGGTGTTTATTGACCAAGACTTGCTTCAAAAGGCTCATTTTTGTTCTAACCATACAGAAGATGATTTTACAATTGAAGTTTTCATTCATTAAATTAATTCAAACACACATATAATTATTTCCATTATATTTCTTCATGTGCTACTGTTTTTTCTTATTATGTTACATTAAAAAAGAGAAAATTTAAAGGAGACCAAAATGTGGCCATAACTACCAGTTTGTTGACTTAAATAATATCAAGATTGACACTATATGTACCATGCCAAATAATACAAAGGATTTGTGTAATTTGTGGTTATAATACCACTTGATGTCAAACTTTTATAAAATAAGTGTGAAAGAAAACATGGCCCATAAAAACGGACTATTTCCCTTTATTCGTATATAGAAGGAGTTGCTTGTTCTGCTTTCTGTCACACAAATTAATTTTATATAGAAATTAGTGAAGAAAATATTTTTTAAAATTTATTTTTTGAAAGAAATCAAACAGGCTTCTATGCTACGGAAGAGTTTGGGTTCTGTTTGTAAACTCTACATACATGAAGGTGCTTATGACAATTTGCAGCTTTCAAGTGTCTGGACAAAAATTTTCAGGGCATTTGCTGCATTGAGGTTGTTGGAAGTTCACTCCAATGTACGTGTTTAAAAGCAAAACGTTCCAGACTGTAAATGTGAAAAACAGCAGATCATATATAGTGCACAGTGCAGATGATTTTAACAAATGGACTCATTTTTTCCACCCTCTTGAAAATATACAGATGTAAATGATTCAAACCTGGGGGAAGGATGGAATTAATGCAGGTCCAATAATACTTCCAGATAAATAGGCACACATCCTGTCAGATGCATCTACATTAAAATGAAAGGATAGAGGAGATGAGTGAAGTATTTTAAGAACATCAGAAACTGAGGAAGGAGAAGCTCACTTTGGGAGAAACCTTTTTTGGCAGAACTCTAAGAACATTTGCTGAAAAACTTTCAGTACAGTTACTTCTACTGAAATCAATAGTTTTGCTTCTAAACTCACATATTAAAGGTCAATCAGATTATAAATTTGCAAATCTGAAATTTTTTGTAGTCTGCACTGAAATGAATGGGAAAATGTAAAATAAAATGAAATGGATTCTGTTTTCATTGCAAAAGCATCATGGTGCTTCCAAATTGAAAGGATTAGATGGTTGCCCAAGGGACAATGGCTAGGGGTTCTTTTAATGTACATCCTAATTGCCCACTGAAGTGGTACCTATTTATCTATTCACCTTTCCGCTGTTTTGAACTGCTAGGTGGGCAGGAACTGGGGCAAATGATGGGAATTCATCCTTTTACACAACAACACTTGAATCTTGAATGCGGGCTTGCTGATTGTCAGCCCAATGTTCTAACCATACGAACTACCAGCTCCAAACAAAATGGATGAACAAATATTTAGTATTTAGTATTTTAGTATTTATTTGATTTGTCAATCGCTTACAAGATACAGGTATAAGAATAAATATAGTTTTGAATACATGAGATAGATACTTATAAGAAAAATAAAAACAATAGGACAGGGACGATAGGCACGTTGGTGCGCTGATGCACGATCCCTATAGACCTCTTAGGAAGGGGGTGAGGTCAATAGTAGACAGTCTAAGGTTAAAGTTTTTGGGGTTTGGGGAAGAAACCACAGAGTCAGGTAGAGTATTCCAAACATTGACCATTCTGTTGCTGAAGTTGTATTTTCTGCAGTCAAGTTTGGTGTGGTTAACATTGAGTTTGTATCTATTGTGTGCTCTTGTATTGTTATGATTGAAGCTGAAGTATTCATTTGCAGGTAGGACATCGCAATGTATGATTTTTTACACTATATTTAGATCGGACCGAAGGCGGCGTAGTTCTAGGTCTAGAGTTTCAAGTCTGGTGGCATAAGGTATTCTGCAATGAGTAGAGGAGCGGAGAACTCTTAAGTTAACTTTGGATCCTTAACAAGGTCTTGACTATTTAGCTTGTATTTTATTTTCTGATTTTTTCTGCCAATATGTAAGACAGAGCATTTATTTGTTGAGATTTGAAGTTGCCATTTGCTTGACCATTCTGATACATAGTCAAGGTCTTTTTGAAGAGTAGCAGTATTGTCTGTGGTGTTGAATAGTTTTACATCATCAGCAAAGAGAATGCAGTTGCTCTTAATATGATCACAGAGGTCATTTATATAGAGTATGAAGAGAGTTGGTCCTAGAATACTGCCTTGGGGGACACCACTGTTGACAGGTACAGAATTTGATAGGACATTGCCAATTTTGATCATTTGTTGTCTGTTTGACAGGAATGCTTCTATCCAGTTATGCAGGTGTACAGAGATACCATAAGATTTTAGTTTTAGGAGTAGTTTGTTGTGTACCACTGAATCAAAGGCTTTACAGAAGTCTATGTAGATTGCGTCTATTGTTTTGCCCTGATTGAGTTGTGTAGTCCATATGTTTTTGCAGTGTAAGAGTTGCAGATTACAGGATAGTTTTTTTCTGAAACCAAATTGTTTATTAGAGAGTAGGTTGTTTGTCTCTAAGTGGAGGATAATGGATTGGTTAATAATTGATTCCATGACTTTACAGGTGCTGCAGCATAAGGAGATTGGTCTATAATTTTTAACTAGGCTAGGGTCTCCTTTTTTGAAGATGAGGATGACCGTGGCTTGTGACTATAGTTTTGGCAAGGAGATGATCCTGAAAGATTTTTCAATTATGCTTAGAGATTCGGCTATGGCAATAGATAGCTTTTTTTTAAGAAGTAGGCACATATTCTGTCTGGTCTAATAAATAGGGATGGTTTTAGATTGTGCAGTGCTTTTTCAACAATGTCTTCTGTAGAATTGATATGTATTAGATCATTGTAGTTGTCTGTGGTTCGACTAGGAAATACTGGGCTTGATCCATTGCTGTTTACAAATACTGAGCCAAAGAATGTGTTAAAGAAGTTTGCTTTGATGGTGTTGTCGTTGCAGTCTTTACCATTAGGTCCTTTTGATTTCTAGTAAGAATATGTTGTAATGGTCTTCAACAGTATTGCATCCAGTGAATAGAAATTGCCAATCAAGGAAAGAGAGATCATTGATTATAAGATCATAGTTACCTTTTTTAAAGTTATAATTGGGGATTTTGTCGTTGTGATGATTTTTGTGTGGACGTATGTTGAGACAAAAATCAATCATGTTGTGGTCACTGTTGGAAAAGGGTTCTTTAATTTGTATTCCATAAATTGAATTCAAACTATTGCAGAAGATAAGATCAAGGCAGTTGTTAAGCCTAGTATTGTTGGTTACTAGTTGTTCCAGTCCTAGATTTGTTACAGTATTGTAGAAGGTTGCATGTATGAGTTCAGTTTTACATTCGTTTAGGGTCCAGTTAATATGAGGTAGATTGAAGTCACCAAGAAAGATAAAAGCCTGTGGGCAGGATGCTGCCCATGTTAGTAGTGAATTTAGCTTGTTTACATGTTTGATGTCATAATCAGGGGCTCTGTAACATAGTAAGAACTGAAATGTGATATTTAAGGTCAGTTCACAGATAATGGTCTCAGGAAGAGCAAGCTCTTGGGTAACTTGAATGTTTTTTAGATGTAAGGACTTTTTATAGAAGATAGCAACACCACCTCCTCTACGGATTTCATGATCTGATCAGTAAACATGATAGTCTCTTACTGAGGTAATGGAGTCAGGGAGAGATGAATTGAGCCATGTTTCAGAGACAAATATGATGTTGAATTTAGCTGTATTGAGCAAGAGGAGAAATTCAGGTATTTTATTTACAAGGCTTCTTGCATTGAGTAGCTTGCATTTAAGACCACTTGTAGTTTGAATTGAGGTAGTTGGGGGCATGCATGCCTAGTCTTGAGATAGAATAGGATAGAACAGAATTCTTTATTGGCCAAGTGTGATTAGACACACAAGGAATTTGTCTTGGTGCATATGCTCTCAGTGTACATAAAATAAAGGATATTTTAAGTAAGATATTTCAAAAGTAAGAAATTTTAAAAAACGAGTCGCATGGAGAGTAGAATTGGCCTTTAAAGAAGCTGGAGATGGGATGTTCTCACAAAAAGAGAAGTAAGGATGATGTAAACTAAATGTGAATTGACTGAAGAATATGAGGTAAGAAGTGCAGCAGAGACAGATGGTACTTTGCAGACAGAGACCATAACCTCATCAGCACCTGCATTATATACTTTATGCTGTATAAACAGAGAGCAAACCCTGCACTCACTCACACTGATCATGTTATCTAGTTGAATAAAGAAAAAGTTCTGGAAGCAAATAACCAAGATCAGAGAGCACCAAGGCTCCACAATTCAACTCTATGCTATAGATATTCTGTTTTATTATATATATTATCAGAAGTAGAATGTTCTGTTGGAAGCCTGTATTAGGAAGGCATGAAAGCAGGCACAGGCATTCAAAAGGCAAACATTATAGCAGGCAACACATTATTAAGGATTAGCTGCCTATCCTTTAATCATTAGAGAAAGAGCAGACCTGCAGTTCAGGACAGACAAATAGAGGTAAAAGAACACTTAGCTGATTTAAATGAATTCAAGTCTTCGGGACAGAATGAATTAATGTATTGAAGGAATTAGCAGAGGAGATCAGATCATCTAAGCGTAAGCATCTGAAACATGGAGAATTTTCAATCTTTGAAGGCTCCAGGAGACTGCAAGAGGAGAAATGTATTTTTAAAAAGGAAGAAAAAGGACTCAAGAAATTACAGAGAGAGGTTTGTAAAGTACTATATCTTGTGAGAGAGAAAAAGAAAAGAAAAGCTAAGTATAGGATTAAAAAAAACCTGGCTTAGCAATAATACACATGTAGGGGAATTTGAGCCATTCTGATCTAGTGAATCACACTGAACATGAACCAAGAGTATATCACAGATGTTAAAAAGGCAGAAGGGTTTTGCTTAATGTATTAATAGCATAAAATACAGGCACAACTATGGTAACCGTATCTTGTTCTAGAGAACAGAATCTATGCAGAACAAAGACATGGGTGGGAATCAAATTTTTTAATAACTGGTTCTATGGGCATGGCTTGGTGGGTCTAGCTTGATGGTCATGTGACTGGGTGGGCGTGCCAATTTGACATCACTCACATTGATGGGCACTTCTCTTCTTGTGACTGTGGGGATGCTGCAATGGTCATAAGTGTGAAAAATGATCATAAGTCACTTTTTTCAGTGCCATTGTAACTTTGAATGGTCACTAAATGAACTATTGTAAGACAAGGATTGCCTGTACAAAAATACAAAAGGCTTCTTTGCTTGCAAAAAGCTGCCCTATCATTAGATTAAAAATACCTGCAAGCCGGAGTTGCCTTAAGGAATTAATATAGTTAAAATGCAATGGTAACTATCAAGCATCCATCTCTTGCTCATAAAGTGAAACCTTTTAGCAAAGAAGTCATTTAAGCTCTCCAGAAAGAGCACACCCAGGAAAAGCAATCCTTAGAACCATTTGTACAATTTAAAGATACCAGCTGGTCTCACTCACCTCACAAGATATCCTAAGGAAATCATCCAGATTTAAAGAAAGGTCACATGCCCCCCAGAAAGGCAGTAAAAAATCAGTGCCAAGCTTGCATCCTGCTTCTTGGAAGTACACCCCAAAAGGACAGTGCCAGATACCACCAAAGCAGTGAAGGAAGACCCCCTCCCCAGATAGAAAAAGAAACCATGAGGCAGAAAAAAATTCAAACACAATAGAAATAATTAAATCACAACAGTAGCTGTTGCTTGTTAAACCAATTATCAGAACAAATAGAAACAGGAATTAGCCAGATTTCAATCCAGTTTCTTTTCAGGAACAGAGATTGACTTTTTCCTTCCAAACAGCTGAATAGGGAAAATTATCCCATCAATAAACACAGGATTAAACGTCACCAAGCACAGAATTAAACTTCACCAAAAAACAGTTTTAGACCAAAACTCAGAAAGGGTATATGAACTCACATTTGACTGTCAATCTTTCTAGCTCACCAAGAAGACTTGCTGAATGTCACTCATCTTTCCTTGTCATTAAAAGTTTCTTTCCAGAAGCTCTGCTTCATTATTCAATTATTTCTTCAAAGTGCTAACTCCAACAGGGGAGTATTTCCTTCCAACAGCAGTTTAAAAAAGCTTAAATAGTACTTCCCCTTTAAGAAAGACAAGCTATCAGGTTTCCAAGTGAAATGGCTACACATATGTCAATTTCGGGATCCACACAAGCAAAGTACCAGCAAAGGAGGGGAAAAAAAACCCTCCAGAGAAGCTCCAGAGACAGCAAGTCTAGTCCTGCCAAGAATGTAATAAGGGCTAACGGAGAGGCAGTTTTTGTAAGCAACAACCCAGAATGTAAAGAATGCCTTCCTTACAGGATTAGGCCTGTAAAATGGAAAAAAACAAAAGGAAATTTCTTCTAACAACCGGTTCTCTGAACTACTTCGAAAATTAACAACTGGTTCTAGTAAATAGATGTGAACTGATAGAATCCCATCCCTGACATAGACAAATCTAAACAGCTAAAAAAAAGTTGGATATTGTATGTTTAGCATGCATAAAAGGAAATTGAGGAGAGATATTGTCAGATATTTTAAAATATTACCATTTGGAGGAAAGAATGGAACAGTCTTGAGAGCAAGAAGAGAGCCAGTAGATCAATATTATAGGCACTGAATATTATATGAAGGTTAGATTATAGAGGAGTTTCTCCATATAAGAAGTGCTAATCTGTTAAACACGTTCCCTCATTAAACGCGATGTCCCTTTTCGCTGAAAGTGAAGGTATTCAATCCACCTGTTTGAATTGCTTTAGGAGATCCAGAATTGCTTTAGGATATTCAGAATTGCTTTAGGAGATTCAAAAGATCCAAATCAGTGGTCGGGAACCAGTGGGCCGGTGACCACTGGTGGTCCATGAGAAAATGTTGGTGGTCCACAGAGAAATGTCCCCCCCAAAACAATTAATCCAGGCTGTGCGGGAACACAAGACTGTGCCACCCACATGGCCTGCGGGAATACAAGGCTTGCATTGCTTGCATTGTGAATGACACGAGGTAGTGAGGGTAGGGAAAGGATGGAGGGGGGAACTCCCTCCCCCCCTCTCTCTCAAAGTGGAGCTGGAGACAGTATCCTTAGATTCCAAAAAAGAGTGATTGATCAGTAGGAGAACGCGGTGGAGAATTTTCCTGCAGACTTTTTCTTGGGATTTTCCCAGGGTCTCTGATCCACAGGATTTAAAATTATGAGTTTGGGGGTCCCTGAGGTCCAAAAGGTTGGCGACCCCTGATCCAAATGGATAGGCTTTTGAGATAAGGAATTTATGTCATCCACCTCTATTATTTTATTATCCTAAAGAACATATCATGTTCAAATCATTCCCTGCCCCCTAGAAATAAGGATACTGTAATTTTTGTTCACCCTAATGTTGAGTCTTGCTACAATGTTGACTGTTTCCACTGCATTTCAAGGAAGCAGGCAAGTAATGAAGCAGAAACAGTCTGTAGACCACCTATACTGTACTTCCATCTTTTAATACTTTTCTAATATAATTCTCTGCTCTCTAGTAACTATTATTCCAGGGGTTGCTCACTCACAGGCCAATTAAAGGATTAGAAATGAGTTATGAATGAATATGGTATAATTTCTGTGGATAAAACTCATACAGAAACATTTAAAAATGTGAGCTCTTCCTTCACATATATGTATAGAGAGAAGCACAGCTGTAACTGATTGGAAAAATGAAATGTTATCTCCCACTGCCTATGTTATGGAGAGAAGCCAAGCTTCTGGAAGATACAAATTCTTCCCTGAACAATAGAAATAGAATCACTGCGTGTTATCCACCTACTTGCCAGCTACTAAATGATAAATAGAATTCAGAAGCTGATTAGATGGCTAAGGACAAGACTGCTGATGGGTAGATGGATGAGTGACTGGTGAAGCTGGATTCTGGAGTGTGCTGGAGAAGAAGATGGCATGTTTGATCCTATAACCCATCTTTTTGACAGCAGAGCAAATCTGGGAAAAGAACCATTTGGGACAGCCTGAAGGAAAACTGAATCTTGTGGGACAGGCAGAAAGCAGCAGAGCTAAGAGTAGAGAAGAAAACAAAAGTTGAAAGACTGAGATAAAAGTTTAAGTTAGTTAAATTAATTAGTTTTATTTAATTGATCTGGCATTTCCAAGAGAGAGAGAAACAAGTCTCCTATAGTGTAAATAAACAAGATAAACTTACCACACAGATAGACAGTATAAAGAAACTGTGAGAGGGAAAGCACTTTAGAAAGAAGAAAAATACAATATTTATTATATTTAAAAGAGCACATACAGAAATAAAATCAGATAATATAAGTTATTTGGACTCAGTCCACCAGTTAAAATAGATTACAGATTAGTTGTTGATCCTCTACTTATATGAATCTTGGGTAGAATTTGTTACATCTTATAATTTGCTAGAAATATTCTTCTCTGTTTTATTTCCCACTTGGGTTCATGCATTAAGTTTTCTGAGCTAGTTAGCTCTGGACTTTGTTCATCTGATGAATTCAATTCTATTGAAACTATTAATTTCAAATATTGTCTTTACAACGCTGTAAGTAATTCTGCAAATTTGTTACCTATTAGTTCTAGCACAGTATTTAGATCTCAAAATAGTTTGGGGGATTTTGAAGTCTCTATTAAAGTCCCTAAATAAATATATTTGAGGAAACTATCACTGCAACAAATAATGTAACGATAGCATTGAATTGCATTTTAGCTAATAGCTCAAATTCAGAGCCCTGGACTTTTTTTTCTTTTGATACAGGGCTACACAACAACAGCCAAGCCAAACATTACTGGAACTAAACCATTCTGGGAAATATTTGATTGGATTGTGAAAACTCATTTTTTTTCAGTTGATTATTGCTCACAGTAGAAGATTGAAAGTTAGTCCTGGGGCCTAATTTTTTTAACAGTTTTATTGATAATAAAATGACACACAGCTAAATTGAAAGATATTTTGATTTCCACATTGTATAAATGGCTGCAAACGTTGATGGAGTTAGCAGAGATTACAAATCTGTCTGTTTTGGTTAAAGAAAAAAATACAATTAATTATTTTTCTACTTGGAAACTGCTGTTGAACTTTGTGCTATAGGTGAAAAAAATAAAACTTTGATTTTAGGTTTTGCTCATTAGGTTTGTTGTTATACTTGGGGTTTGGAGATCTCTTCTGCTATCTCTTCAGGAATTGCCTGAGAGAGATGCCCCCTCCCCCATGGAATTAGCAGGAAGTTTTGCTTGGGCCTTAATGCCACAGAACAGAAAAAAAAAAAAAAACCAGAACAAAAAACACATTTTAAAAAAAGGAATCTAGGAGCAGCTTTGTGTGGATGTAGATGAAGGGGTTAACCTCTATCTAATTCTAAATGGTGTTTCTCTGTGTCTGTACATGTGTATGCAGTTAGTTTTACAATACAGATAAAACAAACATGCAGGACAATTTTCACTCCCACCAGACAGAAGTACAAGGTGTGCAGAACTTGCTGGGCCAGCCACTCTCAACTACAATTCTTACATGATTACATCAAACTGGTTACAATATAAATGATACAAGAAAGAAAACATTACAATGGATTTCACATCACAATGAATTTCCACCCCAACACCCCCCCTACATAATCTTTCTAACTGTCTTCTGGGGATTGAAAAGAGTCTTTAGTCTTTTATTGGTCCATCTCAGAGTCCTTTCCTTCATGTCTCTGGGTGGCATAGGCTTGGCCTGGTAGTCAGTCAGGCTTGGGAAGGTCTGCCTACTCTGGTTTGCTGTAATGACTTTCAGTGGAGGCTGGATCCAAACCCAATTCTTTGGCTCCAATGGATGGAATGTCTCTAGGGAGCAGCATCTGCTTCCACATGTTGCAGGGCAAGACAAAGGTCCCCTCCCCACTTCGCTGGTAATTCTACCAGGAAAGGCATTGTAAAAGGATTAGATATGATGTGTGTGTGGAGATAGTTTGCAAGGATGGTTTGAGGAGGAAGAAAAATAACACATCAGTATTGCAGTTACTAAACAGATAAATCAGTTTCAACAAAATGGAGACACAACAGATGAGAAAGGAAAACTGGATTCACATACTTCAGGAAAAAGATGATCAGGTAAAATCATTTAAACACACAGTAAATGCTAGGATGAAACTTTTCTTGTAAATGAACTTAAAACATTCACTAATAACCTTGGATTTTTCTTAAAAGCACAGAGAGGAGAGAAAATTGAACTCTGTTCCTCATCCAGTCTAGTTGGCCAGACCAGACTTTCTTTTCCCCTCAGTGTCTCTAACTCTTAACAATTTAAAATTAATATCTGAAGGGATCAGAGACATTGAACAGTTGCAACAGTTACCTTAAGGACACACAAAGGCTTAGACACACACACATATGCACGTGCACACACAAACACAAGGACACAAAGAGGAAAACAAAACTCTGAGGTTTACACACATACTGATCATTCCCACTATAAATATCTCAGTTAAATTGGGGGAGGCATAAATCTTAAAGAACAAAGGTTATTATTTTAACAAAGGTGGGGGTGAGTTTCTACTTCTGAGGTGAGTTTCTGCTTCTGAGTTTCTACTCTTTTTAGAGGAAATATTCTGCCTTTTTAATATTTCCTAGGCTATTTCAATTTTCTAGGAGAGGGGTGGGTGCTAACTTCCTACAAGCTTAAACTGAAAAAGGCAGCAAATATTGTTGTGAAACCAGATTTTGAATTTGAAACTACTTTTACACTGTAATTTTAGAAAACAGTTACAAATAAATTTCACATCTGTTTTGTTAGTCATTAAATTTCAGTTTCAACCTACTTGTGGCTGATTTTCTGACCAAGATAAATCTGAAATGTTTGTGTTACTGAATAGGTAATTGCTGTTTACCAAAATGAGGAACTGCTATAAATAGTGAAGTGCGTTGAAATGAAATCTTATATAACTGGTGCTAGAAGAACTAATATGTGGTACAAAAATCATTAGTCAAACTTAACTTAAAAATTGAAGGCTTAGTTCTCTCCCACCTCTATTTTCTGTATAACTGGAAGCTTGCTTCATAGTAATCTTTGCACTAGCCACAAGTGTGACTTTTCCTGGTATCTCCACCAATGGATTCAAGAATGTGCGGAAAAATGAGTCCAATATTCCAGAATTTTCAAATGCAGCATTTTCCTTTTCTTTGTTTTATATTAGAAGAAATGTTAAATGTTGAAGCTAGGTCGGATGTAACAAAAGGGCTTAGATGACAAAAGTGACTAAAAAGAAAAGACAAAAGATATATTAAAAGAAGGAAATAACTATGAAAGAATAACATGTATCAGAGATTGTGATAATTTACATGCCTTTAGCAAGACATGGTACAAGTCAAAAAATCAGGCAAAATGAAACAGTTATTATATATATTTTAAAATGCTCTGAAGTATCATAATGCATAATAACATCCTTAACTAAATGAAATGGGTATTAACCTGGGAAATGAAAAAGATTAATGAGAATAGATAGCATAATGAAGTCTTATACTAACCTAGTAATCAGGTAAAAGGTTCTTTAAATTCCTTTTAAAGGTTTTTATAGAAATAAATTGAAAGACCAGTGGTATGAGCAGTGGTATGTGTATATGTGTGTGCATGTTAGACTGACAAAAGCCACATCATAGTATTTCAATGTAAGTCCCACTCTTTTTCTATATCTGTCACAAGATTGCATGAATGTCCCAAAGAGTGAAACTTCAGCATTACTCTATTTATTTATTTGTTTGTTTTGTTTTGTTTTGTTTCTCAAGCATGTATAAGAAAACAAGTATAAGTATGAACATAACATACAAACATATAAGTGTAAACAAGTATACGTATATACATAATAAATGAGTATGAATAAATGGGAACAATAGGAAAGGGACGGTAGGCACATTGGTGCACTTAGGCACCTCACAGACTTCTCAGTGCTGCAGCTATTATTCTGATTAAGCTAGCAAGTTTGTGTAGATGCTGCTTGAAAGCTTATTTTAGAGTTTCAGTGATGGCCCCTTGAAAGTCTGAATCTCCATGACCCTGGAGCAAAGATCAGAACTAAGGGCCTATTCAGAGGAATGTATGGAATGAACAGAACTATAGGAAGAAAGATAGCAGATAAATATTGGGAGGGGTGGTGGTGGCATGGAACCAAAAATTTCCTAAATATAAGCAGTTATTGAATCTGGTCTCTGACTTGAATAGAGTCAATAAAGAATATTGTACAACATGAGAATAACAAAGTAGGCCCAGAACAGTTGTTTTTGACTAATCAGCACAGAAAGAGAAATTGAGAATATCCAGCAATCTATCATTCTTATCTAAATATGAAAAAACAAGGCACGCACCATACATTTTATTTATTTTTAAAAATTATATTTATTCACACACAGTGATTCCAGATAGTTTACAGCATTAAAAATTCACACATAAAATTCATAAAAACCCACTTTTCCTCCAGCCCCACAACAGCAACAGATACCTGCACACCAGACATATAAACCCACAATCTTCGAGAAACCTTCAGATCATATGAATGTTGACCAAATGAAAATATAGTGATCCTCATTTAATAAATAGGCACAAAAGTAGCTGCTCATCAGTCATGACCTTGAGGCTGGAGACAGTAGAAAAGAAGTCACAATAGAGCATAAGAATATGATCAGGCTGAAATATAATAATCTTTTTTAACATTTTGAACTCAGGTTAAGATAATGCGAGGACAATTCCCTTGAGATTCTCCAATTGGGTGTCCTTCAAAATGTAATAAATAATAATTTATCTAATCCAGTTATGGTTACCATTGTCATCATCATTATGATCTAAAAGAAAAAACTGAAAGTTGAAAGCTAATAAAAATTCTGTAACAGTTGACCACATATCCTCAAAATCAACAAAAGTGCAAAAGACCTGACTACTATCAGCATATCAATGATAATGAAAACCTTAATTGTTACTCTGGACACTCAAAGTAAATTAAACAAAATAGGAGACAAAATTGATTCCTTTGGAATATTTATTGTAGGGGGAAGTTCTGAGAATTATAGTAATAAAAAGATAGTTGCTAAAGCTCATTTTAACAGTCTTACTTTACATATTCTTTTCTCCAAGAAAAAGTGCTAATTGCTGTTTATAAAGTAAATCTCAAAAGGGGGCATTTAGTCAGGATTATATCAAGAAGACGGAGCTGTCTATTCTATTAAAGAAAAACATGTTTGGATTTGTGCTCTTTGTCTGAATGTGAAGAACTGTATAGTGATTGTTGTTTATCAGGAAAGCATGTGCTCTTTTAACCTATATTCCTGAGATATATACCAAGAGTTATTTATATTTACTGCATTAAAGCTATTATGGGACACAGGGTTGACAAATCTACACACATCAATAGGTTGCTAGAACACATACTTATCTCTGCAAATTTATTCTTTCTAGCTAAGGAATTTATGCAAAACTTCATTCTGTAATATATAGTTCCACACAACTTATTTTTGTTACTATTTCTTTTTTTATCTGTATGTTATTTGTGATTAGAGGTTGTCTTGTCAACTTAGCTCATATGTTTCTACATTGTTTGAACTGTATTGAAAGTGACATTTGTTGTTTTGTGTGAGAGAGCAAGTAGAAAAATGCAAGTTTCTCTGCCTGCTCAAATGGTCTAAAAATTTCTCCAGCCCACCCACGAATGTGTGAAAATTACCTCCATGTCTTTTCAGTCTGAGAAGGAAGCTGAAAAGGTGTGGAGACACTTTCACATTAGCGCTACAAATTGCCAATTTTAGCAGAAGGAATAGATTAGATCCTGGAATATCTGCTTTGCTCAGAGTTATAGAAGAAAAACATACCACAGATAAAATCTACTGCCTATCTACTGCCAGATAGCCTAATAGACTATCTGGCCTTGACCAGGGATAAACAGGAAGTAACTTTCCAGATGTCAGCTGTCAGGCTCCTGGTGGAGACTGACTCTGAGGTAGAGGAGGAACAGTGGACAGGGAGTGGAAGTGTAGCTCTTGTCTTGCCTGGTTTCTGTTGCTTTTTTCCTTCTTCGTGTAACTGTGTGGGAGGGGGTTTTTTTTGTCTTCCGTCAAAGATATTCGGAGCTTGGAAGCAAACTGAAGGAATAAAAGGGGCTTCACCTGTTTTCTGTGACTGTGTTTGTTTTGTATCCCACCCTGGGTTATCACAGTCAGTTCTAACTCCAGCCATACTGGGAAATAGTGAGGGCTGCAGCTGAACAACATGTAAAAAAATTATAATTAAAAAGCATCCATATTATCTTCCTCTTTAATGGCTATTCGTGGTTTACTGATTTCATCTTTAGGGACTATTTGGGTGTCAATAATAACATCATTGGTGGATTCCTGTTCCAGTTTATTCCACCCAATGTGCTCAAGAAATTTTGCACTAGCACTACAATAAACATGAGCTGTGCCTTGATCCCAAAATCTAAATGATCTATGATTGGCCTCATAATCCACAAAAAATAACTTCTTAGCTCTATGTTGCCCTTTCAGTCTTACTTTGTGAGGGAATATGCACCCATGCTGGAGCTCCAAATGTGTGTAGGTAACTTAAATTGTTTTTCTGCCATGCCAACAAGTGAATGGCAATTCTCCAGTTGTTGTATTAACTACATTATTTAAAACATGGTTACTACACATTATGGCCCCACCTCACAGTGTTTTAGGCAAACCTGAATCAGATAACATAGTATGAGCCATGGCTTGTAATGTTTGTCCTCTTCGTTCTACAAACGAGTTATGTTGTGATCTGTAAGGTGCAGAATGTTTATGCTCAAAACCAGCAAATTTCAACATAGTTTGGAATATTTTGTTAACAAACTCAGTCCCATTATCAGTAACTAAAGTAATCACTTTACTCTTCATTTTTTTCTCAGCAAACCTTAACCAGTTAAAGACATGTTGGAATGTTTCTGTTTTGTTTTTCATAAGATAGCAGAAACTGTATCGTGAGTAATGGTCCATAATACTCAAAATATAGCAGGCACTTCCCAAACTTGGTTTCTTAGGACCAATTATGTCAGCAGAAACAACCTCTAAAGGTTCTTTGATCTTAAACCCATTTAGTCTGTTTGCTGGAGTAACCTTACTTGTGGGAATAAACTTTGACTTCAGTATTGGGTAATGATTAGTCTAAGACCTTATACATACATGTCTGCCTAAGGGTCACTGAGATAAGCAAGGAAATTAAAAACAAACACCAGAAACAATTAAGCAGCTCAGACAATTGTAAACAGTTTTGTGTGCTATATCTAATTATTGTAATCCACAATATGAATGCTTACTATGTACGAATTTCTCAATAAAAGGGGGCACTAGAATTTGCTCTAGACTCCCATCCCGAGTACACCAGCCTCTGTGTCTCATTCTTTCCATGGGAGACCACCACAAGTGGTGACCCCGACGTGATCCACTGCAGGTGGTACGTGTCCAGACCTCCGTGTTTCCTCGCCTGGAATAGGTAAAGTACGTACTTAACTATTGCTGGACAATAGGATTATTCAGGGAGCATGGGGGGAAAACTCTCTCAGCCACAGGAACAGCATGTTAGTGAGCTGCTGAAGTTAATAAGGACAAACTTCTTTATCTTTAAACCCTCTGGGGGGGAGCAAATAGTTCTTTCAAAAGATAATGTGAGAGAGCTGCTGCAAGAGATCTGGCGGCAATGTCCCTGGTATCCAGAGAAAGGTTCTTTAAAGTTAGACACATGGAGGAGAATTGGAAATATCCTTCATGAAGAGCCACGGGCAACAGCTGAAATTTTGATATTTTAGAAGATTGTTATGACTGCTTTAGAGACCCAGCAACAACCTCTTTTAAAAACTTTAGTAGAACCTCTTCCTTATAAAGGAATTGTATTGCACCCGCCTTCTCCAAAACTGGAGTGTGCTTTATCATTTCCAACAACGCCTACTCCAGTGGATGATAAAATCCAATCAAAAATGGGAAAAGTTCAAGCCATGATGCATCAGGCCTTCAATGAGGAGAAGTTAGAGTCTGATGAGATTGCCCAGATGAATTTGTTTCCAGTCAATAGGCAAGTGGATGCTCAAGGCAATCTGCAGACTGAATGGGTTCCATTCCTTTGGCAGTTCTTAGGGGGGAAAAAAAGCAGTAAAAGATTATGGTATTCAAAGTCCTTTTACAAAGGGGCTTCTGACAAGTTTGGCTACCTCACGCATGATTCCTAGTGACTGGAAAGATTTAATGAGAATGATATTGAGCTCTACTCAGTGTGTGGTCTAACAGTTGGACTAAAAGTAACATAAATACATTGCATCATAGAAGCCGAATCCAAGAGGTGGCGGGAATCTGCTGGACTCACAATGAGACAGTAGAGAATATGACTTACTTGGGAACATATCCATTTTGCAACAAAACAATTGTTATTGGCAATGGAAGTCGGGTTTATCCGGATGACATGAAAACTAAAAATCTCACTTACTTTGTACATAATATTTCTAAATTTGATATCATATCTTTGATCAATGAAAATGGGTGTCCAATTATCCCTGCCACATGTTGTCCCATCATGATAGAAAACCAGCTGCCCAAATTTGCAAATGGGAAATACGCACCACCGCCCACTTATTTGGCTATGTTAATGGAATCTTTTGTATGATTAATCTATGCTGAACCAAATACGGTTGGCCATCTCCTGGGAGCAAATCTATGGTTGCTGTGTGGACGGATGGCCTATGATCGCATACCAGCATGATGGAAAGGAGTCTGCACCTTTGGGAAAGTAATCCCATCTCATGTCATTTTAAAATCTTTGGGGACTGCTCATATCCGCAATGCGCGTTCAGCAACGAAAGTAAACTCTGTTTTGAATCATGACTACTGGACACAGATATCAAGGGGAGTTATTCCTCTTTTAGGAGTCATGATGAACTATAGAGATTTGCATCGTTTAAACAATTGGGCAGTTACTATGTTTAAAGACACCATTAAAACGCTAAAGCTGCTTGAAGAAGAACAAGGAAAAATCCTTGACTTTGTCCTGCAAACCAGATATGCGGTGGACACTATTTTGGCTGCGCAAGGGGGAGTTTGCGCTGTGATTCATACACATTGTTGCATGTATATCTCTGATTATTCTCCAAACATTACAGCTACTATACAGCATATGGAACAAACCCTGAGTGAGAATCCATTACAATCGGAGGACGAGGGACTGGACGTGTGGTCTGCACTTTGGTCCTGGTTGCCAGATGGTTCATGGATTCATCACCTAATTGTTGGAGTGATATTGCTTTTTATACTTTCTCTTTGTGTATGCTGTTTTATCCAATGTCTCCCTGACTTTTAGGAATGTGTCGGGTGAAGCCTACGGAAGGAGAACTGTTGTTGCAGATGGCGAAAAGCTACCGAGGCATCCGCGATCATCAAAAAACTAAAACAGGGGAGATGTGGGAATAAACTTTGACTTCAGTATTGGGTAATGATTAGTCTAAGACCTTATACATACATGTCTGCCTAAGGGTCACTGAGATAAGCAAGGAAATTAAAAACAAACCAGAAACAATTAAGCAGCTCAGACAATTGTAAACAGTTTTGTGTGCTATATCTAATTATTGTAATCCACAATGTGAATGCTTACTATGTACGAATTTCTCAATAAAAGGGGGCACTAGAATTTTCTCTAGACTCCCATCCCGAGTACACCAGCCTCTGTGTCTCATTCTTTCCATGGGAGACCACCACACTTACTTTTCTCCTGACATAAGCATTACAGTTTAAATACTTGCTACAGGGTTTCAATTTTACTCCCTCTGACAATTCAACAGTTTGTTTGAGCATTTTGAAATTAATGTGCCTCAGACGTCTATGCAGTAAATGTATACATTCATCATGTGGCTTAACATTGTTATAAACTGAGTTAGCCATCTGCAACTGGTCATCATGTATCACATGTAAATCATTCTCTCAAGTAGCAGTAACACTTTTCCCTCTTTCTCTATTATACAGTTATCTCCCCTAAAGGTTACTGCATAACCAAAATTAACTAAAGCCCTTACTGATAACAAATAAAATTTTAGTTTAGGTGCATATAAAATAGTTAAATGTTCATTTATACAAGAACAATATGCAGTACCTTCACCAGAAGCCTTCATCTTCCATTCATTTGCCAATGATACATGTTGCTTACTCGTGGACATCTTTACAAACCTCTTTCTATCTTTAGTAATGCATTGCGATGCTCCTCTATCAAAAACCCACAAATAGGCTTCCGGTTTCGCGTGGCTTCAGGGCAGCAGGAATTCGCGACAGCTCGCGATTCCTGCTGTGCTAGCCGTCGAGGTACCCCCGATCCAGATGGGTCAGGGGGATATGGCTGCCCTGTAGGGACAACTGAAGAGAGAGGGGAGTCGGATAGGGAGGTGGGGGTGTCGCAGACCCCCCCCTTCTCCAGAAAAACCCCTTTTTCCCAAGGCGGTGGAGCGGCGGTCAGCAATGGCCACCACGAAGAAGCCAGCAACCGGGTAAGATTGTGCTGGAGGAAGTGTGAAGAGTGAAAGTTTTGTCTGAGCCGGGTCAAGTAACATCTTTTAAATTGCCTGGAACTGAGCTGTTTGAATTGCTGGAGGATACATTGTATCCCTAAGAAGAGTGAAAAGCGGCGGAGAAGCTGTTAAAGGGAACTTTTTTTTTTTTCTTTACTCTCCCACCCCATGGAAACAGCAGAAATATTTGGATATATTGGACATTGAAAGTGAATTGCTTTGAGAGTTGAAGCTAAGAGACAAAAGGATTCTTGGACATTGAAAAATTTAAGAAATTGGAAAACCCTTGTTGGAGGTATGGATTTCTGATTATTTAAAATTGACATTGCAAGTGGGAAGGGAGAGAAAAAAAATTGGAGCAGAAGCTGAAAAAGGAGGAGATTGCCTAGAATCCCAAAGGAAGATATATGGTAATTGGACCTCTTTGATTAAAAATTAACCCCAGAAAGAGAAAGAGAAGAAGGAAGAAAAGTATTAACTTTTGGAACTTTTTTTTTTTAATTGCTTTTGATTGTTTTTGATTAAAAATACTGTGGTTGTTTTGGAAAAAGTTTCCCTTTTCATAATGGCATCGTTTGTGGATGAACTAGAGATTGAATATCAAAAATATAAAAAAGAAGATACTTTGGGCACTTTGTTTCATTTCTTAGAAATGGCGTTATGTACTTATGAAAAGTTGATTACGCAGCAGAAGGACTGGGACAAGGAAGAAGAGGAAGAAGAAGCCATCTTTGATGAACAATGGGTCCCTTCTGGAGAGGAGGAGAAAAAGGATAAGAAAAAGGGGATTTTAAGAATTATAAAAACAACCAAAAGAGAGAAAAATGAGCGAAAAGGTGGAGGCAAGGTTAGAAAGCAAAGGAAAAGGAGCAAGAAAAGCGAGGAGAAAAAGCAAAGGGGTAAAAAGGGCAAGGAGAAGAATAAGCAAAAGAGAAAGGGGGGGAGGAGAAGACTTAATGGGGGGAAGCAAGACCTAAAGAAAAAAGTTTATTTAGAGACAATGGGTGAATTTAATTTAGATTAAAAGAGGGATTCTGGAGGGTACATAAGTTTGTGTTTTTATATGTGTATTTAGAATATAAAATTCATTATGTAATCTTAGAATCTTTTAAACAGAATCCCAAGAAAAATTGCTATACGAAGTATTTTTAAGTTAGGGTAATGAGTTATAGATGTTACTCCAGTTGGTGTACAGGAGAAGTATAGTAAAAGAAAAAAAAGATGAATGGATAATTGGAAATAGAACAGACAAAGAATGTTGTTGAAAATGGTAATAAGATATGGAAGGATATATATGCTTTTTTTTGGATTTTGTATATTGATAAAAGGCAATAAAATTTTAATTAATAAGAAATAATTGGGATGGAAAGGAGAAGTAGGGATAAGATATGAAGTTAATACTATATGAAGTATTGATATTATAATTTGGAAATGTTATGCTTTATTGGTCTTTTATTATTATTTTTTCCTAGAAAAGAATTTATAAGCTGTTATGCCTTGACTCTTTGTGCATTGTTTTTATAAAACTGATAAAAATGGTTTTTATATATATATATAAAAAAGAAAATGATAATAAGATATGGAAGGATATATGGGATGAATATGATGTTTGAATTTGTGTCTGTGTGAAGAGTTTTAACCCGGGAACAGACAACCTTCAGAAAAGATCTTTTAGTTTTGTTATGTTTTGTGTTTTGTGTGTATTGTGTTTTTTGTAAAACTAATAAAATTTGTTTTTTATATAAAAAAAAAAAAAGAATCAATAAAACCTTGGAGGAATGTTAGATGAGAATAATTGTGGACAAGCCAGAAAGAAATGAATATGATGACTATAAAATGGATAAATATAGAAAAGAAATGAAATTGAATAAGAGTAAAGAGAAATAATGAGAAATTTGCTGAAAGATATTTATGTGTCCATATGGAAATGGGATAAATTAGAATTATGCTGTATAAAAATGGTGTTTTGTTCGACTTGTAAAAATTTATAATGTTAAGAGGTTTTATGTATTTATGTATTTAATGGTTAATGATGTGTTGTTTTATCTTTAAAATTAATAAAATCTGTTTCAAAAAAAAAAAAAACCCACAAATCATGGTTTACAGTAGAATTACTAGGCATAGCTAAACTAACATTCTTCTTGGCCTTCTGGTGATTACCAGTATTCTGTTGTTTTCCCTTCTTACAGAATCTCGCTATATGTCCCCTAGCTCCACAAGAAAAACATTTCCTAACAGTATAGGCAGTTGAAGACAAATCCTCTTCTTGTGGTTGTTCCTTCCTCAGTTGGTCCCTATCTAGCCGTCTTCTTGCTTCTTCTAACAACCTTCTGGTTATGTCAGTCAATGTCAATTTATCTCTGGGCAGGACTTCCAGTGAAGATACATAATCATCATAACTTTCATCCAATGAGGAAAGAATGATGTAAACTTGATGCAGCTCTGAAAATATCAGTTCCTTTTCATATAGCTCCTGAAAAGTTCTTTTTATGAAGTTTAAATGAGCTAACATATCTTCACCGTTCAGAAGACGTGCTCTAAACAGTTTACATGTAAGATGTATGTGTGCACCTACACTGTCACGAACATAAATCCTCTTCAAATTCTTCCAACACCGAGCAGCAGACTCTTCTCCATGAATATGGACTAGCTGCTGGTCACTCAGTGTTGGTCCAATTATACAAAGAGCGTGTTTGTTGTTCTGTTTAAAGCAACCTTGTTGGCATCATCCTCATTAGCTGGATCGCAAGCATTTATGTCCAGTGGATCTTGAACTACATTCCATAATCTTTCTCTACACAGAAGTAGACTGTACTTCATAGACCAGGAAACATAGTTTGTTCCATCCAACCAGGTTAGCAGTGATAGACTTGTTGAAGTGTCTTGTGCCATCTTTACCAGGATAGTAACCCACAATTAAATAGTAAACAGCTGTCTGTATACAGTACTGTGCATTCACACCAGCTCTCATTTATCTGAGCCAGGTATGGCCTGGGCCCATAACCAGTGTTGAGGTAATTCCCCGTTAGGAGAATGAGCGCATGCAGGGAGACGTAGTAATGTTGAATAATACACACACAGCACATAGATACACTGTACAGTAAATGTAGGTTTTTACTTCCAATAAACATTCAAGCAAAGTTCAAACACAGTCCAGTTCATGGTTAAATCAGTCAGATTTCAGTCCAGGGATAATCCAATAACAAAGTCCAGTGTCAAAAACAGTTCAGTAACAGATTTACATCAAATCCAAGAATAACAGTCAATTAGGAGGAATGGCAATACTCTCCAACAGAAGGAAACAGATACTCACTGAGACTCTCTTCTGAGACTCCAAACAACCCAGGTTTCTGGCTCCATCTTATGGGCATTTGAGAAACCATACCCAATTACAGTTTTAGGATTCTCTTAAAAATACAGTATTAAAATGTCTATCCTGGTTTATATATTTCCAACCCAAATAACTGTTAGGTGACTTACATTCCTAACAAAACGTACTAGTAATTACAAGGAGAACACACACACTCCCTTCTAACCCTGCTGGGGCAGGTGATTGGACTAGAATAGATATCTCATTATCTTTCTCCTCCCTCCCTCCCTTCTTCTTTATTTCTTTTTCTTTCTGTCCCTTCCTTCCATCCCCCCCTCTTTCTTTGTCTGTCCCTTTTGCTTTCTTTCCCTTTTCTCACTCTTTCCTTCTCTTAGGTTCACCCCATTGACTTGGTATATTGCTCCGCTTGGACTTGCTTGGGCAGGTCCTTCTAGTGCAGCGGGCTCAATAGGGTGGACCTGCAGAGCCAGCACCTAGAACACATCAGTGGTGGCACATTTGAAAAGTAGAGCAAAGCCAGAGGTCAGTAATTTTTGCTGCAAAGAATCACAAAAGCTTCTGGGTTATGCATAAGAAGGGACACATATGTCAATGCAATTCAGCAACATAAAATAAAGAAATACAAATAAAACAAATCAACAAGAATCAGCAAAGCATCTCTGATTAGATTCTATTCACTACTAGAATCTAATTATAGATGCTTTGCCGATTCTAGTCCAATGACCTGCTCCAGCAAGGTTAGAAGGGAGTGTGTGTGTGTGTGTGTGTGCATGGCTGTCAAAACTCCAAAAACAGGTCAAGTAGCTCTAAGGAGGCCAGTCATAAATTAGAACACTTGCTAAACAACTGGCCATTAAGTGAGGAACACTTGTATTTTGTTTGCCAGTCACCTGGCCATGCCCAACCATTTACATGACCAGCAAGCCACACCCACCCAGTCACATGACCAGCAAGTCATGCCCTGAAATTAGGCCACACCCACAGAAATTTGAATCCCACCTCCCCGGGTGGGGGCACTGAAGATGAGTTTGTAGCACCAAGGGGGCAGTGGACTTGGGAACCACTGCTTTAGATTATGAAGCACTAGAAAATGCCATGAATACCATCTGCTAGAAGCATGGAAAGGGAAGGGAAGGGAAGAAAGAAAGAAAGAAAGAAAGAAATTCAGTTGACAGGGAAATAACTTACAGCCATTTTATTACCTCTGGTTTTAATAAGACTTTCTCACAAACATTTGCTCTGTATAAAAATTTAATACTATGATAGTGATCTATGATGATTCACCATAGAAATGGGTAATTATGGAGTACTTTTATGACAAAATTTGACAGCTAGGTCAGATATAGATGCAAAATTGTGCTAGGATGGCTCAAAGTCTGGTTTGATTATGTATTCAGGGGACTGGATTGGTAACTACAAAATAGTACTTTTGCAAAAAAAACTGCTCCTGAAGTCCATGTTGCACTAAGAGAAAGCATAATAAGCCACATAAAATTAAGATTTTGAGCTAAAGTTTTCAGTAACAACTGGAGGGAATATGAATTTGCACACCATTGAGAAAAGCACAATCAAAGCTCTAAGATTCATATGTGAATGCACCTTTGACTCCTGGTACTATCTGGACTAGATGCTGCAGTTTTCTTAGCAAGATTTTCAGAAATGGCTTTCCATTGCTGACTTTCTAGGGCTGAGAAGGAGTGACTGGCCCACTCAGTTGGTTTTGTACATAATGTGGGAATAGAATTCACAGTGTCCTTATTTCAAGCCTGGTGTCTTAACCACTACCTCAGACTGGCTCTTTGAAAGTCAGTGGAACAACGCAAAGAGAGGGAATTATAGAAGCAATGGCAGAGAAAACATCTTAATGGGGTTTAGTGGTCAGGAGGTTGAGCTATCAGCAGCAGCTAAGAATATTACATATTGAGTGATAGGCACTCAAGTCTTATGAAGTGTAAACAGGAAGAAAATCAAACAATATATGCTTGCAGTTAGTAAAAAATCAATTCTAATTTAACTCCATCTGAGAAATATAATCTTTACAGTGGCAAGAGAAAAAAATGCTGAGGATGCATTAGAACAACAGTGAAAAATCAGGAAAGAAAATTCATGGGTAAGGAACAAGAAAGAAGAAAATAGAGACTTGTCTTTTTCTAAATCTCAAGATAGTTATGAGTAAAACGAGATGGAAAGAGGTTTTTCTTTCTAAAAGCTATAGTACCATGAATAAAATGTAACAAAATGTAAAAGAGTAAAAGATCCAAAAATATAATATTTCCAATATTTTATAAGGAGCTTATATTCACAATCTTGGCAAGAGGGATGGTAGCCTGATTTACAGAGGAAGGCATATTCAGTGCCAGCCCTCTCAAAAAGCAGAGGGATGTGATAATCTGGGGCCGACGGTTTTGGCAAATTAGGGAATAATAAATAGAAGGTTTGGTCATTTTTATGAAACTGCTGTTCTTTTCAAAATATTACAACACAGTTCTGTTCAGAACTCTGTGAGCAGTTCTACAAATCCATTGGTTATTTTTTCTAAAATTCTATAAGATAAATATAAATATAAAATTATATAAGATAAAAGTCTTCTGCAGTCATGACATAAGCCTAAGATTGAAAATCAGCCTTATCAGATGTTACATCTTTTCTATCCTGCTCTATGGAGTAGAAAGTTAGTTTCTGACAAAAAGTTACTTGAGGAAACTAGAAGCATTTGAAATATGGATTTATAGGCGACTGTTACATATAATCTGGGTTGACAACATCAGAAATGAGGAGGCAATAAGCCACCTGGAAAAGCCAAGGGAAATAATCAAAACCATAAAAAAAGGAAAAGAACATTTTGGGCATATGATGCAACACTTGGAAAAATACGGCATACTTCACTTAATCCTCCAGGGATTAAGGCAAATGAGGTCCAGGCAGAAGAATAACATCATGGCTTCAAAATCTAAGAGACTGGTTTGGACAAACTAAGCAGCACTTTTTCATGTGGCTGTTGATAAAAAAAACATGATTACCAACGTCCAATGATGGATAAGGCACAAGAAAAATAAGAATAAGATAAATATGCAACTAAAGCATTTTGACAATGAAGATATTTGATGATTCTTTCTTGAGTGCATTTTTATTGAATCACTATGTCCAAATTCATGGCCCTAATCAATTTATTTTGAGAGGATATGTGAGAAACAGTGTTTCTTTTTCATGTATTTTTCCAGGCAGAATTATGTAAAACTTACACATGCACACACACAAACACACGTTTAAATGTATATATATTTACATACCACCACCTTTTTTTATTTTTTATTTTGGTCTTTCATGGTTCTATGATCATGAAGTCCTCAAGGGAGTCTGGGAAGAACAAACTAGTAAAACCTGTACAAGTCTTCAAAGCCAATACCAGGACATGTATAGTTGGTTGGAGTATACATGGCTACAAGATATAGTAGTCCAATCAATGATAATATTGTCCATGTTGTCTGACTAGTTGGTACATAAAAGAAAACTTACTTTCAGGCAAGCAAGTCACTAGTAGAATTTCATCAATATAATCTGTCCAATCACTATCTAATCTGTCATTTCCTTTCATCATTTTTTTTTGCCAATTTTGCAGTTAGGAGTGAGACAAACTGCAAAGTAGCAAAATTTATTTGTACACATGGTGTACATCCTGAATGTACAGAGTGATTTCTGGGAAATGAATCCATTAGTTGACTGTAAACCACAACCTTATAAATGTTAACAGTAGTTCTGCTGCGAAGTATTGGATTCCTTTCCCAAGGTACTAGTAAATGATAAACCTCTTAGCCCACAATTGAGTTCAGTTATCCATAGGTGCTTATATAGCATTTTTTCTTAGCTTATTTATTCACCTGAATATAAGTCTGGGTGAAATGACCAAAATACTTATACTTTGTGCTCAGAATGTGCAATTCCCTCCAAATCATAATAAAAGTCACTTCCCCTTAGGGAAGACTATTTCTTTTCAAATGTCACCATGAAAATATCCTGCTATTTTTCACTGTCTTTATATTTCAAGCTTGTTGCGTTATATATCTTGCACTACCTATAATCTATGAATACAGATATAACTAGGAAAAGTTTGAACTTAAAAGGACAAAATTATAGGAAGAGTTCTTCTAAGCTTATAATATATTTTGGTAACCAAAAGTGTTTTTTTTTTTTAAAAAAAAAAAAACTGAAGTGATTAGATATTTCAAAATAATGTAACTATTTTAAAATTTCTCATATACACAAATACACCAAGGCACATGGAACGCCTTCCCACCAAAGAAGTATTTATCTATTTGCATTTGCATGCTTTCAAACTGCTAAGTGCAGGAGTTGGAGCAAGTAAAGAGTACTTGCTCTATCACATAGTACTTGAGTCTCGAACCTGGGTTCTCAAGTCCAGCATCTTTAACCACTGAACTATCACACCCCAAATTCCCTACCACATTTGGACTTATCTCTTTCACAGCTAGTTAACCCATTTTTATTTGAATGTGCTATAGAAATTGTAGCTTCTCTCTCTCTATTATAACTGCAATGAGATCCAATTAAAAAAAATGTGCTGGCCTCCATGCAGCAAAGCAGCTTATGATGATCCCATCATTTTCAGTGTCCTATCAGTACCAATATTGGGCTTCCTAACAAACTGGATTTCCCAATGGTGGTACATAATAGCAGCAGCAGAAGAAGAAGAAGAAAGATCTCTCACTACTGCATTGTTAGTGATATGAAACCCATATTTCTGAAAAATGTAATTCTCCTCTAGACATGTCCCTATCTGGAACACTGCAAACTGCTTCAGCCTGGAGAATTAACTACTTGAAAAGTAGCAGTCCATACCCAGAACAGTTCAGCAGTTGGTTTTGCATCTACCTTTGTATCATCTGTAATGCATGGGCTCAGGAAACTGGGGAAAGATAGTCTCCTAAGAGTCATCAGCCCAGATTTTTTGGAGGCATTAGAATTCTGTTAGGTATCCAGAATATCAAATATTGATGGCTTGAGGTTTTGAGCAGGAAGTAATAATGGAATTGGATCATAGATGTATCTTGGGAGACAAATAAAATGTAAATCTGTAGAAAGAAAGAAATCGTGTTTTTTAGTTTATGCTGCTTTATTTCTATAAACCCAACTCCTCTGAGCTGAACACAGTTACTAATTCCATTGCTACAGGCTGTCCTACTTCCTAAGGATGTGGTCAAAGCCCTCATTTAAAAACTGCCTGTCTAAAAAAATCTTACCTTTGTTGCAACTTCTGCTTGTCATATTTTTGGAGACAAAAAGAACAAGAAACAAAAGCAAGTGTGACAAGGCAAACAGCTAATGGATCCCAAATGGAAATATCATGGGTCACTTGCAGATTTGTGGCAGCTCAGTGAATATTGATACTTTTTGGTAGCATCTAATTATCACATAAAGTAACAATGAGTCTGAATTTAAATCATATTTAAATGTGAATTCAAATTGACATTTCAAACTAATTTTATTTGCTTAAATCTCAGCATTTTTCAAACTCATGAAAGGTAAATTGTATTTTTCAACAAAATTAGGGAAGAAAATGTGCAAGTCATAATACAGATACTAATTTGTCACACCTCTCCAGAAATGACACAACCTTAATTTTTGTATTCAAGATCAAACTATGTACCCCCTGCCATCTGAATCCATAAACTGTGAAATTGTTTGCTTTTTGACTGTTTTTTTTTTTTTTTTTTTTTATTGTGTAATTTATTTCGAACATGTGCAGAATGACAATAATAATTGTAATGACAAACATTACATACACACTTTTTTTAGGCTTTCAAATCAACAGGAAATTTTTACATGTTGCAGCATGTAAATATTCTCTTTGAAAATATTCTTTCAATTGTATTCCAGTGATGATTCATGATGAGCTAGATGTCCCCATTTGAATGGAAGATGTCTACAACAGAGCTCATGATTGGATACAGGAGCCAGAAGTCTCTCCAGAGCAAAGTGAAAGATAACCTATATTTCTCTGTAGAGCCACCGTTTAAGCACAGATCGCAGGAACACATGTTTTTGTGATTTACTTTTGAATTTAGTAGTTGGGTGTCAGGAATTTCATCTTAGCTGACATTAATAACACTGCCTTTTTTATGCAAAAAATCTTGACTTTGCCTCATCTCTTTGAGTCCACTTATTTGGTTGCTTATACCTAATGCACAGAATTTTCCTAGAACAAAGCTATAAAACTTCTAACATAATAGATACATCTTGAGAGATTATAGGTGTGCTACTCTGAACCTCCTTCCCCCATCCAGTTCAATTTGGGTTTCTCACTGCAATGTACTTCCTCTTCCTTGAGAAAATGTGGTGCTGCCAAGAGTCCTCCTTCCCTTCTTCAGGTACATATCACATCATATTTAATCACTTTTGAGATTTTTTTTATGGTTTATCACATATTAGGAACCTCCAGTCTGTCATCTGCACCTCTATAACTGTCTGGTTTGGTTCTGCAACCCAACAGGATAGACACAGACTTCACAGGATAATTAGTACTGCAGAAAAAACAATTATTACCAACCTGCCTTCAATCAAGGAACTGTTTCAACCCTTACCCTCAAAACGACGCTATAGAGCATTGCACACCAAAACAACTAGACACAAGGACAGTGTTTTCCCGAATGCCATTTCTCTGCTAAACAAATAATTCCCTCAACACTGTCCAACTATTTACAAGGTCTGCACTACTATTACTATTAATCTTCTCATCACTCCTGATCACCCATCCCCTCCCACTTGTGACTGTATGACTGTAACTTTGTCCCTTGTATCCTTACGATTTATATTGACTGCTTCCTAGTATGATTTGATTGCTTATTGTACCCTATGACTATTATTAAGTGCTGTACCTTATTATTCTTGACTCTTGACAAATTTATCTTTTCTTTTATGTATACTGAGAGCATTTGCACCAAGACAAATTCCTTGTGTGTCCAATCACACTTGGTCAATAAAGAATTCTATTCTATTCTATTCTATTCTATTCTATTCTATTCTATTCTATTCTATTCTATTCTATTCTATTCTATTCTTAGAAAGACAACATTGTATTGCATTCACTGGGTGAGGTTCCTTCTCCGATGCAAGGATTTTGAAAGATTGGTTTTTTAAAAAATAAAATAAAATAAACAGTTAAATGAGACTCAAAGTGATGATTGCAAAAAGATACAAATGGACTAAGAATTTAGGTGATTTTGAATTGAAAATTTGTGAGTGAGAAATTGTTACTGTTTTGGTTTTCTGGAAAGAAAACAGAATAAGAAGATACCTTGAATGTTGGGCACTAGAAGGAACCAGAGGAAACTAAAAATTATTTAATAGGAAGAACACTTAGGGTTAGACATGTTAATACAAAAATGGAAGAAAATATTCTAACAACAAATACTTTTATGGAAATCTGGACTCCATAATTTGGACTCAGAAATAAAATGGGCTGAGAAATTAATTGTAAGAATATCAAACATCACAGGTGGATGATGGAAAAATGCTGTACGGAAGAGTAAATTATACTGGCTAAAATTGAAGTTGATTTGAATGTGAATTTACATAAGACAAGCTATGAGAATGATACGCCAATATATGACACTGAATATTCAAATGAAACCAATCAATGTACCACTGGGGCAGTGGTGGGATTCAACTGGTGTTACTCTGGGTTACAACTGGTGTTCAGTGACTAATTTTGCATGTGCATGCGTGCTTCATGCACACGTGTACCTGATGCGCACTGCACACACGTGTAAAACAGCCTTAGGCTGTGCCGCCCAGACAGCTGTAAAGTGCTGTGCGTGGTTGCGCAGCATTTGAAAAGCCTCTTTTTCCCTGCTTTTTCAATCTCAGCTGTGCCGCACAAAGCAGCTGAGGTTGAAAGAGCAGGAAATAAAGGACAGGTAAGAGCCCGGGTGGGCAGCTGGGCCAAACAGCAGCAAACACAGAACCGGTTTGGTGTCTGCTGCTCTTCAGAGCTACCAGCTCTATAGAACGGGGCAGAACCAGTAGCGTCCCACCCCTGCACTGGGGTTAGTGCTTATTCATGGAATGGCAGCTGTGTTAGATTCTGCTACTTATCTGCTACTTTTGGGCTGTTGGTGCTATGAATTTTCTTAGCAAAGAGTTATGTTTTGGCACGTAAGAGGAGTAAGCAAAATTAGAAATTAGATATAGTATTGCAGGTATTATCATATCTATGTTTCTTAATCACTTATATGTTGTTTATATGTTAGAATATTTTTTCAAATAATTTTGGGTTTTTTAAAAAAGAATGAATATTAAAATATTGTTATCTTAATAGTGATATTTTTGTAATATGACCAATGAACAATATAACAATTATTATATCACCCACTGGTTATATTAAAGTGTAATAAAAACCATTCTTTGCTTTCTTGACTCCCCATCTACTCAGAATAAAGTATCAAAGGTTATCCAATATTTAGCTATTTCCATAGTAAGTGGAACAAGATAAAACATACTTCGAGGCTGCCCTTGGATTTCTTCTTCTCACCCTAAACTATGGCCTTTTATATATTATGTCAGTTTTACTGTCATGGAAACACCATTTCCCTGTTGTAATAATTTCTGTTATAAAACACAGCTGTCTAACAAATGCATGCTGGAGTCATTTCCCTTCAGCATCTGTTAAACTTCAACTTGGAACTCCTAGTGTATACAAACGAAAAGACACTCTTGGTAGAATACATCAATCTTAGAAGAGTGAGATGAAATTAAAGAGTTTAGCCTTCCTTGGCTCCCTTTGTGTCTAATTTGGGCCTCTCTGACCCATTGCCATAATTGTTGTGTTTGGGCCAGCTGGCTCTGGCTGTTAAGAAAATTAGTCTTCTATGCAGAATGTAGAACAATAAACTATTGCAGGAGGATCTTGACCTCTAAAGGATAGAAAGGCACACAAGCAAAGAATGGTAACCCTTCACTACATATTCCAAAGCTTTAAACACTTGAAGAATTTGACAGAGAAACTTATAATCAAGTAATATTCTAGGTCTCAAGTTCTCCACCCTGTATGGAAAAGGCAAAGAGAAGTAGAAATATATACAAAGTGATGCCAAGACTAAAACAGTGGGAGGGGGGGGAACTAAGAGCCCAAAGAGACAGTGGGTATTGGAAGAATTCACACAGGAATGAAAGGAAGAAGTGATGATAATTGCTTGAATTCTTCAAGATAGAATCAAGACAGCTGTGGGAAAGAATATGTATAATTCTGCTTAAATTAATCTTCCATAGCTTTCCCTAACATAGTCTTTTAAAGAGCCCAATATGTATCAGAGGTTGGGAGATATAGCAAAGTTTGCAGAGCTGATAGATCTTCCTAGACTTTAACTCAGTTGTCTTTTCTAATTGTAGATGTTAAAAAACTAGGAATTTCCAAATAAAATAATTTACAATTATGTTATATTTGATTTTTAATTTGGAAAGGGGATATTCAAAGTTAGTAGGGTTTGTTTTTTTTTGCCATAAGTAAAACTATAGTGAGTCCTTTGTACTTTGCAAATTCCAAATATTCACATGCTAGCTAGATACCTGTGCTTAGCAATGAAACTATGCGACTGGGCTATGCAGGAGAAATTCAGTTCACAGTCCATTGATTCAGTGGTGGTCGGTGATTGAAACACATAAGGGTTTCCTTTCCTTTCCCTTCCCTTCCCTTTTCCTCTTTCCCCTTTCGCCATTCCTTTCCTTCTTTCCTTTCTTTTCCTTTCCTTTCTTCTTTCCATTCATTCATTCATTCATACATACATACATACATACATACATACATACATACATACATATATATGTATGGCATTCAGCTTTGTTCTGGTATTTTCCCATGTCATTGTAGTTGTTTTTTTAAAGTTGTAGCAAAGTTTCAGCAGAATCTCATCTGCCATCATCAGGCTTCTGTATAGTGTTCGTCTGTGAGTCAGACTTTTACAGTGGTTTCAGATTTAAATTTGGGACAGCCTATTGCTGTGCCAGAATGGTTTTTTTCTTCATTCTGATTGGTTGGGAGTCTTGGTCTGTGTTTATTGGTCTTGGAGTTTGCTGTGTTCTGCTTGATTGGTGTTTCTAATATCTTCTGTCTGTTTTTTGGCTCTTTTTGTATCTTGATTGGCTGGCAACATTGTGTTACTTTATTGGAGGCCTTTAGTCCAGCTTGGCTCTGAGTAAATGGACGGCTATCATTAGTTAGGAAGCTGGGTTTCATCTGGGTGCCTGGTTGGGGTGTGTTTGAGCTGGCGGTATCAGGGGGGATCTGTTTGTGCCCAGGTGTTTGCCTGGCTTGTGGTGTGGAGATTTTTTTGTTTGTGAGTGCAGGCTTCCAAATGATTGACAGTCTGGTGGAATCATCTCTTCTATTCATGCTTTCTGGTCTTTTTTCAATCTCTATGGCTTCTCTGATGATTCTGTGGCTGGGGTTTTCTATAGTGGCTAGTGTTTCGGTGCCATTGAATTTGATGCTATGACCTGTGGCTTCCATGTGTTGGACTAGTGAGGAAGTGTGTTCCAGCTTTTTGACTGCATTTTTGTGTTCATCCAGGCGGGTACTTATTCTTCTATTGGTCTGTCCAATGTATGTGGCCGGGCATGATGCACAGGGGACTTCGTATATGCCTTGGTTTTCCAGGTCAATTTTATCTTTGGGGTTTCTAAGGATGGCTGCTATTTTTCTGTCTGTTTTGAAGGCAGTCTTGATGTGTAGTATCTTACTAATTTTGTCTGTAGTACCTCTTATGTAGGGCAGGACAGCTGTTCCATAGGTCTGTTCATCTTCTGGGTCTCTATTATGTCTCAGTGTGTTTTGGTGGATCAAGCTGGTGATTTTGCTTTTGTGGAAGCCATTGGCTGTCAGTACTTTAGTCAGGGTGCATAGTTCAGTCTTGATGTGTGTCTTGTCTGCCAGGCATTTGGTTCTAGTAATTAGTGTTTTAGCCACGGAGTTTATCTGTGCTGGGTGGTGGTGGGATTGGGCATTGAGGTAGCGGTTAGTGTGTGTCTTCTTCTGGTATATGGTGTGTCCTAGTGTGCCATCTGTTTTTTTGTAGATTAGTACATCTAGGAATGGTAGTTGTTTGTTTCCGTTTCCATGGTGAACTTGATTTTGGGGTGTGTGCTGTTTAGGTGTGTTAGGAAATTGTTTAGGTTTTTTTTTTCCCATGGGGCCAAATCACAAATGTGTCATCAATGTATCTTAACCATAGTTTGGGTTTGTGGATGGCATTGGCCAGGGCTCTGGATTCGAATTCTTCCATGAACAGGTTTGCAATGACGGGTGACAGTGGTGATCTCACAGGGGCTCCTTCAATTTGTTTGTATCTTTGTCCTTTGTATATGAAATATGTGTTGTTTAAGTAGTGTTCTGTTAGTTCCATGAGGTGTTTAGCTGGTTGGTATTTATTTTTGATGATTTCAAGGGTCTCTTTTATCGGGACTTGAGTGAATAGTGAAATTTAATGCCGCCATTTGGGAACTTCCGGTTTGCGTGGCTTCGGAACAGCAGGAATTCGCGACAGCTCGCGATTCCTGCTGGCTAGCTGCCGAGGTACCCCCGATCCAGATGGGTCAGGGGGTTATGGCTGCCCTGTAGGGACAGCTGAAGATAGAGGGGAGCCGGTTAGGGAGGTGGGGGCATCGCAGACCCCCCCCTTCTCCGGGAAAACCCCTTTTTCCCAAGGCGGTGGAGCGGCGGTCAGCAATGGCCGCCACGAAGAAGCCAGCAACCGGGTAAGAACTGTGCTGGAGGAAGTGTGAAAAGTGAAAGTTCTGTCTGAGCCGGGTCAAGTAACAACTTTTAAATCTCCTGGAATTGAGCTGCTTGTTGCTGGAGGATACATTGTATCCCTAAGAAGATCGAAAGCGGCGGAGAAGCTGTTAAAGGGAACTTTTTTTTTTTTAATTTTTTTTTTACTCTCTCATCCCACGGAAAAAGCAGAAATATTTGGATGTATTAGACACTGAAAGTGGATTGCTTTGAAAGTTAAGCTAAGAGACAAAGGGATTTTTGGACATTGAAAAATTTAAGAAATTGGAAAATCTCTGCTGGAGGTATGGATTTTTGATTATTTAAAATTGTTATTGCAAGTGGGAAGGGAGAAAGAAAAATTGGAGCAGAAACTGAAAAAGGAGGAGACTGTCTAGAACGTCTTGGTGGATCCCAAAAGAAGATATATGGTAATTGGACCTCTTTGATCAAAAATTAATTTGGAAAGAGAAAGAGAAGAAGGAAGAAAAGTATTAACTTTTGGAACTTTTTTCTTTTTTTCCTTTTTTTAATTGCTTTTGATTGTCTTGGATTAAAAATACTTGTGGTTGTTTTGGAAAAAGTTTCCCTTTTCATAATGGCATTCTCTGTGGATGAACTAGAGATTGAATATCAAAAATATAAAAAAGAAGATACTTTGGGCGCTTTGTTCCAATTCTTAGAAATGGCGTTATGTTCCTTAGAAAAGTTGATGCAACAGAAGGACTGGGACAAGGAAGAAGAAGAAGAAGCCATCTTTGATGAACAATGGGTTCCTTCCGGAGAGGAGGAGAAAAAGGATAAGAAAAAGGGGTTTTTAAGAATTATAAAAACAACCAAAAGAGAGAAAAATGAGCGAAGAGATGGAGGCAAGGTTAGAAAACAAAAGAAAAGGAGCAAGAAAAGCGAAGGGAAAAAGCAAAGGGGTAGAAAGGGCAAGGAGAAGAATAAGCAAGAGAGAAAAGGGGGGAGGAGAAGCCTTAATGGGGGGAAGCAAGATTTAAAGAAAAAAAGTTTATTTAGAGACAATGGGTGAATTTAATTTAGATTAAAAGAGGGATTCTGGAGGGTATTTAAGAGTGTGTTTTTATATGTATGTATATTTAGAATAAAAAATTTATTATGTAATTTTAAGAATTTTTTAAACAGAATCCCAAGAAAGATTTATATGTAGTATTTTTAAGTTAGGTAATGTGTTATAGATGCAACTCCAATTGGTTTACAGGAGAAGTATAGTAAAAGAAAAAAGATGAATGGATGTTTGGAAATAGAACAGACAAAGAATGTTGTTGAAAATGGTAATAATGGAAGGATATATATGCTTTTTTTTTGATTTTGTATATTGATAAAAGGCAATAAAATTTTAATTGATAAATAATTTGGATGGAAAAGAGAAGTAGGGATAAGATATGAAGTTAATATTATATGAAATATTGATATTATAATCTGGAAATGTTATGTTTTATTGGTCTATCATTATTATTATTTTTTTAGAAAAGAATTTATAAGCTGTTATGCCTTGATTTTGTGTGTATTGATTTTAGAAAACTGATAAAAATGGTTTTTATATACATATATAAAAAAGAAAATGATAATAAGATATAGAAGGAGACTTAGGTTGAATATGATGTTTGAATTTGTGTCTGTGTAAAGAGTTTTTAACCCGGGAACAGACAACCTTCAGAAAAGATCTTGTAGTTTTGTCTATGTTTTGTGTTTGTATGTTTGTGTATTATGCTTTTGATAAAACTAACAAAATTTGTTTTTTATTAAAAAAAAGGAAAAAAGAATCAATAAAACCTTGGAGGAATGTTAGATGAGAATAATTTAAACAAGTCAGAAAGAAAAGAATATGATGATTATAAAATGGATAAATATGGAAGAGAAATGAAATTGAATTGGAGTAAAGAGAAATAATGAGAAACTTGATGAAAGATATTTGCGTGTCCATATGGGGATGGGATAAATTGGAATTATGTTGTATAAAAATATTGTTTTGTTTGACTTGTAAGGATTTACAATATTAAGAGGTTTTATGTGTTTATGTATTTAATGGTTAATGATGTGTTGTTTTATCTTTAAAATTAATAAAATTTGTTTCAAAAAAAAAAAAAAGAAGCGGCGACGGTTGGCGGAAAGAAGAAACCCACCAGACGGTGACCATCGGCCACGCCATCTCCGACGGCGCCAGAAAGGTATACGTAGAAGTCCACATCGAAGGCCGGCCATGCAAAATGGAAGTGGACTCCGGGTCCTACCTTTCCATGATTGCATGGCGCGAAATAAAAAAACTAGTGCCTACTCTACAAAGAAAAAACGTGCTTGCCCAGAAAATCATCATAAAAGACTACCAAGGTAATTGCGTTCCGGTAGTGGGCACCAAGAACTTTAACATAACCTACAAAAGCCACACCGAACAACTGCCACTCACAATAGCCCGAGCCTGCTGGGTCTGCAATGGTTCGCCCCGCTTAACATCGCGCTGACAGGTGTCAACCAAGTCTCCATTGAAGCCTGGGAACAGCAGCTAGTCCAGGAGTTCCAGGAGGTCTTCGATGGAGGCTTGGGCAAGTACAAGGGGCCCCCTATCTCGTTTGATTTAGACCCAAGGGTTCCCCCCAAGCGGCTTAAACCTAGAAAGGTGCCCTTTGCTTTAAAGCCAAAAATTGACGAGCAGATCAACAAACTCGTCAAACAAGGGGTATTAAAACCGATAGACCACGCCAGATGGGAGACCCCTATAGTGACCCCAGTAAAGCCAGACGGGTCCGTGAGAATCTGCGGGGACTATAAGGCCACCCTAAACAGCGCGCTACAGCAAAGCGCCTACCCAGTTCCAATAGTGCAACATTTACTGCACTCACTGGGAGGGGGAAAACTTTTTGCCAAGCTCGACCTCGCCCAGGCATACCAGCAACTGCCTGTGGACGAGGAAACGGCAGAAGCCCAAACAATTGTGACACACCGGGGGGCCTTCAAGTGTAACAGACTCTAATTTGGAGTCAGCGTGGCACCAGGCATCTTCCAGAGCCTGATGGAACGTTTACTACAGGGCATCAAGGGGGTGGTGCCCTATTTCGATGACGTATTAATAGCGGCGCCAAACGAAGCCGAATTAGAAAACCGATTAAGACAAGTCTTAACAAAATTTAAAGAAACAGGACTTAAAGTCAAACGCGAGAAATGCCAACTTTGTACACAGCAAATAGAGTTTTTGGGTTACCTCCTAGACCGGCAGGGCATCCACCCTACAACTAAAAAAGTTAAAGCCATCAAGGAAGCCCCCACCCCGAAGTCCAAAACAGAACTACAAGCATTCCTAGGCTTACTAAATTTTTATAATGTCTTCCTACCTCAGAAGGCAACGGCGGCGGAACCTTTACATAGACTCCTAGATAAGAAGGCAGCATGGACTTGGGGGAGACGAGAACAAGCCGCCTTTCAGAAAACCAAAGACCTCCTCACCTCCGACGCCGTCCTGATGCAATTCAGTGAGACTTTGCCCTTAGCTGTCACTTGCGACGCATCACCTTTCGGCGTCGGCGCTGTCCTCAGCCATACCCTCCCAGACCAGAGAGAAGCACCTATCGCATTTTTTTCCAGAACTCTGACTAAACCGGAACGGAACTATAGCCAGCTGGACAAAGAAGCTTTGGCTATAGTTGCCGCCGTTAAGCGTTTCCACGAGTACCTGTACGGCCGCCCATTCAAAATAGTCACTGATCATAAACCACTGCTGGGCATCCTCGCTGGAAACCGTGCTACACCAAACATCTTGTCGCCCCGCATGACAAGATGGTCTGAGTTCCTGGCAGCCTACAGCTACGAACTGTTACACAAGCCAGGTAAGAAAATTTCGCACGCGGACGCTTTAAGCCCCTCGCCCTTGCCGGACTCTGACCCTGACCCCGCACCAACAACAAACACCCTGAGTATCGAGAGTTTGCCCATAACCGCATCTGATATAGCCAGAGAAACCATTAGGGACAGACATTTGGCGCAAATCTTACATTGGTTAGAAAAAGGCTGGCCGGAAAGAGACATTGACGAGACTTTTAAAACATTCCGGCAGCGCCAGACTGAACTTTCACTGTTAAGAGGTTGCATCCTGTGGGGTGATCGGGTGGTAATTCCAGGCAAATTGCAAAACAGGGTCCTAGAGATGTTACACGAGGGTCATCCTGGCATCGTCAGGACAAAAGCCCTGGCCAGGAGTTACGCTTGGTGGCCAGGGATGGACAAACAAATGGAAGCATGGGTCGCCAAATGCCACCGGTGCCAGGAAACCAGATCCAGCCCACCCACAGCACCTATCCGGGACTGGGAAATACCACGGGGACCCTGGTCCAGAATCCACTTAGACTTTGCTGGCCCCACAAATGGACACATTTTTCTAATCACAGTCGATGCATACTCAAATTGGTTAGAGGTGGCTGACATGAAATCCACCACCACAGAGGCTGTCATTAAAGAGCTGTGTAAACTGTTCTCCACACATGGCCTCCCAGACGTCATTGTCTCAGACAACGGGCCACAATTCACCTCCATCGAATTCGAACGGTTCCTGGCCGAGAGAGGTATCCGCCACGCATTGACAGCACCGGCGCATCCGGCGGCGAACGGTAGGGCGGAACGGATGGTCCAGTTTACAAAAAAGACCCTCCGGAAAATGGACCACGGGGAGATCAACGAAAAAATCAACAAACTACTTTTCATACAGCACATCACACCCAATACCACAACCAACAAAAGCCCTGCAGAGCTCCTGATGGGCAGAAAGCTGCGGTCCCCACTTGATCGTCTGCACCCAACCTATAACCCGGAGCGACCCCCAGACTCAAGCTCCAGGTACCGGACTTTTGAACCAGGCGACTTGGTCTATGCCAAAAACATGACGGGGGACCCCCTATGGATCCCAGCCGTCATAACCCAAATCACTGGCCCACGGTCGTACCGGCTCCAAACCATCGATGGGCGAGCCTGGAAACGACATATCGACCAGCTCCGGTCACGAGCAATGACTGACCTCAACCCCCAAGACACAAACCAAGGGGGGAGGGAATACCCGGTAAGACAAACGCAGGAGAAAATTAAATTTAAAAACTCACCGGAACGCAGCCTTCGCGAGTCCCATCCGGAGAAGAACCGTCCGGCCAACTCTACCGACTCGGAGAAGCCAAGCAGGAGCGGTGAAATCCGTGACTCAACCGACCCGGTAGGCCCAGGCGGGAGCCACGGCGAGAGAACCGGCCCGATCACCCAGCCGGTTCTCACAGAGCCAGGAGCAGCCAAAAAGATGACCGCTCCGGCCGAGTTACAACAAGGAAGTGAGTTGCGCAGGTCAACTAGGACCCGACGGAGCCCCGCCTACCTGCGCGACTACACCACGTGAAGGACCGTACCAAGAGGGGAGGGGTGTTATGTATTAAAATGGACTACTCGAAATCCCTGCGCCTTGATTGGCTAAGGCGCGGGGATTTCTGATTGGCCAGGCGAGCCGCGCCGATTGGCCCGATTGAAGTCTCCCGCGATTGGTTCAAACCGAGAGCGGGAGACTTGAATCGCTGCCATTGGCCGCGGCCGCCGCGGCAAAGGGTATAAAAGCCGGAGGCTTTTTGCCTTTTGCCGGTTCGGTTCAACTATTAGAAATAAAGAGCTGTTAACGAAAGTCACCGACTCAGAACCTTTTTTCGCGGACACGACAAAAGTAGTCATCTAAAGACAATGTAATAGCCATTTTTGTTGTTCACTGGATATTCCTGAATGCTAGCTTGCCAGGCTTACAATGCCTGTGGAACTCTTTGAAATAAATGGCTAAATAATGTTAAGATAGATATGAGCCCAGCAAGGAGTCTTTATCAGATGACCTAACTATCTAGGTAAGAGCAATTAAGGCAATTTATTTATTTATTTATTTTTATTTGTCAATTGCTTACAAGATAATAGGTATAAGTAAAAACATAGTTATGAATACATGGGTACATATAAGAAAAATAAAAAAATATATAAAAGAAACAATAGGACACGGACAGTAGGCATGTTGGTGTGCTTATACACACCCCCTACAGACCTCTTAGGAAAGGGGTGAGGTCAATAGTAGACAGTCTAAGGTTAAAGTTTTTGGGGTTTGGGGAAAAAACCACAGTGACAGGAAGAATATTCCAGACATTGACCACTCTGTTGCTGAAGTCATATTTCCTGCAATTAAGTTTGGTGCGATTAACCTTGAGTTTGTATCTATTGTTTGCTCTTGTGTTGTTATGGTTGTAGCTGAAGTATTCATTGACAGGTAGGACATTGCAATGTATGATTTTATATACTATTCTTAGATTGGACTGAAGGCGGCGTAGTTCTAGGTTTTCTAGGTCTAGAATTCCAAGTCTGGTGACATAAGGTATTCTGCAATGAGTAAAGGAGTGGAGAACTCTTCTTGTGGAATATTTCTGGACTTTCTCAACTGTGTTAATATCAGATACGTAATGTGGGTTCCAGATTGATGAGCTGCATTCGAGTATTGGTCTAGCAAATGTTTTGTATACTCTAGTTATTAGTGTAATATTATCAGAGAAAAAGCTATGTAAGATTAGGATAACAACTCTTTTTTTTTTTTGAAACAAATTTTATTAATTTTAAAGATAAAACAACACATTATTAACCATTAAATACATAAATACATAAAACCTCTTAACATTATAAATTTTTACAAGTCGAATAAAACATTATTTTTATACAACATAATTCTAATTTATCCCATTTCCATATGGACACATAAATATCTTTCAGCAAATTTCTCATTATTTCTCTTTACTCTTATTCAATTTCATTTCTTTTCTATATTTATCCATTTTATAGTCATCATATTCATTTCTTTCTGGCTTGTTTACAATTATTCTCATCTAACATTCCTCCAAGGTTTTATTGATTCTTTTTTTTTTTTTATAAAAAACAAATTTTATTAGTTTTACAAAAAACACAATACACACAAAATACAAAACATAAACAAAACTAAAAGATCTTTTCTGAAGGTTGTCTGTTCCCGGGTTAAAACTCTTCACACAGACACAAATTCAAACATCATATTCATCCCATATATCCTTCCATATCTTATTATCATTTTCTTTTTTATATATATATATAAAAACCATTTTTATCAGTTTTATAAAAACAATGCACAAAGAGTCAAGGCATAACAGCTTATAAATTCTTTTCTAGGAAAAAATAATAATAAAAGACCAATAAGGCATAACATTTCCAAATTATAATATCAATACTTCATATAGTATTAACTTCATATCTTATCCCTACTTCTCCTTTACATCCCAATTATTTCTTATTAATTAAAATTTTATTGCCTTTTATCAATTTTCAAAATCCAAAAAAAAGCATATATATCCTTCCATATCTTATTACCATTTTCAACAACATTCTTTGTCTGTTCTATTTCCAATTATCCATTCATCTTTTTTTCTTTTACTATACTTCTCCTGTACACCAATTGGAGTAACATCTATAACTCATTACCCTAACTTAAAAATACTTCGTATAGCAATTTTTCTTGGGATTCTGTTTAAAAGATTCTAAGATTACATAATGAATTTTATATTCTAAATACACATATAAAAACACAAACTTATGTACCCTCCAGAATCCCTCTTTTAATCTAAATTAAATTCACCCATTGTCTCTAAATAAACTTTTTTCTTTAGGTCTTGCTTCCCCCCATTAAGGCTTCTCCTCCCCCCCTTTCTCTCTTGCTTATTCTTCTCCTTGCCCTTTTTACCCCTTTGCTTTTTCTCCTCGCTTTTCTTGCTCCTTTTCCTTTGCTTTCTAACCTTGCCTCCACCTTTTCGCTCATTTTTCTCTCTTTTGGTTGTTTTTATAATTCTTAAAATCCCCTTTTTCTTATCCTTTTTCTCCTCCTCTCCGGAAGGGACCCATTGTTCATCAAAGATGGCTTCTTCTTCCTCTTCTTCCTTGTCCCAGTCCTTCTGCTGCGTAATCAACTTTTCATAAGTACATAACGCCATTTCTAAGAATTGAAACAAAGTGCCCAAAGTATCTTCTTTTTTATATTTTTGATATTCAATCTCTAGTTCATCCACAAACGATGCCATTATGAAAAGGGAAACTTTTTCCAAAACAACCACAAGTATTTTTAATCAAAGACAATCAAAAGCAATTAAAAAAAAAAAAAGTTCCAAAAGTTAATACTTTTCTTCCTTCTTCTCTTTCTCTTTCTGGGGTTAATTTTTAATCAAAGAGGTCCAATTACCATATATCTTCCTTTGGGATTCTAGGCAATCTCCTCCTTTTTCAGCTTCTGCTCCAATTTTTTTTTCTCTCCCTTCCCACTTGCAATGTCAATTTTAAATAATCAGAAATCTATACCTCCAACAAGGGTTTTCCAATTTCTTAAATTTTTCAATGTCCAAGAATCCTTTTGTCTCTTAGCTTCAACTCTCAAAGCAATTCACTTTCAATGTCCAATATATCCAAATATTTCTGCTGTTTCCATGGGGTGGGAGAGTAAAGAAAAAAAAAAAAAGTTCCCTTTAACAGCTTCTCCGCCGCTTTTCGCTCTTCTTGGGGATACAATGTATCCTCCAGCAATTCAAACAGCTCAGTTCCAGGCAATTTAAAAGATGTTACTTGACCCGGCTCAGACAAAACTTTCACTCTTCACACTTCCTCCAGCACAATCTTACCCGGTTGCAGGCTTCTTCGTGGCGGCCATTGCTGACCGCCGCTCCACCGCCTTGGGAAAAAGGGGTTTTTCCGGAGAAGGGGGGGGTCTGCGATACCCCCACCTCCCTATCCGACTCCCCTCTCTCTTCAGCTGTCCCTACAGGGCAGCCATATCCCCCTGACCCATCTGGATCGGGGGTACCTCAACGGCTAGCACAGCAGGAATCGCGAGCTGTCGCGAATTCCTGCTGCCCCGAAGCCACGCGAAACCGGAAACCAGGATAACAACTCTTAACACCTTTTTGGTTATGTAGTTACAGTGGGCTCTAGCACTTAGGTCATTTGAGATGAGTTCTCCAAGATCCTTGACAGAGTTTGGATCATCAACAAGGCCTTGACTATTCAGCTTGTATTTTATTTTCTGATTATTATTATTTTTTGCCAATATGTAGGACAGAGCATTATTTGTTGAGATTTGAAGTTGCCATTTGTTTGACCATTCTGATACATAGTCAAGATCTTTTTCAAGGGTAGCAGTATTGTCTGTGGTGTTGAATCACTTTACACCATCAGCGAAGAGAACGCAGTTGCTCTTGATATGATCACAGAGGTCATTTATGTATGAAGTATGAAGAGTATGAAGAGAGTTGGTCCCAGAACACTGCCTTGGGGGACACCACTGTTGACAGGTACAGAATTTGATAGGACGCTCCCAATTTTGACCATTTGTTGTCTGTTTGACAGGAATGCTTCTATCCAGTTATGCAGGTGTCCAGAGATACCTTGTTAAGAATTGAAATCATAAGTTCCATGGACTAAGACTTTCTGGGTAGATCTTTTGAAATACATTATGGCAAACATCTTGAAGGTGATTGCCATGGTTATCTCTGCATATAGACCTTGCAAAGAGCAGCCAAACCTAATAAAGTGTGTGCACTCATTTAGGCAGGCAAAGCAGAAGATATAAACCATTATTTCGAAACCATTATGTGTTCTCAGCTATATTGAGAAGTAGGCAAGACTATACACATGTATGTAGCTTTAAATAAATAGGATTGTGTGTGTTTATGCATGAACACACATACCTTTGAGTTAGTCTTGATTTCTGACCACTGTACAGTATGTGCAAATCAATGAAGTTTTCTTGCCAAAATTTTTGGAAGTGTTTTGTCCTTTTCCTCTTTTTTAGGACTGAGAGAGAATGACCAGCCCAAGATCACCCAGCTGGCTTCATGCCTGTGGTAGAACTAGAACTTATGATCTTCTAGTTTCTAATATAGTGCCTTTAATCACTGCACTACACTCAACCTGTTAAATAAGGTGGCAAATTTTGAAACCAGTATATCTATCAAAGTTTGGAAAATAGTGCATTACATATTATTTCTATTCTATTTTCTTGTAATCCTTAGAATGTTTTTTATTATGTTTTTTACTAAAAAAAACAACAAATGTCTTATCTGTTCCTATATGAACTTTCTACTAAACCCATTCAGATTCTACAGAAACTATTGTAATATAAAGTAATTCTGTGATTTATTTATTGGATATTCTGGTCCATAGAAGATGGGCTTAGAGAAGAGATTTATTGTAAATCTGTTGAACCTGATAGTAGCAATAACATGTATTACATTGGTGGTATGCACTTATTGATATATTCAGTAACTAAAGTATCTCAAAGGTCTTTCTCACTTGAAATTCTATTCTATCAATTAAGATCATGAAAGAGTAATATAATGAAACATTTTGTAATTTTTTAAAGAAAATTACATATTAAATATGATGTGAAGGTTTTCGTATTAATGCTTATTACCCATTTTGAGATTTAGCACAGAACTATTCAATATTTAATATATTTTTTTGAAAGAGCAAAAAGGATAAAGGAGATTAATTTCACTGCAATCTTTTCCTCTGTAAATTTAGCATTTTTCTCTCTAATCTACTTTCTATTTACCCATCTAATTTAATTCTCTAGCTATTTAACTAGTTAGGTATGCTAAGACATTGAATGAATATAGGAAAAATAAAACATAATTTTTTCAGAAAGAATTTATTTATTTATTTATTTATTCTGCATAGACTTGCCAGATCTAGAACATAACCAAATCCATATATGCCATATATGCTACAACCACATTTATTCCAGCCTATTTTAAAGAGATGCTCAAATGAAGGAATTAAACAAAACAGAACAACAGAGCACTACTGGTTGTTCCCGGCTCAATGCATAATAAGCTAGAGCCCATACTGGGAGATTTCACTGTACTTTTTCAGCCATTGGTTGGTAGGTCCAAACTTGCATTTAGACAATTACTCAGTCTGAAGCCAATTCTCACCACCATCAAGAAACAGTTGAACAATAATGCTGACATGGAACCAGACCCTGAAACAAAACCAGACATCTACATTTCCTCAACATTTACATCAACAGCACCATTATAGGCTCCCAAACTTCACACACTGTTATTGTTTTATCTTTAATACTATCATCTGCTAGAAATGTCCCTATTAATTCTGTCAAGGACGAACGGACCTGTTCTTGTACAAAAGAATTAATAGACATAAGTTTGACCCAAAAGAAGGACAAAGTAATAACAGAACATTTTATCTCAAAGTAGCCATTTGGAAAAAAGAAACTTTATTGACACATTTGAGAAGCAGTTGAACTCACATACATCAAAATGTTTCAGACCGTCTCAACAAACACAATTGGTTTTTATGTTATATATTTTATTTAATTTTCACATTTCCAAACCACACATCTTCCTCAAATTAAGAGTTTTAATTAGTAATTTGTGTTGCATTTAACCTGCATTGGTATAACCACACATTGTCTCCCTTCCCTTCTCAAGCTTATCCCAATTTAAATCCTACATTGCTCCCTGGATCTGATTATGTGAGCTATAACTCAAAAAAGTTTATGACTTTTAATGAAATTTATAAGTTTGTTGCCAACTCTTCCTGATTATTAGATTTCAGGAAATCTCAAACCAAGTTATGCATGTGGAACTATGAGAATACAATGTAATTTTTTTTTTTTTTAATGTACTATATTTACTATTTCATCAGAATGGAAGGGAATTGACAATAATGCAAGAGATTGGCTTTAGTTTGACTTGGTTGATTACTTCAAGGCCATATTTCTGATATTTTTCCTTTTGTTGTGCAGCACAGTTTAAGTCCGGCTTGCTTTGGAAAATATGGAAGAACCTAGGAGGGAATATATTAAGAAAGTGGATCATTGTCAGCCTTTCCCATTTCATCAAGCAATTATCTTGCAGCCTGTAAATTGATATACCCAGTATTACAAGAACTGGATTTAGTCACCTATTCTTAGCTGCTATTGCCTCTTGCAGCTTAAGAGCTTTAGTTGAAAGGAATTCACATCATCTTGCCTCATTTCCTCTCCTCCAGCTCAAACTTGAATGAAATTTCTTTTTGTGCTCATATACTGCTTTTTTTAATTATTAAATTCTTTCTAGAGAAGTCGGGTTTATTTCCCAGCCTTTGTTCATTTCCAGCTTTATCCCATCTTCTTAGTTTTTGATTTCTATATTTCAGTCCTCAAATGATTGCCCAATATGTGGACATTTAGCCTTCAAACCACCTTTTGCAGCCCCAAGAATCCCTACTGATCAGGCAAAGCAAATTAAATCAGGGTCATGATTGGTAAAAAGCTAAAGAGAATCTGGCTTGAACTATTATCATGAAGGACAAACTTCCCAATGTCTACAGAATTATTCAGAGGGCAACTTGTATAGATGCTACACTATAGATGCCATGGTTAACACTGTGTTTCATAAAGGTTTTAGTAAAAAAAAAAAAATCACACATTCCAACTGCTTGAACTCAATGATATTCCACAGTTATTCAGAAACAGACCCTTCTCAATTTGCTCACTAACTTCTTCTTTTTTTTAACAAAACATATTTTTAAAAAAAATTCATTTGCAAGTCCCAACAATTCTCCAACTTTTGAATACAGTATTGTTCTGTGTTTCATGTAGAAAAATACATAGTGTATGGAAAATAATACTGTACAATTATGTGGGAAATGGCAAAGAATTTCCTGTATGGCATCTGGAAGACATTATAGATATCATAAAGATATTTGTGTTGATGTAAAACCCCAAGTGTTAGATTGGTAACCATAAACCATTGCCACAATATCAGCATATAACACTTACTAGAACAGGACAGATATATTTCAATCCAATGCTACATTGACAATATATTGCAGAGCAACTATAGCACACCACAGCTGTAATGTGCATGTTTAATCTGATTTATATTCTGAATGAAAATGGGCTGCACTTAAACACAAATATGAATTCATCAGCTATCCTAACTTTTGAACATAAAGTCATAAAGCAGCATACATAAGGGGATACCTTCTGTTCTTCCAAATTTGTTCTGGGAGATAAATGATAAAATATGTCTTCTTGGCTTCATTTGAATATAGTTTAAATGATCGATCTTTATGGAAACTAGATCAATAAATCATAGCATGGCTATTCATTTGTGCCAATTATTTTTTAAAATTATTTTTACTCCATATGCAAAAAAGTAAAAAGAAGGACAAAACATAAGGCATACAGTTCTTACATAGAAAAGAAAGCTAGTTTTAAATGCCTTGTTATACAATTAAATTAGTTTTTCCACACTGAAACAAGTTTATTTAACAATGGAAAAGAAATGAAAAATAACTGGTATAAAGTCAAGCAGTCCAAAATGTAGACAAAAAATGAATTGCATAAACAATTGTATAAATGGAGAGTAAGTGTCATTCCAACACTGAGGATTCAATTGTTTTGCAATCATAAAAGTGCAATATATGCTTCTGTTGTTTTCATGTTACTTTATAAAATTGTTAATGTTTAATTTAAATAATATTTAGAAAAGCCTTTCAAAATGTAATATGTGAAATAACTTTTGGTATCAAATTAGTCACTATAATATCATATTAAACCACACTTCACCAAATATTAAATATACACTGACCTTTGCTATAAGTGATTAGCCTCACAATGTGCAAAATTACATCAAACAAAATATTATGTAGCTACCATCTGGTTAAGTTATTTTACTAACAAATGAAAATATATTTTCTTTTTATTCATTTATTTTTGCCCTATATATAAGTACCATTCATACATTTTCCAAAGTCAAAGAGGAAATAATCACAAATTTTCTCTTCTATCTCTGAATTCAGTATGGCATCAAAGCTGTTACATCTTTAGAGTAATATTCCATTTAGCAAATATTCTCAAAGACATGTCAGTAGGCAATTGTTTCAAACATAGTTATGAGTTTTGATCATGTTGAATGACATAAGGAAAGCTTTTCTTGAATTGAGAGCAACTATGAGATCCTTTTAGACCATTATCTAGTCTTTCTTAATTTCCTTTTTAAATCAAGGATACATGAAGAATGCTTGGCTAACCACTCATACTCAATTCATTCTTTATAATGTCTGTGAAATCTTGCAACCTTTTGAAAAAATAATTGACTAATGGGAAATGAGCTTCAATTTCTGATAATTAATTCATTCTTTATTTTTTTTAGAAATCTGCTTCAAACTTACAGATACATCAAGATAATATAATATAAGTTAGAACACAACCAAGACTTTTCTTAATGATCACTTCTATATAGATACCTGCAGAATTTGAATGAAGTCTTTCTTCAGGATCCTTCAGCTATATACTATTATTTTTACCTGTATCTAAACATGCACAGAATAGGTAAAATACATAATACATAAACCTGCAGATTATATTTTGCTGGAAAGACTAGGAGTAAAAAAGCTCTGAAATATTTTTTCTTAATTTGAGAAAAAAGCAAAGAAAAGGAAAATATTAATTTTAAACTTAAGAACAATTATTCATGGAAATTTTTCAATGTCAAATTTAATTAATATTTGGTTAATAGATCTTATCAACTATCAAGGATTTTTTAAAATTGTTCTTAACAGATTTATGAAATTGCAAAGTATGTTTTCAATCTGATTGTGTTTTAAGATCAAACACACCCATCTACAATTCAATCATTATTTCTACAAACAAGGCTTTTCAATTAATGTAGGTATGTAGATTATTTCAATATTTTTTCATGCGTTTCAATACCACTTGGATTAAACTAATTTCTACCAGACAATAAAATTTCAGACTAGTCATTAATGTAAAAGTGAAGCTGCTATTTAAAATTTATGGTTATTTGTTTATGTGGATTCAAATACTTGTACCATGAAAAAGATTTTATATCCTATTTCCTGATCAAACTTTTGTTTGAATTTGTTTAGAGGGCTGTATGTTTACTCTGCAGTTCTTTAAAAGAGATCAAGTAAAATGTTCATAGCCATGCCTTCAGTCAAATGTTTTCGGATCCAATAAGCAAAAAAGAACTGCTGAATTGAAGAGAGGGTAGAAGAAGTGCTCCTAGATATCAAATCCCAGAGCAGAAAAAAAAATTAAAGAGGTGCTGATGTTAATAAGAAGATTAACTCATCAGCAATGACTAACCTTTTGGTCTTCAGCCTGTATAAGCTTCCTGCTTATTACAGAAATTAAATATTAAGATAAAGGCTAGTATCATTCTGTTAAGAGGACACTTTACCTTACTCAATAGTCTCTTTTGTGATGCTCCTAATATCTCACTAGAAGTTTGGAGGAGCCACTAAGAATGTGCAGCATTTGCACTTATGGAGCCTGCCACATGGAGATTTGTATCGATGTAAAGCAAGGAAGTGCGGCTGTTTTGTTTTGCTCTTAAAATCAGAAGGTTGTGCTGCTTTAAAGAGATGCTTCACACACTGTCAAAGCAAAACATCTTTTCAAAATATTACATAACTATAGTAATTATCATAAAAGAATTCTGTCTGCAGGCTTTCACACTGAAATGTGTCATGGTGAAGAAAATGTAAAATGATAAAAGTGAGAGGGAAAAGGAGGTGTAGAGGGAAAAAGATGCACATCTTCAAGTGCTTTTTTTAGTTGCAAGAAAAAAGACAAATTGTTTTTTGGCAAATAGATGTACAGTGATTAAATGATTGAAGAAAGGCAGTGAGTAAGGCTGAACCTTAACTAAAAGAAAACTATTACACAGGAAGGAATATCTACAGTAAGTTGTATAAGGTAGGAGGAAGAAGGACAAGGAATTATAATTTCAGTTTTTTAAAAAAATATGCGTGCGGGAGAAATTGTTTGAGTTAAGAATTATGAAAAAAAGCAAACTAAGAAAGATATAAAGTAAAAAGGAAAGAATAATGTTATTTTTTAAAAAAACAGAGAAAAAAAAAGATTCTATTGCATCTTTTCAATAGAAAAGGGAAAAGTGGAAACATTGTTGCAATATAAACCAAGAAACTCTAAATTAAAGTCCATTTTTATCAGAAATCAAGTTTTACTAACAAAGACCACAGGGAAGAAGTGAGTAAAGAGCACCGTCCCTAACTGTTGGAAAATTACAGCTAAGAAAAATTATATTGATTTTATTGTCAGCATGGCAATATTCTAGTCTCAAACTTCAAAGAATAGCTCTAAAACATTTCCTAATATTTTATGTTTATAATATCATCTACATATGGAGGCAACATAGGGGGCATCCTTAGGAAATTGTACAAAAATTGTGTGTAAAAATGCAAATCACAATGCTTTCATCTTTTGTCCAACAGATTTTCATAATCTAAGCTTTTAAAGTGCAAATTTAACCAGTGTATATTCTTTTCTGAAAATGTAGCTACAGCTTTTATGTAAAACTTTTCATAGGATAAAGGTTCTTTTTAATGAATTAGTGAAGGCAAGCACGGGAGTCTGCTGGATACAGAAATTTTGTCAAAATAATTCAATGTACAATATGATATAAGTGCTGACCCATATGTATTTACATGTGAAGTTACTCACTACATATTAAAGAGGTTTGTATCTCGCTATTGTAGGCTACATTTTATTATTAGCCATCAGGAGAGAGGGCTTTTAATAGTGGAATTGCTATGCAGATATTGTACAAAATTAGTATTTCTACTATTGTGAAATCTGTTCTGAAGATGTCTCACTTAATACTTCTTGGTGGTGGAGATCTGACAGTTAGTTACAATCTTGTTTCTAACTGCCTGCTAAGCTAAGCTGAAGCTATTCCAATACATCCCAGCAGAGTACCTCACCTTTTCATAATCCACAGGAAATGGAGAAATTTTCAGAAAACAATAATCTGCTGGGCCTAAAATCTTCTGAATAGTGATTGGATACTGCATTTATGCTGGGTCTATCAAATATCCCAAAAAATAAATTGTGCAGCTACTTTATTATTTCTTGTTTCATTGGACCCAACAATAACCAGAAACAAAGACAATTTACAAGGAAATTAATGTACTATCTAATATCTTGTCAATATAATCTACAGTAGAGTGAAAAATCATAACTGAATAGGTTTTTGGCATTGCTCATAAAATGTCAAACCTTTCAAAAATAAACAAATAATCAAAGGATTATTTTATTACAATTGTATTTTAAGCAAGTAAACTTTATGAATACTTCTAAAATGTCATATCATTTCCAACCCCCAGAAGAAGAAAAATGCTGTTCAGCTTAAGGGTTGGCCAGACTCTATAGATGGAGAATTGCTTTTTCTCTTTTTTGGAAAACACAAACCAATTGCTGCCCTGAAATTTACCAGTGTTACATTTTGTGAAAGCAGAAACATTCAATAATGTAACCTCATTGCAAAATGCAGTATGAAATAAATGTGAAGACATGGTTTTCTATCAGTATACTTTTCTCCTATCTCAAGGGTAGAAGTGCATTAGTTTGGCTATGGGCACAAGGCCTTGGTTTTCGTTAGGAGTCAGGTGAACTGTGGGAAACTAAAGAGGCTGCAGAAATTAGAATGAAGACTATATGAAATCCAGAAACCTACACAAGAACACTCTTCGTAACATAAGTATGTGCAATCTTCTCAAAACTTCTCCAGAACAATTTCATTCAGAGCATCTTTATCCTTCCATCAGACTGAGGAGGATACTAAACAAAAATAATAAAACAATGCAGAAGGGATACCTAGCACAGAATTAGTTTTCCAACTTTGGATGGGAAATTTAAGGACTCTTATGACCCTTGATACATGACCCCAGCAGTCATAGGACTGTAGTATGAAGTAAATAATGGAATAGAAATTTGCATAGCTTGAACAAAAAGGTATAGGAAAATAAATGTAAATAAGGCTTTAAGACTCTACTGCAGAAACTTGGGGTGTTAAGAGTTGGAAAGATGTGTCAGAGTGATTGAAAACACCCTGGACAAATACTCAATTAGGATAATCCCTTTGTCATTACCAATATCATTATGGAACAAATGGCTTCAAGACTGTAAACATAAATCCTTCTCTATAGTTATTTATTTCCCAACAGAAATACTTTCATTCAACATTGAAACACTGATTAATTTTAAGTGCATGGCTAATATAATCAAGCATAATATTAAACACCCAAAAAAGTTGGCTTGGTCAAGTTATTAAATGAATACTGAAAATTTGGGACAATCTATCCTTGGATCTCCTTGATTATAGGCTCCTTGGTTTGAAGAATTCTTATATATACTTTTCCAAAGAGAAGTAGAATATCTATATTCAAAAATACAGTAATTGAAGTATACAGGGCAATGGACATATTTCCTGAAATGAACTGCAGGTTACCCTGCTCTAAGAGCAGATGTTATAAAGAGGTTCTTTGTTAACCTTATAGTTTAAATGCAACATCTGTCTCTGGGAGGATCTCACTGTTGCTTCAAAAGATGTCCGCAGCATTTGCATGTACTGTATATATGCATACAGAATTCACATTGAAACTGGAAATAGCAGGAGGCAGCTTCTGAAGTAATTATGCAAGATGTGCGCCTGCTTTAATGCTTTAAAGAAAGCTGCTTCATTCAAATTAACACACTCTCTGATGCTTCTCTTTCAAATGTTTTGCACAGTACTATGCCAAGTACTATGCTGTTCAAAAAAGTAACACATTGCACTATGATAAGTGCTAGTAATCTTCTAATGAATAGCAATAATTTTGAAATCATGACATATTTATCTTGTTTCTCCTTCTTGTATAACTACTGAAAACAAACTGAAGATTATTAATTGTGAAAAAAGTAAAATGGCACAATTAATGTACAATTGTTTATCAATATCACATTACCTTCATTATTTTATGCATATTTTAGTTCTATAGATACCATTAAGTCTTGAGAAAATGGACATATTCTCTCTCTCTCTCTCTCTCTCTCTCTCTCTCTCTCTCTCTCTCTCTCTCTCTCTCTCTCTCTCTCTCTATGTACAGCTTGGTAGCTAGCTATAAATCACATTTTATTTTTACTCTTTTAAAAACTTTGATGGATACTCCATTTCTGCAGATATTGTTTCTTCTAAGTTTGTAACACAGGTGAGAGAAAAATGGAATCAGACAAAGAAATTGTTCTGCATTTCTTCCTACTAGATGAAATATGATGAAAAAGGTACTGTAGGAATTATTCCAATGGAAAAAAGAAATTTAGAGAAATCCTTATGGCTGGGTGCTTTTCTATTTATTTCTTTCCCCCACCCACCCCAATTTTTCTCCATTTTGGTTCTTTCAGTAATGGTTCTATTCTTACTCCTGTGTGGGAGTCCTGCATTCCTTTGCCAAGGATCATACAACTTTTACAGCTATATATAGATGGCTTCATACTGCCCAGCTTTAGAAAAAAAATGTATCAACTTAATGCTGGCCTGATTTAGATATTTTAAAGATATCTATGAAAAAAATTGGAAGATTGGGAAAAAAGGCTGAATTGTGGCCTTCTTTTTATTCTTGCCGAGATGTATCAGGGTAATTGCTATTCCTATAAAAGATAAAAGGAAGATCTGCATTGTCTGTTGTTAAACCATGGATATTCCACAATCCTCCAGGATGATGGTAGTAGTTCAGTGGTAGCTATCACCAGTGATGGGATTCAAACTTTTTTATTACTAGCTTGGTGGGCATGGCAGGGGAAGGATATTGTAAAATCTCCAGTCAGAGATGGTATTTGCCGGTTCTCTGAACTATTCAAAATCTCTGCTATTGGTTCTCCAGAACTGGTCAGAACCCGCTGAATAACATCTCTGGCTATCCAATTATCTTACTTACTATATTTCTTCTGGTATCAGATTCAGTATGAGTCTTATTAGAATCTTAATTAAAAGTTCTCTGGGGGCTTTTTCTGGCAATGAGATATTGAATTTTATGATCTTCTGGTATGATTCATTTGGGGACTCACCAAAATGCATAGAGTTAACAAAGGCTAGGAGGCAATAATATAGAAAAAAATGTAACAAAGCTTGGAAGTTTAGAACAAAAGAAGCTGAATAGAAGATGTGAGACTTAGATTAATCGAGTGATTGATTATGAGTTATCAAGGTATTTCGAACTCTTACCAACCAGACTGATAGATTTTTTTCCCAAGATGATCTATCCCTAACCTGTTCTTTCAGGTCTTCCCAACAGTGAACTTATCGTTACTATACTGTATCTGAATCCAACCACCTTGCTGCTACTGCTGATCTTCTTGTTCTTTCTACCTTTCCCAGCATTAGAGCCTTTTCCAGAGAGCTGAGTTTTCACATAATGTATCTGATGTAGGGTTAATTGATCCTGGTCATTTGTATATTGAATGAGAACTCTGGATTGATTTGTTCAATAATCTGTCAGTTTGGTTTTTTTGGCTATCCATGATATTCTCAGAAGTTTTTTCTAACACCAAAGTTCAAAGCATTAATATTCTTCTTATCCTGGTTTTTTAAAGTCCAACTTTCACTTCCATAGAGTGTCACAGGAAATACCCTGGCTTGAATAATTATGATCTTTGTAGGTATAGACACATCATGGCATTTGAGTATCTTTTCCCAGGACTTCATGGCTCATCTACCTAATGCTAGTCTGCAGACTATTTTTTGACCGCTTTTCTTTTACTGTTGATGGTTGATCTTAAACTAGCAGGATATTCACTACTAATTCATCATCAACTCTAAGGCTGGTTGTTCTACTAGTTGAATAATGGAACAACAGAGTGGGAAAGGATCTTGGAGGTCTCCTAGTCCAACCCTTTGCTCAAGCAGAAAACTCCATATCACTTCAGACAAATGGTTGTTCAGTTTCTTAGAATATATGTTCCACATAGTGGTTGAATAAATAAGGGCAGAGTATACAGCCCTATTCCATTCCTTTGCAACCTGGAGCCAATCTGTGTTGATATGATCTTTCTGAACTGTGGCTTCTTGACTTCTATATGAGTTTCTCGTGAGGATAATGAGATATTCTGTGATTTCCATGTTTCTGACTACATTCCATAACTTGACACATTCAACCCAATCAAAGGCTTTTATGAAGCATATACTGATTTATTTATTTATTTATTTTTGCGTTGTTGGCTTTTCCATTTATTTATTTATTTATGCAATTTATATGCCACCAGTCTTGCTGTCTAAATTATCTAGCATGCCATGGGAATTTCTCTTTGTTTATGTGTATTTGTGTATCACACATGCACACATACATGCACACGCGCGCGCACACGCGCGCGCACACACACATATGCACATACAGGTTTAAAATGGGCAATCTAAATATTAAATTATTTTCATTGTTTATTGCAAAAAAAAATCATGTATAAGAAGAGTATAAGGAAGCAAGAAAAATCCTATAAGTGCCTGAAGACCAGTGGTGGTATTCAATTTTTTTAAATACCAGTTCTGTGGGCATGGCTTGGTGGGTGTGACTTGGTGGGCATGGCAGGGGAAGGATACTGTAAAATCCTCATTCCCTCCCCATCCCACTAACCTGCTTTCCAGCCCCGTTTCTCCTGTGCAGGGCAACAAAAGAAGACTCAGCTGATCAGCTGGGGCTTGGAAGGTAGAGAATAGAGGGGGGTGGGGCCAGACAGAGGTAGAATTTACTGATTCTCTGAACTATTCAAAATTTCCACTACCAGTTCTCTAGAACCTGTCAGAACTGGCTGAATACTAGCTCTGCTGAAGACCTTTCTAGTATGATCTGGGGCCAGCCAGATGTATCCTAGTAATGACCAGATGTATCCTAGTATAGATAGATCTAACACACCTGTTAGCATAACAATTGACCAGAGTGACTGTGTTTGTAAATGAAATGATCCTCTCATCTTGAATGATAAGACAAAGGATGGAATAACTCAGGAAAAATATTGTGGAGAAGAAAGAAGAAAAGAAAGCAACCCTGAGAAATATTAATATTAAAGAGTGAGGTTTTCTGGAAAAGAAAATTATAGAGACTATACTCACTCTACGATAAAATTATTTTTTCTTTGTTAAAAAAAAAAAAGCAATACAGTACTGTGTGACATTTTAAAATGGCAAAGTTTTAATCATTTACGTTGTAAAAATTAGATTACTTTGAATGTCATGCTTTATTTGTTTTTACCAGAATGTGAATCTGGGGAGTTATTTCATTATACTTGGTATTTCAATGCAATACTCATTTACTTAATTGTAAGGATTTATTGCAACTTAACCAGTCACATTGCCTTGTGATGCAAAGGATGTCAAGTTAAGTTGTTCTATCTGTCTTGAATTCATAGGTAAATGAGAATTTAATATTGATCTCCATGCTTTTGATTTATAAAATAGTGCGGAAACATTTAATGCTGCAGAGTGCATTAAAATAGATTTAAGTTTAATTCTCTTCTTAGTTTTAAGTTAGTATCATAAGGAATTATGAGGGGTCCTTGGTGATCTCTGAACTTGATTGTTTTCTTGCAGACATTTCATTGCTTAAACTAGATAACATTATCAGTGGTGATGTTCTTGAATTAAATAATGCAATTTATTTGCAGTTATTATTTAAAAAATATCCAAAAATTGCAGTTGTGAAATTCTATGACCAGACTATATGATTCAAGTTATGTGGATCATTTAATACCAGTATTAAAAGATTTACTATTGAGTACCAATTGCTCTCCAAACAGAATTTTAGGTACTGGAGCACTTTTAAATCTGTGACTCAAGAGTTTCATTATCTAAGAAATGTTCTCTTTCCTTATGAATTTATCCAGTTATATAGATAAATAGGAGCTGCCAAAAATGAGTTTTCACTTATGTGGGAGAGAATCTTTTCCCATGAAGCTCCCAAGTTATGGAATGAACTATCCAGAGAACTGTGCTTAGTTCTCTCTCTCTCTATCTCTCTCTCTCTCCCCCCTAATATATAGGAAAGTATAAACGTTCATTTTGATTGACAAGCTTTTTGTTTTCAATTTTTTGTTTAATTGTTCATGTTTGTTTTCATTGAAATTATTTTATGTTTAATATTTTGGTGTAATTGTTATAAGACACTTTGAGAGTTTCTAGAGAAAGCAAGGCAAAGCTTAAAATCTTTTGAAATCAGGAAAATTGTTTGAGGAGGAATTTCAAAACAGGTAGGGCTTTTGAAGCTGCCAAAAGAAACAATGTTGGAACATTCCTACCCTGGCAAAAGATTATCACTTTATTTATTTATAGATGTCTTTTGTTCAAATGGTTCAGAGACCTCCAGAGTAGATAATAGAAATAACTGACATAGAGATGTGGAAACACAGCTGCAAAACCTTCAGGAACTGGGATTAAGAAAACACAAGTTGTTAATGTCTATGACTATTCAGAAATGGAAGGAGTCTCTTTCAAAATTACAATCATTTGGCTTTTGAAATAATTACCCTCAAGTGAAACTAAATAGGGTTTTTTTGGCATGCAAAGTAATTAGTTTAGTGATACTGGAAAATGACCATGGCGTAAGATTCATAGGAGTGAAATTGAAATGTGGCTGCTTTACAACAGCACAGATGTTTATTATATTATCCTATTCATATACACATTACTAAAATGCAGAAAATGAGGGCCTTTGATATTTGTTGTTTTGTGTTTGTAACACTTTCTAATCTGCATGACTGTGCATTTATTACTCATTTTGATTAATAAGTTTTAAAATTTAGAACTGTTATTGTTACACATTGACACCAGGTATCTTTTCCATCTGAACAGTAATTTAGCTGTAAGATACCCCTCAACTCATGGTAGAGCCATGTCATTCCTCAAAGCCAGATTTTCTTCTGTGTTTTAAGCCAATAGAAAGGTTGGATGAAAGATGGAAAATTGTTCAAATAGATTAAAACAGGAATAGGAAATGTGGAAAGCCAGAGGATCACCATGACTGGAAATCAAAGTGAATATAGAATGTATATACACAATATGCTACACAAATAAATCCAATCCATTGACAATGATCCGTGAAATAGGAGAATATGCCACTGCACACACTTGCATAATATTGTTTCTTTCTTTTTCCTAAAGGGATGTGATGGTGCAGAGGTTTAATGATACTAGAACCACCAGCCAGAAATTATCTGCACTCTGGCGGTTCAAGCCTGGCTTCATAAGAGGGACTAAGCTCCAGTCTCTCAATCCCTAATTCCTGCTCACCTCTTTGAAAGCTTGCAATATTGTGAATAGATAAATGGGTACCACTTCAGGGGGAAAAACTTAGCTGCATTCATGAATGTGGAGAGCACAAGCCAATTCTGAACCTGGCTGGATGGGGGGCATCACGATGTGAGGCAAGGTGAGGCTAGACTGGAAGAGGAGCCTAGAAGCACCAGTAATTGGTGTAAAGCTAGTTTCCCCCTTGCAGTGCACCAAGGCTAGGCATGGAAGCACCAAACGAATGAACTCACAAACTTGGCTGTCTGGACTGCATTGTATCTACCATATGTAGATTTCCCTGACATTGTATGCCATGTGCTAATAAATTATTTTTTTCTTGAAAGTCTCTTTTATATCAGATCTCTCTACTACTTTCAAATGTGTTATTATTGGGTTATATAGAAAAGTTAATCCATATTACAATTTAGCGTTTGGTGAAACTGTCAACTGTCAACTTCACTATTTTAATTGACTAGGGAATATATATTATACCAGCATAAATATCCTGGAAATTAATATATACAGCAGGAAAACTGAAAAAGTGACGGATTGTGGCTAATGGTAGCTTTCATGGAGTAATTATTATGTCATTGTAGTCTGAATTTATTTTAATCCCTTTTACAAAATGATCAACATCATCTGATTTATAGTCAGTGCTTTTTAAAAATAAATCCTGTCTTAGTTATTGTATCCTAAACCATTAGAGTGCCATTGCATATATTCTTTTTAAATTTGCATTGTGTTTTTAGCCAATGAATATTTCATTTATAAATAATTTATTGTGTTTAGCGGTCTTTTCCAACATATATATGGATATGGATATGTATATGGATATGGATATGTATATGGATATGGATATGTATATGGATATGTATATATATATATATATATATATATATATATATATATATATATATATATATATATATATATATATATGTAAGTATGTATTAAAAATAGCAAGAATCTTCCCACCTTTTTTTAAAAAAAACCACAAGACTGTAGCTGGAAAAACCAGATTTCTGCTTATTATCATTCTTCAGGATTTTTTGGGATACAAATCCCCAATGCTTGTGAAACAACATACCTTTTTAAGTATATAAAATTGTATCTATCAGTTTGAAAATGAACTTCCAGTTTCACTCTGAAAGAAATAAGCATACAAAACAAAAGGGTTTTTTTTTTAATGCAAGTAAAGGACTGCTTGAACTCTGGAAATGCTAGTAGCCCATTTTGTCAGAAGAAACTAGAGAAGAGAAAAGAGGTAAAAGCTGGAACAAAATAAGCCTGAGAGAAATTGGATATGCAGATAAAAAGCAATGAAATGTACACAATGCACAACGGACTCTGTTCCATATAAACAGAAATATGTTACTCTCTGAGCTGATGGTCAGCTGTAACTGATACATTAGGATCCCCATCCCTTATGTCCCTGACAGGCAACTTTTGTCAGACTGCTACAAACCTTTCGGTTTTGTTAAGTATCTTTTTTTTTTTGCAAAGAAAAATAATACATCACAGAAAGAATCATTAAAATTTAAGTGAATTTTAAACCATATGTAAAATTTGGATGCACTTTTTGTGATATGTTTATTTTATTTATTATTCAATAGTGCTCAGACTCACCCAGTTCTGTCATATTGTTGGCAGTGAACAAGTTATTGAAATAGTAAAACAAAAAACAAAAAAGCAACAGAAATACTAAGAATCACTCTGTCTATCATCACATCAACACATATTTTTACACAGCATCGCAATACTCAATTCAGGTCAAAAGTGTCCTCGAGGTACTGAAAGTCAGAAATTGTTAATATTTTATATCTCTTTATCCCCATGGTCATTATTCAAATTAGAATTAGAACTATTGAAATTAGAATGCTTATCACATAAGTATTCCACTTAAGAGGTAGTGCTCAAATGTGAGGAACATGCACAAGTCTGCAAGAGAAAAAGTCACATCCATTTAATTGTCCAAATAATCCTCATTTAACTATTGCCATTTTTAGCAATTATTCACAGCTATGACAGTGATGAAGAAAGTAACTTTATGACCAATCTTCATATTTACAATCTTTGCAGGTCTGCAAAGAAGAAAGTTGAAGTAAGATTATAAGCACTGTTACCATTTCACATAGTGACTGATTTGCTTAATAACAGAATTGCTGGTCGCAATTGTGGTTGCTAAATGAATTATGATTATTTTCCAGATCCAGAAAACCAAAGCCATATATATTTCCAGTACACAATTTGCAAATTTGCAATTTGCAAAACACCACAAGAGATAGATATTTTTAAAAAAGAAAAGAAAAGAAAAAAAAAGAAAGAGGGAGAGGAGGGGGAGAAGAAAGAGAGGGAGGGAGGGAGGGAGGGAGAGAGAGAGAAAGAAAGGAAAGAAAGAAAGAAAGAAAGAAAGAAAGAAAGAAAGAAAGAAAGAAAGAAAGAAAGAAAGAAAGGTTTTCCGGTTCTGCGTGGCTTCAGTGGCAGCAGGAATTCGCGACCGTTCGCAATTCCTGCTGCGCTTGCCGCCGAGGTACCCCCGATCCAAATGGGTCAGGGGGATATGGCTGCCCTGTAGGGACAGCCGAAGAGAGAGGGGAGCCAGACAGGGGGTTGGGGGTGTCACAGACCTCCTCCTCGTCCGGAAAAAACCCTTTTTCTCAAGGTGGTGGAGCGGCGGTCAGCAATGGCCGTCACGAAGAAACCAGCAACCGGGTAAGATTGTGCTGGAGGAAGCAAGAAAAGTGAAAGTGCTGGCTGAGCCGGGTCAATCAACATCTTTTAAATTCGCTGGAACTGAGCCGTCTGAATTGCTGGAGGATACATTGTATCCCTAAGAAGATCGAAAGCGGCGGAGAAGCTGTTAAAGGGAACTTTTTTTCCTTCACTCTCCCACCCCATGGAAACAGCAGATGAAGATTTGAAATTTGTTTGGGCACTGAAGGTGAACTATTCTGAAAGTTGAAGTTAAGGGACAAAAGAGTTCCTGGACATTGGACTTAAAAATTTAAGAAATTGGAAAACCCTTATTAGAGGTATGGATTTCTGATCATTTAAAAATTGATGTTGCAAGTGGGAAGGGAGAGGAAAAAAAATGGAGCAGAAGTGGAAAAAGGAGGAGATTGCCTAGAATCTCAAAGAAAGATATATGGTAATTGGACCTCTTTGATTAAACAGTAACCCCAGAAAGAGAAATAGAAGAAGGAAGAAAAGTATTAACTTTTGGAACTTTTTTTGAATTATTTTTGATTAAAAATACTTGGTTGGTTGTTTTGGGGAAAGTTTCTCTTTTCAGGATGGCATCGCTTGTAGATGAACTAAAGATTGAATATCAAAAATATAAAAAGGAAGAACAAGATGGAAAAGATACTTTGGGCACTTTATTTCAATTTTTAGAAATGGCGTTATGTACTTATGAAAAGTTGATTATGCAGCAGAATGACTGGGACAAAGAAGAAGAGGAACAAGAAGCCATCTTTGATGAACAATGGGTTTTTTCCGGGGAGGAGGAGAAAGAGGATAAGAAAAAGGGGATTTTAAGGTTTGAAAAAACAACCAAAAAAGAGAAAAATGAGAGGAAAGGTGGATGCAAGGTTAGAAAGCAAAGGAAAGGGAGTAAGAAAAGGGAGGAGGAGAGACAAAGGGGTAAAAAGGGCAAGGAGAAGAATAAGCAAGAGAGAAAAGGGGGGGGGGGAGAAGCCTCAATGGTGGGAAGCAAGATCTAAAGAAAAAAAGTTTATTTAGAGACAATGGGTGAATCTAATTAGGAATAAAAGGGAGATTCTGGAAGGTATATAAGATTGTGTTTTTATATGTGTATTTAGAGTATAAAATTTATTTTGTAATTTTAGAACCTACTAAACAGAATCCCAAGATAAATTAAGTGTTATATGAAGTATTTTTAAGTTAGGGTAATGAGTTAAAGGCGTCACTCCAATTTATGTATAGGAGAAGTATAGTAAAAGAAAAAAGATGAATGGATAGCTGGAAATAGAACAGACAAAGAATGATATTGAAAATGGTAATAAGATATGGAAGGATATAAAAAGTGAATATGATGTTTGAATTTGTGTCTGTGTGAAGAGTTTCAACCCGGAATCAGGCAGCCTTCAGAAAAGATGTTTTAGTTTTGTTTATGTTTTGTGTTTTGTATGTTTATGAAAGGCAATAAAATTTTAATAAGCAAGAAATATAATTTGGATAAAAGGAGAAGTCTGGATAAGATATGAAGTTAAATAGATAATGTAAATATTGATATTACAATTTGGAATTATTTTGTATGTTCTATTGGCTCTCTTTAATTATTATTATTTTTTTTTAGAAAAGATTTTTAAGTTGTTATGCCTGGATTGTGTATTGTTTTTGTAAAATTAATAAAATTTGTTATAGAAAGAAAGAAAGAAAGAAAGAAAGAAAGAAAGAAAGAAAGAAAGAAAGAAAGAAAGAAAGAAAGAAAGAAAGAAAGAAAGAAAGGCTATAATGTAATGTTACATGTATTGGTAAGAACTGCTATTTTTCTCTAGTTTTGTATTGACATTTTCTTCTCTTCTTGTATGAAACCAATGGACTCATCACCTCTTTTGGCACAAAAAGATAATGATAATGACTTCTGAATACTTCCACATCAACTTTTCATCTTTATCAATGCTAAAACTTCTCTGATTCAGTCTGTGTTAGTGTATTGAACAAACTGCACTTTCAGTTTTTTTCACTAGCAAGACATTTTGTATGAGGTACCTTGATCTGACAAAAATGCAAGTCAATAGTTTTGCAAAAATTTAAGAAATACTTATCTTTTAAAAATGGTTTTTTTTATCTGACTGGCTTGTCAAAGCAAATTATTTCCCAAAGTACATAAATTTCATTGCAACACTGCCACTTAGCACCTGTGTTCGCACAATAACTAAACCAATTCAATTACACATCCAGTAGCTCCATGATCTAGTGGCTGCATTCATTCTACATGCTAAGCTTGGCTAATGTTATCCTTGGCAAGTTTATTTCCAGCTTAGCATGTTGTGCTTTGATTTATTGTTCAGAGAATTCTGAAATGAAAAATGAACAGGAAATTGCCAGATAAAACATGTGGTAGAATCAGAGCCAATGTGTGCTTTATAATCCATCATCTAAAAGTATCCTAGGTCTTTCCATAGGATGCAGGACTCTAGTTCTGTTTTCAGGATGGTTGAATGTAGTTAATTAGGGGGTAGGTTTTGCCGTCTTGATAACAATAAATTTTGTTTCTATAACAATTATAAAATCTGCTTCACTAATCATTGTTCACCCCTGATTCTTGTTGTCAGAAACACTCACCAAGAAAGAGGAAGAGAGATTTATTATTATTATTATTATTATTATTATTATTATTATTATTATTATTATTATTATTAGTAGTAGTAGTAGTAGTAGTAGTAGTAGTAGTAGTAGTAGTATTCACAAAAATGACAGTATACACAGCAAACGAGAAAATCATGCTGGGTTTGTATCACAAAACACTTCCAAAGTGTTTAGGACTGCATGATGTATCAGCGGATTATGCGAGCAGATCCCAATAAGGTGGCCTTCTCCAGCTGACCAATGCTGATCTTGTCAGCACCAATTGTTTTTAAGTGCTTGCCTAGGTCTTTAGGCACAGCCCCCAGTATGCCGATAACCACTGGAACCACCTGCACTGGTTTATGCCAGAGTCTCTGCAGTTCTCAAGTCCTGATATCTGGTGATATCCCAGCGGTGCCTCCACCTCCCACGGGGTGCTGCCTTGACGTGGTGGGGGGCTTAACTGTTCCAATGAAGCTGACAGCTGTGCTGGCAGTAGTGCAAACTATCAGCAGGTCCAACCATGTCAGAGAGGTCTAGGCTGAGGAGCAGAACTGAGTGCACCCAACAACCCATGCAATGAATCATGGTGAAACACAAACGAACGAGACCTATACAGCTCGGTCATCGCCTGGGTTAACAAGGACCACGTTGGCTGTTGGGCAATCTGGGCATCCATCGACAAGTGGGCTACAGGCCTTGGGTCCCATAGCTGAGCAACCAGGGCATGGGCCTGCAGGGCTACTGGAAGCTGAACAACCTCAGAAGCAGCAGAAATACACCATGTCAGAGAACCGCACTATAATGAAATGCTACTACAAAACAGAACCAGAAAAACGAGGCTACCAAAAAAGGATATACAAGTTATGGAAACAAGAATAACCAGACTCAAGCATTGTTATTGTTATTGTTGTTGTTGTTGTTGTTGTTGTTGTTGTTGTTGTTGTTGTTGTTATTATTATTATTATTATTATTATTATTATTATTATTATTATTATTATTATTATTATTATTTCCAATAAGCAATGCCTTGTCGAATGAATGATCTATGCTCATAATTTAAAGGAATTTTTGGATGTGTCTTTTCCTGAAAAGTTGGTCCCTGGTAATTGAGTTTCTGGACTATTGCCACCCAGTGCAATATTCCTTTCTTAGCAAAAATGCTGGACAGGATGATGCTATCCAGCAACGTGCCAATAGTATATTTATTTATTTTTCCCCATCTAAATTAGGAGATACTATATATTTGCTTGACATTTACCTTGCAACTATGATGAACCAGATGATTCCAAAGAATTGAAGATGAATACAGATAAGTTAGAAGTATCGTGAGTAATTAACCCTAATCAAGAGGTTATTGGGATATGTATCACTCACTTACCAGGAGTAATTCAATAAAAAATCCAATTACCTGAGGTTTGAGGCAAAACATAGTAGACTTGGGATGATAGAAGATACAGGAATCATTTAAGAGATATTTTGTCATGTTTTCCATTCAGTGCAAAAGTAACCATTAAACAATACTAGTGACTGTAAGCCTTATTTTTATTTTAAAAATGTGAGCTGGAAATTAGAAAAGGTTTTTTTTTTCCAGAAATTTCTTTGGATTTATATCAAACACTGTTTATGCTGTTTATCCATTCTCCTAGCATTTAGGAATAACATGTTAAATTTGCTCACCCACTAACATTGATTTAAACCCAAAGAATTGTATTGAATTTTTATCTATAATTCCCATATTGCAAAATAGAAAAATCCCACTGACAGCTTCCATGGTATTCTGCTATTAGACAGATATATTCTGAGATTTGTATCTGTTGCTATTTACTTTGGATTTATTATTCTTGCCATTATCAGGACTCAACCTCCTCTCAACCCTTCCCTTCCTCCCCTCTTTCTTTGTATATTGTATATTCTGTTTTGTTGTAGAATTTATTACCATTTTTTCACCCATCTGAATTGACCAATAAATTACTAAATATAAATTGTTATTTTATTCTTTTGTATGTACTTTGTAAAATATTGCAAAGGGAATAGCATGATAAGTAATTCATCTCTTATTTTTCTGTCAGATAGACATTCAAGAAATCCAATTATTCAAGAATGAACATAAGACCAAAAAAATATACATATCAGATTAAATGCAGTCCAGTTTGAAATGCTATTTACTTTCAGGTTGTCAAATCAAATGGCTGGAAACAGCATTTTGATTTGAAGAATTAATTCACTCCATGTTGATGCTTTTAAACAAAGCAAGTTAATTCAGCTCAGAATAAAATGGGCTTTTTGCTCATGGACACATATGTTATGTGAGCCCCTTTTATTGCCTGAAGTTCTGATCTGAAATTACACCATGACATTTCAGCATGAAGCATTGCAGTTACTTATTTTGGACTTTGGAAGTACATTTTGACCTCAACTTCATTTGAGGCATCCTTTAGAGCTCTGAACACACATTCTGTCAAAGGTGTCTCAAATCTTCTGATTCTCAATTCATGCTCTTTGTCTCACAATACTTAGAAGAAAGCTCTTTTCTGCCATTTTCTGGTTGTTTTGATATTTGCAATCCAAAACAGCTAATTCTACTTAATGCCTTGTGGTAGTATGTCCTGATGACACAATGGTTAGAATGCAGTATTGCAGGCAAACTGTGCCCACAGCCAAGAATTCAGTCCTGATGGGATTCAAAGTTGACTGAGCCTTCCATCTTTCCCAGATCAGTAATATGAAGACCCAGGTTGTTGGAGGAAATATGCTGATATTGCAAACTGCCCACAGACTGTAAAGTACTATGGGACAGGATATAAATCTAAGTGCTATTGCTATGTCCTCTTTAGCTGGAAATGATAGCTTTGTGTCATGCCATTTCTATGTATTGGAATAATACTGATAAAATGTTTTTTTGCATAGCCATATTATCCATTAATATAGCATCTCTCTCGAAGTTTTCCAATTTACTGTATATATCAGCCATTTGCCAGGTTTATTTGCAAATACATACTTTTTTTTCTTTTCATAGTTCATTTGTATTTCCATTTCTTTTATTGCTAACATAAATAGCTGTTGCTATAAAGGCTTAATTTACTGCAATATATTTATATTCCCTGGAAATTAATTCTTTTATCTTATTCACTTTTAGTTCAATATTATGTTGCATCAAATAGCCTCTAATAAAAGCTTTACTTGCATTCCAAAACATTCTAAAATCAGTGCTTTTATTTAATTTCAAAAAATCTTTTCATTTCTTTTTTCATTATTATTTCTTTTTATAACAGTGTTTCATTTAATTTCCACCAAAATGTACTTGATTTTCTTTTATAAAACAAACTCACAGGATTATGATCCAAAGAGGCCTTTGGTGATATCTCTAATTTAGAAACCTTTATAGCCAAGTCTTTTGAATTCCAAATTATATATTGAGAAGGATCTATGTCTTTCTGGAAAAAAAAAAAAAAGACATGTTCTCTTGAACTGCATTTTCTATCTCCATATATTAACCAACCCTAAATTGCCCATCAAATGAAAAAAGAAAAAAATGAATAAAACCTCATGATAATTGGCCTAGAGTGATTTTAATATTTTTTCCTCAAAAGTTCTATTCAATTGTGAGGAAATCATTCCAATCCAATCCCCCATCAAGCATCAAATTTCATAAGAAAAATCCACTAATCTCACCATCAGAATAACCATACTTTGTCCTCAATTGGATATAGGTTCCCAGTATAAATGTCTCAGGACAAACCAATAAATCTTATCACTCAATACAAGTTATGGACTTAGTCGGGAATTGGTATACAAACAAGCTTCTGAGATAAATTCTTCACTCAAAGATTTATAAATCAAATATGTGAAATCCTTCTTTTCTGAGACTAGCTTCTTGTAAGCAAATAATATCTTCTTTTAATTTTTTTTCAAATAATGATTGTTTTCTCTTTTGATGAGCTCCATTTATATTCTATATTAACCATTTGTAATCCATCACCAGATCAAGTATTTAATAAACTCAGTACCTGAAGCACTTAATCCAGTATTATTCCTTTTAGATTATTGATGTAGATAATGGAAAAAAGAGAAAGTCAAAAGAACTTTAAATTACAATGGGTAATTGTTCATTGACACAAATCCTATTTGTTATAATTGCTTTTCTTCAAAATAAATCATAAACAGGAAAGATAACATTTTGTGGGTGCATTTAATCTTTCATTTCTATCTTCTATTTATACTCTTTGCTTCCATCCTTGAGGGCATTAAAGAGATTGAAATCAGAAATCTTTTTTTGCCAAAAGAAAAACATATGCATTCATATACAAGTGAAATTCGAAAAATTAGAATATCATGCAAAAGTTCATTTATTTCAGTAATACAACTTAAAAGGTGAACCTAATATATGAGATAGACTCATTACATGCAAAGCAAGATAGTTCAAGCCATGATTTGTCATAATTGAGATGATTATGGCTTACAGCTCATGAAAACCCCAAATCTACAATCTCAGAAAATTAGAATATTGTGAAAAGGTTCAATATTCTAGGCTCAAAGTGTCCCACTCTAATCAACTAATTAAGCCAAAACACCTGCAAAGGGTTCCTGAGCCTTTAAATGGTCTCTCAGTCTGGTACAGTAGGAATCACAATCATGGGAAAGATTGCTGACCTGTCAGTTGTAGAAAACTATCATTGACACCCTCCCTAAGGAGGGAAAGCCTCAAAAGGTAATTGCAAAAGAAGTTGGATGTTCCCAACGTGCTGTATCAAAGCACACTAATAGAAAGTAATGTGGAAGGGAAAAGTGTGGAAGAAAAAGGTGCACAAGCAGCAGGGTTGACTGGAGCCTGGAGAGGATTGTCAGGAAAAGGCCATTCAAAAGTGTTGGGGACTTTCACAAGGAGTGGACTGAGGCTGGAGTCAGTGCATCATGAGCCACCACACATAGACGGATCCTGAACATGGGCTTCAAATCGGATTCCTCTTGTCAAGCCACTTCTGAACAACAAACAACATCAGAAGCGTCTTACCTGGTCTAAAGAAAAAAAGAACTGGTCTGTTGCTCAGTGGTCCAAAGTCCTCTTTTCTGATGAGAGCAACTTTTGCATATCATTTGGAAATGAAGGATCTAGAGTCTGGAGGAAGAATGGAGAGGCACACACTGCAAGATGCTTGAAGTCCAGTGTGAAGTTTGTGTTGATTTGGGGAGCCATGTCATCTGCTGGTGTTGGTCCACTGTGCTTCATTAAGTCCAGGGTCAACGCAGCTGTCTACCAGGAGATTTTGGAGTACTTAATGCTTCTTTCCACAGGCAAGCTTTATGGGGATGATGACTTCGTTTTCCAGCAGGACTTGGCACCTGTCCACACTGCCAAAAGCACCAAAACCTGGTTCAAAGACCATGGGATTACTGTGCTTGATTGGCCCAAACTCGCCTGATCTGAACCCCATAGAGAATCTATGGGGCATTGCCAAGAGAAAGATGAGAGACATGAGACCGAACAATGCAGAAAAGCTAAAGGCCACTATTGAAGCATCCTGGTCTTCCATAAACCTCAGCAGTGCCACAGGCTGATAGTTTCCATGCCACACCGCATTGAGGCAGTAATTGCTGCAAACGGGGTGCAAACCTAGTACTGAGTGCATGCTTATACTTTTCAGAGGTCCAATATTGCTCTATGTACAATCCTTGTTTTATTGATTGCATGTAATATTCTAATTTTCTGAGATTGTGGATTTGGGGTTTTCATGAGCTGTAAGCCATAACCGTCACAATTATGATAAATCACGGCTTGAACTATCTTGCTTTGCATGTAATGAGTCTACCTCATATATTAGTTTCACCTTTTAAATTGCATTTCTGAAATAAATGAACTTTTGCACGATATTCTAATTTTTCGAGTTTCACCTGTAAATGCATATTATTTGCAGTGAAATACATCAAACGTTCTTTGCTCTTTGTGCAATTTTGCTAGGAAAAGTTATATTTAAGTGAATAAGATTTGCACAAATTGAGATATAAATTTTCAAATGAAACCAAACTCGCAAAGATATTTCTCAAACACTTCAAGTCACATTGGGTTTTGTTTTTATACATCATCACATTTCACAACATATTCATCTTATATTTTAAATTACATAGAATGGCACTCTTGCATATGTACAAACTATTGATCATACAATAACAATTTGGAAAAGAACAAGGGCCACTAAGAAAAAAAAGATTAAAAGATATTTCAGGTGCAGCAAGAATATTTATAGGCATTCAAAAATTACCAGTCAGAAACATTTACAAATCCATTTCAGTGTATCTTCCTGGAATAATATCCATTGCTATATATTTTTCCTGACCTGCTGCCCTCCATATGTTCTACACTTCAGTGTCCATAATTTCCAGGCAAAGAAATAACACCATATTAGACGTGAATATCTGATAGAAAAACATGTAAAACTGACTTTCCACCATACACGCTAGTCATAATGAAATGAGAATATATCATAGCTCAGTAATAAAGCATATATTTTAAGCAGTTGTTCTACTCAAATTAATCTGGTGACATCAAATGTGCTACAGAATTGCTTGAAGAATTAACAGTATAAATCTGAATGAACAAACAAAAAATATAGAATTTAAAATTTCATTTGAGAGTGGCTAAAATAAAAGTATTTGATCTTAATTACAATGATTTCAAAATGACAATTCATGAATTATCACATCACAACGCAAGTTCTACCCTTTTGTACTTGCATTGCAACATCTCATACAAGTACATAAGGGACAGAGTTGGCACTGCAATATTGTGACACGCAATTCAACACTTGCCCCTTCTCTCAATGCCTATGGCTGAAAAGTGAATGATGTATGAGAAGTCCATCAAAAACATTACTGTTTTTTTTTGTTTTAGCTATTATGGAACATTCGTAGTTCTGCTCTAAAGATTATCATGGAAAGGTTTTGCCATTGTTATTGACATTTTATCAGCTAACTATTAATGCATTTAATTTCTTTTGGACTGCTCATAAAGAAACTAATTCTCTCATTCTTTCAGTCATATATCTGTATGTAGAATGATTCATTTTTTACACAAAGAGTTTGTTTTGCATCACAATACATGATTGAAAGTACCCGTGAAAAATAATTATACAGAGACTGGCCTTTTATACTCTGTTTATAATGAAAATAGTTGGGGCTGCAGACTATTAAGGGGGAAAGGTCTAATAAATTACTTTTTCTCATTCCCAGATAAGAAGTGAACTATGTCACACTTTTATTTCAATTTCAATTCATCTTCAGCAGCATCAATTTCCAACTTTCTGTCTATGTTTCTCAAAAAACTATATTCTAGATTGCTGAATTATTTATATATTTTGTATTTCAGGCATTAATGAAATTTACAAAATGTTCCTTTTCCCTAGTTCATAATCTTGACAAATTTAAGAGCATGTTAAGGGCTGTTGGTAATGCTCACTTATCATTGGACCTACCTAGTTCTTGACACATTAGATACAGTAACACCAGAAGGAGGGTGGATTGGGCTGGATACATTAAAGTCAATGACTTCTACATACTTAGGGATTCCAGTTAAGGTTTATCAAATGATATTTCTCCTATTCAAAATGTAAGCATATATTTCATATTTAGGATAAGCTGAAAATGTAAATCAATAACAGACATAAATGTTTAATGTTTTATTTATTTCTAAAAATATGAAATCAATATTAATGGGATCTGTTAACTATGTTGCCATTTTCACCAGCAGAGCCTTTCTACCATCAGTTCTAAATGGCAGTATTTCTGTGAAACAAGTAGAATGTAACTGATATGAGATTATACTTATGAGATTTTATTTTATGTGTGCACATGTTCTAGGAATGCTAGGATTGATCACAAACCCCAGAAAATACAGGGTAAAAAGACCACAACCAGAAGAGTGGTAGGATTCCATTTTTTTTGCTACCGGTTCTGTGGGCGTGGCTTGGTGGGTGTGGCAGGGAAAGGATACTGTAAAATCTCCAGTCAGAGGTGGTATTTGCCGGTTCTCCGAATTACTCAAAATTTCCGCTACCGGTTCTCCAGAACTGGTCAGAACCTGCTGAATACCACCTCTGAACCAGAACTTAAGTTGGTTAGAACTACATATACACATTAGTGAAAATCTGCATTATAGGAAACATTGGAAGTGGTTTATAGTTGTGTGTGGGATTATTTTCAAGATAGCTCTTGCATTTTAATTAATTTTTTTATAGTAATCTCTTTTTAAAATATTCAATAAAATGATTTTGAAAATCAAAAACAAAGGCTGAATTATTTTGATTATGATTTTTAGAAATGTATCAATGTATTAATTAGTGTAATACATTAATGCAATGCAATAAAAGGGTCAGAAAGTCAATTGAATAAACTTTATTGAAATCCCCTAATTCAAATTTCCTGTAAATTATAATAAAATGCTGGGGAAAAGTTTATTTTCAAATTAGTTATAAGGGCTGCCCTGGGTAAAGTATCATATAAATACCAAGAAATATTAAGGCTACAATCTTATGAAATCAGTGGAACTTGTTCTCAAGAAAATAATATTGTGGATTCAGTTTCAGGCTGTAATCCTGCATTAAAATTAATCTGAAGAAACAGGCTGAATTATCCTGCTTGTCATGTCCCTGTCAGAGTTTGAATCTGAGGAGGAGGATGAACAGCTGACAGGGAGTGGGAGTGTGGCTCCATTGGCTGTGGAGGAAACTGGGGAAGGGCAAAGTCCAGCTGGGCAGAGCAGGAAAGAGATAGAACAAGGGAGAGGGAGTTCAGAGGCCCACCCCCTCTTCATCCTAGGCCACAAAGGGAGGAATGGAGAAGAGAGCAACATGGGTTGCGTGGCTTTTGGGGGAGGAAAGGGCCCTGATTCTCTTCATTAGCTACAGCTGGGAAGAGAGTTTAAAAGAGATGAATGCTGAGTGCAGTGTCTGCACTCTTGTGTTGACTTTGGTTATCTGTGTTCCTGGCGTCCTGTCAACCATGTTGAGTTATTGCCTTGCCTTCATATCTGGAATTCTTGCTCCTGCTCTGCTGGACTAATTACACCATTTTGCCTTGATTGGACCTATAGTTACAGTTTTTGTTGACCATGTTTTGGATTTGATTCTCTGCAGCCAAGGGCTGTTCCTGGGAGAGTTTTTCTCTAGCTGGAAGGTAACCAGGACATTGAGAGCAAAGTTGGAGCTAATAAAGGGGCTCTTACTGGTTATCTGACTGTTTTGCCTTTGTGCCATGCTCCGGGTCATCACACTGCTATTTTAGCATCTTTTATATTCAGCAGAAGTGTCAGATTTGTAATCTTGAAGGATTTTATTGGCATCCTATTTGGAAGTAGACATTACCATCACTCTTACAAACTTTCCAATATCTCAAATAGCTAAACATCAAAAAAGCATATCCTTTTAGCAAAAAGCCATCACAGAAGACCCGCCAGCTAGATCAAAAAGGATGAAAGACAAGTTTGACACAAAGCTTTTGTAAAATTCTGTCAGTAATGATTCATGTGAAAGATACTCATGCAGAGTCATGATTTAGATCATTGTGTCAAAATACAGAAAAGTGAATCTCCTGGATTGGTATTATGAAAAGCATGGGATGAAAGAGACAATTACATAATTTAAACATAAACATCTTCATAAAATATGAAGAGCGGACACAACTTCTAAGTTACTGCAGATAGCTCCGTAAAGATTAAAAGATTGACTGCAGTTTGTCAGGCTGGAATCCCCCAGAGACCGCCTGAGAGCAGGCTTAGGTCGAGTCAAAAGGTTCTGTCATCAGCTCTCCAGTTAGAATCCTGATCAATACCTACCATCTTAGAAGTGATGAATGAGGGGCAGAGGGTCAAATGAACCAGCTTGGCCCAGGATGAACTATTGGTCATTGAAAAGTAGAATCAAAGGCTACCAGATAGTTGTTAGATCAGGACAAACATTTCCACTGGGATGACAGGTTTATGTAGGTAAACTTCACCTAATGTCATCCTAATGTTACAAATTTCATCTATTATCATCCCCAACCATGAGCCATAGTGTTTGGCTAGGCTGTTGGAGTTGTGTTCAAAAATGCTTGGACACATGTTAAAAATATCTCCCCACCACCACTTTTGGCTTTAGATAACACATACAAGAATTTGACCAGTGCCATATTCTGCTTATAGTTGTATTTTGTTGCATTCAAATATATTTCCAATGTAATTATTTCCTGAAGATGCATCCTATGACAAATGATATATAAATAGTTTAACGACTAAATAAAGGTTGGATAAAGTACTGCAGAACTGTTGTGTTGATTTTAAAAGGCAAAAAAAGTATTTATGTTTAGAAATGGTGAAAAAACCTGTGTATATATACATAAAAATTTTGATAAAGTTCTAAAAGAGATTATCCAAATGCCCTCCAAATGTTTCCATAGAGATCAAAGAGTTGGAATCCCAATGGTTCTAGGGACAGCTTGATATTTGCTATCTCTAATTGCTAATACATCTAAGTAATGAATGTAACATGAGCCACTGAATGATGCCCAAACCACTGCCATGAATTTTATGTGGGCTAGGTATAGCAGCTAAATAAATTGAATGAGTGAGTGAGTGAATGAATATTACATTATTAAAAATCCCAACCATGTTGTAGAAAAATAATATTTTTCCTAAATGGAAATGTTCCAATGCTCAATTATTTCTCAGAAACTATTATATTTTTAAAAAATCATAGAGGAGAGTTATTAATATATTTCCATTGGTTTTTTTTTTGGAGTGAAATATATGTATGTATTTATATGGCTGCTGGCAAAAATGTTATGGCTGATGTTTTGTCTTTCTCAGATAAAACATGGAAATATTTTATAGCTTTTGGAATCTACTAAAATCTCACAAGAAATGTTCATACATCTCTAAAGGTGCATTCCTCTCCCTACATACCAGAGATTGAGTTTTATTCAACTGAATGTGGCTGTACTGGACCACACTTTTAAATACACAGTATATAATAGGAGTTTAAAAATGATTTCCTCGAATACCAGTGATTGCATTCTGAAAAGCCTCTGCTTAATATAATGTAATATCAGATTTTCAAGATGGTATTAAACATAATTTATTTATCAGTGAAATAAAGTAGGCTCTTTAGAAGCATATTTCTAAAGTCTATTTTTTTTTAAAAAAATTAAAAGATAAAAATATACTTTTATATATGAAGTATTTTAAATTCTTTTGATCTCTTCACGATTTTTTCATCTGTCTACCAGCAATTTTTGACAAGAGCCTAGACAATGAAATTGCACCTGAAATTGAAAGATTATCTGAAAAAATCCATTCAGCTTTGTCGCTAAGTAGCAATTTAGAGCCCACAGCAGGGAACTGTACTAAAATCTCTTGAAATTTTACTTTTCTAAATCTCAAAGTACAAAAAGTTAGGACTGAAATTCAATAGGTATATTTTTTTGATGGACAGATTGCCATGCTTGCTGTGGCTTTTGTTCTCCCCTGCTCCCTACACACAGATATATACATAATCTCTTTAAAAAATCAATTCAGTCTGATAAAACTGTGGACATAATATATTTAGATTTCAGCAAGGCATTCGACAAAGACATTCCACAACCTACTTCTTGTTAAGCTAGAAAAAAGTAGATGTCCTGCCCCTGGTGGAGACTGACTCTGAGGGAGAGGAGGAACAGCTGACAGGGAGTGGAAGTATGGCTCCAGAGGTTGTGGAAGAGGCTGGGAAGGGCAGAGGCTGGCTGAGCAGTCCGAGGAGGACCCGGGCCCATCCCCTATCCATCCTAAGGCATGCAGGGAGGAGGGGATAAGAGAGAGATGTGGTCTACTCAGGAGGAGAGGACTTGATCCTCTTCATGGGCTACAGATATGAGAACTGCATAAGAGTTTGGACCTGCTTTCTGGCCAACCCTGGAAACAAAGTGTGTTTTATTTTGGTTTGAGGTTATCTTGGTTGGCGTCCTTCCAACAGACTGTGCCTTGTTATCTCCTTGAATTTGCTAAATACTTCTGTTCTGTTGTGGAAATTTCATCGTTGTAGTTTGTTGGGTTTTTATTTTCATCTTTATCTGCTCATTAAATTTGGACTGTATTGCTTTCTTTTGAAAATTATTGTTTGAGTATGTTTTATCTCCAACTGAGAATTATTGAATAGTGGGGCCAAGTTGGAGGCTTTAAAGGACATTTATTTATGTTTTGGATTTTGTTACATTTGTGTTACACTCTGGGTCATCACAGTGGAATAGATAGCACCACCACTAGATGGACTGGAGTACTGCACCTAGAGTACTGCATCCAGTTTTGGTCACCACATTATAAAAAAGATGTTGAGACTCTAGGAAAAAGTACAGAGAAGACCAATCAGGATGATTAGGGGACTGGAAACTAAAACATATGAAGAACAGTTACAGGAACTGGGTATGGCTAGTCTAGGAAGAGAAGGACAAGGGGAGACATGATAGCAGTCTTCCAATATTTGAGGGGCTGCCACAGGGAGGAAGGGGTCAAGCTATTTTCTAAAGCACCTGTAGGCCAGAAAAGGAATAATGGATGGAAACTGAACAAGGAGAGATTTAACCTGGAAATAAGGAGAAACTTTCTGACAGTGAGAACAATCAACCAATGGAACAGTTTGCCCTCAGAAGTTAGAGGAGCATCACCATTTGAGACTTTCAAGAAGAGAGATTGGAGTGCCATTTGTCAAAAATGGTGTAGGGTCTCCTGCTTGGATGGGAGTTTGGACTAGATGACCTACAAGGTCCCTTCCAACTCTGCTTATCTGTTATCTGTTAAAACAGCATTTTCTATATAATATTCATGTTAAAAAAAAAGAATTTCAATGCAATTGTTATAGCTATGATATGATCTTCTCACATGTTGCAGATTTGAATTCAGTAGAAGCCTTTGTTAGAGAATCCTCCTGAATGTAAGCAGAGAACCAAAGTAATACTGAGTAAAAAAGTTGCAGAATCTCTCATTAAAACAAACAAACAAATCATAATATAGCTAGTTGATTGCAGACTACCGTATATACTCGAGTATAAGCTGAGTTTTTCAGCCCATTCTTTGTGCTGAAAAAACCTCCCTCAGCTTATACTCGAGTCAGATTCCCCTCTGAAAAAAAAAATGGTGTGGAGCTCCGAAGCTGGGCAGCCGCTTTCCTGCAGGCAAGCCCCACTTCATGGACTCCGTCCATCCTCGCTCCCATCCACCCACCCACCCAAAACGACGAAGTCCCCCAATCGCGCAGCCCAGAATTGCCCTCCCCTCAGGGGGCAGCAACGACGCCCGGTGTTTCCCGAGACAAGAAGCTCCACCGTGCAATGAAAGCGCCCTGGCTCTAGGCTCAGAAAACAACGCGAGATGAGGTTGCTTCAGCTCCACTCAGCTTCATTTCCTAGCTGCTTTCAGTCCGCTTGGGAGGAGGGGGAGGAGGTGGTGGCCTAGAACTCAGAAAACAACGCAAGCTGCCGCCACCACCTCCTCCCCCTCCTCCCGAGCGGACTGAAAGCAGCTAGGAAACGAAGCTGAGTGGAGCCTAGAGCTCAGAAAACAACGCGAGGCAAGGTCGCTTCAGCTCCGCTGAGCTTCATTTCCTAGCTGCTTTCAGTCCGCTCGGAAGGAGGGGGAGGAGGTGGTGGCCTAGAGCTCAGAAAACAACGCAAGCTGCTGCCACCACCTCCTCCCCCTCCTCCCGAGCGGACTGAAAGGAGCTAAGAAACGAAGCTGAGCGGAGCCTAGAGCTCAGAAAACAATGCGAGGCGAGGTTGCTTTGGCTCCGCTGAGCTTCATTTCCTAGCTGCTTTCAGTCCGCTCGGGAGGAGGGGGAGGAGGTGGTGGCCTAGAGCTCAGAAAACAACGCAAGCTGCCACCACCACCTCCTCCCCCTCCTCCCGAGAGGACTGAAAGCAGCTAGGAAACGAAGCTGAGCGGAGCCTAGAGCTCAGAAAACAACGCGAGGCGAGGTCGCTTCGGCTCCATTGAGCTTCGTTTCCTAGCTGCTTTCAGTCCACTCGGGAGGAGGGGGAGGAGGTGGTGGCCTAGAGCTCAGAAAACAATGCAAGCTGCCGCCACCACCTCCTCCCCCTTCTCCCGAGTGGACTGAAAGCAGCTAGGAAACGAAGCTGAGCGGAGCCTAGAGCTCAGAAAACAACACGAGATGAGGTTGCTTCGGCTCCGCTGAGCTTCGTTTCCTAGCTGCTTTCAGTCCGCTCGGGAGGAGGGGGAGGAGGTGGTGGCCTAGAGCTCAGAAAACAACGCAAGCTGCCGCCACCACCTCCTCCCCCTCCTCCCGAGCGGACTGAAAGCAGGTAGGAAATGAAGCTGAGCGGAGCCGAAGCGACCTCACCTCGCGTTGTTTTCTGAACCTGTGAGCCTAGAGCACAGAAAACAATGCAAGCTGCCGCCACCACCTCCTCCCCCTTCTCCCGAGTGGACTGAAAGCAGCTAGGAAACAAAGCTGAGCGGAGCCTAGAGCTCAGAAAACAACGCGAGGCGAGGTCGCTTCGGCTCCGCTCAGCTTCGTTTCCTAGCTTCTTTCAGTCTGCTCGGGAGGAGGGGGAGGAGGTGGTGGCCTAGAGCTCAGAAAACAATGCAAGCTGACGCCACCACCTCCTCCCCTTCTCCCGAGCGGACTGAAAGCAGCTAGGAAACGAAGCTGAGCGGAGCCGAAGCGACCTCACCTCGCGTTGTTTTCTGAACCCGCGAGCCTAGAGCCAGGGCGCTTTCATTGCACGGCGGAGCGTCATCTCGGGAAATACCGGGCGTCGTTGCTTCCCCGAGGGGAGGGCGATTCTGGGCTGCACAATTGGGGGACTTCGTGGCTTTGGGTAGGTGGGAGCGAGGACGTTGACTTTAAGCGCTGCCGACCAAGTGTTTCACAAATACCAGTGGGACCTCCGTCCACCACCACCCCTCCCTCTTTTGCCTCCTTCCTTCTGATCAATCAGGTTTTCCTAGTATTTGCTCACAGCTGCATTTTCTCTTCTGATGTGCTAGGCATTGAACGCGGGGATTTCTGATTCCCCTTACATGCGCGTGGATATGCCACGGGGCATTTTCTTCCAAATGCCCCACTGGCAGAGAACACTGACTTTCATAATAGTGAGATCATTTCCCAAATTAATTGATTCACTAACCCAAAAAAAGATGTCGATGACAGTGGGAGGCAGGAGTCACTCTCTCCCTTGCAAGAAAAAAGCAAGAGCCGTTCTTATGATCTCTCTCTCTCTCCCCGTAATACAGTCAAGCCCTTTCCAGCACGCGGGATCCTCCCCCGCCGCTTTGCACCTTGCAAATGCAAAAACCCCGGGATTTTGCATTTGCAGGGTGCAAAGCGGCGGCGGCAGATCGCGCGTGCTGGAAAGGGCTTGACTGTATTACGGGGAGAGAGAGAGAGAGAGAGAGATCATAAGAACGGTTCTTGCTTTTTTCTTGCAAGGGAGAGAGTGACTCCTGCCTCCCACTGTCATCGTCATCTTCTTTTGGGTTAGTGAATCAATTAAACCTTTCATGATAGTGAGATCGTTTCCCAAATTGATTAATCTGTTTTTCTTTGAAATAAATATTCAAAAACATTTAATCTACTGATGCCTCAATTAATGTAATTTTATTAGTATCTATTTTTATTTTTGAAATTTACCAGTAGCTGCTGCATTTCCCACCCTCGGCTTATACTCGAGTCAATAAGTTTTCCCAGTTTTTTGTGGTAAAATTAGGTGCCTCGGCTTATATTCGGGTCGACTTATACTCGAGTGTATACGGTAAGTAAACTATGCAGCTCAGCCCAGCTATCAATGAAGGTAACAAATATTCAATATATTTGAAGTAAAAATTAGACTTGGGGGGGGGACATGAGGAATGAAAGCTCTCACTTCTATTTAAATTTGTTGGGGTTCATCAGGGAAAGGACAAAAGGGGGAGAGCTGTTTTGCATTACAGTTGGGCACAAGTTGGGCGCAAGGGAATAGGTGGGGTTGCTACTCATGTACTACTCTCAATGCTGCTCAGCAGCTTCCCTGTCTGAGCTGCTGGGTTCTTTTGCTCAGTTGCCCACTGAGTTGTAATTTGCCACCCAACGATGTTGAGGCAGCTCAGAAGATTGTGGAGTCCATGGCAACAGGGACGTGTCTCGATTCATCAATAGACCCACCCATACCAGAGGCCACACATTACATCTGTTTTTTGTTTCAGGGTGTGGAACATGACCTGACACTGAAGAATTTAAGTATCAGTCTGTTGCTGTGGATGGATCACTCCCTGGTTGCTTTTTAGCTCATTGATGTCATCCCTCCCTGCAGGAAAAAAAAGAGCCAATTTAAGCAGTATTCACTGACTTTCAATAGTTGGTCATACTTGCTAGCCAGTCTGTTGGTGGTCTGTTTGGGGTTTTTTTTGTTTGTCTTCTGAGTCATGAAAGGATATGCCCTGCACAGATATTGAATTACAAGGATTCCAACTAGTTAGTTAATATGCATGAATTGCCAAAAAAAAAAAAAGTTGAATGTACCATTACTTGTTAATACAGATGTTTGTAGATGTAAACATTTGTTTCCTTAGACAACAATTAGGAAGAAAATAATTCTCTCATTCAATATTTTCATAATTGCCCTAAAGGAAGAATTAGTTATATCATTGCAGGGCATAACTGTAATAAAAATTACTTCTTGAGGTCATTCATATAATATGATGATGAAGATATGAAGTCTAAACTAGTTTTGAATTTATTTTAAAACTTTTGGCAAATCTCATGATTTCATTCTTCTAAAGGAAAACAATCATGGGGATTAATACAACCATTAAAGGTATACTAGTCATGAGAAAAATAATGTAGTATATTCATCATGACAAAACAATGCTCCCAGGAAACTATCAGGATTATTTTTTTTATAACAAATTTTATTAATTTTACAAAAACAATACACAAATAATCCAGGCATAACAATTTGAAAATTCTAAAAAATAATAATAATTAAAGAAGAAAGCCAATAGAACATACAAAATAATTCCAAATTGTAATATCAATATTTACATTATCTATTTAACTTCATATCTTATCCCGACTTCTCCTTTTCATTCTAATTATCCAAATTATATTTCTTGCTTATTAAAATTTTATTGCCTTTCATAAACATACAAAACACAGAACATAGAAAAAAAAAACCTAAAACATCTTTTCTGAAGGCTGCTTGATCCCAGGTTGAAACTCTTCACACAGACACAAATTCAAACATCATATTCACTTTATATATCCTTCCATATCTTATTATCATTTTCAATATCATTCTTTGTCTGTTCTATTTCCAACTATCCATTCATCTTTTTTCTTTTAATATACTTCTCCTATACACTGATTGGAGTGATGCCTTTAACTCATTGTCCTAACTTAAAATTACTTCATATAACACTTAATTTATCTTGGGATTCTGTTTAGTACATTCTAAAATTACACAATAAATTTTATAAAAAAGGTAAAGACCCAGCAATAACTAAATAAAATCCTATATAAGCACTATCCATATCATTAAAAAAAAAACTAATCGTATATATTAATACTCATTTATATCTTAAGCATTTTACTCTAAATACACATATAAAGACACAATCTTATGTACCTTCCAGAATCCCTTTTTTTTTTCAACTAGATTCATCCATTGTCTCGAAATAAACTTTTTTTCTTTAAATCTTGCTTCCCACCATTAAGGCTTCTCCTACCCCCCTTTCTCTCTTGCTTATTCTTCTCCTTGCCCTTTTTACCCCTTTGTCTCTCCTCCTCCCTTTTCTTACTCCCTTTCCGTTGTTTTCTAAACTTGCATCCACCTTTCATCTCATTTTTCTCTTTTTTGGTTGTTTTTTCAAACCTTAAAATCCCCTTTTTCTTATCCTCTTTCTCCTCCTTCCCAGAAAAAACCCATTGTTCATCAAAGATGGCTTCTTCTTCCTCTTCTTCTTTGTCCCAGTTGTTCTGCTGCATAATCAACTTTTCATAAGTGCATAACGCCATTTCTAAAAATTGAAATAAAGTGCCCAAAGTATCTTTTCCATCTTGTTCTTCCTTTTTATATTTTTGATATTCAGTTTTTAATTCATCCACAAACGATGCCATCATAAAAAGAGAAACTTTTCCCAAAACAACCACCCAAGTATTTTTAATCAAGAATAATTCAAAAAAGATTCCAAAAATTAATGCTTTTTTTTCCTTCTTCTCCTTCTCTTTCTGGGGTTACTGTTTAAACAAAGAGGTCCAATTATCTTTCTTTAGAATTCTAGGCAATCTCCTCCTTTTTCAACTTCTGCTCCAGTTTTTTTCCTCTCCCTTCCCACTTGCAACAGCAATTTTTAAATGATCAGAAATCCATACCTCCAATAAGGGTTTTCCGATTTCTTAAATTATTAAGTCCAATGTCCAAAGAGTCTTTTGCCCCTTGGCTTTAACTTTCAAAATAATTCACCTTCAATGCCCAAATAAATTTCAAATCTTCATCTGCTGTTTCTAGGGGTGGGAGAGTGTAGGAAAAAAAAGTTCCCCTTTAACAGCTTTCTCCACTGCTTTCCGATCTTCTTAGGGATACAATGTATCCTCCAGCAATTCAAACAATTCAGTTCCAGAGAGTTTAAGAGATGTTGATTAACCCAGCTCAGCCAGCACTTTCACTTTTCCTGCTTCCTCCAGCACAATCTTACCCGGTTGCAGGCTTCTTCGTGGCGGCCATTACTGGCTGCCGCTCCACCACCTCAGGAAAAAGGGGTTTTTCTGGACGAGGAAAGGGTCTGCTGCACTCCCAACCCCCTGTCCAGATCCCTTCTCTCTTCGGCTGCCTCTACAGGGCAGCCATATCCCCCGAATCCATTTGGATCGGGGGCACCTTGGCAGCAAGCACAGCAGGAATCACGGACAGTCGCGAATTCCTGCTGCCACGAAGCCACATAGAACCGGAAACCCGAAACTATCAGGATTATTGAGTTTGTGTGTGTGTTTGTGTGTGTGAGTGTGTATGAATCATTTTGTTTCTTAAATTATTATATTTCAATTATTTATGTTAAAGCATACTTCAAATAAGTCAAGGAATTTACAAAATACAATATAATATGAAATAAAACTAAATTAAATTAGTTCAATTTATATTTTAAGTAAAATCATATTTCTTCTCTTCTTTTGTATTATTCTTTAAATACTGAACTGGACCAATAATACCATCTGTATTCCAGTCAAGAAAACACCCAAGGCTGTATTGAGTGCATTCAAAAATGTTACAGGTCCTTAGTCAACCTTCATATAAGTTCAATGCCTTGCAAACTATTGTTTCCAAGCAATATTTTTCATTTTGTTTTAGACTTGGTAATTTATCAAGAGATGCAAGTTTTTATAAAGTAGTAAACCCATTTCCAGTCCTTAATGTCACCTGTTTGAGATTCTTCAAACAAAATCCTTTTTAAGAAAAAAGAAAAGAAAGTTATATTGGAAAATTGGTTCAGCATGAGGCACAGGTTTTGATTCTTAGTATTGATATTTTGAAAACAAACAGTAATATTTATGGTAACTGCTATGTTTTGATTCATTTTTGTAATAATTAAACACTAATTACATGAACACTGATTTGTATTTACTTAAACAAATCTTAACTGTAAAAAGTAATCTTTACTATAGATTTATAAAAATATGTATGAGATGTATTTTGCTTGTCACAAAATGACTTTTTAAAAGATTTAGTCTATCCTTCACAATAATACAGTGATATCAGAAATTCTGATATCATTCAGCATGATGTTCTGATATTCACAGGCCAGATAAAGCTTCCATTTTAATACTGACTTCTTGTCAAGTGACCAGCCTCAATCAGGGAACCATTTAATGAATCCTGATGGATTCACTAATGAGGGGGAAATCTCAAGATCAGGGGTCCCCAACCCCTGGTCCTTGACCAGAACTGGGCTGAGACAAAGCCGACACCAAACTGTAGGCACCTGCACCTGAAAGCCCCTCTATGTTTTACAATGGTTTGGGCTTCAGCAGTCATGTGGCATCTGTTGGTATGCCTGTGAAAAGTCTAGCTTGGCAAAAATATTGCTGTTACCTAAGGAATGTATTAAATGTTGAACCACAGGCACTGAATAAGAGTGTACTTACAGAGCCTTATTGAGTGTACATTTGTAATTGACACAGATTCTGACCAATCCATCTGCTCTGACAGGGGTTACAATGGGGGTTTCTCATTTTGAGTGATCTACTGGTTCTAAAACCCCTCGATATATCAACTTGTCCAATTGTTCATCAATTTTAGTTTTAAAGGCAAAGGGAACCCTTCTAGGCTTGTGCCTGATAGGAACAACCTGAGGGTCCAGGTTGAAAGAAATAAACACATCTTTAAATTCCTCAACCAGATTATCCAAATCAGGTTTGTTTAGGGAATTGATGTGACTGATTCTCAATCCAAATGACTCAAACCAATCTAACTCCAATAAACTGGGAAGAGAACCCTCAACAATTACTAATAGAAGTTTTCCCACAAAATTTTGGAAACTTACCCAGAACTTGTTGATTCTGATCACCAGATTGGATTGGTAAAAGTATCAACATGTAACAATAATAGTAAAATATTTTTTATTTATGTATTTATTTATTTTTTAGTATCTGTTTTGTTTTATGAATAAGTATTGTTTAGCAGGGCATATATCATTTAGGAAAAAACAAAGGAAAAACAAGTATCAACATGTAACAACAGTAGTGTAACAAAAAAATTAACTAAATTTCTTTGTATTGGCTTATTTCTAATTCTGTTAATTATATCAACATGTTTATCATGTTAATTCTGTTAATTATATCAACATGTTTATCAATCTTCTGTATTTAATTCATACATACCAATGATCATTCTCTACCTAATTTCGACCTCTTATGTCTATCCATTTCTGCACATTGTAATTTTTTAATTTCATTTTCATCTATAGGGATCTCTTCATATTTCCACTGTTGTGCAAACATAATTCTAGCCGCTGTTAATATGGGTAACATTAAATATGTATTGTATTCCCTTTATTTATGTGGGTACCAACAAAAATATTTCTGGTTTTAAAATTTAAATCAATATGTCGCTTTACCATGTTTTCTAACCTTGAATAGCTGTTTGAGTACTAGCTGAGCCCAATACTGAACCTAATTCACATATTCCAGTTTTTTAAACTGAGGAATAAATTTCAGAAAAAGAATTCAGTATTGCTCTGTGAATGTGCCTTTCAATTCCATTCTTAATCTAACTTTTTAGATGATTTTGTACTATTATCTTTTTGTACTATTTAATGATATTCCATTTTAAATGTTTCTTTTTCAATTAATAAATTGTAATTATTAAAATATCTTTTTTATAGACCGTCATTTTCAAATCCACTTTCAGTTCCATCATCAGTCTTGGTAAAACTTGTTCCTCTTCCATAACATTTTTTAAACACTAACTAGCTATAGTGTCAGAGACTCTTAAAGTAACCGAATATTACTGATCTCTGCTCCTTGCCCACTTTCTTCCTTGCCACTGCCTTCACCACTCAACTTACAACAACAATTGAGTCCAAACCACTACATTGTTGATTTTTTTTTTTGCAGTATATCACCAAGATGAAAAGGCAAATGAGTTTGGCTGCTTTCTTTGGCAAGAAAACAAAAGGAGATCCAAAAGAGACACAACCACAACCATTGGAATCTGGGGAAAGCAGCAGACATAATCCACACTGCAACCTGGGGAAAACAGCAGCAGCACATCATCCACTCATCATCCACACTGAAACCAGGCAGCAGCAGCACATCACCAAGTACTGGAAGAACTGAGTCAGACATTGAAAAGAATCTTCCTGACTGCTGGACACTGCAGCAGTACAACAATTTTAGGGACTGGAAGTTTCCCAGAAAAAAATAGGTTGCAAGCATTGCAGAAGATTTGAAATTTCGACCAAAGAAAAAAGTGTTCATGGAGCAAAGGAATGGAAGAATTTCCAAACTGAACCATCAGGAAAGAGTAAAGAAGTACAGCAAGCTTCTCTCAGAAAGAAATTGAAGGAACATTTCTCATCTAAAGCTCACAACATTTGTACAGTGAAGTTGAGGCAATGTGAGCAGGATGTGATAAGCAAAGGACTGAAGAGGATGACTGAAAAATATTTGGGAAGTACATGTAGAGTGTTTACTACAGTGTACAGTCTGGCACAAACGTGCAGACCATTTTCATATATATAAGATCTGATTGAATTGCAAATAAAAAATGGTTTAGATTTGGGAACAGGGTTGCATTCACGTAAAACTGCAGTTGCAATGATAGATTTCATTGCAAAAGACATTAGGAAACATTTATTTAGCAAAATTATTGAAAAAAACTCACAAAATCTGTTTGATAATTGACGAAGCCTCAACAATGTCTTCCAAACCAGTTCTTGTACTGTACTTAAAAGTTAAGGATCCAGTTTTCTCACCAACAATTTTCCTTGAACTAGTAGAATTGGAAAACAAGATGCAGAGACAATATGTTTTTCAGTTATGGAAAGTTTGAATAAAGTTAGGTTTAATAAGAACTATCTCGAGAAACATTTAATTGGATTTTGCTCCGATGGTACTAGTGTTATACTTGGAAGAAAATCTGGGGTAGGCACTAGGATAGCCAGAGACTTTCCAAACATTATAATATGGCATTGCTTAAACCATCATCAGCAACTTGTTTTAGATGATTCTATTAGGGAAATAAAGCAAATAAATCATTTTCAAATCTTTATTGACAACAGATAACAGATAATCAGAGTTAGAAGGGACCATGTAGGTCATCTAATCCAACTCCTCACTCAAACGGGAGACTCTACACCATTTCTGACAAACGGCAGTCCAATCTCTTTTTGAAGGTCTCAAGTGATGGTGCTCCCACAACTTCCAAGGGCAAGGTGTTCCATTGGTTGATTGTTCTTACTGTCAGAAAGTTTCTCCTTATTTCCAGGTTAAATCTTTCCTTGTTCGTTTTCCATCCACCATTCCTTGTCTGACCTACAGGCACTTTAGAAAATAGATTGACCCCTCCCTCTCTGTGGCAGCCTCTCAAATATTGGAAGACTGCTATCATGTCTCCTCTGGTCCTTCTCTTCACTAGACTAGCCAAGCCCAGTTCCTGCAACCGTTTATTGTATGTTTTAGCGTCCAGTCCCCTAATCATCCTGGTTGCTCTTCTCTGTACTTTTTCTAGAGTCTCAACATCTTTTTTATAATGTGGTGACCAAAACTAGATGCAGTATTCTAGGTGTGGTCTTACTAAGGCCTTATAGAAGGGTATTAGTACCTCACTTGATCTTGATTGTATCCCTCTGTTAATACAATTTAGGATTGCATTAGCTTTTTTGGCTGCTACTGCACACTGCTGTATATATTCTATTTTCCATCAATCGAATAAGAACCTAATTGAACTTAACAAAATTTTTGAACAACTTGAGATTGAAATTATGAAAATTGGTATAGTTTTTGGACCAAGATGGGTTGCCTGTAGTTTAAGATCAGCCCTAGCTATGCATGCTTATCCAGTGCTATATCAGTTCTTCTGTTCAAATAAAAGTACTTCAGTATGGCTGCCCATCTTGAAAACAGATATTTTCTCACTGATTTGGCCTTGATGATTGATGTCCTAACTGCAATATCTCTTCTTTCTAATGCATTGCAAGTGAAAAACATAGACATTATAAAGTCTGAAAAACTTGTGGTAAGATCAATTAAATCATTTGAAATGCTTACAAAGGAAAAGGGTGCACATGAAAAAAAGGCTGATGGATTGATTAATTTAGAAACCTTTAAAAATATAAATTTTGTATAAAATCATCGATTTGTGCGACTTACTCATGAAAGATATAGAAAGCATTGTAACTAATTTGAAAAAAGATTGATGGATTGCGAACATTTAAAAACAGGCTGCCAATTTAAAGACACTGATAAATTAAAATTTCTAAATTATTTTAAGCTAGATTATTGGAACATTGAAGAAGTGGTAGTTCCACGGAAAGCAGCTGAAGAATAATTGGTTGCATTTGGTGAAATTGTCAATTATGAAATCAATAATGATTATTGTGATTTCATAGAAAATGTATTAAAAGATTCAGAAAAATATACAATTCCTTGCAGCATTAAAAAGGCTAGAACTATTGTAGTCAGTTCAGCAGTGGCAGAAAGGGATTTCTCACAGATGAACATAATATATTCAGAGGGCAGAAGTCACCTAATATAACAAACCTGATGATCAATCTAATTGGCTTATCTCTGCAAGAATGGGACCCATAGTAAAGAAATGGTTATGGGCACATCACACAGCTGATGATGCTCGTGTTAAACAAAAGAAAACTGAGAACCCTAATAAAAAAGCAATTTTGTAGTACTTTAAATAAGTTTTATTGTTTTTTGAAAAGTTTTGTTATATAATAGTTTTTGATTAATATTTTAAAATGTAACAATCTAGTTTTGTGTAGCTTTTTATTCTTTAAGCATTAAAGACATGACATAATAAACTACCTTTTGTTTTTGTATATCTTTTTTTTATACTTAAAGTCATTAGGGCAAAGAAGTGATGTTGAGTTGCCCACGTCCAGCCGGTCACATGATCACCAAGCCATGCCCAGCTGGTCACATGACCACCAAGCCACACCCATCCAGTCATATGACCACCAAGCCACACTCACCCACATGACCACCAAGCCACATCCACAAATTAGGCCACACCCACAGAACCAGTTGTTAAGATCATTAGCCACTCATTCTTATACGTGTCATACTATCTCAAATCTATTTGTACTGGTAACAGCTAGAGGCAATGCAAGTGAAAAGATTGTTGTAGTGAATCTTAATGTTTGGGAGATTTAAAAAATAATTGTTTTATTTCATTTTAAAATGTCCTCGGTGGGAGGGGAAAGGAGGAGAATGTCTGGATACAACTTTCTCTTCTCATACTGGTTAAAGACAAAATCTTCCTTTGCTATGACAAAGAAATAAAACTCTTTTTTAACTTCAGAGTTAAATGTGCATACAGCTGTTGAATAGAACTGTTGCTCTCTCTATTCAAGTTACTTGTTCTATCTACAGTCTCATTATTTTTATTGTTATCTAAACATAAAGGAGTTTATTAAAAGTTCATGGTCAACAGAAATGAGGACACATCATTCATTAATAAGAACTGCTTTTCAGATTTAATTTTGAACAGGCTTTTTTCATTTGTCCTGAATGTGCATCAATTTGCATTTCTTTGAAATTGTCATATGCATACTTTTTCCGACTTATTTTTCCCAATGTATTTATTTTTATGGGCATGTTTCCCTAAGAAATCTAGTTGATATACTGTAATGTTGTTTATATTAATGCATTTTTCCCTTTGTTCAGAAGAATCCAAGATAGAAAACACGTAAATGTAACTATTGAAGGATAACTGCCTTACTGCATGCATGAAGTGCCAATATAGTAAATTTCACTGTAGTGCAAACCAAACACATTTCTTATGCTTCGCATTCTTGAGCCAGCAACTGGGGCTGCTGGTTTAGATCACTCCATATAATGATGTATAACTGGTGGGTTTTTTTTTTTGCAACACTCAACTGGAGCCCACAATATCAGGCATCATTCTTTCCATGTTTTGTGGAGAGAATTTGGACCTCTCTCTCTCTCTCTCTCTCTCTCTCTCTCTCTCTCTCTCTCTCTCTCTCTCTCTCTCTCTCTCTCTCTCATCTGTAGTAAATTTTACAACCATTGGAGAATGGAAAAACCAAATACCTGCATTCTCAAATTAATCTTTAAGCCTCGTTTCCTTCTGTAGCAAGCAAGACTGCGTTGAAAAATAATGTTTCATTTAATATAAAGAAAAGAAAATGTTTTTACTTTTGAAAACAACTTTTCCTTGAATCATCTGAGGATTAGATGACTTTACAAACAAAATTTCACAAATGCCTCACGAATGAGTTAGACTTAGAGCAACCAGATCTAAGCTGCAAATGTCCAAATGACCACTAGATGGAAGAAAACAGATACAGAAAAGTGTCTCTTGTGCAATCTGGTGTTAGATGTTTATAGCTAAGTGAAATTCCTCTGTGGCTGAAGAGTGTGTTTGTGTATGTATGTGTGTGTGTGTGTATGTCTTTGTTTATTTATTTGTTAAATGTATTTGCTGCCCATGTCACCATGGGATTACTCTGAGTGGCTTACAACAATAAAATGGAATATATATATTTGTTTTCTTAAGTTTTCGCGGGTACTTACATGTATGGCATTCAGCTTTGTTCGGGTATTTTCCCACGTCATAGTAGTGGTGCTTTTAAAGTTGTAGCAACGTTTCAGCAGAATCTTATCTGCCATCATCAGGCTTCTGTATAGTGTTCGTCACTATACCACTACTATGACGTGGCAAAATACCCGAACAAAGCTGAATGCCATATATATATATATATATATATATATATATATATATATATATATATATATATATATATATATATATATATGTGTGTGTGTGTGTGTGTGTGTGTATGTGTGTGTATGTGTGTGTATGTGTGTGTATGTGTGTGTATGTGTGTATGTATGTATGTGTATATATATATATATATATCAATAGCAAAGGAATTAACAAAAACAATGGAAGTACAATAATAGGAAATTAAACAAGATGGAAAGAAGGGGAGCAGGAAGCATAGGGGTAGGTAGGGTGTTATGAGGTGTCTACCAGCCATGTGTAAATATTCTTCTACTTTTTGTGCAATCATATTCCCAATAAATTGCAATGTTCTTGGCTCTTCATATCTATCTGCACTAAACTTTAAAGGAAGCCCTCTCCAAAGAATTTTTAAGAATAAGTTAGAAAAAACAAAAATCACTTTTCCTGAAAAAAAAAAGTTACAGGGAAATCATATGATTTGAGACATAGAATTCTAGGGGATCTTTCCCTTTCAATACCTACTTTCTCCTTATAGAAATTTGAGCAAACCTAAGCTATAGAAGATTCCATAGGGAAAAAAAAGACATTTCTCTAGTGTGACTTTGTGACATCCTGCAGGGCTGTGTGTGCTGGCAACAAGTCATGACATTTTGCAAAGTACCAAATTTACATATTGATTAAAACTGGGGGGGGGAGACCCTTTTTTACTGTAGATCTTTAAACGTTTAGGAAATTTTATCCTAGTCTCTTTGCATATACAAATAGAAGGAATGGAAGATTAAACCCCAGGTAAAGCTTCATATCAGACAGAATTACCCAAAGCAATTACAGCACAAAAGAAATGGAAGCAAACCATACAATCTAGAAATGCCTGTAATGTCACAGCAAGATAAAAACTTATGATTAAATGTTTTGTCTCTCAGTACCTATATATTTAGCAACTGCCAAATTAAGCTCCTTTGTTTCATACAAATGAATTCAGTGTAAGTGAATACTTTTATGATACATCTGTGAGTGACTGCTTTGACAAAAAGTATAGAATAAAATAGGAATAATACGAAAAGGATGCTAAGATATTGCCAAAGCTAAGCATGAACATACACACACAAACACACACTGTTTTTCAGCTAAAAAGAGTTTATCAGGGTAAATCAGAAGCAATCAGCTGAAAGGAGGGTGGAATAGCCACTATGAAGTGCCAGGATCCCAAATTGTAATGCCAACATAGGTGCAAAAACAATGAGCAGCCATACTGAGAAATCAAATGGAAGCTGCCTGCTACCCACAGACAATCCCTGTTAGAGCATGGGAAGTGAGGAGAATGTCACTTTGGAAGATCAAGAGGAAGGTAAAAAATAATAGTAAGGAGCAGGAACATGAAAAGGTGTTGTTGCATTGGCTTGTTATCAAAGCTAGGTGTTCTACCCTTTGTCATATTGTCTAATTAATAATATATTGGTTTCAAATGAGAAGACACAATAGCGAAGCGGATTTTCTTGCTTTGTATAACAAGAATAAATTGTATGAAAATGTGAATTTATTTAAATGATTCTATTTATATCCTTTGTCTTTTTGTACAGGGGCTCAAGGAGAGCTCTGTCTTCCTATTTTTTCTTCACAACACCAACCCTGTGGGATGGACTGGACTGGGAGAGAGTGACTGATCCAAAGAGATTCAATAGCTGAGGATGGAGGAGAATCTGCAACTATATTTATTTAAGTTTATATTTAACATGGATTTGTACAGCAAGTAACTCGTGAGCCTAGCACTTTGTTTCTTCTATTTATTAATTTCTCTTTACCACTGACCATCACCTTAAAAACTGCACATGAAACGTGACCTCAGTAGGATCCACAGAGTCCAATCAAAAAAGTCAAGATGAAGCCATGATGATGTAATCAAAACTCATCCCACTTTTTACACATGATGCACAAAAAACAAGCAGAGTTTCCATCTGTTGTCTCTTTTTTTTATCTTTTTTGACCACACTTTAGGATCAACTCTACCAAAGCTATTTAAATGATAATAGGGAAGGGAAATAACATTCTATAGAACACATAGAAGAAAGGGAAAACAAGGCTAATAGATCAGATTACAAAAAGACATTCTTTTCCTGTTCCTTTCTTATAGGAAAGCCAAAGAAATAAAGTTTCTTGGTTTTCATCTCTTGGGGAAAAAGCATTTCTTTTTTTAATTCAAACCCAGGGATACCTTCTGATTGCTTTTCTTATTCTTTTGTGTTTCTGAGTCAATACTAAAGTTTCTGACTTTAGGATTGAGAAGTGATAGAAAGGTGGTAGACTGACGGTGTTGGGGTAATTGCCAAACAGCAGGTTGCCTGGCTATTCATCACATTGATTAACGTATGTTTCTTTCTTTCTTTTTTTTTCAGTGTGGCACAATAGGAGGAGAAAGGTAATATCTGCTCTTATCTTATAAAATCTTCTACCAATTGTTCTGAATAGAGAAGTTAGTTTCTTCTAGGATGCCAAGTTAAAAAAAATAGAATCTATTAGTCACATAACACTGGGGTTGTGTCCAGAGAAAAGATTGGACTTCTGCATCTGGAACTCTCCTAAATCCTTTTTATTCCACAAAGGAAATTGCTTTGTGAAAAATAAATGGATGAAAAGGAAATAAATTATCTTATACCATCTTCTGGTTCCAGATGAGTATGAATAGCAAAATCATATATTGCCCATAATTAAGTGGCAGAAAAAAATTAATAGAGTTGTTGAAATCACAGACTATGAATTAAAGGGCTGTCCAATAGAATGTTAGATCTGCTACTAATATAAAACAACTACAATGTGAAGAAGTGCCAAGCTAAGAAAAAGAAAGAAAAAGAAAGAAAGAAAGAAAGAAAGAAAGAAAGAAAGAAAGAAAGAAAGAAAGAAAGAAAGAAAGGAGGGAGGGAAGGAAGGACGTATGTGTAGTGTACGATATTAGCATACTCCAAACCCTCTTAACCGATTAGTCCGGACGGACAGTGACCTGATTGGTTGAAGGCTTGGTCATGATTGGAGCGCTAGGAATCTACCGCGATTGGCTGTGCCAATCGCGGGAGATTCAAAACACTGCCATTGGCCGCCGAGCCATGAGCCAGCCCTATATGAAGGGCTGCCATGGCTCGCATTCTTCAGACTATTCTCATCCAAAATAAAGAGCTGAAATCACTGAATGGTCTCGTGTCTCCTTCGAACCAACCCACACCAGACTTAACACTGGCGACAAAGGTGGGATCGTGAACAAGGAGACCCCAGCACGTGGCGAAGTGATCCGCGAACAGACAACATGGCCGGCATCAACTCGCCACCCGCACCTTTCAACCCTACTTCCGAGGACTGGGAATCCTATACCGATAGGTTCCAAATGTTCCTCGAGAGTAGCAACCTCAAGGACACCAACGGCCACAAAAAATGAGCCGTGTTCCTCACACACTGCGGGCCCTCAATATTTAAGATGGCCAAAGCCTTGGCCAAACCGGAGGACGTCAAGGTAATGGAGTGGGATGACCTCGAGTCCCTGCTGCGAAGTCACTACGCCCCCATCATGCCCATCCTTATTCGGCGGCACAATTTCTACAGGCGGGACCAATGTGAGGGCGAGGGGCTGGGTGACTTCATGGCAGCACTACGGGACCTGGGTGGTCTGTGTGAGTTCGCTGACCTGGATGAGGCCCTATGAGACCGCATCATCCTAGGACTCCGAGACCCCGTCCTCCAAAGCCGCATCATGGCTAAGGAGGACATCTCTTTCGCCAATGCCCTCACCGAAGCTGCTGCAGTGGAAGCGGCCAAGAAATCAGCAGCTCGGATGTGACAATCGAGCATCATGCCGCGATCGATAGCCGGAGAGACAACGTCGACCACCAAGAGGCGACCAGAGGCAGACCACACAACCACACACCACGGTGATATCGATTCCTTCTCAGAAGCCAAAGACGAGGGGGAGGAGATCCACTGCCTCCAATCAGCATGGGAGCGGCGGGAACCACGCGGTCGTAAGTCGAGGTTCCTGTGTGCCAGCTGCGGCGGCGATCACCCCCGGGCAGACTGCCGTTTTCTCGATGCCATTTGCAGGCATTGCGAGAAATGGGGGCACATCACCAAAGTATGCCAGAATAAAAAACACTACAGCCCACGACAATGAGACGGCAGCCCCCGACGGAGAGAAAGCACCCCCACCAGAAACCGCGATTGCCGGACAGAGAACCACTGGAGCTGAGAAGGTAGTAACAGGTGACTCCAGAAGATGAGACAAAGGGAGGAAACACACCAGATCGTCATCATCGGCCACTCCTCCACCAGCGATGCCAGGAAAGTATATGTGACAGTGGGAATAGAAGATCAGCCATGCGACATGGAGGTGGACTCCGGGTCCTTCCTCTCAATGGTCTCCTGGTGCACACTCAAGCACCTAGTTCCCACCATCCACCACCACGAACTGGAGGACCAAACACTAATGCTCAAAGACTATCAGGGGAACCGAATCCCTGTAGTCGGCAGAGGCCACTTTATGGTCACTTTCAAGGGCCACACAGAAGTGCTACCCCTGACAATCATTGACCTAGATCGGCCGAGCCTATTGGGACTACAATGGTTCGCACCCCTGGGAATCGAAGTAACTGGAATACACCACATCGGAGAGGTGGACTGGGAAGCGGCACTCATGAGGGACTTCCGGGAACTCTTCGATGACAGCCTAGGCAAGTACCGGGGGTCCCCTATCTCCTTTAACATAGACTCGAGCATCACGCCAATCCGCCTTAAGCCCAGGCAAGTGCCGTTTGCAATCAAGCCCAAGATCGATGAGCAGCTTGATAAGCTCATCACGCAAGGGGTGCTGGAACCAATCGATCATGCCCAGTGGGAAACCCCAATTGTCACCCCCATCAAGCCAGATGGGTCTGTGAGAATGTGTGGTGACTACAAGGCCACCCTAAACCATGCTCTCCAACAAAGCGCATACCCCGTCCCAGTAGTCCAGCATCTTCTGCACTCATGGGGGGGAGGCCGAATTTTTGCAAAGCTCGACCTGGCACAAGCCTACCAGCAGCTGCCAGTCGACGCCACAACAGCAAAAGCCCAAACCATCATAATGCACCGAGGGGCTTTCCGCTGCAACCGACTCCAATTTGGAGTCAGTGTGGCACCTGGGGTCTTCCAAAGCCTTATGGAAAGACTCCTCCAGGGAATAGATGGGGTTGTGCCCTACTTTGACGATGTCTTGGTGGCCGCGAAAAATGAAAAACAACAAGAAGCCAGATTGAGGGAGGTACTGCAGAAATTCAGAGACTCGGGACTTAAAGTCAAGAAAGGGAAGTGCCAACTATGGACCGAGAGGGTCGAATTTCTAGGGTACTTCCTAGACAAACAAGGGATCCACCCCACAGAAAAGAAACTGAGAGCCGTAAGCACCTCGCCCAAAATCAAAATGGAATTACAGGCTTTCTTGGGACTGTTAAACTTTTACAATGTCTTCCTACCTCAAAAGATGACTGTGGCGGAACCGCTGCATAGACCGTTAGATAAAGCAGCCACCTGGACCTGGGGAGCATGGGAGGAGAGCACCTTCAAAAACACAAAGAACCTGCTAACATCCAACGTGGTACTAATCCAGTACAGCGAGACCCTGCCATTTAACAGTAACTTGCGATGCATCGCCATTTGGGATCGGCACCATCCACAGCCACCAGCTACCAGATGGGAGGGAAGCACCCATCGCTTTCTCATCAAGGACACTTTCAAAGCCAGAACGGAACTACAGCTAGCCCTAGCAGTCGTTGCCGGCGTCAAAAAATTTCACGAATACCTTTACAGTAGGACTTTTACAATCATCACGGACCACAAAACGCTGCTAGGAATCTTGGCGGGAAACAGGGCCACACCGAACATTCTATTGCCAAGAATGACAAGGTGGTCTGAATTCCTAGCAGTATACAATTACCAGCTGATACACCAACCCGGCAAGGACATCACCCACGCAGATGACCTGAGCCACTCACCCCTACCTGACTGGGAAGACAAACCAGCACCCACAATGGAGCTACTCCAAATAGAGACAATATCCAACCCACCCGTGACTGCACCAGACATTGCCAGAGAAACAAATAAAGACAAGCGGCTGGCGCGAGTCTTGAGCTGGGTTGGAAAGGGGTGGCCGGAAGGGGACAAGGACGAACTATTCAGACCCTTCTGAAACAGACAAACTGAACTCTTTACCAAGAAGGGCTGCATACTTTGGGGGGACAGAGTGGTAATTCCGGAAACACTACAGGAAAGGGTATTGGGGATGTTGCACGAGGGGCACCCAGGGATGGTCAAAATGAAAAGCCTGGCCAGAAGCTATGCATGGTGGCCAGGAATGGACAAACAGTTCGAAACCTCGGTGGCCAAATGCAAACAATGCCAAGAATCCAGACCTAACACTCTCGCAGCCCCAACCCAAGAATGGGAAACACCCAGAGGGCCGTGGTCTAGGATTCACATAGACTTCGCGGGGCCAACCAAGTGACACATGTTCCTTATCACAGTGGATGCTTACTCCAACTGGCTGGAGGTAAGCACCATGAAAACCACCACAACAGAGACCGTAATCAAAAAACTGAGCAAGCTGTTTGCCACGCACGACCTGCCAGATGTAATAGTATCGGACAACGGGCCCCAATTTACCACCCTAGCGTTAGAGCAATTTCTGGCAGGCCAAGGAATAAACCATGCATTAACTGCACCAGCAAATCCAGTGGCGAATGGACGAGTGGAACGCATGGTCCAATACACAAAGAAGGCCATCCAAAAAATAGAAGCAGACAATATACAGGACAAAATTAATAAAATGCTCCTCATCCAACATATCACACCTAGTGCAACCACAAACAGAAGCCCAGTGGAACTTATGATGGGTAGGAAACTGCGGTCAACCCTAGATAGAATGCATCCAACATACAAACCGGACAAACCCCCGGGTTCCTCAAGCAAACACAGAACATTTAAAATAGGGGACGCAGTATATGCGAAAAACCTATCAGGAGAACCACTCTGGGTACCAGCAACAATCACCCAGATAACCGGGTTATCGTACCAATTAGAGACAAGCAATGGAAAAAGCTGGAAACGACACATCAACCAGCTCAGATCAAGGATAGCTGTCACCAACAACCAAACACCAGAGCAAGAAGCTGGGGGGGGGGGAATTGGCAAGCGAGAAAGAAAGAACTGAAGGGAACCAACTGACACAAATAGAACACCCCCCACCTAGAATAAATAAACCACAAATAAACCGATGCTACTCCCCTGTAGACGCAGGACCCATGGGACACGAAACCCTGGAATCTTCACCTGGAAGGAGCACCCAAACAAGTTCAACCAGCCCGGAAAGACCCGGCAGGAACAACGGAAGCGGCAGCTCAACCAGCCCAGGTAGACCAGGAGGGAGCTACCAAGAAAGGCCCAGCTCAACGTTCCAGGCGGTTCCATCCCAAGGAACCAGAGCGACAGAGAAGGCATCCGAACTGGTCAACGACCACGCCAGAACTGAACCGCGCAGGTCAAGGAGGCAGGTACGAAGCCCTGCCTACCTACGTGACTACGTCACAACGCACCGACAGACGAAACCAAGAGGGGAGGGGTGTACGATATTAGCATACTCCAAACTCTCTTAACCGATTGGTCCGAATGGACAGCGAGCTGATTGGTCAAAGGCTCGGCCATGATTGGAGAGCTAGGAATCTACCGCGATTGGCTGTGCCGATCGCAGGAGATTCAAAACGTTGCCATTGGCCGCCAAGCCGTGAGCCAGCCCTATATGAAGGGCTGCCGCGGCTCGCATTCTTCAGACTATTCTCATCCAAAATAAAGAGCTGAAATCACTGAATGGTCTCACGTCTCCTTCAAACCGACCCATACCAGACTTAACATGTTGTATATAGCATATATAAATATCAGGCCCAAAAATCAAATTTAAGAGTTCTTATTTTATTTTTCCCCCTTTTCCTTATTATGATTAGTCACACAGTCAGTTACATTTTTAGATAGGATTGTCCACCTATTGATCCTGGGGTAGGCAGATATTGTTGTTTGATAGAGTTAAATATATTTCAGGTTGTAAGCTGTTCCGAATAAAGCTGCTTTTTGCAATTGACTGATGATGGCTTTTGTCAATACCAAGGTGCTCAAATGGTGCTCCGGTTGTTTGGGAATTGCACCCAAGGTGCCTATTACTATAGCTCTGTTTTATTAGTAGTAGAAGTAGTATTCATTATTGTTATTATTATATATTCCTAGAATAGTCCAGCCTTAAAACAGATGTTATCTCTGCCAATTTATTATTTATTGGAAAATCCTACTTGCTAAAAATTTCAGCTTAAATTTGAGGTTGAAGCTGTTAAATTCCACTCTTTTCAAGGTCTCGTCCAGTTTCATTTGAAAAAAATAATTGTTTTCTTCTATTATAAAAGATAATTTTGTGTGAAGGTGGGTTGTGATCTCTGTATCGCAAATGTACTAAGTCCACATGTGCTCCTACTTGAAATGGAAAAAAGTTGTCTATTTCCTTTGTGGGAAGAAGTTGACAACTACAACAATCCTCATACATCATATACTTTTAAAAAAAACAACAGCTTTTCTTGAAAAAAATCATGGTTTCTCTCATATCTCTGATGTAGAATTATCTCCTGGTGTCACTTTCTGTTTTGTTTTAGCCACGTACTTCACTGGTCTACAGAAAAGAAGACAACATAAAAATTATATGGTCATCTCAGAGTTTAAAAGAATTACTAGATTATCTGCTATTTGTCTACTTTTAACTTAGATTTTCTGTAAAAAATAAAATGAGTTAATTTTAAATAGCTAAGATGCTTGAAAATATTCAGCCTAAAAAGCAGTAAGTGATGAGGATCAATGTTGACAAAAATTTTTACTAGGAAATCAGACAAACTTCTGGGAGCTGTTTCAAGCTAAAAAAATATTGTCCCATTATCAGGTTCCTATTCACAGACTGCAAAGGGAACACAGGGGGGCACAATTGCTGCAATCTTGGAATTGTTATTACAAAGGGCCTTATTAGTAAAGTATGCAGAATCATAGAATCATAGAGTTAGAAAGAATCATTTACTTCCTTGAATCTAATGCCCTGCTCTGCTCTGGAATCCAACTGAAATGATCTTGGTAGAAAGACATCCAGCCTCTCGAGACCCTGAAAACCTTGTATATGTCTCTCACATATCTCCAAAAGTCATTACCAAGTTGTATGTGATAGTCAGAGAAAATAACTTTTTTAATGAGGGGATTGTTATGGTTCAATTTTTATCCTTCTCGTAAAAGAAGGGGGAAATGCATCAAAAGATCATCAGTCACATGAAAAAATTACTTAGCTCGGGTGTGAGAATGCATGAAGCTGCCATGTTTATCAGGAATAAAAATATATCAAACATCGTGGTCCCTTTTTCAACATTGGAGAACATTAAGTCATCTTTTTTGGCTAATTTCAGTCTTTTTTGTTTGGACTATTTATCGTTCCAACAGTGTTTAATGACACTGCGAAAACTGCTTTTAAGGAATTGATGAGTGATAAAAGAAGTGTCTGAGGCAAAGTGGTTGGCTTTCTACTTCAGCAGTTTAGAGACAGAAACAGAGCTCAAAATTCATGTCCTGGATTATGTTGCTTAAAAGCTGATCTTCATGCCTCCATTTTGCATCTTGGAATAGAACCATGTTGTAATAACTCAGCTGTTCTCAAGATTCAGGAGAACAGATTGCAATATTAGCAATTATGTCTACATCTTCCTTGATTTGTTCCCCCATGCTGGAGAGCCAAAAGATTATTTCTACCACAGCACCACTACTATTCTGATTAAAGAAAAAAGAAGTATGGTGGGAGTGGAAATCTGGAAACTTAATTTTTTATCTGTTCCATCGTATGTGATTTGGCTTTGAGTATTATAGCAATAATAATTCATTTCCATCATACAGACCAGCTCTATGCAAGAGAGAGGGGGAAAAGAGACCCAGAAAGTTCCTCTTTCTTTAATCTGATTTAAAGAAGAGCCACAAGAACATGAAAGCCATGATATTCTGGTTGGCCTTAAAAAAGCAAAATTGTACCAATTTATTTAGGCCAAAAACTGTTCTTTAGTGTCACGTTAAGGGGACTTCATTCAGAAAACAGTGGGAGTCAGGTGCAGACTAAACATTTTACTAGAATAAAAACTTAAATATAAACTTAAATAAATATAGTTATAACTAAATCCCAATAATTTATTCTATCTTTGCCTCACAATAAAAGTAGCAATTTAGGGGTCCGGTTCTACGTGGCTTTGGTGGCAGCAGGAATTCGCGACTGTCCATGATTCCTGCTGCGCTTGCCGCCGAGGTGCTCCCGATCCAAATGGGTCAGGGGGATATGGCTTCCCTGTAGAGGCAGCTGAAGAGAGAGGGGAGTCGAACAGAGGGTTGGGGGTGTTGTAGATCCCCTCCTCATCCGGAAAAACCCCTTTTTCCTGAGGTGGTGGAGCGGCGGTCAGTAATGGCCGCCATGAAGAAGCCTGCAACCGGGTAAGATTGCGCTGGAGGAAGCAAGAAAAGTGAAAGTGCTGGCTGAGCTGGGTCAATCAACATCTCTTAAACTCTCTGGAACTGAATTGTTTGAATTGCTGGAGGATACATTGTATCTCCAAGATCGAAAAGCAGCGGAGAAAGGTGTTAAAGGGAAACTTTTTTTTTCTTCACTCTCCCACCACATAGAAATAGCAGATGAAGATTTGAAATTTATTTGGGCACTGAAGGTGAATTATTTTGAAAGTTAAAGCCAAGGGACAAAAGATTCTTTGGACATTGGACTTAATAATTTAAGAAATCAGAAAACCCTTATTGGAGGTATGGATTTCTGATCATTTAAAAAAAAATTGTTGTTGTAAGTGGGAAGGGAGAGAAAAAAAATTGGAGCAGAAGCTGAAAAGGGAAGAGATTGCCTAGAATTCTAAAGAAAGATATATGGTAATTAGACCTCTTTGATTAAACAGTAACCCCAGAAAGAGAAGTAGAAGAAAGAAAAAAAAGTATTAACTTTTGGAATCTTTTTTGAATTATTCTTGATTAAAAATACTTGGGTGGTTGTTTTGGGAAAAGTTTCTCTTTTCATGATGGCATCGCTTGTGGATGAACTAAGGACTGAATATCAAAAATATAAAAAGGAAGAACAAGATGGAAAAGATACTTTGGGCACTCTATTTCAATTTTTAGAAATGGCGCTATGCACTTATGAAAAGTTGACTACGCAGGAGACCGACTGGGACAAAGAAGAAGAGGAAGAAGAAGCCATCTTTGATGAACAATGGGTTTTTTCCAGGGAGGAGGAGAAAGAGGATAAGAAAAGGGGGATTTTAAGGTTTGAAAAAACAACCAAAAAAGAAAAAAATGAGATGAAAGTTGGATGCAAGGTTAGAAAACAATGGAAAGGGAGTAAGAAAGGGAGGAGGAGAGACAAAGGGGTAAAAAGGGCAAGGAGAAGAATAAGCAAGAGAGAAATGCGGGGAGGAGAAGCCTTAATGGTGGGAATCTTGGGAAACAAGATTTAAAGAAAAAAAGCTTATTTAGAGACAATGGGTGAATCTAATTGAAAAAAAGGGGGGGGATTCTGGAAGGAACATAAGATTGTGTCTTTATATGTGTATCTAGAGTAAAATACTTAAGATATAAATGAGTATTAATATATGCGATTAGTTTTTTTTTTTTTAATGATATGGATAGTGCTTATATAGGATTTTATTTAGTTATTGCTATGTTTTTACCTTTCTTATAAAATTTATTGTGTAATTTTAGAATGTACTAAACAGAATCCCAAGATAAATTAAGTGTTATATGAAGTAATTTTAAGTTAGGACAATGAGTTAAAGTCGTCACTCCAATTAGTGTGCAGGAGAAGTATATTAAAAGAAAAAAGATGAATGGATAGTTGGAAATAGAACAGACAAAGAATGATATTGAAAATGATAATAAGATATGGAAGGATATATAAAGTGAATATGATGTTTGAATTTGCGTCTGTGTGAAGAGTTTCAACCCGGGATCAAGCAGCCTTCAGAAAAGATGTTTTAAGGTGTTTTTTTTTTTTCTATGTTCTGTGTTTTGTATGTTTATGAAAGGCAATAAAATTTTAATGAGCAAGAAATATAATTTGGATAATTAGAATGAAAAGGAGAAGTCGGGATAAGATATGAAGTTAAATAGATAACGTAAATATGGATATTACAATTTGGAATTATTTTGTATGTTCTATTGATTTTCTTCTTTAATTATTTTTTTTAGAAAAGAATTTTCAAGCTGTTATGCCTTGATTGTTCGTGTAATGTTTTTATAAAATTAATAAAATTTGTTATATAAAAAAAAATAAAAGTAGCAATTTAGTCATTATTTGAGTCAGACTCTTGAGATTTCACCCAGACCTTTGGCTAGCAGGGGAGAGCATACATATACCAGATCTTTAAATTATATGTTCCTGTAATAAAAATATTCTTAATCTGTTTTTTCTTCTTTTCCTGATTTTCAGGTTTGCATTTGTGCTTTTTTTTTTTCAAAGCAAGCTAACACAGGTGAAGTCAAGGAGAGAAAGGGAATTCCTGGAAGCCTGGTTTTCCACCAATAAATTAATAAACAGGCGCATTGACACCAATCCAAACTACAACCATTTCAAATGAAAGCACAACATCAACCACGATTCCAAAGGCAGAATTTAAAGAACAAACAGCCACGCTACAAAGTTAGACCTCAGCCAATCACAAGAAATCAGACCACATCACATGCAGCTGATCAAATCAACCTGAAATCAGACCATGACATCACCCAAAGACATCTAAAAAAACAACAACACCAATTTACGTCACACAGATGGTAATTAAAACCAAGGACTATGACTCAGCAACTACAGCCTGTTGTAACTATGTATCATTGCAACTATGTATCATTCATGTGTTTGCAACATTGTATCATTCACGTGTAATCATTAACTTCTGTTTCTTCAGTGACCTTTGCAAGGCACGTACAAGGGACAAGGAGCTAGACGGTTGTTAATAAGCTTATGCACACTGTAAATGATCTGTCTGGTATGCAGCTTTGTAAACATGCACATCCTGATGAGATTACCATGTTTGACTTGAGCTTTGATTAAATCATTTTCTTGTAAAAAAGCACAATAAAAGAGCGTGTGCCAAGACATTCGGGGTGCGCTCATCCAGAGGAAACCTCGCTTCCTGTCATTTCTCTCCCCTTCGCTCCCTATCATGAGCCGCCCATCTGATGCGGGATAGCAGATACCGCATTCTGGTGACCCCGACGTGATTCCCTAAGGGGGATACGTAGCGACGCGCCCATATCTTATCAGCTCGATGGGAGCTGTGCATCGCCAGGCCTGAAGCGAATTGCACATCATCGGATCTGAAACACGGTCTCGACTTTTGTAAGTATGGGTGGAAACTTTTCTCAACAACAGACGCAGCATCTGAAGGAATTGAGGGAGTTAGTCGCTTCTTCTTCTAAATATTCTGCTAATTTAAAGGGCTCGCCTGTAAAAAAGAAACCTATTGCTACATTATTGGCTTATGTGTGGCAACATTGTCCTAATTATTCAGAGGAAGGGTCCTTAAAAATTTCCACTTGGCAAAAAATTGGTGAACATCTCCATAGTCCTCCTCGTGCACCTATTGGCATTTTGGTCACTTGGAGGAAAATTATGGAGGCTTTAAAAGTCCATTATAAAATAGAAGCAGGGAGTGTGTTTGAATCTCCCCCGCCAAGTTATGATAACTTTTCTGTCCTTCAACCCTCCGCTCCCGATGGTCATAAGTCATTACGGGAGCCTCCCTCCATTCAATCCACTTCCATAAATTTAGAGCCCCCGTGTCCTCCACCACCCTCCCAAGGTGGGGGGGGTGTTGTAAAAGCCATTCAACAAGCCTTTTATGAAGGGGAAATGGATGAGGACACCCTTGCAGCTGCTTCCCTCTATCCGGTCATACAAGCCGGCAATCCCCCAGCTCCTCAGTATACCCCAATGCCATACAAAATAATTAAGGATTTGAAAGCAGCTTGCAAGGAAAATGGTATTCAATCCCGCTATGTACAGGGTCTTTTAGGGTCAATAACCCAACCAGGCGCTGACTTGATAAATGATGATTGGCGTACATTATTTACCATGATCCTCACACCTTCACAATTTTTGGTCTGGGAGTCAGAATTTCTTAAACGTACCGCAGCTGCAGCCGCTAGAGGCTTGCCGGCAAATATCACTTTAGATATGCTTAATGGTACCGGCACCATGCTTACCATTACCCAGCAGACTGCCACAGACGCAGCTGCTTTCCCTATATTACAGGATTGTGCTTTGGCCGCGGCTCAAAAAATTGATAATGTGGGATGCATGCCCAAATCTTTCTCTAAGATTATCCAAGGACCTTCTGAGCCTTTTTCCTCCTTTATAAACCATCTCACAGAAGCCTTAGAGAGACAAATTGATAATGAGGAGGCTTGTAATGAATTAAGTTTAAAACTTGCCTATGAAAACGCAAACACTGATTGTCAGAAAGTTTTGCAACCATTAATTAATAAGAAAAATGTTACCTTGGCAGATTATCTTGCAGCCTGCCGAATCATAGGAACCACATCCCATTCCATGTCTACTCTGGCTACAGCCATTACTGAAGGCATGCAGCAGAACATGGGCTCTCTACTTCCCATTTCCCAACAAAATACTCGTAAAATGGGTAATTGTTTTAATTGCGGCAAGCCAGGTCACTTTAAGAGCCAATGCAGAGCCCCGGGTGGGGGAGCAAATATGTCAAGAAACCAGGTAGCTCACCCAAAAACGCCATGCCCTCGATGTAAAAAGGGCTATCACTGAGCTAGTCAGTGCAGAGTCCAAAAGAATGAACAGCAGAATAACCCTACAATCATTCAAAAACCCTTTTTGAATCAGGGAAACTAGAAAAGGGGCAGGCAGCTAGCCCCACAACAAAGGCTGCTGAAACTTGCAATTTTTCTTCTTTCGCTTACGATCTTGTTGCTAATGAAACTGTTACTTATCTCCCTGGTATCGCTGACTTTCTCTTTGCACACCCTGTTCAGCCTTTTCACATGCCCCCCGATATTCCAGTGCTAGTCTTTCCTGTAAGGGATTTAGCTGAACAAGGTATTCTTGCCTCTCCTTTTCTGCATGACCCCACTGTATTGTCTGATGTCTGCCTGTCTGTACTAGCTAATACAGAAGTTACTATAAATGAGGGGGATGTTGTGGCAAAAATGATTGTGCTCTTAGACCAACAACAAGAGCAACTCTTTGCAATTGAAAGACCAATTAGTCAACCGAAACCTACGGTAACATTCTTATTGAATGGTCGATCCTTTCTTGGTCTTTTAGATACTGGAGTGGATATTTCCGTCATCCGAACCGCTGAGTGGCCGGACACCTGGCCTGCTGATGTGGCACCAGCGGTGAGAGGAGTGGGGGGACTCCAGGAGACTCGCATTAGCAGAAACTGGGTAAAAGCCCATTCCCCTGAGTCTCAATGTGTTGCTTATATTAAACCAGCTGTAATTCCTCTGTATACTAATTTGTGGGGAAGAGACATGTCACAGTTTAATGCGCAACTTACCCTCCATTAACCATGCTTCGCTTATATTTGACAAACAACAACCCTGTGTGGATTGATCAGTGGCCTCTCCCTTCTATAAAGCTTGAAGCCTTACATTCTCTTGTTCAAGAACAATTAGATAGAGGTCATCTAGAACCCTCATTGAGTCCATATAATACCCCAGTTTTTGTTATCAAAAAGAAAAACGGCACTTGGTGCCTCCTTCAGGATTTAAGGGCTGTGAATTCGGTCCTCTTTCCAATGGGACCCCTGCAATGTGGTCTTCCAAATCCTAACATAATTCCTCAAGAGTATGACCTTGTCATTATCGATTTAAAAGACTGCTTTTTCTCCATTCCATTATACAAGTCAGATAGAAAATTATTTGCTTTTACAGTACCAACTTTAAATAATCAAAGACCTACCAAACGATATCAATGGAAAGTCTTACCGCAAGGCATGTTAAACAGTCCAACTATGTGTCAATTTTTTGTGGATTTAGCCTTGCAACCATACAGGGACAAATATCCTCATTTTTTAATCTATCATTACATGGATGATATATTGGTATCTGCACCTGGCCCAAAGGGCACGGTATTAAAAACTCTGCCGTGCCTGACCTCCATTTTAGGTAAAGCAGGGCTCATTATAGCCCCAGAAAAAATACAATCCAAACCTCCCTTTTCCTATTTAGGTCACAAGTTACTTGCTTCAGCTGCTGTTCCTTCCCTTCCCCTCCCAACACTTCCCCCAAAACCAACACACGTGATCTTACAACAGTTCCTGGGAACCTTAAATTGGGCACATCCTTATTTGGGTTTGACTACAGCTACATTAGCTCCTCTCTTTAATGCTCTCACGCAAGGTAAAGCCCCATCCGATGTTATCATTCTAAATAAAGAGCAGTTGCAGGCATTAAAAGACATTTCCCATTTACTGGCTACTCGATGGGTGGATCGAGCTATAGAGAATTGCCCTTTATCAATTGCTTTATTAAATACTGTTCAGAGACCCACAGCTGTCATTATGCAATTTCATCAGACACAGGTTTTGATTTTAGAATGGCTGCATTTGTCTCACACCCCACGGACCACAATCACTAGTAAAGCCTCTGCATATTCCCAGTTGATCTTTAAAGGTCGACAAAGATGTAAACAACTCATGGGATGTGAGCCTGTTTTAATATTCACTCCTTGTTCATTGACTACGTGGGAAATGCTATGGTGTAATTCAGAAGAACTACAATACGCTTTAGTAGAGTGGCCAGGGCAAATTTCTTGCCATTTACCAGTGGACCCACGGTTCACTTTTCTTAAAACTCTCCCTTTTGAATGGCAGTCCCCCCTCTCAATATCTCCATTAGTAGATGCACCTACGCTTTATGCAGATGGGGGGGAAATGTATGGTGCTTGTGCATGGTACCAGGAGGGAGAGTGGAAAACTAAAATTACCCCTCCGCAATCTTCTGCTCAACAGGCAGAACTTGCTGCATCTCTTATTGCGTTTCAACAGTTTCAAAAAGCTCCTTTTAATTTAATAGTAGATTCCTTATACGTTTCTCAGATTTTGAAAAATATATATCAAGCCTATTTATCTCCTAGCATATCTGTTTCTTTGTTAAAGTTGTTGCTTCCTCTACAGCAATGTATCAACAGCCGCACACATCCATTCTTTGTAGCACATATCAGGAGCCATCAACCTCTTCCTGGTATATTACAGAAGGGAAACAAGGTGGCAGACGCAGCTGCAGCAGCTGCATCCGGTAAATCAATTTGTAATCTGACAGCAGCCAAAAGCCATGATTATTTTCACCAAAATAAGAAAGCATTACAAAAACAATTTTCCCTAACTCAGGCAGAAGCTGCTGCCATTATTCAACAATGCCCCACATGTAGTAAGCAAGGACATTCCATTCCCATAGGAGTAAATCCTAGAGGATTAAAAGCTTGTGAAATTTGGCAAATGGATGTAACTCAGTATCCACCTTTTGCCCCTTGGAAATATTTGCACGTTTCCATAGATACATATTCAGGGTTTATTCTGGCTACTCCTCAAAGGGGAGAAACTGTGAAACATGTCATCAATCATTCAATTCGTACCTTTGCCTCGCTGGGACGTCCAATAGAAATCAAAACTGACAATGGACCTGCCTATAAAAGTTCTGCTTTCCAGGACTTCTGTAACAGATGGGATGTAACCCACAAATTTGGGATTCCCTACAACAGCCAGGGGCAGGCTATTGTGGAACGAGCAAACTTATCTCTGAAACGTGCTCTTGATCGATATTCATTGCGGGAAAAACCCCCGAACCTCCCAGCATTGCAAAATTCTCTTAATATTTGTCTTTACACTTTAAACTTTCTTAATCTGACTGGCATTCCTCCCACTTCTGCTGCTTCACATCATTTTTCCTCCCCCTCACCCCCGCCTAACAGACCTCTGGTATATTATCGCAGATTGCCAGATCCTGCCTGGCAGGGTCCCGCTGAGCTTCTCACTTGGGGACGAGGCTACGCTGTGATCTTACTGCCAGACAAAACCACTTGCTGGATCCCTGGTAGGGCGGTTAGACCCTATCATGGGAATTCCTCCGCTACATCTGTATCTTAAAACTCTTCCTGATATTCTTGTCTATATCTTCTTTGCAATTTCTACCTTACTTCAACAAAACCTATGCTTCCTGTCAAAAGACTATTCGTGTTAAAATCATTTCATTAACAGAAGGCTATTATACTTGCTCCATGTGGGTACGTCATGAAAATGCTACCCGTAGTTTTCACTCTGTCACTTCTGTTTTATTTAAAGAACACTCTACCACTCGCTCTTTTGTTCCTTCTTTACTCTTCCTATGGAAAGGAACCTTAAAATCTTTTTCTCTATTCAATCTAAACATAAGGGGACCTAGATGTCCTTCTATTGTATTATGGGTTTCCCCACCCCAACGAACATCCTTGATGAATTACCAAATTAATCTTTATTGTCATTATTGTAATTATTATCCTTTTTCTACTAATTGCATTCCCTCCTCATTTCACAAATGTTCTACAACTAACTTGTCCATAGCCCTCTCTCCTGCTTGTGATGTTTTTATATACCTGAACTCTGATCCTGTCAACAAACGACGCTTCAAAAGAACTGTCCATGATGATCCGCAGAAGCCTCATAGAAGAGATAATATTGCTTGGACTATAACTGACTTTCAAGGAGTTCGTTTAAGTTCTACAACCAATTTTTCTCGCATAGAAGACTTCTACCCACCACTTCAATTCGATTTGGCAGACTCACCCACACAACCAGGGGATATCCTGCAATCTATACCACTTCAGGAGGAACTTTAACATCACGCCTGAAAGGAATGTATTTTATCCCTGGCAATAATTTTGTTTGGACTTGTTCCACCGGTTTCATGGCATGTGTCCACAGGGATGAAATTGTTAAATCCAAATCATTTTGCATTCAAGTATGGCTTGTATGTATAACTCTGATGAATTTATATCCCTACAGGTACCCATGGAATACCCCCTTTTGCAAAATCATAAAGATTTAGATCTGTTAATTTTTAAAACAAGGGGGATTGTGTGCTATGCTTAAAGAAGCTTTATGCTGATAGCGGGGGGGGGGGGTTGTTTTCTATTTTGCCATGGTTTACAACCTTTTTAACTGCATTGGCAGGATCATTAATAATCATTATATTGATATGTATTATAGGACCTTGTTGTTTTTATAGAATATTGCAATTTTTAAAAATCAATTATCCTCCATAACTGCTGGTGTTAATGTGCTATTGCAAGCTCATGTTATATCCTCAACACCAGATGAAAAAATGTCATTGCTGAGTTACCGCTCCTTGGACAACCCTGACGCTGATGGGTCGCACTCTTGCCTAGATGACGGGGACGGTGAACATTTCATAAAAATGGTTCCTGTCTTCTCGGACGAAGAAGAAGACTCGTCGTAAATAATAAAAACAGAGGAGATGTTGTAACTATGTATCATTGCAACTATGTATCATTCATGTGTTTGCAACATTATATCATTCACGTGTAATCATTAACTTTTGTCTCTTCAGTGACCTTTGCAAGGCACCTACAAGGGACAAGGAGCTAGACGGTTGTTAATAAGCTTATGCACACTGTAAATGATCTGTCTGGTATGCAGCTTTGTAAACATGCACATCCTGATGAGATTACCATGTTTGACTTGAGCTTTGATTAAATCATTTTCTTGTAAAAAAGCACAATAAAAGAGCATGTGCCAAGACATTCGGGGCGCGCTCATCCAGAGGAAACCTCGCTTCCTGTCGTTTCTCTCCCCTTCGCTCCCTATCATGAGCCGCCCATCTGATGCGGGATAGCAGATACCGCAACAGCCAGCCAATCACATAACCCAAAATCAGACCAGGACTCAGAAAGATATTTAAAGGCCAGTGCTCCCCAGACAAGCACAATCCAAAGTGCACTGAAGATGTCTCCTCAAATGAGGATGAAACATCTGCTCAGAACTCAAGCCAACAATATAACTACTAACCTGAGCTACTAATATTCAAAGACATTTCAACCCAAGACATTTTGGTACATCAGCAATATAGCAAGTATATGCAATATAGTATATATAAGAGCCACTTTTAAATAGTATGCCGGCAGCAATGCTTGATTGTGTAAAAAGCTATAAAATAATTGATTGAGACTAGAATTCAACTGAATCCAAGTCAAACTAAATTAAGTAAAATGAAATTAAATATTGTGACTTATTTCCTTCAGACTGATTAAAAATGGCAATTCAGCAGCAATTATGGAAGGAACAGCTTACACCAAAGACCTTGCTGGCCACAAGCAATCCAAAAGCCCCTTCATCTATATTATATACACAAAAGGGGGTAGAGATTGTGGCTGGCTGTATGTTATAAATAAAGATTAGATAATAGGTTGCAACTCATTTATAATGTAACCTGTTGAAGTTGAAAAAGACAACCAATATTGCAATAATAGGACAGCACTACTAGATATGAGGTGCAGAAACCAGACAACTACTAGATCATAGCCAATGGCTACAGAAGACATTTAATTCTTCGCTGCCATCTTGCAGACTTTTTTTTTTTTCAGCCCAGATTTGATAACTCTATACTAGAATATCAACTACAGTACCTTTTGAGAAAAAAAATATTTAAGTAAACTGCTTAGGAGGGCCAGTGTATAAGAAACCCATATGAGTGGTTTTTATTAGATTGCATCTTTCAATGGTAAGCTCACATGGGGTTTAATTGATGTCTGGCTTTGCTTTGAAGTAATGATTCATAGGATTGAGCTACCACATCAGCTTTGATATACTGTAGTGCTTAACTTTACATAGAAACTTTTCTACTTTTAAATATTCTGCACAGCTTCTGGGTTAGCCTCAAAATCCTGTTTGTGCTTTGTTCTATAAACTCAACATTTCACATCTCCTTTAAAGGAAGGGGATTTTTTTTTAGAAGCCAAAGTGAGATTTCTACCACTGTTTAACTTAACCCAGAAAAATACCTAATCTTTAATTGTACAGCTTGTGTGCTTTGCCATGCAAGATGAATATAAATTATTTATTTTACCAGCTGTTTGGATTTTGTCTAACAAGTATAGATTAGAAAAATCTAAATATTAATGAAATGAAAATATTTCGCTGAACCTGACAATATGTGGAAGGAAAGAAAGCAATTACAAGGGATAAAAATGGAAAGTCCGTTTAAACAGTTATGTTTAGAATTACATAGATGGTCTTTTAGTAATGTGGGGAAAAGGTTTTACCATAATCACCTTCCCAGTCTAGTGCTCTCCTGAAATGTCGGACTGTATCTTCCAAGGATACAGCAGTCTCAATATTGTCAGAATTTGGCTGCCTTTTCTGGGCTTGGAAACGAAGGTTTGGGCTTGCTTAGCACTTGGATAAGAATATCAGAATTTTAGGTTAGAGCAGGTAATCAAAAAAGCACCTAGAAAAGAAGCATACCAAGAACCCAACATTAGTTCAATATATCAAAAAGGCAGTTTGTTGGGAAAATATTCCAATTGCCCATTTAATCCCTGTTTATATATTGTAAGTTTGGCCTGCTGCTTCTTAGCATCAATTATGTTACTTAGTTGGGTAATGAAACTTCTGCAAACAAACAACCTGAGAGGATTGACTGACTGACAATTTGAAGCCCGTTCACCAGATTGCACTTGGCCTATTTCTCTCTCCCTTTCTCTCTCTCTCTCCCTCTCTAACTTTCAACATATTTGTCCGAAATTTGGTATAATTTATCCCATATGCAAATATTATCTAAGTTGTTTGAAACAGTTAAGTACCAAAAGGCATCCATCAATTTCTGTGTCATCCCTAAGATGTGACTCAAACTATATCTGGTCCTGTTAAAAATGGAATAAGTCAGAGCAGTGCATATTTTGTCTTGCTAACTTATGATGAGACAAACTTCATTTGGATTCAGTGTCTGAATTAAATCCATGGTGATCTAGACCAATATCTTGTGGTGACCATAGTAGAGAGAAATCACCAATAAGAAAAAAAAAAAGAGGAAACTATTTGACATAAAAATGATTTTCCTCTTTGACAATGAATATTCTGAATCTTTCATATTATCCAACAACTAAGTTGTTATTTTCTGAAGGAAACATTTTGTTTCTGACTGCATTAATTTTTTTTCAACATTTGACAATGGAAGGAGGTGAAGATGTAATTGTAAGAAGATAATTCTCTCCATGTCTATGTGCGCGTTTCTGTGTTTGGATGAAAAAATGTGATAGTAACCTTTTGTTAGCTGTGTTCAATATTTCATATTCTGATATTTTGAATAAATACAGTACATAATTAAATGAAATTCAGATTAAATGCCAGCAGAAATCTTTTAAACTGTACATGCCATTTCTACAGGAAAATTGAAAGCTTTGTGAAGATTTGATTAAATGCTCGGTCTTGAAAAGCTCATCCCCAAAGCATCTTTATGTAATATTGCAGTGTACACTATTATTCCAGCAAAGAGAAGAGGCCATAGCACTTCTGAAATTTGCCGTTGTGCAAAAATTACTGTTTGAAAAGAGAGACTGCCAGGCCTGGCAGAGCACACATCCCATAGGCTCCAACCACCACACAAAGCAGTGGTGGGGTTCAGCAAGTTTGCACCACTTTGGAAGAACCGGTTTCTGAGCAATTTGGTGAACTGGTTGTTGGAAGAAATCATTAGGGCAGAGAACTGGTTGTTAAATTATTTGAATCTCACCACTGACACAACAACAAAGAGTGTCCAGGTTACACATCCCCAAAATTTAATGTGTCCACAGCTACAATCACAGAGTATAAGATAAATGTAATATAAAAACCTTTTTTAAAAAGTCTTAATATTATTACTGCTTCACTTGAGGATTATAGATGGTGTTGTGAATGCATAAGGTTTAATAAAGTTATTTTGAGCTTGGAGTCAAGTGCAGGGTTCTGGCCCTGCACTTCTGATTGGCTGTTAAATGGCAGAATCAGATTGGCCATTAACGGAGCCTTCGTATTGGTTAATGGAGCTAGCGCTCCTGGTTATTATTGGTTAAATAGTTATTGGGTTGCCTATATAAAGAGGGCCTTAGCTGCCCTTGTTTTTTGAGCAGTCACCATGTAAATAAAGAGTTGAAGTTCACTGTTCCAGAGACTCGTCTCCATTCTTTCTCGCCCATTCTCCAAACTTAACACTGGCGATGAGGATGGGATTTGGAGACATCAGAGCTGACTGAACTAGGAAGAAACATTGAGCACGTGGCTGACAACGCTACACGATGGAACCATGTCCGGCGGCATCGTACCACCCGCTCCATTCGATCCAGTGCAAGAGGACTGGGAGTCCTACATGGATTGTTTCCAAATGTTTTTGGAAACTAACAATTTGAAGGATGCCAAAGCCGGGAAGAAACAGGCGGTATTCCTAACTCATTGTGGTCCAACCATATTTAAGATGGCTAAAGCACTAGCCAAACCTGCAGAAGTGAAGGGGATGGACTGGGACATCCTCGAACCCCTAGTGAGAGCTCATTACGCACCGACTGTGCCCACGCTCGTGAGACGGCACAAGTTCTATCAGAGAAACCAGCGAAAAGGCAAAAGCATCACTGACTTCATAGCCGACCTCTGAAATCTGGGAGGCCTCTGCGGATTCACCGATTTAGAAGAGGCACTGAGAGATCGAATAGTTCTGGGATTAGATGCACCAGGCGTGCAGAGCAACCTGATGGCGAAAGGCAACATCAGCCTTGCCGATGCCATCGCCGATGCTACTGCAGCAGAAGCAACCAGGAAGTCGGCTGCACAACTTCGACGCAACCGCGCTCCGGTCCACCAACCGACAGGCAGAATTTTACCCAAGTCAGAAGGGCAGCTTTCAACGGCCCACCACGAGGACCTCTCTTCGTCAGACAACGACGAAGAAGAGGTCCATCGAATGCAGTCTGACTGGGACCCCTACCCAAAGTCCTCACACCCCTGCACCGGCTGTGGAGCCAACCATTCCAGGTCCGAATGCAAATTCCACGACGCACTCTGCCATGAGTGTGGAAAAAGAGGCCACATCGGACGGATCTGCCGAAGTTTCCAAGTACCCGGCCAAGCCTCAAAGGGGGCTAACTATCGCCAATCGACAGGAAACCATCCTGTAAGGCAAGAACCAGTAAACCACTCCTACAGAAACCAAGTTTCAAATTGCCCCACGAAGCGAGAAGAGGCTCACCTTACTATCACTATCGGTCACGCCTCTGCCTTAGATGCCAAGAAAATCCGAATTACTGTGGTCATCAAGAACCGGCCCTGCCAAATGGAAGTCGACTCGGGATCGTCCCTCTCGATGGTGTCCTGGAAGACCCTCAAGCAACTCATTCCCACGATCCAGTGCCAAGATCTCCATTATCAAAGACTTATCCTTAAAGACTATCAAGGGAATCGAATCCCTGTCGTCGGTTCCAGTCGAGTCAGGGTCTCATTCAAGAATCGCACAGCGTACTTACCACTAACTGTGATCGACAAAGACCGGCCTAGCCTGCTAGGCCTTCAATGGTTTGCGCCATTTGGCATTGAAGTGGCAGGCATAAACCGGGTCAGCGGAAGTGACTGGGAGGAGGACCTCGTCCACGAATTCAGGGACGTCTTCGCGGAAAAATTAGGCGAGTACAAGGGGACCCCAATATCGTTCAGCCTAAATCCAAAGATAGCTCCCATCCACCTCAAGCCCCGTCGAGTTCCGTTTGCCTTAAAGCCGAAAATCGACGAACAGCTCGATAAATTGATAGCTCAGGGGGTGCTAGAACCTACCAATCACTCTCCCTGGGAAACCCCAATCATAACGCCATTAAGCCGGATGGGTCAATTCGAATTTGTGGGGACTACCGGGCCACTCTGAACCATGCCCTACAGCAAAATGCTTATCCGGTGCCGGTGGTGCAGCATCTCCTTCATTCCCTGGGGGACGGAAAAGTCTTCGCTAAATCAGACTTAGCTAAGGCATATCAGCAACTACCTGTTGATGAAAAGACGGCACAGGCACATACGATAGTGACGCACCGAGGTGCCTTTAAATGTACCTGGCTCCAGTTCGGAGTCAGTGTAGCCCCGGAATTTTTCAAAGCCTTATGGAGAGGTTACGACAAGGGATTGAAGGCGTGGTCCCATACTTTGATGATGTATTAATTGCTGCATCAACAAAGAAAATCTTACGAGATCGTTTAAAATTAGTCCTACAAAAATTTCAAAACGCCGGTCTTAAAGTGAAAAAGAACAAGTGTAAATTGTGTACCGATTGTGTCGAGTTTTTAGGGTACCTAATTGACAGTCAGGGTATTCACCCTACCGACAGTAAATTGAGAGCAATAAAAACGCTCCCAGGCCTCGAAACAAGGCCGATCTCCAGGCGTTCCTAAGCCTTATCAACTTCTATAATGTATTTCTACCGCACAAAGCAACTGTCGCTGAGCCATTACATCATTTGCTAGATAAAAAAGCAATTTGGTTATGGGGTTATAAAGAAGAACAGGCATTTCATAATGTTAAAAAACTACTGACTTCTGATGCTGTACTCATGCAGTACAATGAGACTTTGCCGTTAAATATCACATGTGATGCTTCGCCTTTTGGAGTAGGCGCAATTTTGAGCCGTGTACTGCCTAATGGTAACGAAGCCCCTGTTGCATATTTTTCCAAGACACTTTCAAAAACTGAGCGTAATTATAGCCAGATCGATAAAGAAGCCCTCGCAATTGTATCGGCCATTAAAAGATTTCACGAGTATGTGTATGGCCGGGCTTTTACTATCGTGACTGACCACAAACCGTTATTGGGGATAATCGCCGGAGATAAGCCGACGCCTTACATATTATCCCCCAGGATGACTCGCTGGTCAGAATTCTTGGCTGCTTATAATTATCGGCTGCAATACCGCCCGGGGAAAGCCATTCCCCACGCCGATGCATTGAGCCGAGCACCACTACCAGAGACTCTTGATGATCCCGCTCCAACGGTAACCACGTTACAGATTGAAACACTACATGCGCCGCCATTAACCGCCCGAGATATCACGAGAGAAACCAGACGTGACCCCACCTTAGCGTGAGTCCTGAGCTGGATAGAACACGGATGGCCATTGGACCAGCTATCAGATGACTTCACACCATTCAAGACGCGACAAACAGAGTTGTTTTCTCAAAAGGGCTGTGTCATCTGGGGTGATAGAGTCTTTATCCCAGAACGACTCCAAAAAGCAGTACTCAGGACCTTGCACGATGGCCATCCCGGTATCGTGTGAATGAAAGCCCTCAGGCGAAGATACGCATGGTGGCCTGGCATCGACAAGCAAATCGAAAATTGGGTTAAAGCTTGTAATAGATGCCAGGAAGTGAGCAACGCCCCACCAAAAGCCATTCTGACTGAGTGGGAAACGCCACAGGGACCCTGGTCCCATATTCACCTGGACTTTGCAGGGCTGACCAAAGGCCACACCTTTCTTCTAACCATTGACGCCTATTCAAATTGGCTCGAGATTCACCGCATGACGAACACGACCATCGAAGCAGTCATCAAAAGATTGGAAAGACTGTTTGCAACCCACGGACTGCCAGACGTCCTGGTATCTGACAACATGCCCCAATTTACCGCGCTGTCCTTCGAGCAGTATCTGGCTGACTGCGGCATCCGACATGCGCTCACCTCGCCTGTGCATCCTGCCACCAATGGAAGGGCTGAGTGCATGGTTCAATTCGTCAAAAAGACTTTGCAGAAATCAGACTACGATAACATCGACGACAAAATCAACCGAATCCTCTTTCTACAACACATCACACCTCACAGCGTCACCAACAAAACTCCCACCGAATTGCTAATGGGATGCAGGCTCTGCTCCCACCTCGACCGGTTACACCCAGCTTATGAACCGGAAAAACCACTCAGATCCAGCGGTCGATGCCGTACCTTCCAGGTAGGCGATTTGGTATACGCTAAAAACCTATCGGCTGATCCGCTGTGGGTAGAAGCGACAGTAATATGTGTAACCAGCCCGAGATCCTACGTTGTAAAATGCCTTGATGATAGAATTTGGAAATGCCATATCGATCAATTACGATCATGGTTCCGTTCAGGCATTTCTGAACTCCCTTATGACCAAACTGAGGGGGGGAGAGATACACAAGATGAATTTCAACAAGAAGAAAACCTGTTCAAAGGGAATGATAGCGGAATAGAGACACAGGAACTGGAACCAGAGACAGGAGTAGGTTCACCTCAGGGAGTTACTGAAAACATTGGTGAGGACGAAAACGTGAACTCTGAACCAGAGGAAGCCCCTTCGCTAAACAACGATCTACCTCAGCAAGATTGCAACCAAATGCAAAACGCACAGCAAAAATCAAACAGACTAATAAAGCAACCGTCCTACCTCAAGGACAAAGTAACTGCGCCCTGTAAAAAGAAGCCAGGGGGAAGGGGTATTGTGAATGCATAAGGTTTAATAAAGTTATTTTGAGCTTGGAGTCAAGTGCAGGGTTCTGGCCCTGCACTTCTGATTGGCTGTTAAATGGCAGAATCTGATTGGCCATTAACGGAGCCTTCGTATTGGTTAATGAAGCTAGCGCTCCTGGTTATTATTGGTTAAATAGTTATTGGGTTGCCTATATAAAGAGGGCCTTAGCTGCCCTTGTTTTTTGAGCAGTCACCATGTAAATAAAGAGTTGAAGTTCACTGTTCCAGAGGCTCGTCTCCATTCTTTCTCGCCCATTCTCCAAACTTAACAGATGGTATTTAAAAGAACAGATGTAGACTTTATTTTGGAAACTTTAATATTATTCAATTATAAAAGTTAAAAGGCAGGTTTGAACTCTTGCCAAATTACACTAACGAATACTGTTATAGAAGAGGTTCTCTAAAGATAGGAATATGAATATGAGTGTAAAAAAATGAAGAATAAAGAAAAATATTTATTTATTTATTTTCCTCTCTCCCTCACAATAAATTTTTGCTCTGTTTGTTCTACAGTGATATATTTCATCTGCAGGCCTGAGATTAATTTATCAGACATTTGTTGTAACTGTAAGATAATTCTTATTTATTTCTTCTTTAATATATTTCTATCCAGCTAGTTCTTAACCTATGATCACAACTGAGCCCAAAATTTCCATTGCTACAAAAGACAGCTGCTAAGTGAGTTTTGCTCCATTTTACAACCTTTCTTGCCACAGTTGTCAAGTGAATCTTGTTTCCCCATTGACTTTTCTTGTCAGAAGTTTGCAAAAGGTGATAACATGACTCTGGAACACTGCAACTGTCATAAATACATTCCAGCTGCCAAACATCCAAATTTTGATCACGTGACCATGGGATGCTGAAATGGTGACACATATGAAACAAGGTCAAAAGACACTATTTTCAGTGCCATTGTAACTTTGAACGATCAGTAAATGAATGGTTGTAAGTCAAGGGCTTCCTGTATAACTTTTCATTATTGTAAATCTTTATAAGAGGTTGAGAGCTACTTTGCTGAAGTAGTTAAAGCATCAGGTTAGAAACAGTGAGCCTGTGAGTGCTACCCCTGTCTTAGACCCAAAGCCATTCTCTCACTCATAAGAAGCAAGACATGGCAAACCACTTCTGAAAAACTTTGCCAAGAAAACTGCAGGCACTTGTCTAGGCAGCCGCAGGAAGTAAGACTGATGTGAGGGGACCAAAAATAAAATAAGAACTTAGTTCTGAACACAGATTGCTCCAAATGATAGCAAAGTACCGTGTTTCTCCAACAATATGGCCTCCACCAATAGGAAGGCCCAGCATGTTTTTTGGGCATAAAACCAAATTAAGCCCCTCCCCCCAAATTTAGGCCTATTTTAAAATATGCAAAATAAGGGGGAAGGGCAGGGAGACATGCCGTTAGGAGCACCCAGCGGGCAGGAATTCCTCACCACCAGCCGCTCCTAATGGGCGATCATGGCGAAGCGCAGAGAGCTCCCTACTCCCACCAAACACCTTTGCTGCAGACACCTTTAGCACCCACCGCTGTTGCTTTCCCTTCTGCCCATTCCGCCACCACGTTTGGAGCTGCCGCTTCCGTGTTTGCAGTGCCGCCGCCATTTGGAGCTCCAAACGTGGAAGTGGCAGCTCCAAACATGATGGCAGGTGATCTTTTTATTTTGATCCGCGCGAAGTTCAGAGCAAGCAAGAGAGGGAGACTGCGATGCCTCCATCCGAGATGGCAACCTCACTAGTGGATCACAACGTGGCTGGAAGCCCGAATCAGCGGGATACGATGGCAATCTTTTTGGAGTGAGAGGAAAGGGAGAGAAGAGTTGTGAGGCGTAATTTGCAGGAGGAAGTGGGTGTACCCCACAGCAGGGAGCCCAAGGAAGAAGAGTTGGTAGGCAATGGAGAGCGTCCCGTAGCTCTGGAAGCAGCCTAGAGACACGCCTGGGAGAGGCGCAGATGCTGCCTTGTAGTCCCCAAACCAACTGCGTGCGCCGCCTTTAGTTATGTGTGCTCTGCTCTTTGGGCATGTCTGTGTGATCGTGACCCTGTCCTTTCCACCTGGCGCCCTTGCTGCTTTCTGGCTCTTTAGCGACCGGCTTCACGTTTGGAACACGTTCACGTTTGGAGTTGGTTTGGGGACTACAAGGCAGCATCTGCGACTCTTCCTGGGTGCATCTCTAGACTGCTTCTGGAACTACAGGATGCTCTTCATTGGCTGCTGGCCCTTCTTCCTTGGGCTCCCTGCCGTGGGGTACACCCACTTCCTCCTGCAAATTACGCCTCACAACTCTTCTCTCCCTTTCCTCTCGCTCCAAAAAGATTGCCATCGTATCCCGCCGATTTGGGCTTCCAGCCATGTTGTGATCCACTAGTGAGGTTGCCATCTCGGATGGAGGCATCACAGTCTCCCTCTCTTGCTCGCTCTGAACTTCACGCAGACCAAAATAAAAAGATCACCCGTCATCATGTTTGGAGCTGCCACTTCCGCGTTTGGAGCTCCAAATGGTGGCGGCACTCCAAACACAGAAGCGGCAGCTCCAAACATGGTGGCGTAATGGGCAGAAGGGAAAGCAACAGTGGCGGGTGCCAAAGGTGTCTGCAGCAAGGTGGGAGTAGGGAGCTCTGTGTGCTTCACCATGATCACCTGTTAGGAGCAGCTGTTGGCGAGGATGCAAGGGGGTAATTAAGTCACCTCCGAAAAGACGGCCTAGCCGTTTTTTCGGGGCTCAAAAAAAAATAAGGCCCAGCCTTATATTGTGATAAACACGGTATATTCAGAAACACCACCACCCCATCCAATGTCATCCATCTGACTGGAATCTATCTATACACTACTAAAACCCTTGTGTCTCTTTGTAGCCTTCAATTTGGCAAAATGATGCATCATAGGACAACAAATTTTAAACCAAGGTACTTAAATGGTCTAGTTTAAAGAATGTGTCCAAAATCCTGGATCCATGACTCCAAATGCGGTTGGCCATTTCTCTGCTGCCACAGTGCCATACTGCTATGCTCACGTGATCATGACCCTCTCTATGCACACACCCACCCATCAACTACCACATTCCCACATCTCAGATAGATACACATGGTCAGACACAAGGACACAATCACCAGCATCCTAATTACTGGGCCTCTTTGTGGTTGCACACACTTTGCATCCTTTTTAAAAATCTGCCTTCCTGTACTCTTCCCACCATGTATGTGTACCCACCCTTCCCAGGACTCTCCATATTCACAAATGTGCACATATAAACACACACACATCAGTGCCCTTCTTTCTGTGCTTGCACACATCCTGCAGCCTCTATCCCTGCATGCCCTGCAGCAACCCCTTCAATCAACTTCCATAGGGCCTCCATCATCCTCCAGTGGCACCACTGCTCTCCTTATCTAGTTTGCCTCCACTTCACCCCCTGAGGCAATCCTGCAGCACAGAAATTTGCACATCGTATCAAGCCATATTCACAAGAGTAGAAGAAAAATGTTATTCATAATAAAAGTGTGTGTGTGTGTGTGCCAGAAGAAAGAGAATGGTATTTAAGGACACACAAGCATACTACATATTAATAACAATGATTAAGAAAACGGTAGTACTAAAATTGAAAAATTAATATTTTAGCCTTCCTTTTTTTCAATTGCTATAGTGTAAACAACTGAATTTTTTTCAGTCAGATTTCAGAATGAAATCAAAGCATTTTTCTTTGAAAAAGGATCCATGGATCAAGCAATTCCAGCAATTTTGTAAAAATTAGCATAAATAATCAATAGTTTTAAATAAGCAAGGTAAAATTCAGCAGTGGATTTCACTAAATTTGATGAACTTTATGAAAAAGTGGTTAAAATTTTATTAGATCATACAGATAACATTTGTAGAAACAGTTTGCATGAATTATAGCAGTTTATTCCTTCTGTCCAGGATTTAAACATTAGGTATAATGAATGTTGTTTTCAAATACGTCAGAAATATTGACAGAAAGACTTAAAAAATACCTAAATAATTTTATCCACCCTGATCAAAATGGATTTCTGCCAAAGAGACAAATCAAAGACAATATGAGAGTAATCTTGGACACTTTGGAATACTATGAGGCACAAACGGCTTTGATATTTTTAGATGCACAGAAGGTATTTGATAATGTGAATTGGTGATTCATGTTATTAGAGCTGGAACAGATGGGCTTTGGTAAAAAGCTTATCCAAGCAATAGAAGCTATATATCATAAGCAAACGACAGAAATAATGATAGAGGGAGAATTGACAGACTCTATTGATAAAAGAAAAGGAACAAGACAAAAAATATTGTCACCTTTGTTGTTTGTGTTAACCTTGGAAGTGTTAAACAGAAATATCAGAGAAGAAAAGGATATAAAAGGGATGAAAATTAAAAAGGAAGAATTTAAATTGCAAGCATTCGCAGATTATTTGGTTTTCATTTTAGAAGACCCACTAGAAACAGCATTAAAATTGATAGAAAAGATAGAGGAATATGGGAAGGTGGCTGGTTTGAAAATAAATAAAGATAAAACAAAGATTTTGACAAAGAATATGTTATCAAGACAAAAGGAAGAACTGGCAGATGTATTGAAAATTCAGGTCACAAATAAGATCAAGTACTTGGGGTACCTTTGTACAAATGTACATCAAGTACAATTGACAGCAAGATATAGTACACTAAAAGAGAATAAATATATTAAACTTAAGCAGCAGATAGCGCTAGATTTGGCGAAATGGGAAAATTTACAATTGTCATGAATAGGGAGAATATCAACAATCAAGATGAATATATTACCCAGAATTTTATATTTGTTCTAAACAATTCCAGTTAGGCTTGGAAAAGATTACTTTGAAGATTTAAATAAAATTGTGTTGCAATATATATGGCAAAGTAAGAAAGCGAGAATAAAATTAAAACTTTTGCAAGATGCTAGAATAAGAGGAGGATTTGGTTTGCCTAATTGGGAGTTGTATTACCAAGCTACAAATTTGATGTGGGTTAAGGAATGGATAACATTAAGAAAATGCTAGATTGTTGACATTTGAAGGACATGATCTTGGGGTGGCATGCTTTTTTATGGTATAAAGGAACTAAAACACAGGGGTATTTTAGAAGACATTATATACGGGAGTCCCTGTGGTTAAACTGGGAGAAGACTAAAAGGCAATGCTATTTGAAAATTCCAGTCTGGCTATCGACTATTGGAGCATTTTCCTATCCTATAATATATAAAAAGGAGCAAACAGTTAGATATGGTGAAATATTGAATGAAAAGGGTGAATTTAAATCTATGCAAAAATTAGAGAACAAGGTATAAAGATGAATTGGTTTCCATATGTGCAAATACACTTAAGGTATGATAAAGATTCTAAAACAGAAGGTTTCTATGATAAACTGACTGATTTAGATAAGATTTTGACAGGTACTGATGAAAAGGTGATTAAAAAATTGTATGGATATTTATTAGAAATTAAACTAGAAGAAGAACAAGTTAAAGAAACAATAATTGCTTGGGGGAAGAATTTTGGATATGGGATTGATCTAGAGAAATGGCAAAAATTGTGGTCTCAAAATTATAAAATGACAATGTCAACAGCATGTAAAGAAAATTTATATAAGATGTTTTACAGGTGGCATTTTCCCCCAACAAGAATAGCAAGAATGTTCAAGAACAAATCTGAAAAATGTTGCAAATGTCATCAGACACCAGGCTCATATTACCATATGTGGTGGACTTGTGCGGATGCCCAAAAATATTGGACTAAAATCCACACATGGTTGGAAAAAATGACAAAAAAGCATATAGACTTGAAACCAGAGATATTTTTATTGGGAATTTTACCTGAAATATACAGTAAAGAATTGAAATATCTGATTGCAAATGTATTAACAACAGCTAGGATTGTATTTGCCAAAAACTGGAAAAATGAGAAAATACCATTGCAGGAGAAAATTATTTAGAAAATATGGGAATGTGCTAAAATGAGTAAATTGACATTTTAAAAAAGAGAACAAGATGATAAACAATTTTATAAAATTTGAGATCTATTCTATCAATGGTTAGACAATAAAACATAGTAATGAAATATGTAGATTTTTAGAAAATAATTAATATATAAAGATGTACTTTTTTATTATATCTACAAAATGATTGTAGGATAGATTTGGGATGATAATATGAACTGTCATAAAACAAATTAAGTAAAATATGGATTATCTCATAAAACATGAATGAATAATAGTATAGTCAAATGATTGATTAACGATATTAATGTAAATATTTGATTGACAATGTGAGAATATATACAATGTAATTGTAATTGAAGACTATGAAGTGGAAGCACAAAACAATTTGTAAACCAAGCAACACACTGTATGTATATATATGGAAGATGGCTTGATGTTTTTATGTTTTGTTTGTCTATGTTTGTATTAAAAAACAATAAAATTTAAAAAACAAACAATGATTAAGAAAACAGTAGTACTAAAATTGAAAAATTAATGTTTTATTCTTCCTTTTTGTCAATTGCTATAGTGTAAACAACTGAATTTTTTTCAGTCAGATTTCAGAATGAAATCAAAGCATTTTTCTTTGAAAAAGGATCCGTGGATCAAGCAATTCCAGGAATTTTGTAAAAATTAGCAAAAGTAATAAATAGTTTTAAATAAGCAAGATAAAATTCAGCAGTGGATTTCACTAAATTTGATGATCTTTATGAAAAAGTGGTTAAAATTTTATTAGATCACACAGATAGCATTTGTAGAAACAGTTTGCATGAATTATAGCAGTTTATTCCTTCTGTCCAGGATTTAAACATTAAGTATAATGAATGTAGTTTTCAAATATGTGAGTAATATTATGCCCCAAATCCTACATTTCAATCTGCAAATTTAATTTTTTTAATGAAGTGTATATTATACATGCTTCTAATATATTATGTCATTCAGTTGTTCTCTTTTGAAAGAATAAAGAATTTAAGAAAAATAATTCTACAATTTAATTTAATTTGAAACATTAGACAAATTAACTTTAACTTTCTGGACTTTTTTTATGTATAATGTATATGTTTAATTTTAATGCAAATGAATAAAAGAAGTAAAATTTTAAAAACAATTTGACATATTTATATCTATCATTATGTGGGTCCATATATTTTTAATATAATCCAAGAAAACAGGAGAGGGGATAGTTTTAATCAATGCAGCAATACTGTATCAAGTTTAAAATAAATGTCTCATTTAGTTAAGAAAGGTAGAATTCATTTTTCCACTAAAAAATCCAAGTATAAAATTGCTAATAATTTAAGCATATTCTATAATAATAAATAAAGTCATTAAGTCTCCTAATTTTTATGGCGACTCTGTTTAAATGAAGAAATATCTCTGAAATGAGGACCCAATAAGCTGCCATGGTCAGCTACAGTTATTTGATGTCATTTACAATGCCTTATGCCAGCTTCCCACAAGGAAAATAATGGAAAGCTAGCAGGAAGTCACAAGTCTTTCCCACTCCTACTGCTTTTGTGTCCTTGCTCCTTTTGTTTCTCTGCTTAGATAACAAAATATTTCTGAAACAATGACCCAATGGGTCATGGGTTACCTCATTTTACATTAAAGTGTTAAACAAAACTCGACAACCCATGACCTATTTGGTCATCCCTTCAGAGGGTTTCTCAATGGTCATGGAATGGTGAGCTAGATAAATTGTTGGTGATGAATATCTTTACTAGAACAAGCAAAATGTTCCAAAATAGTGATCATGCTTTTGAGTCTTCTAGAGCTCTTCATAAAATCAGTGGTCGAATGAAATAATGAATGTGGGAGAAGGGAAAAAACCCTGTTGTGCTAACCATCAGCTATTGGTTATTGTTCATATCTGGTATTTAAGTATGAAAGGATTTAAATACTATATATGAACAATAACCAATAACTAATCAGTAACATAATCCATTCTTACTTTGTGTAGTTTTTTTTATTTCATATAACCATCAGATGGAAAGCATGGTTTTCTGCTTAGAGTCCAGAAAAAAAAAAACAGTAAAGTTTATGTGTCTATCCTGCATCAATTCAATCCTTTCCTCATCACTATCACATCCAGACCAAATAGCATGACAAAATAGTAACAATGGTGCATTGGAAGATCTGCAAGAAATATAATTTGCCTGCAAGCAAGAACTGGTGGGACCATAAAACAGAGAGAGTAATAGAAAAATGGCTCTGGGGCTTTACAACTCAAACAGACACCTCATGACACCCCACATTTAACAATGGTCAATAAAAAGGACAAAAAAGTCAGGCTAATGGATGTGACAGCACCTAGAAACAGCAGAATAAAAGAGAAAGAACAAGAAAAAAATACAAAATGCAAAGATCTGAAAATAGAAATAGAACAATTATAGTAAAAGAAAGCAAAGATAGTACCAATATTAATAGGTGCCTTGGATGCAATACCAAAACAACTGGAGCTCCACTAGAATACCATTGACAAATTCACCATCAGTCACTTGTAAAAGGCAATTGTACTCCAAAAAACTTACACCATGAAATGGTATCTCTCTAACACCCTCAAACATCAACATCTGCCCATCCTAAATCCTTGGGAAGATTTGATTTAGATAAAAATGCCAAATTTGGATTCAAATATCTGGCTGACAATGCAACAAACCATAATAATTATTGGGTTAATCGAAAAAATAAGAAAACCCTATTATTCCACTATCTATTGCTAGATTTTTTCATAGGGAACAGAGTTGGACTTCAAAAAATGACTAAGATATTCAAGAATGACTTGTTTAACAATTTCTTTTTCACCTTATCATGTGAAAAAACTCCTTCTTTATGCAGAAATTTTTGATAAAAAGAAAAATAAAAGTTAAATGTCTTAAATGTGGACCTACAGAAACTGTCTGTAGAATATTACAGTAAGAAGTAAAGTAACTTCTTTAACTGGACTTGTTGTTATTATACGTTCATCCTTCTCCTCCAATGAATATAGTCATCTGATTTTATCTCTTTCAGTATGAATTTCTGAAAAACAAGGAATCTATTGATTAAACAGACTATAGGTTAATACCAGGCTTTCAGACTGTTTTATTAGAATGTCAAGAGCCAGGAACAGGAGGTTTAGGCTTAGAATTAAGAAACAGAGTACCTGTCAGGATATTTCTTAAAAGGAAATGGGTTTTCCACATTAAACTCTCAAATTTTAGCTTGTTATAGCCTATTTTACTTAATAAAAAAGAAATGTTCAAAAGGATAATTTTCATTGTAAAACAAACAAAAATCAAGACTCATAAACTCTTACAAGGCTGCTGCATCTACTCAGACATCAACTAATAAGGTCACATTTGCCTTTTATTTATTCTTGTATTAATATGTAAGACTAAAGGATGGTCTGAGCAAACTCTTCAACCGAAGGAAAAGTCAGACTACAGCCAGTGGCTTTAAAAATGCCACATTCCATATATTTACATGATAATTTCTAATACTGGAATAGCCTTGATTAAATTTAAATTATTATCACATGTGATCATAAATATCATTCAGGATTAAATCCTTTTTGTCCACAGTTAATGTGGAGTCACTTACTTACCACTCCAATACTGGATTTATTTAATAGTCATTTAATTGTTTGTATATTTATAACTGTTGTCATATTGCTATTTTTATTATTTCTAAGCCTCCTCAGAGACAACAGTGAGGTGAGTGGCATATCAATTTAATAAAAAATAAACAAAATAAACAATAGGGATATAATTATATTTCCTTTTGCCACCCCCAATTTGGAGAGCTCACTTTACATTAATGGATAACATTAAAATAAACTTTGAAAGCAAATATAACGCAATGAGTTGCAGTAAAGTTGATTCAAGCTAGGAAACTAAATTGCAGGATACAAGAAATTAATTAAGATCCAGATCCAGGAAACTAAATTGCAGGATACAAGAAATTAATTAAGATCCAGATTGCCCTTTCATTGCAGCTTGGGATGGTAAGGCTTGGTTTGGGCTTGATTCACCTTTTGAGCTTCTTTAATAGGGGTATCCTCAAATCTGAACTTTGCATTCTGTTGAATTAAAGGAGTTTGCTGGTTCTCAGCTCATGGTTTTTCAAATAGGGACCCAGGTCTGATCTGTCTAGGACAGGAGTGACAAACTGGTGGCCTACAGGCTGGATGCATCATGCACAGGCCATGCCCACCCCAGCTCCACGAAGGGGGAAAATATTGTTATATGTCACGTGACTGCAATGTGACATGCAAGTTTGACACCCATGATCTAGGGCAATGGTTCTCAGCCTGGGGTCTGCAGACCTTTGAGGGTGCTGCGTTGTTGTCACAGGAGATCTGCAAAGGCTTGAAGAAATGTTATGATTTCAATATTTAGTTAAGTCTTGGTGGTCTGTGGCTTTGGTCCATGTCACAAAAGGTATTTAAAGGAGATCTGTGATGAAGTAAAGGTTGAGAACCATTCGTTCTAGGGTACATCTCAGCTCAAACCTTATTTTTAAATTTTGTATGACTAGAGCAGATGAAAGTCTCTTGAAAATGTATGTCAGGCTAAGACACTCATTTGAAGGCTCATATATGTACTGTACTGTACTGTAACATTGTTTGGACTTTGGACCAGAACTATTTTCATCTTCTGAGACCTGCTCCCCCCCAAAAAAAAAAAAAAAAAATTGGACAACTGGTTAAATTTTTTTAAAATTTAAAAGGGTAGTATTAGTTTCTATATCAGGGTCCCCAAACTTGGCAACTTTAAGGCTTGTGGACTTCAATTTCCAGAATTCTCCAGCCAACTGGAGAATTCTGGGAGTTGAAGTCTGCAAGTCTTAAAGTTGCCAAGTTTGGAGACTTCTGATCTACATATATTTATTATCAATAAATCAGTTTGATATGCAAATATCAAAATATCAATGTTGCTAAGCATTTTTATTCAGAACACAGCTTTATGTTTCTGTTTAGCACAACTGCTGCTATATTGTTTTTTCCCATTTCTTAATGCTTTGATTTGGAAGAGATTCAAGAGGAAAATGTACAACAGTTACCATTGTTAAACCTTTGAAACTTGATAGGATGAACATCCTCTGAAAAGTTTGAAACAGAGCTCTGCTGTTTTCACTCCATTCTGCCTTTCAAAATGACGCACCTGAAAGCATTTTATTATTTACAATGACAGCCTATGGATTAATCATTCTTCAGATCAGATCTTAAAGTGTCTTGAATGGTTTATCTGAAACCTCACATAACAAATTCAAATTAAATCTACACCCTTTTAAAATCTTGAATCTCCAGTTTGAGTTGAATCTCTGGACTGTTCCATAGAAGTTCTTCAATTTTGAATTGTTAGAGACCTGGAAAGGGAGCTGCCATCTACATTAAACAGTGTTAAAGAGGGTGGGGACAGTGATATTGAACGATATCCCAATTTTTTTTACTGAGGTTCTGTTCTTAAGGTCCAGAAGCAATATGTGCATTAGCCATTCAAATAAAGGTTGTAGAAAAACACTTGTATTTATGCATATGATTGGATTACAAATTCTTGAACTATGTTACTACAGACAATTAAGCACAGTAACAAGTCTCAAAAGGCAATATCTGATTACAGCCCCGTAACACTCAAGCCAGGAAGATTGACAATGTAAGGGAAGAATGTAGGATGTTTTCTGTGTAATATTATCTAGAAATTTGATATAACTGGCTTAGAGGAATGAATATTAGTTAGTAGACCAGAAAGGCTCAAAGGATAGAAGGAAATAACTTCTCAAGTGAAATTGTGTAGGGATTTGGAAATAAGGCTTATACTTTTTGAATAATATTCATGCAAAGCTGGTAAGAAGCTTGGAATCATAAATAACTCATGAAAATATGATAGTTTAACAGAATACCCAGATAACAATAGAGATCTTTGGGAAGGAGTCAGAGAAATATAAATGCATGGAAGAATCCCAGTAGGAAATGTGTCTGGGAAAACTCATCTATATTGATTGCAACTTTTGGAAAAAGAAATTGACTTAAGGTTTGAAAAGATAATAACATAATCAAATCAAATTAGCTTAGAAGTACAGATAGAAAACATGGTTTCCAACATATTCAAAACTAATATAACATTATTATTTCAAGCAGATTCTGATCTAGGAGATTTATCAGCAAAAATCAGTCCTAAACTCAGCATCACTTTTTCCAAAATCTCAATATCTTTTTGGTAACGTGGTGACCAAAACTAGATGCAGGATTCCAGGTATAATCTTACTATGGATTTATAAAGCAGTACTAATAATTCATGTAATGTTATACAACCAAGGTTTGTATTAGCATTTTTTTTGCTGCTGCCTCACACTGCTGGCTCATGGTGTTCATCCACTAGGATTCCAAGGTCCCTCCCACAGTTACTGTTTTTGAGCCAGGTTTCACCTAATCTGTACTTGTACTTATGGTTTTTCCTGCCTAGGTGCAAAACCTTGCTTTTTCCACATTATAGTCGTGTGTTTATCCAAATATTGATGCAGTGCAAGTCTTTAGGACAGTGTGACAATCTGAGCAACACATTTTCAAGACTGACTCACAAAGTAATTAGGTACCTTGATTTTGAAACGTGACATAAAATTGCTATTAGGCCTCTTCTGATGCCTCTCTGTATAACTTAAAATAGCTGGAAGGAGCTTCTGCATATGCTCAGCAGCAAATTACCAAAGCAAAAAACATCATCTCTTTGTCTTGATAAAGTGCCATATCACTCAGTCTTGCCAACAGGATTGCTGGAATCTTATAAAGTGAGCTACATTTTTTTTTTAAAAAAACCCATATTTTAAACTATTTTTATATTTGCAGGATACAACGAAAGCATATATAAGAGTGGTAATGATAGCTTACAATGCAAAAAGGAAAAAAGAAAGAGAAAAAGAATACAATGCATTACAGGATGAGATTAAAGATTTGAAAACCCAACTACAACATAAATTAGGGAATGAGCAAATTATAAGTAAATGGGTATTGGCCAAACATAATTTAAACATATTGGAAAAAAATCTAAGGACATTGAAATTTGTTAAACAAAATTACTTTGAGCATGCCAACAAGCTGGGGAGGTAGCTTGCTTATAGATTAACAAAAAGAAAGAGAAAAAAGGATGATTCAGCAATTACAGGAAAAAGAGGGGAATTTACAATATAATATGGAAAAGAAAAAAGAGATTGCGCAAGAGTTCTTTAAAGAACTCTATAAACAAGAGGATACTACAGAAGAAAAAAAATAATCACTACTTAAACAGGGAGACCATGTCAGTACTAACAGAAGAGGATAGGGTAAGAATAAATAGAGATATTACTATAGAAGAATTAAGGGAGGCAATCCAGAAACAAACAAACAAACAAACAAAAAACAATAAAGCACCAGGAACAGATGGATTGCCAGGGAAATATATAAAAGCTTAGGAGAAATATTTGATCCAATACTTTTGGAAGTTTGCAATGAGGTATTAACAGAAGCAAGGTTACCAGAATCGTGGAGAGAAGCTTATATTGCCCTAATACCAAAGGAAGGCACAGATACCACACAGATAAAAATTACAGGCCAATCTCTTTATTGAATGCCGATTATAAAATTTTGACGAATATCATGGCAGAAAGAATGAAAAACATTGAATAGTAAATCTGATCAAAATGGCTTTTTATCAACAAGACAAATAAAAAACATCATAAGAACAGTAATCATTGTGCTGGAGTATTATGAGGCTCATCCAGGAAAACAGGCTGCACTAATTTTTCTGGATGCCCAAAAGGCTTTTGACAGGCTAAACTGGCATTTTATGATTCAGCAAATAAAAAATTTGGAGACAGATTTGAAAAAAAGATAGGGTCGATTTACTTACTTTAGAAAGCACATATATTAATTAACTGAGAGTCTATAAACATGTTTGAAATAAGGAAAGGAGTACTGCAGGGGTGCCCAATTTCACCTCTGCTATTTATTTTGACACTAGAAATTTTGTTGATAAGAATTAGATCAAATCAAGAAACAAAAGTTTTAAAGATTAAAAAAGAAGAATACAAGGCTCAACCATTTGCTGATGACCTTGAATTCTTCATGGAAGAACCAATACAATCAGGACCAAAAATAATACAGGAAATAGAGAAATTTGGGGAAGTAGCCAGTCTAACAACTAATAAAGATAAAACCAAATTGATAACAAAAAATTTAATGGATAATTAGAAAAGAACTTAGTGGAAGAAATAGAACTACAAATTGCAAAGAAAATGAAGTATTTAGGCATTTGGTTTACAGCAAGATGCTCAACAATAAAAGAACAATTACATAAATTTGGCATAACAAAATGAACCTAGAAATAGAAAATCTCTGTTAGGGAAGATCTTACTGAGATTATTTTATCTCTTTCAAACGATCCCACTAAAGCTGGATAAAAAGTTATTTTTTTATTTAAACAAGATGACTATGAGATTCGTTTGGGCAGGTAAAAGAGCAAGGATCAATCTAAGTTCCTTGCAGGACAATAAGAGCAGAGGTGGATTTGGACTCCCTGCCTGGGAAACATATTATAAAGCAGCAGGTTTAACATGGATCAAAGATTGGGCCAATTTAAGAAATAAAAGAACTTTAATTTTAGAGGGGCACAATTTACAAGCAGGATAGCATGCCTTCATGTGGAATCGAGGAAGTAAATCCCAAGTTTACTTCCATAGACGTATAGTGAGAGACTCATTAATACCAATATGGAGATAAATTAAAAATAAACACTACATAAAAATTCCTGGATGGGTATCCACCATGGAGGCATTAATACACTACAATGCATTGGAAATCAGAAAAATAATTATATATTATGAAGTTTTATATCCCCAAGGAGTATTAAAAACAAATCAAGACCTTAGAGACCAAGGCTTGAATATAGATTGATGGCCATATCTCCAGATAAAAACAAGATACAAAAAAGATAAGGAGGAGTATGGAATTGAATTAGAACCAAATAGATTAGATAAACTCCTTGGGGGCACAGAAAAGAAATTAATTTTGAAGATTTATAATTATTTATTGGAGTTTGATTTGGCAGAGGAATTAGTGAAAGGCCCGATGATATCATGGGCAAGAAACGTGAGACATAATATTGATTTGGAGGACTGGGAAAGAATTTGGAAAAAGAATTATAAGATAACCATATTGGCAGTATATAAAGAGATTCAGTACAAAATGTGTTATTGGTGGTATCTGACCCCCTCAAGATTAGCTAAAATATACCCCAGTTTAAGCCTAGTCTGCTGGAAATGCAAACAGACACAGGGCACTTTCTTCCAGGTCTAGTGACTTTGCCCAAAAATTAAGAAATATTGGATAAAAATACGAACATGGATAAAAGAAATTACAACCTTCCAAATAGAACTCAAACCAGAAATCTTTTTATTGGGGATAATAAAAGGAAACTACACAAAGGAGATAAAATATTTAATTTTGCACGTAGTCACTGCAGCAAGACTGGCACATGCACAATATTGGAAAGGGGACTTCTTGCCAACAGAGAGTTTAATAATCCAAAAAATCTACAATTGTGCTGTAATGGATAAACTTACTCTAAAAGTAAAGGAAAAAAAAGACTCAAAGTACTATACAGTGTGGGAAAACTGGTACAAATGGATAAATGACAGAAATAACCGAACAAATAAATAAGGAAGGAATAGTCTAAAAAGGATAAATGTATGAGAATAACCAGAAATATTAAATATGTAATAAGGATGTAACACCATCAAAATAATTTGTAATGTTTATGTTTTTGATACTATTTTCCGTTTTAATGAGTTGTATTGTTTTTTTTGTATATATTCTTTTTTAAAGTTTAATAAAAGTTTTTTTAAATTAAAAAAATAAAAAAAACATTTTTATATCTGACTTCATGCAGGATTGTGAGATAGTGCCAGCTGCCTGAAACATTCACCTAACTTTGATTTAGTCTAGATTCTAGACTAAATGGTCTTGAGTATTGTACTCTTTACACCAGAGGTGTCAATGGGCCAGATGCGTCATGCATGGGCCGGATGCGTCATGCACAAGCCATGCCCACCCCAGCTCTGTGAAGGGGAAAAATGTTGTGATATGTCACATGACGGCAGTGTGATATTGGCATCTGTCCTGTACACAATGATATCTAAAATGTGCTCATATCTTTTTATTTTTTTAAATTTTATTTTGTTTTAATTAATCTAATCAAATAAATAAATAAAAGCAAAGAAGGACTAACATATATGAAAGCAATTATATAATTCAAGTCTGAAACAACAAAATAAATCTTTATGCTACATTTAACATTACATTTGAAATTTTCATACTTATTTCTTTTCCCAATACTCTACCTTTAATCTTGAGACCATTAAACCAAAATCATGTCAAAAGAGAACAGGCCTTTCTAACACATTGCAATTCTAGCATGCAGAGGTTGAAACACAATAATTGCTATAACTCCTCTGAAATATTCAGTAGAATATTAAGATAAAATATTTTGTTTGTGTTTACATAGATTTTTCATCCATCTTTTTATTCTAACTGTTGATCAGATGATTATACCTGAAGATTTTAATCATGTTTTAAAGTCCCTAGTGAAATACTAAATCTAATGCATGGAAAGTCTATAAGGCTATTTATTGGAATGGAATGGAATGGATTGACTATTTGGCAATGACTAATCCTTCTCAAAGTGAAAACACTTTTAAATCTTTAGATAATCTTTAGCTAATCAAAGAGATTAGTATTAAACTGCTCTCATTTCTTACCAAGCTTCAGTTACGCTATCATTTTTTAAATGTAGAATCAAACAACTCATCAAGCTATATGTTTAATATTGATACAATTAAATCAATGAAATTAAGTACAATTCTGGCCCTGTTTATTTTCCTATAAACTGGAATAAAGTAAAATGTTCTCAGTTTTTTTCAGAAAATTTTTTACTTCTGTAATTTTGATGACTGCTAAGGACCCAATTCAATATGCAAGACATTACCCAATTTCTAAATATGGATGCTAACATTTTGATACCAACTTTATGTCAGAGAATACAAATTATTACTTTTGATAGTTCATCCAGCACAATCTGATTTTATTAAAGTGTATTAAGCATCAAACACTATAGTATTAGCTTGATACATAATTGATACATAATTATATAAATTGGCTTAAAAGCCAGTTGTCTCATTAGAAAGCCTTCAACATAGTGCAGACAGTGCAGATTATATTTTCTGACATAGTCTGGATATATTTGGGTTCCTTTTAATGTTAATGTTGGTTCAAAGGTATCCCAATGGTTATTATGGATGTATTTCTTTACCTATTAGGTTCTATATACTAGATTATTATTTTTTTTACCATAGTACAATACTTTTGCAAACGTTCATGTTATTATAGTAGTTGTAATAAGTCTTATCTGTTATCTTCTAAGGTTTATACAGTTATTTGTGAAACATAGGGTCTCAGATTTTGTATGATTTGTTTTAATGTATTGGGATAATTATTCCTAGTATTTCTTATACATAGTGATAATATTTTCCATTTTTAATTTCATATTAATATTAGTGAATCTATAGAGAATAAATATTAAAATGAACACTACTGCAAAGATTATACATATTATTAGAGGGAAAGGATTGGCAGGATGGGAAAAGGAAAGATAATAGTTTCCTCAGGTATATATATATGTTTTTTTTGCAAAAAGGGAAGCTGAACTTGATCTCTATCACATCCATAGAGGCAGAGGGAGATGCCCATGTGTGTGTGTGTGTGTGTGTGTGTGTGTGTGTGTGTGTGTGTATTATATCTAGATTCTGATCTTGCAGCCACAGAAGCGCTCTCATTCTTTCATAAACAGCTAAACATGAACCTATAACAATGCTAAGCAATTGTATTAATTAAACTTATCCCATTACCATCAAATTGAAACTAACAAAGAAGGCCATTTGATTTCTCTTATCGTTGGTGACTTTTACATGTAAAACCTTTCCACATGAAATAGAATCGTTTCTAGCAAAAGAATGACCTGCAAAGTTTCCAGGAGCAAATTTGTTCTCAGCCAAACAAATGTACAAGTGTAATGTACAAAGTAAGTAAGACCAGCAGGGCTTATATTTAAACCAGCACACAGCTATCTTTTTTTTCCAACCTCTTTCTTTGTCTCTGTCACACTAGGAATTTCTTCCCTGTGTTTCTGAACTTACAGTTTTTCTGGAGTGCAGTTTGTGTCATGTGGTTTGTGCACTCAGCTTTAAAGTTTATCTGCAAGTCAGCAATGTTGCTTTTGGCAGTGTTAGTTCAGCACACCTGCCTCATGCTTAACAGTGCCCTGAAATCCAGCCATCTCTTTCAGGAAATGATAGCAGAAGAGTGGAGAATAAAGAGCCAACAGTCGAGAAATGATTTCAGCTCTGAAACTCAACTCAGGAAGTGGAGATAACCAAGACATCGTGTCAGCAGCAGTTTCTCCACAGGAGAGTCCGAGTCAAGTCAGCTCAGTTCACGGATAACAAGCAGTTAGCCTTCTGAGATTCATTATACTCCAATGGCGCCAGAGAAGCAGAGTAAAGCAACTTCTCAGGTGGCAGATGGTGAGGTGCCCCAGTGGCAGCTGCCTAAATATCTCTCCTGAGCCTCCTTTATTGTACTATGTGGCTGGACCACCAAGGAAAAGTCCAGGTGTTCAGAGCCCACATTTCTTTCCCCTCCCCCCACTCCTCCCCAATTTCACTATATCCTGTTCTTTCAATAAAACATTCAGATCTACACACATGGTCTGTTTTATTGGAGGATAGATGGTTTTAGCTGCATGCCAAGCTGCATGCAGACTCACAAGTAGTGAGGACAGAACACAATGGGACTGGTAATATAACAAGAACAATCCCAACTGTTTCTCTAGAGCCAAATTTATAGCAAAGAATGTCACATTTGATTATCTCCAGGGCACAGTCTTTGAAAGCCAATAACAACTCATAGATGACAATTGCCACGTCACCTCTTTACCCCAGAGTCATAACTTGTGCTAGAGCTGAAATGCAAGTAGGCACATTTCAAGATGGGAACTTCACTTTTCTCCCTGAAATTTTTGGTAATAAATATTATATCAGTCCTAGCCTCCTTCTGCCAAATAAGAGGCCATAATGACCTGGCTGGAAAAACAAGGTGCCAGTCTCTACGTTTATGAGGGGGAGCTAATAGGCCAACATTCAGCTTCAATGTACAGGATGTTCCCATAAGACTGCATTGGCAGAGCACAAAACTTCTGGTGCCAAAAACACCACACAGTTTCCAAGGTCAGTAAAGTGAGGAACCAGATTGTTGGGGGCAATATGCTGACTCTATAAACTGCATAGAGAATGCTGTAAAGCACTATAAAGTCATGTACAAGTCTAAGTGCTGTCTTTGGAGAGTCTCATTTATCCAGGTCATGGTTGTGCCAAAGATGCTTTTTCAAAAGGCAACAGGACTTTCTTTTTTTTCTTTGAAGATGTTTCATTTCTCATCCAAAAAGCTTCTTCAGTTCTTTTGAAAAAAAATAAACACCTTTGCAAGGGTGGGTTGCTACCAGTTCTGTCCACCTCTGTAGAACTGGTAGCTCTGAAGAGCAGCAGACATAGAACCGCTTCTATGTCTGCTGATGTTTTTGCCCGCCCGCTAAACCGGGCTCTTACCTGATCTTTATTTCCTGATTTTTCAACTTCAGCTGCAGAATGAGGCACAGCTGCAGTTTTAAAAAAAAGAAAAGAAATGAGGGCTGTTTCAAAGGCTGCTTCTTGGCACTTGCAGCATGCTAATGACGTGCTGATGATGCACAGCTCACAGTAGCAGGGAAGCTGGTAAATCCCAAACTGGTAGTTAACCCTTTTGTATCCCGCCCCTGCACCTTTGGGACAAGTCTAAGTGCTATTGCTGTTGCTATTGCTCTGCCATCCCAATCTGAATCCTTTCAAATCCTCTTCGTGGCACTTCCCAATATTTTTTTTTCTCCCTAGGCAAAAGTATTCAAGGGAGTCAGATTACCAGAACGGCAAGTCCACCTTAGCAGTGGGGCAGCAGCAGATGCATATCGGTGATGTTATAGATAGCCCCCAGTCTCATAATACAAACCAGCAGTCAAAGATTTTGCAAAGTCCTCCCCACAGTAGCTGATATCAGGAGTGGCACCAGGTATGATGTGTTAGTTAGTTTCTTCACTCATAGGCTAGCAGCAAAATGTGTTACAGCTGAACTCATTGGTTCATTTGTAATCCTGGTCTAGATTCATTCCAATCTGTAATCTTCACTGATGGATCAAATCTTCAGCTCTAACAGCTATGGTGGCCTCCAATCCACATCTCCCCATTACCTGTATCATCATCATAATCTTCATCATCGCCATCTTCATATCTGTTTCTACCTCCAAGTTAGCCTTCAACTGCGGACCACATAACCACCAAGCAGGTAGCAGAAACATGCTTCTGAGAATTCTCAGGGCTTTTCAAGGTCCACTAAATATAAAACCACTGACCCTTTCCCTCTAAAAGACAGTAAAAAATTACCAAGTGCTGCAAATCACAAAATAAATTAATAGATAATACAAGATTGCCACTCATATGCAATCTCCCTCAAATTTCTCATCTTATTCTGGTCACCATAGTTGTCTTGCATCATTTTGAACAGTTAAATCTTTATTTCAGATTCTATAGACAAGATAGAATGCTGCTAATCAGGGTAACTAAAGAACATTATAGTAACACCCATGTAAATCATGCTCAGTACAGGTATGTTGAATCACTTATATATATTGGATACATGGATTCTAATATTTAAAAATATATACTGCAATTTGTGTATGTTTAGCTGAAATTAGACACTAAATCAGCATGGAATCTTTTCCAAATTTACAACTGAGAGCCATCTGTAACTCAAAGGAATTACTCGTGTGTTAACCAACAACTGTAGAAAATGTAGGTTTCACTGGGGAACAAAGATAAATGTCTGTTACCCTAGAAGAAGTAGGCATTTAATTTAATTAGAAGGTAAATTGATGTACTGTAATAAGGAAACTTGGCTCTGCAGCTTGTACTTACCTTGGCAACAAGTTTGGTCTCACAAATTGATTATGGATTTTCTTCAAAATTATTTCCCCCCCTCCCCATTTATTTCCACTGTATGACTATTCAGCATGAATTATATAGATGTTTCTCGAACCAAAGCAAAATCATCCCCTGTGAGCTCTGCTTAGTCATAGGGCTCAGGTTTTTTTTAAACAACAACAACAAACCAAACATAAGTATATGGGAAATGTTTTTTTAATAACCTTTTACATAGGACTGCATGCATGCACATGCATGCATGCATATGCACACATGATAGTGAAGCACTTTTAAATGTTTTAAAACAGCTTGCCACTATGTTTACAAATATAACACTTGAAGAAAATGATTTGCATTATCTATGACAACCACATGCACAATAGATGCATTTCACTGCTGTGTCTCATCTTGTCCTATCTTTTATAATGAATATAGTAAACTGAGAGTAAAATTGAGTCGTGTCATGATGGAAATGTTAACAATAAGCCTGAACCACAGGAAATGATTATGCAAGCCAAGAATGAATAATTCCACCTGAATCCAATTAAGGCAACCAGGCAGGAAAGTGGGTGTTAGAAACTGTCCTGAAACACAAAAATGGTAACAACATATGTCTAAATGTTATTGAATAGCCATCCATTATAAATTATAATAATATAATATAATATAATATAATATAATATAATATAATATAATATAATATAGTATAGTATAGTATAGTATAGTATAGTATAGTATAGTATAGTATAGTATAGTATAGTATAGTATAGTATAGTACAGTACAATACAATACAATACAATATAATATAATATAATATAATATGGGTGACAAACTGTATGTATGAGTGTGTAGATGTTCCATAATGATGCACTTTTTTGTAGCCTATGTATTCACCATTCGCAAAAAGCAAACTCACGGCTCAAATGGGTTGGTTTTCTGATTAAGCAAGGATCCCATGTCCCCATTGTGTGACTATAGATACTGTCCATAGATACATAGTTAAGGCTTTCCTGCTTTGTCCTCTGAGAAACATGGAAGGGATCATGGCTGCAGCTTTTCTTGTTCTCTCAGTGGATTTTTCAGTGCTACAATATTTGTGACACTATTATAATAAGTATCACAATGAAAATACCCATTGGTGACAGTTATTAATTCCATATTTTTCACTGCTGCCAAATATTTTTTTCCTCCAACTGAGAATCTGTATTGGGATTTTTTTTTCTCTTATCCAACAAAATATACATTTTTTTCTAGTTCAAAATTGTGTCTTCTCTGTTTTGTCCCATCCCTTGATGCGGTTTTTCATTATTTACCTACTCGCTCTACTGTTTCTCTGCATTTTCCAATATATTATATTTGAAAATTTAACACTGTTTATTTTCCCTCTGTAAATCATTTATGTGGCTGAACATGAAGATTGCAGATGTTGATTTCTCTGCAGTACATTTTTCATCCTAACATGCTTCTGTTTATCATTAATATTAACTTGCAACCATCCCAAAATTCAATTGGCCAAATGAGAATTGATGCAGATTTTATCACTTTCACCAAGCCGGGGCTTCACTGTCTTTATTAACTTCTATTTATTTTCTCCATAAATGTCACACTAAGAACAGTCTAAGACAAAGGGTGACAGCCAGCCTAAAGAACAATCTAATTTCCTCCTATGTACCAAAATCAACTAAAGAGACAGTAGAATGAATTTTAAGCATAAATGATGGAAGTCTGTGTTTTAGGAAGTTCACAGATAGGCACAGACCATCTGTCTATTTTTTAATCTTTGTTCCTTGTCTTCCATCATGTAGGTATATCCTTTTGCTTAACAATAGGACCAGGCCCTAGTCACATGTAAGCATCCATTCAAGGCAACCTGGATGATATTACCTTGCTATGAAGCCAAAGAATTATCTTCATTCATCTATGTCCTGCAGTTCTGTCTCCTTGCCCAAATAAAATATTCAACTGGTTAGATGATCAATATATAGTGGAAACCAAGTATGTGGAGATAATGGATAGAGAAAGTACCATAATTGAATGATGATACTGGCCAAAGTGTTTATTTAGGAATAAAGGTAAAAGTAAAGGTTCCCCTCGCACATATGTGCTAACTGTTTCCAACTCTAGGGGATGGAGTTCATCTCTGTTACAAAGATGAAAACCTCCTAGAATGCATATGGGTCAATATAAAAGAAAAAAAGAATGGCATGGCCATCGGTGTATATTATAGGCCACCCAATCAAGCAGAAAAAATAGATGTCCTTTTTGCCATCCAACTAATAAACATATGCAGGAAACACAGAACAATAGTAATGGGGGACTTCAATTCTCCCGATATCAATTGGAATTCTGCACCAAGAACTAGAGGGACAGCTATATTGGACTTAATTCTTACACACAGAGAAGATGTGATAGAGGAAATTAAAACTGCAGGAACCTTGGGTGAGAGTGACCATGTCATACTAGAATTCAACATAACATAAACACAAGCAATAGAACATAATGACACTAGAGTCTTGGATTTTAAAAGAGCTGGTTTTAATAAACTCAAAGAGAACTTGGGAAAGATTCCATGGATGAAAATCCTAAAGGAGAAAACAACTAAAATATCTTGGGAAACTCTGAAAAGTATGATCCTAGAAGCACAGACCAGCACAATACCCCTGAGAAAGAAAAACAAGAAATCCAAGAAGAAACCAGCATGGCTGCACAAAGATCTCTCTAGCAAATTGAAAGAAAAAAGGACAAGTACAAAAAATGGAAAGAAGGACATACAGCTAAGGCAGAATATCAGCAGATAGCCAGAATCTGTAAAGATGAAGTCAGGAAAGCAAAGGCTCAGAACGAACAAAGACTTGCAACAAAAGTCAAAGATAATAAAAAAAAGTTTTTTCAACATATAAATAACAAAAAAAAAAAATCAAGGAAACAGTCCACTGAAGAGAGAAGATGGCAAGGAAGTAACAGGCAACAGAGAGAAAGCAGAACTGCTTAACTCATTCTTTGCATCCATCTTCACACAAAAGGAAACTATAGCTCAACCCACCAAAAACATAACTGTAAAAGACAGACCAGAAATAAAAGTTAAAATAAGAAAAAAAAAAAAAAGTAAGAGAACACTTGTCTGATCCTGATGAAGACAAATCACCGGGGACTGATGAATTACATCCCAGAATTTTAAAGGAGCTGGCAGAGGTCATCTCAGAACCACTGCACCATATCTTTCAAAAATCCTGGAGCACCAGGGAGCTACCAGAGGACTGGAAAAGAGCTGAGGTGGTTCCCATCTTCAAAAAAGGAAAAAAACACAGACCCAGGAAACCATAGACTAATCAGCCAAACATCAATACCCAGGAAGTTACTGGAAAAGATAATAAAAAAAGAGATCTGCCAACATCTAGAAACAAGTAAAGTATTAACTAGTAGTCAGCACAAGTTTGTTAAAAACAGATCATGCCAAACCAATCTTATTTCATTCTTCAACATAATGACTAAATTAGTAGACCAGCGAAATACTGTGGACATAATATATTTAGATTTCAGCAAGGCATTCAACAAAGTAGACCACAACCTACTTCTTAGTAAACTAGACAAAAGTGGAATAGATAGCACCACCACTAGATGGAATTGCAACTGGCTGACAAACCGTATTCAATGAGTAGTCCTTAATGGATCTAAGTCTACATGGAGGGAAGTAAGCAGTGGGGTGCCACAAAGTTCTGTCTTAGGCCCAGTACTCTTCAATATCTTCATTAACGACTTAGATGAGGGAAAAGAAGGGGAACTTACCAAATTTGCAGATGAGACTAAGCTGGCAGGAATAGCTAACACCCAAGAAGATACGTTCAAGATCCAGATGTATCTTGACAGACTAGAACACTGGGCCATATCTAACAAAATGAAATTCAATGTAGAGAAAAGTAAAGTCCTACACTTAGGCAAGAAAAACCAAAAGTACACATATAGACTGAGTGGAGATTGAAGAAGGCACAGGCAAGAGAAGATGGAAGCTGCTGCCTTTGAAAAGTGCTACTTTCTGTTATCTGTGCTTTCCAATCTCCACTCCTTCACCCCAGCGAGAGCTATCTTTCTGCTCACTTTCTTTTCCTGTGTCTTCCTCAGACATGGATGGATTGGGCCATGGGGGAGCAGCCGTGATGTCAGGGATGCTCTCTCCTCTCAGCAAGCCAGGCCTGGAGGAATATAAAGAATTGCAGGCGAGCACCAGAGAAATGTGTGTTTGAAATGCCAACACACATTTCCAGCGCGCTCTCCTCTGTCCTGAAGTAGGATTGAGTGGGGGAAGGGGGAAGGGGGAACGGTAGGAGGGAAGGAGAAGCCTAGCTGGCTTTCCTTTAGCATGGGGTGGGGTGGGGGGAGATCAAATGCCCAGACCAAAAGAGCACTGAACAAGACAAGCTCCTAATAACCAGCCTGTTTGTGCAGGCAAGAGCTTTTCTGGCTCAACACCTCCACTTCGGCCTCCACATAGGGAGGGACCCTTCTCTCCTTGGAAGTGGCAGGAGAAATCTGGAGCTTAGCCTGGAGAGGAGTCTTCTTGTGTAGAGGCCAAAGGGGGATTGTTGCCTGGATACTAGGAGCCCATCTTCCTCAGCATTTCCAGCCTGCCCCTCCTTCCCTCCCCCAACTCCAGGCAGCCACACCTGGCAAAGGAGTGAGAGGTTTCCTCTGACTTGGGGGAGATATGAAATGACCTGAGACCAAATTGGGGGGTCTCTGCTTTCCTTCCATTTGAGAGGGAGCTGGTTCCACCACATCCAAATCTTCCCAGCCTCCAGGCCCCTCTTTCTTCCCAAAGAATGAGAGAGGCACCTCCTTTCCCTTTGCTACCCCACAATTATGATTAAGCATTTATGATTTTGTTATAATTAAATAAGTATATACAGGGGTGGGTTTCTATTGGTTCTATTCACCTCTGTAGAACCAGTAGCTCTGAAGAGCAGCAGACATTGAACCGGTTCTATGTCTGCTGATGTTTTTGCCCACCCCACTGCCCAGGCAATAAACCTGACCTTTATTTCCTGCTTTTTCAATTTCATCTGCCATGCGAGGCACAGCTGCAGTTTAAAAAGCAGGAAAAAAGTGCTTTTTGAAAGGCTGCTTCTCTGCACGCAGAATGCTGATGACGATTTACAGGCACACGCGCAGCATGCAGGGAAGAACATTGTAAATCAGCGAACCTCATAAATCACTGAACCAGTGATTATTCTGAATAATCAGAGAAGCCATAGCGATAGAAAAATGCCCACACAGCATGAATAAACGAGATGACACCTCCCACCTACCAGCCATTTGGAAACCCACCCTCATGAACAGACGAGTACCTAACATGAAGAATGACACCAGACCCACACCCACGAGGGCCACACAAGATGCTACCACCACACTTCCACATAGAAAGCAGACTCACATCCACACAGGAGATGAGACACGACCACGGACCAGAAGCCGCACCACAGCTGCATCACTATCCACTTCAAACCCCTCCGATCCATACATGAAGTGAACTGACCCCCACCATGAAGATGCAGCATGACCACGAACGCGAAGCCAAACAGCAGGATCACAGCTCACCAGCTCAAATCCCCCAGCAACTAAGACTAACCTGAGCACAACCAAGCCCCCACCTGAACAGAACACCCCCCCAGCCAATCAGAGCACAGCCAACCCCCCCAGCCAATCAGAGCACAGCCAGGCCCCCAACCAATGAGAACACCCATTCAGAACACAGCCAAGCCCCCACCCAATCAAGTCATACTCCAACTAGAAGTTAAAAGGAAGAAGCAGCTGCAAGCTCACATTACTCTGAGAAGCACAGAGACGAAGACACAAGTCTGAAGATGATGAATGAGACTTCATCGAAACGTTGCCTAGATACTTCCAATTTTACACGGGGGAAAACCCGAATAACCAAAGATCCACATACAAATACCCGCGAGAACCTCAGAAAACATGTGTGTGTGTGTGTGCGTGTGTTTTCTTAAGTTTTCGCGGGTACTTACATGTATGGTATTCAGCTTTGTTCGGGTATTTTCCCACGTCATTATAGTTGTGCTTTTAAAGTTGTAGCAACGTTTTGGCAGAATCTCATCTGCCATCATCAGGCTTCTGTATAGTGTTCATCTGTGAGTCAGACTTTCACAGCGGTTGAACACAATACAGAAGCCTCATGATGGCAGATGAGATTCTGCTGAAACATTGCTACAACTTTAAAAGCAACTTTATATATAAAATTTATATTTAATATAAAAATATATTAAATATATTATCTTTTTTTAAAAAATCGTATTAGTGGTCCTTGGGATTTAAAAGTATGAGTTTGGTGGTCCCTGAGGTCCAAAAGATTGGCGACCCCTGATCTAGTCCAACCCCCTGCCCAAGCAGACCCTACCATATTTAACAGATGGCAGTCTAATCTCTTCCTGAAAGCTTACAATAATGAATCTCCCACAACTTCTGAAGGCAAACTGTTCCATTGGTTGATTGCTCTCAATGTCAGAAAATTTCTCATTATTTCCAGGTTGAATCTCTCCTTATTCAGTTTCCATCCTTTATTCCTTGACTGGTGCTTTGGAAAATAGCTTGACCCCCTCCTCTCTGTGACAGCCCCTAAAATATTGGAACACTGCTAACATGTCTCCTCTAGTCCTTCTCTTCACTAGACTAGCCATGCCCAGTTCCTGCAACTGTTCATCATATGTTCTAAGCTCTAGTCCCCTAAACATCTTGGTTGCTCTTCCCTTGGTTACACCATATATCACTGTAATATGAAGTCTCTTCAAGTAATCTAGTCTCTCTTCATTCTTAGAAGGGAGAAAAGAGTTTTAAGACTTTTTGTGATCTTGAGTTATTTATAAATATAACAAAGGTGAGACAACAAATTAAAAATAATTAAAAAAAAAGAAATACAGGGAAAGCACTAGTCAACTATTTTGGAAATTTGCTATAAAGCTTACAATAGAAACATCTATGTGAAGTTCTTTGACCAATGAAGAGATTATTATTTGTATGCAGATAAGGAACTGCATATTGCACGTCAGAGAAATGTGTGATTTTCCACCACAACAGCTGTATTTCTGTACTGAACAATGAATATGCATTGTTAATCATGCTTAACTCTTATCATTCCTATAGAATATGAAAAACTGCTCCAAAAAGAAAAGAGCAACTCTGTCTATTTTGGCTTTGTTCTATTTTCTTTGGCCAACTGCAAGTTTTGGGGGGGCATGTTTCTATATCAGTTTATTTAATTTACATTACATGCCAGTGTACTTTAATGGCAAGAAATTTGACTTAGACTAGTAGGGAAAACCAGATTAAAGTCTCCACTAAATGATTTTTCAGTGATTTTCCAGTTCAATTTGCTATGAGGAAAAATATGAGGAATCGTATCAGTTGAACAAAGGTAGAGTATAAATATCATAATAAATAAATACATTTGATCCATACAATTTTTGTTATGAATTTTCATGTACCATTTTCTTTATATAGGTATGTTAATGTTAAAGGAGAGAATTTCAATGTGCAAACTGTTGGGTATGTAATATAATTCAATAAAGTATAAACTTGAAGTCAAGTGCAGGGTTCTGGCCCTGCACTTCTAATTGGCTGTTAAGCGGCCGTACCGGATTGGCCCATTCTGGGAAATCCGATTGGCCCTTAACAGAAATGTCTTATTGGTTCAAGAGCTAACGTTCCTAACTCGTTATTGGGTAATCGTTGCAAGGTTAGCCTATATAAGGCAGGTTCTACTACTGTTTAAACTGAGCAAGCATAATGTAAATAAAGAGCTGAAGTTCACCGTTCAGAAACTTGTCTCCATTCTTTCTCGGCCATGCTCAAAACTTGTCACTGGCGACGAGGATGGGATATGGAGACAACTGAACCAACGGAACCCAGAAGCAATACCGAGCACGTGACAGACGGCGCCAACAATGGAACCATGTCCGGCGGCCTCGTACCACCCGCTCCGTTCGATCCAACACAAGAGGACTGGGAGTCCTATATAGATCGCTTCCAAATGTTTCTTGAAACGAACAATTTGAAGGACGCCACACCAGGAAAGAAACGGGCGGTGTTCCTAATGCATTGCGGTCCAACTGTATTTAAGATGGCTAAAGCGCTAGCCAAACCCCAAGAAGTGAAGGCCATGGATTGGGACGACCTTGAACCTATCCTGCAAGCCCACTACACTCCTACCGTGCCTACACTCGTGAGACGCCACAAGTTTTATCAAAGAAATCAGTAAAAAGGAGAAAGCGTGGCCGACTTCATAGCAGACCTCTGCAACTTAGGAGGCCTCTGCGGCTTCACCGACCTCGAAGAGACATTAAGAGATTGCATAGTCCTTGGACTCGATGCTCCAGGCATCCAAAGCAAGCTGATGGCAAAAGACAACATCAGCCTTGCCGATGCCATTGCTGATGCTACTGCGGCAGAGGCAACCAAGAAGTTGGCTGCACAATTATGCCGAAACCGCGCTCCGGTACCACCACCGGCCAGCGAAATCTCACCTAGCGCAGAGGGACAGCTCGCGACGACACACCACGAGGACCTCTCTTCATCGTCAGAAAGCGTCGAAGAAGGGGTCCATTGACTGCGGTCCAATCGAGACCACTACCCGAAGCCTGTATGCCCTTGCGCTGGATGTGGAGCCAACCATGCCAGGTCTGAATGCAAGTTCCGCGACGCACTCTGCCATGAGTGTGGGAGACGAGGCCACATCGGACGGGTCTGCCACAGCTTGCCAGGACCCAGCCAGGCCTCAAAAGGCACCAACTATCGCCAATCGACAGGAAACCATCCTGTAAGGCGAACGCCAGCAACCCAATCCTACAGAAATCGGCCGTTGCAGAGAGAAGAGGCTCACCATACTATCACTATCGGTCACGCCTCAACCCTGGACACTAAGAAAATTCAGGTAACAGTAGCCATCGAAAATCAGCCTTGCCACATGGAGGTCAATTCAGGATCGTCTCTCTCGATGGTGTCGTGGAGAACACTCAAGCAACTCATCCCCACAATTCAACGCCAAAACCTCCGGTTCCAATGCCTCATCCTCAAGGACTACCAGGGGAATCGAATCCCCGTCATCGGGTCCTGCCAAGTCCAAGTCTCCTTCAAGAAACTCACGGCGTACTTACTGTTGACAGTCATCGATAGCGATAGGCCTAGCTTGCTGGGCCTCCAATGGTTCGCGCCACTCGGCATTGAAATGGCCGGCGTAAACTGAGTTGGCAGCTGTGACTGGGAGGAAGACCTTATCTCTGAGTTCAGGGACGTCTTCGCGGATAGTTTAGGCGAGTACAAGGGGACCCCGATCTCATTTAGCTTAGATCCCAACGTGACTCTCATTCGCTTGAAGCCCAGTCGAGTTCTGTTTGCCTTAAAGGCTAAAATAGATGAGCAACTCAATAAACTGATAGCTCAGGAGGTGTTAAAACCCATCGATCACTCCCCTTGGGAAACCCCTATTGTAACACCCATTAAGCCAGACGGGTCAATTCAAATTTGTGAGGACTACCGGGCCACCTTGAACCACGCCCTCCAGCAAAACGCGAATCCAGTTCCGGTGGTGCAGCACCTCCTCCATTCCCTGAGGGGCAGAAAAGTTTTCGCTAAATTGGATTTAGCTCAGGCATATCAACAATTGCCAGTAGATGAAAAAACGGCACAGGCCCAAACTATTTGACGCACCGGGGTGCCTTTAAATGTACCCGGTTGCAATTCGGAGTTAGTGTCGCCCCAGGGATATTTCAGAGCCTTATGGAGAGGGAATTAAGGGCGTGGTCCCTTATTTTGATGATGTGTTAATCACAGCCCCAACAAAAAAAATCTTACAGGACCGATTAAAATTAGTCCTAAGAAAATTCCAAGAAGCCGGTCTAAAGGTTAAGAAAAATAAATGTAAATTATGCACGGACAGTGTTGAATTTTTAGGGTACCTGATTGATAGCCAGGGCATTCACCCGACCGAAGGTAAATTAAAAGCGATCAAAAACGCTCCCAGGCCATGAAACAAGGCCGATTTCCAGGCATTCCTAGGTCTCATCAACTTTTATAATGTGTTTTTACCGCACAAAGCAACTGTCACTGAGCAGTTACACCGATTATTAGATAAAAGGGCAATTTGGTTATGGGGTTACCGTGAAGAACAAGCGTTTATAAATGTTAAAAAACTGCTTATTTCTGACTCTGTACTCATGCAATATAATGAGACTTTGCCGTCAGTTATAACCTGTGATGCATCGCTTTTTGCGGTAGGCGCCATTTTGAGCCACGTACTGACTAATGGGAATGAAGCCCCTGTTGCATATTTCTCTAAGACTCTTTCCAAGACTGAGCGAAACTATGGACAAATTGATAAAGAGGCCCTTGCAATCGTCTCAGCTGTGAAAAGATTTCACGAATACGTGTATGGCAGGCCTTTTACTATTGTAACTGACCACAAACCGCTGCTAGGGATAATAGCCGGAGATAAGCCGACTCCCTACATATTATCCCCTAGAATGACCCAATGGTCAGAATTCTTAGCTGCTTATAATTATCGGCTGCAATACCGCCTGGGGAAAGCCATTCCCCATGCTGACGCATTGAGCCGAGCACCACTTCCAGAAACTCTCGACGATCAGGCACCAACGTTGCAAATCGAGGCGCTCAACTCGCCACCACTGACTGCTTGAGACATTGCGAGAGAAACCAAACGCGACCACACCCTAGCACGCGTCCTGGGCTGGCTAGAATGCGGATGGCCATTGGACCAATTGCCTGAGGACTTCACACTATTCAAGTCTCGGCAGACCGAGCTCTTCTCCCAAAAAGGCTGTGTCATCTGGGGCGATAGAGTCGTTATCCCAGAACGACTCCAAAAGACACTGTTAAGAACCTTGCATGATGGCCACCCCAGCATCGTGCGAATGAAAGCCCTTGCACGCAGCCACACATGGTGGCCGGGCATTGACAAGCAAATCGAACATTGGGTTAAAGCTTGTCCCAAATGCCAAGAAGTCAGCAACGCCCCTCCAAAAGCCATGCCTACCGAATGGGGGACACCACGTGGACCCTGGTCCCGAATTCACTTGGACTTCGCAGAGCCAACCAAAGGCCATACCTTCCTGCTTACCATTGATGCCTACTCGAATTGGCTCGAGATTCATCGCATGACTACTACAACCTCCGAGGCAGTCATCAAGATTTTAAACAGACTCTTTGCAACCCACGGTTTACCAGACGTCCTGGTATCCGATGACGGCCCACAATTTACGGCACTCGCATTCGAGCAGTACCTCGCTGACCGCGGCATCCGCCATGCGCTCACCTCACCGGCACATCCTGCAACTAATGGCCGAGTAGAACACATGGTCCAATTTGTAAAGAAAACCTTGCAAAAGGTAAACTATGATAACATTGACAACAAAGTCAATCAAATCCTCTTCTTGCAACACATCACCCCACATAGCGTCACCAACAAGATGCCCGCTGAACTATTACTGGGACGAAAGCTCTGCTCCCACCTCGACCAGTTTCACCCTGCTTATGAACCAGAAAAACCATTAGGATCCAGCGGCCGATGTCGCACCTTCCAGGTAGGAGACCTGGTGTATGCAAAAAACTTATCGGGCGACCCGTTGTGGGTGGAAGCAACGGTAATACATGTAACCGGCCCCAGATCCTACTTTGTGCAATGCCGTGACAATAAACTCTGGAAACGGCATATCGACTAGTTACGGTCGCACCTTGCAGTTGCCACTCCACAACTCCCCTATAACCAAACTGAGGGCGGGGAGGTACAGAAGAAGATGAAGCCCTAGGAAACCCATTCGAAGGGAACGACGACCTAACAGAAGCCCAGGCTGCGGAGCCGGAGGGAAAAATGTTTGTACCTCAAGAGAGTGCAGAAAATGAGGGCAACATCGCAGAAGCAAACTCTGAACCGGAGGCAGCCCCGCTACCAAACAGCAATCTGCCCCAGCAGGACTGCAACCAACCAATACAGCGAAAGTTAACAAGACTTAAAAAACAACCGTCCTATTTAAAGGACTACATAACTGCACCCTGAACTAAGAAGCCAGGGGGAAGGGGTGTTGTGTATGTAATATAATTCAATAAAGTATAAGCTTGAAGTCAAGTGCAGGGTTCTGGCCCTGCACTTCTAATTGGCTGTTAAGCAGCCATACCGGATTGGCCCATTCTGGGAAATCCGATTGGCCCTTAACAGAAATGTCTTATTGGTTCAAGAGCTAACGTTCCTAGCTCGTTATTGGGTAATCGTTGCAAGGTTAGCCTATATAAGGCAGGTTCTACTACTGTTTAAACTGAGCAAGTATAATGTAAATAAAGAGCTGAAGTTCACCGTTCAGAAACTTGTCTCCATTCTTTCTCGCCCATGCTCAAAACTTGACACAAACATTGAAAGCAAGGGGAAAAAATGGACACTGGTGAGGAAGGGGGGAAATCTCTAAAAGGAAAAAGCATGGACTGGTAAATGCACCCACAAAGGAATCCGAAACTGGGACTTGTCTTCCCTTTATTGATGGGAAGGGCAGAAATCAATCAGGTTCTGTTCTGTGGTCCAGAGAGAGCATAAATCTACCCCAAGCTCATTGCAAATCAGATGCAATTTGGTTGGAATTTAAGTCAGCTTCAGGAACAACAAGGAGCAGCATAGGAAACCAATCTTCAGTACACTACCTTGTGCTAGGTTTTGGTGTGTGTATGTGTGTGTGTTTGGGGGGTCAGGATTTATTTTCTATTTTGAAATGCAATCTTAATACATATTTGGATATGCTTATAAAACTAATACAAATGAGTGTGTTTGGCAATAATCTTAAACTTTTCTCATCAGAGCAAGTTTAAGACTTGTGGACTTCAATTCCCATAATTCTTGAGCTAACATGACTGGAGGGGGAATTCTGGGAGTTGAAGTCCACAAATCTTAAAGCTGTCAAGTTTGAAGACCCCTGATAGCAGCTAGTTATAGTAGCACATAATGTGGGTTAATCATCCTTTGCACCAGATAGTGTTAGCAGTTTGATTTGGCTTTATTTGCATGATTTCCTATTAAAAGAGGTGTTACTGTGGAGTTGGCTTGATTCTCTTTTTTAACCATCTCAAATATTTCTTTTCCAAATGATTGGGAGCTGTTGTTGATTCACAAATAATCCCATACCTTTTATTAATTGTGCTTGAGTTAGGCTTAATCTTATGGCTAGTATGCCTTCTCTCTCCCTTCCACCCCCATCATATTCAAATGGATAAAGACAGAAAGAAAATGTTTTTGAAGAAATTTCCCAAAGTTGGTGAAAAATGGGTGGAGGGATGAAACTTGGAACTTTGAGGATTCTGGTGCCCTCTAGTGTATTAGTGATCTTATGTTATTTTCCAAATCAGTTCTTTAGGCATATGTTATAAAGCTCCATATTTGTTCTTTATTTGGGTCCTTGCTGATCATTATGTAACTGACATAAGTCTACAAGTTTATTACAACTTCCTAAGCTCAGGGAATCTATCATTCTAGCCAGGTATTGCTATGTTGAGATAATTATTCTGCTAATGTTATTAATGGGGGGGGGGGGCATTTTCCCTTGAGAACTATCACCCTGCTGTTATAAATCACATAAAGCTTGATGGAGATGACAGATTCAATTTGGTAGAAGAGGAGAGTAAGGAACAAGACCTGGGTTTAATGGAATATACAGTATGCAGCCATTCAATGGATGTTTCTCATCAAAATATTTGATTATTTAGTCTAGGATGCTGGATTTTTCAAAATGCATTTTGGACTCCTTACTAAAGGAAAGCTACTCTAGGGTTGATTAACCAGTGGATTTAACTTTGATTTGAAGTCCCAAAGTCCTTCTTCCAAACAGCTCCACAGTTACAATTTTAGCATATCTGGAAACCATATTGGATTTTATCTAATCATATTCAAAGCTATTTTAAAATGAGTAAAAATAAATTTACCAAGTCATTTGGGGAGGATGTGAGATGCAGGCTGGCGGGGAGCCAATGGTGATGGCTCTGCCCTGGCTGGCTCACCTTTCCCTCTGCCACCAGCTGTGGGAGGAAGGTAAGTTTTGCAGCCTAGCCCAGAGCTGCCAGCAGGGTGGGTGCTTGAAGTTCCCAACCATTTCCTTTTCCCAAAAGAGGGAGGGGAGGAAGTCCCATGTGCAGCCCTTTTGTTTAACCTGGAACCTTGCCTGCTATTTTTTCTGGGCAACATGGGACCGAGTATGAATGAACAATTGCACCTGGGTTCCTGGGACTCTGGGAGACTGGTCAGAAAGTAACATAACAAATGACGTTGGAAGTGTGTGTGTGTGTGTGAGAGGGAGAGAGGGAGAGAGAGAGAGAGAGTTTCAGGTGGGTCTCCTAGCTTTAGAAGGAGAGAGGGAAGGAGGAAGGGAAGGGATAGAGAGAGGGGAGAAAGAGAGAGAGGAAGAGAGAGGGGGGAAATGAGAGAGAAAGAGAGAGGGAAAAAGAGGGAAAGAGAGAGAGAAAAAGAGAGGGAAAGAGAGTGGGAAAGAGAGGGAAAGAGAGAAAAAGAGAGAGGAGGGGAAAAGAGAGAGGGGGAGAGAGGGGGAGAGAAAGAGGGAGAGGGGGAGAGAGAGAAAGAGAGGGGGGAGGGAGGAGAAAGTGAATGAGAGATATGAATGGATAGATAGATACATGGAAGGAGGGAGGGAGGGAGAAAAAAAGGAGAGGAAGGAAGAACACAAACCCTGGTTTCAGAAGACTCTTTGAAGTAGCACAGCAATCTAGGGCTGGCCCAACCCCCTACTCCAGCAGGAGATCATTACAGAATCATAGAATAACAGGGTTAGAAGGGAGTGTGTGTGTGTGTGCACGCACACACACACACACACATGGATGTCAAAACTCCAAAAACAGGTCAAGTAGCTCTGGGGAGGTCAGACATAAATTAGAACACTTGCAACCACCCATTAAGTGAGGACCACTTGTATTTGGATTGCCAGTCACATGGCCACCTGGCTACACCCACTCAATCACGTGCCCACCAAGCCATGCCCACCCAGTCACATGACCACCAAGCCACACCCACAAATTAAGCCACGCCCACAGAACCAGTTGTTAAAAAATTTAAATCCTACCCCTGGTCTTGTGAGATTTTGGTGATCTCACATAAGACTCATAAGATTCATAAGATTTCAGCACTCTTAGGATTACGCTGACATCTAACATGAATTGTCACAAGAATGTAAGGTCTTGAAAGATCTCAGAGTAAGATTGCAACATTTTGTACTATTTGGCATAAATGTGGGACAATTTTACCTGGAGACAGGAATGGAAAGATTGCTATCTTCTGTTTTCTAAGGAAGTGCATGCAAAGCTACTGAAAGTACTTGATGTATTAGAGCAGGAAGTATGGTAATAAGATGGGAAAACAAATTGACATTTAGACCTATATTCTTAACAAAAACAATGAACACTTAATTTCCTTTGATCTTAATATTCTAATGCTGATTACAAATGCCTTTTCCCCTCCAAAAGGTAACCATATAGTTTAAAGTTTTCAGGCTGAAATGACCTTAGCAAGAAAGAAATCAATCTATTAACTAATTGTTCTGAATATAATTGCAACCTTGTTCAGTAAACTATGATAGCAAATTAGTTGGCTGTACATGGTTGCAATTATATTCAGAACAATTTATTCAACTTATTTATAGTTAAGACCTTAAAGATATTTTGAAAGGTGTAGAACATGAAAATAGTTATTTTATTAAATTCTTTTTCCAATATAATATATTCAAGGGCTTAAAAGATACAGAGGTGTTGGGAACCAGGAGATGGCCGACAAATAAAAGCCCAGAAGTGAACAAGAATCTCCCAAGTTTCCAAATGCTTTGCTTTCCAACTAAAAAGGAGGAGGAAGGGGAGGAAGGGGAGGAGGAGGAGGCTGTACCCTAGCTATTTTGAATGGGAAAAGTATTTACACATTCATTATATGATGAACATTAGCTCTATGAGAATCAGGTCTACTTTAATTTGTGTAATTTATTCAACTCAGTTTGTTGAATCTATCTGATTCATATTGCAGTTTAGTTTAGAAAATCAAGCCAATCCAATTCAGTTCAAATCAGTTTCAGTCTAATTATCTGAACTGGGTTAATTCACTTGATTAAAATTAATTCAGCTGCAAAAAAATGAGAAAAAGCAAAAATGTATCACTAAGGAATATGATCAATAGTAGCTAAAAATTTGAATTTTATTTATATTTTGTTGCCTGCTGCCTTACAGAATTTCCCTAATTCAGATCATGGCATGTTACTACAGCCACATATTGCCTTCATGAATTATACATCTTCTCGTTATTTCCAACAGGAAAACAAAAAAATAAGATGTATAAGCTTGCTGGTCCATAAATTACTGAAGAACCCTTCATCATATAGAGCCTGAAGAAGGTTCTATCTAGAAATCAGAAATAGAAACAAAATTAAATGCAATTCAAAGCATTTCTACCTAGTTTCTGCCTGAATACCTCAAATGAAAATCACTACTGCCTTTCTGGCATCATTGCTGGAATATTTTTCTAGCATGCAATTGGAATTAGTGTTCTTGTAACTTCAATCCATTATTGTATCCTGAATTCCAGGACAATAGAAAACAGTTATAAACAATCTTCTGTTTCAGATATTTGAATTGTGTTATCATCCCTGTCCTAGATCTTTTTTTCCCCTCAACATTACTTTAGTCTCTTCTTATGTTACATTTAGCTTGTTTTTCTAACCTATGAAAATTATCTTGAATGTCATTGCTATCTCCCAGATTATTATCTATCCCATATAATTTTGTGTCACTTCCAAGTATAATAAGCATTTCTTTCATTTCTTATTCTAAGTCATTAATACAAATATTGAAATGTAGAGGATTCAAGGCCAAACATGATGGCACCTCAATAGCTCTAGCCCAGCGGTCGCCAACTGGTGGGCCGGGAGAAAATTTTGGTGGGCCACAGAGAAATCTCACCCCCAGAGCACCCCCACAAAGCAATTAATCCAAGCTGCACAGAAACACAAGGCTCCGCCACCCACATGGCCCAAGGGAACCCACCCTGCCCACTCACTCCTTACGCGGTAAACTTATCTGCTAAATTGCTATTTTCCCTTTTTCTGACCATCATCTGTTCTGCTGTGCTGGGAGATTTAGATTAGCTAGGAAGCAGGAAATGGTTGGATTTCTTGCTTTCTAGCTAGTCTTTAGATCTTCAGCTCAGCACAGCTGAACCTCCCCTAGGACTGAAGTTTTGCTTGCAAGCAAATTCAGTGCAGACTCACGGCAAGCAAATTTGAGAGACTAAGCTAGCCGATGGCAGATAGATAGATCACTGAATGATTCTGTGAGCAATTCAATCTGCCTGCTTTGCCTGATTTTGGGTAAAAGTTGCTCTTTTTTATAAAAAAAAATTCAATATTTACATGCATGGTGTGTTGTGAGTTAATTTTGTGACTTTGCTTGCAAGCAAATTTTATGTGACAGACTGAGCTAGCCAATGGCAGATAGATAGATCTCTGAATGAATCTGTGATTCTGTGAGCAACTCAATCTGCCTGCTTTGCCTGATTTTGAGTAAAAGTTGCTCTTTTTTAATAAAAAAAATCAATATTTATATCAATATTTATAATATTTACATACAAGCTATGTCCAGCCAGTCACATGACCACCAAGCCACACCCACAAATTAGGCCATGCCCACAGAACCGGTTAGTGGTCCCTGGGATCTAAAATTATGAGTTTGGTGGTCCCTGAGGTCCAAAAGTTTGGCAACCCCTGCTCTAGCCAGTTTTTAAGGAATCTTTGGTTAACATTGTTTGAGTAGCTTTGTGTTTATTGGTTATGCAATTTTGCCCACATTAAACTAGTTTCCTATCCAGAATGGTATGAATTAGTTCAGCAATAATTTAAGGTCCATTTATTTTAGTGGATCTAGTAATTCTGGTTTATCTCATGTAAACTAATGGGACTTATTCTTTTCCAATGTTTTCATTGATATTGATCAGAACTTGGATGAAACATGGACAAACCTCTAAATTGTACACGCAGGGATTGCTTCTATTAATCTCTAGAGCTCTAAAATCTGTCCAGACATATTATAACCCTTTGTCAATCATTTGTGTTCATCACTATTGATATATATTGGGTGATTGTGAACTGTTCTGATACTCTATTAATGGAGAAGACCAGATTCTGAACAGGTGGCTCTAAGTTTAACACAAATCTTTTCCAGTTAAACAGTTGCAAAGTACCAAAATTAAATTGAAATTACACCCTCAAGAAAAATGCCTTGACACTATAATGACATCACATTCACAATTATAACTTTCATTATGAAACCCTGTTATGTGGATTCTGTTAAAACTTCCATTAATAACCTCAACAACTCACATAAATACTTGTTTATTGGAACACAAATACATTAACAATCTACTTAGTACAGTATTTGTAACATGATGAATAATGTGACCTTTTTTAAGTCAGTTTGTTCTACAAAATTGGATTCTATATTCAACATATTGGCATGATGACAGCATCTGCACAAAACAATTGGCACATTATAGAAATATATTTCTCACATTTTTGTGACATTCATTGCAGCATATTCAGCTGTGTGCCAGACCAATAGTAAAGGCACTAACTTTGTTGTTTTTCAGATGCTAGTTTTGTCTGAGTCTTCAGGACCACATGGATCATAGAATGCCAGTGCCCCCCCCCCAACCTCCACTGTCTCCTGGAGTTTGCACAAATTCAAGTTCATTGTATCAATGACACTAACTAACCATCTCTTCCTCTTCCATCTCCTCCTATTGCCTTCAAACTTTCCTAACATTATGGTCTTTTCCAATGTGTTTTCTTTTCTCATTTGATGGTTAAAGTATTTGAGCTTCAGCTTCAGTATTTGTCCTTCCAAAGAACAGCCAAGGTTGATTACTTGTAGGATTGAATGATTTGATCTCCTTGCAGTCCAAGAGACTCTCAAGAGTCTCACAATTCAAAAGCAATTCACTCCCACAATTCAAAAGCAACAATTCTTTGACACCCAGTCTTCCTTATGGTCCAACTCTCATAGCCATTCATTACTATTAGGAAAACTATAGGCTTGACTTTACATACCATTGTCAGCAAGTGGATGTCCCTGTTTTTTAATATGCTGTGTAAGCTGCCAAGGAGCTATAGCAATTGAACTTATACTGCCCCATAATACTTTATGGCACTCACAGAGCAGCTAACAATGTTAGCATGTTGCCCACAACAATCTGGATCCTCATTTTATTGATCACAGAAGGATAAAAGGCTGAGTCAACAATGAGCCACGTCAGGATTCAACTTTAGGCCACAGGCAGAGTTTGTCTGCAGTACTGCATTCTAACCACTTAGTCATCAGGGCTCTTTTTACAAGTGTCTTTTAATTTCTTGGCTGCGGACATTGATCTTAGAGCCCAATAAAATAAAATCTGTCTCTGCTTCCATTTTTCTCCCTTCTGTTTGCCAGGAAGTGATGGGACCAGATGCCATGATAGACTTTCAAGCTGACTTTTGCACTCTCCTCTTCACCCTGTTAGGAATATAAGTCACCTAACAGGTATTTGGGTTAGAAATATATAAACCAGGATAAACATTTTCAAACTGTATCTTTAAGAAAATGCAAAACTGTAATTAGGTGTGGTTTCTCAAATAGCCATAAGATGGAGCCAGAAACCTGGTTTGTCTTAGTCTCAGAAGAGAGTGTGTCTCAGTCTCTGTTTCCTTCTGTTGGAAAGTATTGCCATTCCTCCATTTTTCCCAATTGACTGATATTTCTGGATTTTAATTCAGCAGAGTTTAAATAAATAGCTGTCATGAAGAATTTAATTCCTTAGCTCTTCATTTCCAACATGACCCTGTGCTTGTATTGAGAGATAAAATCTTCCTGGCATCAGGAGATGACTTAAACTGAATTGGGACATATTTTTTTGGGAAGAACATTTTGCTTCTTCAGCTTTTTGGATGAGAAGACATAACATCTTCAAAGAAAAAACAGAAAGTCCAGTTGCCTCCTGACAAAAACCACCCCTAGGACAATCCTTCCTCCCCTGCATTTCTAATTTCTATAAATTTATTTCACAAACATTTACACAATTGCCAATTGGCTGATAATCATCACATTTACCTGACCCCTAGGCAAAGTTGGATCAATCATTCTTCCTTCTGAGATTTGTCAGAAAATTGGAAATGGGAATCATACAGACTTCTTGAGCTCTTTGAAGAAGAGAAGATAGAGTTGAATCTTATCATTTGAGTGCTCAGTGACTTTTCCTCAAAATATGAATGTAAAAGGTCACAACTTAGATTGGTTTCTGTAACTGCCATGTTGGTATCTTCAGTAATAAGAAATAGAACTGTTATCACCAAATACAGTAATCCAGATGTTCAGGCAAGGGGAGAAATCTATCACACTTTGTTGAAAAAAGGATCTGTAGCTTAATTGAAATTCTATCTTGCAAATGACATTTCTCATATATGACTTTTAAAGCTCAACTTGTCAAGAAATGAGAAATCATAGCAGAAAGACTGTATCCTAATTATTCGATAATTAGGGCTCCCTTGAATAGTCTGCAGAGGATGAAGAATCTTCCTAACTTTGTAGGCCAATAAGTAACATTTCTTGATTGCCTGGGGCAGTGTTTTTCAACCTCAGGAACTTGAAGATACATAAAGTTCAATTGCCATAATTTCCCAGCTAGCATAGCTGACTGAGGAATTCTGGGAGTTGAAGGCCATACATGTTCAAGTTATTAAGGCTGAGAAACACTAGTCTGGGGTTTTATCTCACTCACAGCATAGAACAAGATAACTGCAGTTTCATTTTCTTAACCTTAAAAGAAGGATCAGTAAGAACTGCTCTGAATTATTCCAAGTTTGCTTAGTCTGTCTTGTGTCAACATTGACCTCCTTCTTTAAACAGTTATAATAATGAATATCATTAAAACAGGCTGAATTCAATTTATAATATAATCCTTGTCCAGTTGGAGATAGCAGATGTAATTAAAGTCAAATTACTGTGGTCCAGTAATAATTATCATGTATTATTATGTACATCTCACATTGACCAAAAGTGTTCTCTGAAGACCTAATACACCTAATGACAAAATTATATCATTCTCCATAAGATCATGTTATTTCTTTCTATGAACTCTAGAGCTTCACTTCAAAACCCACTAGAATTAAAACTGGAGAATCAACTGTTTTAATCCCACTTCTAGTTTATTTTCAAGTCATCAAGGATTCTTCAAATTGTTTAACTTTCCCATTCTCCTATTATCCAATCATCAGTTTACAACAGCAATCTGTCTGATATCATAAGTTTTAAATATGCTAAAGTAATAGCACCAATTGAAAAAGATACCGCAATTGAACTTTTGCATTGAAGAATGTACTCCAGTTTTAGTGTTCCATTTTAATTTTACATTAAAGTAAACATAGGCTATCAATGTCATGCCAGACCGTTTTTGTGATTCTCAGAGGCCATAATAGAAAAATGGCAATTTGAATTGATGATTTTTACCTCCCCCTCATTAATAAACTAAGGCTGTGCTGTGGAAAAAATTCATCCCTGCCCAATTGGGGGATATACCTCTGTCAAATATCCAAGCCTCTTGGGGGGCTTAAAATGGTAAATGCAGAAAATACCCTCCCTAGTCAAAAATGTTGTTCATTGAAGCTCTCTATTCAAAAGCATCCCTTGACTGCATATGACTCCTGTTCTTTGGAGAGAATATCTATGTAAAGCTGTGACATTTTTTATGATATGCAATAATAACGCTTAAAAGAAAATGCAGAAAAATGCAGAAAAAAACTTTCCTGGATTCTTGTATTATTAGAAGCTGATTTTGTTCTAGAGCTACCACAAAACAGCACACAAGAACAGGCAAGGACAGACAAAGGTGCTTTTACCTTCCCCAGTATTTCAGCAATTTGAAAATGAACGCACACTATCTTTTCAAATAATATTGATTTTTTTTCAAAAGATGGGATGATAGAAAGCTGGAAAATTGAAGCATATATCATGAAGCTTTGTCAATCACACTTTACCAGTAATATTGGAAGGCAATATTGTTATTTCAATCAGTCTAGGACAGGCTGGTAGACAGAACTCATTACTGTGCAAATAAGTCTGCCAGCTGATTTGTTTCTTCCCATGCTTGGAGAACTGAGATGGTTAAGTGGATCAAAGAAGATAATGGTCTGTCTGGAAATAGGAAGGAAGGAAGGAAGGAAGGAAGGAAGGAAGGAAGGAAGGAAGGAAGGAAGGAAGGAAGGAAGGAAGGAAGGAAGGAAGGAAGGAAGGAAATTGCATCTTTAGAATAAGATGGTGAATAAAAAGGATCAATCACCTTTCTTCAATCTTTTATGTAAAACACAAGGAAAATTGTCACTGTCCTGGCAAATGCCTCAGATCTGATAAGTGAAAGACCTGCTGTTATAAGAATTTCACTGCTGAGACTGCAGTGCAGTAATGTATAACTCTGGGATTGGGAAGGAGGAACAACAAAATATACCACACCACTATTAAAAGGCATTAGTCATCTATCTTGTTTGTAAATGCATTTGGTAAACAGTTTGCAACTATTATTCATACTGCCATTAGAAATAAATTACATATTATTAGGATGAGTATTAATATATCATTAAAAAAAGGTGGGGATGGCATGTTATAGTTATTTAGTTATCCAGTTTATCCATTGCTATGTATTTATGACTGCAGTGCTCCTCGACAAGATTTCCATCACATTGTGCCCGATGTTGATCAAGAGTTTACACCGACCCAATGTCTGATTTTTTTCAACATAGACCACCCTGTCCTTGAATGTCTGGGTGGGCTGGACATTAACATTTGAACCACTGTAAGTTCATATGTTTGCCATATGCTAAACAAATAAATAAAGTTATTTGGTATTAATTTATTGTGATATTGGATGAAATCACATCTGATACCTGTACAGTTAGCACAGACCCCCCCTCCCAAAGTCTGTGTGCTTTCTCCATTTCTCCCTATATACCAATGGCTCCATCTCAAACAATCCATCTGCTAAAATACTGAAGTTTGCAGATGATACAGCAGTGATTGGTCTCATTTGAGACAACAACAAATCCACATACAGACAGGAGAACTTGCCTTGTGGTGGAACCAGAACAATCTTGAACTGAATACACTCAAAACCATAGAAATAGTGGAAGACTTTAGGAGAACTCCTCCCATACTACCACCTCATACAATACTAGAGAACACAATATCAACAGTAGAGACCTTCAAATTTCTGGGTTCTATCATATCTCAAGACCTAAAATGGATACCTAACATCAAAAACGTCATTCAAAAAGCATAACAAAGAATGTTCTTTCTGTGCCAACTCAGGAAGCTCAAACTGCCCAAGGAGCTGCTGATACAGTTCTACAGAGGAATTATTGAGTCTGTCATCTGCACCTTTATAACTGTCTGGTTTGGTTCTGCAACCCAACAGGACAGACAAAGACTTCAGAGAGTAATTAGGACTGCAGAAAAACAATTTCTACCAACCTGCTTTCCATCGAGGACCTGTATACTGCATGAGTCAAAAAGAGGGCTGTGAAAATATTTACAGACCCTCACATCCCGGAGTGTTTCAATTCCTACCCTCAAAATGACGCTATAGAACACTGCACACCAGAACAACTAGACACAAGGACAGTTTTTTCCAAAACACCATCACTCTACTAAACAAATAATCTCCTCAACAGTGTCAAACTATTTACTAAGTCTGCATTACTATTACTATTACTATTACTATTAATCTTTCCATTCTTCCTTTCACCCATCTCCTTCCACTTATGACTGTATGACTGTAACTTTGTTGCTGGTATCCTTATGATTTTTTAAAAAATTGACTGTTTCCTAGTATGATTTGGTTGCTTATTATACATTATGACCGGGGGTGGGTTTCAAAAACTTTAGCAAAGGGTTCTCTGCCCAGTTGCTGGGTGAGTGTGGCCATGGTAGGCATGGCCTAGTCGGCCTCCTGCACCATGACGGGTGTGGGGGTGGTGGTTTTGCCTTCCTGGGCTTTGGAGGCTTTCCTTGAGCCTCCGGGAAGGCAAAAACAACCACTCCAGGCTCCGGAGGCTCTCTGGAAGCCAGAAACCATTTCCAGCCTTCTCAAACTTCCGGAAAGCCCGTTTTTCATGCTCCTGAGCCTCTGTGCATGCCCTGTACTTATTTGCATCCAAAACAGACCGTGTAGGGACTCCAGGGAGGGGAGGGATGGACATGGCCAACCAGGAGTGGGATTTGGGTGTTCTCTGAATTGCACAGAATCTTAGCTAGGAGCTTTCCTGAACCCCTGCGAATCCCCAGCAGCCCCACCCCTGCCTATGACTATTATTAAGTATTGAACCTTATGATTCTTGACAAATGTATCTTTTCTTTTATGTACACTGGGAGCATATGCACCAAGACAAATTCCTTGTGTGTCCAATCACACTTGGCCAATAAAGAATTCTGTTCTATTCTATTCTAAAATGTGTGTGTATGTGTGAGTCCAGAGTCTTACTTGCTATTATTCTGTTAAAGTAGTATACCGTAATAATAGGGATGCAGGAAGAACATTAATTAATTAGAAGTGTGTATGTATATGTGCCAAAAATATTGCAGTTAAGTAGCTGTCACAATTTAGCCATTACCACTTCCAAAATAAACTGGTCATTGATGTTCACTTCCTTAAAGAATAAGCATATCAGAACTTAATATTCACTGGCATATGTAACTCCAAAATGGGTCTCAGTGAAATAAGTAAATAAACATAAAATCACATTTTTAAGCATAGACAAAACACATTTTGTAGCATATTTTAGTTTGTCTGTATATTAATGTGGGAATCCGAGAAGAGCTATATGGGGGAAAATTGAGAGTAGCACACACTATAACTCATTGAATTGTCTGCGCTAGTCGTAACAAAAAGTTCTAACATTTGCAGGCTCAGAACTAAAGGGTTCCACAGTTAAAGATAATGCTATTACAGGGAATAAAAGGGGTCGTACCATACTTTGATGACGTTTTAATTGCTGCCCCGAACAGAGAAATGCTAAAGAAGCGTCTTAGACTGGTTTTCCAGAAATTTAAAGACTCTGGCCTTAAAGTTAAAAAAAATAAATGTCAACTGTGAACAGATAAAGTAGAGTTCCTGGGATACCTAATCAATAAACAAGGCATTCACCCCACCAATAGCAAGTTAAGAGCAATCAAGAACGCCCCAAGACCCAGAAATAAGACTGATCTCCAAGCTTTCCTGGGGCTTATTAATTTTTACAACATCGTCCTGCCCCACAAAGTGATCATAGCTGAGCCCCTACATCGGCTTCTTGATAAAAAAGTAACCTGGGTTTGGGGGCACCAAGAGGAGCACGCGTTTCGACAAGTGAAAAACCTATAAACTTCAGATGCTGTTTTGATGCAGTATAATGAGACTTTGCCTTTGACAATCACATGTGACGCGTCGCTGTTTGGAGTGGGAGCCATTTTGAGCCATGTGTTACCAAACGGTAGTGAAGCCCCTATTGCCTATTTTTCAAGGACTTTATCAAAGGCTGAACGTAACTATAGTCAAATCAATAAAGAGGCTCTTGCTGTTGTATCTGCTGTAAAATGGTTTCATGAATATGTATATGGACGAGTTTTTACTATTGTTACCAACCACAAACCTTTGCTGAGGATTATAGCGGGAGACAAGCCAACCCCCTATATATTATCACCTAGAATGACTCACTGGTCAGAGTTTTTGGCAGCGTACAATTATAAACTGCAAGAATAATAACAATGCTGAATTCCTGTGGAAGATAGAAAGGTCTGCATCTAACAGACAGATATTCCAAAGAGCAGTGACGTGTTATAACCTCTGAGTTCGTACACCAAGTCTCTTTAACAAACATACACACTCCACCTCCTCTACACTTCCCCACATTTCTGTCTCTGTCCAGCCGATGTAATAAAAAACCATCCATCTCAATAACAATGTCCGGAATGGTGGGTTTCAACCAGGTTTCAGTGATTAACAACACACAACAGCGTTTCATGAACTTACTTGAAGAGACCTGCAACCTTAAATCATCCATCTTATTTGCCATGGATCTAGCATTAGTCAGAAAGAGACTTGGGAGCGGTAGCCGCTTCGTTTGTTTTTGCAGCCTGTATAAAACACCAGCCCTGCAGCCACAAACCATTGCTGGGGATTATAGCGGGAGACAAGCCAACTCCCTATATATTATCACCTAAAATGACTCACTGGTCAGAGTTTTTGGCTGCGTACAATTATAGGCTGCAACACCGCCCGGGGAAAGCCATTCCCCACACTGATGCATTGAGCCATGCACCACTTCCAGAAACCGTCGACGACCCAACTCCAACCCTTACAACGCTCCAGATTTGAACGCTACATTCACCGCCACTAACAGCTAGAAATATTGCGATCGAAACAAAATGCGATCCTATCTTAACGCGAGTTCTTAGCTGGGTCGAACGAGGATGGCCAGTTGATCAAACCCCTGACGACTTCATCCCCTTCAAGAACCAGCAAACAGAACTTTTTTCGCAAAAAGGCTGCATCCTATGGGGGGATAGAGTCATCGTCCCAGAGCGGTTACAACGAGTGGTATTAAAGACACTGCATGAGGGTCACCCCGGCATCGTGCGTATGAAAGCGTTCGCACGAAGCTATGCGTGGTGGCCGGGCATCGACAAACAGATCGAAGCCTGGGTAAAGACTTGTTATAAGTGCCAGGAAGTTAGCAATGCCCCACCGAAAGCAACTCTGACAGAATGGGAAACACCTCGGGGACCGTGGTCCCACATCCATATTGACTTTGCGGGATTTACTAAGGGACATACATTCCTATTAACAGTGGATGCCTATTCAAACTGGCTTGAGATCCACGAAATGAAGAGTACCACAACCAAGTCCATCATCCGGAAGTTGAATAGATTATTCACAATGCATGGACTGCCAGACGTTCTGGTATCCGACAATGGACCCCAGTTTATCACGCTCCCTTTTGAACAATACTTAGCGGACTGTGGTATTCGCCATGCGCTAACTTTGCCAGCATACCCTGCGGCTAATGGAAGAGCCGAGCGCATGGTACTGTTTGTTAAAAAAACCCTCCACAAAATGGACTATGGGGACACTGAAGATAAGATAAACAGAATACTCCTTCTCCAACACATCACTCTGCACAGCGTCACCAAAAAGACTCCAGCTGAACTATTGATGGGACGCAAACTCCGCTCCGACCTCGACCGGCTTCACCCGTCTTACGAGCCAGAGAAACCCTGCAGATCTAACAGAAAATTCCGCGAGTTCAAGATAGGTGTTAAGCCTGCGTTCCCCAACCAGGGTTAGGGAGACAAGCTAAACAGAATGTGCAGCGTTAGTCAGATAGGCACACAGATAAATGAGTGAGCTAAGCTTGTATGTTTATTAACATACAGTAAAAATAACAGATACGCTTGTGCTATCAAAAATATAGTTTATTCCATTATGAGTTCATAGCATAGTCAAAATAACAGTTCAATAGTCATGTATCATTTAGTCAGTCCATTCAGGGATATTCAGTTAGCAAAGTCCGTGCAGAATATCCTATGTCAGTTCACTTACAAATCAGTCCTTTGTTTCTCTCCCGTTTGAGCAATGCAGTCTTGATTCCAAGCAGTAATCAGGGATCATCAAAGCCAGAGAGAGAGCAAGCTGTCGTCTTGCTTCTTTTAAAGTGCTTTCACAACCACTCCCCTAATTACATTCCCATATTTAAAGTTGCAGACACTTTAACTTACAAACTATGATTACATATTTATTATTTTACCTAAACCAGTGAGGGCAAACAATGTTATCCCTAACAATAGGCAACTCAGTTTTCGCCAGAAACCTTTCTGGCGAACCATTATGGATCGAGGCAACTGTAATTCAAGCCACTGGACCCAGGTCGTACCAAGTGAAAACCTGCGATGGAAAAATATGGAAACGCCATATAGATCAGCTTCATTCGAGGCTACAAGCTACTTTCCGTGACTCCAGTAACTCCCAAACTGAGGGGGGAGGGGATGTCGAAGAAACTGAATTCGAGATGGCGGAAAGCAGGAATGAAAGAAGTCAGCAATCGGGCGTAACAAATGAAGAAGGATCAAGGAAGGGCGTGGCCTCGCCACAGAGGAACACCTCAACAGAGGCAAGCCTGCAAGGGCCAGAGGACAATGACGAGAACATTAGCGGTACCGAGTCTTCCAATGAGGAACCACCAGCACCCGACTTGCCCGAAAACGTCCCGCCAAAACAGAGTTACAGACAAGAACCGGTGGGACAGCGTAAATCCAATAGACAGTCAAAACAACCTTCCTACCTCAGAGATTACGTCACCGCACCCCCCAAACGGAACCCGGGGGGAAGGGGTGTTATGAACTAATAAAACACTTAAATAAAGTTTTCAAAAGCTTTAGAAAATAGCAGGGTTCTAGTCCTGCACTTCTGATTGGCTGATAAATAGCGATATTGGATTGGTCCGTTCAGGAGAATCTGATTGGCTGTTAACGAGCCACTCTCATTGGTTAAGGGGGTTAACACTCCATGTTTCTTATTGGTTACTAGATCAGCAGCTTGCCTATAAAAGGGCTGCTGCTGCCCTAGGTTTTTGCTCTGTTCACAATGATTAATAAAGAGTTGAAGTTCACTGTTCACCGTCTCGTCTCCATTCCTTGCGCCCATGCGCAGAACTTAACAGGTATAGTTTTAAGGCTTCCTGCTTCAGCAACAAATAGTTGTAAGGCATAGACTTCAGTCATTAGACTAAGAAGTAGAAAAATGAAAATAAAAAGCATGGCTTAAAACACTTTACACAGTAAAGAGAGAAACAAAAACCTCTTAAGATTTCTTTTACAGACAAGAAATCAATAAGGATACAGCTATAAAGGCCTCTTACCATAGCAAGTTATATCACTACAGATAGTCCTTGACTGGTGATGGAAATTGGGGACTGAGGTTTCTGTGCTAAGCAATGTGTCCATTAGGCAAAAAGTCACAGAACTGCACTGCTTACCAACTACACTTTCAGTACTCTGAATTGTGGCAAGGGCGATGCTGTCATTAAGTCAGGACTTCATGTTTCTCCTGACGACCAGGCTCATGTTTGTTTCAATTACCCCAATCTACCTAACTCCTTCCTATCTCTGCTCTTTTGGATGCCCTGTACTCTGCCAGTAAGCCCTACAGCCACCACTCCTGCTGCTGGCTAGGATCCAGGCATTGGGCAAGGATGTAGCCTTGAGATGTTCATGATGAGCACCATAGGGTGACAGAGCCTGCACCCTCACCTTTTCCTGGACCTCAGGCCAATTGCAGGAGGAATAAAAAGGCAAAAGTCAACGATGGGCTGTCTGAGCATTGGCAAGGGGCAGTAGCGTTATGTGGTGGGATATAGCACACCCAAAAGTCAGAGGAGGGGTAAAGATAGGTAGGGGAGAGAATTGAAGTACCTCTGCAGTTCTAATTCTGGTTGGGCTGCCAAGCACTCAAATTTTGGTCAGATGCATGAGGGGGGCACTGCAATAGCCATTATTTGGGAAACAAGTCCTAAGTCCATTTTTCCCCATTGTCATAACTTTGCTTACTCACCAAATTGTCATAAGCTGAGAACTAGTACATTCACATACATACAAAATGGATGCTGAAGAATATGACAAGGCACAGCTTGGTTTAGGGACAAGCAGAAAGAAAGAGATTGCTTGCTGTTAGGGATAACATTGTTTACCCTAACTGGTTTAGGTAAAATAATAAATATGTAATCATGGTTTATAAGTTAAAGTGTCTGCAACTTTAAATATAGGAATGTAATTAAGGGAGTGGTTGTGAAAGCACTTTAAAAGAAGCAAGACGACAGCTTGCTCTCTCTCTGGCTTTGATGATCCCTAATTACTGCATGGACTCAAGACTGCGTTACTCGAATGGGAGAGAGACAAAGGACTGATGTGTAAGTGAACTGACATAGGTTATTCCACACAGACTTTGCTAACTGAATATCCTTGAATGGACTGACTAAATGATACATGACTAATGGACTGTTATTTTGACTATGCTATAAATGGAATAAACTATATTTTGATAGCACAAGCATATCTGTTATTTTTACTGTATGTTAACAAACATACAAACTTATATCACTCATTTATCTGTGTGCCTATCTGACTAACGCTGCACATTCTGTTTAGCTTGTCTCCTTAACTCTGGTTGGGGAACACAGGCTTAACACTTGTTTCTTAAGAAAGATGAGAAGGCAGAGAATTTTAATATTAAAAAAGGCACAAGACAAGGGTGTCCACTGTCTCCTTACAATTTATATTGACATTGGAAGTGTTAAACAGAAATATTAGACAAGATATAGAAATTAAAGGTATGGATAGTAAAAAGGAACAGTATAAATTACAATCATTTGCAGATGATTTGGTTTTTATCTTGGAAGACCCAGAAGAAAATAGACTTAAATTAATTAGGAAAATAGAAGAATATGGTGAAGTTGCAGGACTGAAAATAAAGAAATAAAAAACCAGAATAATAGTTAAAAATGTTACAGATACACAGGATTAATGAGGAAAATAGGTACACAGATAGTTAAGAAAGTTAAATATTTAGGAATTCAATTAACAGCAAGGTGTGGAGAAGACAACTAGTATAAATTGGTGCAATAAATTAAAATGGATTTGGAGAAATGGGAAATTCTACAATTGTTATTGATGGGAAGAATAGCTACTATAAAAATGAATATTACCAACAATACCAGTAAAACTGGGGAAAGTATTTTGAATACTTAAATAAAACAATATTAAAATATATTTGGCAAGGGAAAAAACCAAGGATGTCTGAAAACATTGCAAGACTCTAAACATAAGGGTGGTTTTGGGCCACTAGATTGGGAATTATATTTTCAGGCCTCAGCACTCACTTGGATGAAGGAATGGATTGGTTTGAGGAACAAAAGACTACTGACCTTGGAGGGAGATGATCTTGAACTAGGTTGGCATGCTTTTCTACAGTAAAAAAGTATAGTATAGTGGAAAAACCAAAATACATAGCTATTTTCAAAGACATTATATTAGAAATGCATTATTATTAGTATGGGAGAAAATCAAAGAACAATATTATTTGAATATACCGTGTCAACTCATAAAACATTTTGTATACACGTTTTATAGTTAACAACAAAAAGAAGGGAGGGGAATTTCAAAGAGCAGGCAACAGGGTGAAATCAAAACTACATTCCATTCATATTTTCTTCTAAGACTAATTAGATGACTGAGGCTTCTGCTGTGAAAAAATGTAATTGGCGAGCATGATTGATGACTCTTGACTATGGACATTTTTTGTTGGATGATAAACACCCAGAGGGGTAGGGGGGAAAGCAAGATAAAGGGTGACAGTGAATTATATATCTCAGAGTTGGCTACACCCAGATTAGTGCCAGATGTAGAATGTTACCTTCAAATAAATCCTCTTTAGTTTTGGGAGTGTGGCTCAAGGCTCATGGTTTAATTGGAGTAACTGCAGGAACCCTGACAGATAGCCCCTTACACACCCTAGTTCTTCAGAGAAGCCACGGTGCCAAACCAGCAGGCCACTTTGGTTTCTTAAAGATTTTACACTTGGCTTGGAGGCAGCTCTGGTGGCCTGGCATAAGGAAAGATGTAGACAGTTTTGTAAATAGTTGCACCATCTGTGCCGCAATGAAAAAATGACCAGAAAAACCCCCTGGACTGCTACAAATGATAGTGGAGCCGACGAGGCCATGGGAGGAGATTGCAATGGACTTCATAGTGGAGTTGCTGAAAAGCGGGGGAAACACAGTGATCTATTTTCCAAACAGGCGCATTTCATACCTTGCAGTGGACTACCCTCAGACTACCAGTTAGCCAGTTGTTCCTGAAGCACATCTACCGCCTGCATGGAATATCATGGAAAATTATCTCAGACAGAGGGGTCCAATTTACAGACAAATTTTGGAGGGAGTTCCTGAGGTCTATTGGGTCATACCAGGATTTTAGCTAGGCCTTTCATCCAAGCACCAAGGAGGGGGCAAAAAGAGATTGAATGCCATGGTAGAGCAGTATCTGAGGTGCTATGTTGAATTATCAGCAGTCCAATTGGGTGAACCTCCTGCCTTTTGTGGAAGTTGTGTACAATAATGCTGTTCACAGTAGCATGGGACTACTCCCTTCAAGGTAATGAGCAGAATGGACTTCGTCCCAATGCCTGAGTATCCAAGGGACCCCCCCTCCTCAGTCAGCCTGACCAATTAGATGCCAACGCTGAAAGCAACTTGGGAGAAAGTCAAAAAAACACTGGCAAAAGCAACACATACCTATAAGGGACAGGCAAACAAACACCGAGCCCCACAACAACCATTCCTGTTGGGGGAGAAGGTTTATTCTCCACCAAATATCTGAGGTTAAGATTCCCTAGCAAAAAATTGGGGCCAAAGTTCCTAGGAACTGTTATGTATTAAAATGGACTACTCGAAATCCCTGCGCCTTGATTGGCTAAGGCGCGGGGATTTCTGATTGGCCAGGCGAGCCGCGCCGATTGGCCCGATTGAAGTCTCCCGCGATTGGTTCAAACCAAGAGCGGGAGACTTGAATCGCTGCCATTGGCCGCGGCCGCCGCGGCAAAAGGTATAAAAGCCAGAGGCTTTTTGCCTTTTGCCGGTTCGGTTCAACTATTAGAAATAAAGAGCTGTTAACGAAAGTCACCGACTCAGAACCTTTTTTTCGCGGACACGACACTGGCGACGAGGGTGGGATCTCGCCCCTGAACCGAACCCCGTGTCCATCTAAGAACTAGCGACAGCAAAATGGCGAAGATAGCACCGCCCGCCCCCTTCAACCCCGCCGCCGAGGACTGGGAATCGTACTCGGATAGATTCCGTATGTACCTGGAATGTGCCGGCATGAAGGACGCCCCGGGCCCGCTAAAACGCGCCGTCTTCCTTACGCATTGTGGACCAGAGGTTTTCCAGATGGCCAAGGCATTGGCCAAACCGGCAGACGTGACTGCCATGGATTGGGACGTCCTCGAACCCATACTGAGGCGCCATTATGCCCCCGAGGTCCCCATCCTAATACGACGAAATGAATTTTACCGAAGAAACCAGAGACCAGACGAAAAACTGAGCGACTTCGTCGCTGAATTAAGGCGCCTAGGTGGACTCTGTGAGTTTGAAGGATTGAATAGTCTCATAAGAGACCGTTTCGTACTCGGATTGTGGGATCCGACACTCCAGAGCCGACTTATGGCCAAAGGCGACATCAGCCTAGCCGATGCCCTCACCGCAGCCGCAGCCGCAGAAGCAACCCGCACGTCAGCAGACACCATGCGAAGATCCGACGCGAAGGGCGGAAACAACAACCCCGCGAGGTCGGCCGACGCAAGAAACGAAGCAACCGCACACTACGGCGACTACCAGTCAACCTCCAGCACGTCAGATGATGAGGAGGACATACATCGCGTGCAGACGGGACGCGGAAACCAACGAAGCCAAAACAGTCGTAGGTCGAGGACCAACTGCGCCGGGTGCAGCGGCGACCACCCCAGGTCTGAATGCCGTTTCTTTGATGCTATCTGCAGGCATTGTGACCGAAGGGGCCACATCGCTCGAGTTTGCCGCCAAAAGAAGACCCGCAGCCCGCCAAAATGGGAACAGCAGGACAGAAGAAGAGAGAGCTCCCCACCCAGAGCCAGAGAGCGCCAGCCAGCAGGTAGATGGGACCAGAAGCAACGACCTCAAAGAAGCGGCGACGGTCGGCGGAAAGAAGAAACCCACCAGACGGTGACCATCGGCCACGCCATCTCCGACGGCGCCAGAAAGGTACACATAGAAGTCCACATCGAAGGCCGGCCATGCAAAATGGAAGTGGACTCCGGGTCCTACCTTTCCATGATTGCATGGCGCGAAATAAAAAAACTAGTGCCTACTCTACAAAGAAAAAACGTGCTTGCCCAGAAAATCATCATAAAAGACTACCAAGGTAATCGCGTTCCGGTAGTGGGCACCAAGAACTTTAACATAACCTACAAAGGCCACACCAAACAACTGCCACTCACAATAGTCGATCGTGACCGCCCGAGCCTGCTGGGTGTGCAATGGTTCGCCCCGCTTAACATCGCGCTGACAGGTGTCAACCAAGTCTCCATTGAAGCCTGGGAACAGCGGCTAGTCCAGGAGTTCCAGGAGGTCTTCGATGGAGGCTTGGGCAAGTACAAGGGGCCCCCTATCTCGTTTGAATTAGACCCAAGGGTTCCCCCCAAGCGGCTTAAACCTAGAAGGGTGCCCTTTGCTTTAAAGCCAAAAATTGACGAGCAGATCAACAAACTCGTCAAACAAGGGGTATTAAAACCGATAGACCACGCCAGATGGGAGACCCCTATAGTGACCCCAGTAAAGCCAGACGGGTCCGTGAGAATCTGCGGGGACTATAAGGCCACCCTAAACAGCGCGCTACAGCAAAGCGCCTACCCAGTTCCAATAGTGCAACATTTACTGCACTCACTGGGAGGGGGAAAATTTTTTGCCAAGCTCGACCTCGCCCAGGCATACCAGCAACTGCCTGTGGACGAGGAAACGGCAGAAGCCCAAACAATTGTGACACACCGGGGGGCCTTCAAGTGTAACAGACTCCAATTTGGAGTCAGCGTGGCACCAGGCATCTTCCAGAGCCTGATGGAACGTTTACTACAGGGCATCAAGGGGGTGGTGCCCTATTTCGATGACGTATTAATAGCGGCGCCAAACGAAGCCGAATTAGAAAACCGATTAAGACAAGTCTTAACAAAATTTAAAGAAACAGGACTTAAAGTCAAACGCGAAAAATGCCAACTTTGTACACAGCAAATAGAGTTTTTGGGTTACCTCCTAGACCGGCAGGGCATCCACCCTACAACTAAAAAAGTTAAAGCCATCAAGGAAGCCCCCACCCCAAAGTCCAAAACAGAACTACAAGCATTCCTAGGCTTACTAAATTTTTATAATGTCTTCCTACCTCAGAAGGCAATGGCGGCGGAACCTTTACATAGACTCCTAGACAAAAAGGCAGCATGGACTTGGGGGAGACGAGAACAAGCCGCCTTTCAGAAAACCAAAGACCTCCTCACCTCCGACGCCGTCCTGATGCAATTCAGTGAGACTTTGCCCTTAGCTGTCACTTGCGACGCATCACCTTTCGGCGTCGGCGCTGTCCTCAGCCATACCCTCCCAGACCAGAGAGAAGCACCTATCGCATTTTTTTCCAGAACTCTGACTAAACCGGAACGGAACTATAGCCAGCTGGACAAAGAAGCTTTGGCTATAGTTGCCGCCGTTAAGCGTTTCCACGAGTACCTGTACGGCCGCCCATTCAAAATAGTCACTGATCATAAACCACTGCTGGGCATCCTCGCTGGAAACCGTGCTACACCAAACATCTTGTCGCCCCGCATGACAAGATGGTCTGAATTCCTGGCAGCCTACAGCTACGAACTGTTACACAAGCCAGGTAAGAAAATTTCGCACGCGGACGCTTTAAGCCGCTCGCCCTTGCCGGACTCTGACCCTGACCCCGCACCAACAACAAACACCCTGAGTATTGAGAGTTTGCCCATAACCGCATCTGATATTGCCAGAGAAACCATTAGGGACAGACATTTGGCGCAAATCTTACATTGGTTAGAAAAAGGCTGGCCGGAAAGAGACATTGACGAGACTTTTAAAACATTCCGGCAGCGTCAGACTGAACTTTCACTGTTAAGAGGTTGCATCCTGTGGGGTGATCGGGTGGTAATTCCAGGCAAATTGCAAAACAGGGTCCTAGAGATGTTACACGAGGGTCATCCTGGCATCGTCAGGACAAAAGCCCTGGCTAGGAGTTACGCTTGGTGGCCAGGGATGGACAAACAAATTGAAGCATGGGTCGCCAAATGCCACCGGTGCCAGGAAACCAGATCCAGCCCACCCACAGCACCTATCCGGGACTGGGAAATACCACGGGGACCCTGGTCCAGAATCCACTTAGACTTTGCTGGCCCCACAAATGGACACACTTTTCTAATCACAGTCGATGCATACTCAAATTGGTTAGAGGTGGCTGACATGAAATCCACCACCACAGAGGCTGTCATTAAAGAGCTGTGTAAACTGTTCTCCACACATGGCCTCCCAGACGTCATTGTCTCAGACAACGGGCCCCAATTCACCTCCATCGAATTCGAACGGTCCTGGCCGAGAGAGGTATCCGCCACGCATTGACAGCACCGGCGCATCCGGCGGCGAACGGTAGGGCGGAACGGATGGTCCAGTTTACAAAAAAGACCCTCCGGAAAATGGACCACGGGGAGATCAACGAAAAAATCAACACACTACTTTTCATACAGCACATCACACCCAATACCACAACCAACAAAAGCCCTGCAGAGCTCCTGATGGGCAGAAAGCTGCGGTCCCCACTCGATCGTCTGCACCCAACCTATAACCCGGAGCGACCCCCAGACTCAAGCTCCAGGTACCGGACTTTTGAACCAGGCGACTTGGTCTACGCCAAAAACATGACGGGGGACCCCCTATGGATCCCAGCCGTCATAACCCAAATCACTGGCCCACGGTCGTACCGGCTCCAAACCATCGATGGGCGAGCCTGGAAACGACATATCGACCAGCTCCGGTCACGAGCAATGACTGACCTCAACCCCCAAGACACGAACCAAGGGGGGAGGGAATACCCGGTAAGACAAACGCAGGAGCAAATTAAATTTAAAAACTCACCGGAACGCAGCCCTCGCGAGTCCCATCCGGAGAAGAGCCGTCCGGCCAACTCTACCGACTCGGAGAAGCCAAGCGGGAGCGGTGAAATCCGTGACTCAACCGACCCGGTAGGCCCAGGCGGGAGCCACGGCGAGAGAACCGGCCCGATCATCCAGCCGGTTCTCACAGAGCCAGGAGCAGCCAAAAAGATGACCGCTCCGGCCGAGTTACAACAAGGAAGTGAGTTGCGCAGGTCAACTAGGACCCGACGGAGCCCCGCCTACCTGCGTGACTACACCACGTGAAGGACCGTACCAAGAGGGGAGGGGTGTTATGTATTAAAATGGACTACTCGAAATCCCTGCGCCTTGATTGGCTAAGGCGCGGGGATTTCTGATTGGCCAGGCGAGCCGCGCCGATTGGCCCGATTGAAGTCTCCCGCGATTGGTTCAAACCAAGAGCGGGAGACTTGAATCGCTGCCATTGGCCGCGGCCGCCGTGGCAAAAGGTATAAAAGCCGGAGGCTTTTTGCCTTTTGCCGGTTCGGTTCAACTATTAGAAATAAAGAGCTGTTAACGAAAGTCACCGACTCAGAACCTTTTTTTCGCGGACACGACAGGAACATTCCCCATAGTAAAGATAATCAACCCAATCATGGTACAATTGAAATTGCCCCAATTGTGAGGGAAAATACACATGGTATTTCATAGTAGCCTATTAAAACCCGTGGTCGGATCAACGCTGAGACCCCTACCTCATAAACCCCAGATCCCATGGTCATAGGAGGCCAAACCCATTATAAGGTGCAGCAAATCCTTGATTTGAGATGGCACAGGAGACAACTCCAATATTTAATCCAGTGGAAGGGCTACCCCTTATCAGAGGCATCATGGGTAAAGAGTAGGAATTTTCAAGCCAATCGACTTGTAGCAAGATTCCATGCAGAACATCCAACCAAGCCTGGGGGGTTGTTCATGAGCATAAGCTTCCATATCTGCAATCAAATTAATTGTGTGTGTGTTGTAGAGGTCACCTTCAAGAAGTGAGGGGAGCTGAATGTCAACTCAGAAAAAAATTTGTATATACATTTTATAGTTGACAACAGAAAGAAGGGGGGGAGTTTCAAAGAGCAGACAACAGGGTGAAATTGAAAGTACATTCCATTCATATTTTCTTCTAAGACTGATTAGTTGGCTGAAGCTTCTGCCACAAAAAAATCTAATTGGCGAGCATGATTGATGGCTATGGACATTTTTTTGTTGGATGATATATCCGGGGGGGGGGGAGCAGGATAAAGGGTGACAGTTAATTAATATATCAGAGTTGGCTATGCCCAGATTAATGCCAGGCATAGAATGTTACCTTCAAATAAATCCTCTTTAGTTTTGGGAGTGTGGTTCAAGGCTCATGATTTAATTGGAGTAACTGCTGGAACCCTGACGTAATGGTCTGGCTCTCCACAATGGGGGCATTGATTTATCCAAATGTTATTGGTATAGAGAATGTAACCAGATACAAAGATATTTTAAATGAAAAAGGGAAACTAAAAACTAAGCAGGAAGCGAGTGATCAAGGGATTGAGATAACATAGTGATCATATGCAGAGGTGGGCTGAAAAATGAGTGGGGGCGGGGCTAGCCAGTGATGGAATTTGCCAGTTTGCTGAACTGTGCAAAATCTTAACTAGCACCTGAACTGAGTGAATCAGTAGTTAAGATTCTGTGCAGTTCAGTGAACTGGCACATCCCATCATTGGCTGGCCCTACGCCCACTCATTTTTCAGCCTGTTTTCTGGGCAGGTTTCTGGTCAGTTTTGGGACAGTTTCTCAGCCTGAAAAATGGCCTGAAAACGGCCAAAAAATGACCCCAAAACAGGCCCGAAAATAGCCAGAAAAATGGCCAGAAAACAGCCGGAAAAATGGCTGAAAAACAAACCAAAAAATGGTTGGGGTGAGAGCAGCCAGTGGTGGGATTAGCCCCAACTGCCTGAATCCTATCTCTGCCTTTGAGGCAAGTGACCAGGAGGTGGGGCTGGGTGTGATGAGTGACATCTTTTAAAAATCAAATACATCCAGAAACAAGATTCTCTCAATTTCTTTTATTATCAAATTATTGAAAGGGGAAAGGGATTAGGTTAAAGATATCTCAGGGACTGAAAGTTTTCACTTTTAGGGCACATTTTTATTTCTGAGTGTGCTAGGGTAGAAACATTCACTTTTTACCAACCCTTTGTTGAACAGTACTGTTAACCATCTGTTTTCTAGATAATAGAAAGATTGTATATGCAGATGAGAGAAGAAGAACTTTATTGCCATTGTACAAGTACAACAAAACTGTGGATGCACCCCAGCAACTGTTTGCAATACAATAAAACCAGAGCACTTAAAGATGAAGATAAAAAAAATAGAGTACCCGCGTTCTGAAGTTGTAAAGATTTCCAAACTGCCCTCTTTTAGAGTACTAAGAAAACTGTAACAGCTACAACTGAAATAGAGGGGGAGCAGCTGAGGATGGAAAAAAGATACCCCTACTGTGAAAGAGAAAGTAACTGGAAGAGAAAGAGAAGATAAGTCTTTAAGAATTTACACAAAAGAAAAAATATGCCACACAAAATATGAAATAGAGTAGACTTTTATAGAAAAGCTATGACCTGAGGCATAGTATTGCTTCTTCAAGAGAGCCCAGGAATAATGGAAAGTTGAGAAAAATATAAAGACAGTAGGACCCTTTAGTGTTTATTTCATAAAACCAAAATTGAACATGAACATTATCTGTGGTATATTACAATGCTGTCCCTCTGAGAAGCACATATGATACTACGGTTCCAGCAAATGGTATCAACAATTAGACTGGGTCAATTTCTTAATTATCCCATATCAGTAATATGGGATATATATATATATATATATAAGCAGATTAGAATTGCCTCCTTGATGGATAGCATAGAAGTTTAATAATAAATAAATTATATGCAATTACACCATTGATTCAAGGATATTATAGAAAAAGTTATAGTACGTCTTATTTCCCCACTTTGACATGTATAAAATTTTGGAACTCCTCCTAATAGGAAAATCATGTTGGCTTGATTAAATTAGACAAGAGGATATCACTGTGAAAATTGGGAATCTTTGTTGCTAAACAAAGCTTTTATCAAAAGCTCCTAATATTTTCTATTATTTTATCAGCTGTAATAATACTCCTTACTGATTTGTGCACATTTTAATGGAATTTATTAATGTTTTTCCACTTATATAGGTTTTATCCAGTGATCAAAACAATAAATAAATTTATTGATTGAAGAAGACAGAATGGTGGAAAGTTTGTCAGGTGATTGTGTGTTTTATGGTTTTTTCTTGCAATAAATAAAAAGTTGCAAAAGCAATACACCAACTACCTACCAGCCAACTTGCTGTTACAAAATGACTTGCCCCAAAAGAGACATTCCTATGCATATGTACTTCAATTCAGTCTTTCATCATTTTATCAATATCCAACAATGTACACTTTGCTAGAGAGAAGTTCCCTGAGAATGGGCTCCAGGATGAGTCCAAAAACTCAGAAGAATAAACCTTTCTCCCCAATGACTGACCCAGATTGGATCCTGGACATGTATAATTGCCTTCATTCATAATGTATTTGTCAGCCCTGGATCCATTTTTAGATGGACAAGGTCTGCCACAGTGGGGGAAGGGCAAGCTGTGGGAATGGGAGAGTGGAAAAGAGAGAATAGTCACAATAACATTCTTTTAAATGAGATCAAGGACAGGCTGCTGGCACCTGGAGAGAAGTGACCGAAGGTAGCTGAGGCAAGAGATTGATTGGGTCATGTGATATGAATGTCACTGGACAGGGCAAGGTGTGAGTTTTAGTGTGGGTGGGGGAAAACACAGGATTTCGGATTTGGGTTTTCCCCAGATATGCCAACATGATTGCTCTAATAAATTCTTACTTTGATGGACTTTGTCTCAGAGTTCTGAATTGCAATGAGGGTTTACTTGGAATGCTGACAGTATTTATATCTTTGGAAGCATAGAGCTATTTGAAAAAACTACCAAGGGTTTGCCTTGATATTTTATTCTACAAAGTTAGCAAAGGGTCATAGAGAGGGCCTTGAAAGCACCCAACTCTACCAGGCTAGGAATCCTTTTAAGATGGTATTAACATAAAGCTTCTAGATTGTAAAGATGCCAAATTTCTTATAACAGTGAGATCTGTGGTGCAAGTCATGGTTTGGACTCATTTCTTATCCAGAACATTGAAAGTGTAAATATTGAGCCAAATTTGGAATGCAATTCAGGAAGACTGATAGCAAATCAAAGCAAACTGAAGTATCCCATGGTAATCCTGCATTAAAACTTTGGAAATTAAAGCTACAATATTTCACCAAAGTTTCATTTAACAAACGTAGTACATTACATTTCTTTTTCTCCTTACTGAAGAAAGTGCCTATAATTATAAAAAGAAAAAAGGAATGAAGTTTCTGATTTTTAAAAATACTTACATTATCAAAATGGCATCAATTCTTCCACTGATGTTGACTTAACTGTACAAATGTTTAATAAATCATTGTCATATCACATAGTCTATGTACATCTGGCTAAAATATGATCAGTGAGACCTATTAAGTTCAGTCTATCATATCTTCTTTTTGATATCTTGTATGAGGCTCAATGGCTAAGATGTTGAGCTTGTCGATCAGAAAGATCAGCAGTTTGGTGGTTTGAATCTCTAGCATTGCATAATGGAGTGAGTTCCCGTTATTTGTCCCAGCTTCTGCCAACCTAGCAGTTCAAAAGCATGTAAAAATGCAAATAGAAATATGGGGACCACTTTGGTGGGAAGGTAACAACGTTCTGTGTGCCTTCAATGTTTAGTCATGCCAGCCACATGACCACAGAGATGTCTTCGGACAGTCTTCAGCTTTGAAATGAAGATGAGCACCACCCTCTAGAGTCGGGAATGAGTAGCATGTATGTGCAAGTGAAACCTTTACCTTCACCTTATGAGATTGCAGTTTTAAAGTGCAATTTTTTTTGTCTTAGCAAAGTATTGCAGTTGTAACTCCAGACTAGGGTTATTTGACTGAAATTCTAAATATCACCCAGAGAGATTATGTCAAGTGGTGGGACTGCCAAGAAAAATAAAATCAATATTCTATGCATTTTAAAAATGCATTGAACACTGTTACTTCCAATTCCTCATCCAATAACTCTCCTAACTATTTCTGAATCTGCTTTATTTTCAGCAAGCATATGTAATCCCCCAGCATTTGACATTCTTACATTCTTACAATAATTTAAACCATTTGCCCCTAGACATCTGCTCTGTCATATTTCAAAAATGTATAGCTATATCACCTACATAAAACTGTATTTCTTAAAAAAATAATACGATCCAATGAGAAATACTCATGAGCCAAGTAATCGAGGATCTGTAATTTGGAATGTACCATTGATCACTTTTGAAAATATGTTAGTGTACAAGGAAGTAGCTGATACTCTGAAAAGCAAAGAAGTATTGTACAGAAACTTGCAATTTATAGTCAGGAAAATTAAAAAAAAAAATGAGACATCAACAAAATTGTTAGTTTTATACTTTGCTTGCTGTATCTTGAAAGACTATAGTTTGCTTATTGAACTAGAAAGCTGCAAACCCTATGAATACAGCAACTTCTGTTTTTAATTGCCAAATGTGTAAATTATATTTTAAATATATTAATAGCATGCTATTTATTTATTTGTTTGTTTAGTAACTTTTAATTTTAGACTTTATTAGAATTCTTTTGCATGCTTATGTACCGTTTGCCATTGGTTCTATCTCACTGTTCCCATTGTTCAACTCCAAATCAACTCATAGTATTTAGCTGAGCCTTTTTGTAAGTATAAAACATTTATTACATGTTTTATACTTTCCTTGACCACAGAAGGAAAAAATGCCTTCCTTCCATTTAGCATTAATGCAATTATACACGGAGACACAGAAAGAGGAAGAGGGAGAGAGAGAGAGAGATTTATAGAACACACAGAATCCCACTATATCCATTAGTGATTATTTATAGGTAAGTAAAGATAAGACTCAAGCATTAAGTTCAGGAAAAAAATTCTTGCCATCTTAGTTTTCACAAACTATTTTGGGTTCACCAGGGGTGGGATGCAAATATTTTTACTACTATTTCTGTGGGTGTTTCTGGGTGGGAGTGGCTATATGGGAGCGGCCCTGTGACTGGGTGGGTGTGGCTTCTTTTTTTTGCAGCACCCTACTCCACCTGTGCTCCTTTTTTTTCCTCCTGGGCCTCAGGGAAGCCTCCTGGGAGCCCGTTTTTGCTCCCAGGAGGCTTCCCTGAGTCCCAGGAGTAAAAAAAAAAGGGAGAGGAGGGCACGCAGCACCTTCCCCTGCATGCCCCCTTTTGCCTCCTGGGCCTCAGAGAAGCCTCCTGGATGAAGCAGTAAGACAGTGAGGGAGATCCTGGCACAGCTGATTATCCAAAGAACTGATTGTCGGGAGGAAGGGAAAAAAAGAAATACCGATTCAACCGAACCAGTAGCTGTTTTTTTCACTACCGGTTCAGCTGAACGGTAGCATTTTTTACTATCAGTTTGCCTGAACCAGGCCAAACTGGTAGAATATCGCCACTGGGTTCACCCTGAAAAAGATGGAACATATTTTAATTCCATTTTTGTTTGTTTATTTTCTGCAGATGTGAAGCTAAGTGGACCCCAACAATTGAAACCCACAAATTATCCTTTTGCACTACTGTGTAGAAGAGCAAGCTAATTCTGCATTCTTACTGAAGAAGCATCTCCTGCTGAGGAATATTTTTTCCTGTTATTCATATCTAGCTTTGAAACAACTTTCTATCAAAGAGCAAAACAAAAAACCCAGCACTCACTTTTTAATTGTGGTTCTGGCATCTGGAATGAAGTAATTAAATCAGGAAATTGGCATCTCAATTTGAAAACTATCAACATTGCAGAAATATAGGAAATAGTTTTTAAGGAAGACTGCATGGATGCTTCTTCTTAATTTTGAGCAATAAACTCAAGAGATGATTTTAGTAAGTGGGAGAAAAAGGTTCTGTGGTAAACGTTAATAATACAGTAATGTCTTTTTTCTCAGACGGCAAATGAAAAATCAGTCAACATGCATTAAGAACATTATTAGATCAATATAGTACAATAGTGAGTTGCAGAATAATTCTTTTTATCAACTTGAGTAGACATAGGAGGGAACTATAGGAAGGAATATAAAGATAAAGTCAGATGATTCTTTTGACAATAAAGCAGACAGCATAGACTTTCCTTCATATGATAATTTGCAAGTTTTGTTGGTAAATTATATAGTTTTTCCATCTTCCTACAATTTTATAGAACAGTTTTTCAAAGCAAGAAAAGGGGGGCTTTTACTGAGAATGACATGGACACTTTGGACACAGTGAAAATATACAATATAATAAATTAGTTGAACCACTTTATAAAAGCAGATACTAAATACTTCACATTTATTTGAAGCAGAGCCAATTCAACAGACAGCTTGGTCTAGTAGTTCAGGCAAAGGCTAGAAAGTGGGAGACTGTGAGTTCAATCCCTTCTTAGCCATAAAAGCCAGCGGGGTGACTTTGGGCCAGTCACTCTCTCTATCTCTCTCAACCCAGCCTGTGGTAGTCTCTCATGAAAAAAAGACGCAATGCAAGGTTGTTCTGGGATGAGAGCAGAGAGCAAACTCTGACACCCTCTTTTATTAGAAGCAATCTTTGTTAACATAGCAATTTTTGTTAGCATCCTATCACAAACGCATTACATCACACAAAATGCACTGATCATTCACATAAGCATACAAAGCTGCAAAGTTTCAGTTTGCTACAATTCTGGGTAAGAAATGGCAACAGTTTGTCCTTGTTCCTTGCTCCGTGTTGCAGTCAAGCCCGTTGTCCTTGCACGTACACAAAGAACAAAGAATAATTCCCACACCAGCCCACCTCACAGGGTTGCTATTGTGGGCGGAAACAGCAGGAGAAAGTGTGTTGGATATGTTTTCTGCCTTCAGTTATTTGTAAAAATAATAAAATTGGTGTACCAATAAATAAATAATGTTTATAGTCCAAATAATGTAATTTAGACTAGATGTAAACTATCCCATGATGAGAAGTGCCTAGTAGTACAAACAGAAAATAAGTGTGGCCAAGTCAAATTAAACCTGCAGAAGATAGCAAACCAGAATTCATTCAGGATATCTATGCAACTAAAGCTGTTGAGATTTCAGGATGACAAATGTAGTAAGATCCTGAGTCTACTCATAGTTTTGTGGTATTAATAAAGTGGTATAAGATTCTCAAAATTAAATCTGGCTTTATTGAACTCAAATGGATATGAAATCTATTTTTTTAGGGATATCACATATTTAATCAAACTACTGTGAGTCAATACAAATATGCTTGTCTCAAGTAGCTTGAGTTTGAATGGAAAAAGTGGGCACTTGAAGGGTTCTGTATAACGTACATGCTATATTGTAGGCTTTATATATATGGATTATGTGCTCTGTGATTCAGAGCTATTCTCAATTCCAATAGATTTTAATGTCTGGCATTAGAAAAGTAGGTCAAGAAAAGCTTTGAAAACAATATTTTAGTAACTGCAGTTCAAAGTGTAAGTTCATGCTTCAATGCTGTTATGTATCTCAATTGGAAAAAGTTAAAGAGCAAAATAGAATTTCAGGAATAGAGACTTACAAAGAAATATCCATGTTTGTTTGCTTTTTTTTTATACATGAAACTTCTTTATAAATTAAAATTCAAAACTCTTCTTTATTCTGGGATTATACATTGATTTCAATCAAAAATGTATAGCTTGATGCCCCAGGACTACATACAATATCTCGATGCCTTGGACAAAATCTTTAAATATCTCCAATGATTGTTGCTGACATGTCTGCATATAGGTGTTAAATTCATGACTGAAAGTTTATTCAATTTACTTAAAAAAATAGGTGAGAATGTTCAGATAACTTATCTTTTACACAAAAATCTGTATATGCATCTAATCACCTATATTTATCTTATTAAATATATATGACTTAACAATTATTGGATCATTTTAAATGATTGCTTTCTATTTTCACTAATGCTAGAAAACTCAAGCAGAGAATGATTTATGCAAGACCACCTGATATATACATAATGAATATATGAAGAAGCTTTGGTGTTCTCAGAGCTTGCTTGTTTTCTTGCAGATGTTTCATTACCCTAACTAGATAACATCATCAGTGCTTCAACCCTGAGCTACAAATATTCTCCTTTATTGATAATGAATACATAGTTTGATAAGTATAGCATATACTTGTGTATTATGTTTCATTGATATAATTATTTGTCGTTACATGTTAACCTTTGTTTGTTTGTTTATTTAATTTGTTTGCCACCCATCTCACCATAATTTCTCTACTGCCCAATCTCATGATTCTTGGCACTAAATAAGAATCTCAAAAGAAATATTATAATATAAAATTGCATCATTAAAACAATAATAAAAGGAACAATTGAAAAGGACCACCTTCCTTCATATATTAGTAAAAATGAAGATGTTAGGATATATGCAAGCAATCTTAAAATTTAATCTTTCTTTTAATATTACAAAAGAATGTTATATTGCCAGATAATTAAAATAAACTTTCAATAAATAAATCCAGAAATATTTTTCAAAATAGGAAATAAAGTATTTTCTACTCCTTTCTAAATAGTACTATAGTCCATCCCACTTTATGTAAGTCTATATGTATAAGTGTATAATTGAAGTAAATACATTTTCCCTTTTAAATAATCATTAGGATTTCCTCTGTACTTCTGAGAAATAAGATCTAACTTCTTCAAAATTAAAATTTTCAAACTACAAGAGGGAGGAGATAGATCTAAACACTATTTTCTTGTTTAGTATTATTACACTTTTATATTGCAAGTCAAAAATCAAATCAAATTCGTGTTAAGGACTCTTTATTTGCAACCTCATGAAAACAATATATCTATATCTTTCTATTAGTTCCTGATGAATGGTTTCAAAGTGTGGCAATCTCCTAGGATGAATAACACCTCTAAATTCCTACTACAGGAAAGTTAATATGATATTATTTGGTAGTATTTTATTAGGAATGAAATGGGCACAGGGAAAGGAAAGGCTTCTCTAGCAATTTGCTTTAGAGCTGAAAAAATCATACAGTTATAATAAAAAGTTATAATAAAAGCACATCTGTAAAAATGAAACCTAACATGGCTTCTTACCAATCTACTCTTGGCTTACTGATACAGGGGTAGCAAATTCTAAAACCATTTGCAAGGACTAGGATTGGGGACAAGGGGTAGTTCTTATCCTCTTACAGTGGATAACTTAGTCCATCCTTTCCAGCGGTGGGATTCAATTTTTTTACTACCGGTTCTGTGGGCGTGGCTTGGTGGATGTGGCAGGGGAAGGATACTGTAAAATCTCCAGTCAGAGGTGGGATTTGCTGGTTCTCTGAACTACTCAAAATTTCTGCTATCAGTTCTCCAGAACTGGTCAGAACCTGCTGAATACCACCTCTGAAGCATGGCAATAAAGATTAGGCTAGAAACAACACCAAAATGTTTCCTTCCTGCCATCCTTATAGGATTAGTCCTGTAAAGTGGGGGGGGAAAACACAAAAGATTTCTTCCAACAACTGGTTCTCTGAACTGCTTATAAAATTAACAACCGGTTCTCATGAATAGGTGTGAACTGGTTGAATCCCACCACTGATCCTTTCCTCTACTATTGAATATAGATATAATTTAATCTGAATATTGGAAAGAAATAAATAAGTCTAAATGGAGTGTAATTAGAAGGGCCATCAGGTCTAGACTTCAAAAAAAAAAAAAAAAAAAAAACAACCCTGAATAATCTCTTGGAAACAGGAAAAAAAATTAAAGATTTTTCCCCTATATATATATATATATGTTGCCATCTAGTGGAATCTATATTTTTTTTTACAGCCCAGATCTGCTAGTCTTCATTTTCAAAGCAGGTACAGATAATTTCTTGTGCATTTTTGAAAAAAAAAAAAATCATTTGTATTGAAAATCTTAAAATCTACAAAAGTACATTTTTAAAAAATTACAAAATAAGTGAATAAAATTTAATATATAAAAATAATATAAAATATATAAAGAATATATAAAAATGGAAAAATTGAGGGGGAAGAGAAAAAGGTGGCGGAGACAGTGAAAATTTGATAGTGGTCTACTTTTCTGCAGTACAAAAATAGTACTTTTGTATTTATACAATTACTACAAAACAAATTATAAATATCAAATTAAATTTAGAATTAATAAAATTATTTTCTTTAACCTTTTCTTTCCATTAATAACAAGTCAAAAACTAAGAGTTTAAGATTTCATTAAGACAGTCTTTGAAGTATGGTTCACACATGCCCTTCCAGAAATAGCTAATCAGTCCAGGCACAATATGTCCAATATTTTCTATGCTTTATACTACTACTAGGGAGGGAGAGGGTAGTTAGTGAATGCGAAAAAGGAAGGGAGGGAGGGAGGGAGGAAAGATATATGAATAGAAGTGAAAGAGAAAAATATCTAATTTACCTCTTGAAAAGGTTACTGTTTTGTTCTCCCAACAAAAAATGCAACTAAAAATGTATATACTGACTGAACTAATAGAGAGTGTAAAATTAACTTTTCCAGTTAAACAAAGATGAACAACTATATTTATCTGTGACTGTAAACTGCTTATGGATTTGCTAAACAAAAAGAGAAAATGAACTTGTGATTTATGGGATTGAAGATTAGAAATCATAGCTTTTGGAAATAAATAAATTATGATGTAATCTTACAAGGAGATAGTAAATCATAAATGCACTTATAACCACTGTCAAAAATATATTTTTTCTTCTTCTTTAATTATTTTTCTTTCTCAGTTTCTTTTTTCCTTATTTCCTATTCTGTCTTATTTCACTTGTTTCTTTTATATTGTTTGTATTGTTTTTCTCTTCAGTTAAAATGTCTTCAGTAAAATTTTATTATATATGTGTGTGTGTGTGTGTGCATGCATTTAAATTCACAGAATGATCAAAATATGGAGGGAACCGTACACCTTCTCCAGCCCCTATTCTTTCAACAGGGAGCTGATTAAGCATAAGTACACAACAGCCTAGTTTACAGGGAGAGCTAGAGTACAATTTAAATCAATGTATCTGCCACTCAAATTTCCTGACTGAATGTAGGAGAGAAGCCAGAGTGGAATTCCAGCTCTTCGTGCAATCAAACAAATATCTGAAAGGCTCAAGGTGAGTTGATGTTAACTGAAGTTGCCCATTGAATAGACAGCAGTAGTGAGATATTCAATAGGCATTGAAAGCTGTGTGTTGCTGCTATCTCAGCTGTCTGTCACACAGTCATAAAAAAAATAATAATGAAAAAACAGAATCCTTTTTCTCTTCGCTTCCTTCTGCTTTTTTTCCCAGATGATCTTTGCCTAAAAGCAGGGAAGGGAGGAAAAAGGAAGGGAAGGGAAGACCTGGCAAAATTATTTATTACTTGGAAGCCAGAATGATCACATGAAAATACAATAACCTTTGCTTCTTCTCCTTTCTACTAATAAATAATTTTCTATCATATAAAGAAGAAAGAAGTGTATCTATATAACATTAAAAGATTTGAAGGTAATATGATGGAATTACTGCTCAGAATCAAAACTTTGAAGGGAATTGTGGAATTGATTTGCAGCATCAAATTGAATCTAGAACCTTTAAATAAATAACAATGTTTTTGTAGTTCACTTATCTTGATTCAGACTGAAAACTCTAATAGGATTGTGTTCTACTTCAAAATTTAAAGAAACAAAATTCTTGGTATGATTAGAAGAATGCATAATGTACCTGTTGGTAACTTCTGAAACCAAACATGACATTTTCCAGCAACATGCATAGAGAATCTATAAAATAAGCTCTGCAATTCATTGATAAGATACAGTTCTAGTTGAAAACATTACAAGTATAAATTTCCAAATTATTTGTGAAGGAAATCTCTATTATAATTCAAAAGAGAATTCAAAGGCATGAATAACAGAACATTTGATGTTTCACACACTTAAAAGTTTAGTTCTCATTTAAATTGACATTAATTTTATTGAAGAAAACTTTGTATTCTTTTGACAATTCTGCACATTAGAGAGAAAGTAAAGGTAGCACTGATTATGTTACCTAGTTGGGTAATAAAATGTCTGCAAGGCAAGCAAACAATCAGATTCAAAGAGCACCAAGGACTCCACATGTAAACAGGTACCTTATGAATTTGTTATCTTTCATCCACATTGTTACTCCATTGACTGGATATAGAATTGCACACTTGTAGTATGTTACGTTGATCTTAGTTGTCATATCTGAAGTAACTTTAGCTAGTGTGGAAGGTTCTGTAATTTATCATCTCATTAAGTATTTGTCAGATGTTTGATTCTTAGCTTGGCCTGACAGTTTGTTTAAAGGAAGTGTTACCCTCTCTGTTTTACTGTCTAATCAAATACATTGCAACAGTCATTTTATGTAATCAGGTGGGCTAAGATGCCATTCTTTCTAGTCAAAAACAGCTGCACACCTACTGTGATTAAGCAAGTTCCTTCCTTTCGAATGGAAGAATCTGACATTTTCAGGCTGAAAAGGCACAGATTGTAATCTCATATGAAAAACAATAAATCATCAGTAACAAATGCAATCAAAGAAGAGTCACTACGTGAAAAACAATTCCACTATTCTTTGCCTGAACCTGCTATTGGAACTTGAACAGATACATTATCCTTGTCAAAAAGGGCATATGTGTGAAAGTGACAAACAATTTCTCAAACTTTTGGCCTTGGGATTACCTTTTGGTGATATTTCAATGTTCATGTGCAAGCCACATTTAGATAGACCATTTGCTTTCTCCAAAACAACTGCTGCTGATATGCTATTGTTTACTCCATCATTAGCCGACAATTAAAGAAATCAAGTGAATCACCTAGTAGAAATAAAATCTTAACCATTGAAATTTGTGCAGAAAAAATAATTTGCTTTTACAGTAATGTAAATTGGGCTGGCAAATTTACAATTTGGCCTAACCTCTCATTCCATAGTCTTCTATTACCTCTGAATAGAAGCTCAGAAAATAAAGTAGATTTATAGAAGGAAAGCCATGGTTTCTTTCCTTTAAAGCCAATATTAATATTTCTAATAAAAATTATTTTGGTAAAACAATACTAATCTAACTCTTCAATTTCCAATTAATTAAAAACGAGCTCTTCCATCTATTTATTTACAAGCGCTTGGGCCATATCAAAGTGCAGAGTCCCAGAAACAAATTATTACTGAAATTGATAAAAGCAATTTAAAATGGAATTGGATAGGATACAATTTAAAATGAAATTGGAATAAAATATAATTTAAAATGGAATTGGAATAAAATACAATCTAAGATGAAAATCATTACTAGACAATTCATTATTGCTTTGGACCTCCTTTCAGACATATTTTCTTACCAGATTCCTCAATACTTTCAACAATGGTAGAACTTCTGATATACTGTTTTCATCAGAAAAGTTGGTATACGTTCAGTGATGTATCTGCCTTGAAAATAGGCAAAGTTGAATCATATAGCACAAACATAAGTAAAGGAAATATTTTATGACATTTTGTAATATCTCATGTTTTGTAATAATTTTATGCCATAAAATGTTTTATAACATTTACCAAATTTCAGCTCCATGGGTCTCAGAGGTCCCAGATTTGGATGTGTTCTGTAAGTTAGCCCATTTGAGGTACTTTGAAAGAGTTTTGCCCTATGGTGCACTGTTTCGCCCAGTTAAAGGTTACAGGAATCAAAATTGTAATAGTATATAGATGGACAATCCAATTTGGGCTCCTGATGATATCTTTTCAGTTTCTAATATATGTTTTATTTATTTAGACTGCTCTTTTCAACCATTCGACAATTTGCTTACAATGCTAACAAATCCAATAGACAGTCTCGTGGCACCTAGAAGACAATTTTATTTATGTTAATGAATATATAAAGTACTGTACATTCATAAACTTTCATCAAAAATCTTCCATAATACTGTTTGATATATTTGTTTGATTTGTTGATATGTTAATGACTGAACAAAGTAATATGTATTCAGAATGCCTAGGGAATAAATTCTCAAGTAGTTCTAAGTGTTCTTTACTTAATATATTGTAAAACCTACAGCTGGTCACAAGAGAACTGTGTGGACAGAACCATGATCTGGCTCAAAAGAAGGCTGTTAAATATATCCATAAAAGAGCAAGTATAAATATTTTCAGAGAAAATGAAAATATATTCATTCATTGGGCAGTTATGGATTTTCATCAACAAGCATAGCTACAACTTGTTTCTTGCATTTGTTTCTTGTAAATTTAAAGAAAGGAAAAGAATGAGAGAAAAGAATAAAAGTCAGAGAGAGAGAGAACATAACAAGAGAGTAAATGAATGGAAGAAAGAAAACAAAAATAAGAAAAAAGAAAATATACCAAATATCGGGTTCTAACCTTCTTTACAAGCAGTTACAAATAAATTTATTGTTTAGTCTTCCACTTTAAAGTTGTCCTAATTCTCTTCTTCCCATATTTTCCCTCTACAATAATCAGATCCATAAATCATCAGTTCATTTTTGTTCTGTTTTCATTAAACAGTCCATAACAAAATTTTTGTCACTAATAAATATATTTATTGTTTATTCCCTAATCAAACAAGTCAATTTTGCCATTTCTGCAAGTTTTACCATTTCAGCAATCATTCCTCCATTGTGAGGATTTCAGAATGTCTCCATAGGAGAGTGTTAGTTGTTATCTAACTGTGATGACACGCATGCTAGAAATGGCATACAGAGCCATCTCTGCCAGCATGCAAGCCATCACCCCAGCTCAGTTCTACTGCACATATGCGTGCATCTCCCACCAGATAATTGATTTTTGGGTATCTGCCACGCATGCACGGTGGAGCAGGGTGCATGCGGGAGACACGTACATATGTGCAGGGGGCAGGGCAGTCATGCACACATGTGCAGGGGCAGGGACAGTGCGGGAAATCATCTGTGCATGTGCAGGGGGTCACGGGTCACACAGCAGTGGTCCTGCGTGCATTGCATGTGTGGATGTGCATGCACGCGCATGTGTGCGCTTTCAGCATGCAATGACAAAAAGGTTAGCGGTCACTGTTATATTTAATTTAGCTTAATTTACTTTTCACCTGGTGTACCAACCAAAAATATTTTTTAGTTTTGCTATTACGGTTGAGCAAAACAGCAAATATATTTTTGCTTCAAAGAAATATTCTTGGGAAGTCATTTTATGACTCAATGCCCCCACACCTGCTTATAAAGTTACAACAAATGCTTGATGGACCCTAATGTGTCCCAAATCAAAGCATATAGCAGGAGACATATTGGGGACAACTTTCATGTTTTAAGAGCCAGATATAAGCTTATAAAGCTTATTATTCACTAGTCTGCACTCTTCCCTTACAATGGATTTTGAATTGCAGTTCTTATTGCTGAAATTTTTTGAGACACTTTCCTTCTTTTTTGTACCTGCTTTGTCTAATATATTACCTGACTATGGATTTTGGATTCTTAAAAAATATTATGACATTGTCTGTTGCCTGGAATAATCCAATGACAAACATTTACACTAGTTCCAAGAGAACCACATGGATCTATCGATAGAGTCACTAGTTATCAAAGTCATCTTAAAACACACTTTCTCTTTCTGCTGTTATAATTATTTACTTCGTGTTAGTGAAATGCCTTTCATTTTCAGGCAGAGCTTGGATCATGGTGATAATGTGGGGGGGGGGGGGGTGCCAGTAAAAAAACAACTCCCTTTTTAAGACCCTATAATCCCTATTAGGGTAAAATCTATATAATTATTTCCAATTTTAACCAAACTGTAGGTTCCATAAGCAATCTTCCATTGTAGTATGACTTATATAAATGATTTGGGGATGAGGTTCTTATTTGTTTGTTTGTTTGCGTCCCACATTTATTTTTTATAAATAATTCATGGTGGCAAAGCTATGTAACACATTCTTCTCCCTCTTATTTTCCCAACAATAACCTTGTGAGGTGAGTTGGGTTGAGAGAGAATGACTGGCCCAAGGTCATCCAGCTGACTTCCATGGCTAAAGCAGGACTAGAACTCTTGGTATCCCACTTTCTAGCCTGGTGCCTCAACCTCTAGGCTCATTTGTAGTTCAATGTGGCAAAGAATGAGCAGCAATGTTGTTGTTTTGGTTAATACTCCATAATTGGATTACATCTTAGCTTGGGCTATTGTATTGGGAATTCAGGAAATTATCAAAAAAGATAAGCCCTATATCAAAAAATAAATATGTGAGATACTGAAATTGGCTTTAAAGAAAGCTAGGGAATAAGAGACATTACTGTTGATGTACACAGGATAATCGAAGAAACCAAGGAATACAAAAAATAAGTTAATTTGTGTATCATCTATTACATTCAGATGTATGATATATTTACACCACCAATAGTAAGAAACAGCAACCGAGAAATCATGAAATGTGTCCTAGACTAGCACTTGCACCAACATATGGCAAACTTAAGTGACTTCCTGAGGGAAAGTTGTTGGTTCTGGGCTACATCATTGATTTTTTTTAAGGGAAGGCAGATAACATTAAACCAAGAGCACATAAGTAGAAAAGGAAAATACTAGAATGTACTTGTAAAGTGTCACATACATAGATACAGAACATAAAATAGGCAAAGCAGAGAAGTGGAGGAGGCGTTATATTTCAGGTTCTGTAAGATATATTGAGGAGGACATTAAGGGATGCTGAAGAGGACATTACCTGCTTTAAGTGAAGTGGAGGAACAACCCAGCCTGCCAAGTCCGAAAATTCCAGCCCTAGAAAAGGAGAAAGGAGGAAAAACTTGGAGTAGCTTGTGAGAATGTAAAAATAATCTGATGATTTGGATATGGAGAGTTAGATGCTGACAGTGGAAGTTGGTGAGTTAAAGGCTTTGTTGGCTACAAGACAGTAATGATCATACTTTGGGATGTTATATTAAGACCTAGCTGGCTGGAAATATCTATAATGCTAGGGAAAGTGGAAAGAAAGAAAGGGAACAGGCAACAATCAACAACAAGGAAAGTGGTATAGTGGTAATGACAGAAGCACTGATTGCACCTTTGTAAGACTTGAAAGGCCAGTTTAAGGACAAGGTTACCACGGAGAAAATCTGTCCATGTGGTTGCTAAAAATTCACAGGAACCTGATGGCTCACAATAGATGATGTGACCATGTTATTGAATTTTAATTTTAATTGTGTATTTTATTGTAATCTGCCCAAAATCAGTTGTGTTGGCCAACTCTATAAACTTGATTAAATAATCTACAGAAATTTGAATAGTAGGCTGAAAAAAATAAGATGGAAAATAACAGAGAAATATAGAGTTTGTAACTGAATAGGTAAGATGTAAAGAAAAGCATGAGATGGGATAGGCATGGTTTGATAGTACTTATGGAAGGTATCTAGTTACCTTGGTAATTCTAAATTAACCATGAACAAGCAGTAAAATGCAGCTGCTAAAATGACAGTTCTATTTTTGCATACATTAACAGGAACATAGAAACTAGTCATTCTTTAATGGTATTCTGTTCTGTCAGATCATATTTGGAGTATTAGGTCTTATTCTGGGCAACATACTTAAAAAAAACACACACAACCAATTGGAATAAATTCAGAGGAGGGCTACCAAGACAATGAACTGTCTGGAAATCAAATACCATAGTTAATATTTGAAAGAATTTCAATATGTTTAACATAAAAGATTGAGCAATCTTCAAATATGAAAGATTGTCACACAAAAGAGGGAATGGAATTATTATCATTTGTTCCAGAATGTAGGATAAAAAGGAATGAATTAATAATATAAAGAAACAGGTTCAAGCTAGATATTAGGAAGCCCTGACTACATGAGCTGTCAATGAGTCTCTTTGTTGCTAAGAATCAACCTCAAGTTAATGACTCATCATCTTCATTATTATAAAACAGGAATGTATATTTGTTTTTATCATCATTGAAATCAGTGGAATCTGAATGTCAATTGCAGTTGAACTGTGTTTTTATATTCTGAGCAATTATAAATACTTTATTGATTTACAATCAGGGACCAAATGGGAATCATAAGACTCATAAATGATCCCCCTTTGTAAAAGGCATTAAAAACAGCAAGAATATTAATGTTATTGTACCTAAAAGCATGCTGATTAATTATTATTTCCTATGATTATGAGAATATAAACAGGACTAAAATTCCAATAAATTGTGAAAAAGTTTATTGCTCACAATACCACTCTAGCATTCTGTGCTAGAATTTTCATTAAATGCTTATAAATAGTTTGCATCTGCTTTTTGCTCTTTTGGAAATGTGTAGTTTTTTAAACAAATAAGTTGGTATTTACTGTTATTTAAAAGCTGCAATTTTCCTAACTAAAATGCCTTCATTTATACATGTGAGTCATATTCTTTGGGGAGATTTCTAATCTGATACTCATCTTTCTACAACACATGTTTGAGAAGTGAAAAATTATAAATATTTAAAAAGTTATTGCCACCTATTTTTATGGATAAAAAAGAAAATGAAGCTTGTAGTATCATAAGAAAGATACTGACCAGATGTCTTAGTGAATTTAGGAGTTTCAACTTTCAGCCATTTCAATTATCTCAATTATGCTGCTCCTAGGACTGTGGAGATTTCAAATATGATTAGGGGTAAATGCTTTGATCCTTAACCAAATTCAGTACCTCTCTTATTAAAACAGTCCATAATTATTCAGGCTTCTCTGTGAGTCTGGGAAATAAATGTGATCACTTTAAGAAATGAATTAATTTTAAATTGTTGAGCATCTTTTCTAGATACTGAAGACCATGTATCGATACCTCTGAAGTTAAAGACAAATGATATCAAGGGCTTGTTCCAATTATCTCACAACAAAAAATACTTTTGAGCAGATGAGGAAGTTGAAGTCATTTGAGGCTTAAGTCCACATTATTTCTACCTTTAAATAAATTATGTAAGAAGTACATTAAAACATGGACAAATCATCATTAAAGTCTGAGTGAGACTGAAAATCTCACTAGACAAATTTGAATTAATTGTTAAAAATGTCAGCTTTGATCAATGATAGCACTGGCCCATCTTTTCTTCAAGTCCATAGAGATTATGTAAGCAAGTGATTTTTTTTTCCAGGAATGTTCACAGCATAAATATTTAACAAAATGCTGAAGTAACTATAACTCAGATTATTCTGATCACTGGAACCATGGTCTCTCTTGTGTGTCTCATGAATAGCTATAATTGAAAGACTTCAGCACAGCATTTTAGTAGGCTGAATGTTTGGGTGTCTCGAGTGGGCTAAAAAGAACAAAGCAATGAAACTATCTTTCAATATGAAACTCTCTCATTAAATCTTCAGCATGTTGATTAATCTTGCTGGGTACTTAAGATATTGGTAGCTATTAAACAGAGGTTATTGAGGCAGAATAAGACTCAGCTTTAGGGATGGATTAATCTGTGCCAGTTTACTTTTTTTTTTTTTTTTGCAATGTTAAATATTAAAGGAATTCACATTAGCATCACTGTAAGAGCCCAGAGGTACCACATTGTGAAAACTACTGAGACAGATATGCAGAAATATATACATTTCTTCAACAACAAAAAATTATGGTAAAATTTCTTCAATTAGGGACAGCCCTTGAAAACATAAGTGAAGGTTGAGAATGGAAAATAAACAATTGAAAACCAATTTATAAATTTGGATGAACGAATCAATGTACAACAGTGTGCAGTGTATATGATGTGATTGAATTTTATATTAGTTACCTGAATTATGTTCAAAATCTTTTTGAGTCAGTAGAGACAATAGAAGACTACAAAAACAGTTCAATAGAACAGTGAGTAAAATATTTAAAATAATGGATTGACATAGCAAAAATACATTTCTTTTGAGAAATTATTGAGCATATACTATTTTTCTTATAAGAAAACCTATTTTTTCTATGTATTATATTAATATAGAAAAATATTATTTTTATCTTTTTTTCTAAATATTCTTCCTCATTACTACTTTCTCCCACTGTCTAATACTCTGCTATAGACTTTTTTAAAAAATTCCACCTTTCCTGTACCAGGATTTAACATAAATCCATGACATAAAAATAATCATGTTCAATCATAACTTGTTCAGGTTTATCATAATTTTCTCTCTTATAATATTTCTTTAAGAAAAGAAAAAAATATAAATAGAATTTATGTACATATGTATGCATGTATATAATGATTTACAAAAGAAACAGATTTGTAATCATAAATTCTTCAGGGCATTATCTATGTATATCCATATATTTCTCTGTTTAGCATAAGGGGACCCATGCTTTCCAGATGAAAATAACTGCACCTCTGATCATTATCAAAATAGCTTATGCTGTAATGGGCATAGTTAACCAATATATACAGAAATGTGTTTGTCTTTATATTTCTGCATATAAAGGCAGAAAGGGCTGGATTTGAAAATATTTTTCCAAAGTAAAGAATTGTACAAGTAGTGTATCTGCATGGTATACTTGGCCAGTAAATTCACCATAGGTCATTCATATATCTAGCAAGGTTTTTTTTTTTTTTTGCTAATCCTTTTGTAAAAAGAAATATGATATTTTTTTTCAAATGAAACATGAATGCTTTTAATAAATTGTTATTTTGGAGACAATTTTAACTATTTAGAAACAGAAAACAGCATTTTTACAAATGGGTTAGACAGATGTTTCTCAAACTTGGCAACTTTAAGATGAATGGACTAAAAAATCCCAACAAGGATGGGGAATTCTGAACATTGAAGTCCGCCCATCTTAAAGCTGCAAGGTTAAGAAACACTCAGTTAAACTGAAACAATTATAGTAGTTTATCTCCACCCCTCTCAAGCACTGTGTTCATATACAATTCTACCCAGTTCTCTCTTTTGAGAGTGGTTTAAATGGCGAATATACAAACAATTGAACAAATTCTTAATTTATTTACAACAATGCAATCCCTCTTAAAAATAGGAATACATTAAATCTTCAATGAATACTATCAGGTTTTTCCAGATCATAGGAATGAAGACACATTTGCAGTGTAATTTTCTATCACAAAGCCTTGCTTTGTGTTCATAATTTCTTATTAAATCCTGGGAATATAATTGTGTGTGTACATTATTTCTGAATTCCAGTGTTTCTTTTGTGGAACTTTTTATACAAGTTTCATCTGTAACTAACCATTTTAAATAAATGAATTTGATGGGTCAATATTTGGTATTGCATAAAGTATTAACATCTCTTATGTCTGCTTTTATAATATGACTGTGTTTGACATTTTTACTGCTTTATACTTTTTTTTGCTGAATACTGCCCGGTCACCTTTTTATCTTTGGTCTATTTATTTATTAATCAAATTTACAATGTGTGTGTGTGTGTGTGTGTGTGTGTGTGTGTGTGTGTGTGTACCTATCTATAATTTCTATATATATTCAGGTTTTGGTGTGCGTGGGTCTTTTCCCATGTAAGATTGAGAGTATCTTGGTGATGTTTCGATGAGGTCACAAGCACGAAGCTGAAAGCACCAGCCTAAGTTGGACCTCATCGAAATGTCGCCAAGATACTCTCAATCTTACATGGGAAAAGACCCAAATACACCAAAACCTACATACCTGCACATGTGAAAATCTATGAAAACACACACACACACACACACACACACACACACACATATATATATATGGATCTTTGGTTATTCGGGTTTTCTCCCACGTAAGATTGGAAGTATCTAGGCAACGTTTCGATGAAGTCTCATTCATCATCTTCAGGCTTGGTCTTCAGCTCTGTGCTTCTCAGAGTGATGTGAGCTTGCAGCTGCTTCTTCCTTTTAACTGCTAGTGGGGGTGTGACTTGATTGGGTGGGGGCTTGGCTGTGTTCTGATTGGGTGGGGTGTGTTCTCATTGGTTGGGGGTTTGGCTGTGTTCTGATTGATTGGGGGGTAGCTGTGTTGTGATTGGCTGGAGGCATGTTCTGTTCAGGTGGGGGCTTGGTTGTACTCAGGTTAGTCTTAGTTGCTGGGGGATTTGAGCTGGTGAGCTGTGATCTTGCTGTTTGGCTTCGAGTTCGTAGTTGTGCTGCATCTTCATGGTGGGGGTCAGTTCGCTTCATGTATGGCTCAGAGGGGTTTGAAGTGGATAGTGATGCAACTGCAATGCGGCTTCTGGTCCGTGATCATGTCTCATCTTCTGTGTGGGTGTGAGTCTGCTTTCTACATGGAAGTGTGGTGGTGGCATCTTGTGTGGCTCTCAGGGGTGTGGGTCTGGTGTCATTCTTCATGTTAGGTACCTGTCTGTTCATGAGGGTGGGTTTCCAAATGGCTGGTAGGCGGGAGGTATCATCTCATTTATTCATGCCGTGTGGGCGTTTTTCTATCTCTATGGCTTCTCTGATTATTCTGCTGCTGAAGTGTTCAGTTTTGGCGATAGTTCTGGTATTTTTAAAGTCAATCTCATGTCCTGTGGCTTTGAGGTGTTGGACCAGGGAAGAGGTCGGTTCTTCCTTTTTGATTGAGTTCTTATGTTCTTCAATGCGTGCACTTATTCTTCTGTTAGTTTGTCCAATGTATGTGTTGGGGCAGGCAGTGCAAGGGATTTTGTATACTCCTTGATTTTCTAACTCGATTTTGTCCTTAGGGTTTCTTAGGATGGTGGATATCTTTCTGTTTGTGCAGAATGCTGTCTTAATGTTGTGTTTTTGGAGGATCTTGCTGATTTTGTCTGTAGTGCCTTTTATATATGGGAGGAGGGCTTTGCCATTCTCTTGTTCTCTGTCTTGGATTTTGGTTGGGGTTTCTTTTTGGATTAGGTGGGTGATCTTCTTTCTTTGGAATCCATTGGCTGTCAGCACGCTGGTGAGAGTGTGTAGCCAAGCCCCCACCCAATCAAGTCACACCCCCACGAGCAGTTAAAAGGAAGAAGCAGCTGCAAGCTCACATCACTCTGAGAAGCACAGAGCTGAAGACCAAGCCTGAAGATGATGAATGAGACTTCATCGAAACGTTGCCTAGATACTTCCAATCTTACGCGGGAGAAAACCTGAATAACCAAAGATCCATATACAAATACCCACGAGAACCTCAGAAAACAAATATATATATATATATATATATATATATTGATTTCAAGAGTTTCTTTTATCAGGACTTGCAGCTTCACATCTACAAAACTCATACCACTTCTTGGAAATGATCAAAGACTACACGTGGAACAAGAAGATCTGCTTGTAAGTTTCGACATGGTTTCACTATTCACTCAAGTCCCGATAAAAGAAACTCTTGAAATCATCAAAAATAAATACCAACCAGCTAAACACCTCATGGAACCAGCAGAACACTGCTTAACCAACACATATTTCATATACAAAAGACAAAGATACAAGCAAATTGAAGGAGCCCCTATGGGATCACCACTGTCACCCGTCATTGCAAACCTGTTCATGGAAGAATTCGAATCCAGAGCCCTGGTTAACACCGCCCACAAACCCAAACTTATATGTTCTAAATTTTTACATCTAGAGCCCTGGCTAACACCGCCCACAAACCCAAACTTATATGTTCTAAATTTTTACATCTATTTTTGCTTGAGGAAAATATGTGATAATGCTCTCATTTTATTTCTCATTCTACTAAAAGTACATTACCTATTGTAACAAGATCCTTTCCTTTTCATATAATTGATCCAAATTTAACTTGGGATAGTATTAAAGATGTTTCAATCTCTTGACTGAATCCAGGATGTAATCACGCAAATTTTGCTTCATTCATTATCCCCAAGTGGTGTAAAAAGAAAATCCATTATTGGTAGAAAAATTCCATGCATACAGCAAAAATCCATCTCTTGGGAATTATTGGAAATGTATGACTTATCTGAACTCACTGATTGAGTTTGTATGCAAATCCTGAGCATACTTTTGGTACTATTTTAATAGAGAACCTAAATTGGGCTTGATAAACTGGAAATCTTTCAGCAAGGTCCCCTGTCCTCTTATCTCTCCATGAATACAGTATGAATCTAATTAAGGCCAGCTAATGAACTGTTAGAGTTATTAGGTTAGCATAGAGCAGGGGTCTTCAAACTTGACAGCTTTAAGACTTGTGGGCTTCAAATTCCAGAATTCCTTCTCCAGTCATGTTAGCTCAGGAATTCTGGGAGTTGAAGTCCACAAGTCTTAAACTTGCCAAGTTTGAAGATCCTTGGCATAGAGGGAGAGTTTTACTCTCATCATTGGAATCATCCATAACCCATCCAGGCATCATACTTCTATCAGCAAGGAAAATAATTCAACATGCCTATATCTACTAGAATTGAAAGATAAGCTTAGAATCCTTGTAGTTCAGGCAGAAAGGAACTTCTCTTGACAACTTGGAAGAGCTTGATAAAAATGCTGACCTAAAATTAAATCAGCTGGAATCATTTAAAAGGTTCATGTCTGAAAGAAGAAGAAAAATGCTTCTTCATATGAGAATTCAACCATCAAGTTTGAACTATTGCTGGCCTTTTATATAATAATATATATTGTTTATTTAAATCTAAAGGGGATTTAGCACGAAAGAAGCGAGATATCCATATGTACTTTTGGTTTTGGCTCTTCTATCTATGTGCATCAGTCCTATTCAAAACAATATTGGTCTAAAATAATAGGGTCTAAATGGTAACATTTAGAGTTAGAAGGCATGCCTGTTGGTAGATCTTACCTTATTCCTATCGATAATTTCTATCTTGTTCAAAATTGTTGTCAATGGGACCACTGGCATTATAAAGAATAAAGGTGAGAATGAGTCCCCTTGAAAAATTCAACATTTCAATTTCTCCTAATTTTTCACCATTAACTATCAGCTTTGGTTTTGGTTTTGGTTTTTTTACTATTTGAAGTAGAAAGATATAATTGGCTATCAGCAGAATATAGATGAATTATATTATAATGGATTAGTTTAGATTTTTTTTTAAAAAAGTCTTTCTTACATTTTAGTCCAATTAGAAGAGCGTATCAGACAATCATGGATATCTACTTTAATGCTTGCCTACCTTATTTGCTCTTTGGGACTTTTTAAGGATAAACAAAGTCTGTTTTGAACCAAGCTTCTCCTGGTTACTTTACATCCATGATATTTTCTCAGCCACAAAATAGAAATGGCTATTGTTTATATCCAGTTTAACCTACATATTTGGGGATCCTTGTGGTTTCTCATCCAATGCTAACCAGGTTTAACTCAGGTTAGCTTTTCTGAGATAATACAAGGTTATATACAAGTGCTGGAATCTGTGGTGACTTGTATGAATGGCAGTTTCACATAGCAAAGAAGGCTGTTTATTGAAGCCATGGCAACAACCACACATTTCTATTATCCTAACATGACATTTTTCCAGAAAATGCAATCAGAGAAACAAATGCTACTGTCACTAATCTGTAGACTGTCACTAATCTGTAATAATATCTTATGTGGAAAATGTTCACTAGACATATAGAAGGAACTTCATCATTGCAAATTCAATTTTTAAAAAAATCTATGGATCTTAGGTAAATGGCCATTTCAGAATTTAATTATTGACAAGATCTGATGCTTCTCTAAAAAAGTCTGTTCCAGTTCTGTCAACAGGGTAAAGATATCAATTATGTACTTTGAAAAAACTGAAGTAAATTAAAATCCATATTAAAATAGTTACCTTAAGAAGATTTAAAATAACAAGAAGGTTGCATTTCACTTTAATCATTAGGGAATTTGGGAGGGAGGCATGGGAAAAACACTTCTTCATTAATTCTAAGACTGATTGGATTACAGTAACACAATAACAATCAACTAGTGTTTATGTGCTAACAAAAAAAAAAAAAAGACCGCTGAAAACTAGAGAGGGGTATATTATCAATATTTCCAGCTTTCTCTGTTTCTTCCCAGTATTGCTGGTGTATTGGGAATTTCATTGTGTGGAAATCATTAAAAACTATTCCTTCTCTAATCTGATTTGGATGCAAGCCTGAAAGTATGTGTTCCTTTGTCTGTCAATATTGTTTTTGTTTGTGTTTTTATGATGGATGAATGACCTGCAGGCATCTAGCCAGTTTTACTTGTACGTGAGATCTATTTGAAGCTCAAACCTGTAGCAATGACTAAGTTCAAAACATTTCCATTTTCTTTCCTTCAGAGGTTGTTATTTTTGCTGTTGCTGTTCTTTTCTTCCTATTTCTGTTACATTAAATACCTCCAATGTTTTACAACTTCCAGTTTCACCTCAAAAGACATGAAGTGCAAATGGAAATTATTTCAGCAATTTTAGTACAATGTGTGATATAGTGTCTTGCTGAATCTTAATTCTCCATGGTTTCTGAAGTGGCATTGATAGAACAGTGTTAATGGATTGGAAAGCTAAGAATTAAAGAAGGAAGCTATAATGGTGCGTTACAAATTTTGGAGGTGGATAAGTGAAATCAGTTATTCATCTCTTTGACTTATTTCTTATATTATAAGTGGACGTAATGTATTTATTATTTTAATAATGTTATATGTTGCCCATCGCACTATCAAGCAACTCTGTGTTGCTTACAATCCCATAAGTAACAGTATAAAACAACTAAAATTGTTGTTTGATAGTAAATATTGGGCATTAACAATTAAACATTAAAATTAACAATGAAGTGGTTAAAAATAACCCATGTGTAGATAGGATGGAGATGGGATCGTCTCCTAATATACTAGTCACTTCCAAAATTGGAAGTTCTCATTGGGGCCCCCAGCCAATTGACAGAGCCAGGTTTACGGGCTCTTTTGGAAGGCCAAGAGGGTGGCAGTGAATCTCACCTCAAGGGACATAATTTTCCAAAAAGCAGGAGCCATGGCAGAAAATGGTTTTCTCCTGAAGCCCACCAGCAGCAATTCCTTGGCCAATGGGTTAATGGAGCCTGTCCCTTCTGCTGTATGATATGTATTTGTATAATAGCAGCTAATGTCTTAATGAGGTATAACATCTTTCCTTATATTAAAAGAGGAACCTCATTGATGGGACAAAATGAGGCATGTAAGAAACATAATCTTTCTTTAATCTGATTATTAGACTTAGTGCTTTTCCCTCAGTTCACTTTGTCATCTTATACCATTGTTTGGAACAGCTAAGTATTCTTTAAAGCTTGGTCAAGTCAAATACCTTGCAACTATATCTGCACATTTAACTCTTGGTTTAGAATACAGTATTAATCAAGCCCATTTGACTAACTTATGGTTCAGACTATTATGTGAACCCACACAAAACAGGTTAATTCAGTAATCAATCTTACTTTACGATTACAGTCAATCAAATCAAATGTTGTAAAGCTAAAACGTTTTTTTTTAAAAAATAAAAAATAAAATTTCTCAAAGACAGTAATGAACTAAGGGTAGGGGTGTCAAACTCAAGGCCCACAAGCCAGATCTGGCCTGCAGGGTGCTTAGATCTGGCCTGCAGGGCCAGCATGAAAATAGCAAAAGCTTCCCCCCCCCCCTGTTTTGGCTGCCAGAGTGCTGCAGGAAGCTGTCCTTGATCAGAAGGTTATAAAAGGGAGGAAAAGTGAAATATTGTACCTTTCAGGCTTGCACAATTCTGCTACTATAGCCTATCTCAATAATTTATAGCTCTGGTCTTTCAATGGCATCAGTTTCTTGATCTGATCTCTTTCTCTCATAATGTGATGAAGTAGATCAAGTATGTATTAAAAACAAAATCATAGAAATGTATACCTCTCTATTTTTATAAGAATGTAAAACCATGTGTGTGGAGGTGCAGTCCCGTGTCATGACCACCATGTCATGACCACCACAACCATGCCTACCCTCAGTCATGACCATCCACACATCCTAGCCATCCAAGGTCAAACAACCCTGATGTGATCCTCAATGAAATCAAGTTTGACATCCCTGAACTAAGGCATAAAATTCATAGGCAAAAGCATTATGCGAGAGACGAAAAAGTCAATGAATGCAGGAAGCTGGTTTATACTGAGCCAACCTATATCTTCATAAAATTCAGTAATGTTTAATTACCTGCAATGTTTTCCTGGATTTTAGACCAGGTTTCTTTCCCAATACTATCTGCAGATACTTAGACTTCAACCTAGGGTTTCCTGCATGCAGAGTGAGCCACAAATGTTTCTCTTTACAAGTATACAGATAGAATAAAAGCTGAAACTAGGTTTTCTCCTCAAAATTCCGCATTTTCTTCTTTTATGGTGGATCATACTTGTTTTCAAACTTGATTTTTCATGCATCCATGGTCTTATTTTTAAATGATTCTTTGGAAATAAAGATATTTATTAAATAGAACAAAGAAATACAGTAGAATAGAGAATAAAGAGAATAAATGTAGTTAAGAATGCATTCCCCTATGCCCTGAGAACTTTTGGGATCCAAGAAGTTTCCTTCTTTGGTCATTGTGCCTGCTCTTTGGAGTGAGACTACCCCTGAGATACAAAAAAGTGCTGGGCAGTTTGTGTGTGGATTTTTTAAGCTAAGCAGTAGCCTTTGCTATTCCTGTTAAGTTCTGCGCATGGGCGCAAGGAACGGAGACAAGAAGGTGAACAGTGAACTTCAACTCTTTATTAATCATTCTGAACAGAGCAAAAACCGAGGGCAGCAGCAGACTTTTTATAGGCAAGCTGCTGATCTAGTAACCAATGAGAAATGTGGAGTGTTAACTCCTTTAACCAATGAGAGTGGCTCGTTAACAGCCAATCAGATTCTCCTGAACGGGCCAATCCGATATTGCTATTATCGGCCAATCAGAAGTGCAGGTTTAGAACCCTGCTATTTTCTAAAGATTTGATAAAACTTTATTTAAGCGTTTTATTAGTTCATAACACCCCTTCCCCCAGGTTCCATTTAGGGGGTGCGGTGATGTAATCTCTGAAGTATGAAGGTTGTTTTGACTGTCTATTGGATTTATGCTGTCCCACCGGTTCCTGTCTGTAACGCTGTTTCGGCGGGACGTTTTTGGGCAAATCGGGTGCCAGTGGTTCCTCATTGGATGACTCGGTGCCGCTAATGTTCTCATTGTTATCATCTGGTCTTTGCGGGCTTGCCTCTGTTGAGGTGTTCCTCTGTGGCAAGGACACGCCCCTCCCTGATTCTTCTTCATTCATTACGCCCGATTGCTAACTTCTTTCGTTCCTGCTTTCCACCATCTCGAATTCAGTTTCTTTGACATCCCCTCCCCCCTCAGTTTGGGAGTTACTGGAGTCACAGAAACTAGGTTGTAGCCTTGAGCGAAGCTGATCTATATGGCGTTTCCATATTTTTCCATCGCAGGTTTTCACTCGGTATGACCTGGGTCCAGTGGCTTGAATTACAGTTGCCTCAACCCACAACGGTTCACCAGAAAGGTTTCTGGCGAAAACTAAGTCGTCTATCTTGAACTCGCGGCATTTTCCGCTAGATCCACAGGGTTTCTCTGGCTCGTAAGACGGGTGAAGCCAGTCGAGGTGGGAACGGAGTTTGCATCCCATTAATAGTTCAGCTGGAGTCTTGTTGGTGACGCTGTGTGGAGTGATGTGTTGCAAGAAGGAGTATTCTGTTTATCTTATCTTCAATGTCCCCATAGTCCATTTTGTAGAGGGTTTTTTTAACAAATTGTACCATGCACTCGGCTCTTCCATTAGCCACAGGGTGCACTGGCGAAGTTAGCACAAGGCAAATACCCCGGTCCACTAAGTATTGTTCAAAGGGTAGAGCGGTAAACTGGGGTTCATTGTCAGATACCAGAATGTCTGGCAGTCCATGCGTTGCGAATAGCCTATTCAATTTTTGGATGACGGACTCGGTTGTAGTATTCTTCATTTCGTGGATCTCGAGCCAGTTTGAATAGGCATCCACTGTTAGAAGGAACGTATGTCCCTTAGTAGGTCCCACAAAGTCAATGTGGATGTGGGACCACGGTCCCCGGGGTGTTTCCCATTCTGTCGGAGTTGCTTTAGGTGGGGCATTGCTAACTTCCTGGCACTTTTAACAAGTCTTTACCCAGGCTTCAATCTGTTTGTCGATGCGCAGCCACCATGCGTAGCTTCGTGAGAGCGCTTTCATACGCACGATGCCGGGGTGACCCTCATGCAGTGTCTTTAATACTGCTCGTTGTAACCGCTCTGGGACGATGACTCTATCCCCCCATAGGATGCAGCCTTTTTGCGAAAAAAAGTTCTGTTTGCCGGTTCTTGAAGGGGGTGAAGTCATCAGAGGTTTGATCTACTGGCCATCCCCGTTCGACCCAGCTAAAAACTCGCGTTAAGATAGGATCGCATTTTGTTTCGATCATGACATCTCTAGCTGTTAGCGGTAGTGAATGTAGCATTTCAATCTGGAGTGTTGTAAGGGTTGGAGCCGTCGACGGTTTCCAGAAGTGGGGCACGGCTCAGTCTGTCAGCATGGGGAATGGCTTTCCCCGGGCGGTATTGCAACCTATAATTGTACGCAGCCAAAAACTCCGACCAGCGAGTCATTCTAGGTGATAATATATAGGGGGTTGGCTTGTCTCCCGCTATAATCCCCAGCAAAAGTTTGTGGCTGCAGGGCTGGTGTTTTATACAGGCTGCAAAAACAAATGAAGCGGCTACCGCTCCCAAGTCTCTTTCTGACTAATGCTGGATCCGTGGCAAATAAGATGGATGATTTAAGGTTGCAAGTCTCTTCAAGTAAGTTCGTGAAAAGCTGTTGTGTGTTGTTATTCACTGAAACCTGGTTGAACCCCACCATTCCGGACATTGTTATTGAGATGGATGGTTTTTTATTACATTGGCTGGACAGAGACAGAAATGTGGGGAAGTGTAGAGGAGGTGGAGTGTGTATGTTTGTTAAAGAGACTTGGTGTACGAACTCAGAGGTTATAACATGTCACTGCTCTTTGGAGCTGGAATATCTGTCTGTTAGATGCAGACCTTTCTATCTTCCCTGGGAATTCAGCATTATTATTATTCTTGCTGTTTACATTCCGCCGGATGCAAATGTAGATTTGGCTTTGGGCTTCCTGGGTGATGAAATCGGCAACTTGCAAAGCAAATTTCCAGATGCTGTATACATTATTGCAGGAGATTTTAATCATGTAGATCTTCATGTGGTCCTCCTTAAATTCTATCAACATATAAGGTGTGCTACTAGGGGGTCGAACACCTTGGATAAGGTCTACACGAATATTGTAAATGGATACAGGGTATTACAATTACCACATCTGGGCCAGTCGGATCACTTGTCCCTGTTTTAGCCCCGGAGTATATTCCTCTGAGAAAACAGGCAGGGTCGGTAGTCAAGACGGTGAAAAGCTGGCCAGAGGGAGCAATGGAGCAGCTAAAGGACTGCTTCGAACAGACAAACTGGGAAGTTTTTGATCATCCTGATCTCGATGATCACACAGCTGCAGTGTTAGGGTATATGGCACACTGTATTGATACTGTCATGGTGGATAAACAAATCTGGGTTTATCCTGATCAAAAACCTTGGATGACCAGGAAGGTTAGACACTTGTTGTATGCAAGAAACAAGGCTTTTAAGTCTGGGAATGATCTGGATTATAGTGCTGCAAGAACGAACTTGAGGAGAGGCATTAAGCAAGCTAAGGCCGAATATAAGAGGAGAATTGAAGATTGCTTTCTCAGTAATGACATGAGGCAGGTTTGGCAGGGGGTTCAACAACTAACGAACTATAATGCAAAAAAGGTCTCTGCGGATGGTAGTGCAGCAGTGGTTAAGGAGTTGAACAACTTTTTTGCTCGATTTGAAATCCATCAAACCGAAACTGTCCCTTTGCCATCATTTACTCAGCAGAGCCTCCTCTTCATTGTGAATGAGCAGGATGTGAGGCAGACAATGAAGGCAATTAATTCCAGAAAGTCAGCTGGGCCCGACTTAATTCCTGGTCAGGTGGTAAAAGATTGTGCTGAACAGTTAGCTGGGGTATGGACTGGAATTTTTTATCGATCCTTGACACAATGTGTGGTTCCTGTTTGTCTCAAGGCTTCCACCATCGTTCCACTGCCTAAAAAGTTGCCCACAAATGGTCTGAGCGACTATAGGCCGGTGGCACTAACTTAATGAAGTGCTTTGAGCAGCTAGTTCGAAATTATATTATCTCCTGCCTTCCTGATTCCTTTGATGGGCTTCAGTTTGCTTACAAAGAAAATAGATCAACCGAGGATGCAATTATCACTGTGCTTCACATGGCTCTATCCCATTTAGAAACACCGGGGAATTATGTAAGAATGTTGTTCGCAGATTTTAGTTCTGCTTTTAATACCATCATGCTGCACAGATTAATAGCTAAGCTTAAAGATCTAGATTTTCCAGATTCTATTTGTTTATGGATATTGGATTTTTTAACAAATCGTCCACAAAGAGTTAAATTGAATGACTATATTTCTACTGTCAAGACACTTAGCATTGGCACTCCACAAGGTTGTGTCCTTAGTCCACTTTTGTTCTCCATCCATTCATCTGATTGCACAAATAAACATCCCAACAATAGGATAATGAAATTTGCAGACGATACTACGCTTGTAGGACTTATTTCTGAGGATGATGAGTGTGCATATCGGGATGAGGTATTACAGCTTTCCCGTTGGTGCAAAAATAATAATCTTCTATTTAATATAAAGAAGACCAAGGAGGTTATAGTGGACTATAGGAAAAAAAGAGCAGACATTCAGCCACTGTATATAGAGGGAGTTCGTGTGGAAAAGGTGGTTGAGTGTAAGTTTCTCGGGACCATCATTACAAATAACCTGACCTGGAGTGCAAACACCGCTGCTTTAATTAAGAAGGCACAACAACGGTTAAATTTACTAAGGATTCTTAGGAAACAACAACTGGCTGAGAGTCTATTGACTACTTTCTATCAGAGTTCAATTGAGAGTATATTATCCTACTGTCTCTGTGTATGGTTCTTGAGCTGCACAGTGGCAGAGAAAAAGGCAATTCAAGGGTGATTAAGATGGCCCAAAACATCATTGGCTGCTCACTTTCCTCTTTGGAAGAACTGTATAGGAATAGATGTAGGAGGAAGATACTTAATATATTGAATGATTCCTCTCATCCGGGACATCAGCTCTTTGAACTATTACCATCGAGAAGGAGATTTAGGGTATTAAGAACAAGGACGACCAGATTTACGAACAGTTTTTATCCAAGTGCAGTTTTGAATTTGAATGCAGAGTCATAAGATTTATGTGGAAGTGAATGGCTGAGAGTAATGGGGTTTTACATTTTTAAATTGCATAGAGATTATTGTATGGTCGGTTGTGTTTAGTTTTAATTTATTTTTTTTTCTTTTAGTGGTGTTTGTCCAGTTTTTACTTGTGGAAGAGCACCTCATTTCGTTGCACCTGCTTGTGAGTGTAATGACAAATAAACTCTTATGTCTTATGGTCGGTAACAATAGTAAAAACTCGTCCATGTACATATTCATGAAACCGTTTCACAGCAGATACAACAGCAAGAACCTCTTTATCGATTTGACTATAGTTATGTTCAGTCTTTGATAGGGTCCTTGAAAAATAGGCAATAGGGGCTTCATTACCGTTTGGTAATACATGGCTCAAAATGGCTCCTACTCCGAATGGTGACGTGTCACATGTAATTGTTAAAGGCAAAGTCTTGTTATACTGCATTTAAACAGCATCTGAGGTTAATAGGTTTTTCACTTGTCGGAACGCATGCTCCTCTCGGTGCTCCCAGACCCAGGTTGCTTTTTTGTTGAGAAGCCTATATAGGGGCTCAGCTATGGTTGCTTTGTGGGGCAGGAAGATGTTGTAAAAATTAATGAGCCCCAGGAAAGCTTGGAGATCAGTCTTATTTCTGGGTCTTGGGGTGTTCTTCATTGCTTTCAGTTTGCTATTGGTGGGGTGAATGCCTTGTTTATCGATTAGGTACCCCAGGAACTCTACTTTATCTGTACACAATTGACATTTATTTTTTTTAACCTTAAGGCCGGAGTCTTTAAATTTCTGGAGAACCAGTTTAAGAAGCTCCTTTAGTCTTTCTCTATTCGGGGCAGCAATTAAAACATCATCAAAGTATGGTACGACCCCTTTTATCCCCTGTAAGAGTCTCTCCATCAAACTCTGAAAAATCCCTGGGGCTACGCTAACTCTGAATTGGAGTCAGTTGCACTTAAAGGCGCCTCAGTGCGTAACGATCGTTTGTGCCTCTGCTGTTTTTTTATCTACAGGCAGTTGTTGGTACGCCTGTGCTAAATCCAATTTAGTGAAGACTTTTCTGCCCCACAGGGAATGGAGGAGGTGTTGTACCACCGGCACTGGGTAAGTGTTCTGCTGAAGGGCGTGATTCAGGGTGGCACGGTAATCCCCACAAATCCTTAACGATCCATCCGGTTTGATGGGTGTTACGATTGGGGTTTCCCAAGGAGCGTGGTCTGTTGGTTCTAAAACACCTTGGCCTATTAATTTATCAAGTTGCTCATCAATCTTTGGTTTAAGGGCAAAAGGTACTCGACGAGGCTTAAGGCGGATGGGAGCTACTTCGGGGTTAAGGTTAAATGATATCAGGGTCCCCTTGTACTTGCCTAGTTTGTCTGCAAAGACGTCCTGGAACTCCTGGACGAGGGCCTCCTCCCAGTCATCGCTTCTGGTTTGGTGAATGCCGGCTACTTCGATCCCAAGTGGAGCGAACCATTGAAGGCCTAACAAGCTAGGCTGATCACGGTCAACAATGGTCAATGGTAAAGATGCAGTACAATTTTTGAATGAGACCTGGACTAGGCTGGATCCAACAACCGGAATTCGGTTTCCCTGATAATCCTTGAGTATGATTCTTTGGGTTCTGAAGTCTTGCTGCCGGACGGCAGGGATTAATTGTTTAAGGGTCTTCCAGGAAACCATTGAGAGGGACGATCCTGAATCGACTTCCATCACGCAGGCTGGTTTTCGATGGCGACCTTCACTCGGATCTTCTTTGCATCTAATGATGAGGCATGACCAATTGTAATGGTTTGGTGTGCCTCTTCTCATTTTGTTGAATTGGCTAGTGGTTTATTTCTGTAGGAGTGGTTGTTTCATTGGTGGTTCAAATGTGCCCAACTCACAGGACGATTTCCTGTGGTTTGGCAGTAGTTGGTTCCCCTCTGAAATGGGCTGGATCCTTGCTTGCTTCTACAGACCTTTCCAATGTGGCCTCTCTTTCCACAAACATGGCAGAGCGTGTCAAGGAATTTGCAGTCTGATTGTGGGTGGTTTGCCCCACAACCTGCGCATTGATGCTGCAGTCTCTGATTACACTGGTGGCGTTGGTCTCGTTCAGACCGGAGCCAGTTGACCTCTTCCTCATCACTTTCTGATGACGATTCGAAGTCCTCGTGGTGGGTTGCCATTGTATGTCCCTCTAGGCGAGGTGAGATTTCGCCGGCGAGTTGGTGGAGCGGGGCATTGGTGCGGCGCATTTGGGCAGCCGACTTCCTGGTTGCTTTTGCTGCAGTAGCGTCAACGATGGTATCTGCAAGGCTGATGTCACCTTTCGCCATCAGCTTACTTTGCACGTGAGGTGCATCTAAACCCAGAACTATTCGATCTCTTAGAGCTTCTTCGAGGTCAGCGAACCCGCAGAGGCCTCCCAGGTTCTGGAGATCCACAATGAAATCTGCAATGCTTTCTCCTTTCCGCTGGTCTCTCTCGTAAAATTCATGTCTTCGGACAAGCGTTGGTACGGTAGGTGCATAGTGGGCCCGTAGGAGGGGCTCCAGAACGTCCCAGTCCATTGATTTCACCTCAGCCGGTTTCGCCAGGGCCTTAGCCATCTTAAAAACGGCAGGTCCACAGTGAGTCAGGAATACCGCTTGCTTTTTTCCAGTAGTGGCATCCTTCAAGTTGTTGGTCTCCAGAAACATCTGAAACCAGTCCATGTATGAGTCCCAGTCTTCTTGTGCCGGGTCGAATGGAGCGGGTGGTATGGTGCCACCGGACATGGTTTCCGCCGTTGATGTGCCTTCAGCCACATGCTCTGTTTGGTGCTCTGTAGTGTTCAGTCAGCTCTGACGTCTCCGTATCCCACCTTCATCACCAGTGCTAAGTTCTGCGCATGGGCGCAAGGAACGGAGATGAGACGGTGAACAGTGAACTTCAACTCTTTATTAATCTTTCTGAACAGAGCAAAAACCTAGGGCAGCAGCAGTCTTTTTATAGGCAAGCTGCTGATCTAGTAACCAATGAGAAATGTGGAGTGTTAACTCCTTTAACCAATGAGAGTGGCTCATTAACAGCCAATCAGATTCTCCTGAACGGACCAATCCAATATTGCTATTATTGGCCAGTCAGAAGTGCAGGTTTAGAACCCTGCTATTTTCTAAAGGTTTGATAAAACTTTATTTAAATGTTTTATTAGTTCATAACAATTCCCAAGCTTGAATGACAAATAAGTAAACAAAAAAGTCAATGCTAAAATAGAAATTTGTGTGCGTGTGACATTTTCACCCTGCCTTAATTTAAATTCTTATTTGTAAACAGATCAGAATCTGGCACCATATTTTTTTACTGGTTTTTTCACTACTGATATTTCAAACTACACGTTAAGATTATTTACAAATTTGGAAGCTTCTCTTGAAAAACTGCACGATCCTGAATTTGTCAGTAATCAGACAAGTATAGCATTCTAGGGATGATGGTTAAAGCATGATTGATCAAAGGGATATAATTCCAAAGGAAACAACTAACAAGAAAATATTCATTTCATTCTTGTTTTACTGTTTGTGTACTGCTCATGGAAACCAAATAAATCATACAGATTTCTAAGGCACCTAACAATCTAACAAGCATTTTTCCTTGTAGAAAAATAGCAGCTGCCTTCAATTACACCTTATTCTCTTTATTTATAACACAGTGCTCTAAACCATGAATGTCCAACATTTTGGCTTGCCACATTGAGTAAAGAGGAACTGTCTTGCACACATTTATAAAGCACATAATATAGTTAATGTATATACATAATGAATTTCCTTTATTTTTTTATATTTTTATTGTAACATTACAACAACAGAGGGTTTCCATTAATAACTGTCCAGGGCCACATACAGCCTCTGGGCCATGAGTCGGACAGTCCTGCTCTAGATAGAATGGTTTATTCTTAACTATTTTCCTGCTTTATTTTTTATGTTTGTTCCTCTGGTCACCTTCATTTGAAGCTATTTGGAAGAGAGTAAGATACACAGTAAGACTCCCTGAAACTCAGGTGCATTGAGGTGCCAAGAGAGAAAAGTCTTCCATTATAGAAGGAAACAGACAAAAGCTTTAACCTTTCACTGTCAGGAGGTAGAATAAAAGTGTCACAATACAAATAGAAGAGAATTGTGCTGCTGAAAATGTAACTGTGCACGTGGAGGGAGCACTTATAGAGATATGCAAGCAAATCTGCCTATTGTATATAAAAGGAGATGCAACAGCGTATTCATTTTCAGCACAAGTCTAAGCTAGTGTCAACAAGTAATTTAAGACCCTATACTGGCAAGTTTAGTTCTGATTATGAAAAATGGCTGTTTTTCACATACACAGATATCTAAGCAGTTCTACCAAGCAGCCATTAATTCCATCCTGATAGTGAAATTTCACAACCAAGAATGAATAAGAAAGATTAACTAACTTGCAATGTGACAAGTAAGACAGAAAACTGGTCTTTCTTTCTTTCTTTCTTTCTTTCTTTCTTTCTTTCTTTCTTTCTTTCTTTCTTATTTACTTTTTCTCTTTCTCTCTCTCTGTGTAATATATTATAACACACACACACACACACACACACATACACACCAACACAGAGAGATGCCAAGCACAATCTGGTGAATGGGCTTCAATTTGCTTCTAGTTAAGTGCTGGCACTATCTGCAGCATAGCTTCAACAAGTCAACTATGTGTAAAACAAAACAAAAAACAACAAGAGATTCAGGCTTGAGGACAGTAATGAATATTGTAGAGTTGTATACCTCTTATCAACTCCCAAATTGCCACTTCTGATATCCCAGACAGTAATTTTACAATGACAGAGATTCCATTTGTCCAAACAGCATCAGAACAGTTAAGCAGATGATAGCATGAGGACTCTTAGGTGAAACAGACAAAAGAAAGAAGTGAATTGGCACAATGGATGGGGGTGAATACCCAGATGGATCTAGAGGGGAGGAAGAGGAAAATGACTACAAAAAGGACTAATGAAGAAAAGATGTCTCCTATTATTTTAATGAATTCTAATAAACTGTGCACCCAAATTTAAAATTGTACTGTCTACATTCAATTCATGGCTTGCTACTGCCACCAGCTGTGGAATAAAATATTGTTCAATATGTTGCAGAACAGAATGAAAATGAGTTAATAGCTACATTGCAATTCAAGACAATATCTTCTCTTATATAAAAAGATTGACTTGATTTAAAAGTCAACAACAAATAACTCTGTAGGAAAAGAAAACCACTTCCTTTGGAACAATCTGCCAATTCATCAACCATCACAAATATAAACAAGAATTGGGAGAGTCAAGACTAGAGTATTTTTATTTCCTCTGACTTATAGCTTCATAGCACAAAACTGTTTTATCATTCCCATTACTTTCAAAGCACATTGTTTGCCATCACAGAGTAACATGATTATTCTCTGGAAAATATATTGCTTCTAGTAGACCTTTTACAACAATTGATATTTCCCATCAAAACAAATCAATTTTCAACAAATCTATACACTTAGGATCTCCACTGTAAAAATATAATGAGTTGAAATTTTAAATGGTGAAAATAATAGAAAGTGCATTCAGTTTTGAAAGAGATTCTCCTGTTACAGTTTTCACTGAAACAAACATCTGATCTCTTTTGAATTCAAAGCATCTATACAATTATGAAGCTACCTAGACAGCATTTAAACAACATGTTTCTGTACACATACTTTGGATTCAGACTCCTTGAATTTAAATGGGCAGACACCATTCAGGTGCTCAAATAATCCTCCAGTTCTCTCTTATCAACTCATTCTTGTGATGTAATAATAATCTCCAATTATCACATATTCAATAAAAGGAGAAATCCTATAGCAACAGCTGGATCCTGGCTGATGTGGAAAGCTATGCAAATATAGCATGTATGCTCTTTCCTTTCAGCCAACCATGCTGAATATACAATGTATGCAGGGAGCCAATATCATGAGAATTACATTCTCATGGAAACTTAACTGAAGCTTTCACTTGTTGAGCATGCTGAATGTAATAGTGAGGGTCAAGTATTTTCAACAATTGAAATTCTAAGCCCTCCACATGGCTATATTTTATTATTTTCAAACTAGGGTGGTCATTGGCATCAGATCGAACAAATGAATTTAAATTAAAGAGAAATGAAACGAGATGCCTAGAGCATTGTAAGTACTTGATAAGGGACACAGTTGACCACATACATTATTAAGGCCTATCTTGTGGCAGAAAGGGCAGCAAAGAGCAATATTATCTCCCCTGATTGCATCTGCAGATAGTTATCCTGTAGGATTATTTGAGGTGACATGAGTAGAGATGGCTTGAAGATCTCCCTACAGAGTCATGCAGAAGAATTTGCACAGCATCTGTCAGACAAAATCAACCAAATTTGATGCTGGCTTTTTTTGGGAGATGCCCAGGGCAGTCTGGCCTGTTATCTGAGAAAAATGCATTTGTTGCCAGTAGATTCTGAGGACCAATCAAAGTCCTGGTTTTGACTTTAAAGCCTTTCATAACATGGGGCTGGGTTATTTGAGAGATCACTTCCGCTTTATTACATTTGCTCAACCCATCACAAGAAGTAAGCTGTAGTTCCCATCCATGAAAGAGTTTTACCTTGGAGTTTTTCTGCCATGCCACCTGCCCTGTAGAGCAGGGGTGTCAAATGACATGTTGTCATCACGTGACATGTTATCATCACGTGACATGTTGTCATCACAACTTTTTTCCCTTCACTAAAATGGGGGTAACCAGCGTGTGATGCATTTGACCCATGGGCTGCGAAGTTGACACCCCTACTGTAGAGCAACATATGTCCAAGTGAGATTGACTCCATGTTTAACATCCTTCCAAAGAGCACTTAAAACATGGCTATGTCAGCAGATTTTCTTCCAGATTTATGCAGCCCAAATATGGTCCTAGTTTTACAGCCTTTTTGAGTAAACTCTTTTGCAAAATTCACCCAATCTTTTCCACTATAGATAGATTATAGGGGAATCTAGGCAGTATTCAATGCTATCATCATTCTTTCTTTAGTAAAAATGTACTTAATCCCTATTGTGGTCATGCATAACTCTTTATTGCCAATTTCACGAATGTATTCAATAGTCTGGGGGCAAAGTGTATCTTGCCTTTCTTGTTGATTGATAGTTTGATTCAGTTTATGTCCCATCTTTCTACATAAAACACCTAGGGAGGGAGAGTGGTCTTAAGACGAATAATAAAAATAAAATGCAACAAAGCAATTCATGCATCAACAAGAAAATGATACAGAGAGCAGATTAAAACAAAAGAAATAAACATTTAACTATAAAATACCAAATGAAGGCCATTAAATATCTTATGGTAAACTGTGAAAGAATAAAATCAGTATATTGAGGGAAGAATTGCATTTCACTAAAAGTCTGGCCAACCTCTTACTGTACATTTTAAAAAGTATATTACAGGTCTGAATGAATCTCTAGAGAATATTAAAAGGTTCTGCTCTTCAAGATTTCAACTAATTTCCCCAAGAATGTTTGGACAGGGTTTTATATTTTAAAAGCAATGCACAAATTTTTAATCGATATATTCTCCTAGTTTGAACATACAGGGCAAGTTATCCAATATCTGTTGAAATATTTCCACAGATGAAAATTCCAACACATCTCAAGATATTCTGTTCTATGTTGAACAGTTCTTGCCACTAAAAAATCTGGTTCTTTGTAATTCAATCTATTTCTTGTCCTTCTTATATTTTGGAACAACAATGAAAAATTATTCTAATTAATAGCCTTTCAAGTACTTGCAGAGTCTTATTATATCTATCTGCAATCTTCTCTTCTGCAAACCAAACATACCCAACAACTCCAACTGATTAAATTTCTCCTTCTAGGTCCCTTTATCATTTGAGTTGTTTCTTCTGAACATGGTCCAGTTTCTCACAGTAATTCTTAAAATATGTTGCTCAACACTAGATGAAATACATTAAGTGTAGTGTGACCAGTACATAGCCAAGACAAACAATGACCTCCTTTGATCTTAATGCTTTGCTTCTGTTGACACAGCCAAGGACTGTATTCATTCTCTGCAGCATTTCTTTTGCTCAAAACCCAGATCTTGCTGTCCAGTATGGTTGTTCCCATCCCACGCTTTTGCTTTTAGTCGGTAATAAATTCACTGAATCTTGGAATGAATTCATGAAATATACTTGACATCTCCTTCCACTTAACAGGGGACTATAGATGTAGATTCATGGATAAAAATATTCAAATGATTTTTATCCTTCAGTGTAGTCCCATCTTTGCTTATTTCTGTATTAGAATCTCATAGAAGATTTATCAAATCTTCTGCAGAAATAGAAATATAATGCTGTATATCCACTGCATTCCCATGTCCCATTAAACCATACACTCTATCGAAAAAGGAGAACGTGACTTTTTTCTTGATAACCTCATGTTGGCGTCTATCAAGTCATGCATTATTTTCCAAAAACCAGTTGTTTCATTATGTGTTCCACAGTTTTGTTCAGGAATATTTATCTGTAGTTACTTAGGTTCAATCCTCTGGCAGTACAATCCAAGATTTCTCAATGATCACAGAAAGAAGCTGATAACAACATACTTAGGAGTACTGTATACAGATTTGAAAAATTAGATGACTAGTTGATGGCAGCAAAGTGCTAGAATATTGCATTTCTCTTTTCTGCCACCTAGTAGTTATTTTGACTTCGATTTTGGTGGGCTGCAGAGAAATCTCACCCTCAGAGCACCCTCCCAAAGCAATTAATCCAGACTGCACAGAAACACAAGGCTGCGCTGCTCACATGGCCCACGGGAACCCTCCCCACCCATTCACTCCTTACCCGGCAAACTTGCCTGCTAAATTGCTATTTTTCCTTTTTCCAACCATCAGCTGTTCTGCTGTGCCGGGAGATTTAGATTAGCTAGGAAACAGGAAATGGTTGAATTTCTTGCTGTCTAGCAAGTTGTCAGCCCTCAAGATACCTTCCTCTGTTGCTTTTCTGCTATTATTTCATTATTTCTCTGGGCTGTCATGACAATGGTGGGAGGGGGGATTTTGCTAGGGAAGAAGACTGGAGGTGTTTGCATTCCTTGCTGGGCTAGCAAGGGGAGGGGGGATTCTTTTCTTTAACTTTCCGTTTCTTGGCTATCTTCTGTCCTCTTTTGCGCAACTGCGAACTTTTATCAAAATATGTCAAGGTCATTTGACAAGACACTTCATCACCATCTGGAGATGACCACCTGAGCTTATTCAGAAGTTTTAATTGGAAGAATAATTTGAACTTTGGGGGGTGGGAACAAACTTAATTCTTTGTATGTGGATTCTACCCACCAATTTCTCAGTTTCGGAATTGATTTGTAGCTTCCACTTTATTTTCCAGTAAAAGGATAACTTTGCTCTACACCATGGAGTCTGAGTATTTCTTTCTTGGGATCTAAAGGGAGCACAGCCTGACACTAGTCTTTAGAACTTCGGCTCTGCTTTTAAGCACAGCCGAACTTCCCTTAGGACTGAAGGTTCTATTATTCAGTGCAGACTCATGGCAAGCAAATTTGAGAGACTGAGATAGCCAATGGCAGATAGATCACTGAATGATTCTGTGAGCAACTTAATCTGCCTGCCTGCTTTGCCTGATTTTGGGTAAAAGTTGCTCTTTTTAATAAAAAATTTAATATTTACATACATGGTGTGTTGTGAGTTAATTTTATGAGTTTGCTTGTAAGCAAATTTTATGTGACAGACTGAGCTAGCCAATGGCAGATAGATAGATTTCTGATTGAATCTATGATTCTGTGAGCAACTCAATGTGCCTGCTTGCTTTGCCTGATTTTGGGTAAAAGTTGGCCTTTTTTAATGAAAAATTCAATATTTATATAAATATTTATAATATTTACATACAAGCCATGCCCAGCCAGTCACATGATCAGCAAGCCACACCCACAAATTAGGCCACACCCACAGAACCGGTTAGTGGTCCCTGGGATTTAAAATTATGAGTTTGGTGGTCCCTGGGGTCCAAAAGGTTGGCGACCCCATATTAAAGTATCTCCTCCATGAAGTATGATACATATAGAATGTTGCTCTGCAATATTTTGCCATTCCCAGGATCAACACATTCACTAATATGTGCTTGGCATGAATACAATTTCAGTATATAGATTCTACATGAAGGGATAAGCTATGCTCAATAGTTTGGTTGAAGCACTACACAGCCTGACTTGAATGTCAGTACCTGTTAAAGTCTTGGCTGATCTGAGAAATGACTACATTGGAATCTATCTTGATCAATTGTTCTAATTTATTTTAGTACTTTGTCTCTCACAGCAGTCATTTAATTATCATACGCATTCTGTCTTGCACATACATTTTGTTAACGTTTGTCTCTTAAATAAGGGGTAAAGAAAGAGGATAGAAGGAAAGTTTCTACTTAGTTTCATTAAAAAATAGAACTTGCAGCTGCCTTCAACTGAACAGCTCTTAGGATCACCAACTATAAGAAGTTCTATAGCTATTCTGTTTTCCTACATAGCAGATTTTTATTCATATAAAAAAAAAGATGAAAATTATAAATGGAGGTTATTATATAGACTCCTCCAATATATGACAAATAGGACCTATCCTGACAGGAGAAGCTCTATTTGGATGCAGCCACTGAAACAAATGGAAGAATTCTTCAGATAGAATGATCAGAATTATAAAAGAAATTCCAACGAAGTATGGTGGTAATCATAATAGACACACAATTAAAATAGTTAAAACTATCAATAAATAGCTTTGACAAAGGATATGTATTATCTCCATAATCAGAAAATATCATCAAAAGATAATGCATCAGCCATTTTTGTTCTTCATCAGCCATGGTGGTGTAGTGGTTAGAATGCAGTATTGTAGGCTAATTCTGCTGACTGCAGACTGCCAGCAGTTTGGCAATTCGAGTGTCACCGGCTCAAGGTTGATTCAGCCTTCCATCCTTCCGAGGTCGGCAAAATGAGGATCCAGCTTGTAGGGGCAATAAGTTACTACCTCTGTAAGCCACTTAGAGAGGGCTGTAAAGCACTGTGAAGCAGTATTTAAGTCTAAGTGCTATTGCTATTCCTAATTTTATTTATTTATTTATTGAATTTATATTGCTGCCTATTTGCACATAGCAACTCAAGGTGGCTTACAGAATACAAAAACCACATTTAAAACAATAAAAACTAACAAAAAGAATCAAATAATATAGTACAATATAACAAAATCACCCCCAACTCCCATCCTCCCACCCCAATGACAGATCACATGAGCCATTTAATGGACTCCATTCTGCTCTGGGTTTCCCAGGCCCCCTGGCAGAACCAGGTCTTCAGCACCTTCTGGAAGAGTATTAGAGTGAGGGCCATTCTAATCTCTGAGGAAATGATGTTCCAGAGAGGGAGCCACCATGGAGAAGGCCCTTCTTCTGGGTCCCACTCGTGGTATCTCCAGAGAGGGAGCCACCATGGAGAAGGCCCTTTTTCTGGGTCCCACTAGTGGTATCTCCCTCAGGGATGGGACCTGCAATATTCCCTGCTTCCCCCCTCTGATAGGTCAGGTAGATGTGACTAGAATTTACCAGGCTTACAATCCGGGGTGGGATTCAAATTTTTTAACAACTGGTTCTGTGGACATGGCTTGGTGGGCATGGCTAGGTAGTCATGTGACTGGGTGGGTCAAAAGAATCTCCTTTTAACAATGCTCTTGAAGCAGGAGGTTGGACTAGATCGACCTCTGAGATCCCTTCCAGCCCTGGATTGCTGTGTTGTTTCAAAGCATCCTCTGAAGCTGTATCTAGTGCCAGAATTTGTGGTCCTTCCTTCCTCTCCTTTCTCTCTCTCTCCCTCTTTCTTTCTCTTTCTTTCTCCCTTTCCTCCCTTCTTTCTCCCATCTCTCCCTCTTTCTTTCTTTACACCCCAACACCCTGTTTTGGACCTAGGAAGCCTCCCTGGAGCCCTCTGGGAGCCAAAACAGGGCATGGGGGGAGTGCCACACGCCTGCACCTCATTTGGGGCCAAGCAAACCTCCCTGGAGCCTCAGGAGAGCCAAAACGGGGGATGGGCAAGATTCACCATGTGCGCACACCGTGCCCCATTTTGGGCCTAGGAGGCCTCCTTGTACTTATCTGGGAGCCAGAACCAGGTGGGTGGGGACTCCTGGGAGGGATGAGGTGGGGCCAGCTGGTCTTCAGAACTAGCAGTTCACTGAACTGGATGTAAAATTAACATCTGATTCACCTGAATCAGCCCGAACTGGCAGAATCCCACTCCTGCTTACAATGCCTATGGAACTCTTTGATATCAAGTGGTTAAATAAAGGGTTTTAAGATAGACATGAGCCCAGAAAAGGAGACTTTATCAGACTACCTAACCATCTAGGCAACAGCAATTAGGGAAATGACCTTGTTAAGAATTCAAGTCATAAGTTCCATGAACTAAGACTTTCTGGGCAGATCTTTTGAAGTCTATTGTGGCAAACATCTTGAAGTTGCTTGTCATAGCTATCTCTGCATATAGATCTTTCAAACAGCACCAACACCTAGTAAAATGTGTACACACATTCAGGTAGGCAAAGCAGCACATATTTGTTCACAGCTGTATTCAGAAGTGGGCAAGACTATACAAACAGTATACAGGTGTATGGGAATGTATTGTCAACAGCCTATCTTTGAATGCTAATGCTGGGCATTTTTTGTCCTTGTGATCTGTTTTGGTAGATAAAATTTAGATTACAAATACATGGCAATGACAAATAAGAGTTATTGTATTTCTTTGCAGCCATTTAATAGTTATACTTAATGGTTATGTGAGTTCTTGCATTTCTGCAGCCCAATATGAAAGTCTAAGTCATTCAGTTGATCTCCATGGTCAATTGGATCTGAGATCATTAGGAAGGTCCTGGCATGGAATTGTGGCTAAAAGGGTCATGAGTAGCTCTCCTGAATTATTTCATAACAGCTGTTTAAAATGGTCTGTTACTTGAGACCTCTGCAGAGCTGTAAGATGATCATTCTAAAGGGAATGAATTAATATTACACCCTTACTTACACAGAAACATTCACACCATGAATATATGGCATGTGTATAAATCATGCAACAGGAGAAATAAAGGTGAAACATCCATCCATCCTATCAGCTGCTTCCTAACTTGTGATCTCAAGCACAGAAGTTACAATAGGCTATTGTAAAAAAACATGTTTTATGTCATCCTATATTAAGCCATCCTGTTCTTTGCTCTCTAAGAAAAATACTACTTAAAATAATTTTCTAATCTTGAAATGATAATAAATAAATAATAATTTCAAGTGTTCTATGCATGTTTACCTGTTCTTAAAGAGGTATGCCCAGAAGTTTTCTTAAGAGAGTAGCAGAAACAATGCAGAGCTGGTAATATTAAATCAGTAAGAAAAATGTCATTCCTATTACTCTACAGAAACTGGTTATAGCAACTTTACCCAACCTGGCAACTTCAAGATCTGATAGATTACAATTATACATCATCTCCAGTTAGTGATGCTAGCTGAAGAATATAGGAGGGATTGTCTTTATGGGGACAATATGAGAATGCATGGCTTTGAAACATAGGGCCAAGTTTCTTCAAGGTATTAAACACTTCTATGATTTTTTTTTGAGACATACACAGGCAGCCACATTACAGAAAATACAAAGTAATCATTTTTCACTCTTTTATTCTTAGTTTAAATGTAATGGCATACAGTTCTTGATGATTATTGACTGGGCTGAGGAGATTTCCTCCTTGCCTGAAAACAGAAGCAAAACATATTTTTTTAAAAAAGCCATCTTGCTTCAAGGTTTGAAGCAGTTACATACATTATTACTATACATATGTACATTACAAGTATATTGTATATAAATATAATGTATGTAATCTTGTAACCACAATAAATATTAGGAAGAGGGTTTTTTTTTTTTTTGTATGTTTGTTTTAGGCACACAGCTTAGAAAAATGCAGAATCTGCACAGTTTCGTAAGAGTCTCAGAGCGACTCATGCTTATATCATTTTCACACTGAAAAACCAAATACAGTATGTAAAATACAGCCACATCATATGCAGTTCCCCAGAGGCTGAGGAATTCTGTGTTTCCAGCATAATCATACTTGGTAGTCTAATACTACTGCTCTATACAGCTATTATGTGTAAGAAAATAATCTGCAGGGTAAATGTTGTTTCCTTTTCTTAAAACTCAGCAAATAGCCTAAGCAACTGTGATAGCTTAAAAAAAGTATAGGGTATCTACAAAACATATGTACAAATAAGTGCAGTAAATACAGGCTTGGTGAATTCTTTGGAACTAATTTTTCCAATACATAGAAGGGGACTTAAATTGTAGGAACAAAGGAAGAGTTTCCAATTACAGCAGTAGAGAAATATGAATTCACTTAAAAAATTGCTATAAACTGAGGTAACACCTGTACTTTAAAGATAGAAAAATTTCAAATTAAATGCAAAAATAATTTTGTTTTAAAAATTGGCATTTTTTTGACAAAGCTAGGCCATCACTAATTTATAGATATGTGCATTCCCTTCAGTACAAATGGAAACCAGAAAATCAAGCCAAAGGGAATTTTTTTCAAGCTTTCTGTACCACATCATGATATTTTGAAGGATGCAGTCATGGGGCACCTGAGATTGCACTCTAGGAAGGAAAGTTGATCACTTCTCTTAAGAGAACAAATGTTCAGTAGCTTAATAGAAGCAGAGACATCAATACTGCTTAGTAGCTACAAGTCAGACTCTGGCATATCTGACATGTTTGCCATTATGTAGCCAATACCATAACGACCGTTGGGGGCAGTGTCCACTACTGGAGAGCCAGACTGTTTTCGGTAAATGTTTTTGCCAAAGGTTGGAAAAGGCCCCTCATTTGGACTCTTTCCATGTATCAGGCTGGTATCATCTCCCTCAAGATTCACTGGTTCCTTGATAATGTGCCCTCTTTTATAGGAAACAGCTGCCAAACTACCTGAAGTGTCATCAATAAGGTTGCAGTGGCGAATCAAGTAGACAACTGGGACGGGGAGCATTGCCAGAGCAATTAGAGAGAAACAAACAACCAGCCCCCATGTTGGGTAGTTCTGCAACTCCTTGCTTGCCTGCATGGTCCAAGAGAAGTATCATTAGCACATGTTTTCATGATAAGCCAACACTTACACTGCCCTCTCTCTTCAACTACAGTTTTATCAATGGTTTAGCCTCAATCCTAGGAAGCAACATTGACTTTTTAGGATGGAAAAAGTGAGGTGAAATTATGACTGTTGATTTGGAAAGGCATATGGGCAAGGCTTTGAAAGAAGATTTACGAGTGAGTAAAAATGCCTCATAACCTGATCCTACTTAACCTGATCCTACTGGCTAGAGATTTTTCATCATGGCTTAAACATGGGGTCAGCCAGAAAAGCTTACCTTATTACATAGAGTAAGAAGTCAAATCCAATCATACTGTGACTCCTTTTCAATGAAGAATTTTTCAACTGCTAAATTCCAGTTTAAATATGTTTTTTGTTTTTGTTTAAGGCTACCTTATGGTCCATTTTCTGAGAATTTTAAACAGAGTTCAGAGAACTCCTGAAATACACGCATGCAGTAACTAAGTATCCTAAGTCTAAATAAGAGGCAATGTGTGATGACTAGCTATTGTTTCAGTCATATAATGTGTTCAATCACAAATTAATCCAAAGAATTAATGTTATGATTTACCCTAAAAATGTTTCCTACTGTTTGAGGCATTTTGAATATTATAAATTTTAAAAGCCTTGTCTTGTGACTGTATGGAAAATAAAATTGTGCTTAGGAACTGCCTCACATGCCTGTATGAGTGGAAGTTCTGTCTACTGACACTACAGCAGTAGTCTCCAACCCTTTTAGCACCAGAGACTGGTTTTGTGGAAATTTTTTCCACAGACCAGGTGGTAGGGGAAGAGTGCCACCTAGACCCCTGCATGCACAATTTACAGTAGGGTTTGGTATGTGGTCTGGTTTCTAACAGGCCACAGACTGGTGATTGGGGACCCCTACACTAGAGCATTTCTACCCCATCCAATTTATTTTACTAAGAGATTTACTAAGAGAGTTGTCATTGTTGTCGTCATTATATTTATCTTCATCTACAATTTATACCCTTTCCTCCTGCCCAGAGGACAATCCTAAGGACTTTCAGCTGGTTCTCAGTGAAGAATGTGTGTGTGTGTGTATTATTGATGTTCCATGTTCTTTCTTTCTCTCTCTGCCTCTCCTTCCCTCCCTCCCTCTCTTTTAGGCAACACTCACCTTGTCTTCAATCCATGCACTGTAACTAGGGGGACTTAATACCATCTGGACAATACTTGCTACCAGCAAAGATAATAAAACAATAGGGGAAATATATTTCCATGTATAATAATAGAACTGATTTGGTGAAAAGCCAAGCATATCTTTTAAATCTTCCATAAATCTGGAAAACAGGAGAAATGGTTATTAATTCAAAAGCTATTTTAGTCTTTTCCCAAAATTCTAGTTTCCAATGAATAGCCACATAGATATTCTGAGAGTTGTCACCCTAACATACTGTATATGAAAGACTATGAATTAAAGCAAAACATTCTAGTTAATTTAAAATTTAAAAATATTAACAATGACATATATACCTTTCCCATTAAATATATAGTATATGTGGATAATTTCAAAAACACAGTGCTACCTTCACAAATATGCTTCTTATCTAAGTGTTCTTTATGATGCCTGGCATGAGACATAGGAAATTATGTCACTGTGTCTCATAATTAACTCATCAACTTCAGCACAAATGTTTACCAGCTATTATGGTAGTTTCCTAAAGGAAGCTTTAAATATGCAGAAACCAAGCACTAAGTATATTTGAATGGAATGTAACCTCCATGCAAATTTGTTCAATAAATTACCCTTTCGGATAATTGTGATGGATAACAAGGTCAACAAATGCAGTATATATCTAGTACAGTTTTAACACTATCTTAAAGAATAATGTACCAAAGATCAGAAGAAGATAAAAGTGAACTTCCATTATCAAGAACTACCCATGACCAGCTCAACCTTTCTCCAAATTGTATTCTGGATTGTAACACAATTCCATGAAAGATTAATGAAAGCCAGTTGGTCAGAGTCTAATATTTTTCGCTTTCAAAATAAGAAACATTAAAGAGCTCTCTGTGAAATGGACAAGGGTGTGGGTGTGGTAAGATTGCCTCGATTGTATAGGTGGACAGTTTGTGTGCTGCTTTTTGCGTGCTATTTCTCCCATTATCTTTTCTACATTACAAAATATTTCTGGATGAAAAAGGCAACAATACAACTTTTGGTAAGTATTACTAATTTAATTGGCCTCTCTTTATTATACTTGACAAACTCATGTCAATTAGTGATATGTATCTCCAATATAAGTTGGGCTAGAATTGAGTAATATTAGAGAGACAACTACATACAAGCTTTGTTTCAATAAATCTATGTAATGTTGGTCTTGCAAACAGTTGACTTCTATGGTATTTGTGCCTACCAGAGACAATGATCCTTAGAGGAAAGAAAATGTGTTCTTTATTCTCTAATTTTCCCTGCCTTCTGCCACCTTCTACTCACTCCCATAAAGCAGGACAATCCTGCCCTTTTAGAACAAAATTTCAACCTTCAGAATTATTAGTAGTGTTGCATATTAAAAAATGTAGTATGTGCACTTACTTGTCTATTCCATAAATGTAACTCATTGCAATATTCTCCAAAATGACCACAATAAGTAGAGGCAGTGTAGCAGAGTAGTCATCAAACATTGTTACAAAGTAATTACCAGATCTCTGCACAAATATGAGACCAATGCAGAATGCTAGAAGACAGCAAGCAACTAAAAGAAAACAGAAAGAAAAGAAAGAGTAGAGGTTGTATTAATCCCTTTGATATTATTGTCATTATTTCTTTCTGAGATGCAACTACACCTTGGCTATTTTTCTTTTTGTTTATCCCATTAGGATAACAAGACTTATGATCATTTTGCCCACACAACCATTGCAGCATCCCCAATGGCCACGTGATCAAAAGTCAGACACTTGGCAACTGACCCATATTTATGATGGTTGCACTGTCCCAGGGCCATGTGATCACCTTTTGCGACCAACAAGCAAAGTCAATGGAGAAACCAGATTCACTTAACAACCATGTTATAACTAAATAACTGCAATGATTCATTTAACAACTGTGGCGAGAATGGTGGTAAAAGAGGGCAAAAATTAATAACTGTCTCCCTTAGCAGCAGAAATTTTGGGCTTCATTGTGGTCATAAGTCAAGGATTATCTGTATTTATTTTTAAACCCTATTATCTGTTCTGAGTGTTTATCTCAGTAGAAACACTCAGAGAAAACCAGTAAAATAACAGTAATATAATTTAGGCACTATTATGCTTGGAAACACCTTTGGCCTTATCGGATAATATCAAGAGTGATCTTTATTGAAAATAATACTTATGAACTCCATAAGTATTCTTAGAATATATAATTATGAGTCATCACAGAGGCTATGTTTACTTGCTCAGAAAAAAAGAGGATTTTTTTTTCCTGTTGATATCTGTCATGTCAGCTATATTTTAATTAGGAAATTTCCTAGAGCACCTATTTTTAAGAGCACTTATAACAAGCACTCAACATTACAAATGCACCTATCCACCAAAAAGGATACCTACATTTGTGCTAAATACTTGGAAAAACTGGTTCTAATATTTAAAATTTCAATGAAAAAGTACTAATGTTAAAAAAAGAGAAATTTGCATAAGATGTGTGAAGAAAAAAAAGACAAAATTATCTTTTAAAAGAAAGATCGTAGGATTGTATGATAAGCTATCTTCAAAAATTGGATTCATGCTATCCTATAGAAAACTTCTGTATCCAAAAAGAGTCTGTGACACTTTAAAAGATTCAGTGCCGCTCACAAAGTTAGTTGGATGACTTGAGTCATTTTCTCTCAGCTCTAGAAAGAAGACAATGGCAAATAACTTCTGAAAAACCTTGTAAACGAAACTTTAAGGAATTCTCTAGGCAGTCACCCGGAGTGAGCCCTTACTCAGAGGCGTACTCATTTGCATACATAAAGAAACGTTGATTTTTATACTAATTCCAAAGCACCTCGTCATGACCAGCCATGGTAACAATCAAGCAGGTCTAAATGTTCAGAACAAGGATTAACAGAACCTAAAAATATGTTAAATAATTCCCATATGAATAATTTGACTTTCTGAAATTCCCCTTTTGTCTTCAAGCAGCTTGTTCCATATTTGAGATGGACTATTCCATCCTCATAGGAAATGTTCTATTACTGCTCTGACCTTGCTAGTAAATGCTAGTATGAGCACTTCCTTTGAAACCAGAACAGCCTATTGAAAATGTTGCACTTGAAATGCTTTGCACACCTCTAATAAAATACATGTGGCTGTCTGTTGACAGAATCACATCGATCATCAAAGGGAGGCAATTTTATCTCTGCCCTGCAGTAACTGGCACATGCTTCTAATCTTTTCTGAACAGTCCTGTGATAGGAAGGGTTTCAAAGAAGAGTAAAAGCACCTTTTTTACTGGTAAAAAGCATTCCATTAATATAAAAACAGATAAGGAGGCTACTTTGTAGAGGCCATTTTCTTGTAGACAACTTCAAATACAAAGAAAGAAATGTATGCCAACTCACCAGTCAGAATTTCTTTTCTCACTTTGAAGGTATCAACTAGAGGTGTAGTGATTCCTTCAATTGTTCCAAACATGCTGCCAAGCCCTAGATTTACCAGCATCAGGAAAAACATCACTGACCAGAAAGGAGAAGCAGGGAAGTGTGTCATGGCTTCCGTGAAGGCAATGAAAGCTAAACCGGTTCCTTGAACAGCCTGTCAAGGAGAAATCTCAGTGATTAAAATTGGTCAAGAAGAGGAAGTTTGAAAAGAAAGTAGAGACATTGAAACACACTTAGTGAAGAAAACCAGGAATGGATGCTACTGCTTAGAGCAATTATGACAGCTAAACTGAATCAGATGATTGTCTGATTATTGTTTAATTCCAAGAGTTTTCTTTGTTCATTACTGCCATAAGCCTGACATAATGGTTCATCCCACTTTCATTGGCAGAGGAAGAGTGCTGGGTGTCCTGTCGACCTGATTATTGTGGCTGGCGGGATCCAGGAGGAAGGCCTTCTCTGCTGTTGCTCTTGCCATGTGGAATCAATGTTAGGTGAGTCCCAACCGCTCCTTTCATAAGGACCTAAAGATGTAACTCTGCCAATTGGCTTGGGGCCCCAATGGTGAATAGCACAGTGGAGGTGTTTGATCAAATAACCACAGATTCCAGTACCTCTACTCCTCCCCCACCTTCTCCATATTCCTTACAGTTTAATGTTTGATTTATTTATGTTTTAATGTATATGTGTAGATATATATTTATGACTGTAAACTGCACTGAGTTGCCCTATGGTAAGATGGGTGCCAATCAATTTTAGTAAAAAATAAATAAGTAAATAAACAAATAAATAAATATAAGCCCCTAATGGCTTACTGCATTGAAAAATTAATGTACCAGCTATGGATTTTGTATGTTGCTTAACATCAGCAGTAAATTGTTCCAGCTATGAAGTGGATAGGTATGGGAATGGATAAAACATAGACAAGGAAACTTGAGGCAAAGTTTTGATTTAGTACATTCCTTGGAAATGAAAAGCAAAGCTATTCTCAAAGGGCTAGAGCAGGGGTGGGCAAACTTTTTGGCTCGGGGGGCTGCACTGACTTTTAAAATTTGATAGAGGGGCTGGGTCAGCACAAGATTTTTTGGGAATCGCCCCCCCCCTCTTCTCCTCCTTCTCCTCCCCTCGGAGGCCCCCTGAGTCAGGAGTTGCTACCACCGGCACGGCTCCACGCGGCTCCAGTCAAGCATTGCCTCGGGAATGGAAAGGCAAAAAGGAAGAGCCGTGGTGGTGCTTTGCAATGGCAGCAGCGGCACCGGAGGCTCAGGCTCAGCGGCTCCTGGTTTTGCCTTTCCCTTCCCAAGGCAACGCGGGACTGGAGTCGCGCGGAGCTGCACCGGTGGTAGCAACTCCTGACAGCCCCAGCTGGACACCAAAGCAGAGCCCGGGCAGAACTGCCTGTTGCTGCTGCGGGTGCTGCTGTGGGCATCTGGCTGCCCAAGTAAAGAACCGCACCAGCTCAGGGCAACTGTGAGGAGCAAGAGGGGAGAGGCAGAGAAGGAGGAGAGCACCTGGCCAGTTGGGGGAGGTTTCTTGTGCTGTGAAAGAGGCAGCTAATGATCTCTGGCTCCGCTCTGCTTCTCCAACATCTGGCGCCGTCCTGCTCTGTGCGCTGGCTGCTCGGACTTGCTGAGCCTAACACAGAACAGGGTGGCGCTGGATGTTGGAGAAACAGAGCGGAGCCGGAGATCATTAGCCGCCTCTTTCGCAGCACAAGAAGAACAGGGTGGTGCCGGACCATTGGAGAAGCGGAGCAAAGCTGGAGATTAGTAGCTGCCTCTTTCGGTGCAGAAAGCTTCCCCCAACCAGCCGGCTGGTCTCCCCCTTCTCGGCCATACAAAACAAATAGGCAGAGAAGGAGGAGAGCATCTGGCCAGTTGGGAGAGGCTTCTTGTGCTGCGAAAGAGGCAGCTAATGATCTCTGGCTCCGCTCTGCTTCTCCAACATCCGGCGCCACCCTGTTCTATGTGTCAGGCCCAGCAAGTCCGAGCAGTCGGCGCATAGCACAGGGTGGTGCCAGACCATTGGAGAAGCGGAGCAAAGCCGGAGATTTGTAGCTGCCTCTTTCGGCGCAGAAAGCTTCACCCAACCAGCCAGCTGGTCTCCTCTTTCTCTGCCTGTTTGTTCTGTATGGCCGAGGAGGAGGAGACCAGCTGAGAAGCACGTTGCCACGCAGGGGCCACACAGCGTAGGGCAACACGCCACCGCCCAGCCCTGGCGAGGGAAAGCAGTGGGCGTTCCCCAGGGGTGGCCTTGGCCCCGCTACCAGGGAAGCGGCTGCCCAGCTCCATGTTGTGTGTGCGATTTTTTGGCGCGCGGCGCGGGGTCTCTTTTGGCCGGCCCCAATTTTTTTTTCAGGGGGGATTTTTTTTTTTTCAGACGCGGGCCATATTAAAATGACCAATGGGCCGGATGTGGCCTGTGGGCCGTAGTTTGCCCACCCTGGGCTAGAGGCTTATTAAAACAATTGGTCATATGTAAACTTTGTATCATGGATTGAATTATCAATCTAACCTTATTAAGTTCATCTTCAATTTGACATGGTTTCAAACCCAGAGGAAATTCATCTTCTTTAACTTTCTGAATGATATCATAAATCAGATTGTAATCCTCTGCTGTAATACTTGATAAATTAATATGATGAGGTATGATAGCCTGGCTGAGATTTCCACTATTCAGAAGGCTGATAATTTGTTGAGAATTTCTACAAAACAAACACAAAAACGCAAAGGCATACAATCACACAAAAGAATAAAAATGGAAATTCCCAAGAGAAATATTCTACAAAAATTAATAAATAAATATTCATACTGGACAATGCATTTCTCATTTATGATGTTTGCTTTGAAGCCCAGAACAGCAAACACCACTAAAGTTGCCAGCACAGAAGTGAAAAAATTGATGAAGGACACCAGAACAGCATCGAAATGGCAGTTGTTGTCTCTCTTGTTGTAGCTTGAAAAGGCAATGACTCCACCAAATCCAAGTCCTAAGGCAAAGAACACCTGAGTAGCAGCTTCTCTCCAGACATTAGGCTCCAGCATTATTTCAAGCTGTTTGAAATCAGATACAATATAGTCAACTATAAAATGCAGCATTTCTGTTAAACAGAGGCAACAAATAATCAGGAAACATTCTAAATATCACTTTCCAGTGATAACACACAGTTCAGTCCAATTTGATAATGAACAGCATTTGTCAACCTCAGAAATTTTAAGATAGGTGAACTTCAACTCCCAGAATTCACCAGCTAGCAAGAAGAATTCTGGGACAAAGTCCATACATCTTAAAGTTAAGTTTGACAAACAAACACTGCACTAGATAATCAAGAGTATATTCTGTCCTCTATTTGTTTTGGAAAAATAGCTAAAACATATTCCAAATGTTACATAAAGCTAACATTAAAAAATTGCCTAATCTTTTCCAAAATTCATAAAAATTCCAGTAATACTGTCAATATGGTTCTTAAGGATAACTGGAATTTGCCCAGAGAAATAACAAAGAACAATCCAGCAGAATTAAATTGATAAAAGACTGATTTGAATTATATATTATTAATTGCTGCTTAATCTCCAAATCAAAATCACAGTGAAATTATGATTCCTATATCAAGAAAATATTTTTCAGGGTTTTGAGAAAAATGTGGTTTTAATATATGAAAGATTTATTCAACAATATGTGTAACATTTCTGAAAACTCAAGATTTGGGGAATTTTTAAAATTATTTTTCACTTTTATATCAATTATAGAAAGTACAGAGCTTGGACAGACCTTGAATGGAAATGGAAATTTTACTTTGTGAAAACAGAACAACTCTTTAGCTAAAGCTAAATCAGGACTTATGGCCACACATCTGTGCCTGTCAAATCTGATGAACATGTTATTAGTTCGATGGTGTTTATTCCACTGAAAGAGGATCTAAGATCACAGCTTATGGAATTTGTCGTATGCCAAATGTCAGTAGTATTATCTAGCAAACAGAATTTTTAAAGTAGCCCATTATTTCAGTATTCTTCTTGAACATAATGCACTCTTATAATAAAAGCAAATTCAAATATTTTTCCAAGCTATTAGAGCTCTAAAAATGCACATCTCAATAATAGGAAATGCTTTCTATCTAAATACTTATATAGAGATTTATCACATATGAACTAATCTTTCCAAGTTGACATACCATAGTTGGATCACTAGATGGCACTATATGCCCAATTTTTATTCTCACTTTCCAATTGCTTTTAATGCTGTTTTGGGTCATGTAATCTTACCCTAGAAAAGTTCTTTCTAGTTTTATTTTCCCCCTCAACATGTCAGTAATCACATTTCTCTGAGTTTTTGGGTTCAGGTATTGCATTTTTTACTCATTATTTGATGAAAAATGAATTTATGGATTTAAGGATGCAACTATATGTTCACTTCCTTAGAAATTGCAAGCTATGATAATTACCTCTAATAGGATGGAGGATTAACAGGTGCTATCAGTGAAAAAGCATCAATTTTGCCACAGACAGATAGAATTATACTGGTCTTTGACCAGAATAAAGATTTGATTTTACTCAAGTAGGTTGGCAAAGACCTGAAATCCAAGGGATTGGCTGCTTGTCAATATAGACAATATTGAACTAAGAATGGCTCAGAATTTACTTTTATAGAAGCATTTCATATAGTGAAAATACTGGGTTGGTAGCTCAGTTCATTGCAACCATTATAAATTATCAGATATGACAATGAACTGCAAGTTTATAACACAGAGTTTTCTTAGACTTGATATAGCTCTGTTAAATGAAGCATCTGATTTAAAGCTGAAATACATGGAAATAGCCATAATGATTCAAAATATTCCATTTATTGTAATTGAAACCAAAAAATTGTCAGACTGGCCCCTCCTATGTTATAGATGTCACCTATTCCAGCACTCAAAAAACAAGCAATGAAGGCTTTATTGTACACCTCTGATTTAGTGAAACATATGGACTTTGATTTTTCTTTGAAGACATTTCGCTTCTCATCCAAGAAGCTTCTTCAGAGCTGAAGAAATTTCTTGGATGAGAAGCAAAACATCTTCAAAGAAAACCAGAAAGTCCAGTTGCCTCTTGAAAAAGCACCTTTGGGACAACCATGACCTGGATAACTGACAATCTCCCTAGACAAGGGCTGTCAAACTCCTGGTCTGCAGGCCGGATGCATCACATAATAGCCATGCCCATGTCCAGTTTAGGAAAGGGGGAAAAAGGCCTGATACGTCATGTGACGTTGCTGTGACAATGTAAGTTTGACACCCCTGCCCTAGTCAAATGGTGTTCTGCATTGGAAGAAACCTGCCTTTAAAGTAATAGGTAGTTGAGAAAAATCCAGCCAAATTATTGCTTCCAAATTCTGAGGAGATATTCAGCTCCTACCTCTCTGTATATCTGGCAAGGCAACTGATCTGGTTAAGGTAAGTGATGGGCATAAAGGAGGGAAATAAATAACTGTTGGCAGCAGAAGATGAAGAAGATTACTGCAAAAATATTTAATGCAAGGGATATTTGTATCTGACTGTTCTCAAAATGATTATTACATGTCTAAACAAGCTGCTCATCTAAAACGGACAGCATGTAGAATTCCCAGCTGCAGAAGGTGTACAATCACTGAGGGTCATATATAAAGGGATTACATAAATCTTAGTTCTTTCCAACTGCTGTTTCAGACTTCCCAGGTAACTTTTCCTAAATCTTTTCATCATTCTCTGGTTTACTTTATAATCATTACATTTTGAATAATGCTTCCAGGATTCTGCTACAACTTAGTGTTCAAGATAGATTTGTAATTGTCTTGTACAAATCAGATGTATACATTGCAACATGTTAATCACTTTTCAAATGTGTATTAAGATAATTTAGATTATGTAATAGCTGCAGCTGTGAAGGTCTTCAAAGGGGGCATTTTGCTTTAATCAAAATTTGATTGAAGTGCCCATTTGAAGTGGTACAACAGAATGAAAAAGCATTTTCTTTTAAATGTTGGGTTATTGTGGCTATGCTGTTTGGAGCTTTACAATAAAAGATGATTCCTGGTTTGGGCAGAGTTAGTTAATTGTTCAAGTTGACGCATCACTTTGAATCAGATTGCTGTAGCCTTGAAGCAATTCCCCAATGTGGAGTTGGGCCACTCCTCACAGCTTTATTAAATATCTTCCTTTAAGCTTTCGCTCCTTAACCCTATGAAAGAGAATGGGGCATACTGCTGAGTCCTATCTCCTTTTCCACATTTGGATCAATCCATGCATTAGAACATGAATACTGAAAAGGGAATCAGATGAGGGTATATGTGGGTCAAGGATTTATTTATTTAATTTTGAAACTTACATTGTAAGAATAACATAAATTTGTTATCCTGTTCCAGGCTAAGCTTTCTTCTTTTCTTTCATCAAGCATGCCAATACAATGTTTTGGATCCCTTTCTTACTGGTGTAAACTCAAACCACTGAAAGTGAGTATGAATCAAGAATCAAGGACAATACCTATTAGATGGAAAAGTCCTAATCCTAAGAGTGATAATGTAGTTTAAAAACATAATAATAATGACTTTATATATTTGAGCTAGAACTATCTTCTACAGCACATGTATCCAAAAGCAGTTGACTTCTAACTGATTACAAGTTTATTAAAGCTATTGAAAGGTAAATAGTAAGTAGTATCAGAAGCGATCAAGCATTACCTTTGGAGTAAACATATGACGAATCCCATCCAGTGAACCTTTTAAAAGCAGCCCTCTGATTAGAAAGCACAGAAGTACGACATAAGGGAAAAGAGAGCTAAAGTACATTACCTGAAAGATATTAAAAGCAAATCATTTTAAAAACAAAAGAAACTTTCTTAACCATCCTGCCCTGACTGACAATAGTAATGGAACTAGTCAGAAATATAGGTTTTTAGTGTTCATACTCAACAGTCAATTCTGCATTGTCTCAAGATAATAAATTCTCCAAACAGTGGATATTGTTGTGTTTGGTACTTTCTGAAGTCCAAGCCTTCTTGCCCCATTGACTCACTGAGTAAAAAATATTCATTTAGGACATTGGTATACCTGTAAACCATAATTTAAAAATAGCAAGTATGTTTCTTACCTATCTCTCTACTGTATCAGTGCCAACATGGGCTAACATGAATTGTCATCTTGCTCAATGACACAGACAGCAAAGGTAGGCCAAAACTAATTTTGATTTTATTTTTATGTTTAAAAGTAATTATAATCAAACATAGTTGCCATTTAATTAATATTTAGTCCAATTCATGCACAGGTGAATCTCCTACCATGCTAAAATCATATAAACTAGTTGATTAGTAAGGGCTGTGATGGTGCAGTGGTTAGAACACAATAGTGCAGGCTACTTCTGCTGACTACCAGCTGCCAGTAGTTAGGCAGTTCGAATCTCATCAGGCTGAAGGTTGACTCAGCCATCCTTCTAAGGTTGGTAAAATGAGGACCCAGATTGTTGGGGGCAATATGCTGACAATGTAAACTGATTAGAGAGGGCTGTTAAGCACTGTGAAGCAGTATATAAGTCTAAGTGCTTTTGATATAAGCTATCATAGTAACACCTTCTGGAGGTTCCTGGGGCTACCTTTGCCTCTTTACCTTTCTTGTGGGTATCTGCATATTAGATAATTGGAATATGATATCAGGGACAACACAAGAGATTTGTTCCTGAGAAAGAAAGAAATTCTACATTTATAGACTGACAAACAGAAGTCTCTGGTTTAAATCCAATGATCCATCAGAAATGATGCTTTCCGTTAGAAAAAAGGCAGCCTACTGGAGAAAAGGAAAACTGAAAAGTATATTTGTCTCAGAATGCGCTCTGGAAATCTTTCTGGATTTTGTCAGAACACTTCCAAGAAAACCCTTTTTTTTTTTTTTTTTCCTTTTCTCTTTTTTCTCTTTTCTCTTTTTCTCTTTTTCTCCTTTCTTTTTTCTTTCTAACAATTGTTATAATTTTAACAATACCACTCCATTTCAAGAGATAAACAATATAGTTTTAATTTGATGGCCAAGTTATTATGTTTGAGGAAAATACTCTATGAATTTTTAAATATAGGTCTGAGAACAACAACTATGCCCTGAAGAGCAGGTAATAAATTATTAATATAAAAGATAAAGCTCTGGTTTTGGTGACTTTTATGACCATGTCCATTTAATTTTCCTGGAATAATATGGAAGTGATTGGCCTTTGCCTTTTTAAAAAATGTTTTCTTAACCGCCCAGTCTAGTCTACAATCCAGTGGTCTCCATTTCAAGTCCAAATCCATTAAATTTTTGATGTCAGCCAAAGTTTGTTGAAGCTACGAATGTTATAGCTGAGAAAAAAAATAAGTAAAAGCCATTATGAATAAGCTAATTTAGGAGTGATTTCACTGAATGACAACCCACCTTTGAAACAAAATATTTAAAGCAGAGGTGGGTAACTATGGCCCCTTTATGACTTTGGACTTCAACTCCCAGAATTATTGGTCAGGAATTCTGGGAGTTGAAGTCCACAGGTCATAAAAGGCAATAGTTCCTCACCCCTGATCTAAAGTATAATTTTCTTAATAAGTGGAATTGCCAGACCATATTTCACTACAATCAAGATTTTTTTTGCCCGCAGGAAAAACACTCATGAGAATTCCCATATGCATATAATTGCAGAAAAATAAAACAACATATGAAATATATATGAAAATGCTTGTTCAGTCTAAAGGATGGCATATAAAAGGCTTTATTAACTACCTCCAAATACTATAAATAATATTGTCTTTCTCACTTCAGAAATAAAAATATGTAATCTGAATTTTAGGCATATTATTGAATGGGTCAAATCAATTGTGAATGGCTCAAAAGAAAAGAATAGAGCACTGCTGGATTACAAGCTGGTCTAGACTAGCATTATGGGACAAAAGTAGACACTTAATGGATCTGGGAGGTTTACAAAGAAAGATGCAAGGGCGATTAAGTACCTAGTGTCATGAGGATCACTTAGTATGAAAATTATCCTCAGATGAAATTGATCATTTTTAGTTTGATAATTCATAAATTATGGCTGCATAAAAATGGGTGGAACTCTGAAATCAACCAATTATACTTTCTGGATGTGTTACTGCTGTGTTCATCCAGGAGAAAATCTACATGATCACTAGGAGTCAACGCCAATGGCACCAACATTTTTGCTCATTTTACTTGATTATTTGCTTACCCAGCATGGTTAATTAGGTGATTAATTTTAATAATTCTATTATAGTTCTCTTTTCCACTCTTTCTATCTTCTTCAAATAAAGTCATGTTATCTTCTATACTAGTGGGGGCTTCTATTCTGAGCCCCAATTGCTCAATGGTCTCATTTTACATCAGCTCCAATCTTCTTTCAGTGATGCAAAACTGTTCAGCTCTGTCTGTTCACTCAGAGTTCCCTTAAAAGATTGTAAGTCTGTCTGAGTGATCTTTTTCTTGCTGTTAGAGTCTTCCATGTGATTATCACACAAATGTTTGATACTTGAACTTGCTGTTTCCCTATTTCTCGGACTTAGTCAAAATCAAATTAATAAAGCAAACTGTGCTCAAAAATAGAGCTAGTAAATCCACTCCATTCTTTTTAATTATGTGCTGAGATGTAATTATAAGTATTATTCATAGCAAATGAAAACAGATCAAGGTTCTCATGCCATGATAATCCTTTCTTTTATTCAAAGATGGTTTTTGTTTTTAGCAGACTATAATTTAAAAATTATTATATCAACATTTTTCTACTTGAAAGGATAAAGAAACATACACACAATGAGTCATATCTTCTAGCAAACCTTGGTAAAATAGGCAAAGGGGTGTGGTGAATAAGAACATAGGTGGTAATACTCACTTTGCCTGAAGATTGGATGCCTTTAATCATTGCCAGGCACACTATAACCCATGCAGCTAACAAGCAGATGGTCATTTTCCAATTCAGACCTCCACTCTCAGATATAGAATTAGAAATATTGAGTGCTTCTCTGTACCAGTAATATGTTGTAGCTGAGCTTTTTTCACATTCTGGCTCCACAACTGAGGAGAGAGGAGAGGAGAGGATTAACTTCAATTAGAAAATAATACAAAATTATTTGTAGTAGTCAAAAGCCTTAAGGCAATTGCTGCAATTTGCTCTTCTATATTTTGGAAATATTTAGATATTTACCTTTGAGAACTCAGAAATGTGAGCCAAACTATAAATATTTTGTTGGCATGTTGTTCTAAACCTCTAAAATGCCAATAATTACAGTTAATCCCATATTGTCTTCAAAGCAGTTCAAGACTTTTTAAATGAGCACCATGTCAAACTCTTTCTTCCAATTTACCAGATGGCTTCTTCTCCTATGCAAAAGGTGTTTATTTTCCTCCACTAGTCTCATATTTTTTTATATTTTGTTTCTGTTGGTGATATTCTCAGCTTTAACTCTCTGAAGCTCTGCTCTGCTTCTTCATCTAGGAAGAAGGCCCCAGTTTCTTTCTTGGTGTCTTCTCTTCGATTTATTGAGGTGTTGGAAGGGGTAGTAGCCATGGCCACTTTTTAACTATCTTTTAGCTAAGGTTAACAAGAGCTCTACATCTCATAGCTACAAGAGCCCTGTACCTCATTCAGAACAATTGTTTTTCCCTTCACTTGAATGAGAACAATGAAAGGAATTTTGAAGTACAGTGCTATTTTTAAAAGTAGCTGTGAAATAATCCAGATTTCAAAGGGAAAAATAAGATTCAAAGAGTATTAAGTGCCCATGAGAAACCTGTTGGAAATACCTTAAACCAAACAGGGGGGGGGTTTCTTAATTTGCATGGCAGCTACAAAGCCCAGTGCTTAAAAATATTGTTTGTTAAGGTATTCTAATACCTAAAAGCTGGAGACCTGAGTGCATCAGGACAAAGTGAGTTCCTGTCCTCACCCCAGCTGCTGTCAAACTAGTAGTTTGAAAACATGCAAACACAAGCAGATAAATAGGTATCACTTTGATGGGAAGGTAACAACTTTCGTGATGACATGCTAGTCACATGACCATGGAATGATTCAGAAATGGAAATGAACACTGCCCCTTATAGTTGGCAACAAACTAGAAGAATGAAATGTGGAGGAACTTCTATAACCAGGAAACAGTGGTCCAAAGTCACTAAATGGGAGTTGATTTCAAGTTGGGTCTCTCTGATCCTACTTCAGCACATTAATTCAACATACTGTATTTCAATATGTGATGGATGATGAAGCTATTGGACAACATGCTGCAATGCCTTCTCTAATCTGCCAGCCAATTACAAACATGTCTGTCTCTTCTCCAGCTCTTAGTCATTCTTCTGATACTTAATGATGGGATACAGGGATTGATTAAAAAAAATAGTTTTATTGTAAAACTAATAATGGTGATGGGAGAAATCAAATTTATTTAACAATGCTACCTGATCGGAATATTGTGAACCAAATTATCTAGGCCTATTTATTTTTCATTTTGTTCTTTATTTTTTTTTAAAAAAGATATCTTTTACAAGACATCAGTAAAAAGTGCATTATTTAAAAGAGAGAGAAAAAACAACACATTACTTCATTTAACACTTACAGGTATGTGAAGAATTTTTCACCAAGGGACACTGATCCCATGGTAATGGATGCTGAAAGGATTGAGAAAAGTAAAACAAACTCCATCCAATGATGACATTGTAATACAGGGCCACAAAAAAGCATACCTGTGAAAGAAGCAAACATTTAATATACAGTTTTCATAAATGCACATTAGTTCTGTGCATGTTTCAGAAGAACTGCTCCAGTGCATAGCACTTTTCTTAAAGCTAACATATCCACGCTGTTCCTTCTACTGAAGAGATCCGCTCTGGGTTGGCTGTTTTTGGCAATCCCTGTGAAGTCTCCAAACTCCTCTTATTGAGGATGTGCCACATGTCTTAGAAGAACATTTATACCATTTTCAGTCATTGGTTAGAGCTGGGCATAGGAAAAGGACAATCCTGCTTGATTTATATTTGTTGGGGACTTAGTTGACACCCCTCCTACTCCTGTTTTCCATTTATCAGCCTTGGATACCATTGCAATGGCATCTTTCTGGACTGCCTGAACCTGATCAGGGATTGGAGTCATTGTTTTTCAGTGGTTCATTAATGAGCAATTTCAGTCAGTGGCAAGGCAGAAGAGATTAATTCAGTGGCCACTCTTTTGTGAGTACCTCAAGGTTGGGTCCAATCTCCACTGTTTTTTAATATCATTACAAAGCCACTGGGAAAGCTACTTTCAGTTAGGGGATGAAGTATAATCAATATGCAGGTGAAATTCAACTATACTTTGCCATCCCAGAGATGGCAGAGATACCATTAAAGATAAATTCCCAAAGACTGTTGATTTGGAGGGGAAGAAACAGGTTAAATGGGAACCTGTGTAACACAAAACTGATATTTGTTTCCTGTCATACTTGACAGAGAAGCAGTATCTCTCAAAGAACAATTCTATGATTAGGAGCTCTCTTAGATGCAAGGCTACTGTTTAATAAGTAAGTGGAAAGTAAGTGGAAAGTTTAATAAGTCAGTGGAAAGTGGTAGCTGTTGGACAATTCCTTGGCTCTGGATGGTGCAGTAGTTATAGTCCTATATGGAACAGAAAGATGTCATAATAGTGACTCATGTCCATGTATGTATGTATGTATGTATGTATGTATGTATGTATCAGACAGCCCATAACTATGTTAGGTTTTCATAGACCCATTAAGCTGGGAGAGTGGCTCCAATAGATCCCAGGAATGACATCAGAGCTTTCTCTAGAACAGAGGTCTCCAACCTTGGCAACTTTAAGCAAAACTGGCTGAGGAATTCTGGGAATTAAAGTCCACAAGTCTTAAAGTTGCCAAGATTGGAGACCCCTGCTCTAGAAGAGTGCAGTACTAGGAGGAGTTAAGATCCTGCATACAACCCTCAAACTTCTTAGCTCTCTGGTTAGGTTTTAATATTAATTAAAATACAGGAGTACTTTGAAGGTCTGCAAGTTTTTCTGAGTCAGACATGAATGGAGGTAGCTTTGCTATAAGTCTAGCAAAACAAACATTTGGATCATTGTAATGCAATTTATGTGAACTATATTTGATAGAGTGCAGCAGCCTGTTGGATGGATGATACTCCCCACCATGAGCATATGACCTGCATTGCAGCTCACAGACAAATCAGAGACTAGCAGGTTTCTGTATCAATTCAAAGTGATGCTTTTGTTTTAATTTAAGTGCCTTCAGAACTCCTGTTCCCAATTAGAATAATCTATCCAATACCACGCCGGAAGAGGAGATGAGGTAAACAAGCGGGAATTTTAAACAGACTAAGAATAGGGGGTAAAAAATTTCTCTCCCTTCAATCTTTCTGACTAATTTACTATCACTGGCTAACAAGATAGATGAAATTCATCTCTTAAATAGATGGAATTCTGATTTTCATAATTTAGCTGTTCTTTGTTTTACTGAAACCTGGCTTAATCAACAAATTTATGGGGATAACAGTATATACATCCCAGGATTTCAGACATTTAGATCAGACAGAATTGAAGAGATACCAGGGTGGAGGATTATGTTTATGTATCAACAACAGCTGGTCTCAGGATATAACTATAATATATAAGTTTTGTGATGAAAACTTAGAGTCTTTACACATCAACTGCAAGCCATTTTACTCTCCACATGAGTTCTCCTCATTTCACCTAATAGCTGTGTATGTTCCTCCACAAGCCTGTGTAAACAAGGCATTACAAACTCTTGCTGATCAAATTATGGAGGCTGAAGCCAAACACCTAGGTTCCCTTCCCATCATTTTAGGAGATTTCAATCAAGCAAATTTAAGGAAAGAGCTCTCAAAATATTTCCAGCATGTAAACTGTCCCACCAGAGGCAAAAATACTTTAGACAACTGCTACACAACAATAAAAGATGCTTATAGGTCTTTACCATGAGCAGCTGTGGGACACTTTGATCACTGCATGATTCACCTTGTACCTGCCTACAGACAAAGATTTAAAACCATTAAACCAACAATTAAATCAGTGAAGACTTGATGGGGCAAAGCTGAAACTCCAGGCCTGCCTTGATTGCACTGATTGGAATGTTTTTGAAGATGCCTCTGAAGACCTAGATGAGCTCACAGATACTGTAACATCATATGTTAGCTTCTGTGAAGACTTGTGTACCAACAAGGAACCTGAAAATATATAGTAACAATAAACCTTGGTTCACAGCTAAACTTAAGCAGCTATGTTGTTCCAAAGAGGAAGCCTTCAGAAAAGGTGACAGAATGCTATGCAACCAGACCAGAAACATATTCACAAGAGAGATCAGAGCAGCAAAAAGAACTACTCTGAAAAGTTAAAGAATCAATTCTCAACAAATGAACCAGAAAACATGTGGAAAACTCTTAAAAACATCACTGGCTTCAGCAAACCTCCTTCCTAGGCAGAAGGAAATCAACAACTAGCAGATGACCTGAATGTGTTTTACTGCAAGTTTGAAAAGAAACTAGAGCCACCTATCTTCACAACCCACATCTCAAACACACCAACAACAGCCAAGCCTCCTAACAACTGGCCCCAATCCATTGGGCTCACAACCTCTGGTGATCACAGAAAAAGAAGTACAAGATCTATTACACAAACAGAAGCCAGGAAAAGCACCAGAGCCAGACAAGATAATTCCTTCTTGCTTAAAAGTCTGTGCTGACCAGTTGGCCCCCATCTTCACGCGAATCTTCAATAGATCACTAGAGATGTGCTATGTTCCTTCCTGCTTCAAATGTTCTACCATCATCCCAGTGCCAAAGAAGCCCTCCATCAAGGAACTGAATGACTACAGACCAGTTGCTCTAACATCTGTAGTAATGAAAATCTTTGAAAGGCTTGTGCTGTCCCACCTGAAAACCATCATGGATCCGTTGTTAGATCCCATGCAGTTTGCCTACCAAGCAAACAGATTGACAGATGATGCTGTTAACATGGCTCTGCATTACATCCTACAACACCTTGAATCTTCAAATACCTATGCAAGGGTCCTCTTTGTAGACTTCAGTTCAGCATTCAATACCATCATTCTAGACACTCTTCTAAGTAAATTAAACCAACTAGCAGTACCTGAACACACTTGTAAGTGGACCATAACGTTCCTAATAGACAGGAAGCAGCAGGTGAAGCTAGGCGGAATCACATCCGGTACCTGTACAATCAGCACAGGGCACCCCCACAAGCTGTGTGCTTTCTCCACTTCTCCCCTATATACCAATGACTGCATCTCAAACGATCCATCTGTTAAAATACTGAAGTTTGCTGATGACACAACAGTGATTGGTCTCATTCAAGACAATGATGAATCTGCATACAGACAGGAGGTTATACAACTTACCTCGTGGTGTAACCAGAACGATCTGGAACTGAACACACTCAAAACCGTAGAAATGGTGGTAGACTTTAGAAGAAACCCTCCCATACTACCGTGTTTCTCACATAATAAGGTCGGGCCTTTTTTTTTTTTTTGACCCCCGAAAAAACTGCTCGGACGTCTTTTCAGGGGTGATTTAATTCCCCCCCCTTGCATCTTCAGGTGGGTGGGCGGATAGATTTGGGAACAAGGGGCAGGAGGGGGTACGCACACACCCGTGGCTCACTTTCCCAGCTCTGCCCAGCCCTCGCTGCCCTAGTGGGCAGTGAGCACCACCCCGCCAGATGCTCCTCTCATCCTGCCAGGGCCACGAGGGCTGGGCAGAGCTGGGAAAGTGAGCTGCGGGTGTGTGCATGCCTCCTCCTGCCCCTCGTTCCCAAATCTCGCTGGGCAAGCCACAGCTTCCTCACTTCTCAGCAAGCAGGAGGAACTCCTGCCCTCTCCTCCTCAGCGCAGACGTTGACCTTGAGGGGAGAGAGAGGGAGAGATCCTCTCGGGCGAATGCCTTCCCCCGCAGCCCTCTGCACGAAAGGAGGACCCGCCGGTAGGGGAAACCGAGCTGCAGAGGCGGGAAGGATGGGCTGGCGGGCGCTCACCTCGCTCGTTCTCCCTGCATCGGGCTAAGGCTGTTTCTGCTGCGAGCGGCTCAGACCCGCTGCTGCTGTTGCTCCGCAGCCGCCCACCTGGCCTTTCTTTGAGGTGGAAAGGCTCACTGGGCTGAAGGGACCAGTGCGTCAGAGGCGCGCAGTGTAGGGAGGTCGGGAAGGAACGGAAGAGGCCCCAGAAAATTAGCCTCCCCACGTGGGGTTGAGCTGCCCTCTCGGGCAGGGGAGGCTTTGTAAAATAATTCAGTTTACCTTTGAAAGCAAAGGGAAGATGGGAGCGCCTGAAGCCAAGTGTCTCCTCGGGGTTCTGGTTGCAGGGAGGAGCCCTGACTGGCCGCACGTAGCAAGGGAGAAAGGAAAGCAACGGTGGAAGGTCTCCCGATATGAAGTGCCCCACCAATGCAGGCAGCATCATATCCGGGCATGCAACAAAAGTACTTCCTAATGGCAAGCCCCCCCCCGCCCGCTTTCCCCCCATTTCGCATGTTTAATATGGGACTTAATTTGGGGGGAGGGGCTTAATTTGATTTTATGCCAATAAAACATGGTGGGGCTTCCTATTGGTGGAGGCCATATTGTTGGAGAAACACGGTACCACTTCTTACAATACTAGACAAAACAGTATCAACAGTAGAGATCTTCAAATTTCTAGGTTCTACTACATCACATGACCTAAAATGGACACCTAACATCAAAAACATCATCAAAAAAGCACAACAAAGAATGTTCTTTCTGTGCCAACTCAGAAAGCTCAAACTGCCCAAGGAGCTACTGATACAGTTCTACAGAGAAATTATTGAGTCCATCATCTGCACCTCTATAACTCTCTGGTTTGGTTCTGCAAACCAACAGGACAGACACAGACTTCATTAGGACTGCAGAAAAAACAATTACTACCCAACTGCCCTCAATTGAGGACCTATATACTGTACGAGTCAAAAAGGGGGCTGTGAAAATATTTACAGACCCCTCACATCCCGGACATAAACTGTTTCAACTCCTTCCCTCAAAACGACGGTATGGAGCACTGCACACCAGAACAACTAGACGCAAGAACAGTTTTTTCCTGAAAGCCATCACTCTGCTAAACAAATAATTCCCTCAACACTGTTCAACTATTTACAAAGTGTACACTACTATTACTGTTAATCTTCTCATCACTCCTTGTCACCCATTTTCCCACTTGTGATTGTAGGACTGTAACTTTGTTGCTTGTATCCGTACTATTTATATTGACTGTTTCCTAACATGATTTGATTGTTGATTGCACCCTATGACTATCATTAAGTGCTATACGTTATGATTCTTGATTCTTAATGAATGTACCTTTTCTTTATGTATACTGAGAGTATTTGCACCAAGGCAAATTCCTTGTGTGCCCAATCACACTTGGCCAATAAAGTATTCTATTCTATTCTTGTCTATTCTAAAAGAACTGCCAGTGAAGTCCTTTTTTTTCTGTGTGTGTGTGTGTGTGTTAAGGGTATTACAAAATCAGTTTTCATTATGGATAATTTGCTCTTAACAGCCTGTCCCTAGAACCTAAATCTGACTCTTCCATGGAAGCCTTCTGGAAACATGTGGAGATTCTCAATCATTAAGGTTATAGTTGTCCCAAAGGTGCTTTTCAAAAAGCAACTGAAAACTAACTCTTCGCTGTTATCTAGCATGTACAGTACTTGGATTTTTTGCAGTCTAACTATGGAACCCTTAATCATTCTGTTATTCATCAACCTAGCCCAATTTGTTTTCCAGGTTTTTATAGTTTTTAGGGAATCTATTTTTAAGCCAATGCAGTGCTTCCATTAAGGGCACAAAAGCCTTGAAAAAGGATGAATCGGTTTGTAGAATAGTCAAGAATTGCAGTGTTTATACATGGCCCAATCATTTTTGAGTTCTCAGAAAGTCTATTAGGCTTTTTTCTTCCAGCACTACACATCCTGTTCTGACAGAGCTGCAAATACTGAAATCTCACTGTATTGTTCCCAGATAGATTCATCTCTTCAGCTATGTTCTGTGACTCAGTACATTAAATTTCACCCTGCTCTGTGGCCCATTTAGTCTGGATCAATTATCTCCTCAATTGATGAAGTAACAGGTCCAGTACAGATCAAGAGTAAACAGATTTCTTTTCCCAAGGATTGGCAGCCATGCCTCATGTATTTATATTTTTTGATTCCAGAAATTTCTCAGATCACTTCACCAAAACCTTGAAATAAAATGATAATTTTTGGTGAAATATTTTATTCTTTGTTTCAAAGCAACTTTTAACTGTAGTGTGCACATTTGTATATATGTTTGTGGATTGATATAACATATATTTGTATATATGTAAAATATATACACATATATGTATCTCTGTCAGAGCCTGGTAATTTTGATCCTTTGTATTCTGGGAATATCATTTTGTTAACCTGTCACTTCTGCGGCTTCTTGAGGACTCATAAAAAAAAGCAAATGGGAAACAATGCTGTTTTTTCTCCAATGAGAAACAGCTAAAATGTGCCACCAGGTGACAAAACTGTACAGCATCTTTATCAACTGAGACACTGAGATAGGCAGCATATAAATTTAATAAATAAATAATAAATTACAGGGTTATTTCAGGATTAGTTCATCTTGTGATTTTTGAATACAAGACTGATCATTTGACAGCAGAACAACTTAAATGTAATTAAAAGTGATTGATTCCCAGCCTGTTTATTAGGACAAGAAGGATGGTACACTATTTATTTATTTGTTTGTTTGTTTGTTTAGGATGTGGGCATGCTGCTACACATTATGGTTGTTTCAGATTGTTCAGCCATATGGAGAAGATAGTACTCTGCATAGGGCATCACCATCTCTGTACTGCTAAAGCTTTGGAGAAGATATCAAATTCCCCAGGAAGAATAATGATTTTCTCCTACTTGATAGAAAGAAATTAAGTTTTACATTTCAATATGTCCTGATTTTTATCTCTTATAAAACCATAGAGATATAAAGAAGCTACTTAGGCTATTCAATACAATCCTGATCTGTGTAAATTAAATTGTTCCATACAGATACAAACAATCTAGCTTCTGCCTGGACACACCTAAAAAATGAATCTCATCTTTTCTTTGAATAATTCAACAAAGTTAGAATGATACTACAAGCTTGACATCTTAAGATAGCAAAAAACCTGAACATTCCATTATGTATTAAGATTTGGGAAGCACATATTCTGAAATCACTTACTATGCAACTTGAAAATCCAATTCCACCAAGTTTGGGGCTGATATAATTCCACACTCCAATGCTCCCACGGCGGATTCTTTGACCCACTGAAAGCTCCAGGAAAAAAAGTGGTATTCCTATGATCAGCAGCAAGATTAAATAGGGCACAAGATAGGCACCTGTCAAACAGAGGATGAGTAATATTCATATATGGAACAATCTTTAGAACAAAGTCCATGTGATATTATGATATTAAAACATAGATGAACATATTTTATATAATTATTTTCAAATGAAACCTAGTTTTGCTATATTGTGGTTATCTTTAGGGTCTGAAACAAAAATAATAATTCTCATTTACCTAACTATCTAACATTCATTATTTTTATAACATTTTTCTTCTTTAAAAGTACAGGAGATGAGCAGAAAGGGAATAGATTTTTCTCCCTTCTTTTGCAGTATCAATTAGTATGTAAGTCTTCCTATATAGTTTGCATGCAGTGATTACAAGATAATTACATTGCACAGCTTATCATATCAATAAATATCTCTGCTAGCTTCAGTGTTGAACAATTCATTGATTACATGAAATCTAGTAACTGTGAAGAGTAGTAAGAAGCTATTGATGGTCCCTTTTGCAACTGAAGGAAAAAGTGCCTGTAGTTTGCCAGGTGGATGTTTATTTTCAAAAAATGGTGAAATAAATGCCAACTAAAAAGATTCAGTCATTTACTTGGGGAAGGAGAGAATACATAGTATTTTTAAAAAAAAACAAATTAAATTAAAATGTTTAACAAACCTTATAACTGTAACTCTTAAAAATCTGACAAATTCAAAATTTCCCTTTTTCTCTTATTCTTGCGACTGATATAGGGCTGTAGTAAACACAAATAGCTGGGTTTTTTTACCCATACTAGTGTAAACAATTCATGAAGTTAATTATGAATATATCTATATCAAGAAGTAGTTCTTCTATCAAAAGGATTAATATTGCAATACTACATAAATACAATGAAGCTAACTTTTGAGTAAATAGAATTATTTTTCAAAAAAAAAAAGATAGATATTAAGTCATGGCCCCATCTATGTTTTACATGATTTCTATCTCCCACTTAGAACATATTACAGGACAGGGTAGCTGTAACATGTCTATACACACACATATGCATAATGCTTGTAATGGGCTCTCATAATTTTCATGTGAGGAACTTCAATACTTTCACAGTATAAACCATGAAAGCCTCTGAATTACAATAAACTTTCTTTAAAGTTTATATAAATATGTAATTGTGAGAGATATAAATATGTAATTGTGAGAGATATAAACATTTGAATATAAACATTCAAAGATCAAACCAGATAATGTTTTTCATACAACTATTTAACATGCAAACTTTTAAAAATAAAAATGCAAACAACTGATATTGGATGGACCACTTTTTATCAGTAGTTCAGCTGGCAATCACACAAGAGAGTTCAACATTTTCCACTGCTGAATTTCTGCTGAAAATTGCTCTTTTAAAATTGCTCTTTACATTGATGAGAAAACTCCTATAGGCACCAGTGGGGCATTTTCTCACCATACAGTATCAACTACAGAGGTGAGATTTTTCTCAGGTCTTTAACATAAAACAATATGCTTGTTCATCTCGAAGGTGTTTTTTTCAGGAGGCAACTGAATGTTTCTCTTCTCATCCAAGAAGTTTCTTCAACTCTGACTGGATGGTGGGAAATGGAAGGATTTATATTGCTTGTAGACAACTGGTCATTTGCATTCTTTTAGAGAGTCACTGAGAAACTTGGAGGTTTGTCTGTGTCCTCAGGGTCATCTGTGTAGTGAAAATGGGTGTGGACCCTTGTTGGCTGCAGGATGTTTTTTGCCCTGTGTCCCTTTCCTGTGGAATACAGCTGTTGGGGATGAGTCTCTATTGTCTACATCTCAAACGGAAGTGCAAAAGAAAAAAACTTCAAAGAAAAAGCAAGAAAGTCCAGTTGCCTCCTGAAAAAAGCAGCTTTGGGACCACCATGATCTGGATGACTGAGAATCTTCATAGACAATTTGCATAGAAAATCGTCAATCTCATTATCATCCAGTGCTTTTCAGATGTTTAAAAGAATCGCTTATTAGCAGTTTGAATACCTCAGTGCTCGGAATAAGATGGGAAAGTAACAGAGACCAATAATATTGAACTGTACAGAAGCTACCTCCATGAGTATAACAGACTTACCGCCACCATTTTTTTGACACAGGTATGGAAAACGCCACACATTTCCCAAGCCTACAGAAAATCCAACTTGGGCCAGAATATACTGAAGTTTGCTATTCCAGGCTGGTCGCTCATCTTCTACATCAGATCCCTCTTCTACATCTACATCTTTGTCCTCAGGATCATTAACTGACAACTCGCTTTTTTTAAAAGCATCCTCAACAGAATCTTCATTGGATAAGAGATCCTTGACTGATTCGATGACATCATCATCATCATCTATCTCTCTTTTTAGTACTTTGCTGTTCTTAGGCATTTGCAATAAGGAAATGGAAATTCCAGAGGAGATTTGGTTTAGACAAGCTGTCCAGCGTCAGTCCGGATAGAATTTTGCAAAGTCTAAACTTCTTGAAGAAAAGGTCCACAGTAAGTCCTTTATTCAACCAGATCAAAATGTTTGTTATTGCTTCCTGTTTGTAATGGCTTGCTGTTAGCATAAATAGCTGCATGTAAAAGAGAGAGAGAATGTTATTATACAGCAGAAAATACAAATTGGCCACATGGTGTAGGATGGAAACTAAGTGACTGTGAACATCTCCTGTTCTTATTTCTATTTTAAAATCACAAATTTGAGATTCTAGAGAGTCAGTGCAATCTACAGCCATTTGCTTGAAAAGAGTATAAGATATGACAGCTCCTATCATTTTTTCTATAGCTGTATTGAACTGCAATCATGTTTTTTTTTTTTTTTAAAAAAAAAGCACAGGTTAAAATGGAAAGACCAGAGAAGAATAAATGGCTTTCTACTGATAACTCAATCAGATTGTGCTACTCTTGTATGGTTGTCTGTGGAAAAATAAGACATAGAATGAGATGGCAGCTACAACTCAGGCCACTATAGTTAAAGAGTAAAACTTAGTCAGGGTGCTAGCATATAAATATTATTTTATTCAGCATGTTCTTCTTAGTGACAATTCACCCACTCAAAAACAATATAATTTCTCATCATGGACATTTTCTTGGTATCTCTGTTTGAGGGGTCAGCTCTTGGAAAATACAATCAATGTTCACCCACAAAAAAATAAGTCACACTCAGATTGGAGACTTGTAGCAATGTATTTTTTTATTCACCAATACACTGCTCATAGTATGTGAGGAAAAAATGCAAGAGCTATCTTTGATGAATGTCCTCTTCTCCTCTGAACTGACCTGTGTAATGACTTCTATGATTTACCTTGTAATAAGGCTTGGCATTCCAACTCTACTTGCTGGAGTTAAGCTCTGAGAAATACATATTTTGGTTTGAAACCTATAAGCGCTCTTTAAAAAGAATACACACACCCATACATAAGATTGCAAGTTGCAGCCACATGATGTCTCCCTTAATGGGAAGTGACAACCTAAGTCTATCAGGGTCACACCATTTTCTGTTTTGTGATTGTGGCATTTAGTCATAGATTTGCTGGTCCCAATTATGGTCACTAAGTGAGGATTACCTGTACTCAATCTGCATTGACCATTTATTCCAATTAGTACTGGCCCAATCAAAAGGTTAAACAGGGATAAACTATTATTGATCCCATATTTGGGGGAAGTTCTGGAGGCTGAGGCAAGAAGGTGCTGCGCTGATGTTGTTGAACATTCCTGGTTGAGATCAGGTTATTCCTCTCTTTGTTAATATTTGTTTGTGATTTCAAGTCAGTTTCTTTTTTTACTCCTGGCATTTGCCTGGACAAGTCCCTGCAGTTTTCATAGCAGGGGTTTTCAGAAACGGTTTTCCATTTGCCTGCTTTGTAGGGTTGAGAGACAATGACTGATCCAATGTCATCCAGCTGGCTTTATGCCTAAGGCAGGAATACAACTCACAATCTCCCCGTTTCTAGCCTGAAGCGTTAACTGCTAGGCAAAACTTGGTGGCATCAATTATTTTAGATTATTCTGGAAACTGCAAGTATCAGCTCCAGAAAAGTTCTTGTTTATGATTCCATAGGTAGCTTCTCCTGTAAAAGCAACAACTATGTACTTTTTAAATGTAACAGATATCCCATTTAAAGTATTAATTAAAATCTGTTATGAAAATCTGTTACACAGATTTATATTCTCCTATATTCCAGAAACAAATTGTCCCTCAATCTACTAACAGATGAAGATCCAAGCTGTATGCAGCTCAAACCTTCACTAACTATGTCAACTGATCTAGATAAAAACAGCACTTCTTGGATCTGCTAACAATTAAAGGCAATGTTGTAAAAATTAAATTTTTAGGATCTTTACAATTTGTAATAAATTTATAATCCTGATGAAAGCCTTTAGATGAAAGTTCTATAGTTCTATAGAAAAGTTCTATAGATAAAAGTTCTAACTTTTAGATGAAAGCCTATATGCATGAGTGACAATTTAAAAGAACCATTTAAAGATGAGTATGCATATTTCATTATTAAATTTAAATGATTGCCACAGTTTTCTAGCCAAATAAATGTTGCAGTCCTTGTTTTATTAATGGTTTGCAATTTCAAAACACAGAAGTTTTTGTATACTAGTAAAAAGGCTATGTGAGTATAATTCTGGGTATTCCTGTATAAGCCAGTTTTAGGTTCGCCCCAAGCAACAGCCTGGTACTAGATCCATGGTGTGGACAAGAGGGAAGTCAAAGTGATGCAATCGACATGCCCTAAGGGAGCAAAGCTTGTGGTCTGATGTGACTTTCATCACTGTGATGAAAACAATAAGATCTTGCAGGTGCTGCTGCTATTACCAAACCAAGAGATGAGTGGGAACTGTTCTCTCTCCCAAACGAGATGGGCTTATGGCCCATTATATTGTGTGGGTAGGAAAAGAAGCATGAGAATTTAATCTTGATTTCATCATAAATCAATCCTGCATTTGTTCCACAGCAATACCTGGAATTGTTTCATAAGGCGTTTTTTAGCTTCTCTACAATACAGGTAGTCTTCACTTAACATCTACTCATTCAGCAAGTTATGACACTACTGAATAAGGTATGATGGGTTGTAATAGATGCACTCACTGCAGCATTCTCATGGTCATGTGATCACAACTCAGGTGCTTGGCAACTAGCTTGCAATTATGACATTGCAACATCATGTGGTCAAATTGTCACCATTTGTAACCTTCACTGATGGCTTCCAAGAAGCAATTAATGGATAAGCTGGCAAGAGGTCACAGATGGCAACCCTGTGACTATGGGTGCTGCAACTATGTGGGTTCACTAACAATGGCAATTGGGACTACTCAAACTGCCACCATAAGTTGGCACTGTCACTTGACATTGTATCTTAAATTGCATTGTTTTAGTGACAGAGTTCCCAATCCCAATTGCTATTGGTAAGTGAGGACTACCTGGAAATCTATTTTCCCGTATTTTTCAGTTCCTCTTTAGTAATTACCAATTCTGCTTGGAGGGAGACCCCTGATAACACCTCCAAAAAGTTATTATTTCCAGAATGCCCAATTTAGGGATTTTGCAATTATTCTGAGGTTGTAAACTACTGTTTTATTACATCAGTTGTTAAATGTTATTTATAGAAATATACAGAGCATTTCGATCTCAAAACATTCAAATATCATTTTTCAGTGATCTAAACATGACCTAAATCATGAGCATTTTATTTTGATATCCAAAAACACATGAAACAAAACTAGACTGTTTCAATAGGCAGTTTTGAATGTCCAACTCAGCAAGGCAATTGGCCTCTGTTTAGTAACATTGATTTGGCTGCTTTTTCTCAAATATTTTCCACTCAATCACAACAAATGGTTACAATCTTGCTGTTATTAGTTTGGATGGGCTTGAGTGGAAATAGACTGTTGAGACCAATACATATTCAAACAGAGAGGTCCGATTATGTTGTATACTTTCATGCCCAATAAATTGCTACTTTAAAAATGCTATGGAGAAACAGATTGTAGATCAAGGGTCTTCAAACTTGGCAAGTTTAAGACTTGTGGACTTCAACTCCCAGAATTCTTGAGCTAACGTGACTGGAGGAGGAATTCTGGGAGTTAAAGTCCACAAGTCTTAAAGCTGTCAAGTTTGAAGACCCTTGTTGTAGATAGATAAATTGCATGATCTTGTGTCCTTTTGATTTTGGACTTCAGGATGTATTTAAAATACAAAGACACTACTACATTATGTCAGTTTGATTCTCAAACTTTAATGTATAAGTTCACTCTATGCATATTTTTCTGCCTTGTAATGTTAATGTTATTCATGCAATTAATAAACATCAACTTCTTTCTTTCAGCCAGTAATCCCTGTTGGATACAGATAAAAACACTAATGTAGGTGCTTTTGCTCACTTGCACCTGGCAAGTGGACTGCCAAAAAAAGAAAGACAAATCTGTTGCTTGATCTTGGGAAATAAGTGGGAGGTTAGTGCCTACAGAGAAGTTTACTAAGAAAATGAATAATAATTATTTTAAATCAAAACTTTAAGGAAATATGAGCAAAGAGATCTGCTAATTGAAAGGAACATAGAAGTTATTAGTTACTGAATTGGTTTCATTCTCTACAAATTGAAATACCTATTGTAAGAAACTGAAAAGATTTCTGTCTATTCTGAAGAGGGTCCCACACCTCATCCTATATCAATTTAGCTACCCTATGTGGCTAACAAAGTCATTACAATATCTATTTAGATGGAAGCCAGAACTGAATTGGTTCTCATTACTTCTCACTGAGATTTCTTTAAATGTTTAAAGAAATTGAAAAAGTCATCTCCTCTGCCAATTTAATGCTGGATGCTCAGTGGTAATAAAATATTGCAGATTAAGTGGAAGGGAATTAAAAAAAAATACTCAGAATTTAATATACTCTTTCTTTGAAGGATAATCAATAAGAAGAAGTAGGTGAGTACAAAGCCTACAACGTAAATAAACCAGAAATAGTATATTCCATTCCAGCAGCAACATGGATGGACTCAGTTATAGTGGCAATGAGCACACACATTGGAAGATTTTGAAAGTATAGGTCAGAAATATATCATCATGGGAAAAGTCTATCTATGTGATTCTAGGGAATGAACATGATGTGATGGCACATAATGAATCAAGTTTATTCCATGAGAGATTTCTAAATAAGTACTGCAATTATTGGGAGAGTGGATGGGCAGTCCTACAAATATGAAAGTCTTGCAGTAATTACTGAGCAGAAACAGAATTAAAACTTCAGTATTTAATCAGAGAGTCATATTAGCCAAAGGTGAAACTCTAAGTAAGTGTGAGCTCCACAGTTCCAAGTATTTCTCTGAATCTTGCATTGTATTTCACATAAAAATAAATGGGGCATACTTTAGGAGAATGAAATTTAGTAAATTATGCCTTTGACAATTGATTAAGGATATAATACAACACACTTCTGAGATTTCTTCCAATCCTTTTTGAAAATGGTTTGAATTCAAAAGGCTCTTTGGATTTTAAAACTTGCAGACTCAAGATGGGCAATTTCAAGTTTTAAACAGTGTGCATTTGAAATGTTTGTAAGCTATTGTGTATATCAGTGTTTACCTAGCTGTATAACTTTTGATTTATGATTCCCACCATCCCTTACCATTATGGTTAACATCTAATGATAAAAGTGGTTATCCAAATTATTTAAAAGAATTCAAGTTAAGGTCTCTAAACACCACTTTTCAGAATATGACAATACTCTGTCTCTAGGAAAAGAAAATAATCATACTTATAACTTATGTTGAATATAAAGTATATTTACTTTGATGCCTGCATTCCAGAAACATTCCTTTGAGACAGACTCTTAGAAAGCTAATAACAAGTGATAATAGCTTCTGTGCAACCTAAGTAAGTATCAATTTACAGGAATGAACAAATGAGGAAAAAATAAATTAATTAATATTTCTTATGCAAAAGAAACGGTATCTGACAATTAGTAAGGATGCCTAATGCATAAACACAGGCCTGGGCTGTGTCCTGCTGGGTTTCCATTCTTACTTGCATTTATTTTATGGATGAGCTATTGACTATATTCTACTACCATTAACAATTTTAAAAATACACATAAAAGGAGGGATTCTATAATTGCAGGCTCTCTTGGCAGAAAAAAAGATTAGCAGGTTTGGTTGGATTATTTTGAGAGGCTAGGTATGCCAGGATATCAGAAATTCAGCAATTTAACTTCTAATAAAGGAGCATTTTGCAACTGACCATACCCTGTGACTGCCATTTTATGAAATTACTATTTGTATACATTGTGCACTGAATGTTACATTTAAGCACCATTAAAAAGCTATTTTGACATGCACATAACTCTTTTATCAGGTAGTAATAATAGTAATCTTGGAGTAAGAAATCTGAAAATAAAACCTAAAAAGAAAGGTTTATGTATATACACACACATATACATGCATGCATATTACATTGTGTGTGTGTGTGTTTATGGTGTGCTTCTGCAGTTCTGCTCACCATGTTTTACCTATGAAGATAATATCAGTTGAAAATATACTTCAAAGTGTTCAAAATCAACTATTCAGGCACAAAGGGATATGGCATATACTAACAAATTTTTATTATATTATTTCAAAAAATTTAAAGCATTATCAATTATTTTTGAGTTGTCAATAATTACTGTATCTATTATTACTTTTTAATTGAAATATCTATTTTACCATCTATTTTACTGAATAGATTTCTTCATGTATCCGTAAATAGGTAAATTGATGATCTGCTGATGCAATTGAATATTATTTTTGAATCATACTTCATTCTAAGTTAGTTTTTTTTTTCTTCAAGATAGTTTCTGTTTCAAATTTTGCATGAAACGATAATGAGGGCTGGAAGCTAAAAACTTACTGCATAGTCATAGCATAAAATCTGATGAAATATCTCAATGCTCAATGAAATATCTCACTCAAGTTCTAAATATAACACATCAGAAAACGAACTAAATTGTCCTTTTTTCCATCAGTTTTTATTTACATATGAACCTCATCCAATCTCAATGCACTCAGAAAAATTAAGAGCTTGGCAATGCAAAACTGTGTCTGAAAGTACTACCAATTCACCATTACCCATCTTGCAAACTCAACACCTTAAAAATGAAAATGCAAAATCTATCTACAATTAAACTCTCTTTATTGGGAGTTTATTGGGGCCAAACCTTGTATCATAAGGCATTTTTGAACCAAGGTATAGTATCTCAAATTGGTTAACTTAAGAATGCCTCCAAAATCCAGAACCCATGACTCCTGAGGAAAATTGTGGCTGATTCAATGCTACTGGCTGCTCCTGTGCTAAGGAGCTGCTGTGGTCACATGATCCTCATTTTAAATAACCCGTAACAATTTCCCAGCCAGATTCACAATTCCTCACTCTATCCCCCACCCAGCAGAAAGGAATGGACTCATCATGTGACTCTTAAAGAAGCATCACATTTAAAGTGCTTGAAGAAAGGTGGGATTTTTTATGACTCTATGTACCCCTTCTCTGGCACACAAACATGCACATGTATTTATAACCTATCTTTGTTCAGGAACTCAAGGCACATATATAATCCTCCATCCTGCTATATTTCTTCACAACTCTAGGATGGGCTGAAAGTCACCAAGTGAGCTGCTGTAATATACATGAAGTGTGCTGTCCAGCCAGCGTATGGGAATTGGATAGTTAGGTAGCAATTGTGAGCTGTCCCCTTAAGGGAATGGATCATGGTAAATGTAATTAAGGTATCCTGGGATATATAGTCCATATCACGTGACCACATCTGTAATCCTGATTAGTCACTAAATTAACCCTCGAGGGGTTGGAGGAGTTTTCCTCACTCTTGGCTGAACTCACGGACTCGTGGTAACTGTTCTATTTCTACCGCTACGAGATGAGAGAAAAAAAATAGCAGATAACCATCTTTTTACCTACAAGATAGATATGTAAAGGATTGGTCATTAAAGAAGAACTTTGTCACAAATGTGAGTTATGAGGATACCTGATGAACCAATAAAAGTACTTTGTATGGGTGTTTTGTGGAGTTTATCAATCTGCATCTCTACAGAAGACAAATCTACCACTGTACAGAATACAGAACATGAAGTATAAACTGGATCTCTCTGGTGTCAGTCAAATACATCAGCTACTATGTAACTTAAGTCATTATCCATTCAGTTTTTTTTTTCAATTGCTTCCTACCCTAAAACTGTGTATAGATCACCCCCTTCTTTGGCTATTAGGGATCAGGTAAACCAATCCTGCTCTAGCACTCAGGGGATCACATGATCTTATTTTTAAACTGTCTCTTCCTATATGTCTATGGAGATTCTCAGACATCTAGGACATGGCTGTCCCAAAGATACTTTTGTTTCAAGGTAACTGGACTTTCTTTGTTTTGTTTTCTTTTTTTTTTAAGCAAAACAAAGAAAATTCAGTTGCCTTTTGAAAAAAAGCATCTTTGGGATGTCTCTTCCTACAATTCAACAGAAAAGTTGGCAGGGATTCTAAACTGTTCTGAGGTGAGAATGGCAATGTACAACATTGTGGTAACATAAAGTTAAAAGTTCCCCTCGCACATACGTGCTAGTCGTTTCCAGCTAAATTAAAATATTATCTGCATAATTATGCCACATGGAAAGAGAAGGATGATCAAGAAATGACATCAAACATTGTTGGAATACAGCAAGGAGGAGGAGATTGAAGAAATGGAGGATGAAAGGCTGTACATGTCCAGAATCACAAGAAAAGGTACAAAATAAGGAGATAAGAAACACTGGAGAAGGAAAGAGAAAATCAACTTGAGAATATTTGGTAAACACTAATCACTGCAACAGTTCCTTAACATGATAATAGTCATCTTCAACAACAAGACTTCAACAGAGAAATAGTAAGGCAAAATGCACACCTTGCACGATGTTGGTGTCATTTGCATTTATGGCCACCAATCGATCTTTATATTTTGTTGATGTAATTCTTGTCTCGTTTTTAATCTTCCTGTGTGTCTAATAGGTCTTTGTAATTCCTCTTTTTTCCCAGATCCATTGCATTTGGGTATATTTGTGCTTCCATAGATGACAACCAGTTCAGTATTTTAGTATAATGATTCTTTTCAATCTTGTTCCATGTCCAAATTAATGAATCTCTAATCATATGTCTCTGAAAATCTGCATGCTGTTTACATTTCCCACCCCATAGGAAACTATGCCACCCTCTCTGCAAGTCGTGACCCTCTATCAACAATACTCTTCTATTTTCCAGGTTGATCCAATCTTTAATCCATAGCTGCAGCCTGATAATACATTTCTCAGTCAGGGAGTCCAAAGCCACGCCTTTCTCTTTTGTCCTGTAACAATTTCATTTTTATCCTGGCTTTTTTCCCATCCCAAACAAATTTACTTATTATTCGATCTAATTCTTTAAAAAAGGTTTTGTTCAATCTTACTGGTATAGTTTGAAAAAGATATAGTATTTTTGGAAGGTTAGACATTTTAATTGCCGCAATTTTCCCCAGTAATGATAGTTGTAATTTCCCCATTTACAATTCTTTTTTTATTTATATTATTAATTTGTCATAGTTATCTTTTTTGATTGAAGAGCATCTTGCTGTTAACCAAATGCCTAAATATTTTACCTTTTTCACACTTTGCATTCCCAATTTTCCTTTTTTTTTTTTTGCTTATCTTTTAAATTTTTAGTCAATAATTTTGTTTTGTTTTTATTAATCTTAAGGCCTGCGACCTTGCCAAATTCCTCTATTTCCTTTATTAATTTTACTCCTGTATCCTCTGGATCTTCCAGAAAAAATACTATATCATCCACAAATGCCTGTACCTTATAATGCTCCTTTTTAATTAAAGCCCTTTTGATTTCCACATTTTTCCTAATGTTTTCCAATAAGTTTTCTAAGGTAAGAATAAAGAGAAGGGGTGACAGTGGGCATCCCTGCCTTACTTCCTTGTTGATCTTGAATGTGTCCTTTCTGTCACCGTTCATTATTACACTGGCTGTCTGTGTTGTATAAATTGTCAAAATCAATTTAATAAATTTATTGCCAAATTGCATGCTTTTTAATTGTTGTATCATGAACTGCCAATTAACATTGTCAAATGCCTTTTACGCATTGAGGAAGACCATTGCCAATTGTTTTCCTGGGTTTGCTTCATAATATTCTATTATATTCAATACCATTCTGGTATTATTTTTAATTTGTCTATTCAGTAAGAATCCATTTTGGTTGCTATGAATAATCTGATTAATGATGGGTTTAATGATGGGTTTTCTAATGCTTTACAATAGAATGCAGATGATCATGGAAGAACTCCACAAGAATGACACTGTAGCGAAAACTTCCGGTTTGCGTGGCTTCGGAGCAGCAGGAATTCGCGACAGCTCGCGATTCCTGCTGGCTAGCTGCCGAGGTACCCCCAATCCAGATGGGTCAGGGGGTTATGGCTGCCCTGTAGGGACAGCTGAAGATAGAGGGGAGCCGGTTAGGGAGGTGGGGGCATCGCAGACCCCCCCCTTCTCCGGGAAAACCCCTTTTTCCCAAGGCGGTGGAGCGGCGGTCAGCAATGGCCGCCACGAAGAAGCCAGCAACCGGGTAAGAACTGTGCTGGAGGAAGTGTGAAAAGTGAAAGTTCTGTCTGAGCCGGGTCAAGTAACAACTTTTAAATCTCCTGGAATTGAGCTGCTTGTTGCTGGAGGATACATTGTATCCCTAAGAAGATCGAAAGCGGCGGAGAAGCTGTTAAAGGGAACTTTTTTTTTTTATTTTTTTTTTACTCTCTCATCCCACGGAAAAAGCAGAAATATTTGGATGTATTAGACACTGAAAGTGGATTGCTTTGAAAGCTAAGCTAAGAGACAAAGGGATTTTTGGACATTGAAAAATTTAAGAAATTGGAAAATCTCTGCTGGAGGTATGGATTTTTGATTATTTAAAATTGTTATTGCAAGTGGGAAGGGAGAAAGAAAAATTGGAGCAGAAACTGAAAAAGGAGGAGACTGTCTAGAACGTCTTGGTGGATCCCAAAAGAAGATATATGGTAATTGGACCTCTTTGATCAAAAATTAATTTGGAAAGAGAAAGAGAAGAAGGAAGAAAAGTATTAACTTTTGGAACTTTTTTCTTTTTTTCCTTTTTTTTAATTGCTTTTGATTGTCTTGGATTAAAAATACTTGTGGTTGTTTTGGAAAAAGTTTCCCTTTTCATAATGGCATTCTCTGTGGATGAACTAGAGATTGAATATCAAAAATATAAAAAAGAAGATACTTTGGGCGCTTTGTTCCAATTCTTAGAAATGGCGTTATGTTCCTTAGAAAAGTTGACGCAGCAGAAGGACTGGGACAAGGAAGAAGAAGAAGAAGCCATCTTTGATGAACAATGGGTTCCTTCCGGAGAGGAGGAGAAAAAGGATAAGAAAAAGGGGTTTTTAAGAATTATAAAAACAACCAAAAGAGAGAAAAATGAGCGAAGAGATGGAGGCAAGGTTAGAAAACAAAAGAAAAGGAGCAAGAAAAGCGAAGGGAAAAAGCAAAGGGGTAGAAAGGGCAAGGAGAAGAATAAGCAAGAGAGAAAAGGGGGGAGGAGAAGCCTTAATGGGGGGAAGCAAGATTTAAAGAAAAAAAGTTTATTTAGAGACAATGGGTGAATTTAATTTAGATTAAAAGAGGGATTCTGGAGGGTATTTAAGAGTGTGTTTTTATATGTATGTATATTTAGAATAAAAAATTTATTATGTAATTTTAAGAATTTTTTAAACAGAATCCCAAGAAAGATTTATATGTAGTATTTTTAAGTTAGGTAATGTGTTATAGATGCAACTCCAATTGGTTTACAGGAGAAGTATAGTAAAAGAAAAAAGATGAATGGATGTTTGGAAATAGAACAGACAAAGAATGTTGTTGAAAATGGTAATAATGGAAGGATATATATGCTTTTTTTTTGATTTTGTATATTGATAAAAGGCAATAAAATTTTAATTGATAAATAATTTGGATGGAAAAGAGAAGTAGGGATAAGATATGAAGTTAATATTATATGAAATATTGATATTATAATCTGGAAATGTTATGTTTTATTGGTCTATCATTATTATTTTTTTTTTAGAAAAGAATTTATAAGCTGTTATGCCTTGATTTTGTGTGTATTGATTTTAGAAAACTGATAAAAATGGTTTTTATATACATATATAAAAAAGAAAATGATAATAAGATATAGAAGGAGACTTAGGTTGAATATGATGTTTGAATTTGTGTCTGTGTAAAGAGTTTTTAACCCGGGAACAGACAACCTTCAGAAAAGATCTTGTAGTTTTGTCTATGTTTTGTGTTTGTATGTTTGTGTATTATGCTTATGATAAAACTAACAAAATTTGTTTTTTATTAAAAAAAAGGAAAAAAGAATCAATAAAACCTTGGAGGAATGTTAGATGAGAATAATTTAAACAAGTCAGAAAGAAAAGAATATGATGATTATAAAATGGATAAATATGGAAGAGAAATGAAATTGAATTGGAGTAAAGAGAAATAATGAGAAACTTGATGAAAGATATTTGCGTGTCCATATGGGGATGGGATAAATTGGAATTATGTTGTATAAAAATATTGTTTTGTTTGACTTGTAAGGATTTACAATATTAAGAGGTTTTATGTGTTTATGTATTTAATGGTTAATGATGTGTTGTTTTATCTTTAAAATTAATAAAATTTGTTTCAAAAAAAAAAGAATGACACTGTAGCAAAGATATACATTGGAGCAATTCAAAAGTGACATTGTCGTGATTCTAAGAATTACACTCAATTTATTAGAAGATAAAAATATCCTGCTTCAGTGGACACAGTTCACAATGTAAACATGTTTTGCTCGCACTATACCTAAAGCACCAGGGCAAACAATGAGGAATGTGTTGATTTATCTGGAAAAAACAATATTCCAGCATGGTCTGTGATATGTCATTTTAAGCCAAGGAAAAACAATTGAAAATATTAGAGTATTCTTAAAGAATGACAGATCAGCCACAAATGTTGTCATCAAAAGTGTCCTTTGTTAAGCAAAAGACATCTATATTTTTCTTGCTATGCATCTTTCTCCTTTAATAAAATGCTTTTTTCTGTAATTTTAAAACCTAAACAATAGCAATTTGCCCACAATTGTTCTGTTTCTCTATTTAGGAAAAGAAATATATCTAAGGACACTCAACAGGTCATGGGTTGTCTAATAACTGCTAATAAAGAACCCAAATTCTTTTCCATGTCCTCAGTTTATTAGTCAGTTAAGTGTGTAACTCCAGTATCAATTTCAAAGTAAGCGGAATTGTGTTCAGCAAGAGTTATTGTTCTCCAAGTCAGCCAAAATTTGTGGTGTGGCTAATCAATGCAGGAAGAGGTGGACAATAGAGTTTGACTTCAGTGCCTTTGTGTTGAATGTATATACAGATAAGAACAGATATGGAAGTACATCATATGCTGTACAATACATGTAAATACACTATTATTTTATGTAATTTATATATTTGCTGTCTCTACAATATACAAGAGATCAATTAACCTCAAATCTTCCTTATGGAAATAATATTTGTAAATAAATTAGATAAGTCTAGTAGACGTGTCACAAAGATGTCTAACGAAAGGCCTTTCATTTGGTAACTGGGAGCGGGGGTAGTGTCAGGAGGGAGTAAGTGCTGCAGACAATAAGAACTACTCATTAACATACCTACCCAAACATGCTGATGTCACACCCGCCTCTCCATTCCTATTCCAAGGCAGCTTTAGGAATGCACAGGGAGTTGAACCTTGGGTCCACCCCATACTGTGGATTGCCATTGGACAGCTCCATATGATGAGCAGCAACAGCAGCAACATTCTACCTCCCCTCCGTTGTCAACCACCATACTGAAGTGAGTTGTTTTTTTTCCTCCACACTTTTTGTAGACATTGAACGAGCCAGACTCGTGTTTTTATTTTATTTTTTATTTCTCACACACACAGTTTCCCGCTCAGGGTTAATTGAAAGGCATCCTAAGCGCTGTTTCTCACACTCTCCTGATCGGTCAGGATCTCTTTTAAAGTATTAAGATCCGTTTGGAACTAATACGCTGCACAAGCGACCCTGCGGCGAATTCTCAGGTCTCACCTCTGATAATGGGGAGAAGCACCCGGAGACAAGGCGAGGGGACACAACAGACACAATAAACGTTGCGAATGCGGGGAGGGAGGGGGGAGAGCAGTTAAACCAGCACGCCGGAATCGACAAGCCATGCTTTCTCCTGATGCAACATCCCACTATGCAGAATTGCATGAAATGCCGCCTTTCTTCCCAATACCCCGATCGGCCGCGAATTAAACCGTCCGAGCGTGGAAGATTTCCTCCAAGATAGAGAAGCCTCTTAAAGGAGCGCCGACTCCCCGGACAGCTCCCTCGCGCTTAGGATAAGGATGTGCAGAATGGGCCACTTCGCCTTTACCTCTTACCCGCCAAAGAATTCCCGATTTTTCCCTCTCCCCCACCCACCCATCTCGATTGCCTTTCCCTTCCCGTATCAGTTCCCCCCGTTTGTCTCCTCCAGACTGTCCCGAATTCTTCTTCTGTCTGACCTACAGGGTGTTCCCTGCCGGTGGTTTTGGTGCCATCTGTTTGCTTTCCGTAAAGCAGCCAGAATCGTCGATTCTCTTCCTTTTCTTTCTGCAATGTCATTTTTAAAAAAAGCCATTTCCATTTCAACCGCGAGGAAGTTTACCCCGATCCTCTTCCAAAGATGGGAAGGTGGGGAGAGGAGGAGGGGAGTTTGGCACTGATGGGAGCGTCCTGTAATTATCGATTCGTTCTGCTTTCTTTCCCTCCTGCGGGCATTCTTGGGTTTGGGTTGCCACCACCCGGCCTCCTGACGGTTCCCTTCCCAATCACGCAGAAGATGTCGGGAACGCTACTTCGAAAGCTGAGGAGACCTGAGATTTACCTACATGCCCATCCGTTTCTAGGGATTGGCAGAACCCCGAACCCGAGAACCTCGGCTAGATCTCTAGTCCCTAATTGGGCGAGCGTGGAGGTCAGCTTCTCGTCGCCTTGCTCACTTTCCCTTTTCGAACCGCACCCATGTCGGAACGCTATTTTTGTGTGGGGGAGATTCCCCCCCTCCCCAGGCTTACCTGCTCTAGGAAGTGAGGGGCACCCAGCGTGCCTCGGGCGTCTCTTCCTCGCGTCCTCCAGCACCTCCTGCAATGTGGCGCAGGTCGGCGCAACGAGGAATCAGAGAGCGGCTGCACCGGCTGGCGGGCGAGCAAGCGCGCTGGGGTGTGTGTGTGTGTGTGCGTGCGTGCGCGTTAATGTGAGAGGCGAAAGGAGACATGTGCGCGGCGCTTCCGAGGATGGGCGTTTAAAGTCGGGGGAGGGGGGAGGTTAGGAGAGGAAGGCAGGGCAAGGAAAGCCGCACCTCCCTTGACGCAGGCAGCCCGCAGCGCAGGCGACAAACCCCCCCCCCCCCCCGGGAGGAAGAGACAGCGTAAGGGGTTCTCCCTTTGGCCTAAGGACGACCCACGCTCCTCTTCCTCGCTCCCCTAAGATCCACCTGGCAGCAGACACGCCGGAGTGTTTGGCCAACAAAGCAGCGATTTTGCAACCAGCCCCGGTTCTCATACTCCGCCGCCCGGCTAAGTACCCCAAGAACCCCACCCTGCTGCGCGTCTTTCAAGTGGGACGTTGCGGCACGTTTCGCCTTCTCAGGCTTGCCATGTGCTCCCCGTGGAAATGCGACTGCTTAGCTGCCTCATTGCGCATGCCTGTCTTTGCTCGGCGCCGTCTTCCTCCTGTCAAACGAGCGGATGAGGAGGGGGTCGGAGTGGGGGGGGGAAGGGAAGCACCGCTGGTAGAGCCCCAAAAAGTGGGAATGGGTGTGAAGAGAAAGGCGGTAAAAAGAAGAAAGGGAGAAGGGGAAAGTGCTTAAGGCTTAAAAATGGGTTAACGACGCTTGGCAGTAACCTAATTGATACCCACGATGATATTTTTACCCGGATCCCTGTTAGGTAGGAGAGGATGGAAGCAAATAGCAGGAAGCTAATTCATTCTGCCTCTTTTTCTACAAGACAGGACAAAAGAATTTCAACGCTTTTTATTTGGGATGGGTTTATAGGTTTCTTTAGAAAAGTCTACATGCCGAGACATAAAGTTGGTGGAAAACTTCTAGTAATTAGAGGCTCTTGTGGCATCACAATTTATTTAAATTATACCCAAGATCAACCTTGCTGGGCTTAAGGATGAAGCTTAAGCCTGACTAACAAGGAAGGGATGCAAAATGCAAAGTGGCGTCATCATCAGTGAGAGCATCCCTTCTGACCTAATGCTTTTTTTCAAGAACTGACAGCACTGAGCTTTTTTGCTATTAAAGAATCATCAAAGGACTTCTAAACGCATAAAGAACTGGACATGAGCAACCCAGGTTAAGGTTTAGAGACCCCGTATTCAAATACAAGGAGAATTAGAACTATTTCCTTAGACTGCAAGGAACACTTTTAAATTGTATATTCTTGAGCTAATAGAATGGCATTTAGAAATACAGAAATAGCCATGCATTCTTACTCCAAGAGAATATTTTATTTTTCAAAGACATTTTACCATGTCTCATTCAAGATCCTGCTAAGTGCACATAACCATGCTTACTGGGTATTATATGAATTTGTTCTTTTCTGTCATGTGACCATGTCATGTGGACTGAAGTTCTGACAGAATATAAGTTGGAGCAGAAAATATACTAGCCTGCCATGAGAAATGGATTCTCTGCTTGAGACACTTATTTTTCTTCAACAGAGTCCTCCAAACAAGGCAACAGTCTGTCCAGCTAGGTGCATTCTCTCCAGTGCTCATTCCATGCTGTCCATTGACCAAAGTATCAGGATCAGAAAGTGTTTCAGAAAAGTATGGTCTTAATGATCACTTTGAATGAATTAAGACATCGTGGACAATACAAGTCTCTAAAGTATGTGCTGGGTCCAAATATCTCATGAATTGGTTGAGGAAGATACAGAAAACTCCCATGCCATCATATTATATATGACTGTGTTGCCTGCAAGATCTTATCTTGAAGTCTCCTCATGTAAGTAAAAGTGAGAGAACTGAAAGGAGATAGTGAAAGGAGAGAGAGCACCAATTAATACTTGTGTTTCTTGACCTCTTGACAATGACTTGCAAGTTACTACCATGGAAAAAGGAACAATAGAAAGTTCAGCTTTTACTCTTAATACCATGTTTTGCAAATGACATGGATGTGTCCATAGAGTAGCATTTTCTAGGCTTGGCAATTTTCAATTTTATGAATGTAAACTCTTAGAATTTACAGTAATAGCTAGGCTGGCTGGGAAATTCTGGTACTGAAGGAAGTTATCAAGACTGGGACATATTGCTTTAAAGTAACTAGGACTCGAACTTGACTTCAAGAATATTTTCATCTTTTCCTCCATTCTTCCTTCTTTCTACCGAGGCCTGAAGCCTTTTTATTCAATATTTTATAATAAATAATATGCACATTTATTAAAGTAAAAAAGTTTAATCCAAGGACCTCTTTAAGCATTTATTGAAAAAGCAAATCACTGTGACCCCTTTGTCTCTTGACTGTTTCAGGCAGACTAAACTACTATACCATCATTAATCTAAACACATTTTATCCTTTAATGTTCCAAAGCAATTGATCCAACTTTTACTCCGTCAACATTTATAAATTCTCAAATTCTTGGTTCTCAAATGGATTAATAAGCCAAAAAGAATTCAGGCAAAGTTGCGGGGAGATTAAACAAGGAGATTACTGCAGCAAAAAGAGGGGAAAAAATCTTGGAAAAGTCTAGCCAATTCAAGAGGAAAATCATTGAAAAATCAGGATATAGTTTGTTTGATAGTCTGTTCTGATGGCGAATAATTCTGTCCTGAAAATGTTTTAGGAATGATCAGTTTCACATTATATTTCCGCAGCTTATAAAGGTTTTTTTTTTTTTTTTTTGGCAAAAATAACTATGGTGTTAATATATATATAAGCTTGTAACAGTTTATCTTACAGTGTCTGTAAACCCCTACATAGTTGGCAAATGCAAGAAGTAAGAACCACGTGGATTTCAGAAATGCTATTCAGGGATAAAAACATAATCTTGAAAACTCTAAGAGTAAATTCCCAGGCAGACTTATAACAAGCCAATTAAGGCAAAATCTATTTGAAAGTTTCCTTCCCACAGTCTCAACATCTGAGGTGTGTTGACTCTTCTCACATCATTTTAACTCCTCCTTCCCCATTTCCCTCCCACAGATTCTTAAACTATGAAACCTGAATGAGTAATTTTTGAAGTAAAGGGTAAAATTGAGATACCATATCTGGAACACAAAAATGAACCTAAATGGATATGATACTGCCATCTAACGGTTATTTGGATTTTGGGTTGTATTAGGTCATTCTAATAAAATGTTCCTAACTATCACCAAAATCTGGATCATCATAAAAATATCATTAAAAATTGGTTATAATTGGTTATAACAGAATATTGAGCAATCTAAATTTCTCCCTTGGTCTAGAATTTCCTCTTGCCTTTGACCACTTAAAAATAAATCTTGATTATTCTGTACAAGTGAATTTGCAATGGTGAACAATAGGTAGGCCCTACTATCAACGCAAAATATGACTTCAAAGAGTGCTAGACCATATTTGATCCAATTATTTTAAATTTGCCTGATAAACTAGCAGGAAACTCTCCACAGCCAACAGGAAATTAAGCTGGTTATATAGTGATATTGATTTGATCGGTGCATTCAATAATATCTGCAGATTGAATTTATGAAAGATTATGGGCTGATTCCCTTCCATCCTTTTTCAGATTAATCAATTTTTTTTTTTTGAAAAGAATTTTATCAATTTTCTACAAACAAACAAGACAAACAAAACATTAAAACATCAACTCTCATATGTACATCCAGTGTGTCGGTTGGTTCATCAGTTTTGTGCATTCATTTTGTAGTCTCAATTACAATTATGTTACAAAACAACTCATATTGTCAATCCAAACTTGTATATTCTAATATCACTAAAAAAAAAAAGAAATTTTTGACTATACTTTTAATCATTCATGCTTTATGAGATAACAATACTTTAAACAGTTTATTCTGTAACAAATCATATAATCATACCAAATCGATCCTAAAAACCCTTTATAAATATAGTGTCAATATTCTATTATCGTATTTTATCATCTAGCCATTGATAAAAAAGATCCCAAATTTCATAAAATTGTTTATCCTCTTGCTCTCTAATTTCAAATGTCAATCTACTCATCTCAGCACATTCCAATATTTTCTTAATAATTTCTTCCTGTAATGGTATTTTCTCATTCTTCCAATTTTTAGCAAATACAATCCTAGCTGCTGTTAATACATTTACAATCAGGTATTTCAAATCTTTACTATATGTATCAGGTAAAATTCCCAATAAGAAGATCTCTGGTTTCAAGTCTATGTGTTTCTTTGTCATTTTTTCCAACCACATGCGAATTTTAGTCCAGTATTTTCTGGCGTCCTCACAAGTCCACCACATATGGTAATATGAGCCAGGTATCTGATGACATTTCCAGCATTTTTCAGATTTGTTCTTAAACATTCTTGCTATTCTTGTCGGGGGAAAGTGCCACCTGTAAAACATCTTATACAAGTTTTCTTTATATGCTGTTGACATTGTCATTTTATAATTTTGAGACCACAATTTTTGCCATTTCTCTAAATCAATCCCATATCCAAAATTCTTCCCTCAAACAATCATAGTTTCTTTGACTTGTTCTTCCTCTAATTTAATTCCCAGTAAATAACCATATAATTTTTAATCACCTTCTCATCAGTACCCATCAAGATCTTATCTAAATCAGTCTGTTTATCATAGAATCCCTCCGTTTTAAAATCTTCATCATACCTTGAATGTATTTGCACATATGAAAACCAATTCATCCTTATACCTTGTTCCTCTAAGTTTTGGATCAATTTAAGTCCACCCTTTTCATCCAACAGTTCCCCATATGTTTGTTCCTTCTTATAGATTATAGGATAGGAAAATGCTTCAGTAGTCGATAACCAAACTGGAATTTTCAAATAACATTGTTTTTTTATCTTCTCCCAGTTTAACCACAAAGACTCCTGTATATAATGTCTTCTAAAATAACCCTGTGTTTTAGTTCCCTTATACCATAAAAAAGCATGCCAGCCCAACAGCAAATCATGCCCTTCTAATGTCAACAATCTATGCTTTCTTAATGTTATCCATTCTTTGACCCACATCAAACTTGCAGCTTGATAATACAATTCCCAATTAGGCAGGCCAAAACCTCCTCTAATTCTAGCGTCTTGCAAAAGCTTTAGCTTTATTCTCGCTTTTTTACCTTGCCATATAAACTTCAACATGATTTTATTTAAATCTTCAAAATAGTCTTTTCCAAGCCTAATTGGTATTGTTTGAAACAGAAATAGAATTCTGGGTAAAATAATAATCTTGATTGTTGAAATTCTCCCTATTAATGACAATTGCAAGTTTTCCCATTTCTTCAAGTCTGTAGCTATCTGTTGTTTGAGTTTAATATAATTATTCTCTTTTAATGTGCTACATCTTGCTGTCAAATATATCCCCAGATACTTAACCTTATTTGTAACTTGGATTTTCAAAAGGTCTGCCAGTTCTTCTCTTTGTCTCAGTAACATGTTCTTTGTCAAAATCTTTGTTTTATCTTTATTTATTTTCAAACCAGCCATCTCACCATATGTCTCTATCTTTTCCAATAACTTTGGAGCTGTTTCTAGCGGGTCTTCCAGAATAAAAGCTAAGTCATCAGCAAAAGCTTGTAGTTTGAATTCTTCCTTTTTAATTTTCATTCCTTTTATACTTTTATTATCCCTAATATTTCTATTCAACACTTCCAAAGTCAACACAAATAGCAAAGGGGACAGGGGACACTCTTGTCTTGTGCCTTTTCTTATAAAATCTGTAAGTTCTCCCTCCATCATTACCTTTGCTGTCTGTTTATTGTATACGGCTTCTATTGCTTGAATAAATTTTCTGGCAAAACCTATCTGTTCCAATAGTAATAACATAAATCTCCAGTTCACGTTGTCAAATGCCTTTTGAGCATCTAGGAATATCAAAGCCATTTGCTTTTCAGGATGAGCCTCATAGTATTCCAAAGTGTCCAAGATTACTCTCATATTGTCTCTGATTTGTCTCTTTGGCAGAAATCCATTTTGATCTGGGTGGATAAAATTATTTAAATATTTTTTAAGTCTTTCTGCTAAAATTGAAGCAAAAATTTTATAGTCTGCATTCAATAAAGAAATAGGTCTATAGTTCTTAATTTGCAGTGGGTCATCCTCTTCTTTTGGAATAAGTGTAATATAAGCCTCTGACCATGTTTTGGGTATCATCTTCTTTGACATAACTTCATTCATAACTTCTAACAGTGGGATGCTCAATGATTCTTGAAATGTTTTATAGAATTCTGCCGGAAGCCCATCTGGACCTGGTGCTTTCCCATTATTTTGTTTCTTAAGTGCTTCATTTAATTCCATCATTGTTATATTGCTTTCTAGCATTTCTTCAGTCTCTTTAGGTATCTTCGGTAAGTTTGCATTCTGTAAATACTGTTTGGCTTTTTCCTCATCAATATTCTCTTGTTTATATAGTTGCCCATAAAAATCTCAAATAATTTCCTTTTTCTCCTTATTACCATAACAAACTTGGCCTTGATCATCTATTAGCTTCAATATTTTTCTTGATTCCTTCTCCTTTCTCAATTTATATGCTAGCCATCTACTTGGTTTATTTGCATCTTCAAAGTAATTCTGTTTAGAATTTCTAATTTTCTGTGCCAGTTCTTCTTTCTCTATTAATTCCATTTTATGTTTAATTACATCCAGCTTCAATTTAATATCTTTTTTCTGTGGCACTTTCTGTAATTCTTTTTCAAGTCTTTTATACTCATCTTCCAAGGCCTTAGAAGCTTGCCTTTTCCTAATATTCTTTTTTCTTGTATTATTTTTTCTTGTATTTTTTTCTTGTATTATTTTCTTGTATTATTTTCTTGTATTATTTCTTGTATTATTTTCTTGTATTATCAAACCTCTAGCATATGCCTTCATTGTATCCCAAACATTTTGCGTTGAAGTACCTTCTTTTTTATTTTCTCTAAAGAAAAAAGCCAGTTCCTTCTCCATCCGTTGTATAAAATCTTTTTCCTTTAAGATAGTATTATTTAATGTCCATCTCGATCTTTTTTTTTTTTGTCCCTTCCATTTAATTATCATTGGGCAATGATCTGCCCAAGTACTTGTTTCAATATTTGTTTCTTGAATATTGGATATTAATTCTGTTGAGATCCAAATCATATCTAATCTGGACCATGATAAATGTCTATTTGAATAAAAAGTATATTGTTTAGCTTTAACATTTCTTTCTCTCCAAATATCTTTTAAAGTTAATTCGTCTGTCATTTTAAAAAAAGATTTAGGGAGAGTCTTTCTATTTTGCTTTGTTGTTGTTGCTATAGAGTCCAGTTTATTGTCCACAATTCCATTAAAGTCTCCCATCATAATTATATTAACATAGTCCAGTCCAATTATTTTCATGTGTAATTTTTTATAAACTCTTCTTGTTTATCATTCGGAGCATAAATTGCAATCAAGAGTATTTTTATATTATTGTCCATTATTTCCACCATTAATACTCTTCCGTCTTCATCCGTGTATATCAGTTTTGCTGGGATAGCCTCTTTAATGTATAGAACCACTCCTCTTTTCTTACATTGAGTCAAAGAAGTAAATATTTTCCCTAATTTTGGCTGTACTAACAATTGTTCATGTTGTTTTTTAATATGAACTTCTTGTAGACAAATTATATCGAATTTTAATTTCTCTAATTTATGAAAAGTTTTCCTTCTTTTAACAGCTGAATTGAGTCCATTTATATTCATTGTAATCACTTTTTTTTCTTCCATGATTATGCTTCGTTTCGGCAATACAGCTGCGATCTCGGGACTCTGAGATCGTAGCTGATATTTTCACCCCTGGCCGGTCCCAACGGACCTAAACCATCCTGTAGAGACGGTGATTGTGAAGGGCACTTTCCCAGGATCCCAGAGATATCGCAAAATCTCTGGTTTGATCTGGGAGAAGCCCTTTTGCTGGCGGCGGAGAGGCAGCCTCCATAGCTGCTGAAGTCGGGACAGCTCCGGAAAGAAAGTGGCTGGAGTGAAAGTGTGTCGGCTGAGTGAGAAACTTCTTTTGTGTTGTAAATTCGCTGAGATTTGAAAGGGCATCCTGAATAGAGAAGAAACCTGTGAGATTTTTTTTTTTGACAAAAACTGTATGAGCGGCGTTTTTTAAAGTGATGTCAAATTGAGGCTTGGATTTTTTTTTTCTTTTACTTTTTTTGGGGACTTTAGTGTGACTTTGAAGGTAACTGGATTGAATTTTCTTTTACATATATTTTTATGCTCCTTTTCATTTTTAATTTTCTTTTAGGATAGAGGCTCCCTTTGGCTATTTTTTTCTTATTTTTTTGTATAAATTATCCTTTTTTTCTGGCTGGGGGGGAAGAGCATTAAGAAACTTTGTAACACTGCCAATTAGAGGCTTGAAAATATTTTATTTGAATTGGAGAGAATGGTAAGAAAACTCCTTCTCAATGACATCTTAATGTGATAAGATAGAGGGAGAGCACAGCAAAATATTATTACAGGTGTTTTCCTGGACTTTTATCAATATTTCAACACTTGAGGCTTGGCTTTGAAGCTGCTGGAGAAGCTGCTGGAGAAGAGCCTTGGATAACTAAATAAAGTGCAGTGTGTCGGGTTTTCTCCCGCGTAAGATTGGAAGTATCTAGGCAACGTTTCGATGAAGTCTCATTCATCATCTTTAGGCTTGGTCTTCAGCTCTGCACAGAGCTGAAGACCAAGCCTGAAGATGATGAATGAGACTTCATCGAAACGTTGCCTAGATACTTCCAATCTTACGCGGGAGAAAACCCGAATAACCAAAGATCCACATACAAGTACCCGCGAGAACCTCAGAAAACATATATATATATATATATATATATATATATATATATATATATATATATATATATATATATATATATATATATATGTATATATATATATATATTTACTTGTGATACCCCTCCTCACCAGCCTTTTTGTAAATTTCAATTCTAGCAATATTCTTATTTTTGCTTTTTATTTCAAAGGGAAAGCCTCAGAGTTTTTTCTTTATTTTTCTTTTTTTCTCCTTATCTTTATTGGGATCCTTTTGCTTTTTCTATTTATGTTTTTGGACCACTCTGTTTTTCTTTTTTGATTATTGAGACTTCTCAACTGGATTAAGGTTTGAAGAACCTGAAGGAATCTCTTCTTTTCTTTTTTCTTTTTGTTCTTTTTTCTCTTAATCAATATTATTATTTTTGGGGGGTTTTTCCTTTTTTTTTTTTTTTTTTTTTGAAACAAATTTTTATTAATTTTAAAGATAAAACAACACATCATTAACTATTAAATACATAAACACATAAAACCTCTTGACATTGTAAATCCTTACAAGTCAAACAAAACATTATTTTTATACAGCATAATTCCAATTTATCCCATCTCCATATGGACATACAAACATCTTTCAGCAAATTTCTCATTTTTTCTCTTTACTCCTATTCAATTTCATTTCTCTTCCATATTTATCCATTTTATAGTCATCATATTCTTTTCTTTCTGGCTTGTATAAATTATTCTCGTCTAACATTCCTCCAAGGTTTTATTGATTCTTTCCCTTTTTTTTTTTTTTATAAAAAACAAATTTTGTTAGTTTTACCATAAGCACAATACACAAACATACAAACACAAAACATAAACAAAACTAAAAGATCTTTTCTGAAGGTTGTCTGTTCCCGGGTTAAAACTCTTTACACAGACACAAATTCAAACATCATATTCAACCCATATCTCCTTCCAAATCTTATTATCATTTTCTTTTTTATATATATATATAAAAACCATTTTTATCAGTTTTATAAAAACAATGCACAAAAAATCAAGGCATAGCAGCTTATAAATTCTTTTCTAAGAAAAAATAATAATAATAGACCAATAAGGCATCACATTTCCAAATTATAATATCAATATTTCATATGATATTAACTTCATATCTTGTCCCTACTTCTCTTTTCCATCCAAATTATTTATTAATTAAAATTTTATTGCCTTTTATCAATATACAAAATCAAAAAAAAAGCATATATATCCTTCCATTATTACCATTTTCAACAACATTCTTTGTCTGTTCTATTTCCAAACATCCATTCATCTTTTTTTTCTTTTACTATACTTCTCCTGTACACCAATTGGAGTAACATCTATAACTCATTACCCTAACTTAGAAATACTACATATAGCAATCTTTCTTGGGATTCTGTTTAAAAAAAATTCTAAAATTACATAATAAATTTTATATTCTAAATATACATATAAAAACACACTCTTATATACTCTCCAGAATCCCTCTTTTAATCTAAATTAAATTCACCCATTGTCTCTAAATAAACTTTTTTTCCTTAGGTCTTGCTTCCCCCCATTAAGGCTTCTCCTCCCCCCCTTTCTCTCTTGCTTATTCTTCTCCTTGCCCTTTCTACCCCTTTGCTTTTTCTCTTCGCTTTTCTTGCTCCTTTTCCTTTGCTTTCTAACCTTGCCTCCATCTTTTCGCTCATTTTTCTCTCTTTTGGTTGTTTTTATAATTCTTAAAATCCCCTTTTTCTTATCCTTTTTCTCCTCCTCTCCAGAAGGGACCCATTGTTCATCAAAGATGGCTTCTTCTTCCTCTTCTTCCTTGTCCCAGTCCTTCTGCTGCGTAATCAACTTTTCAAAGGAACATAACGCCATTTCTAAAAATTGAAACAAAGCGCCCAAAGTATCTTCTTTTTTATATTTTTGATATTCAATCTCTAGTTCATCCACAGACGATGCCATTATGAAAAGGGAAACTTTTTCCAAAACAACCACAAGAATTTTTAATCAAAGACAATCAAAAGCAATTTAAAAAAAGAAAAAAAAGTTCCAAAAGTTAATACTTTTCTTCCTTCTTCTCTTTCTCTTTCTGAATTAATTTTTAATCAAAGAGGTCCAATTACCATATATCTTCTTTTGGGATCCACAAAGACGTTCTAATCAATCTCCTCCTTTTTCAGCTTCTGCTCCAATTTTTTTTTCTCCCTTCCCACTTGCAATGAGAATTTTAATAATCAAAAATCCATACCTCCAGCAGAGATTTTCCAATTTCTCACATTTTTCAATGTCCAAAAATCCCTTTGTCTCTTATCTTAGCTTTCAAAACAATCCACTTTCAATGTCTAATATATCCAAATATTTCTGCTTTTTCCGTGGGGTGGGAGAGTAAAAAAAAAAAAAAAAAAGTTCCCTTTAACAGCTTCTCCGCCGCTTTTCGCTCTTCTTAGGGATACAATGTATCCTCCAGCAACAAACAGCTCAATTCCAGGCAATTTAAAAGGTGTTACTTGACCCGGCTCAGACAGAACTTTCACTCTTCACACTTCCTCCAGCACAGTTCTTACCCGGTTGCTGGCTTCTTCGTGGCGGCCATTGCTGACCGCCGCTCCACCGCCTTGGGAAAAAGGGGTTTTCCTGGAGAAAGGGGGGGTCTGCGATGCCCCCACCTCCCTTTCCGACTCCCCTCTATCTTCAGCTGTCCCTACAGGGCAGCCATATCCCCCTGACCCATCTGGATCGGGGGTACCTCGACGGCTAGCACAGCAGGAATCGCGAGCTGTCGCGAATTCCTGCTGCCCCGAAGCCACGCAAACCGGAAGTTCCCTGTTTTTCCTTTTTATTTTTTATGGGGGACTACTTCGTAATTGGATTAGGGTCTAGAAGAACCTGAAGATCTTTTCTTCTTCCTTTTTTCCTTTTTCTTCTTTAGTTTTGGGCCTTTTACTATTGGATTTTTCCATTTTGGATTATAATTGGCTATTCTACCAGTTGGATTAAAAGTTAAAAAGAATTTGAAGATTTGGAAGCATTAAAATGAGCAGGAAACCAATATCATCTGGCGTTTCTACTTCTACCTCTGCATCCCCACCAGCTGGAGGACAACGTTTAATCCAGACAATGTTGAAGCAAGATAAAGAACAAGAAAAAGTAACTTTACAGGTGATTATGCAAGGAATTCAAAATCTCAAGATAAAATCAGACACCATTGAACAAAGAATAGAGAACATTGAACAAAGAATGGAGAAGACTGATGAAAAAGTGGAAAATATTAAACAAATGATGGTGAAGTATGAGGAGAGATTCCAAAAAATTGAGGAAGAAGGGAAATAAAGAGAGGAGAAGATTGGAAATATTGACAGTAGATTAACAGTGGTTGAACAAGAAAAAAGTGGGATGTTGAGGTGGGAGATGGAAAGGTCAGAATTTTATCTCAGATTTTAAAATATAGAAGAAGAAAAAGGAGAAAATTTGGCTGTGATAATGATAGAAATTTTGGCTGAAGCTTTGAAAATTACAGAGGAAAAGATGATGGATGGAGTAGATGAGGTATATCAAGTGTATACAAGATATGCGATGAGAAATAAATTACCAAAGGAAGTCCATATTAGATTTACCAAAAAATCCATTAAAACACAAATACTACAAGTGGTAAGAGAGAAAACATTGAAATACAAAGATAAAGAGATTGTGGTTTTAAAACAAATACCCAGAAGAGTGAGAGAGATGAGAAGAGAATATCGATTTCTGACCAAAATGCTCCTGGAAAACGAAGTGAATTATAGATGGCTGATTCCAGAAGGATTAATGTTTACGTGGCAAGAGCAGAGACATAGAATTGATTCAATTGAGAAAGCAGAACTTTTCCATGCAGAATTTTTTGGAAGAAGAGAAGAGGAGGCAGAGAAGGAGGTCTTATTAATTGAGTTTCAAGAGGAACAACTGGAGACTGAAAGAGAAAGGAGCAGTAGGTGGACAGATGGATAGTAAAGAACGGCGTGAAGTGAGATCCACAAGAGTAGATTAATCAATCTTTTATTCATAGAAGAAAACCATAAGAAACTGGGCAACACTCTACCAAAAATTCCTATTGTGTTTAGGAACCATTTAACACATGAAGAATGGAACTCTTTTAGAATATGTATAAAGAGATAATTAGTATGGAATTTAACCAAGAATATCAGCAGGAAGGCTGTTCAATTAGTGTGAACATCTGTTGATTTTGTGGTTTCTTATCTCTCAAATGCAGCAGTCTGTGTACACAGTGAATGCCCATCATACAACTGTAATTAATTCATAAGAATGTACAGTATATTGAAATTGTAAATTAATAAAAACAAGTGATGACCAATATTTTTTTAAAATTAAATGAACAAATATATTTGGAATATTTTATTATTCATTACTTCCCATACATGGTAACCACTAGTAAATAAATATTTTGACCCTGGAAACAATTTGGGCAATACTCTATAATAACTAAATAATTTATTTTAAAAATGGCTCATAGATTCAAGCTCTCAGCATTTGAAGTGTGAAATATTTGTTTTGGAAAACAATCAGGATGTTATCTGTAATTTCCAAATCCAGATCTGATATGAAAATTTCAGCCTAGATTACATCTGGCTACTACTCTACATAAAAGCTGAAATACAAGATAAAGCAAATACTGTGCCACTAAGTCAATGCAATACATTGAAAAAATAAATGTTTATTCCAGGCTGTTATCTATTGAGGGATGACACCAAAATCAATTCTAGCTTAAATGAGTATTAACATACCCCTCTTATATGTTTCCCAATATGTACATTTTTCTGGGGGAAGTTTGAGTATCTGTAGGGTCATTCACTATTTTAATTCTGGTGGACTTCCCCACAGTGACACAGACTAAAACTAGATCTGGGGAACTGGAGCAATTCACAGCAGCAGGCACAACATTCTACCTGATGCTGATGCTTCTCGGTTGCTCAGGGTAATTCTGTACTGCAGCCTAAGCTGATTATCTCCTATGCTGCTCCATCTGTTTCTCAAGCCAATTTCAGTAATTCCAGTCCAGATCAAATTCCATTGGCAATAAGGCCAGGCTGGCACTCAGCTGGCTACTACATGTCCTGATTGGCCATTCCTCTGCTTCATGCCTTTCTTGATTGAGAGGCATGCAGAGTGCTGATTCATAGAATGGCCAAGGGTCAGACATGATTGAATGGCTGACAACGATGACAGTGGTCTGATCTTATGTAATGGAGTTGATTAATGTATGCTAGAAATTGAAGGTATAGACTTAATGAAGGGGTAAATATAAGGTATAAATTGGCATCATCTAGTTGTTGTGTGTGACTATAAAAGTAGTGAATGGTGATTATAGAAGAATTTGAGACAACATTGTGCAATGTTTTGAATGAATGCTGTTGAGGGGAAAATATGAATTAGGTGACACAAATAGATGGGTATAAATGAGACAAAAGACTTCAGAAAAACAAAGATATTGATATTTGATGAATGTCCAATCAGGAAAATGTCTGTTTTTCTGTTTAACGGGGAAAACAGAGTGAACAATTCCAAATTAAAATATAAATAGTGAAAAATTAGAACTTATTACATAATTTGCATCCTTTGATAAAATATTTATCAAGGTTGGTAAAATTTATGGGAGAAATTTTTGATGTGCAAATGCAGTTAGAAAGATAGGTAGAACATAGGTTATTGCAAGAAATAAATCTATGTTACTGAAGTGATTTGACCATATAAAGTGAACAAATGGTGCTAGTGTGAGGGAATTAAGAACAAGAGGTGGATCAAGAAAGTGATGGCTGAAGAAAGTTTATTCTAGATTTGTCTCTCTTTTCCCAAGACTATTGTCTGGTGACTACACAAATTCTGGTTTGAAAGATTTAATCTTGTTAAATTCATGCTGAACAGATGCCAAAGATCTATATATCATTAAAAAGATAGATATGATGTATGAAATATTATTAACGATTGTTTAACTTGTTCCTATCATCATTTAACTTGACTTAGTAGCTGCTTTTTGTATAAGAAAAATATGTGATAATTTAGTTGGAAATAAATGTTCTGACAGTTTTCTATAGGAAAGATGACAATGTTACCAAATCTCTGTTAAAATGAAAAATACCAGTTTCTACTCTGTCTGCTTAATAAAATATTTATTTTGAAGATGTGTCTGTAAAGTGTTTTTTCCCCAGATAAAGATATAAGTTCCACTGGAGTTTTGATTCTTATACCAATAATGTCATATTCTTCCATTACAGATATCAAATGAGATATTAGAATATAATGAAATATTTTAAAAAATAATTTTATTGAACACCCTAAAAAACACACATTTTTTTAACATTTATATTTTTATTTCTATTCCAAAATATAAATGGAAGCAATTTGGAAATGGAAACAATTTATTAGAAATAATTTTATTTGCAGAATTTAAAATGGAGATTGTATATCAATGAATAAACTTCAATTAATTTTTTAATTAAAGATTGTTCATTAATATATTGATCTGCATTTTTTAGTTTCAAGATTCTTTGCTGCTGTGTTACTTTTTCAACCAATACTATGGTTTTCATTTTTAAATACTGTTGAAAATGTAATACAGGTAGTTCTTAACTTACAACCACTCATTTAACAACTGTTCAAAATAAAACATGCATGAAATGTATGCTTTATAGGCTATACAGCATGTCATAAGGTGTGAAGTGATCATGTGACTGCATTTCAGATGTTTGGCAACCAGATCACCTTTACAACCAGATGCAGTATTCCATGAACATGCGACCATGGTTTGTGATTTATTTATTTTTTACCAGTTTCCAGCATTTTTTGTCAGTTTCTGGCAAAAAGTCCACTTGCCTCTTGAAAAAGCATTTTGGTTCATTGGATGAATAGGTTTACACTTGGAACCATGGAATGTGCTTAATGATCAGTGTTTTGCCTAACCATTACAGCAAAAAATGTTGTAAAATCATATGGGCACAATCAGATGGGTGCATTGAATTATGACCATAAGTACAGCCCCAATATTGGTTGTAAGTTGAGTACTACCTATAGTATAGTTTTTCAATATTTTACAATAGTTTTGGCAGCTAACAACATGACTTGAACTAATTTCTTATGTTGCACTACAGCAGATATTAGAAGAGAATTGTATAATAAAAATACAAGTATTAATCATTAAAGAGTATTATGAACATTTTCCAATTCTTTCAGGTATCAACTGAACTGAGTGATTTAAAGTGCATTGTCATCACAAACAACAATTTGTCATAGACTTGATTTCAATACTTACAACACAATTTAGAAAAACATTGGTTAATATGATGCAATTTTTAATGGAGCAAAATAGTGGAAAATTTTCCATATTGTTAAGAAAGATACATATGTCCATGAAGTCAAATTTGACTCAATCTGCGTTTTATTATTTAGCAATCAATTATAATCAACCATAGCTTGCCAAATAGATTAAAAATAATTTTACACTATAAAGTGTTTCAAGATGAGTCAACAAGTATTGTTGTGTCTACATCCCATATTGTTTTGAAACAGTTAAGAGAAGCCATTGAATTTGATACTTTTTTTGTATAATATTGAGGTCTGTGCATTTTCCTGTTTATCTGAGCTTACTATATTCTTTCTACTTCAAAGGATATGGAATTCATTTGTCAACTTTAAATAGGAAGTTTCATATAAATTATGAAACCCAATCATTTCAGAGAACACCCATGGTGAAAATGTCCATGAGATTCTAAGTTGTTCCCTTACCAGTACAGAAAACCTCAAAGGACTTATAATACAGTTAGTATAATCTCATTTTCATGACTTTAAGCAGCTTTGATTTTCAACTGCAACCTTTCCACCACAATTCTTTAGTTCTTGTGAACTGATGCATTGTCTTCTAATAATATAATAAAATATGTTCATTTTCCTTAGCTTTCCTTATATATTTTAAGAATGCTTGTCAAGGCTGGCCAAAAAAATTTATAAAGACTGGGAGAAACATTTTTGATCTTATTAACAAGCTTTCTTAGAAATGTTTAGGAACACATTAAATGAATATTCTTATCAGACTGCTTTAGATGCAGAAGATAACTAGATAGTACAATTATATTGTGTTTATTGCATAGACACAGTAGAGCAGAAGCCATCAACCCAAAACCCTTTCTCAAAACCCTTTCTCCTTATCCATGTTTGTGTAAACATGGATAATCTTTATGTCCCCATTTTGTTTCTCCAAAGAACTATGCCACTGATTATGCCTTGACTGTGTGGCCAGCATTCAATTTGTTATTTAAAAAGTGAACCATCTTCTCATGAAACCTTATTTTATACATACATTTTTTTATTACCAACATTTGAAGTCTGCTTATTCATATGACTCCGGACAGCTTCCAATATACAGAGCCAAAACATTTATAATGTTGCATGTTAAAATGAAATCAGTTGCTGTTCTCATTAAAATATTACATTTTCAAATGCCATGAGGTAGAGAACTGTCGTCACCATTTTCCTGGAAAACAAAAGGATAGGAAACAAACTGAATTCAGAGGGCATGCTTTTTTTGAAAAGATGGGATGAACATTCAAAAATGAAATTCTCTGTGTTTCAGCCACCTTCATCTCTGCTAAGATGGTGTAATTCTACCCAGATATGATTCTGGAGGTAAAAAGGACTAAGCTATATAATATGCGATGGAATGTCTAACAGAGCCAGTGAAAGCAAAGGAGGAATAGAACCATTGTAAAAGATGAATGAAGGATATGGAGATTCTATGGTTCTTTTTAATGAGCAGTCCATTAATCACTGCATTTCTACAGGTCACTGATATATACTTTGTTGTAGCTACCAGTATCGCTAATTGCTTTGGTTCCTATCTGAATGGGCATTTTTCCTACAACAAGGATGAGATAGAAACTCAGAGAAATTCCACCTTAGTTATGCTTCAGCTTCTGAATTATCTTCAAGGGCACCCAAATAAAAAAATGTTACAGTAGTCTAGTGTTTGGTAGTAGTCTAGCTGAAAGATGAGCAAACAAATGAGTCATTGTCTTCAGAGCCACTTAATTTAAGAGAGGATGCAGTTGGCAAACCCATTTTTAACTGATATCACCTGCTGTTTCAGCAGGAGTCATGAGTCCAGAAGGATTCCAAGATCCACATCAGCTCCTTTAGGGAAGTGCAAGCCATCTAACGTAAGAGATGGAATACCTGTAAAGCCATGGAAGTTTCTGTACCAACTATCAACTGCCTTTGCCGGAGTTCAGCCTCATCCGTTCCTCACCATACAATCCCTTACAACATCCAAAAAACTCATTCTGGACTTCTATTACAACTCTTTCTTGCTTGATTTTCCCACTGATTTGGAAAATATAGATCAGTATAGTAATAGCAATAGCACTTAGACTTATATACCATTTTATAGTGCTTTACAGCCCCCTCAAAATGGTTTACAGAATCAGCATATTGTCCCCAACAATCTGGATCCTCATTTTACTCACCTCAGAAGAATGGAAGGCTGAATCAACCTTCAACCTGATGGGATTCGATCTGCTAAATTGCAGGCAGACAGCTGCTAGCAGAAGTAGTTTGCAGTACTGCAGTCTAACCACTGTGCCACTGATGACATCTGACATAATACATATAACTGACTTCCTCAATAGCTTCACAGTTATTAAATAAAAAAGAGGAAATCTCTGGGCGTATCCTACACTGGAATGTCCAGTGTTGAGTTTGACCTCTCTTCCCCAGTACAACTAATAGACTGGTAAAGAGATGAAACACTGCACAACAGGGCCTCCAAATCACTAATTCTTAGAGACGTCTCAAAGAGATACCATTGTAAAGTCCATTTTACTGTTTTTTTATTTCTTTTTAATTGTTTTCTGTGCACTTTAGCAATTAAAACAATAATAAAGCTTTTTTTTAAAAAAATATATCACTGAAATTTAGCAACAAACTATCAAAATCATAAAAGGTATTTTCCACTGATTATCATTAGAAGATGAATAAAATAGTTGTGGCAATCTGCCAGTAGGTTTACCATATTGATACAACTTAAAAATACTTGCTAATAAAACAATAAAGCAAAGGAGTAAAAAAAAAAAAATCCCAGCCTTGCTACACATCCTACAGCAGTCTTCACAGGATGAAATCCTCCTCCTCCTCCTCTTCATCATCATCATATCTCTGAACGCAATGACTGGTCATGCCTTAGGTAAAATACATTTGGAATTAGTGAAAGTATCTGAACTTTTTTTTAAAAAAATCATAATTTGAAAAGAAATTGAGGAAAACGAAAGATCATATAGGCAGTTTTTTTCTCCTAGTACACAGTTTATATTTCTTCCAAGTTTTAATTAAATTTTGTCTGAGCTTAGGAATTTAAACACAGTGGGTTTCATTTTTCTTATAGTACATAACTGGCTTGCCAGATAAATGTTTACAACTGCATAAAGCTGTAAACAAAGAAGTACACAGTGAAACAGTCCAACGAAATGTCTGAACAAAGGGCTGCTTTACATTTTATCAGACAGCCCCTATCCTTGGCTCTTGCTCTTGGCTCTTACATTCTGCTAGTCAAATCCCATAACCCCAGTAAAGTGTGAAGGAACTTTGAAACCCCCGTTGTTCCAGCACACTGTCAAATTCTTCAGTATCAGTACTAAACCTAGAAAGTGCACAAGAATGCTAGCTAATATGCCTGAAATTACATAATTAATATTACTTATCCAAAAAAGATTAACAATCCTCATTATAAGACAGGGCAAAATTATCATTTCTGTTTTAAGATTCTATCAGTCTTTAACAGCCTGATTTAAAATGATAAGATGTTCAGATTTCATTTTCAGCTAGCAGAAGATCGAAGACAGAAAGACAGACACAGCTTTTATGGAATTCTTGAAATCACGAACAGTGATTCCTCAAGTGGTTTGGGAATATTTTCAAGCCACTGTTTGATTATGTGCCATCAAGTCAGTGCTGATTCTTAGTGACTATACAGATTTTCTCCAGGAGGATCTGTCCCCAACTCGCTCATTTAAATCTTCCAAAATTGTACCGGAGGTGCTATTCAGCAGGTTCTGACCATTTCTGGAGAACCGGAAGTGGAAATTTTGAGTAATTCAGAGAACTGGCAAATACCACCTCTGACTGGCCCCGTCCCCATCTATTGTCTGACTCCCAAGTCTCAGCTGATCGGCTGGGTCTTCTTTTGTTGTCCTGCACAGGAGAATGGAGCTGGAAAGCAGGTTATTGGGGTGGGAATGGAGATTTTACAGTAACCTTCCCCTGCCACGCTCATCAAGCCACATCCACCAAGCCATGCCCACAGAACCGGTAGTAAAAAAAATTGAATCCCACCACTGAATTGTATCCATCACAAGTATAGTCCACCTGCCTTGCTGCCATCTTCTTTTTCCTTCCACATTTCCCAGCATTATTGACTTCTAAAGAGGGCTTGGTCTTCACATATTGTGTTCAAAGTATGATAATTTGACCCTTGTCATTTGTATCTTGTATGGGAATCCTGGGCAGATTCAAAAGTGCCAACCCTTTTTCTGTACTGCTTCTTCAAAATCCAATTTTTGCTTTCATAGTGTCATAAGGGAAAATATTAATTGCATAATTCTGTTTGTTATAGACACATTATGGCATCTGAATATCTTTTCCAAGATCTTCAGGGTTGCTTTGCCAAGTGCTAGCCAATGCTATCTTGATTGCTGGTTCCTTTATTATTAATTTTCATTGTCAGTTCTAAAGCTGGTTGCTGTATCTGTTATCATTGTATATTTAATCTCTAGATTTAATCAGTCATAGTAAATGCAGCAGCATAGCAGGTTCTTGATATTTCTTCCTCCAATTTTATAGCCATGTTAATCTTCTTCCAACCTAGTTTCTCGTAAATGTACAGTAAGTGCGTTGAATATAAATTGATTAAAAGGTTGAATAAAGGAACAAATATGACTCCTTTGCAAATTTATTCTGCCATGTTCAATTCAGGCAGTGGGATTTCCATTTTTCTAAGCACATTTCATACTTGACTTTGTTGGAATGTGGGAATGGATAGGAAAAAAGCCTAAACACACAAATATAATAATTAAAGGTAGCGTTGTTTATTAGTATACCAACATAGTGTAAAGTGTGTTCAGAAGACTATGTGTGTCCCTGAAAGGAGCTAATGGTAAAGACTGCAATGACGACACTATTAAAGCCAGCCTCTTTAACACATTCTTTGGCTCAGTATTTGTAATACTGAGCAATGGATCATGCCCAGTATTTCCTAGTTGAACCACAGACCAACTACAATGATCTAATACATATCGATTTTACAGTAGACAATGTTGAAAAAGCACTATGCAATCTAAAACCATCTCTATCTATTGGACCGGACAGAATATGTGCCTACTTCTTAAAAAAGTTATCTACTGCCATAGCCGAACCTCTAAGCATAATCTTCAAAAAATCTTTCAGGACCAGCTCCTTGGCAAAACTATGTTCACAAACCATGGTCATCCCCATCTTCAAAAAGGGAGACCCCAGCCTTGTTGAAAATTAAAGACCATCTCTTTATGCTGCGTCACCTGAAAGTCCATGAAGTCATGGAATCAATTATTAACCAATCCATTATCCCCCACTTAGAAAAAAACAACCTACTCTCTGGACTTAGGACTGTTTTTCACACTTACAACAATTGCAGCACCCCCATGGTCACGTAATCAAAATTCTGAAGCTTGGCAATTTTATGACAGTTTATATTTATGACAGGATCATGTGATCACCTTTTGTGAGATTCTCACAAACAAATTCAATGGGGAAGCTAGGTTTACTTAACAGCTTTATTATTAATAACTGCAGTGATTCACTTAACAATTGTGACAAGAAAGAAAGGTCATAAAATGGAACAAAACTCACTTAATAACAACAGATATTTTGAGCTCAATTGTGGTGATAAGTCGAGGACTACCTATAATTCAAGATATTTCACTGCTGGTATCTTTCTCCTTACATGCTTACTTACATGCAGGCTTAGGAATGCTAATGCTAGTGCTAATTTTTTCCCTTAATATTCTTTTTGTCTAAAAATCTGTAGAGATTCTCAGTCATCCAGGTCATGGTTGTCCCAAAGGTGCTTTTTCCAGGAGGCAACTGGACTTTTTTGTTCTTTCTTTGAAGGTCTTTCACATTTGTCTAGTTCTCCAGCACTTGACCCATATGGAGTTCACCCTGTCATTGTTTAGAGTCCAGAGCTGTGTGTTCTTTCTGCTGGCTCTTTTCTACACTTCCTTCTTTCTTCCAGCTACTGTCAGGCACCTTCTTGGATTTTATCCCTGGCCATGGATCTTCTGCCTTCTCGTTCATCCAGTTGTTACTTCCTCTTCTCCATGCCTTATCCAGCTACCCCTCACTCCAGCAACACCTTCCAACAAAATTAGAAGAAAACCCTTCCCTTTTCTCTATCTGTTCTGAATTCTTTCTTTTGAAACATACTTGTCAGCTTGCTGGTTCTCCTAGGGAGTTAAACACCCCTGCATCCCTCCCCCACTTTCTCAGCAAGTGCTTACATGCCTAAGTGGAGCAGCTGTCAGTAAAATCACTACAATGAAAAAAAAACCTGTGACCTTGGTAATTGCATGTACCATTCTTCTATTTCAGAGCAATTTGTGCTGCCATAGAAATACTCAGAACAATTGAATATACAGGCATGCCACTATATATAACTATTCTCTCAGTCTTATGTAATCTTTAAGAGCTTAATCATGCCAAGATTGCAAGATGCAATCATACAGATAAAATGCATTAAAGGAGAGCAAGGCTCCTGCTAATTGCCCACATCAGTCAGAAGGCTAGCAGATTCATGTCAAATTGGCAGCAAGTCTACTTAAACATTAATTAATAAGTTATATAGTGATAACCAAGTGCTGTCATGTATGGAAGGAACCTTTTTTTTTTTTTTTTTTGCTTGAGGGCAGATGATAAGACCTTCAACAAGAATGGCCTGGTCTAGCAATGGGTAGAGCCAGAGCCAAGAGTGAATTGTGATACCCTGATCTGTGATTGAACTGTGTCTTAAATTGGTGCCCAAAGAATTACTTAGACAAATTAGTCTTTATTTACCTCATTTAGACAATTATTTTCCTGCTTTTGTCTTAACTAGGCATGCAATATTTGATAGCACTTAACAATTAAACTAATCCTTGGTGATATGTAATCTTTCTTTGCTGATGCCTAAAGAATGCAATTATTTCCCTCATGTATTTTCCCCAAAAGAATTTAAGCAATTCCAGAAGGGATAAAAGTGGGGAGAGAGTTGAAAGGTTATAAAACTTGCCCAATGAAGACAACCCTTAATGGGTGTTTTGACTATGGCGTGTTTCTCCATCTTTGCCTCATACTCTTAACAGATGGTAAAGAAATTCTCTAGAGTTATTTGATAAAGATGTGTTAATTGCTTTTATTCTGATCATCCATTCATTCTTATATACGATCTGCAGCTGCTTTATCCCTATTTTCTATGAAACCCAAATGTTAATTTTTCATTGCCTATGAGATTGTTTAATCTTACTAACTAGAGTTCATATGACAACAATTGTCAGCACACCATATTCCCTTGAGCTAGCCAATGTCCAATAAGGCTAATTCAGCACTGATTAATTGGTTTCCAAGCCCAGTGGAAATACATATATTTGTGTGGGTATTACCCTCCCACTCAACTGGGTTTAGGAAAATGAAGCAGGTAGATGAATGTTTGTGAAAGAGCCATGCAGCACTTGGAAAGGCAATGGCATATCTTGCCTCCTCTATAGTCCTCCCCAATATCCCAGCTGAGGCAGAAGAGTCATTCTGTCACAAAGGTGAATCATCTTTTATATCAATTGAAATAAATTTGCAGACCACTAAATCTGTGTTCTTGGTTGTGCCTCAAAGCCTATTATAAAGAGATTGGCCTACAATTTTCAACTAGGCTGGGTTCTCCCTTTTTGAAGATGGGGATGACCATGGCTTGTGACCATAGTTTTGGCAAGGAGCTGGTCCTGAAAGATTTTTCAAAGATTATGCTTAGAGGTTCGGCTATGGCAGTGGATAGCTTTTTTAAGAAGTAGGCACATATTCCATCCAGTCCAATAGATAGAGATGGTTTTAGATTGCATAGTGCTTTTTCAACATTGTCTTCTGTAAAATCGATATGTATTAGATCATTGTAGTTGGTCTGTGGTTAAACTAGGAAATACTGGGCATGATCCATTGCTGTTTACAAATACTGACCCAAAGAATGTGTTAAAGAGATTGGCTTTGATGGTGTTGTCATTGCAGTCTTTACCATTAGGTCCTTTCAGGGATGGAATGGACCTTGAGTCTTTTACTTTGTTGTTTACAAAATTGTAGAAAGTGCAGGTAGAATTGGTGTGTAGAAGGTTTTCCTCTTGTTTAATGTGATAATTGGTGCATTCAGTCTTTATCTAGTGGCATAAATTTTTGTATTGGCTTTTGAAGTTGGCAACGTGACCAGATTTGTTTTTCTGCCAAAGTGATTTTTTTTTTTTTGATTGAAATTTCCTTACTGTTTTGGGTAATTTGTTTTTTCTGGTTTTGGGAGTTGTTATTGGTACATATAGTTTGATGACTCTTTTGATTTCAAGTAAAAATATGTTGTGATGGTCTTTAACAGTATTGCATCCAGTGAATAGAAGTTGTCAATCAAGAGATGAGAGATCGTTGTCTATAAGATCATAGTTGCCTTTTTTGAAGTTATAATTGGGAATCCCGTCATTATGATGATTTTTGTGTGGACATATGTTGAAACAAAAGTCAATCATGTTGTGGTCACTGTTGGAAAAGGGTTCTTTAATTTGTATTCTGTAAATTAAATTCAAACTATTACAGAAGATGAGATCAAAGCAGTTGTTAAGTCTAGTATATACTAGTTGTTCCAGTCCCAGATTTGTTACAGCATTGTAGAAAGTTGCATGTATGGGTTCAGTTGTACATTCATTTAGGGTCCAGTTAATATGAAGTAGATTGAGGTCACTAAGAAAGATAAAAGTGTGTGGGCAGGATGTTGGCCATGTTAGCAGTGAATTTAACTTGTTTACATGTTCAATGTCATAATCAAGGGCTCTAGTAAGAATTGAAATGTGATATTTAAGGACAATTCACAGACAATAGTAAACATTGCTAATCATAGCAGAGAAAGATTTATTTGTTGGATTATTTCCAGTCCTTCCTCTACATGCCTAGAGATGATATTAGTTCTCAATAACCATATTTTAAGTAGATTTCCAGTAACTGAATAATCTACTCTGGATTGTTTCTTCTATTCCAAATTTTACCATCATTAACAATGATCAGGAACATAATTCAAATGAATAATAAATATAAACAGAAACTGTCAAGATTGTTTATATTTGTAAACCATGAACCTTAATTCAGCAACAGACAACCCTTTGGATTTCTTCTGATTCATAGCCCTGGCCTGGCCTGCAGCAACAGTATCTACCAATTGGCCTGGGTCACCTTTTCTATCCTTATCAGTTTATTAAATTTACTTCTTTTAAGAGATTTTGCCATAGAAATCTTGTAGCTAATTTTTATACATGCTTTTATGTCCAGCAAGAAGAATTTGCAAACTTGATTATATAGTAGTCCCAATAAGATATCCTGGCTATTCTCTTAACAGGGATTTTTCTTTGATTTAGACAAAAAAGGATATACTTTCAGCTACAGGAGGTTTTAGCAATGTATCTAAATATCTCACAGAAAAGAATAATTTTAAATAATAAAAGCTTTTGGATGGTGCTTTCAAAATTGCTGTTAAAGGGATGCCTGGCTATAAAAATGCAAACAGATGGATGTTCCCTATCGTTCTCATCTTACTTTTTCTTTTTCTTTTTTTTCAGGTGTCAGAAAGGACACTATTCTTCTGGGTTATGGCCACATCAACTTTTTATAAAATTCAAAATACATATGGATCCAGTGTGAAAATTTATATTACAGAAGTTTACTTTAGTTTAGTTTCACCGGTGCCTACATAACACCTGTGTTCATTTTTAGTCATTCTAAAAATGAAAATGTTCACTATATAGAGAAGTTAAGCCCTCCTTTCCACCCTGTTATCACTGAAATACCTTTCTCTATCATTCAGTTAGTTTGAATTTTGCAGGAGAGAATCCTTTGTGTTGCAATTTTAAATGTGCTAATTTTGATAACCACATGCAGACTCTGTATATTACTCTTAAGCCATAAAAGAGGGACTGAAAGGTCCAGCAATATAGACACAATAAATGACAGAAAGATTTAGTTGAATAAATATGAACAAGGACAATTGTAGCAATCTCATTTCCATTCATTCGAGAGTAAAGTTAGAGACTGAACAGAAAGCTGCAGAAATTTGCAGACTTGGCTAAATATGAAAAAGATTAGGTTCTTGTCTACAAATCTAATCTGCTCAAAAAAAACACAATCTAGTACAAATAAAGCACTTTGGATTGTATCTTCTGGGGAGAGATATTTGACATGGCTATTCTGTTTAATGGTTTTCTGTAGACATTTCCAGTCCATTCTGTTCCAGTAATATGGAATAATCACTATTTCTGGCAGTCATATATTCATCAAGTCAAGAGATGCAATCATTTGATAATAACAAGACATAAGCCAACGAAGAGCAAGCTGTCTGAATGTATTAGATTTTTCAGTCTGTCATGTGACTGGTGGCAACCAGTTCTCACCCTTTTCCCTGTAACCACTAGCAACAGAAAAGCATGTGATGATTCTTATGCAGTACAGTGGTCCTGTAATTGGGAATGTAAATCTGTAAGCCAAATTAAGTACACGGAAATACTGTTTTGAGTTATAGGAATGTCTCAGTGAATTTTACAAAGATCTGAGAATAACAGCTGTCTTCAATAAATAGCCCATTTGGCAAGGCACAGTAGAAGGAATATCTCCTTGTGAAATAACAAAGTGACATTCAGCAAAATAGAATATTTTATTAATAGAATAATGCTACTTTTTTCAGTAAAGGAGACATTCTTAATATAAGGTTATGCATAATTAGAGAAAACAGGTTCTAGTTAACAGGTTAATAACAATAAAGCAGCAAAGAATAAGCATTTGGAATAAAGAAAATTTATATTAAAAGGTAATTGATATTTTAATTGTTTTAGAAAAAAATTATCCGCTAAAAATTAGTTGTCATTTTATTTCAACCAGTCTGATAATATGGGTTATCTATAGCTTCCTGCACATGTAGGTGAGATGCAGATGAGATCTTAATTTTAAAAAAGAAATGGCTACACAAAAGTGATATGCTCATATACACAGTTGTTGTTGCTTTATAAGATTGGCTCCATACCTTCTCTTTCCTCCCTTACCTTCATTTAATCAAAGAGTCTCTGCTATTAGAGTTTGTTTATTTGAAATACTACATTCTGAACTTCCAAACACTTCAAGTCAAACACTAATAACAACAGAAATACAATATCTAGAAATTATTTATATTTAGGAGTCATAACTGACAGAAAAATGGATCATAAGGACAGCACTAAAAATTGACAACTGAAGTCAGCAGTCTAAAGCTGGGAACACTCCAAAGTCATTGGTCAATTTCTCCAAAAGTAGTATAAGATTTTTTTTTCAACCAGTCTTAAAGACAATATTGTCCCTTAACAGTAAAAATAACACAAGTACTGAAAAAGCCCAGTGAGAGGTCTTCCTCCCCAATACCCTTTGTTGAGACTAAATTCAATCGTAGGAAACTAATCTGTCTATAAACTGCTGAGGGAAAGGCTGTACAATGAGAGGCAGGAAGTTTTCATATGCCTCTATCTATAGGTTACTTCATAACCAAATAAGAGTAAAAAGATTTACTTTGAAATAATTTTAAAGGAAATTCTCTTCCATCAAGTTGAATGAAAAATGATTATAAAGCACAGGAGAGTTTCTCTGCCCAGTACATGTTGCAAATTGCACACCAGATTGCTGAGATATAGACCTTTCTTTTAATGTCCAAGTTGTGTCATCCAAGAAAACTTCTGGGACAGAAAGAGAGATATAAAACTCTACAATAAAACATATCCAAGAGATGGAAGTAAATTTCCATATGATTCCTTGTTTCAACCTTACTCTTTTAAACTGTTTTTCCACTGCAGAAGGTTCTGGTTGTCATGAAGACAACATTCATTCATTGCCAATCACTGATGAACTGCATGAAGCTGACTCCTATTAAAATTCTGAAATTCTACAATTATTTTCTTTATTTTCTCACTTTATCTCACTATTTGTTTCTTATGAGAGCCAGCATGGACTCAACTTATAACTTCCAACATAATGTTACCTCTAAATTACAGCTTCTGCTTACAAGCCATTACAAAAATCTGCTTTTGTTTGTTTCTTCGTGAACTACAATACTTCCAATCAGATGTCCTTCTTCTAACCATACTAATGTGCAGAAATAGAGAAGATGAGAAGTCTTTATTCTCACATATTCAAACAGAATTAATTTGCACATGTTCACTTAAAACGCACCTCATCTTTTATTTCAGAAAAATAGCTTTCAGAGAAAAAAATAGTGAAAGACATAAACAAGAGAGAGAGAGAAAGGGAAAGAAAGAGAGGGGAAGGGAAGGGAGAGATAACAGAATAAAACACAAATGAATAAATAATGAATTAAAAATATAAACATAGTTTTAGTGTATTATTTTGAAAATTGAACATTATTTTCATGACCAAATATTGCTATTAAGTTCTAGGAATTAAAACTTAATTAAGTTCACAGTCAATATCAGAGATGGTATTCAGCCGGTTCTCACCAGCTCTGACGACCCGGTGGCAAGAATTTGGCAAGGGTCGCGGAACTGGTAATGACTTCTGGCTGGCCATGCCCCCGAACCGGTACAGTCGCCCAACGGTCACTCACCCCTTCCGGCTGCTTGCTCATCTTTTCCAGCTGCTCGATGCTCGCCCTGCCTTCACCACATGGTCCAGCTAATCACATCGCCAATTGCCTTGTTGATACCTGGTCAGCTCACCAAAGGTAAGTAATGCATGCTGCCCCCTGACCCTTCGCCTTGGGTCGGGGCCTGAGGCCCCAAGGACGTGTGCTATTCTCTGAGTCCCTGGAACCTGCATGACTCCCCAGCTCCAGCCTTGCCCAGCCGGAGCCGCAGCCCACTCACCACACACTCTTCCTTAAGCACGATGCATTGCCCATTTTCCCCTCCTTCAGAAGCCCAGGCCTGAGAGCCACTGGGTTCCCTGCCAGCCCGCATCTCACCCCCCTCACCATGGCAGAAAGTGAGCTGTGGGGCAGCAGTGCTGCTACGGGAGGCAGCCCCGGGAGTCCCCACATTCGAAGCACCTCTTGCCATGGCATTGGGCAGACGTTCCTCCCACGTGGAGTCAGCTCCTGCACAGCCCCACTGCCCCAGAAGAGTAGCAGCAGCAGCAGGCATGGGGTGAAAGGCAGGGGTGAGAACCGCCACTGCCAGGGCCGAGGGGGAGTCGGCTGTCCTCACTCCTGTCTCTTGCCCTGTTGTGGCTGCCACTGTTGCTCTTCTGGGGAAGTAAGGCTGTACAGAAGATGACTCCACATAGGAGATATATCTGTCCGGCACTAGTGTAAGAGGCGTGCTGGCTGGTAAACAGTTGTGCTCTGGCAGAAGTGGTGGTGATAGGTTTCTGCTGGCTTGTTCTTGGTGTTGGGTTGGAGAGGAGTGCTTCATCCCAGCCAGAGTTGGGGTGAAGCTCTCCCTCCTGCTTCCCCCTCAAACCCAATCCATGGAAACACTGATGCCCCTTCCTTCTGAGGCTGGGAAGGGACTCCGGCTGTTAAGTTCTGAGCATGGGCGCAAAGAATGGAGACGAGCCTGTGAAATGGTGAACTTCAAAACTCTTTATTAACATGGTGTGACAGCTCAGCTCAATGGTTGCTATGGCCCTCCTTATATAGGCAACTTATTAGATATTCAACCAATGAAAACCAGAAAGCGCTAGCTCCGTTAATCAATGGGTGAGGCTCATTAATGGCCAATCAGATTCACCTGAACAGACCAATCTGATGTCACCATTAACGGCCAATCAGAAGTGCAGGGCCAGAACCCTGCACTTGACTTCAAGCTCTTGATAACTTTATTAAACCATTTATTCATTCACAACACCCCTTCCCTCTGGGTTCCATTTACGGGGTGCAGTTATGTAGTCCTTGAGGTAGGACGGTTGTTTTGTTAATCTATTTGACTTTCGTTGTGCACCCGGTATTTGGCTGAAATCTTGTTGAGGTAGGACGTTGTCTGGTGAAAGGAGTGCCTCTAATGCTGAGTTCGAATTTCCGTTGTCACCAACATCTTCGGTATCACCATGAGGCGAGCTCACTCCCATCCCTGATTGTTCTTCATGTGTTTCCATTTCGCTGTCATTTCTTTCATTAAAGTTTTCTGCTATTTCAAGTTCATCTTCCTCCGTATCTCCTCCCCCTTCAGTTTGGGCATCAGGGGACTCGGAGATTCCTGACTGCAGCCTTGATCGTAGTTGATTAATATGGCGCTTCCATAATCTATTATCGCGACATTTCACGAGGTACGATCTAGGGCTGGTTACTCGGACCACAGTCGCCTCGACCCACAACGGATCGCACGACAAGTTCCTAGAGAATACCAAGTCGCCTACCTGGAAGGTACGGCATCACCCGCTGGATCCGTGTGGTTTCTCAGGTTCATACGATGGGTGTAGCCAGTCGAGGTGGGAGCGGAGCTCCTGCCCCATTAGCAACTCGGCAGGAGTTTTGTTGGTGACGCTGTGTGGAGTGATATGCTGCAAAAGGAGTATCCAGTTTATTTTTTCTTCGATATTGTCATAGTCCATTTTGTGTAGTGTTTTCTTGATGAATTGTACTATGTGCTCGACCCTTCCGTTGGCTGCAGGATGCCCCGGCGAAGTCAGCGCATGGCGAATACTGCGGTTCGCCAGGTACTGTTCAAAGGACAATGCGGTAAATTGGGATCCGTTATCGGATACCAGAACGTCTGGTAATCCATGTGTTGTAAATAGTCTGTCTAGTTTCTTGATGACCGCTTCGGTTGTTGTATTTCTCATTTCATGGATCTCGAGCCAGTTGAAGTAGGCATCCACTGTTAACAAGAATGTGTGGCCTTTGGTAGATCCCGCAAAGTCCAGAAGAATACGGGACCAGGGTCCCCGCGGTGTTTCCCATTCAGTTGGGTTTGCTTTCGGTGGGGCGTTGCTTACTTCCTGGCATTTGTGACAAGCTTTGACCCATGCCTCAATCTGCTTGTCAATGCCCAGCCACCACGCGTAACTTCGTGTGAGGGCTTTCATGCGCATGATGCTGGGGTGGCCATCGTGCAAGGTTCTTAGTGCTGCTCGTTGTAGCCACTCTGGGACAACGACTCTATCTCCCCAGATAATGCAGCCCTTCTGTGAAAACAATTCCGTTTGTCGACTCTTGAATGGGGCATAGTCATCAGGTATCTGGTCCAATGGCCATCCCTGTTCGACCCAACTGAGAACTCGTGCTAAGGTGGGGTCGCGTTTCATTTCCATCGCGATATCTCGGGCTGCTAATGGTGGTGTTTGAAGTGTCTCGATCTGCAACATTGTCCCTGTAGGCACGGGGTCATCAATGGTCTTTGGTAGTGGTGCTCAGCTCAATGCGTCAACGTGGGGAATGGCCTTCCCCGGGCGGTGTTGCAGCCGATAATTATAGGCAGCCAAGAATTCTGACCAGTGAGTCATTCTGGGAGATAATATATAGGGGGTTGGCCTATCTCCTGCTATTATTCCCAGCAAAGGTTTGTGGTCAGTCACTATAGTAAAGGCTCGGCCATACACGTACTCATGAAATATCTTGACAGCAGACACAATAGCAAGGGCTTCTTTATCAATCTGACTGTAATTGCGTTCTGCTTTTGAAAGCGTCTTTGAAAAATAGGCAATAGGGGCTTCGCTACCATTTGACAAAATGTGGCTCAAAATAGCGCCTACTCCAAAAGGCGATGCATCACACGTGATCATTAATGGCAAAGTCTCATTGTACTGCATTAGTACAGCATCAGAAGTCAATAATTTTTTTACATTTTGAAACGCCTGCTCTTCTCTATGTCCCCATACCCAGATTGCTTTTTTGTCCAATAAACGATGTAGGGGTTCGGCTACGGTTGCTTTGTGCGGCAGGAAAACGTTATAAAAATTGATAAGGCCTAAAAACGCCTGGAGGTCAGCCTTATTTTGGGGTTTTGGGGCTTTCTTGATGACCCTCAGTTTGCTATCGGTAGGGTGAATGCCATGACTGTCAATTAAATACCCTAAAAATTCGACACGATCTGTACACAGTTTACACTTGTTTTTCTTCACTTTAAGACCTGCGTCTTTGAATCTCTGGAGAACCAACCTCAGGTGATCCCGTAAAATTTTTGGGGTAGGGGCAGCGATTAACATATCATCAAAGTATGGGACAATGCCTTTTATCCCTTGAAATAGTCTTTCCATCAAGCTTTGAAAGATCACCGGGGCCACGCTCACTCCGAATTGGAGTCGGTTACATTGAAAGGCACCTCGGTGCGTAACAATTGTCTGTGCCTCTGCCATTTTTTTGTCTACTGGCAATTGTTGGTATGCCTGGGCTAAGTCTAGTTTAGTGAAGACTTTTCCGCCCCCCAGGGAATGGAGGAAGTGCTGCACCACCGGTACCGGATACATGTTTTGTTGAAGGGCGTGGTTCAGGGTGGCTCGGTAGTCCCCACAAATTCTTATCGATCCATCCAGCTTAATGGGTGTAACGATTGGGGTCTCCCAGGGAGAGTGATCAGTTGGTTCTAACACACCCTGGGCTATTAATTTATCAAGCTGCTCGTCAATCTTTGGTTTAAGGGCAAATGGAACTCGACGAGGCTTAAGGCGGATGGGAGCTATTTTGGGATTGAGGTTAAATGATGTCAGGGTCCACTTGTACTCGCCTAGTTTTTCTGCAAAGACGTCCTTGAATTCTTGGATGAGGTCCTCTTCCCAGTCACTGCTACTGATTCGGTGAATGCCTGCCACTTCAATTCCGAGTGGAGCGAACCATTGGAGGCCTAACAGGCTAGGCCGGTCCTTGTCAATCACAGTCAGAGGTAGGAATGCTGTACGGTTCTTGAACGATACCCAGACTCGACTGGATCCTACGACTGGAATCCGATTCCCTTGATAGTTTTTGAGTATGATTCTTTGGAATTGGAGGTCTTGTCGCCGGACAGTAGAGATGAGTTGCTTGAGGGTCTTCCAGGAAACCATCGAGAGGGATGATCCTGAGTCGACTTCCATCAGGCAGGGCTGGTTTTCGATGGCCACTTTAACTCGGATCTTCTTGGCATCCAGAGAGGAGGCGTGACCAATTGTGATAGTTTGGTGAGCCTCTTCTTGCTTAGTGGGGCGGTTTAGAGTTTTGTTTCTGTAGGAGTGGTTGTTCCATTGGTGGTTCACTTATTCTCACCTTACAGGATGGCTTCCTGTTGGTTGGCGATAGTTAGCCCCCCTTGAGGGCTGGCTGGGTCCTATTTGGCTTCTACAGACCCGTCCGATATGGCCTCGTTTCCTGCACACATGGCAGAGCGCGTCGAGGAATGTGCATTCTGATCGGAGATGGCTTGCCCCACAACCAGTGCATTGGTACTGAGATCTCTGGCGTTGGTTCTGTTCGGACCGAAATTGGTGGACCTCTTCTTCGTCGCTGTCTGACGACGAAGAGAGGTCCTCGTGGTGAGTTGTTTTTAGCTGACCCTCTGACTTGGGTGAAATGTCATGGGTCGGTTGGTGAACTGGGGCGTGGTTGCGGTGCATTCGGGCAGCCGACTTCCTGGTCGCTTCTGCTGTAGTAGCTTCATTGATAGCATTGGCAAGGCTGATGTCGCCTTTCACCATCAGCTTGCTTTGGATGTGTGGTGCATCCAATCCCAGAACTATTTGGTCTCCCAGTGCTTCTTCGAGGTCGGCAAACCCACATAGGCCTCCCAGATTCCGGAGATCCGCTATGAAATCAGCAACACTTTCGCCCTTTTGTTGACTCCTCTGACAAAGTTCATGCCGTCTAATGAGTGTTGGCACAATCGGTGCATAGTGGGCTCTCAGTAGGGGTTCGAGGATGTCCCAGTCCATAGCCTTGACTTCTGCCGGTTTCGCTAGTGCCTTGGCCATCTTGAATACGGTCGGCCCGCAATGCGTTAGGAATACTGCCTGTTTCTTTCCAGTAGTGGCATCCTTCAAATTGTTGGTTTCCAAGAACATTTGGAAACGATCCATATAGGAGTCCCAGTCTTCTTGCACTGGGTCGAATGGAGCGGGTGGTATGACACCGCCGGACATGGTTCTGCCATTGTGCATTCAGTCACCTGCTCGGTTATCGTTCTTCATTGTTCAGTCAGCTCTGACATCTCCACATCCCACCCTCGTCACCAGTGTTAAGTTCTGAGCGTGGGCGAGAAGAATGGAGATGAGCTGGTGAAATGGTGAACTTCAAAACTCTTTATTAACATGGTGTGACAGCTCAGCTCAATGGCTGCTATGGCCCTCCTTATATAGGCAACTTATTAGATATTCAACCAATGAAAACCAGGGAGCGCTAGCTCTGTTAACCAATGTGTGAGGCTCATTAATGGCCAATCAGATTCACCTGAACGGACCAATCTGATGTCGCCATTAACGGCCAATCAGAAGTTCAGGGCCAGAACCCCGCACTTAACTTCAAGCTCTTAATAACCTTTATTAAACCATTTATTCATTCACAACACCGGCTTTCCAGCGGAGGGAGGTGGCAGAACCTGGAATAGCAAGGGGAACAGAACTGCCAGCCAGAACAGGTGGGCTGGGGCTTTCCTTCCTCCCCACCTGAGCAGGCTTCTTGCTGCTCTTTAGGGAGGCGGGGCTGTTCAGGAACTGACTCCACATGGGAGGAATGTTTGTCTGACGTGGCAGTAAGAGGTGCTCTGAAAGGAAAGATGGGGACTCCCGGGGCTGCTTCCCATAGCCGCGTCACCACCGTTTCCCCCCGCCACTGCTGCCACCACTGCCACCATGTGCTCCAAAAGGGAGGCTTCCCATAGCTGCACCCACCCCCGCCCTGCCCCCGCTGCTGCCATCATCATCCATGTGCTCCAAAAGGGAGGGCAGATGAATGTTTTGGGGCTACTGCTTTCTTTGTTGTCCCACCGCTTGCTGCTCTAGAGTTTGCCTGATAAGTTCTTCCCAGACCAGGGGTGCGTGTGTATGTGTGTGTGTGTCATGAGAGAGAGTTTGGTGTGTGTGAGAGAGATAGAGGGAAGGAAGGAAGGAAGGGCAAGAAAGGAAGAAAAAGGAAGGGAGAGAAAGGAAGGGAGAGAAAGAAACAAAGAGGAAAAAGGAAAGAGAAAGAAAGAAGAATAGGAAGGAAGGAAGAAACAGCAAGAAAGAAAGGAAAGGGGAGAGAGAGAGAAAGAGAGAGAGAAAGAAAGAAAAAATAGAAAGAAAGAAGAAAGTAAGAAAAGGAAAAAGAAATGGGAAGGAAGGGGGAGAGAAAGAGAGAAAACTCTGTGCTATTATTTTTAATTGTTCCATTATTTATCATATATTAATATTTTATTCTGTCCCTACAACTAGATTGGTTTTACTGCTTTTCTTTTGCCCAGGTATTTTTCAGGGTTTACATGTCAATAGTCCAGAGCATAAATACATGTGTATTTAACATAGCTTAAAGGGAGTTTGGAGGTCTTCTAGTCCAACCCTCTGCTCAGGCACGAAAAACTGAAGATGCCAAACTCTGAGTAGAGGTCCTGGGAATGGTGTCAGAATAACACTTAGAAGGGACCTTGAGTGGAACCCTATACCATTTCAGAGAAATGGCTGTCCAATCTTTTCTTAAAAACCTTCAGCGTTGAAGCACCCAGAACTACTGAAGACAAGCAGGTCCACTGGTTATTTGTTCTCACTGTCTGGAAGTTTCTCCTTATTCTTAGTTTGCTTCTCTCTCTGTTCAGTTTCCATCCATTGCTTCTTGTTTGCCTTCTGGTGCTTTAGAAAATACATTGTCTATTAAGTACTGAGCATGGGCGCGAAAGAATGGAGATGAGCCGGTGAAACGATGAACTTCAACTCTTTATTTACATGGTGTGACAGCTCAAACTCGATGGCTGCTACAGCCTTCCTTATATAGGCAACTGATTAACTATTCAACCAATGAAAAACCGGGAGCGCTAGCTCCGTTAACTAATTAGAATGGCTCGTTAATGGCCAATCAGATTTTCCTGAACGGACCAATCTGATCTCGCCAGTTAACGGCCAATCAGAAGTGCAGGGCCAGAACCCTGCACTTGACTTCAAGCTCTTGATAACTTCATTAACACAATTATTCATTCACAACATTGCCCCCCCTCTTTCTGGCAACCCCTTAAAAGCCTGTTGCCTATCACCCTCTTGGGCAAAGCATGTGAGCCATTTCCTCCTTTCAGTGGTCCATGAAAGTACATCTATAGTATGTAGATAATAAAGTCAAAAAAAGATGAACAACATTTTTACAGAACTATAGATATGTTGAGGCTGGGTGTGACAAGGAATGGCTGAGAGGGGAGGGGCCAGGTGAGGCACCCCTTGATGTGAGTGACATTGAGTTTGCCATGCCCACCCAGTCACATGATCACCCAGTTACATGACCACCAAGCCACGCCCAACAAATAAGCCACGCCCAATTTTTTTGAATCCCACCATGGTCAATACATATAAATCACCACATAAGATTCAAAACTACAGTAAATTCAATTAATGTTCCTGAGAATTTATTTTGATTTGTATATCCCATGAAACTGAAATATATTCCACACATACAGAAACTCTCATTTTGGTAAGCTATAAATACTTTCATTAAACTGTAGTCTAGGAATAGTTTCCTGTTTGAATTGAATTCTGTGTTAGATTTGTTTTTAAGTTATGAAATCATTCTAGTGTATTCTAGCTATTCTAATTGTCCTCCCAAATTAGCCATTCTTTTACTAAAGGGCTCAGACAGCCTTTACAGAAAAGGGTACATAATATCTTTGCTACAAAAGCTGTCTCCATAAGTATCTTGAAAAATGGGAATGACGGATAAATTATGTGTTGTGGCATTAATGTTTAAACTCTGTCCCTTAAAAAGATGTCAATAGTCATCTTTATAACTTAGATTCAATACTCTTTCACAGAGCTAATGAAAAGGAAACACCAATATCTTCTTGTTTAGTTAATCTAGGGTTTTTCCCCCAACACTATTATTTTGTAGAAGAGTTACTAGGAAATTCATTGCTAAGGGAAAATAAGGTATGAAGACACAACATCATAGAATAAACTTAGCTGGATCAAACTAATGGATCATTTAGTAAGGCAATGGGTCAGAAATAAATGATCTGTCACAAATGTTGATATTTTTGTTTTAATTCCTATCAACTTTGACTAAAACAGTCAATGGCAACCTGTGGCTTATAACAAGAAGAAAAAGAAGAAGATGCCATCTTTAATGAATCCAAAAGTTTAATTAAGAAAGAAAGGAGAAAGAGAGGAAGGAAAATGAAGGACTTAAGACCTAAAAAAAACACCCAAGAAAGAGAAAAATAAGATGAAAAATCAATATAATGTTAGAAAGCAAAAGAAAAAAGGAATACAACAGAGAGGGGAAGCTAAAAAGGTGGAGGTTAGGAGGGAGGGGTAAAAAGGCCAGGTGGGATAAGAAAGGAAGGGAAAAGGGGGGGAAAAGCCACAAAGGTATGAAACAAGATGGGAAAAAAGGAATTTTTTTTAGGGAAAAAGGGTAATGTATAATTTTTTTAAAAGAAGATTCTGCAAGGTACATAAGATGGTATTGTAGTATTTGTATTAAAAATAGAAAATTAGAACGTTATAAGAATTAATAAAATATTAAAATATTGAAATGTTTAGTAATGATAGATTTTAAAATTTAACAAAATATTAAAGGGAATGTTTAATATATTGAGTTTAATTAAAGAGTTTAATTGACTATTGTACTGATGTTATAATAAACTTATTATTGTAGCATTTGTTTTTGAAATAGATAATTGGAATGTTACAAGATTTAACATTTAGATTTATTATCTAATTATGTATTTAATCATTTTGGATTTATTATTTTTTCTTCTTTTTAAAAGTTAGTAGGTAGAATGTACTAAGCAGAATCAGATTGGGTATTAGGTATTATTTTAAATGTTAATTTAGGGGGACAATAGAAAGGCATCATACTTTGATTTGTGATTCCAGGAGAAATCCTTTTTTTTACTGTAGGGAATGAGATAACTGGATAATTTGGAAAGAATGGACAAAAGATATAAGTATAATGATTTAAATTAAAATGAAATAAATAAAATAGAATTAAGAAGAGTGAAAAGCAAGGAGAAGCTATATAGAAGATATGGAAGATATAGAATGGTAAATAAGATAGGTAATGGTATATAAGATGAGCATGAATTTAATTGAAGTCCATATAAAGAGAGGTAATCTGGGGCCAAGCTACTTTCTAGAAAGAAGTTTTGTATTTTTATGTTTTGTGTGTTTATGTTTGTTTGAGAATTAATAAAACCTTGGAGGAATGTTGGATGAGAATAACAGTAAACAAGTCAGAGAGAAATGAAGATGATGACTATAAAATGGATAAATATAGAAAAAATAATAATAATAATGAAATTGAATAAGAGTAAAGAGAAATAATGAGAAATTTGCTAAAAGATATTTATATGTCCATATGGAAATAGGGTAAAATAGAATTATGTTGTATAAAATAATGTTTTATTCGACTTGTAAAAATTTATAATGGAAAGAGGTTTTATGTACTCAATGGTTAATGATGATTTGTTTGTCTTTAAAATTAATAAAATTTGATTCAAAAAAAAAAACAATCTCTGTTGCTGCCTTGCATGATTACAGGTTATTAAATACAGACATGCAATCATAACTGGCAGTTAGTGGAAAAAAGATTAGCTAAGCAGATACATTGTCACAAACGAAATGCTTCTATGACTATAAGATAAGATCTGGGTAAAAGCTCCCCTCCTCACATATAGCTTTATTTCATTCCCATTTTCTTTCTAGAGATCATATTCATTCCTGGAATTCTGAAACATCTAACAATTCTATATTCTACCTAAGATACACAGATCTTTAAGAATCATTCCTTCAAAGCTTTATAAACCACTCCTTGCAATATGGTAGTCCTATAGGAGGATCCTTGGCAGTTTCTGCATCTGGCAGTTTTCTTGCAAACATTTCATTACCAATCCTCAAGGCTAGAAGGGAGAGGGGTTTGCTCTTGTTTTCATATACATGTGACTTGGTCGGAGATCCATGTTGGTTGGAGTGTTCTTGATGGTTCCTTGATTAGGTTGTTTACTGTTAGCTTGTTCACTTGTGTTGGTAGTTCCTTGAATGGGGTATTGTTCACTTGTTTGTTAGTTTAGCATTAATCTTGGTGTTAATCTCTATTCATATGGACATTGGTTGCAGGTGGAGGGGTGTTTTGGTCTTTTTATTTCCTTTTGGGTTTTTTGATTGTCTCTTTTGAGTGATTTGTAGATATTGTTTATGTTCCTGTTGATGACCAATTTGTCAGAGTGCCAGGCCTCCAGGAATTCTCTGGCACATTTGGACCTGGTTTGATCTAGAATGTTCACAATTTCCCAGTTGAAACTATGGTTGGCTCTGTCCATGTATTGTGAAACAAGAGTTTTCATCATGTCTTTTGATTGCTAGTTGGTGTTGTGCTCTGCCAGTCTTCGTCTTATTTGTCCTACATAGTAGTTGTCAAAGTCCTTACACTGTATGATGTAGATCAGTGGCCACGATCCACTGGTGGGCTGTGAGAAAATTTTGATGGCCACAGAGAAATCTCACCCCCAGAGCACCCCCCAAAGCAATTAATCTGGGCTGTGCAGAAACACAAGGCTGCACCTCTCACATGGCCCACGGAAACCCTCCCCATCCACTCACTCCTTACCCGATAAACTTGCCTGCTAAATTGCTATTTTTCCTTTTTCTGACCATCATCTGTTCTGCTGTACCTGGAGATTTAGATTAGCTAAGAAGCAGGAAATGGTTGGATTTCTTGCTTTCTAGCTAGACTTTAGATCTTTGGCTCAGTACAGCCGAACCTATTCAACACCACATACAATACTGCTACCCTTCAAAAATACCTTGACTACGTATCAGAATGGTCAAGCAAATGACAACTTCAAATCTCAACAAATAAATGCTCTGTCCTCCATATTGGCAAAAAATAATAATCAGAAAATAAAATACAGGCTGAATAGTTAAGACCTTGTTGATGATCCAAATTCTATCAAGGATCTTGGAGTACTCACCTCTAATGACCTAAGTGCTAGAGGCCACTGTAACCTCCCTTTGGACTGAAGGTTTGCTTGCAAGCAAATTCAGTGCACTCATGGCAAGCATATTTGAGACTGAGCTAGCCGATGGCAGATAGATAGATCACTGAATGATTCTGTGAGAAACTCAATCTGCCTACCTGCTTTGCCTGATTTTGGGTAAAAGTTGCTCTTCTTTATGAAAAAATTCAATATTTACATGCATGATATGTTGTGAGTTAATTTTGTGAGTTTGCTTGCAAGCAAATTTTATGTGACAGACTGAGCTAGCCAATGGCAGATAGATAGATCTCTGAATGAATCTGTGATTCTGTGAGCAACTCAATCGGCCTCCTTTGCCTGATTTTGGGTACAAGTTACTCTTTTTTTATAAAAAATTCAATATTTATATAAATATTTATAATATTTACAAGCCATGCCCAGCCAGTCACATGACCACCAAGCCACACCCACAAATTAGGCCATGCCCACAGAACCAGTTAGTGGTCTCTGGGTCCCTGAGGTCCAAAAAGTTTAGTATTTTTTTTTAATTTATTTGATTTGTCAATCGCTTACAAGATACAGGTATAAGAATAAACATAGTTTTGAATACATGAGATAGATACTTATAAGAAAAATAAAAAGAAACAATAGGACAGGGATGGTAGGCACAATTGATGCACTTATGCATGCCCCCTACAGGCCTCTTAGGAAGGGGGTGACATCAATAGTAGACACTTTTTGGGGTTTGGGGAAGAAACCACAGAGTCAAGTAGAGCATTCCAGACATTGATCACTCTGTTGCTGAAGTTGTATTTCCTGCAATCAAGTTTGGTGTGGTTTACCTTGAGTTTGTATCTATTGTGTGCTCTTGTGTTGTTATGATTGAAGCTGAAGTATTCATTGACAGGTAGGACATTGTAATATATAATTTTATGTACTATACTTAGATCGGACCGAAGGCAGCGTAGTTCTAGGTTGTCTAGGTCTAGAATTTCAAGTCTGCTGGCATAAGGTATTCTGCAACGAGTAGAGGAGTGCGGAACTCTTCTTGTGAAATATTTCTGGACTTTATCATCTGTGTTATAAGGAGATTAGTCTGTAATTTTCAACTAGGCTGGGGTCTCCCTTTGTGAAGATGGGGATGACTGTGGCTTATGACCATAGTTTTGGCAAGGAGCTGGTCCTAAAAGATTTTTTAAAGATTATGCTTAGAGGTTCGGCTATGGCAGTGGATAGCTTTTTTAAGAAGTAGGCACATATTCCATCTGGTCCAATAGATAGGGATGGTTTTAGATTGCACAGTGCTTTTTCAGCAATGTCTTCTGTAAAATTGATATGTATAAGATCATTGTAGTTGTCTGTGGTTCGACTAGGAAGTACTGGGCTTTATCCATTGCTGTTTACCAATACTGAGCCAAAGAATGTGTTTAAGAGATTGGCTTTGATGATGTCATCATTGCAGTCTTTGCCATTAGGGGTGGGATGGAGCTTGAGTCTTTTAGTTTATTGTTTACAAAAGTGTAGAAAGCACGGGTGGAATTTGTGCGTAAAAGGTTTTCCTCTTGTTTAATGTGATAATTAGTGCATTCAGTTTTTATGTGGTGGCATAAATTTTTGTATTGGCTTTTGAAGATGGCAATGTGACCAGATTTGTTTTTTCGCCAAAGTGATCTCTTTTTGGATTGAAGCTTCTTTATTGTTATGGGTAAATTGTTTTTCCTGGTTTTGGGAGTTGTTATTGGTACATATAGTTCGACGACTCTTTTGATTTCTAGTCAGTATATGTTGTAATGGTCTTCAACAGTATTGCATCCAGTGAATAGAAATTGCCAATCAAGGGAAGAGAGATCATTGATTATAAGATCATAGTTGCCTTTTGTGAAGTTATAATTGGGGATTTTGTCGTTGTGATTATTTTTGTGTGGACATATGTTGAGACAAAAGTCAATCATGTTGTGGTCACTCTTTAATTTGTATTCTGTAAACTGAATTCAAACTATTGCAGAAGATGAGATCGAGGCAGTTGTTAAGCCTAGTATTGTTGGTTACTAGTTGTTCCAGTCCCAGATTTGTTACAGCATTGAAGAAGGTTGCATGTATGGGTTCAGTTGTACATTCATTTAGGGTCCAGTTAATATGAGGTAGATTGAAGTCACCAAGAAAGATAAAAGCCTGTGGGCAGGATGCTGTCCATGTTAGTAGTGTATTTAGCTTGTTTTCATGTTCAATGTCATAATCAGGGGCTCTGTAACATAGTAAGTGTTATGAACTAATAAAGGCATTTAATAAAGTTTTTTTTTGAAAAGAATTTTATTAATTTTCTACAAACAAACAAGACAAACAAAACATTAAAACATCAACTCTCATATGTACATCCAGTGTGTCAGTTGGTTCATCAGTTTTGTGCATTCATTTTGTAGTCTCAATTACAATTATGTTACATAACAACTCATATTGTCAATCCAAACTTATATATCCTAGTATCACTAAAAAAAAGGAAATTTTTGACAAAACTTTTAATCATTCATGCTTTATGAGAAAACAATACTTTAAACAGTTTATTCTGTAACAGATCGTATAATCATACCAAATCAATCCTAAAAACCCTTTATAAATATAGTGTCAATATTCTATTATCGTATTTTATCATCTAGCCATTGATAAAAAAGATCCCAAATTTCATAAAATTCTTTCTCCTCTTGCTCTCTAATTTCAAATGTCAATCTACTCATCTCAGCACATTCCAATATTTTCTTAATAATTTCTTCCTGTAATGGTATTTTCTCATTCTTCCAATTTTTAGCAAATACAATCCTAGCCGCTGTTAATACATTTACAATCAGGTATTTCAAATCTTTACTATATGTATCAGGTAAAATTCCCAATAAGAAGATCTCTGGTTTCAAGTCTATGTGTTTCTTTGTCATTTTTTCCAACCACATGCGAATTTTAATCCAATATTTTCTGGCGTCCTCACAAGTCCACCACATATGGTAATATGAGCCAGGTATCTGATGACATTTCCAGCATTTTTCAGATTTGTTCTTAAACATTCTTGCTATTCTTTTCGGGGGAAAGTGCCACCTGTAAAACATCTTGTACAAGTTTTCTTTATATGCTGTTGACATTGTCATTTTATAATTTTGAGACCACAATTTTTGCCATTTCTCTAAATCAATCCCATATCCAAAATTCTTCCCCCAAACAATCATAGTTTCTTTGACTTGTTCTTCCTCTAATTTAATTCCCAGTAAATAACCATATAATTTTTTAATCACCTTCTCATCAGTACCCATCAGGATCTTATCTAAATCAGTCTGTTTATCATAGAATCCCTCCGTTTTAAAATCTTCATCATACCTTGAATGTATTTGCGCATATGAAAACCAATTCATCCTTATACCTTGTTCCTCTAAGTTTTGGATCAATTTAAGTCCACCCTTTTCATCCAAGAGTTCCCCATATCTAACTGTTTGTTCCTTCTTATAAATTATAGGATAGGAAAATGCTTCAGTAGTTGATAACCAAACTGGAATTTTCAAATAACATTGTTTTTTTTATCTTCTCCCAGTTTAACCACAAAGACCCCTTTATATAATGTCTTCGAAAATAACCCTGTGTTTTAGTTTCCTTATACCATAAAAAAGGCATGCCAGCCCAACAGCAAATCATGCCCTTCTAATGTCAACAATCTATGCTTTCTTAATGTTATCCATTCTTTGACCCACATCAAACTTGCAGCTTGATAATACAATTCCCAATTAGGCAGGCCAAAACCTCCTCTAATTCTAGCGTCTTGCAAAAGCTTTAGCTTTATTCTCGCTTTTTTACCTTGCCATATAAACTTCAACATGGTTTTATTTAAATCTTCAAAATAGTCTTTTCCAAGCCTAATTGGTATTGTTTGAAACAGAAATAGAATTCTGGGTAAAATATTCATCTTAATTGTTGAAATTCTCCCTATTAATGACAATTGCAAGTTTTCCCATTTCTTCAAGTCTGTAGCTATCTGTTGTTTGAGTTTAATATAATTATTCTCTTTTAATGTGCTACATCTTGCTGTCAAATATATCCCCAGATACTTAACCTTATTTGTAACTTGGATTTTCAAAAGGTCTGCCAGTTCTTCTCTTTGTCTCAGTACATGTTCTTTGTCAAAATCTTTGTTTTATCTTTATTTATTTTCAAACCAGCCATCTCACCATATGTCTCTATCTTTTCCAATAACTTTGGAGCTGTTTCTAGCGGGTCTTCCAGAATAAAAGCAAAGTCATCAGCAAAAGCTTGTAGTTTGAATTCTTCCTTTTTAATTTTCATTCCTTTTATGTTTTTATCATCCCTAATATTTCTATTCAACACTTCCAAATCAACTCAAATAGCAAAGGGGATAGGGGACACCCTTGTCTTGTGCCTTTTCTTATAAAATTTGTAAGTTCTCCCTCCATCATTACCTTTGCTGTCTATTTATTGTATACGGCTTATTGTATACGGCTTCTATTGCTTGAATAAATTTTCTGGCAAAACCCATCTGTTCCAATAGTAATAACATAAATCTCCAGTTCACGTTGTCAAATGCCTTTTGAGCATCTAGGAATATCAAAGCCATTTGCTTTTCAGGATGTGCCTCATAGTATTCCAAAGTGTCCAAGATTACTCTCATATTGTCTCTGATTTGTCTCTTTGGCACAAATCCATTTTGATCTGGGTGGATAAAATTATTTAAATATTTTTTAAGTCTTTCTGCTAAAATTGAAGCAAAAAATTTATAGTCTGCATTCAATAAAGAAATAGGTCTATAGTTCTTAATTTGCAGTGGATCAGCCTCTTCTTTTGGAATAAGTGTAAAAAACCTCTGACCATGTTTTGGGTATTTGTTTCTTGAATATTGGACATTAATTCTGTTGAGATCCAAATCATATCTAATCTGGAACATGATAAATGTCTATTTGAATAAAAAGTATATTGTTTAGCTTTAACATTTCTTTCTCTCCAAATATCTTTTAAAGTTAATTCGTCTGTCATTTTAAAAAAAGATTTAGGGAGTCTTTCTATTTTGCTTTGTTTTTGTTGCTATATAGTCCAGTTTATTGTCCACAATTCCATTAAAGTCTCCCATCATAATTATATTAACATAGTCCAGTCCAATTATTTTCATGTGTAGTTTTTTATAAAACTCTTCTTGTTTATCATTCGGAGCATAAATTGCAATCAAGAGTATTTTTATATTATTGTCCATTATTTTCACCATTAATACTCTTCCGTCTTCATCTGTGTATATCAGTTTTGCTGGGATAGCCTCTTTAATGCATAGAACCACTCCTCTTTTGTTACATTGAGTCAAAGAAGTAAATATTTTCCCTAATTTTGGCTGTACTAACAATTATTCATGTTGTTTTTTAATATGAACTTCTTGTAAGCAAATTATATCGAATTTTAATTTCTCTAATTTATGAAAAGCTTTCCTTCTTTTAACAGCTGAATTGAGTCGATTTATATTCATTGTAGTCAGTTTTTTTTTCTTCCATGATTATGCTTTATATTTAGGTCTAACAGCTCTTGTGGATCTCACTTCACACTGTTCTTTACTATCCACCTGTCCATCTACTGCTCCTTTCTCTTTTTCAGTCTCCAATTGTTCCTCTTGAAACTCAATTAATGAGACCTCCTTCTCTGTCTCCTCTTCTCTTCTTCCAAAAAATTCTGCATGGAAAAGTCCTGCTTTTTCAATTGAATTAATTCTATAATTCACTTCATTTTCCAATAGCATTTTGGTCAGAAATCGATATTCTCTTCTCATCTCTCTCACTCTTCTGGGTATTTGTTTTAAAACCACAATCTCTTTATCTTTGTATTTCAATTTTTTCTCTCTTACCACTTGTAGTATTTGTGTTTTAATGGATTTTTTAGTAAATCTAATATGAACTTCCTTTGGTAATTTATTTCTCATCGCATATCTTGTATACACTCGATATACCTCACCTACTCCATCCATCATCTTTTCCTCTGTAATTTCCAAAGCATCTGCCAAAATTTCTATCATTATTGCAGCCAAATTTTCTCCTTTTTCTTCTTCTATATTTTTGAAATCTGAGATAAAATTCTGACCTTTCCATCTCCCACCTCAGCATCCAACTTTTTTCTTGTTCAACCACTCTTAATCTACTATCAATATTTCCAATCTTCTCCTCTCTTTGTTTACCTTCTTCCTCAATTTTTTGGAATCTCTCCTCATACTTCACCATCATTTGTTTAATATTTTCCACTTTTTCATCAGTCTTCTCCGTTCTTTGTTCAATGTTCTCTATTCTTTGTTCAATGGTGTCTGATTTTATCTTGAGATCTTGAATTCCTTGCATAATCATCTGTAAATCTTGTTCTTTATCTTGCTTCAACATTGTCTGAATTAAACGTTGTCCTCCAGCTGGTGGGGATGCACAGGTAGAAGTAGAAACGCTAGATGATATTGGTTTCCTGCTCATTTTAATGCTTCCAAATCTTCAAATTCTTTTTAACTTTTAATCCAACTGGTAGAATAGCCAATTATAATCCAAAATGGAAAAATCCAATAGTAAAAGGCCCAAAACCAAAGGAAAAAAAGGAAAAAAAGAAGCAGAAAAGATCTTCAGGTTCTTCTAGACCCTAATCCAATTACGAAGTAGTAAAAAATAAAAAATAGAAAGAAAAAAAACCCAAAAATAATAATATTGATTAAGAGAAAAAAAAAAAGAACAAAAAGAAAAAAGAAAAGAAGAGATTCTTTCAGGTTCTTCACACCTGAATCCAATTGAGAAGTCTCAATAATAAAAAAACAAACAAACAAACAAACCAGAGTGGTCCAAAAACATGAATAGAAAAAGCAAAAGGGTCCCAATAAAGATAAGGAGAAAAAAAGAAAAATAAAGAAAAAGCTCTGAGGCTAGAATTAAAATTTACAAAAAGTCTGGTGAGTAGGAGTATCACAAGTAATATATATATATATATATATATATATATATATATATATATATATATATCTTTGGTTATTCGGGTTTTCTCCTGCGTAAGATTGGAAGTATCTAGGCAAAGTAATACTTCCAATCTTACGCGGGAGAAAACCCGAATAACCAAAGATCCACGTACAAATACCCGCGAGAACCTCAGAAAACATATATATGTATATATATATATATATATATATATATATATATATATATATATATATATATATATATATATGTTTTCTTAAGTTTTCGCGGGTACTTACATGTCTGGCATTCAGCTTTGTTCGGGTATTTTCCCACGTGGTGCTTTTAAAGTTGTAGCAACGTTTCAGCAGAATCTCATCTGCCATCATCAGGCTTCTGTATGGTGTTTGTCTTGAGTCAGACTTTTACAGTGGTTTCAGATTTAAATTTGGGGCAGCTTATTGCTGTGTCAGAATGGTTTTTTTTCTTCCTCCTGATTGGTTGAGAATCTTGGTCTGTGTTTATTGGTCTTGGAGTGTGCTGTGTTCTGCTACTAATATCTTCTGTCTGTTTTTTTTTTGGGGGGGGGGCTCTTTTTGTATCTTGATTGGCTGGCAACATTGTGTTACTTTATTGGAGGCCTTTAGTGCAGCTTGGCTTCGGGTAAATGGACGGCTATCATTAGTTAGGAAGCTGGGTTTCATTTGGGTGCCTGGTTGGGGTGTGTTTGAGCTGGAGGTATCAGGGGGGATATGTTTGTGCCCAGGTGTTTGCCTGGCTTGTGGTGTGGAGATTTTTTTGTTTGTGAGTGCAGGCTTCCAAATGATTGACAGCCTGGTGGAATCTATATATATATCAGAAAGCACACTATACTTTGTTTAGTTATCCAAGGCTCTTATTATGACTCTATTCTCCAGCAGCTTCAAAGCCAAGCCTCAAGTGTTGAAATATTGATAAGAGTCCAGGAAAACACCTGTAATAATATTTTGCTGTGCTCTCCCTCTATTTTATCACATTAAGATGTCCTTGAGAAGGAGTCTTCTTAGCATTCTCTCCACTTCAAATAAAATATTTTCAAGCCTCTAGTTGGCAGTGTTACAAAGTTTCTTAATTCTCTTCCCCCCCCAGCCAAAAAAAAAGGATAATTTATACAAAAAAAAAAAAATAGCCAAAGGAAGCCTCTATCCTAAAAGAAAATTAAAAAATCAAAAGGAACATAAAAATATATGTAAAAGAAAATTCAAATCCGGTTACCTACAAAGTCACACTAAAGTCCCAGAAAAAAAAATAAAGGCATTTAATAAAGTTTTAATAACCTTAAGTAAAAAGCAGGATTCTAATCCTGCACTTCTGATTGGCCAATAATAGCGACATTGGATTGGTCCTTTCTGGGACATCTGATTGGCTGTTAACGGGCCAACTCTCATTGGTTCAAGGGTTTAACACTTCCATGTTTTTCATTGGCTAATAGGACAACAGCCAACCCTATAAAAGGGCTGCTGCTGCCCTTGGTGATTGCTCTGTTCAGTATGCTTCATAAAGAGTTGAAGTTCACTGTTCACTGCCTCATCTCCACTCCTTGCACCCATATGCAGAACTTAACACTGGCGACGAGGATGGGATGCGGAGACATCTGAGCTGATTGAACACTCACAGAGCACCAAACAGAGCACGTGGCTGAAGGCACATCGACAACGGAAAACATGTCTGGCGGCGCCATACCACCCGCTCCATTTGACCCGGCACAAGAAGACTGGGACTCGTATATGGACCGGTTCCAGATGTTTCTGCAGACCAACAACTTGAAAGATGCAACTACGGGGAAAAAGTGAGCAGTGTTTCTGACCCATTGCGGGCCTGTCGTCTTTAAGATGGCCAAGGCATTAGCGAAAGCGGCTAAGGTGAAATCCATGGACTGGGATGTCCTCGCTCCCCTTCTACAGGCCCACTATGCACCCGCCGTACCAACGCTTCTCCGAAGACATGAGTTTTATCAGAGGGACCAACGGAAAGGAGAGAGTGTCGCAGATTTCATCGCGGACCTCTGGAACCTGGGAGGCCTCTGTGGGTTTGCAGATCTCCAAGAAGCTCTGAGAGACCGAATAGTTCTGGGATCAGATGACCATATGGCGCAGAGCAAGATCATGGCTAAAGGGGACATCGATCTTGCCAATGTCGTCAAAGACGCTACTGCAGCAGAAGCAACCAGGAAGTCGGCCGCCCGAATGCGCCGCACCAACACACCGCTCCGTCAACTCGCCAACGATACCTCACCTCGCCTAGAGAGGCACACAACAGCGGCCCACCATGAGGACCTTGAATCTCCCTCAGAAAGTGATGAGGAGGAGGTCAACTGGCTCCGGTCCAAACGCGACCAATGGAACCTGCGGAATCGAAGACTACCGTACAAATGCGCAGCAAACCATCCACGATCAGATTGCAAATTCCTCGACGCGCTCTGCCATTCCTGTGGGAAAAGAGGCCACATCGGGAAGGTCTGTAGAAGCAAGTGAGGATCCAGCCCAATTCGGAGAGAAAACATCGACCGCCAGACCACAGGGAATCGTCCTGTGAGTCGGGAACACTTGAACCACCAATGGAACAACCACTCCTACAGAAATAAAACATTTGCCACTTCAATGAGACAGGAAGAGGCATACCAAACCATTACCATCGGTCATGCTTCATCGTTAGATGCAAAGAAGATCTGAGTGAGGGTCGCCATCGAGAACCAATCTTGCATGATGGAAGTCGACTCAGAGTCGTCCCTCTCGATGGTTTCCTGGAAGAACCTTAAACAATTAATCCCTGCCGTCCGGCGTTAAGACCTCAGAGCCCAAAGAATTATACTCAAAGATTACCAGGGGAACCGAATTCCAGTCATCGGCTCCAGCCAAGTCCAAGTATCATTCAAAAATCGTACTGCATCATTACCATTGACCGTCATCGATCACGACCGGCCTAGTTTGTTAGGCCTTCAATGGTTCGCCCCACTCTGGATCGAGGCAGCTGGCATTCACCAAACCAGAAGCGACGACTGGGAGGAGGCCCTTGTCCAGGAATTCCAGGACGTCTTTGCAGACAAACTAGGTGAGTACAAAGGGACCCCGATATCATTTAACCTTAACCCTGAAGTAGTCCCCATCCGCCTTAAGCCTTGTTGGGTACCTTTTGCCCTAAAACCAAAGATTGATGAGCAGCTCAACAAATTAATAGCCCAGGGTGTTTTAGAACCAACTAACCACGCCCGTTGGGAAACCCCAATCGTAACACCCATCAAACCGGATGGATCGTTAAGGATTTGTGGGAACTACTGGGCCACCCTCAATCACGCCCTTCAACAGAACGCTTACCCGGTGCCGGTGGTTCAACACCTTCTCCATTCCCTGGGGGGGCGGAAAAGTCTTTGCTAAATTGGATTTAGCGCAGGCGTACCAACAACTGCCTGTAGATAAAAAACCGCAGAAGCACAGATGATCGTTACGCACCGAGGTGCTTTTAAATGCAACCGACTCCAATTCAGAGTGAGCGTGGCCCCAGGGATTTTTCAAAGTCTGATGGAGAGACTTTTGCAAGGGATCAAGGGGGTCATGCCATATTTTGATGGTGTTTTAATTGTGGCCCCGAATAGAGAAGTACTAGAGAGGCGTCTTAGAATGGTTCTCCAGAAATTTAAAGACTCCGGCCTAAAGGTTAAAAAAAAATAAATGTCAACTGTGTACAAAGAAAGTAGAGTTCCTGGGGTACCTAATTGATAAGCAAGGCATTCACCCCACTAATAGCAAACTAAGAGCAATCAAAAATGCCCCAAGACCCAAGAATAGGTCAGACCTCCAAGCTTTCCTGGGGCTCATTAACTTTTACAACATCTTCTTGCCCCAGAAGGCGTAGCTGAGCCCCTACATAGACTTCTCGACAAAAAAGCCACCTGGGTCTGGGGACACCGAGAGAAGCACTCATTCCAACAAGTGAAAAACTTAGTAACTTCCGATGCTGTTTTAATGCAGTATAACGAGACTTTGCCTTTAACCATTACGTGTGACGCGTCACCGTTTGGAGTAGGAGCCATTTTAAGTCATGTGTTACCAAATGGTAGAGAGGCCCCTATTGCCTATTGTTCAAGGACCTTATCAAGAGCTGAACGCAACTATAGCCAAATTGACAAAAAGGCTCTTGCTGTTGTATCTGCTGTGAAACGGTTTCATGAATATGTGTATGGACGAGCTTTTACTATTATTACCGATCACAAGCCTTTGCTGGGGATTATAGTGGGAGACAAGTCAACCCCCTATATATTGTCACCTAGAATGACTCGTTGGTTGGAGTTCTTAGCTGCGTACAATTATAAATTGCAACACTGCCCGGGGAAAGCCATTCCCCACGCTGATGCATTGAGCCATGCCCCACTTCTGGAAACCGTCGATGACCCAGCTCCAACCCTCATGACACTCCATATTGAAACCCTACATTCACCGCCGCTAACAGCCAGAGACATCGCTATTGAAACAAAAAGAGATCCTGTCCTGGTGTGAGTTCTCAGCTGGGTCGAACGAGGATGGCCAGTAGAACAAACCCCTGACGACTTCACCCCTTTCAGAAACCGGCAAACATAACTTTTTTCGCAGAAAGGCTGCATCCTATGGGGAGACAGAGTCGTCGTCCCAGAGCGGTTACAACAAACAGTTTTGAAAGCATTGCATGACGGTCACCCTGGTATCGTGCGTATGAAAGCGCTCGCACGAAGTTACGCGTGGTGGCCGGGCATCGATAAGCAGATCGAAGCCTGGGTGAAGACTTGTCTGAAGTGCCAAGAAGTCAGCAGTGCCCCACCTAGAGCAACTCCAATGGAGTGGGAAATCCCCCGGGGGCCATGGTCCCGCATCCACATTGACTTTGCGGGACCTACTAAGGGACATACGTTCCTCCTAACAGTGGATGCCTATTCCAACTGGCTCGAAATCCACAAGATGAAGACTACTACAACCGATTCAGTCATCCGCAAATTAAATAAACTATTCACAACACATGGACTGCCAGACGTTTTAGTCTCCGATAACGGACCCCAGTTCATGGCCCTGGCGTTCGAACAATACTTAGCGGACCGGGGCATCCACCCTGCACTAACCTCGCCGGCACACCCTGCAGCCAATGGTAGGGCCGAGCGCATGGTCCAATTCCTTAAAAAAAACTCTCCACAAGATGGACCATGGGGACATTGACGACAAACTGAACAGAATACTCCTACTCCAACACATCACCCTGCACAGCGTAACCAACAAAATGCCAGCTGAACTGTTGATGGGACGCAGGCTTCGCTCCCACCTCGACCATCTCCACCCGGTCTATGCGCCAGAGAAACCCTGTGGATCTAGCGGAAAGTGCCACAAATTCAAGGAAGGCGACTTAGTCTTCGCTAAAAATCTTTCCGGCGAACCGTTCTGGGTCGAAGCAACCGTAACCCAAGCCACCGGGCCCAGATCGTACTGCTTACAAACAAGGGATGGGAAAATATGGAAACGCCATATACATCAGCTTCGCTCTAGGTTGCAACCCAGTTCCCACGACTCCTGTGACCCTCAAACTGAGGGGGGAGGGGATGTCAAGGGAACCGAATTCGAGATGCTGGAGGACAAAATTGAAGAAAGTCAGCGGCCAGGCGCGATCCATGAAGAAGAACCAGGAAGGGGGTGTGCCTCGCCACAGAGAAACACCTCAACGGAGGCGAGCCCGCAGGAACCGGAGGACAACGATGACAGAATTAGCGGCGCTGAATCATCCTGTGGGGATGCGGAACCGCCTGCACCAGATAAATCAAAAAACGTTCCACCGGAACCGGACTACAGACAGGAACGGGTGGGACAGTGCAAATCTAATAGGCAATTGAAACGACCTGCATATCTACGCGATTACATTACCGCATCCCTCAAATGGAACCTAGGGGGGAGGGGTGTTATGAACTAATAAAGGCATTTAATAAAGTTTTAATAACCTTAAGTAAAAAGCAGGATTCTAATCCTGCACTTCTGATTGGCCGATAATAGCGACATCGGATTGGTCCTTTCTGGGACATCTGATTGGCTGTTAACGGGCCAACTCTCATTGGTTCAAGGGTTTAACACTTCCATGTTTTTCATTCACTAATAGGACAGCAGCCAACCCTATAAAAGGGTTGCTGCTGCCCTAGGTGATTGCTCTGTTCAGTATGCTTAATAAAGAGTTGAAGTTCACTGTTCACTGCCTCGTCTCCGCTCCTTGCACCCATGCACAGAACTTAACAGTAAGAACCGCAATGTGATATTCAAGGTCAGTTTACAAATAATGGTCTCAGGAAGAGCAAGCTCTTGAGTAACTTGGAAGTTTTTTTAGACGTAGTTGTAGATGACTCTTGTATTTTCATCTGGGCCTGCAGGACCTTTTGTTTGATTTATGATGTTTTGAAAGGCTTTATTTGGTTTGAGCGCTATGATGATGCAATGTGGTTGTTAATAGTCTATTGGTAATTTCTGAGATGTTTTTGATATAAAGCAGTGTTAATCTTTTCATAACCTGTATTGGTTGTATTACAGTATGTTGAATGATCAGGCACTTTTTGATAAAGCTATATGAACATCCATTTTGTTGGAAGATATTGTATAGATGGTCTGCTTTTTTTTCTGATGTTCAGGACTGCCGTGTGTTTTTTTAAACAGTGTTCTTACATAGCTTCTCTTGCAGGTGGTTGGAGTGTTACTTTGTTGATAAAATAGTTGGTTAGTTTAGGTAGTTTTATGGTAGACCTCTCTTTCTAATATGTCATCACTGCCTCTCAAGATGAGGATATCTAGGAAGGGGGGTGTTCTTGATCCCTTGTGAATTTTATTTCTTTGAAGATGATAGTGATAATGTTTTCTCTAGTTGGTCTTTTTTATTATGACAAAAGTGTCATCTACACACTGGATCCAAACTTTGGGCTATATGCATGGAATTATTCTAGATTCTAGGTGTTGCATTATGTATGGTCTCACCTATGAATCCTGAAAGTGGTGATCCCATGGGTGTCCCTTTAATTTTTTAATCTATTTGTCTATTAACCTGGATATGTGTTCAGGCAAAAATTGATAAAGTGCATGATCCTGGGTATTTGAATCCTGGTGTATTTGGTTAGTTCAGGTGTGCTGTATAGTAGCACTGTCATGGATTTTTTTTTTGCAAGTTCTGGGTGTACAGAAGTGAAGAGTGTTGTGATGTCAAATGAAATGACTATGATGTCATCTTTGTCTGATTAGATCTTTGATCCTTTGGAGGTTTTGTGGTGGGGAGCTGATGGAGTAGTCCTATAGTCTTGTAGTTGTTTCCAACATCTTGTATTCAGAAACATTGCGTCCTCAACTTGAGATTCCATTAATATTTTACATCCAATATTTATAAAAATATATCATATGTTTTAAAGCTACCAAAATCACAGGCTATTAACATATTTTATTATGGGCTGTATATTCTTTATTCCACTGGACAATCTTCTGGTATTATAAGGAGCACAGTAGTATATTTTTCATATCAGATTTTTCACAGATAGACAGACGACAGACAGACAGACAGACAGACAGAGACGGAGAGTCACCCAGCATTATGATTTCAATTACAACAACATGGTATTCTTTTTTTGTAAATCTGTATTATGTTGACCAACAATCTTTGCTTTATAGCAGTCTACTGCTGTCTTCTGGTCCGCACATAGTACATATTAAATATATAAAAGTAAAAAGTTGAGGTTGTAATGTTATTATTTTACTCTACTGAACTAAAAAGAGTCAGCAGTCAATGCTTTCCTTTCTTTTTCCTCTTTACCTTACATTCTTTTTCTCTCCCTTTCCTTTCCCCATTTTCATGCTATTTCCATTTTCATTTGTATTTTATTCTTTGGTGAGTTATATAATTATTTTTTCAGGTATGTTCAGAACAAGATCACTATTTTTCATATAGTAGTGTGCATTTTGGCTCTCAACTCTATCAAGAGTATTAAAACTGAAGCACTAATACAGTGTTTAGGATTAACAGAGTCATTCTATTTATTTAATAATCAGTTGCTAGGTGAAAGTGAAATGAGCCACATAAGCTCATTTGATAATCTGTAAAGCAAAAAAATGTCAGTCTGGTTATACATGTATTTATTCCAGAGATTTTTGCAATTTCACTGTACACTTAAAGGAATTTCAAAGATTGCTTGGATTTTCCAGCATTTTTATTGGCTTTCTCTTTCCTCTGGTTCATACATTAAGCCTCCAAAGCTCTTACCCTCTGGCTTACCAGTGCTGCACCTTCAAATCCATTCAATCAATCAGGTGTTTTGATCCAATATCCTAGAAAATGTACAAGAAAGCAGATTCTGCAGTTCCTATTTGGATATCCCTATTTTTGTCATATGCCTTTGCCTGTTAGCTATATTTGACAGTGGTTAGCACCTGCTCCAGAGAGGAAAGGTAGGATAATTGAATTCCTCAAAACTAAAGTAGCCACATATTAAATTCCACTACTGAGCCATTATGTTATTGCTTTTAGTACTAATCTGAGGTGATGTTTGTATATAGAAATTTTAAAGTATCTGGCAGATCAAATATAAACATACTTAAATGGGGAAAAGCAAATCCACCAAATTATTATCATTACTCTTCTACTCTAACATGACAAGAATTAATTTTTATTTTAAAGATTTATACCATTGCCCTTCTTAAGTAATTCTGGGACCTTAGAACACCGTTCATTCTTCATGATAAAAACAACTACTAACAATAAACCTGATTCAGATGTTATACAAAAATAAGCAGTCAAAAGCACACTTAGCTCTTTAAATACTAAATATTACAGTTCACATATCATGATTGCTATAATACCCCCATGAAATGCAATTAAAGTTCAACAGCTTAAAATCCAACCATCAGCATACTATGTCCACTTCAGTTAATGACAATGTTTCTGCCCTCAACCAGAGAGAAAGGAGTTTATATATGGATCTTTTGTTGAAACTGCCTTCATCCAAACAAAACCCAGACAGCTTCAGACAGCAGATCTACACACTGATTAGACCCTCAATAGTAAAGCATACTTAGAAAGCCCCAGGTTTGGATAGCATCTCTATGTACATTGCCAAGGTATTTTCTGTCAGTGCTTCTTAAATGTTGTGTTGTTAGAAATAAATATCAGTTGTTAATTGCCTGAGGTGAAAAATAATTTGTTGAAAAGTCACATGAGGGAAAAATGCAGGTCTTAAATATATTTCATTGTTAAAAAAATAGAAATTTTGGATTATATTGTTTACTTCGCATACCTGATTCAATACTGGGCTACATACATGTCCTATTAAGTCTGGTTTTGTCAGGTGCCATCTAATATATCATTTTTATATATATAATGGGTAAGAGATAAAACTCTGAAATGTATTTAATTGCTCTAAAATATTTTTTGAATAATAATTTGTACATTTAAAAAAACATTGCATACATATTTCTTTTGGTACATGAGTAATTGTCCACAAAATATGACACTCAGAAAAAGTGATCGATATCACAAGAATCTGAGTGATGTATCCCACTATAGTGATAGTAACTTGATGTTCGCCAACTGTTGTGTCCGTTTGGAAGGAGGCCAGGAGTCGGTGACTTTGTATCAGTTCTTTATTGTTGCTAGGAGCCGAACTGGCTCTTTGGAAAACCTTGCGGCTTTTTATTTCCAAGCCGCGGCGGCCGCGGCCAATAACACCACTTTGAATCTCCCGTGATTCGAATCTACCAGTTGCGGGAGATTCTCAGGGAGCCAATCGGCGCGGCTCACCTAACCAATCCGATCACCCCGTGCTTTTGCCAATCAAAGCGCGGGGATTCCAAGAATTCAAATTAAGGTACAGAACACCCCTCCCCTCTTGGTTCGGTCCTTACGTAGCGTAGTCCCGTAGGTAGACGGGGCGCCGTCTTTGCCTACTGGACTTGTGCAGATCAGTTGTAGGTTGGATCCCGGTTGGTTCGGTCGGGGTCTCTGTTTCTCTGGACTCCATCGTGGGAACCGCCTGGTATGTCTGGCCGGGCCGCTCTTCGCAGCTCCCTCCTGGGCTACCCGGGTTGGTTGAGCTGCGGGTTTCGCCGCTCCCGCTCGGTCTTCCCGGGTTGGTTGAGCTGGCCTGGCTGTCTCTTCCTGGCGAGGTTTCGTGCTGGCTGCTTTCAGGTGAGTATGGTTGGTTTCTTTCTTCTGCGTTTTGGTTCCTGGGGTACCCCCTCCCCTCTTGGTTTGTGTTGAGGGGGTTGGTTTTGTTTGGTTGTGTGTTGATGGTGTCTTGTGTGGCAGTCCTCGATCTTAACTGATCGATGTGGTGTTTCCACGCTCGTCTGTCGGTTGTTTGTAGCCGGTACGAGCGTGGACCTGTTGGCTGTGTTATGATTGCTGGTATCCATAATGGGTCTCCGATTAAGTTCTTCGCGTAGACGGCGTCGCCTGGTGCGAAGGTTCGGTGTTTGCTGGTGGAGTCTGGGGGTTTCTCTGGGTTGTAAGTGGGGTGTAGTCTATCGAGTGGGGACCTTATTTTCCTCCCCATTAGCAGTTCTGCTGGGCTTTTATTTGTTGTGGTGTTCGGGGTTATGTGCTGTATGAAGAGTAATTTATTTATTTTGTCCTGGATCTCCCCATGGTCTATTTTCTGGATGGTTTTTTTTGTGAATTGAACCATCCACTTCACCCTTCCGTTTGCCGCTGGATGCACTGGGGCTGTCAGTGCATGTCGTATGCCCCTTTCCGCTAGGAATTTTTCGAATTCCAGCGATGTGATTGGGGCCCATTGTTGGATACGAGGATGTCCGGGAGGCCATGTGTTGCAAAGAGTTTGCAGAGTTCTTTGGTCACGGCTTCCATGGTGGTTGTTCTCATGTTGCTTACCTCCAGCCAGTTGGAGTAAGCATCTACGGTTATTAAGAAAGTGTGTCCTTTTGTGGGCCCGGCGAAATCTATGTGGATTCTAGACCAAGGTCCCCTGGGGGTTTCCCACTCTAGGATGGGTGCTGTGGTTGGGCTTGGTCTAGTTTCCTGGCATCGTTGACACCTTGCTACCCAGGCTTCAATCTGTTTGTCCATCCCTGGCCACCAAGCATAACTTCTGGCCAGGGCTTTCGTTCTAACGATGCCCGGGTGCCCCTCGTGTAACAGTTCCAGTACCTTCCCTTGTAGTTTTTCTGGAATGACCACCCTATCCCCCCATAGTATACACTATCCCCCCATAGTATACACCCTTTTAGTAACGAGAGTTCTGTTTGCTGGTTTTGGAATGTCCTGAAAGTCTCGTCGTTTTCCTTTTCTGGCCACCCTTTCTCTACCCAATGCAAAACCCGTGCCAGACGTTTATCTTTATTAGTTTCTCGGGCAATGTCTGATGCGGTTATGGGTAGGTTGGGTAGGGTCTCTATGTTGAGGGTGGTCGTCGTGGGTGCTGGGTCAGTGTCTGGTTCGGGTAACGGTGAGCGGCTTAAGGCATCTGCATGGGAGATAGTCTTACCGGGTCGGTGTGTGAGCCCGTAGTTGTAGGCGGCCAGGAATTCGGACCACCTTGTCATTCTGGGAGACAGAATGTTTGGGGTGGCCCTGTTCCCTGCGAGTATTCCCAGCAGCAGTTTGTGGTCGGTGATGATGGTAAACGTCCGGCCGTAGAGGTACTCGTGAAACCTTTTGACTGCAGCGACGATAGCCAAAGCCTCTTTGTCCAGCTGGCTGTAGTTCTGCTCCGGTTTGGTGAGGGTCCTTGAAAAGAACGCGATGGGTGCTTCCTTTCCGTCGGGGAGAGTGTGGCTGAGGACAGCGCCGATGCCAAAGGGTGATGCGTCGCATGTGATGGCTAGTGGTAGGGTCTCGTTGTACTGGATGAGGACGGCATCCGAAGTGAGCAGGTCCTTGGTTTTCCTGAAGGCAGCTTCCTCGCGTTTCCCCCAAGTCCAGGTAGCCGCCTTGTCCAAAAGCCTATGCAAGGGCTCCGCCGCGGTCTCCTTTTGGGGCAGGAAGACATTATAAAAGTTAAGTAGCCCTAGAAACGCCTGCAGTTCTGTTTTTGACCTGGGTGTTGGGGCTTCTTTGATGGCTTTAATTTTTTTGTCGGTGGGGTGAATGCCGTGTCGGTCTAGGAGGTATCCTAGGAATTCGACCCGCTCTGTGTACAGCTGGCATTTTTCCCTCTTCACTTTAAGCCCGGTTTCTTTGAATCTCATTAGCACCTCCCTTAGGCGACTCTCTAGCTCGGCCTGGTTGGTTGCCGATACTAGTACATCGTCGAAGTAGGGTACCACCCCCTTGATGCCTTGTAAAAGTCTTTCCATGAGGCTCTGGAAAATTCCAGGCACCACACTGACTCCGAATTGGAGTCGGTTACATCTAAAGGCTCCCCGGTGGGTGACTATGGTTTGCGCCTCTGCAGTTTCCTCGTCGACCGGTAGTTGCTGGTATGCTTGGGCCAGGTCGAGTTTGCGAAAACTTTGCCCCCTCCCAGTGAGTGTAGGAGATGTTGCACTACTGGGACGGGGTAAGCGCTTTGCTGCAAGGCACCATTTAGGGTGGCCTTATAGTCCCCGCAGATTCTCACTGACCCATCAGGCTTGATTGGGTTGACTATTGGGGTCTCCCACCAGGCGTGGTCTATGGGTTGTAGGACCCCTTGCTTGATGAGCTTGTCAATTTGCTCGTTGATTTTCAGTTTGAGTGTGAAGGGTACCCGCCTTGGTTCTAGGCGTTTTGGGGAAAAGTTTGGGTCTAGGCTGAAGGATATAGGGGGCCCTCGGTACTTGCCTAGGGTGCCGTTGAACACTTCCTGGAAATCCTGGGCCAGTTGCTGCTCCCAGTCTGCTTTGGCGATGTGGTCGATGCCCGTGACTGTGATGCCGAGCGGTGCAAACCATTGAAGTCCCAGCAGGCTAGGTCGGTCTCGATCGACGATGGTCAAGGGAAGTCTTTCGGTGTGCCCCTTGTAGGTCACTGTGAACTGTCCTGTTCCGACTACAGGGATGCGGTTTCCCTGGTAGTCTTTGAGGATTAGTCTCTGGTTTTCTAGTTCCCTTCTCTGGATGGTAGGCACCAAGCATTTAATTTCTTGCCAGGCTACCATTGAAAGGTAGGACCTGGAGTCCACCTCCATTTTACAGGGTTCGCCTTCGATGCCTACCTCCACGTAGACTTTTCTGGCATCTGAGGTTGTTGCGTGGCCGATGGTGACCGTCTGATGTGTCTCTTCTCTCCGCCGGGTCTCGCCACCCCGTTGGGCTCGTCCATTCAGGTCCCAACGGTTGTCTGCTGGCCAGTCTCTGGTCCTGGGGGATGTGCTCTCTCGTCTCCGCTCGCTCGGGTCCCATCGTCTGGGGCTGTGGTTTTTCTTGAGGTGGCAGACGCGGGCGATGTGGCCTTTCTTGTCGCAGTGCTTCCAAACAGAGTCGAAGAACCGGCATTCGGATCTGATCTGGGCCTCCGCAACCAGCACACGCGGTCCTCGACTTACAACTCCACCGGCTGCGCTGGTTGCGGCCTGCCTGGAGACAGTGGATGTCTTCCTCCTCGTCTGAAGTGCCCAAGGTGGAGTGGAGTTCGCCCTGGTGGGTGGTAGTTTCAGGTGGGCCTTCGGTCAACCTTGCAGGGTGGTTGTTTGCGGTGCAGTCCCCGGCATTCGGTCTCTGCATGTGATCTGCTGATTGTCGGGTGGCTTCAGCTGCCGTGGCTTCTGTGATGGCATCGGCGAGGGCGATGTTGCCCTTGGCCATCAACCGACTTTGGAGAATGGGGTTCCAAAGGCCGAGCACGATTCGGTCCCGCAGGGCCTCGTTCATATTGGAGAACTCGCATAGTCCTCCAAGGCACCACAACTCTGCGACAAAATCACTGAGACTCTCGCCTGACCGCTGGTCCCGCCGTAAAATTCGTGTCGTCGGATGAGGATGGGTACGGCTGGAGTGTAGTGTCTCCGGAGTATTGGCTCGAGGTCATCCCAATCCATCGTGGTAACGTCGGCGGGCTTGGCTAGCACTTTTGTCATCTTAAACACTGCGGGCCCACAGTGCGTTAGGAAGACGGCTCGTTTCTTCGGTCCGGTGGTGTCCTTCAGGTTGTTGCATTTGAGGAACATGCGGAATCTGTCCGTGTAAGATTCCCAATCCTCGCTAGTGGGGTTGAAGAGTGTTGGTGGCGCGATGTTGGCCATCTCGTTGGTTGGCTGGCTTCCGTCGGACACGTGCTTTGGTTCAGGATCAGAATCCCACCTTCGTCGCCAGTGTTGTGTCTGTTTGGAAGGAGGCCAGGAGTCGGTGACTTTGTATCAGCGCTTTATTGTTGCTAGGAACCGAACTGGCTCTTTGGAAAACCTTGCGGCTTTTTATTTCCAAGCCGCGGCGGCCGCAGCCAATGGCACCACTTTGAATCTCCCGCGATTCGAATCTACCAATTGTGGGAGATTCTCAGGGAGCCAATCGGCGCGGCTCGCCTAACCAATCCGATCGCCCCGAGCTTTGGCCAATCAAAGCGCGGGGATTCCAAGAATTCAAATTAAGGTACAGAACACCAACCTGCTTGCTTTTAATGTTATTTATTTTTTTAAGATATGCAAAATAAATGACACAAGTCACATCAGCTCTATTTCCCAGAACATCTCTGCCCTCAAAGCATATTTCACAAATAAAAGTGCTAAGTAGCTGTAGTTTTCTTTGGAGGTATGCCCAACTGCCTAGGAAAAAGGCAAAGGTAACTTGGGGTGATCAAGAACTTTGTGAGAAGCTTACAGGGAAGAGGAAAAATAACCTCCTCAGGGGGTGCCTTCTGGTAAGTGTTTTGTGAGACATAACCTTGACACCCCCAATATTAACTTTATAAACTCCTTTGAACAGAAACCTGCTTCATCTAATTTGTAAAATGTTGTAAACGTAGATATCTTTGTGCTGCTGCTGCTATGACTTTACCAGATATGTACATATTCCCAGTTGATTACATGACCTCTTAAGGAAGAAACGAGTCAATTTAAGTTCTCTGTGATAGTCATTATCATTGCTTCCTTTTATTACAGTTTGGGCAAGTCCAGCATAGAGGCTAACTGCCTAGTAAGGAGCAATCCTATTGTACAATACATGTAGCCATGACAGAACTAGTTCAGCTCAGGAATTGCACTAAGAACAAGGAAGCATACAAAAGTATAAGCGCATTATTTATGTTGATGAAAAAAATTACTCATGTTTTCATTTAATATATATCAAATGTATCAAATACAGAAACATAAATAAATGAATATGGTTATGTATATATATTACAGTGACCATTATTTTCTTAGAAAAATTAAAGGAAAAACCTGAAAAATGGATAAATCTGAAAGTGGTTCATAAGAATATAACAATTAATTGTTTATAACTTTGCTTTACAAAGGAAACCAAGAAAAATAAGTAATTAAATTAATCCAAAGGACAACTATTTGAAATAAAGAACTGTCCTGTATTTTAAAAAAAGATGTACAATCGCTCTAATATAAACAAGGGGGATTCTTAAAGTTCATCTGATTTTTCCAGTTTTATGTTTTATAAATAAAATTTTGTTTCTTTGACTGTTTTAAAGATGCTAATACCAGATTATTTTTTCTCCCCAAAGCAAAACTTTGATCATATGTCTCCATGAGTTTCATTTTCAAAATGTGAATTTCCAATGACACTAAAGGAAAACTGAGATATAATCATGTTATTTAAACCAAGCCAAAATTAATGGTGGGAAATCAAACATGCAGGCTTTGTCCTTCAAATGACACTTCCTACCCAGACTTTTTTAATCACCTTATTGTCAGAAGACTTCATTTCCATAACATTTGTGATCAAAGCACCGAACTAGACTAGAAAGTTGTGTCTGCAATGAAAGGAAACTCCCTGCTGTTGCGGTGTTGGTTTGCCGCTTCGGACCTGAAACTGACATGACACAAAGCTAGTTGTCTGTTTCTTTAGTTAAAACCAAATCCTATCTTTACATGCAGGTTGGAAAGTATAGTATTAGGAAAATTCACTCCTGATTTTAAAGTGCTGAGACTTATTCATTGTTTTCAAATCCTGTTTATAATGTTTTTATTTCTGCAAGGTTGGTTGCACTCTTTTGTATTTTCTACTACTTTATGAATTACGTTTAAAAAAAACCAGTTTGTGCTCTGTTTTGTGTTTTTATTAGATGATTATCAATCTATTTTTTCATGACTGCCAAGCTGATCTTAAAACAAATGTCTTATTCTTTGGTTCCAAAAAAGAAGAAAGAAAAATAAAATGGAATTTTAAAAACCCTAAATCATACTGGTTTCAATAACAGACAGCATGAAAATAACTACTGTATGGTATATAATTGTGTCATTTGGTTTCCTTGATTTGTCTCTGAAGATGAAGGCAAAAGTTGAATTTGAGGAGATATCCCCTTTCAGTTTTCGACAATCAAGATTTTATTACTCATAAAACAATTTAAAACACCCAAATTATAAATGGCTTTCAAATCTCTTTATTTCAATACAGGATATTCTTAAAACAAGTCCTTGTATCCTTACAGCTGTAAATATTAGCAGCACATATGTTTCTCCCCATTTTCAGACACACAAATGTATACAAATACTATAGTTAAGAATATTAATTCTGTGCATTAGACTATATATTTGATTAACCATCAGTTTATAGAAGACAAAATGAGAATGAATGAATGAAGTCAAACTATAAAGACAGAACAGATTGATTTGGGCAAGAAAATATAAAATTTAAAAAGTTATATAATTACATTTGTGCCTGTGACACAGATCTAATTAGACAAGCAAAACTATAGGCCAATTAAGAACTCCCACTGAATTCTTTTCATACCTGAGAACTTTGAAGTTGTATGAATATCTGTTTTGTTGGAATATGTCGTATCGATGATCTGTTTAAAATCTTGCAACAAAATGAATATCTATGCAAATTCATCAAAAACTGCCTCACCATATCAATCAAATATAGCACAACCAACCCAAATCATGAAATAAAATTGCCACACATTAAAAAAAAAAACTATTTAGAAACCACCCACAGACTATTGCAAACACATGACATCAGCATATCACACAAATCAACTAAAACCCTTCAAAACATCCTAAAAAAACCAAAATACCCAGCATTCCTAGAAAGAAAAAAAGAAATTATCCACAACACACAGTGTAATGACTGCAACAGTCACTGTGTAGGACAAAGAGAGATCTGAACTACTGTATATGAATTTATTTTGACAGTGTATTTGTGACAGAGATCAAATACAAGCTGAAGGGGTAGCTAGTCCTATAGCGATAGCACTTAGACTTATATACTGCTTTACAGTGCTTTCCAGCCCTCTCAAAGCGGTTTACAGAGTCAGCATATTACCCCCAACAATTTGGGTCCTCATTTTACCCACCTTGGAAGGATGGAAGGCTGAGTCAACCTTGAGCCTGGTGGGATTCGACCTGCCAAATTGCAGTGGGAGTAGCTTGCAGTACTGCACTCTAACCACTGTACCACCAAGTCTCCTCCATATTACTACTATATTGATAGTGGTAATAACTTCATAAAACAGTTATTCCTGTGGATGAACTGGAGTTGGAGCTTACGACTGTGATAAAGACTGAAGAACTGATGAGTGTGCTTCAGACAACGACTCCTTGAGATGAGACTTCAGAACAGCAATTATCCACAGATTTGGCTCTAGGAGTCTGAGTTCCAGCCCCACTGCTAATCCAATGCAATTTGGATGCAATTTGGATTGGAATTTCTGAGATTTGCTTAAGAAATAGCTGGGGACAACCATGGAGAATTGCCCTTTATCTGCATGTACAAACATGCATGTATTTCATAGCATATACATTTCTTGTTTACTAAAGAATCATTGTACAAATGGGACATATTATTTAGTTTTTAAATTTAACATTTTACAATTGTTGTTAAGTCTGGAGCATGGGTGCGAATAATGGAGACGAGCTGGTAGAAACAGTGAACTTCAAACTCTTTATTTACATGGTGTGACAGCTCAGCTCAATGGCTGCTATAGGCTTCCTTATATAGGCAACTTATTAACTATTCAACCAATAGCAATCCGGGAGCGCTAGCTCCATTAACCAATGAGAATGGCCTGTTAATGGCCAATCAGATGCTCCTGAACGGACCAATCCGATCTTGCCATTAACAGCCAATCAGAAGTGCAGGGCCAGAACTCTGCACTTGACTTCAAGCTCAAGATAACTTTATTTAACATTCATTCACAACACCCCTTTCCCCGCGCTTCTGATTACGGGGCGCGGTCACATAGTCCTTGAGGTAGGACAGTTGTTTTATTAGTCTTTTTAATTTTCGCTGTGTGCCTGGCATTTGGCTGCACTCTTGTTGAGGTAGATCATTGTTTAGCGAAAGGGGTGCCTCTGGTTCAGAGTTCGCGTTTCCGTTGTCACCAATATCTTCGGTAACTCCCTGAGGTGAACTCACTCCCATCCCTAGTGCCTGTTCCTGCGTTTCAGTTCCGCTATCGTTCCCTTCGAAAAGATTTTCCTCTAGTTGAAATTCGTCTTCCTCTGTATCTCCCCCCCCACTCAGTTTGGTTATAAGGGAGTTCAGAATTGCGTGACTGCAGCCGCGATCATAGTTGATCTATATGGCGCTTCCAAAGTCTATCGTCAGGGCACTGTACAAGGTATGATCTTGGGCCGGTTACACGGATTACAGTCGCTTCTACCCACAGCGGATCGCCCAATAAGTTTTTAGCGAATACTAAATTGCCTACCTGGAAGGTACGGCATCGGCCGCTGGATCCGAGGGGTTTTTCCGGTTCGTAGGCTGGGTGTAAGCGGTTGAGCTGGGAGCGGAGCTTTCGTCCCATTAGCAGCTCGGCGGGAGTTTTGTTGGTGACGCTGTGAGGTGTGATGTGCTGTAGGAAAAGGATTCGGTTGATTTTCTTGTCGATGTTGTCGTAGTCTATTTTTTGTAGTGTTCTCTTAACAAATTGTACCATGTGCTCAGCCCTACCGTTGGCCGCAGGGTGCGCAGGTGAAGTGAGCGCATGTCAGATACCGCGGTCAGCCAGGTACTGTTCAAAAGATAGCACGATAAATTGGGGCCCATTGTCGGACACCAGAACGTCTGGTAATCCGTGGGTTGCAAACAGTCTTTCCAGTCTTTTGATGACCGCTTCGAAGGTCGTGTTCCTCATTCAGTGAATCTTGAGCCAATTCGAGTAGGCATCGACATTTAACAAGAATGTGTGGCCTTTGGTTGGCCCAGCAAAATCTAGATGGATACGGGACCAGGGTCCCTGCGGCGTCTCCCATTTGGTTGGGGTTGCCTTTGGTGGAGTGTTGCTTACTTCTTGGCATCTCTGGCAAGTTTTGACCCACGATTCGATTTGTCTGTCTATGCCTGGCCACCACACATAGCTACATGCGAGGCCTTTCATGCGCACGATGCCAGGGTGGCCATCGTGCAAGGTTCTTAACAGTGCCTGTTGGAGTCGTTCTGGGATAACGACTCTATCGCCCCAGATGATACAGCCCTTTTGCGAGAACAACTCTGTTTGACAATTTTTGAATGGTGCAAAGTCATCTGGTACTTGGTCCAATGGCCATCCATGTTCCACCCATGTGAGGACTCCTGCTAAAATGGGGTCGCATTTTGTTTCTCTCGCAATATCATGGGCAGTTAATGGCGGCGTATGAAGTGTCTCGATCTGCAACGTTGTTATCGTTGGTGCGAGATTGTTGATGGTTTCTGGGATCGGTGCACGGCTCAACGCGTCGGCGTGGGGAATGGCTTTATCGGGGCGGTATTGTAGCTGATAATTGTAGGCAGCCAAGAATTCTGACCAGCGAGTCATCCTGGGAGAAAGTATGTAGGGAGTTGGCTTATCCCCAGCGATTATCCCCAGCAACGGTTTGTGGTCAGTTACTATAGTAAAAGCCCGGCCGTACACGTACTCATGGAATCTTTTAACAGCTGATACAATTGCCAGGGCTTCCTTATCGATCTGGCTATAATTTCACTCGGTTTTCGAGAGTGTTTTTGAAAAATAAGCAACGGGGCTTCGCTACCGTTAGGCAATACATGGCTCAAAATGGCGCCCACTCCAAAAGGCGATGCATCACATGTGATATTCAATGGTAAAGTTTCATTGTACTGCATTAGTACAGCATCAGAAGTCAGTAGTTTTTTTACATTATGGAACGCCTGCTCTTCTCTGTGACCCCATATCCAAATTGCTTTTTTATCTAGTAAGCGATGTAAAGGTTCAGCAACAGTCGCCTTGTGCAGCAAGAATACGTTATAGAAATTGATGAGGCCTAAAAATGCCTGGAGATCGGCTTTGTTCCGGGGTCTGGGAGCGTTTTTTATTGCTCTCAATTTGCTATCGGTAGGGTGAATACCCTGACTGTCAATCAAGTACCCTAAGAATTCAACACGATCTGTACACAGTTTGCACTTATTTTTCTTCACCTTCAGGCCTGCTTCTTGGAATTTTTGTAAAACCAGTCTTAAACGATCCCATAAAATTTTTTGAGTGGGGGCAGCAATGAGCACATTGTCAAAATAAGGGACACCGCCTTTGATCCCCTGCAATAGTCTCTCCATTAGGCTCTGAAAGATCCCGGGGGCTACACTGACTCCAAATTGGAGCCGCGTACACTTAAAGGCACCTCGGTGCGTTACAATAGTCTGTGCCTGTGCCGTTTTTTCATCAACCGGCAGTTGCTGGTAAGCCTGAGCTAAGTCTAGTTTAGCGAAGATTTTTCACCCCCCGGGGAATGGAGGAGGTGTTGCACCACTGGCACCGGATATGGATTTTGTTGCAGGGCGTGGTTTAGGGTGGCTCGGTAGTCCCCACAAATTCTAATGGAGCCGTCCGGCTTTATTGGTGTCACGATTGGGGTTTCCCATGGGGAGTGATCGGTTGGCTTTAACACTCCCTGGGCTATCAACTTATCAAGCTGTTCGTCGATTTTCGGCTTTAGCGCGAACGGAACTCTGTTTAGCCTGTGTTCCCCAACCAGGGTTAAGGAGACAAGCTAAACAGAATGTGCAGCGTTAGTCAGATAGGCACACAGATAAATGAGTGAGATAAGTTTGTATGTTTGTTAACATACAGTAAAAATAACAGATACGCTTGTGCTATAAAAATATAGTTTATTCCATTTAGAGATTATAGCATAGTCAAAATAACAGTCCATTAGTCATGTATCATTTTAGTCAGTCCATTCAAGGATATTCAATTAGCAAAGTCCGTGTAGAATATCCAATGTCAGTTCACATACAAATAAATCAGTCCTTTCTCTCTCCCGTTCCAGTAGGGAAAAACGCAGTCTTGAATCCATCCAGTAATTAGGGATCATAAAGCCAGAGAGAGCAAGCTGCCGTTGTCTTGCTTCTTTTATGGTGCTATTACAACCACTCCCTTAATTACATTCCTATAGTTAAAGTTGCAGACACTTTAACTAACAAACCATGATAACATATTTATTATTTTACTTAAGCCAGTTAGGGTAAACAATGTTATCCCTAACAAACTCGACGAGGCTTAAGGCGGATGGGAGCTATTTTTGGATTAAGGCTAAAGGATATCGGGGTCCCCTTGTACTCACCTAGCTTTTCCACGAAGACATCCCTGAACTCGTGGGCGAGGTCCTCCTCCCAGTCACTGCCGCCGATTCGGTTAATGCCTGCCACTTCAGTGCCGAGTGGTGCGAACCATTACAGGCCCAACAGGCCAGGCCGGTCCTTGTCGATCACCGTCAGGGGTAAGTACGCTGTGTGGTTCTTGAACGAAACCCGGACTCAACTGGATCCTATGACTGGAATCCGGTTCCCCTGGTAGTCCTTTAACACGAGCCTTTGGAATTGAAGGTCTTGGAGCTGGATAGTAGGGATGAGTTGCTTGAGGGTCTTTCATGAGACCACTGAAAGAGACGATCCCGAGTCAACTTCCATTTGCAAGGCTGATTTTCGATGTCCACTTTAACTCAAATTTTCTTGGCATCCAGTGAAGAGGCGTGGCCGATAGTGAGTGTTTGGTGAGCCTCTTCTCATCTCGTTAGGCGATTCATGGGTTGGTTTCTGTAGGAGTGGTTTGCTGGTTCTCGCCTTACAGGATGGTTTCCTGTCGATTGGCGAAGATTTGTCCCCTTCGAGGTCTGGCTGGGTCCAAGGAGACTTCTGCAGACCCGTCTGATATGGCCTCGTTTCCTGTACTCGTGGCAGAGCGCGTCGTGGAATTTGCAATCAGAACAGTAATGGTTGGCCCCGCAGCCAGCTCACGGTTGCTGGGATTTCGGGTAACGGTCCCGATCGGACCGCAGTCGATGGACCTCTTCTTTGTCGCTGTCTGACAACGAAGAGAGGTCCTCATGGTGGGCCGTCGAAAGCTGTCCTTCCGACTTAGGTGAAAGTTCGCCGGCTGGTTGGTGTGTCAGAGCACGATTTCGGCGTAGTTGGGCAGCCGATTTCTTGGTCGCCTCCGCTGCCGTAGCCTCAGTGATGGCATCGGCAAGGCTAATGTCACCCTTAGGCATTATTTTGCTCTGCACGTTTAGAGCATCTAATCCTAGAACTACTCGGTCTCTCAAGGCCTCCTCTAGGTCAGCGAAATTGCAGAGGCCTCCCAAGTTTCGGAGGTCTGCAGCAAAATCGGCAACACTTTCTCCTTTACGCTGGTTCCTTTGGTAGAACTCGTGCCGTCTTACGAGCGTTGGAATGGTTGGTGCATAGTGGGCCCTTAGTAGCGGTTCGAGGATGTCCCAGTCCATGGCCTTTACTTCAGCCGGTTTCGCTAGTGCCTTGGCCATTTTGAATACGGTCGGCCCACAGTGCGTCAAGAATACCGCCCGTTTCTTCCCGGTTGTGGCATCCTTCAGATTATTCGTTTCCAAAAACATTTGGAAACGGTCCATGTAGGACTCCCAGTCCTCTTGAGCTGGATCGAACGGAGTGGGTGGTACTACGCTGCCGGACATGGTTCCGCCTTTGTGCGTTTCAGCCACGTGCTTGGTTGTCTTCGTTGTTGTTTTAGTTGGCTCTGACGTCATCCAATCCCACCTTCGTCGCCAGTGTTAAGTCTGGAGCATGGGTGCGAATAATGGAGACGAGCCGGTAGAAACAGTGAACTTCAAACTCTTTATTTACATGGTGTGACAGCTCAGCTCAATGGCTGCTAAAGCCTTACTTATATAGACAACTTATTAACTATTCAACCAATAGCAATCCGGGAGCGCTAGCTCCGTTAACCAATGAGAATGGCCTGTTAATGGCCAATCAGATGCTCCTGAATGGACCAATCCGATCTTGCCATTAACAGCCAATCAGAAGTGCAGGGCCAGAACCCTGCACTTGACTTCAAGCTCAAGATAACTTTATTTAACATTCATTCACAACAATTGTAACATGAATCTCCTGTTTTATTGCATATGGGTCATCCAGAGGCAACTTGTTTTCAGTGGAACTATCAGCTCCACCCTGCTCTTGCTTAAACAATCACTTCTCTTGGGATGAAAGAAAAATTGAGCAAGGGTATGTGATCCTGTCTGGACTAGTAAACACCCAGTGTCTCATTCATTCTTTGAAGTTGTAAATCAATGAAAGGTAGGATCATTAAAGTCTAATTTCCTAGGATAATCAACTAATGGTATAAATAAGTCCATTATAATATGCCATGTAATACGGGCTGGATTCATGTTCTGACAAAATAGAGACTTGCTCCAGTCAAACAATCATTTAACAATGTCTCACAATCTTCATAACCAACTAAATGGCCTTACACAATCCTTGTAATCAAAAATTAGGGTCATCAATGACATTTCTCTTCTTCTCCCACCCCCCCCCCCAAAAAAAAAACAAAGCAAAAAGCATTGATGAAAACTGTGAAGTTGCAATGAAGTCATTTTGCAAAATTTTGTTTTGCTCCCTCACTCTAAAAGAAAAGGAGAAAAGGGAGATTTAAAATTCTTTAATCACCAAAAGCCAGTTCAGTGTAGTGGTCAAGATGCCAGATTGGATTATAGAGACTGAGAATCAGTTGGATTAGTTATTCTCACACTGCCCTGACCTCTCTGAGCCAAAACAAATGTAAATTAGATTTATTGGGATTTATTATTGGTCCATCATTTAAGATGCTAGTATAAGATATTTGTTTCACTATGCAATATACAATAGTATACAAAAAACATACTCATCTGAAAACATTTTATTTAATAATTGGTAAGATTTTGTTAAGTATTTCTTCTGTTTCTTCCACTTGTATATGTGTGTATTTCTGGTCTTTAGAAAAACCATTTAATGTCTGTGAGCCCTACTGCTATCATCTAGCTATATTCTGAGTTCTGACTATTAAACAACATTACCTGGGGGACAACAGGAGTTGTGCTTTCTCTATTGCTGTGCTTGCCTTGTACGATCTTTTTGGAGATCAGATGTCAATGATTCTACTGTCTATTCACAAGGCATTAAAAACCTCAGTGGTCATACAAGCTTTGAACCAGGAGGTTAAGTGCATATTTTTGTTGTCTTAGGAAGGGAATTGCTTCTCAGTCTCATATATACATTATAACAGTCTTTCTTAAAGTGTAGTCTTAGGATCTTGGGGGGATCCCTCAAGACTCTCTCTGGGATCCTCAAAATCAAAATCATTATTGAATAATAATAATAATAATAATAATAATAATAATAATAATAATAACAATAACAATAATAATAGAAAAATAATATGGTATTAAAATCTCATCAAACAATTGTGAGAAGAGTTGCATTAATGAATGTACCAATATTAATTTTAATATGTAACTATTGATAAACGTAGCCCACATAAAAAGGCTCTTGATGTCCTCCATAATTTTTAAAGTAAGAAGGAGTCTTGAGAGAGAGAAAGTTTAAGAAATGCTGCACTATAGCATGACGTTTCGAGATTTATTTTATATTCCCTGCTACTGTCAAGTCATGATATAGATTGCTTTACAAATAGTTTAAATACATGCATACATACATTTTCAGGACTAGAACTGAAGGCTGAGATAATATTATACACTGATTTTTTAATGCTGTCCTTTATTTCCTGTCACTGATGAGAAAAGGGGAAAGGAAAAGGATATGCAAATCTGAATATTTTCCATACAGAACATTTCCATCATTGAGGGAAGGGACAAATGTTAATTATTTCATAACCTTCTTCGTGGAAATTTCAGACAAGGAATATAAGACTTAAAGACTGAGAATACCAAATGCAACCCTACTGCATATTCAAATTATTCACTGAACCATCTTCAGGGCCATAAGCCCTGTCTTAAAAAGAGAAAAAGCAAGACCCCCCTGCCCCCCCCCCAAAATAAACCACCTATGCTACTATTAAGTTACCGCAGACTTTGGAATTCTCTACATTTTGGGGGTCTGAAACTCAAAGAATTTCCCATCGGTATTTAAAATGAGATACTGAATATTGAAAAGAGCCAGTATGGTCTAGCAGTTAAGGCATCAGGCTAGAAAGCAAGAGTTCTGCCTTAGCCATGAAAGCCAGCTGGATCACCTTGGACCCATCATTCTCTCTCATCCCAAGACACTCACAAGGTTGTTCATTTGTGGGGAAAATACAAGGAGGAAAGTATGTTGGCTATGTCTACTGCTTTGAATTATTTGTACAAAGGCTAGATACAAATAAATAAAATAAATAAATAAAATATTCCAAGAAATTCTGGAAGTTGCAATTCAATATAAATGAAGAGATCCAAGTTGGGGAAAGATGAGTTAGCACATCTCCCTTTTCCTTTAAATTAGCTGCAGAGAATGGAATGTGTATCAATTCAAAGTGGAATTACCCCTGCTTTAAAGGAAAAAGAAATACTGACATGAATGTTGGGCATCTCCTGAATAGTTGCTACTATTCATTATAGCCCATCATGAAACTGCATTTTAGCTGTTCAGGTAATATCCATTTTCTTCTTTGTGATCTACAATAAGAGTCAGTATGTAACATGAAATTGCTGCATAAGAAGTACCATAAATTATGCCTTCCCCCAACAGCTGCTACAGCATGAGAAAATTGCCCACAATTTATGATAAACCAACGGATATAAATAGTTGCAGTTTAAAATTTGTTATGTTCTGAGTATGAGTGCAAGGATGGAGACGAGCCAGTGAAACAGTGAATTTCAAACTCTTTATTTACATGTGAAACAGCTCAACCGATGGCCACAATGGGCCCCTTTATATAGGCAACTCTTAATTTATTTAACCAATGAAAACACAGGGAGTGCTAGCTCCATTAACCAATGGAAGAGGCTCGTTAATGGCCAATCAGATTCTCCTGAATGGACCAATCTGATGTCGCTATTATCAGCCAATCAGAAGTGCAGGGCCTGAACCCTGCACTTTACTTCAAGCTCTTAATGATCTTTATTAAGCATTTATTGATTCACAACAAAATTATTTAAAATAAAGTCTATGGGACTCCTACTTTCTTTCTTTATCTAACAGTGTTGTTTTTACGTTAAAGCAGCCTTCTTTCTTTCATTGGTTCTGAACACATCTTTACTTGGTGAAGGGCATCATGCAGTGACAAGAAAGCCAGTAACTGAATTAGTTTTATTTTTAATGTGATAGGCATTATAACACAATGCTGCCACCTTGTGGGAGGTCAGTACTGAGATGGTTGATGGAAAATGGAGCATATAGTAATTTTGCTTTTTTTAAATGCATTTATAAAGTACACATTTATACTTACACAATTTGTTTCTATCAAATGAAATCTAAAGATTTTGACTACTAGAAATATAAGACTCAATACTTGAAAATCTGACTAATGCTACAGGTAGAACATATGATTATCACATTTTATTATACAATTATGCAACTGCTTCTCAGCAGGAAAACTCCAATAACTATATTTAAGAAATATTTTATTATGAACAATTTCTCTTCTTTTCGCTTTATCTTTTATTAATTGGCAGCTGAATATAGGAGTTAACATCTTATTCATTGGTGCAACAAAACTGAATTGTGCCACATATCAGGGTACTTTGAAAAATTGATACTTCAGTTTAATATATATTTTTCAAACAAATTTAAAACATGTTTTTAATAAAATATATCAGTGTCTTAATCAAAGCTAAAAGTAAGCAGAAGGATGAAACTTAATATAGAAGCTGGATTCTGTTTTTCATTTGCCTTTCTTAATTATGCCACAGAATTCAAATACAATTTCATGGGAAGATCTGATTAATTTTAAAGACATTTGGAGGGGTTGTGGTTGTGATAAGAGATCTTACATGTTCCTGCTATGGTTGATAGTTCCATTCATTCCATCCAACTGTTGCTGATGTAATGATAAACATTCTTTACCAATAAACTATTTTTTAAATCCCAATAATTGAAAATTAAGCTTAGAAATGACATAAAAGCATTACACACATTAAGTCATCAACTATTGCTCTGATCTTGTCTAACTAGGCTAGCTACTTTTCAACAGGGAAGGGACAGGGGAGTCGAAAATTGGGGTAAGGTCTCTGTTCGCAAAAGGACCCGAAATTGCAAAACGAATGTCTGTTTTGATTTTTTTTTAAAAAAGGGGGGGGTATAGAAATATCTCCCAAAACCCAGAGCTGTTCAGTCCCAACAAAGAAGCCACTGGCTCTCCAACACTCGCCTCTTTGCTTTCTTTCTATTCCGGTCACTTTGGGCTTCCAGAGCAAAGGCGTAACCGTTCACGTCTCCTGTCACTATGGTTACACTTCCTGCAACAGTGAGGCTCGCTGCTCTGAAGTCTTGCGTTCTCATTCAGGTTGGTGATTAGCGGCGTCAGAAACAAGTAAAGATCAAGGGTTTCTGAATAACGAGAATAGGGATTATTCTAATCTTCAAATTAAAAACAAGTCATGGAACTTTTTTTTAAGCGTCGTGATGAAACGGGGCAGTCGTTACCCGAGAACAGAATTCAAAACTACGACTCCCAGCATTCAACAGGATACTTTCAAATAAGCTTTTAAGGGCTGCTTTTCAAAGGCACCATGGAACTGGTAGTCCTCACGCACTTAGAAAAAAGCGGAGATCTATGGGCAGGGTAGGCACAAGTTAACTGAAAATCTGAGATAAAGCTAAGATAGATGATTACCAATGTACTAGTTACCGTGAGAAAGAATAATTGCTTTCTGGTCGTTCATATTTAACATATTTATCTGGATAGCCTGAAATATGATAAATTGATGTTTCTTTAACGTAAACTTGAACACTTCTATTTTTTAATAGATGGGAGTTGCAACTCCATTTGCACCACACAGAGACATAAACACCCACAATATGAGAAGAGATGAACTAATGAGCATTTTACAGGTTATCCAATTAATGTCTGGATAAATAAATATTCACACAAGAACGATTATCTCTCAACTTTAAGATTTTCCCCATTTTAATTATTTTTCCTACCAGTAAATTCACTATTTTTGAGACAGGTTCTTTTTATTTTAATATATTTTTGCAATTAAAGGCTTAAAGATAACAATAAATAGAAAATTGAATAATTTGTATGTATAGATGTTGGTAGATGCATACATAGATATTTGTTTACTTATATGTATTTTTTGTTTTTACAATAGAAAGGATGGAAGAAGTGTATGATGATATAGGAATTGAAGAAGAAATAGAACTTGAGTTGAGGAAAACTAACTATTCTTCATCTGAAGCAGATGATTGTGATACTGATTTATCAGCTGAAAGTTCAAGTGATAGCGAAACAGTAAGTATTCCAGAAGAATAGGAGCAATAAAAAGATTTTTATAAAATCATCTGTCATTTTCTATATGTGAATATCATTCTCAGACTGATTGATAAAATGAAAGTTTACAGAGCATTTTGTGTCTGTATATTGAAACATGTACAACAAGCTATGATGACACCTAAATCAGTGTTTCCCAAACTTTTTCAGTCTACCACCCCCGTGGTGCTACAAACTCATCCTCGGTGCCCCCCACCCAGGGGAGGTATTCAAATTTCTGTGGGCATGGTCTAATTTGAAGGTGTGGCTTGCTGGTCATGTGACTGGGTGGGCATGGCTTGTTGGCTTGGCATAATTTGGTGGTCACATGACCGGGTAGGTGTGGTTTGGTGGGCATGTGACTAGGTGGGCATGGACAGATGACTGGCAAACCAAATACAATTGATCCGTACTTAATGGCTGGTTGTTTAGCAAGTGTTCTAATTTATGACTGGCCTCCCCACAGCTACTTGACCTGTTTTTGGAGTTTTGACAGCCATGCACACACATACACACACACTCTCTTCTAATCCTGCTTGAGCAGGTCATTGGACTAGGATAGTCAAAGCATCTCTGATAGATTCTTGTAGCGAATAAAATCTAATCAGAGATGCTTTGCTGATTCTTGTTGATTTGTTTTATTTGTATTTCTTTATGTTGCTGAATTGCATTGACACGTGTATCCCTTTTTGCACAACCCAGAAGCTTTTGTGATTCTTTGCAGCAACAATTACTGATGGTTCCAGACTGATGAGCTGTATTCAACTATTGGTCTAGCAAATGTTTTGTATGCTCTAGTTAGTAGTGTGATATTACCAGAAAAAAAGCTACGTAAGATTAGGCTAACAACTCTTAATACCTTTTTGGCTATGTAGTTACATTGGGCTTTAGCACTTAGATCATTCGAGATGAGTACTCCAAGGTCCTTGACAGAGGGATCATCAACAAGGTCTTGACTATTCACTTGTATTTTATTTTCTGATTTTTTTTGCCAATATGTAAGACAGAGCATTTATTTGTTGAGATTTGAAGTTGCCATTTGTTTGACCATTCTGATATATAGTCGAGGTCTTTTTGGAGGGTAGCAGTATTGTCTGTGGTGTTGAATAGCTTTATATCATCAGCGAAGAGAACGCAGTTGCTCTTAATATGATCACAGAGGTCATTTATGTAGAGTATGAAGCGATTTGATCCTAGAACACTGCCTTGGGGGACACCAGTGTTGACAGGTACAGAATTTGATAGGACGCTCCCAATTTTGACCATTTGTTGTCTGTTTAACAGAAATGCTTCTATCCAGTTATGCAGGTGTCCAGAGATACCATAAGATTTTAGTTTTAGGAGTAGTTTGTCGTGTACCACTGAATCAAAGGCTTTACAGAAGTCTACGTAGATTGCATTTATTGCTTTGTCCTGATCAAGTTGTGTAGTCCATATGTTTTTGCAGTGTAAGAGTTGCAGATTATAGGATAGTTTTTTTCTGAAACCAAATTGTTTATTAGAGAGTAGGTTGTTTGTCTAAGTGGAGGATAATGGATTGATTAATAATTGATTCCATGACTTTACAGGTGACGCAGCACAAGGAGATTGCTCTGTAATTTTCAACTAGGCTGGGGGTCTCCCTTTTTGAAGATGGGGATGACCCTGGCTAGTGACCATAGGTTTGGCAAGGAGCTGGTCCTGAAGTGCAGTAGCAAGAGCAGTCTTTGGGGGTCCTAGAATGGCCCTTGGGTATTGCACCGCTGCTCCACAAACTGCACTGGTTACAAGTCTGCTTCCAGGTACAGTTCAAGGTATTGGTTAAAGTCCTTTAATGGCATATATTCAGGCTATTTGATAAACTGACTTGTCCCACTAGGACAAGCCTACTGCATTTGTGCCAGCAGAGGGCCTACTTCGGATCCCATCAGTCAAAGAACTCTGACTATTTGGATCCAGAAGAATAGCCTTCTCTGCCATGGTACCTACCCTTTGGAACATCCTACTCTCCAAGGTGAGATCTGCCTCCAATTTCCTAGCCTTCCATAAGAGCCTGAATTCCTGGTTCTGCCAGTTGGCCTGGGGATCCAAAGGGGGAGTACCAGACCAGAGGTGGCTACTGGATTGATAACAACCCTTGCTCCCTGTTTCCCCACCTATCCATTTTTTATTATCATATCACTGTATCGTTGTTTTCTTTTTCATTATTTATTCTATTGTTCCATTAGTTTACTCCTGTTATGTTTATACTTCTTTTCATTTCTCTGTTTTTATTGTTGTAAGCCTCTAAAGTGAGATATTTGACAAATAAATTTAATAAATAAATATATTTATACATGTTTCTCTTTTGGCAATGGTAAAGACCATTTTAAATCTTATTTAAATTTATTGTTCGTTTCCCTATGGAAAAGGAGAATATCCTTGTGTTTCTTTTAAACTCAGAGTAGGTTATCTTTTTCAAATAAAGAGAATCACAGTGATGTCTGGGGAGCTATTTAGAATCTGCAGCAATTGGGGAGCAGGGTATGTGAGAATGTTCTCACATTTCTTTCCTGTCTCATTTTCTTTCCCAGAAGAATCTAATTCTACTTTCAGAAATATGATTGATATTCTGCATGCAGAGATGACAAGTAGACTTGCATTCCATCAGCCCCAAAGAGGTGAAAGGTGGAGCTGTGGAATATAAATTGATAAGACATTGATAGGAATTCCTTGGACATCGTAATGGGCTCTACAGAGGCCTTCCACATGCTTGGGCTATCTGTATACGAATTAAAGACAGAATTCTGAGTCAATATACATAGATCATATATTTGGGATTTTATAGATGATACGGTTGACTATGTTTTGCCTAAAAGTGCACTATTAAAAAGTTTAATTGTATTCTCTTCAGTAATTTATTTTTTCTTTTTTAAAAAGTAAGTCATTTATCAGCATAAATTCAACTTGTCCCCTTTCTCTTTCTAAAATTACCATTCTATCTAACAGGGTTACTAAATGTTGGCTGCAAAAGTTCTAGTTTTATCTTGTATATGTAGGGAAAGGTTGAAGACAAATTTAACTTAAAAGTAATTAATAGTAGTAACTGTCAATTTTATATAATGTAAAACCTACATCTAGATTCCAGAAGAATTACCAGAATCTGTTCTCCAGTATTTAGATTTTGTGAGAAGCAGAAGTCAAAATGCAGAAAAGCTTCTATTGCAAGATTTGGAAAATGTTGAATTCTCAAGTAAGTAGTGTTTTTTCAAATGCATATGGCATATATTCTGTAAAATTTCTTCAAGTAATACTACTTTGTATCTACATTCAACTATTGTAATATATGTTTCTACAAATAATAGAGCATTATTTTTATTGTGAAGCAGAATATTATGAGGAAAAATAACAGATAATAATTTCTGTTGAGCTGTTTAATGATCACATGTTAGGGCGTACCTATTTTCTCAATAACTGAGTTCTAGAGAGAAAACTGCTGGTGAGTGTTTGAGAACAGTGAGGAAAAATCATATTTAACCAATTTGTATTAATAACCAGTCTGGTTAGTGATTAAGGCACCAGGCTAAAACCAGGAGTCTGTGAGTTTTAGTCTCACTTTAGGCATGAAAGCCCACTGGACGACTTTGGGGTAGTCACTTTCTCTTAGTCCACAACATCAGACTTGGGCAACAAGTCAGTCAGTCAATTTCTATCACAACCAATGGATCAACACTCAATTTATTTGGGAGAAGCAAACCTGGCACTTGCACAAAAATGCTAGGGAAAAAAGGTCTTATTGAAGTAGAACACTGAAAATATTTTAGTGCTTCTGATTTTTTAAATTGAACTGAACCTTAAATTTTCTACTTCTTAATATCTCTTTTCTGCAGTATTTGTATTATTTTTAAATGTGTTTTACAGAAGAGAAACTGATATAGTATGAAATATTTGTAATCTTTGACTTGATATGAGTAGAAAGATTAATCATTTCAGATAGACTGACTATTACAGCAAAATAGGGAGAATAGGGTTGTGTCCTCTCATTTTTTGTTTGTTAGATAATGAAAGTCCTGGAGATTTTTGGCAATTCTGCAGTTTGAAGTGATGCTTTTGATTGTCTGTATTTTGGCAAGTTCATGATTAATCAAGTGATATAAAATTAGAAATGCAGCTGTTTCAAGACTATTGGGTCAACACCACCCTAATCCTAAGCATATCTACTTGAAAGAAGATGCTAAGTAGATTGCCTGAAACTGCCTGAAGTATTTCATTTTTGTTTAATTTTGTTATCTTTAAGACATAGAATTGTGTTCATCAGAAATTCAACTAACTTGCAAGAAATATTTCATCTAATATTCAGAAATTAAAAGGAGTGTTCTCAAAGTCTGAGTAACACCTTCTTCATTTGCAGGTGATATCTATTATATTGTTCCTAACAATGCTTCGGAATATTTAGCTGAATTAGCTTCCCAATATAATGAAGATCCAGAAGAATTGAAAAAAAGGGTATTGTATCTATCTATCTATCTATATTTAAAATACATGTACTTGATTGCACCATTTTATTCCCTGCACCATTTTATAGCACTTATTTTGTACTGGGTGAAATTGCAATAAATTCAACAAAAGCAATTTATGCAATCCTATAATCAAATTAATGTTGGTAAAAAGAAATAATTTAGCTGAATCTGAACAAACAAACTCTTATTGCTTGAAACAGTGCATGAAACATGAATCTGAGGCTTTTGAGCATTGAATAGATGTTTTAAGGCCTAATAATTTTTGCATAGTACATCTTTAGTGTTTTTTTTCTTTTTACTTAAAATTAAGTTACACTATCAATAAATAGCTATTTTCTCTTTGTTAAAAAGGGCCTAACTCAGTTCAGTGGCTATTAACTACCAGATAACTTGGATAGCTTCTTCAATCTTTTGTTTTTTAAACATTTGGAGCTAGATCAGGGCTGTCAAACTCATGGCTCACAGGCCAGATGCGTCACACGCTGGCCATTAACAAAGTGGAAAAAAGTTGTGATACATCACATGACACTGCCGTGACAATGTGAGTTTGACATCCCTGAGCTAGATCATCTAAAGGACACTTCATTCTTCAGAAGAAGCATGTTTTATTCAGACAATCATAAATACATGATTTTAATTAGGAATTGCGTATAGAAATTTAGATAATTGCCTCCTTTTCTTGTGGACTTCAACCTCATTCATTAACCAGAATGACCATTAGCAAGGATTCTGGGAGTTCAGATCCACATATTTGAGAGTATTTAGAATAGAAAAGATTGCTATATCAGTGAGATTCTTTGTCCACATAGTGATCCATCGGGTGATAATGATTGCAGTGATTCTTAGTTTTAGGAAGAGATGGGAACAATTGAATCACAGATATAGATTTTCTAGATTCTGAATCAGCCATTAAGTTATTATCTGTACCCAAAATAGAATTGTATAAATCAGTTTTTTATATTTAATCTTCACACAATTAAGTGAAATTATTTAAACTGACAAGTATCAGTCTAAGATCATTGAATAAAATGTGTAAGTAATAAGATTTTAATCTTAAATTGATTTTATTAGTGTATATTGTAATAATTTTAGTTGGAAATTAATATGCAGATATTAGGAAGAAATTTAAAATTGTAAATGCATTTATATTATTAAAGTTTGTTTAGATTTTTAAAACTTGTATGTATGTATGTATGTATATATGGTATTCAGCTTTGTTCAGGTATTTTCCCACGTCATTATGAAGTCTCATTATGAAGTGTCTTCGGCTTTGTGCTTCTGAAGCCAAAGACAAAAGCCTGAAGATGATGAATGAGACTTCATCGAAACGTCGCCTAGACACTTCCAATTTTACGCGGGAGAAAACCTGAATAACCAAAGATCCACATATATATATATATGTGTGTGTGTGTGTGTGTGTGTGTATCTATATCTATATCTATATCTATATCTATATCTATATCTATATCTATATCTATATCTATATCTATATCTATATCTATATCTATATCTATATCTATATCTATATCTATATCTATATCTATATCTATGTAGGTCTAGGTGCGTTCAGGTCTTTTCTCATGTAAGATTAAGAGTATCTTACACGGGAAAAGACCTGAACACACCTAGATCTACATACCTGTCCCTGTGAAAAATCTATGAATATATATATATATGTTTTCTGAGGTTCTCGCGGGTATTTGTATGTGGATCTTTGGTTATTCAGGTTTTCTCCTGTGTAAGATTGGAAGTATCTAGGCAACGTTTCGATGAAGTCTCATTCATCATCTTCAGGCTTGGTCTTCAGCTCTGTGCTTCTCAGAGTGATGTGAGCTTGCAGCTGCTTCTTCCTTTTAACTGCTAGTGGGGGTGTGACTTGATTGGGTGGGGGCTTGGCTGTGTTCTGATTGGGTGGGGGTGTGTTCTCATTGGTTGGGGGTTTGGCTGTGTTCTGATTGGTTGGGGGGTTGGCTGTATCCTGATTGGCTGGAGGCGTGTTCTGTTCAGGTGGGGGCTTGGTTGTGCTCCGGTTAGTCTTAGTTGCTGGGGGATTTGAGCTGGTGAGCTTTGATCTTGCTGTTTGGCTTCGAGTTCGTGGTCGTGCTGCATCTTCATGGTGGGGGTCAGTTTGCTTCATGTATGGCTCAGAGGGGTTTGAAGTGGGTAGTGATGCAGGTGCAGTGCGGCTTCTGGTCCGTGGTCGTGTTTCATCTTCTGTGTGGGTGTGAGTCTGCTTTCTACGTGGAAGTGTGGTGGTGGCATCTTGTGTGGCTCTCAGGGGTGTGGGTCTGGTATCATTCTTCATGTTAGATACTTGTTTGTTCATGAGGGTGGGTTTCCAAATGGCTGGTAGGCGGGAGCTATCATCTCGTTTATTCATGCTGTGTGGGTGTTTTTCTATCTCTATGGCTTCTCTGATTATTCTGCTGCTGAAGTGTTCAGTTTTGGCGATAGTTCTGGTATTTTTAAATCCAAGACAGAGAACAAGAGAATGGCAAAGCCCTCCTCCCATATATAAAAGGCACTACAGACAAAATCAGCAAGTTCCTCCAAAAATACAACATTAAGACAGCATTCTGCACAAACAGAAATATATCCACCATCCTAAGAAACCCTAAGGACAAAATCAAGTTAGAAAATCAAGGAGTATACGAAATCCCTTGCACTGCCTGCCCCAACACACACATTGGACAAATTAACAGAAGAATAAGTGCACGCATTGAAGAACATAAGAACTCAATCAAAAAGGAAGAACCGACCTCTTCCCTGGTCCAACACCTCAAAGCCACAGGACATGAGATTGACTTTAAAAATACCAGAACTATCGCCAAAACCGAACATTTCAGCAGCAGAATAATCAGAACAGACAAGTACTTAACATGAAGAATGACACCAGACCCACACCCCTGAGAGCCACACAAGATGCCACCACCAGACTTCCACGTAGAAAGCAGACTCACACCCACACAGAAGATGAGACACGACCACGGACCAGAAGCCGCACTACACCTGCATCACTACCCACTTCAAACCCCTCTGAGCCATACATGAAGCGAACTGACCCCCACCATGAAGATGCAGCACGACCACGAACTCGGAGCCAAACAGCAAGATCACAGCTCACCAGCTCAAATCCCCCAGCAACCAAGACTAACCTGAGCACAACCAAGACCCCACCTAAACAGAACACGCCTCCAGCCAATCAGAAAACAGCCAACCCCCCAACCAATGAGAACACACCCCCACCCAATCAGAACACAGTCAAGCCCCCACCCAATCAAGTCACACTCTCACTAGCAGTTAAAAGGAAGAAGCAACTGCAAGCTCACATAACTCTGAGAAGCACAGAGCTGAAGACCAAGCCTGAAGATGATGAATGAGACATCATGGAAACGTTGCCTAGATACTTCCAATCTTATGTGGGAGAAAAACCAAATAACCAAAGATCCATATATATATATACATATACATATACATATACATATACATATACATATACATATACATATACATATACATATACATATACATATACATATACATATATATGGCATTCAGCTTTGTTCGGGTATTTTCCCACGTCATAGTAGTGGTGCTTTTAAAGTTGTAGCAACGTTTCAGCAGAATCTCATCTGCCATCATCAGGCTTCTGTATAGTGTTCGTCTGTGAGTCAGACTTTTACAGTGGTTTCAGATTTAAATTTGGGGCAGCCTATTGCTGTGCCAGAATGGTTTTTTCTTCATCCTGATTGGTTGAGAGTCTTGGTCTGTGTTTATTGGTCTTGGAGTTTGCTGTGTTCTGCTTCTAATATCTTCTGTCTGTTTTTTTGGGGGGGGGGCTCTTTTTGTATCTTGATTGGCTGGCAACATTGTGTTACTTTATTGGAGGTCTTTAGTGCAGCTTGGCTTCGGGTAAATGGACGGCTATCATTAGTTAGGAAGCTGGGTTTCATCTGGGTGCCTGGTTGGGGTGTGTTTGAGCTGGAGATATCAGGGGGGATCTGTTTGTGCCCAGGTGTTTGCCTGGCTTGTGGTGTGGAGATTTTTTTGTTTGTGAGTGCAAGCTTCCAAATGATTGACAGCCTGGTGGAATCATCTCTTCTGTTCATGCTTTCTGGTCTTTTTTCAATCTCTATGGCTTCTCTGATGATTCTGTGGCTGGGATTTTCTATAGTGGCTAAGGTTTTGGTGCCATTGAAGTTGATGCTATGACCTGTGGCTTCCATGTGTTGGACTAGTGAGGAAGTGTGTTCCAGCTTTTTGACTGCATTTTTGTGTTCATCCAGGCGGGTGCTTATTCTTCTATTGGTCTATCCAATGTATGTGGCCAGGCATGATGCACAGGGACTTCGTATATACCTTGGTTTTCCAGGTCAATTTTGTCTTTGGGGTTTCTGAGGATGGCTGCTATTTTTCTGTCTGTTTTGAAGGCAATCTTGATGTGGTGTCTGTATAGTATCTTACTAATTTTGTCTGTAGTGCCTCTTATGTAGGGCAGGACAGCTGTTCCATGGGTCTGTTCATCTTCTGGGTCTCTATTATGTCTCAATGTGTTTTTGTGGATCAAGTTGGTGATTTTGCTTTTGTGGAAGCCGTTGGCTGTCAATATTTTAGTCAGGTTGCATAGTTCAGTCTTAATGTGTGTCTTGTCTGCCAGGCGTTTGGTTCTAGTAATTAGTGTTTTAGCCACGGAGTTTATCTGTGCTGGGTGGTGGTAGGATTGGGCATTGAGGTAGCGGTTGGTGTGTGTTTTCTTCTGGTATATGGTGTGTCCTAGTGTGCCATCTGTTTTTTTGTAGGTTAGTCCATCTAGGAATGGTAGTTGTTTGTTTGTTTCTGTTTCCATGGTGAACTTGATTTTGGGGTATGCGCTTTTAGGTGTGTTAGGAAATTGTTTAGGTTTTCTTTTCCATGCGGCCAAATGACGAATGTGTCATTGATGTATCTTAACCATAGTTTGGGTTTGAGGATGGCATTGGCCAGGGCTCTGGATGCCAGCCAATCAAGATACAAAAAGAGCCCCTCCCCCCCCAAAAAACAGACAGAAGATATTAAAAGCAGAACACAGCAAACTCCAAGACCAATAAACACAGACCAAGACTCTCAACCAATCAGGAGGAAGAAAAAACCATTCTGGCACAGCAATAGGCTGCCCCAAATTTAAATCTGAAACCACTGTAAAAGTCTGACTCGCAGACGAACACTATACAGAAGCCTGATGATGGCAGATGAGATTCTGCTGAAACGTTGCTACAACTTTAAAAGCACCACTACTATGACGTGGGAAAATACCCAAACAAAGCTGAATGCCATATATATAGTTATATATATATAGAAATATTCCCACTTTTTATCACTTTATGACTTTCTCATAACACTAAGCCAGATCTTGGTAATCTGTGTCTTTTTTAGTGGTCCCCAGAACCCTCTTTGTTCATATCTGCTGAAAACTGAAGCTATAATTTCCTGTCATTTTAGTATGAAATATAGAAGAAAAGAGTTGTAGAAAGGGTAAAAAACATAAAACAGTTTAAAAAACTAACAATGTGCTAATGCTCCATCAGCATATTTAATAGATCCTTCAGCCTCTCCCCAATTTCTGATGTGACACTTAGCGACCAAAAATTTATCAACGACCATACTAAACCCTGTTGTAATTTCTAACCTGGATTAGCTACATGTATAATGTGGCTTCCTTCCGAAACAGATGTATAGGGTTGCACATGCATTTATAAATTTTTCTGTGAGAGAAAATATGTATACATGTACATCAGCCCTTTATAATTATACTATTATAGCAATATTTATTTTTTTAAATGTAGTTGCATTCCTTTTGGTCAATAAGCATGACATATTATCATATTTTTTCTATTTAGGAAAAAGTAAAGGAATAAGATAAATTTTGGTATTATGGTGTATCATGTCAAATGATAAATGTTTTGTTGGCATTTTTAAATTTATATGTTGGAATAAATCTTCATTAATCAGATCCCACTAACTGACTAAGAAATCTTAAATGCAAACCAATGCCACACTGCCTATGCAGATCCAGCTGTTGGGGTTGCCTACATAAAAGTCTTTGTGAGAAAATTAATGATATCTCTGACCAGCAGTTCACAAAAAAGAATAAGGGAGTTGAATCCAGCTCTTCTTTCTGCCAAACAATTGAGCCATAAGAATGCTACTTTTCTAACAGCTCTTTGTACAAACATATTTGGATTGTGGTTGATACAGGTGCTCTAGAAATTTTCTTTCATAACAAAAAAACGCCTGGTTTTTATTTTCTAAACAATAAAAATCCTTTTATGTAATTCCGAGGTTTCATAATTTTAAAGTTCAAAATATTTGCTGGTTTTTAGGTATTATCTGAAATAGAGGATGAGGAGCAAATGAGCAAGTTATCAGACAGTACTATTGAGTTAAAAACCAATCAGGATATTTCTTCTAACAATATAGCTGATGGGTATTCCTTGACAGGTAAACAAACATGCAATAAAGTTTTAATTGCGTTAAATTTGTCTTAAATCAGAATTAAGGAACCTTTCTTTCTTTCAGGTCTCAAAAGGCTACTTTTGCCCCCAGGCATTTTGTTGAAATAGTGGATACCAAGTTCACTATCTTAATTTATCTTTAAATTTATTTCTTTTTTAAATTAAATTAATTTAGTGTTGTAAATAATTATTATATTGTCAAATTTATTTGTTACCCATCTTTTGATCTGAGGCAACTCTAATGTCGCCTTTAAGGAAATGTTAAAATGTATCAACACAGATAGAAATAATTGTGTCTTTATTTTAATGCATGCAAATCCCTTAAAATCATCATTAATAAATGATACAATTTTACTGAAAATCATATATTTACATATATATGTATCCTTTAGATGCCAATGACATACCCATCAATTTTAGTTTCCAAGAAGTTGAAGAAAGATGCAAGCAGGATTATCAGTATTGGTTGGAAAAGCAAACAGTACTAGAGAAGGAAAAAATGAATCAATTGAAAGCTAAGAAGGACATGGAAATGTCTCAAAATGAAGAAGAGAAGAAAAGACGATACCTACGTCAAGAAGAACTTGAAAATGAACGGATGAACTTAGAAAAGTTTAATGCGGTAATATATTTAAAATAAAGTAATAATATCTATTAATAATAATATCTATAAAGGACGTGATGGCTCAGTAGCTAAGACGCTGAGCTTGTCGATCAGAAAGATCAACAGTTTGGTGGTTCAAATCCCTAGCACCATATAACGGAGTGGGCTCCCGTTATTTGTCCCAGCTTCTGCCAACCGAGCAGTTTGAAAGCATGTAAAAACGCAAGTAGGAAAATAGGAACACTTTGGTGGGAAGGTAACAGCGTTCCGTGGACCTTCGGAGTTTAGTCATGCCAGCCACATGACCACGGAAATGTCTTCAGACAGTGCTGGCTCTTCAGCTTTGTAATGGAGATGAGCACCACTCCATAGAGCTGGAAACGACTAGCATGTATGTGCAAGGGGAATCTTTACTTTTAATAATATCTATAGGTCATATTATATAAACTATAGTAACTAGATTTTGCAATGAAGCCTTACCATGTGAAGTGCTCCTTTCGGGATATATCTCTTCCCCTCCCCACCCTGTTATTTCATTGAACAGTCAGATTATCTACCAACAGAGCATGTTCAGTTCTCTTTGGAATTTTGAAGGTATTTATCCCTTTAGGTTTTTATTTTTGCAAGTTGTTGGATTTCTTGAGCCTGCCAACAATTGGTTCCTATATAGTCAGAACCAAGGAACCAAGAAGAACACGCAGAGTTGCTTCAAAGTAGTTTCTTTATTGTTACTTGCCTGTAGACAGAAATATTGCCAGACGAAAGCAGTTGTCTGCATAACGACTAGATATACTCTGAAAACTGCTGAGAGGAGTCCAGCTTCTCTCTTTACATATATCAAAGATTCCAAGCCTCTTTCTCCTTTGCTTGTTGGGGAAGAGCCTCTCCCTCCTGTGACTCTGGCCCACGTTCTATTACATACATGTAGATACAAGTAGTCCTTGATTTATGACCACAATTGAGCTCAAAATTTTCATTACTAAGTAAGACCGTTGTTAAGTAAGTTTTGCCTCAATTTATGACCTTTCTTGCCACGCTTGTTAAGTGAATGACTGCAGTTGTTAAGTAACATGGTTTTTAAGTGAATCTGGCTTCCCCATTGACTTAGCTTGTCAGAAAGTCACAAAAGGGGATCACATGACCCAGGACTGCAACCATCATAAATACATGCCAATTGCAAAGTGTCTAAATTTTGCTTACATCATTGTAATGGTTGCAAATGTGCAATGGTTGTAAATGTGAAAAACACTCATGGGTCACTGTTTTCAGTGTCATCGTAACTTTGGACAGTCACTAAATTGATTGTTAAGTTGAGGACTATCTGTACTCAACACAATACATTGAAGATACTCTTAGTAGCAAGTCCTAGCAAGTAACTTATGTAGGTGTTTTGATTTTTTTCTAATGTGTTAGTCACTAAATATTCTTTGTCAGCATTAACTTAATTTATTTTCATAGTGACCCACCCTTTATAATACTGACTTGTAAATTTAAGATGTTGAGCTCCTCCTATTTTCCCCACAACTTTGGGCTGAGTGAAAATGACTGGCCTACAGTCACCCCATAAATTTCAGTGTCTGAAAGTGACATAAATCTTGGGTCTCCCTGCTCATAGTCCAATACCTTTACCTATATACTGCAGTTTTATTCTTGAGTAAAATTGATAATAATTTTAAAGTGATTTTTAAAATCACTTTACCTTTACCACCCACCTTTTTGATAAGTATAAAAAGAATATTCTTTACCTGTGGTAACTTCACAAATCAGAACTACATAATCTAGTTTTCAAAAATGGTATTTAAAATATGAACAGTCAGGAGACTTGATTTATTTATTTGTTATCTCACAACAGAGACTTTGGATGGTATAAAAAGATTTTCTGGAAGGATATTAGAATTTTACAAACACTTCTTTTTTGTCACTTCTTTTCCAAGTCATTTTGTATAATAGCATAAATATATTTACAGAGATCTGATCTGATGGATGGGGTCACAAAGAGTCAGACATGACATAGCAACTGAATAACAAAGAACTGATGGATATACATTTAAATATTCTGGAAATTACAGTTTCTTCATTTGAAGTACCCATTTGCTATCTGAAAATGTCTTTGAAAAACATTTTGAGGAAATTCTGTTTTTGATATTATAATTTTGCTTTTTGAAAAATAATTTCTGCAATATAATATGGGACTCAGGAATTCTAGTCATATACATTCCTGTCCTTTCTGGAGTGATTATTCAATTAATTGATAAATGGGACCCCTTCCTTCCTTCCTTCCTTCCTTCTTTTTAATGCAAAAATGGAATCCCTTCATTAAAATGAGTAATTCTGTTCACAAATGTTATTTTTAGTTGCGTATTCGCCTGGACTGCAATATATATTTTTAGCATTAGATATAATCCTATAAAAGGATTGGGAAGAAATTAAATATATATATTATTTTTTCCTCTAAATATAATCCTGATATTTTAATATGATTTTAGTATGAGAAAGAGGGGGAATGTTATTTTTCTTCTCTTGAAATCAATGGAAATAAAAATATTCCACTGTAGTAGGAAGCACATAATATATGATTCCAGAAATAATTAATTCTCCGTAGAACTGCTGCGAGCATCCAGAGAGTGGGAGGTGCTCCAGTCTTCACTTCTCACAGGCTGAGCTGAAATTGAGGAACGCCCTCCTCCTCCACGTGACTCCTCCATGCGTTCCCCCAGTTTTAGCTCAGCCTTCGAGAAGACAGGCAGCTTTCTCCATTCCTTGACCGTTTCAGGTGTCGTTGATAATTGATTCAGGTTTGATTTCCCTTTTCCTCTTCCTGCAAGTGTAGTGCGGTCCCAAATTTAATTTGCGGAGCGATTTCGCTCCCAGGAGGGAAGTAAGGGGTTTGGAGACTTTCGCCCCCCCAACCCCTCCTCATCTATCCTCTGCCGTTCCAGTGCGCTGAGCTCAATCACTTGGCCCTGCGCTATATTTTTAAATGTGCAATTGCGTCTTACCCCCTGAACTCCTCAGAGGAGGCAGCACTTCCTCTCCCAGCTCCTTTCTTCTCTTGCTTGAAGTTGCGGTGGGCTGCTGCGCTTCTGAGCTGTGCGCTCTGAGCCAGGTGGCCGTTTTGGGTGCGCCTCGTGGCCGGCGCCATTTTGTTTTCTGATCAAGTAAGGCCTTTATTTTTTTTGGAATTAAGAGTGAGCTGTGAGGCCTTTGTAGGCCCTTAGCGGGACCTTCAGGCCGCGTGGAGCCTCTGATTTTACCAAGAGGGCACTGTGGCCCCATGCCCTGTTGTCTCTCTTAGATTTGATATTGTTGGCTTTCTTCCTTGGCCCGCAGCTAGTTCAGAGGTGCAGGCACGTACTCCCCATTGTTGTTGGGGGGCTACCTACAGAGGCCCCTTTTTTTTGTCTTGCCTTTTGATATATTTGCTTGGCCCCAGCGTTCATTTGGTCTATTTGGAATTTAGGTATTTTGCTGTACCTTCTTGGGTCTATTTTGGTTTTCCTTACTTGAACCCGACCCTCATTTGTATATAATTGCTAGTGTATATATTCAGGCTTTTATTTTAACTTGATAGAATTTTTTCTGTCTTTTATTGCATAGAGTTCAAAAAAAAAAAAGAAAGGAGATCTTTGAATAGATAAATAGTTAGTTCAATTAATCTCTGTTCTAGAATAAAATTTCTTTCAAAAAGGGGGATGTGACCCAATTTTAGGAAAACCGGTTTACGTAAGTAGGCCGAACTCCTAGGTGTGCCAACCGCCATTTTTCTTTTCAATATTATGGCAGAGGCTAATCCTACTGGCTCTTCTCTGAAGGCCAAATCTAAAACGCACTACCTTCGCAAAAGGGACAAGGATTCTTCCAGTGCTTCTCAAAGGGATGCCTTATGGCGTCATAAGGCCCTAGAAAGGGAGTTTAGCAAGTGGGCTAAAGAGTCACACTCTATAACACCTGCTTTTCCTTCTACCTGCCAAGCCAATCCTCTTCCTCTAGGGGCAGTACTTCCACCCAAGGCCGCCAGCCCTCCCATGTACCAGAGGCGACCTTTACGCTGACTGCTGCAGGCCTACGTTCTGAAGATCCTACTCCAAACATTATACCTGAGGACATCAGGGAATGGATGCAGTCTGCCATCCGTCAAGGCATAGCAGAAGAAATGCAGCAGCTGTCTAGACCGGACTCCCGAGGGAGGACTCCCGAGGCTGAATCTTTATCCGGAAGATCTCTTTCTGCACCAGCGATTCAACATGGTCAGGTACCTCCTCACATGGATGCCCCATTCCCAGAGGGGGAGGATACCCAAGAAGAAGAGGGAGTGGGCTTGAACCGTTCGGAGAGTACGAAGGTTCTGATAGAGGTTCCTTGCAGTATTCTGAACCTTTTCTGGAGGCGGATCTAATGGAGGGAGAAATGTTGGAAGATGAGGGTCTTTCCCCCGAACAACCTGCTGTTGTGGGTCTTTTTAAACCCCATTTATTTAAGTCCTTGTTATTTAAGGCAAAGAACATTTCAGGTCTGGCCTCTCAGCCTCCCTCTGACCCCCCTCCATTGAGTCCAGAAGGTCCTGATGACCTTATGTTCAGACAGCCAGTGGTGGCAGCGGACATTATTCCACCCCCCCAATCTTCTCGGATCTGGTGGCAAAGCAGTTGGCCTCGGTGGGTCCTTCTCCGGCCCCTTCTAGTCAGGACAAGAGGTTGTTTACCCTGGATCCGGATTTCTCCGCTATGTTAGACACCCCGGAAGTAGATGATCTGATTGTAAGACTTGCCTCCTCTTACAATCCTACCGATGCGCTGGAGGCACTGAAGCCGGAGGATAGGCGAGCGGAGATGGCGCTCCGGCGGGCTCACACCGCTGATGCTTGGGCTATCCGGTTGGCCACGGCCGCTTCCTTCTTCATCCGGTCCTCCATCAGGTGGCTCAGGCAGCTGAAGCAACACATTCCCCCAGCTGACACCAGAGCCCATCAAGATATCGCAAAGATCACGGTGGCGGCAGAATTTGCAGCCGACGCCACCTTTCATTCGGTTAAGTTCTCATCCCGGGCTATATCTTCCCATGTATCTGCCAGACGATTGCTTTGGCTTCGACACTGGCAGGCTGATACTAAAAATAAGTCTAAGTTGGCTTCAGCCCCATAGCAAAAGGAAAATTATTCGGGCCCGCTCTGGAGCCATTGCTTCTGGAAACTCGAAATAAGAAAAAGTTTCTGCCTTCACTTTTTCGTAGGCAGGAAGCCAAGAGTTCCTAGTCCTTTCGGAGGGGCTCCTTTCGTCCCCCTTTCCAGTCATCATTCACTCCTAGATTTCAGGGCTCCCCCTCATTCCGGTCGTCTTACCAGGACCGGGGTGACTCGGGAGACAGAAGCAGGAGAGGGGGCAGCTACAGAAGGCCCTTTAGGGGTTCAGGGAGTAGGGCGGCCCACCGGCCCAGGTAGCATTGCAGGTTCTCCTACCATAGGCGGCCGCCTCAGGCATTTTGCCGACAAGTGGGAGGAATCCACCTCAGACACTTGGGTTAGAAATTCAGTGCACTTTGGCTTGACCCTGCAGTTTCTCACTCCCCCCCCCCCCGGAGCATTTCAGGGTTTCACCCATCTCTAGGAATCCTGCTAAGCGGGCTCTTATGGCCTCCGCCATCAAACATCTATCTGATATTAGGGCCATTCAACCTGTACCCCCCTCCCAACAGGGAAGGGGTTTCTATTCCCTTTTATTCTTGGTGCCCAAACATTCCGGAGGTTGGAGACCCATTTTAGATCTTAAGAGGTTAAATCATTTTATCGTGTGCCATAAGTTCAAAATGCAGAGTCTGCAGTCTATTTTACAGGGCATCAGAGAAGGGGACTGGCTTACGTCAGTTGACCTTTCCGAGGCTTATCTCTATATTCCCATTCATTCCTCGTATTCTAAATACCTCAGATTTTGTTATAATAATCAGCATTTCCAGTATGTAGCCCTCCCCTTTGGTCTAGCCTCAGCTCCGAGATCTTTCACTAAGGTGTTGGCAGCTCTTGCAGCTCACCTTAGACAAATTCCCATCCGGATCCACTGTTACCTTGACAATATCCTGGTTGTATCCCCTTCCCGACATCAGGCCGAGAGCGATACTAGCGCTACCCTCTCGGTACTTCAGTCCCATGGGTTCTTAGTGAACTGGGAGAAGAGTCAACTTACCCCCTCCACTCAAAAATCCCAACTAGGGGCTGTGATTGACTCTATTGAAGGAAGGGTTTTTCTCTCTCAGGAGAGACTTATTAGTATCTGCACCACTATCAGGGATATCCGGCGGACTGGGAAAGCATCGTTGCTCGATTTATCCAAGCTGCTCGGGAAGCTAGTTTCTTGTATTTCCATTATTCCATGGGCTCGCTTGCATTCCAGATCTTTGCAATGGTTCCTCCTGCCCTATCAGCGTTCAGGAAGGAGCACGTCAAGGTTTATAGTGAAGGTCCCGCTGAAAGTTCTCGTCTCCCTCCTGTGGTGGACACGACCATCTGTCAACAGAGGACAGCTATTCAAAGAGCCTCAAAGGGTTCTCACGACAGACGCAAATCTTTCCGGATGGGGGGCACACCTGCAGTCTCTCTCGGCACAGGGAGTTTGGACTCATGCGGAGCGAAGTCGGAGCATCAACTGGTTGGAGCTTCGCGCAGTGTACCTGGCCCTACGAACATTCTTTCATCGACTGAGGGGGCGCCATGTCCTGGTCCTAACAGACAATACTACAACCAAGGCCCACATCAGTCGGCAAGGGGGCACCCATTCCATCCTTCTCATGAGAGAGGCCGAGTGACTGTGTTGATGGGCAGAGGCGCATCTTTCATCCATCAGAGCGGAGCACATCTCCGGAGCCTCCAATGTCTAAGCAGACTGGCTCAGCAGGGCAACACTGGATCAGGCAGAGTGGCGTCTGCACCCACACCTGTTCAGAGAAGCAGCAGCCAGGTTCGGTCAGCTCCTAGTAGACCTTTTTGCATCTCCGCTCAACGCGCAAACACCAAGGTTCTTCTTCTCCCGTTATACTTCCAGCGGAGCAGAGAATCACGATGCCTTGCGTTGCCCATGGCCTCCCGGGCTACTGTACGCCTTCCCTCCATTTCCACTGATCCCCAGGGTGATTCGAAAATTGATAGCCGAGAAAGCAGAAATCCTCATGGTAGCACCATATTGGCCCAGGAGGCCATGATTTGCGGACCACCGCAATCTGTCGGTATCTCCGCTGTGGAGGATTCCGTTGGATCAGATTTCGCTGTCGCAAGGCCCACTGCTTCATCCAGAGCCACAGTGGCTACAGTTGGCCGTTTGGAGGTTGAGCGGGAAAGGATGATTGAGGAAGGCTTATCAGCCCAGGTCATTAACACCATTTTGGCGGCTAGAAGGCCTTCTATCACTCGCATTTATGATGCGACCTGGAAAAGTTTCTGTAACTGGTGCCATAAATCATTCATCGATCCACGCTCTCCTTCAGTTGCACAGATCCTGGCCTTTTTACAAGATGGCCTAGATGGAGGTTTATCACCTAACACCTTAAGGAGGCAGGTAGCGGCGCTCTCAATGGTGGTTGCTGGTGGTCCTTTCGGTCCCCTTTCCCACCATCCTCGAATCAAGGCTTTTCTTAAAGGGGTTTCTAATTTGCGCCTGTCAGTAGTGCACAGGTACCCGACATAGGACCTTAATAAAGTTCTCCTGGCCTTGACTAGACCTCCCTTTGAGCCTCTCAGAGAGGCGTCACTTCAATTTCTTACATTTAAAACAGGATTTCTGGTGGCTATTACTTCGGCTAGAAGGATATCTGAAATTGCAGTTCTATCCGTGAGAAAAGACCTGTGTATTTTTCATTCCAATCGGGTGGTTCTGAGACCAGACCCAGCATTTATGCCAAAGATCAATTCACCGTTCCACACAGCACAGGAGTTGGTCCTGTCCGAAGCCTCTGCACGAGCAAGAGAGGCAGTGGCACACCCTTGATGTTCGAAGGGCTTTGTGTATTTACATTTCTCGTACGCAGTCCATCAGAAAGACAGAGTCTCTATTTTTGTCCTTTCAGCCAAAGACGCTAGGCTGTAAGGTTTCTCCGTCCACGGTAGGCAGATGGATTAGGGCTACCATATCCAAGGCCTATTTAATTCAAGCTATTCCAGTTCCCAGCGGGGTTACTGCTCACTCCACCAGAAATGCAGCTACTTCGGCAGCCTGGGCTACTCAGGCGTCTATTCTTGATATTTGCCGGGTGGCCACTTGGGCTTCCCCATCTCCTTTTATAAGATATTATAAGATTGATGTTTACGCCTCAGCTGAAGCATCTTTTGGCAGTCGAGTTTTGCAGCAAGTGGTGAGAGATCCTGGGGAAGTTCCAATCCAGACGGACTCCCACCCGTAGGACAGACTTGCTTTGGTATGTCCCACTCTCTGGATTCTCGCAGCAGTTCTACGGAGAATGGGCGTTGGTTCTTACCTGATACGCCTCTTCTCGTGGAACTGCGTAGAGCATCCAGCCCCACCTTAATTGGTCTGTCTGTAAGGGGGAAAACCTGTTTCGGCCAATGATTTCTAGTGTTGTAGTTCAAGTTGTATAATACTTAAGATTAGAGGGTTGTTCTTGTCCTCTCGTCTTCGTTAAAACTGGGGGAATGCATGGAGGAGTCACGTGGAGGAGGAGGGCATTCCTCAATTTCAGCTCAGCCTGTGAGAAGTGAAGACTGGAGCATCTCCCACTCTCTGGATGCTCTACACAGTTCCACGAGAAGAGGTGTATCAGGTAAGAACCAATGCCCAATCCCAATATTAATTAAAATAATAACAACAAAAGTCTACTCTGTACAGCAACAACAGACTACGATGGAAGAGGAACTGCTGAAGAAAGAACAGACTTGGAAAAAACAACTGAAAGAACATGAGGTAATTTAGATTTAGGAATGCTCTCAATTACTTATATGGGACATGCATCCCTACAATCTACATGGTTTGGCTCATAGGTTGTGCTAAAATCAAACTTTGAATGATTTGGAAGATTAAATCATATAATGAGTGTATAAATTCCCTCCTCCTTGCATACTTTCTTTTCTTGCTATTTGTATGATTCTCAAAAAATTGTAGTTTACTATTGTAAAAATATAGTAAACTGGTTTCTGCAAATCATATGGCAAATGGCAGTCAGAATTTCAAATTCAAACTAGAATCTGATTTGTAGGTATAATGTAGTTTGCAATGAACTGAAAATTCAAGGGTATGAATCAGAACACACTAGAAAAAGAGTCTCCACATCTGTATCCTTTTGTCCAAATCCTTTTGGGTGATAATCTATGTCAGAGCATTTGCAGCATGAATTATGAGACAACCCATGAGCAAAACACAGCACACAGAGACAGACATTTAACAAAGGTTTATATAGAAGACATATACAGAAATATACGTGGTAGGCAAATACCTTACAAGCAATCACTCTTCTTAACTCTACACAGAGAACTGTGCAATGGATATTGGACACAAGGAGAGAGAACACAGCCTTATATAAACACCTTTTAAAGGGGTAATGACTTCTGTGAACCTATTTTTTGTCTTAAAAGGGCAATACCCATGCTGTGTTGATTCATCCTTATTGCATGAGCCTTATATTGCATCAGCCTTACAGCAGCTGGCAGCTATTAAATTTTACCTCAACATTAAAATAATATTTCAGTATTTGAAAAAAAAGTAACATTTTCACTTTTATAAAAATATGGAACTGCTTCTTTTTTCACCTGTAAATAAACATCTATACTGTACAAATTATTCTTAATGTTACAGTTTTATGCATTTTCAACATATTGCATGATAGTCTTGGAGAAACCGTATCAGTGACAGTTTGGTTAGCCTGAATGTAATTTTTTAAAAAATCATGCTGCTACTCTTCCCTTCTCCATGAAAAACTGGGCTGAATTTAAAAATGTAAGGTAAGGCAGAGTAGAATTGCATTTAGCAATCCCATTCAATCAAAAAACCAGAGAAGAGTTCAAATCCAAAGAATCAGTATAGAATAGGGAAGAAACAAGAGCATAAAGCTAAAATAAATGCTGATCATTTGCCACAGTTTCCTTTATACCATAAAATCACTGGGAAGCTGTTAAAATCCAATAAAATCTTTAATATCAAGAATGATTTGTTTTTTTAGAAATAGTATTGGCCTAGTTATACATTTTAACTTTAATTTTTTATCATTAAATTTATATACTGCCCAACTGCCCGACTCTAGGTGGTTTATAAATTATTTAAAATATGAAATCTCATCATGAAAATTACAAGAAACGAAGGATGTGGGAGAAATGGCAAAAATAACAAAGTGGGTAGAAATGAGAAAACAACCTAAATTAAAAGTAGGCTTCCATCAGCCCCACTGACAGCTTAGGTAAGGAGCCAGGTCTTCAGGCCTCTTTGAAACACCACCAAATTGGGGGCTGTTTGAATCTTGGGAGGAGTACCATTTCAGAGACAGATTCTGCTACAGAGAAGATGCACATCCGGGGTCTCAATAGATATCTTACTTAAATCAAGGAATTTGGAGTATTCCAATTCTGCCAGATGAATCTACTGGAAAGATACTATGGGAGATAGGTGATCCCTCAAGTAATCAGGCTCTATATGCCACGTAAGGTTTTATAGGTGACAACCAGACCCTTGAATTGAACTTTAACCCTAACCCAGAAGGAAACTGTGGCAACTAAAACCTGCCCATCATTGTTCACAATGCTATATTCTGGACCAGTTGAATCTTTTGGGTGTCAAGTGTGGAAAGTCAAGAATGCAATATAATATTAGAATATAAATGCCAAACGTAGAATATAAACAGAAAGTAGTGTGTCCATATGAATACATAGATTTTTTTTAATCTTCAAGAATCTAATGAGATTTGCAGATATGTAGCTGTGATATTTCCTATAAAAGCATCTTGTCTTGTTGGAATACAGGAATTCATTATGAAATTACACACACAAATAGAAGAAGAAAAAAAGGCCTTTGAAGAACAGAAAGCAAAAGAAAGACAACAATTGGTGGAACAGCAGAATAATGCAGCTATAAAAATTCAGACAACATTTAGAGCTTCCATGGTGTACAAAAGGTTCGGTCCTGTCTTGAAAAAAAAGAGAGAAGAACGAGAAAAGAAAAGAAAAAATAAAGAAATAATGGAAAAGGAAATGAAAGAAAAAGAGGAAAGATGGAAAAGGAAGACTTTAGAAAAACTGGAAGAAAAAAAGAGGAGAGAGGAGAAAGAAAATGAAGAGAAGATGAGAAGGCACGAAGAATATGAAAAAAAGAAAGAAATTGTGCGAATTCAACGAGAATTAATGATTGGAGAATTGAAAAATGAAGAAAAAAACAAACTAGAATTTGTGACAGCAAAGAGTACTGAATCACAAGATGTAACTGAAGATACTGAACAAACTAAGAAAGAGCAAGAAATAGAAAAGAAATTAGAAAACACAACTGAAAAAATCCAAAAAGGAGATGAACTTGAAAATGCAACTAACAAAATAGAATCAGAAGAGGAAGGCAAAACCTTTGAAAATGTAAAAGTAAAAGAGGAAAGAAGAGCTTCAATAATACTGGAACCCTTAAGTATAAATAAAGCTTTAGACATAACAATTGAAGAAAAAGCAACTAAAAAGTTAAAAGAACAAGAAGATAATAATGACCCAAAAATGCTAATTATGGAAAAGAAACATTTAAAACAAACACCAGACCAAAAGTACAAGGAACAAACCGAACAAGAAACACATGAACGAAAGAATGACAAATTATGGAATGATATTGGAGGAAGTAAAGATGGAGAGTTAAAATCAGGAAAAGAAGTACATATTGAGATAAATAATGAAGAATCACTGGAGAATAATGTAAAAAAATCTTTACAAACTGCAGAATTTCAGCAAGATAGCAACACAAATGCTCTTAGTTTTGAAACCAGTGCAATAGTTAATCAGGAAAGTATCATACATTACCTTCATGTACAGTTAGATTTTGGGGACTCTGGAAAAACAGCCAGCTCTTCTGCTTCAGAAAATAGTAAAATAGATTTTGCTCCAAAAGAAATTAATGAGGAGGTTAATGAGGAGTGGGCCAAAGATGAGAACTCGAACAATTTATTTGAACAACCACTTTTATCTGATTCTGTTGAAACTAAAAGACTGGCTTGGATGAAAACATATAAGTCTTGGTCCAGAATTTATCAGGAACACCAGATGAAGAAAATGGTTGAAAGAAGCAAACCACGGAAATGCTCATCTGACCAGATGCCTCCATTGAGTGCTACTATGATAATTCAGGCAGGTCCTTGGAGTTCTCTACAACAGGTAAATCAATGCTAGAAATCTATCCAATGCCCTGTAAATACTGTTAGTATTTATGTAAAGTGATTTTCAAAAGTTCTTCTAGTTGTTACCTGAAAGTTATGCACGTTTTAATCTGCAGGAAGGCCTGCAATCCTCCATTTAATGTCCAGGAGAATTTCTTGCACTCAGTAAAGAGCAGTTTTCAGTAAGTGGGTCAGAATCCTATTTGATTGCAGTATAACTTTAGCTGGCAATCAGCATGCTTTCATAGGAATATATTAACCACATAGAAATGAGTGCCTGAAACATAGATTCCACAAGTGGGTAATCTTCAGTTAGGTAGTTTGGTATAAATGTAATTTCATGTGTTTTGAATAGTATTGTCTGCTTGATCAAAGTTAAAAATATTTTTTCCACAAGTATGATTTTGAATTTTTCGTAGCTGTTTGTTATGAAAATATGTTCAGCTATGTAAAATTGCCATTTTTATTGTTGTTCAATTCAAATGTCACCAAAATATATTTATTTCTTATTGAATACATATAGGTGACCACAGTTAACTTTCAAGATTTGCCTGGTTGCAGCTTGTCCACATTATCACAATGTGAAAGGCTTCAGTCCTTGAGCCTTAGACGCTGTGGATTACTTGCCTTGCAAGGACTCAGCATCTGCAAGGATTTGAAATATATAGATGTAGAGGTACCGTGTATTTTACTGTATGTAGAAGTGAACTATTTTAAGTTGTAACCATCTCTTCCAACTATAGTGACTGAGTTGTAAATGTGATGTTTGCAGACTATAACTGGATTAGATTACTTTTTATTTCTTATATTTTTGTTTCATTTTATATTTAAAAGTGCATCCAAGAAAAAAAAGAAACATCAGAAAAAAAGAAAGGGGTGAAAAGAAACAAGCTGCATAAAAATGAATAATGTTCAAAAATTAGTACTGGTGATCTTATATCAGTTTAACTATTTAATACATTTGTCAGTATCAAATAAAAATTAGCAAAAGCAGCCACAATAATAAAAATCATCACTCAGAATAAGTAAAAGAAGTTTTTTTCTCATTTGAGAAAGCCTCTTTTTATAACTAATCAGGAAAAAAATTAATATTTTAAAGCTTTACGTTAAGTAAAAAACAACTTTGGGGGTGCTTTAAGCCCATGCACAGAATTATTATCTGTAAATGGTTTCCGGATAAAATGAAATTTGGTAGTATTTATGAATATAATTATTAATATTCCCAGCAATTACTTTTTAAAGCATACTTTCAATATGCATAATTTGAGAAGTTATAATGCTATCTAGTGTGCACATCTCCCATTTTTTTCAACATTTGAAGAGACTACATGACTCCCTTTTCTATTCAACTTAGAAACTGAGAATTAGCTGTGACATCATGCTTTCTCTTCCTCTATCCAAACCATCTCTCTTGAACTGGAGAACAATGTTGCATGTAATTCTGGTGATAAAAAACAGACATGTTCCCATGCTTATTGTGAGAATCTTTATTTAAAACACTAATATTTCAGCCCAAAAGGGGGATTTACGTAAACATTATTTTACATCCTGCCTCCAATCATTGCATTATTCTTCTTGTATGAACTGGAACAAATCAGTAATGTTTATTGCAGCATGCCTTAAAATGCCGGCTGCTGGGAACAAGTGTGGAATGGGACTATGATTTCTTCTACCAGTTTGAAGTTCCCAAATGCACTGGATGCTGAATTGAATCAGCCTATGGCTCTAGAGAATACTATCAGAGTAACTAGTGAATAATCTTGGATGAGGTTTCTTTTTCAGATGGATAAAAGAATGGATTAAATTGTGGGCACTGGAGAAAGAAATAATCCAGGTGATTCCTCTGATCATGCCTATGAAAAAACAGTTGGACAGTGACTCAAAATGTAGCAATTTCTGTGCCAGGTCACTTTCTCCCGGTGACATGACACAGAACAAAGTTATTACTAAGAGGATAGAAAGAATGATAAAAGCCATGCTCTACATGCTAGTTTGATTTTATGTTTTATTACGTATTGTTTGAAAACTAGAGATACCTATTAAAGGTCAGGGTAATGGAGATAGTGTAATTTTATAGCTTAAAACAGATGACAGAAGAATCTTTTGAAGCATTTAAAATGTAACCATTGTTCTATTATTCATAGCATTTTTTTCAGAAATATGTGAGTAAAGGACTCACAGTTGCACAACAAAAACTATAGTACTGTTCCAGATATTTTGCTACATTAAAGCCTGCAGCAATAATACAGAAATATATTTAAATATGTTTGAAATGGGAAAATGATGGCTGGAAACTTAGATATGTTTACATCAGTGTTGTAATTTGAGAAGAATGTTTAACAAGAAAGTAATGCAGTTCTGAATGGCATACTACTGTATCTAAATATTTCTTTAAGATTATTACTATAATCAGCCTGATTTTAATGACATTTCATCTTTTTCATTATAAATTAGAAACTGTTATCCTAATTCCAAATGTTATTCAAGTGGGAGTTAATTCTAAGTACCAAGCCAGCTGACAATTGATGATATGGAAATAAATTATATTTATATATATGTATATGTATATGTATGTATGTATATATATATATATAACATATATAAATAAATTATACTTAACTCAGTGAGACTTAATTCTGAGCAGATGCTCATGGGATTAAAATATAGTTTGTATTGAAATTCAAAGGGGAAAAATAGTCTGTTTTTAATGTCTTTGCTTTGTTCTGTGTTCCGTTCCCCCCAAATAGGAGAACAACATTCAGATGATTAATTGTGAGAATCTAGAAAATCTCTGCATTCTAATTCTGAACAAAAATAATATTTCATCACTTCATGGTTTATATGGCTGCAGTAATCTCTTGAATCTTGAACTTTCCTATAATAAAATAACCCGAATTGGTAAGATACTAATTATAAATAGTAGAGCTACAACCTTTAGCATAGTAATTCATGTAAATAATAAAATATTTTCTGTCTTAGAAAAAATTAATTCCTACTATTTGCTGAAATTTGTATATCCTGTAATATATACAGTATTTTAAAGACAAACAAAATATGGACATTAGTTTGTTCACAGCTGCAGACTATTATTACTGTTTAATATAGTATTTAATAACTTTTTAATTGAGAGAAGCAACCTAGAACTAAGGAGGCATTTCCTGACAATTAAGACAAATAATCAGTTCAATAAACTTCCTTCAGAAGTTGTGGGTGCTCCAACACTAGAAGTTTTTAAGAACAACCATTTGTCTGAAATGATATATAGGGTTTCCTGCCTAAGCAGGAGGTTGGACTAGAAGACAGAAGGTCTGTTCTGTTCTTTAGAGTATATAGCTATGGACCAATTTAGATTTTAAATGGGACTTAATGTATTATCTACTGGTCATCTTATGATCCTTCAGATGATAGAATTCAGCTTACAATATTCCTATTCAGATTGACTAATGATCAGGAAATATACAAGCTGAAATCATCAGCATTTGAAGCCAAGCAGTTACTCACTGATGTTGCAAGAAGTTTTTTTTTTTTAAAGGGCTAACAACCTGGCAAATATCTTCTTTAATCATGTGTGTTATTCATCAAGACAGTATGGAAAAGACCCAGAGACCATGCAGTTAAAGAAACAATAGATTTCAGTGTGACTACATAACTAGTTTATTCCCCCTATACACATCACCTTTCTTAAACATTGGAGGGGGAGGGGGAGGAGGAGGAGGAGGAGGAATCACTTTATTATTATGTTTGGTTGCACAGTCTGCTAGATATTCAGACTGATTTGGCATTTTTATTTATCTACTGAGTTGTCCCCAAGGAGCTCTGATAGGTAAATATTATTGTTTAAACTTATATGCTGCCTAAACCCCAGCGAGTGTGGCATTGACTGAAAGAAATTCCTGTCCCACCTAATCCTGTCTTTCTGTAATGCTCTTTATATTGATTTTTTTGTTCCCTACCACTAGGTTATGTAGGGTCAAGTCACAATCTGCATTATGTAGGGTCAAATCACAATCTGCATGTATGGTATTTTAATGACAACTGTTGAAAATATCTGATTCTAGCTTTGAGTACTTTTATGATCATTTAGAATAATATAATATAAAGTCCTTGACTTATGACCACAATGGAGTCCAAAATTTCAATTGCTAAACAAAAGAGTTGTTAAGTGATTTGTGCCCCATTTTATGATCATTTTGCCATAGTTGTTAAGCAAACCATTGCAATCATTAAATGAATTGTGCATTTTTTTAGGTGAATCTGGCTCCCCTCCCCCTGACTTTGCTTGAGGGAAGGTTACAAATGGTGATCACATGACTCCGGGACAGTGCAACTGTCGTAAATGTATGCCAATCATAAACTGCCCAAATTTTGAACATATGACCATGGGGTTTCTGCAATAGTGGTTAGTCTGAAAACCAGTCATAAGTCGCTTTTTCAGCACCATTGTAACTTCAAATGATCACTAAATGAATGGTTGTAAGTTGAGAACTACCTGTACATCTGAATTGTTAGTGTAAATCTGTCAATGTAGGTATGATCAGTCACAATTGGGGCATTGTCTGTAACTTCCTACAAAAAAAACAAAAACAAACCACAGATAAATTAAACAGATATGCAACAGATATAAAATTCAGGCAAAGCATATACCACATATTTCATGCCAAACACAGAACAAACCTAACATGCATAAGTGGAATATTTTTCCTGATGCATGCCATCTTATTGTGAATTATTCTTTAGAGATACTTAGCTAAGGTTCAAAATGGACATTATGCCCCAGTGTCTACCTTTTATTTTAAAGTATGATTCTATATCTCAAACAATCAAGAGTGACTCTTGAAAATAAGTTGTAAAAGACAGTGGTTTTAGGGTTTTTTTGCTTTATACCTACTTTTGCATTAATCTTTAATTGCACTATTTTTAAGTTAAATATAACTTAAACAATAAAGGGCATAATGCCTAATAAGCAGTAAAGGGATTTTTTTTAACTTGCACAGGAATACTTACACAAATACAGGTTGAAAATTTATAACAATATTTATTTAAATTATTTATATGGCCACCCATCTCATAGCTATAACTCTGATTTCACAATATAATACAAACCATAAGAATATTTAACACAAATGCATTATGCTTATAAATAATTCAAGCAACAAGCTATATAAATATGAGATCTGAATGTACCTATTAAAAAAATGTTGTATGAGAAAATTATATTTTCTGTAGTATATGAAAAACTATAGAGTTCAATGGTTATAAAAATATAAAACCATATTTTAAAAGTATATATAATATACCATTTAGTGAGTATATTAATCTTGACAGTTAGATGCTTTACATTTTAAAATTTTAAATGGTCAGCTCCATTTGCTATGATTTTGTTATTGCTCATGCTAAAATGACATTGATTTCTTAGCCACAAGCTTCTCATGAATGTTGGTGTTCATTAAATGTCAAAAATCAGAAATCCAAAGTAAACGAACAACATGGACCAACAGAAATAATGGAATCTACAGTACATTCAATCTGTATTTAGTGCCAGTTCTGCTGTAAGGGATTTTTTGTTTGGATAGATTTCCTTTGGTAGAGTATATGAAAGGTTAATATGAAAATGGCATAATACAAATTAATGTGTTTTGGCTATGAAGCCTACACAGCTAACAGTGTAAAAGCCTCTTGTTCTGTCTGTATACATAATGAAAATACTGTGCTTATACACAAGAAGAGTCTGAATAAGAAAGTAGATTTTGAAGAAAACCAATTTGTTTCTGCTTTTCTGCCTTCATCATCAGCTGCTTTGAAGAGATCTGGTTGGTAGGCTGTTTGACTTACATTTCATGTAACACATAAATATATTCATCATTTTAAAAACATTGAATCACTCAAAAATATGCTTCTTTTGTGTCTAAATACAATAGAATTTATCAAAGTAATACAGCATTGGAAATACTGACACTGTCACTTTAAAACAAGGCTTAATAATATCTTAGTCATCTAGCTAATTTTTAGTGTTTGTTTTATTTCTAAATCCTGTGAAACTAAAGAGAGGACCTTAGAAAAGCGATAAAAGTGTATTTGTTAAGAAAACCTATTCTGAAAGATTTCTAAAGAAATCAATTTCTAAAAAAATATGATGAATCCATCAACTGTACTTCAATTAAATTATTTTAAAAATAGTATAGATGTGAGAATACTGAATTTCTTGAAAATAACATTTTATCAGCTAATTTTCATCAATACCAAAGATGATCAAGATTTTTCTTCTGAAAATCTTCCCCCAAAGGCTCCCAGTGTTGTTTGTTGCAGAAAACAAATGTAACATGGTACAATAGAACATGCTTACATAGCCCCTTTTAATGATTTTCATAGGCAAATTTGTCTTTTATTAATTATTTGTAATAATGTATAATCTTACTTAGTTTGATCTTCATAATAAGCCTTGAGGAGTATCTATTTTCTTTAGAAATCCAAACCAATATGTCAGAATAGAAAGAAGATATTTTTTGTGATATCATCTCAGGAAGTGTCTGTGGATGTGCATTTGTATTTCCATTTTTTTTCTCAAACTGGAAGTTCAGATGAAATAGTTAAACATCCTTCCACCTTATCTAAATGACTTTTTTTTGTTCTATTGTTGTATTTCATGATTCCACTAGATGGTGCTGATTAGCTTTTGAAGCTATTTTCATTTCAATTCAACAAGATATGTGCAATTTTTCGGGATAAAATCAGAAGCACATCTAAATTTATTTCCTCATAATTAAAGTGGTCAAGATTAAAATATATTAAAAATTAATATTTTATTTTTTCTCTATTAAGAAAAGTCCTTGTAATTTTTACAGTGCAGCACATGCTTAGATAATAATACATATTAATGTATTATTGTATTAGCGTTTAACATTTTTTCCTCTTTCTTCAGCATTCAGCATCCATTATAAAATTTCCTATACATTATATTGTTTTGTGACATAATGACTGTGTGGTAGATTTCTTCCCATATAGTCAGGCTCAGTCATCAAATCTAATGTGATTAGGATGTACCTGTCTGAAGGGTTTATGCAGACGAAGTACAGATAAGAAAAATCAAACTGATTTTCTTTACTGTTGTCAGTTTGGGTAAGTTTTAACCATGAAATGTGGAATAAGAATTTGTTGAGGGACAAAACAAATTCTAAAGAAATACATTTGTTTTTTATGAATAATATAACAGTACATAATTTCAAAAATAGAAAATGAAATATATTGTGTGCAGGTACTAAGCTAATATTTATGGTTTCGGGATAATTTGAATAATTATAGTATGGAAGATTTATTTTATAAGCATATTTTATAAAAAAATTAAAACCAAATAGTATACCATTTATAAATAAATTAATCAAATACAATTAATTTTAATAGGGTTATACAGTATGATATTTTGTTTTTAGGAGGCTTGGAGTCATTGAAAAAACTCCAGCGACTGGCTGTGGATCACAATCAATTGATCAGTACAAAAGGGCTCTCTGCTACTCCAACTCTGCTATACCTGGATTGTTCCTTTAATCATCTCACTGACATTGAAGGCATTGAAAACTGTGGTCTTCTTCAGATTCTGAAGTTACAAGGAAATAATCTGAATGAGGTAAAAACTTGGTGTTGTGCAGTAAAACTAAATACTTAATTAAAGAAATGTGCATAGGAGTAAATCCAATAATTCCCTATCAAAAAGCACTCTTCCTTTTTTTTTTTGATAATAAATTTCATTTTAGATAAACTCCTTATTCCGAAAAGAGGGCACATTTTTCTTAATTTGTGGGTATTTTTATTGTCTTGGAAAGGATTTGTACAATTTCATTTTTCAAGTAACATTTCACATTTTATATTTTGCTTCAAAAGGAATGTATAGTTCAGAATTCCATTTTATGTCATGATTTATATTACAGCAGCACTGTTAAAAAAAGTATGAGTGAATATTTGTATTTGTTGACATAATGATGTCAGTAGACATGTGAGTAAAAAGAATTGAGGATATATATATTATAGACATAGTGACATAAATCTATAAAGAAAAACACGTGTACACAAATACATGCACAGTACATGAATTATCCTTTCACTAGCTACTGTTTCCAGAAGTGCTTACTGATTTTTTTTATACATGTTTGAGTATGTCATGAATTTCACAGCAAGTGAAAAAGAAGCCTGAATAACAAATTGGTAATATGATAATGTTCTTATATGCCCTTCAGCGGGATAATTAAAATACAATTTATGTTTTTGATTAAGTGTCAAAAGCATATCAGATAACTGAAAAAATTATGAATGGGGCAAATATTTGATGATAAGGAATATTCTCCTATGATAGAGATGCGTAGTAGCTGGAAATTTGTAGCTTGGAGAGAAGGAATTTCAGTTTTCATATAGAAGTGATTCAGTAAATTTAGTTCTTGCATCATGCTTAAACTTTAAAATGTCTTTAAACTATGCTTGTAATAACTAAGGTAACTGATCGCTACTTTTCTCTCAAATTTGATATAAGTAGTACAATGGTATTATAATGGAACACATTCCCATTCCCTCACTTCACCTCTATATTAGAGACTTAATTGAGACTATGAATTTGATAGCTTTTTGCTGTGATAGTTGTATTTAGGATTACTGCTCTAGTAACTGTAATTGAAATACAAAGATTTTCATTAAGTAAATTAGTACATAAAGATTATTTATAGAAGAAAAAAAATCAGCTATTCTTACACTGTTTTGTTAATTACTAATTTATATTTAGTTCCCCAAGTTGGAAAATCATGTTTTGCTAAGAGAATTATACTTGGAAGACAATAACATATCCAGATTGGGAAAACTTACTGACTACTGGCTGCCTTTGCTACAGATACTTTTCATCTCACAAAACAGGTAAAATTAACACATTTTATTGGGAGAAAGGAGTTACAAAAAAGAGACTAATACCCTACATTTTCCACTAATTTCCAGCATGGGAGTGTAAGTTATTGACATCTTAGCAGACAGCTTTGAATGAAGTTACAAGCTTTCACTGGATTAATATATAAGGCATGAAAATATAACTTATTTTAGGCTGAAAGCCATGCTTAGCTTTGAATTATTTTCTGAGCTTCATGTACATGATACTCTGATACATCCAATTTTGATATAAACCAAAAGGATTGGCAGAATCCTGATAGTCTGTTTTTTCATTTGTATATAATTATTTTTTGCTAATTGCAACTGAATAAGTTACTGTAAATGTAAGACTGTTTAGCCAAGATGTTAAACTATCATAAAAGCTAATTGAGTAGCAAGAAATGTAGTAAAGGGACATCAACCATAAAGCAATGTGGTATATCCATTACTAAGTTATTTCTGTTAATCCACATCTGAGCTGTCACATTATAATTGCCTGTTATAAAATGAAATAAATTGCAAAATTGTATTTTTTATTAACTAGATATCTTTGATAAAATAGAAATATGAAGTAGGTCCTGGTTTCGTTGGAAATATAACCAGCTATCTTTTTTAGCTAAAATAAAAAGGTAAAATAAAAATTCTACTCTGATTTGATTAAATAGGGAATCCTATAGAAATTAAATCTATATTATGGTAAATAAATCATGGTTTATGTGACTTTTTCATTTATGTACTACTAACATTTTTACCCCAGTAACAGGTTTTCATAATTTAAATTAATAAATATGTCATAACCAAAATAGTATTGGATTATGGGTCCACCAAATCTTTTATTGTAGATTTAGAATCTTCAACACTGTAGTATTCAAAATACATATTGTCATGTACGGTGGTGGGATTCTACCAGTTTGGCCGGGTTCGGGAGAATTGGTAGCTCCAAAGAATCAGCTGTGAGCAAACCAGTTCACTCCGACAATCAGCTGTTGGGCCAGCCTGTCCCGGTTCTGGTCTGTGCTTTATTTCCAGGTTTTTCTAGCTCAGCTGATTTGCATGACACAGCAGATTGCTACACGTCAGCTGTTTTACACACAGGACTTGCAGCAGAAGGTGAATTGTAAACGCTACATGTACATGCTCACCAAACCGGTTGTTACACTGGTTGAATCCCATCCCTGGTCAGGAACTGCATTTTAAAACAAAATAATGACACTGTATCTACCCTATATTCAATTGTTTTTTGTAACGAAAAATCTATGAAGGATTGATGGAATACAACTTCTGTCATTCCGTGAAAATTTGCAGCACAAATCTAAGATGTCTATTTAGAAAGAGGTCCAATTATGTGAAATGTAGCTTACTTTCAAATAAGTGTGCATAGGATTGAAGTAAATCAAACTGAATTCAAAAGGATTTACTCTCAAACAGACAGAATAGGATTGCAGTTTGAATCTCAAAAATCTTTGAAAGAAGTGGGTTCTTACATAGTGGTATTTTTTTTAATTTTTGCTTTTTGTATTAAACATTATTGAATGCCTTTCTTATTTGTTCTATTTTTTTATGATCTGAACAAAACATCCTTCAAAGAAAAGAAGCAGATCCGGGTACATTTTTTCTGACAGAGATATTTTCCAGATCTTCTTTTTCAGACTTTCTTTTAAAGCTGGAAATATAAAAGCTTGAGCCCAGGATCTTCTGAATATAAATTATATGCTGTACTACCAAGCTATAGGCTGTTTTATATATTTCAGTCCATGATACTCTCTCATACCCCGCTTTACCATTCTTTTTGATGCTCTATGTTACAGTTGACAGCTGGTGAAGTACTTCCTGTTGTGTGGAAGGAAGTACTTTGTCATAATCACTGAGCAGATATCTGGCTGACATTTCTAGTAGCAAAAACTTCCCATAAGTCTGCTCTATGCATCAACATCTTTAACATAAATCATTTAGGCAAAAGTGAGAATGAGGACAAAATGAATAGCCATGACTTTTGATATAGCTAGAATGGATGACAGTATCAGTAAAATAGCAATATAATGTTTAAATGCTAATTAAAGCAGTAAAAAAGTAATATCAGTAACTGATATTTGTCCTTTCTTTATCAATATGACTATTTTCTAAGCAGCTCCATATGCTTTTCTACAGCATAAGTGGTTGGATGTTCTATACAGAAAGGATTGAATGTAATTAAATAAGCTGTTGAAAGAAAAGCTGTTCCTTTGCTTTTATCCTACAGTTGTGGAGTTTTTGCTGAAGAGTGTGCATTGACTGTCTTTTCCTCTTTTGTTGATTGCAGGAAATCCTTATTAATGTTAGGATTGTGACTCCATATATTTCTTAAGACTAAAGATCCAAATAGGAAAATCAAATTTGAAAGTGATAAATAAAAACAAGTCTTCATCTTTAGTTTAGGAAAAATGATTTTAAATGTTAAAATGATGCCAAATATAGTTTAATTATCAGAATTCAACTGGTAATGCCTAAATATTTTTGGAAACATTGCTGACATTCCAAATGCAAACAATTGGACAATACACTAATTTGACTCAGTATCATTGTTAGAACATTGAGAACTCACTACAAGAGGTTTTTCTTTTTCAAATAGAAACAATTTCAAAAGTTTGTGGCTCTGTTTACATACTATATTAAAATATGATATATTTGTTTACCTGCTGGCCCCAAATACTGTACAAACCAGTATTTGGGGCCAGCGAGTCAATTACCTTTTTGAATGCTACAGGTGATTCCAATTTATTCTAAAATTGCAAGACTGAAATAACTAGGATTCTACTTAGATAATAGTATATTTTAACAATAATAAATAAAAAAATGCATATAACATTTTTGTCAATAAAAACCACAATCTTTTCATTGGAGTTTCTCAGTCATTGAGGATTGTCTGCGCAGATAATTAATTTAGGAATCTAATTCTTATCTTTCAGCATGCTATGTTTTTCAATTCTTTTGCACAATTGTGCTAAACAAGCTTAGAGCTAAGAAATCAATAACTTCTTAAAATTCTTATGAATAACATACTAGACTCGATTAATACATTTTAAATAGATTTATGATTTTATATTGCTAACAGTAGTGTCACACCATCTTAATGTAGGTTCCACCTCTTTTATATATGTAATATTTATAAATGTAAATAATGCTATTATAGATATATAAAGGAGGCATAGTTTGCATCACAATGGCACCACACTGCTCTCCTCCCTTCACTTTGCAGACACCTGGTCGCTAGTTACCCATTTTTCAAAGTCCTCCTTATATTTAGTGATTTGCACTCATAGATTTTTTATTAGATTCTATTAAATTACTATTTCTTAGAGAAAGTAATATATAAACAGATTAAATTAGCCTTGTTATCAGTTACTGAAACTGTGCAACTGCTGTTACCACTTGACTGAACCAGAATATCTCCTGATCATTAACAGCTTACCATATAGCTGGTGCTTTATGGCTTGCAGTTCTCAGAAGTTAGCATTTGTCAGACAAGAGTAAATCCACCAGACAGTGTATGCTTCTATTGAGAATTTGGCGAGCTATCCAATGACATCAGTAGATGGAAAAAATCTGAAGTGTTAAATATCTCATCCTGAATCCTGCTAGTAGTAGTTTTATTCAGAAATTAAGAAATTAATTCCTATGAAGTAAAGTTGAAGGAATTCAGTAGAATCAATCAGATAAGACTGATGTGAAATATGATCGCATTCTTTAAATATTCTGAAATGTTGCAATACAGTAGGAGTGATTATATAAGAAAAATAGAATAAAAGCAAAACCATTTAGTAAAAAGTGCAGAGGATGAGGTTCAGGCTAGAATGTGAGAGGAAATTTCTGGTTGTTGGTCTGTAGAACATGCTGCTGCCTGAAGTTGTGAGTTCCCCTTAATTAGGTTTGCAAACACAAAGTGAATGGCCATTTATTAAAAATAGTTTAGAATATCCTTTTTCATTGTCATTGGGGCAAAAATGCTTTTTGAACTTTAGGCACTGGACAATGTACTTACAATGGGGAGAATTTTTATACTCACAACTGAGCTACTATCCTAACGTGCACGCCTCTAACTACGTCTATTCCAACCACAACTGGCCTTAAATGCAAGCTACTCAATGCAAGAAGCCTTGTAAATAAAATACCTGAATTTCTCCTCTTACTAAATATGGCTAAATTCGACATTATATTTGTCTGTGAAACAGAGCTCAACGCATCTCTCCCTGACTACATTACCACAGTAAGAGACTATCATGTTTACTGATCAGATCGTCAAATCAATAGAGGAGGTAGTGTTGCTATCTTCTATAAAAAGTCCCTACATCTAAAAAACATCCAAGTAACCCAGGAGCTTGCTATTCCTGAGACCATCGTCTGTGAACTGTCCTTAAATATCACATTTCAGTTCTTACTATGTTACGGAGCCCCTGATTATGACATCGAACATGCAAACAAGCTAAATACACTCCTAACATGGGCAACATCCTGCCCACACACTTTTATCTTTCTTGGTGACTCCAATCTACCTCATATAAACTGGATCCTTAACAAATGTACAACTGAACCCATACATGCAACCTTCTACAATGCAGTAACAAATCTGGGACTAGAACAATGAGTAACCAACAACACTAGACTTAACAATTTCCTCGATTTCATCTTCTGCAATAATTTGAATTCAATTTACAGAATACAAATTAAAGAACCCTTTTCCAACAGTGACCACAACATGACTTATTTTTGTCTCAACATACGTCCACACAAAAATCATCACAATGACAGAATCCCCAATTATAACTTCAAAAAAGGCAACTATGATCTTATAAACAACGATCTCTCATCCTTTAATTGGCAATTTCTATTCTCTGGATGCAATACTGTAGAAGACCATTGCAACATATTGTTACTTGAAGTCAAAAGAGTCATCAAACTATATGTACCATTAACAACTCCCAAAACCAGAAAAAACAGATTACCCAAAACAATAAGGAAGCTTCAATCCAAAAAGAAATCACTTTGGCGGAAAAACAAATCTGATCACGTTGCCAACTTCAAAAGCCGATACAAAAATTTATGCCACCCGATAAAAACAATGCACCTATTATCACATTAAACAAGAAGAAAACCAATGCACCAATTCCACCCATGCTTTCTACAATTTTATAAACAACAAACTAAAAGACTCAAGTTCCATCCTACCCCTGAAAGGACCTAATGGCAAAGACTGCAACGACCAAAGCCAATCTCTTTAACACATTCTTTGGCTCAGAATTGGTAAATAGCAATGGATCAAGCCCAGTACTTCCTAGTTGAACCACAGACAAATACAATGATCTAATACATATCGATTTTACAGAAGATATTGTTGAAAAAGCACTGTGCAATCTAAAACCATCTATATATATTGGACCGGATGGAATATGTGCCTACTTCTTAAAAAAGCTACCCACTGCCATAGCCGAACCTCTAAGCATAATCTTTGAAAAATCTTTCAGGACCAGCTCCTTGCCAAAACTCTGGTCACAAGCCACGGTCATCCCCATCTTCAAAAAGGGAGACCCCAGCCTCGTTGAAAATTACAGACCAATCTCTTTATGTTGTGTCACCTGTAAAGTCATGGAATCAATTATTAACCAATCCATCATCCTCCACTTAGAAACAAACAACCTACTCTCTAATAAACAATTTGGTTTTAGGAAAAAACTATCCTGTAATCTGCAACTCTTACAGTGCAAAAACATAGGGACTACACAACTCGATCAGGGCAAACAATAGATGCAATCTACATAGACTTCTGATTCTACATAGCCTTTGATTCAGTGGTACACAACAAACTACTCCTAAAACTAAAATCTTACAGTATCTCTGGACACCTGTATTACTGGATAGAAGAATTCCTGTCGAACAGACCACAAATGGTCAAAATTGGGAGCATCCTATTAAATTCTGTACCTGTCAATAGTGGTGTCCCCCAAGGCAGTGTTCTAGGACCAACTCTTTTCATACTCTACATAAATAACCCTGTGATCATATTAAGAGCAACTGCATTCTCTTCGCTAATGATGTAAAGCTATTCAACACCACAGACAATACTGCTACCCTTCAAAAAGACCTTGACTATGTATCAGTCAAACAAATGGCAACTTCAAATCTCAACAAATAAATGCTCTGTCCTACATATTGGCAAAAAAAAAATCAGAAAATAAAATACAGGCTCAATAGTCAAGACCTTGTTGATGATCCAAATTGTGTCAAGGAACTTGGAATACTCATCTCTAATGATCTATGTGCTAGAGCCCATTGTAACTACATAGCCAAAAAGGCATTAAGAGTTGTTATCCTAATCCTGCATAGCTTTTTCTCTGGTAATATCACACTACTAACTAGAACATACAAAACATTTGCTCGACCAATACTCGAATACAACTATCAGTCTGGAACCCACATTACATATCTGCTATTAACACAGTTGAGAAAGTCCAGAAATATTTCACAAGAAGAGGTCTCCACTCCTCTACTCGTGGCAGAATACCTTATGCCACCAGCCTCGAAATTCTAGAACTAGACAACCTAGAACAACCCAGACCTACTTAGATCGGTCTGATCTACCTGTTAATGAATACTTCAGCTTCAACCATAACAACACTAGAGCACACAATAGATACAAACTCAAGGTTAATCGCACCAAACTTGATTGCAGGAAATACGACTTCAGCAACAGAGTGGTCAATGTCTGGAATACTCTCCCTAACTCTATGGTTTTTTTTCCCCAAACCCCAAAAACTTTAACCTTAGACTGTCTACCATTGACCTCACCCCTTTACAAAGAGGTCTGTAGGTAGCGTGCATAAGCACACCAACATGTCTACTGTCCCTGTCCTATTGTTTCCTTTATATATTTTTTTCTTATATGTATCCATGTATTCATAACTATGTTTTTACTTATACCTATTATCTTGTATGCAGTTGATAAATAAAAATAAATAAATAAATAGATTTTGTTGTAAATGTTATAAAATGTGATCGTGTAGGTGAAAAGTAAATTGTATTGTGAAGTTTTCATTTTTTTCACCTCTTATATAATTATTTCAAGGTTCAGAGTAAAATAGTTGAGAAAGACTGTTTTAGTGGATCCTGTACTAAGCAGGGAGATGCCTGGGAGAAAAGTACAATATTAATAGGTGACCCTCCTGGCTATGACCTTGACCATGCCTATTTCCTGCTCAGGTACATGTTGCAATTTCTAATTGTGGCAACTTTTCCACTGGCACTGCCTATCTTCCTAGAGAAAACAAATGCTTTGACCAAGCCTCCTCACCAGCTTGCAAAAGAAGAGAAAGGTGTGCCATGTCTCTCCTCAGTGAATGGGAGATTACCTATTCACTACAAACTCCAAAGTCCCTTTTCTGATACTATAGTTCTATGCAATACCTGAAAAGTTATCAAAAGAAGGTCACAATCTGCTCTCTTTTATTCCATATTCTATATAAAATATACATTTAAGTTACAGGAAGGTTCATTCTGATTGAGTGTTTGGGAAGAAGGATCTTTGTTTGAGCATAAACCACTTATCTAGAGAAGAGAGAAGTGTTCAAGAAAGGATAGTCTTCTATTGAGATTGCTGTTTGTTTCTATGTTTCTATAGAGTCAAAGGGAGATATTGTCTCTTACAATTCTATGATTCTGCATCTCACTAAAAGTAAGTTCAGTGAGATTTATCTTCAACTTACAAATTTATCTAATGCTGAAGCCTTAACCACATGTGTATCTTTCAGAATTTGAACTGAAATATTAATTTGAATTATTAATACTGAATATTTTGGAAAATGTGCTAAGTAAAACACAAAATAAAATACATTTTAGTTTATTCCTTTTTGTAAAAGAAAAGTTTGTTGCCTTTTAAATTTTATAAATTAGTCTATTCATATATCTTTAATTCATTGTTAAAATGGATATGCTATCATTATAAATAACCTAACAAGTCAACTCAAAGATCTAATGTTTAAACTTCACTTTTTTGGGGGGTGAAAATCTGTTGATATCATGAAAAACCTGCTGTCATCAAGCAGGCAAATAGTAATTGTATTTTGGATCCAGGACATGTTTAATATGTTTATTGTAGATTTTAAGAAACATTCTTTTTCTCTTCTGCATATGTGTAATTTCAAGTATATTTCAATTTTACTTTTTTTATACTTGTGTTGCTAACTGTCCAGTTTTTCTGAGTGCTTTGAGTTTAAATGATACCAGAAAAAGGAAGCTATTGGATTCTTTAAGAATATCTCTTTGGTTTTGTGTCGTCTTTGTAATTTATATCCTTTTAAAGCCCAGGGCTAGTGGACAAGGTCAAGTAGTATTAAGTTTTCTGTAATGTCTTTTGTTTTTCTGGTTTGAATTTTCCTTTAAAAGAAAAAAGACAAAGACAAAGACCGCCAGTGAAAAGGAAACTATAGAGCAACAAACTGAAAAGGATCTTATTATTTAAAGTAGAGCATACAATATGAATTTTATATTAAAAAAACAGGTTAACTATTGAATTTTCTACATCATACTACTCTAAATGCCATTATAAAACATAATATATAGTGTAAAATTTACCAAGCAGATAAAGTTATTCTATTTTGCCTTAGACTAAAATTTTACTGCATAGACAATACTTATTTTACAAATGAATAGTACACTCACCATAAAATATGTTTGAATAGTGATTAGGAACACCATCAAATCAAAATTTGAGTTGTCAGCTGCCAAACTGATCAAGTAATTAAGCCTCTATAATTCATGATAGCCATAATTTAAGTTTTTAGTAATGGATGTGCTTCATTAAGCAATTTTCTGAGCATTATTGTTAATTGTTATGCCCAAAATTATAAATTATTAATCTGCAGTTTTTAACTCTGGTAAAGTAAACATAACATTTGGAAAGAAAGGATAAATTGACCTGTATCTCAAACATCTCACAAATATTGCCTTGCAAAAAACCTTCCATCTTCCTTAATTACAGTTTTCCATTTATATTAGTTTTTCTCTTTACAAATTTGGGAAATGTAGTAACATTTATCAAAACTAAATATCAATTTAAAATAGCAAATCATAATGCAAAATATTTTGCCTCACCCCCTCGAATCTACTTTCCAGAATTCATTCTATAAGAATTAATTTTAAATATACCTTAAGCAGATAATTCATTGCTGAGTTATTTTTGCTGAGAAAATCAGTGAAGGATTAGCAGAAAATCAAAATATCAGAAGAAAGTGATTTTAAACTTTATGTATATTCTACAAATTGGAGGTAAGAAAAAGTTGTACCATTTTTAACAAAACTTACTTAGAATAATAGATTAGAGATATTTTTTCCATCACTAAATATTTTCAGTCATTTCTGAAATAAACAAATACAGTTTTAATATTTAACACTTGCAGTACTGTTCAATTACATTTAGAAACAGTAGATAATATAACACCATTGTAGAACAAAGAGAAGCATAAAGACAAAAGAAAATTAAAGATGTGTGATGTTCAATCCAGCTGATTTTCAGTTAATGAATCTCAGTCAGAGACATTGATAAACAAAGAACCCTATATTGTGACACCTAAATAATGATACAATTTAAAAACCCCTCTATATATATTCAGGTTCAGTACACCATATTTTCAATTCATTTCTTTCATTCTTTTTCCTTCTTTCTTTTTTTCAAAAATAGTTTTTTGTCACCTTAAAGTTCAAAAATCTTTCAGATAATGAAGAGTAGAATAACAATGCCTAGATTTGGGTTTGGGATGAACAAAAGCAAACACAGAATCCATTTTCAATGTATAATTCATATTATGATTTGCTGTGAGAAATAATCAAGTAACCTGTGGAAGTGTCAGATTGCAAAACTTCAAATGAGAGACTGACAAAGTGACTGAAGAAGCAATAGATGTCTCTGCTCTTTTTCTTCATCTGCTTTGCAACTTGTTGGAGTAACTGTTCCTTTGAGAAGTTTGTGTTTCCCTATAGTTACAGTTCTCTTCCATAGATTTGTCAAATGAAAATAAATAGTGGTATATAATTTTCTGATGTAGTATTATATATTTTATAGCTATATAGTATTGTATTTTTACAGCTATATTAAATTGAGCTGGGCCCCTGTAGATTACACAGATACATCTGTATTAATCATGCTTTCATCTGCAATGTTTTCTTAGCAAAATATAGAAGCAATCTGACATTTTGTTCTTTGTAAGTTTTTAACCTACCCATTCTTTAGCCCTGAAATGCCCTGGTGTTTGCCCATCCAAATACTAATCATGTCTAACCCTATTTGGTTTTTGGGAGACCAATCAGGTACTGCCACCTGTTATGATGCTTTCTTTGTTATCTCTTTTCCTATAGATTGGATTTTAGTATTTATTCATGTTTTATGTGCTCCAGATTTGTAAATGTTGTACTAAGTTTAAACATCTTAAAAGTGTTTTTATCGTGTTAGTAGTTCACTTTTAGTTAGGTGTGTGCTTAAAAGGGATAGCATTAATTGCCATAACAAAACTATGTGGCTGCCCAAATTACTTAATTTTTTCTCTATTTTTAGTTGTGGGGAGATGTCTCTTTAGTTTAATTTAGTTATTCAGTCTTGTCATCATCCCTTCAGGTGATCCTGAGCTCAAGCTTTATGGTACATAGATATGGAGATATTTGCTGTAGAACAGATTAAAATATGTATATTTACTCCACCAAAATTTTGTTAAATATCTTGGAAATCTATATGTGGGCTAGTAGAAAAAGGTATATGTGAATATATGTTTGAGGCCATAATAATTGAGGCTTCTTGTTGCCTGATTATTACTTTTACTAAACATGTATATTGTATAGCTTTTATAATAAATACATTAATTCTTCATTTTGAAGTTTTACAAAGAACAGCCAAGAGAAAACATAAACTATTTCAAATGAGATTAAAAAGAAAAAGAAAAAATTGAAGAAATCTCCAGGGAAGATAATTTGATGAGATTTGTATAAACAGCATGATATTCTGGTTTACCAGGCTGTTATGATAAGTGTTTTGAGGATAAATTTATACAACTTTTGCAAAACATAATGGATCTTATTTTAAGGGTGGAAAGATGCTCAAGATTTAGATGATTCAGAAAGATGCAAATTCAGCATTACTACCCAAAGAGGGACAGGATTTGATTATTATAATTATTGACTTATTTTAAATTATTCATAATGATTTCAGTTGATAGTTTGTAAATAATGTTACAAGAACTTTTTCATGAAGATAATATTGATTTTTACCTAAAAATGTTAAAAGACAACATAGAATTGTGCTAGATATTTTAGAATATTTTGAACATCTTAATTGTATGCAAAGAAAACATTGAACAATTTGAATTGTACTTTCTATTCAAACTTTTAGAAGAAATGAATTTTGTAGAGAATTTATAAAATGACTAAATAAATTTATATCTCACAGTAGACACAAAAAATACCTAGTGATCTTAAGAAGTTTAATAATCCTAACCCTAAATAATGCTATTATGTCAGAGAAGTCATTTACTCATTTAGTATCAGGAAACCAATCAATAGTATTTGATGAGGCTGGTATGTTATTTTGTTCAAAAATTTCCCCTGAAGAAAAAGTACATTATTGCAGTATACTTTTATATATATGTGTGTGTGTGTCTATTTATTTCTCTGTCTGTCTATTTCTCGATATACACACACATGTGTATATACAGGGAGAGAGAGAGAAAGAGATTCTTATTATATTGACTGGACAATCAGTTGTCTGAAATGGTATAGATTCTCCTGCTTGAGCAGGGAGGTGGACTAGAAGACCTCCAAGGTCCCTTCCAGCTCTAATATAGTCTAGTCTAGTCTAATCTAGTCTAGTCTATTATTTTTCATCTGGTGGAATTTTTAAAATGGTAACATCAGGAAAGACGTGATATAGAAACCTAAGCAAGGTACTTTGTCAAAGATTTTGCCATTCAAACTAACTCTAACTATCCAAGTAAAATACATCTATTGCAATCCTTGGCATTTTTTTCTAGTTAAGAACTTTTTCCTCTACTTTATGGATCATCTTTATTCATCTCTAAGGAAATCATTCCTTTCTTACTTTGAAAGCCCCATCTCTTATGCAATTGCTGACACCTTGAAAAAAATGTTACCTTGCTACTTAAAGGAAATGTCCACAATTTAAGGCAGTTAATAAGCAATTTATAAGTTGGTAACAGATGATGAATCATTGCCTGACTTCTTGCTATATTTGGCCTGTTATATGCTAGCACCTAGAGAGTAGGTGTAGCTGTACCACAAATGTCTATAAAACTCTTGGTTGATTTCTTCTTTTTTCTTCTAGTTTGACACAACTTGTATCTCTTTTTTCATATGTTTCATTGGAAAAACTAAATATAAGCAACAACTGCTTACTAGGTAAGTTTACAAGATAAATGGGGAAAATATTTGCAGTTTCCAATGCCACATTATAAACCATATGTGAGTTTGATTACTAACATATATCTCAAAAAAAGGCTAAAAGCTTATTTTTCTCTTCCCATTATATATAAAATTCAGTTTGGCAGCCAGATTCATACATTATTCACTTTTTAACATTGAGCATTCCTGTTAGCTTTAACCATGGTGAAGGTTTACCTTATCAATAGTCCTTAACTTGTTTAATGGCCATTTGAAGTTAAGGCCTTGGAAAGAGGGTTTTGTGGCTGTAAAGCATTTCCAGCCATCGTAAAACATTGTGGTATTACCACTTCTTGAGCATTTGACAACTGGCTTGCATTTATGATCAACTGCAGCATTCTGCAGTCATGTGATCGTGATCTGTGTTTTTTTATGGTTCTAACAAAAGACACTCATTCAAGAGAATGGATTTGTTAATGACTTAGAGCCACATTATTTCTTCACCACCACCCTAAAAACAGTTAACAAATTGGGAAAAAGTCAGGTCTGGTCATGTGAGTGCCTCAGCTTATGACTTACAACCAAAAGTCTGGGTCACAGAGGTGGTATTCAGCAAGTTCAGGAGAACCGGTAGCGGAAATTTTGAGTAATTCAGAGAACCAGCAAATACCACCTCTGACTGGCCCCACCCCATCTATTCTCTGCTTCCCGAGTCCCAGCTATTCAGCAGGGTCTCCTTTTGTTGTCCTGCACAAGAGAACAGAGCTGGAAAGCAGGTTAGTGGTGTGGGGAGGGAATAGGATTTTACAGTAACCTCCCCTTGCCACACCCACCAAGCCACGCTCATAGAACCAGTAGTAAAAAAAAATTAAATCCCACCACTGCTGGGTTCAGTTGTGATTTTAACTGAAGGACTACCTGTATTCTATAATGTCTAATATTTATGGTTAAGAGGATTTGAACCAAGCTTTTAATCCTTTTTAACTCCTTTTAATATTTACTAATAGTCCTTGTATATTGTGAATTATAATTATGTAAATGCAATGTAATCTTGTTTAAGAATATTTTAAAAATGAGAAGAAAGTATTCTGATTATTCCATAATTTAATGGTTTTTTTATTATATACATTTCAAATTTGATGAACAACATGTTAAGGAAAGAGTCTGAAGAGGCAATATTTAGTATTTCAAAGATAAATGGTGTATTCAAAGCATTTATGTACAATTAGGATTCCAACAGATTTTTAAAAGGAGACTATTTAATGGAATTTGAAACAGAAAATATACCTAAATTAGGATTAGAACCCTCCAATGTAATTTGTTGCCATTTTGAATTTTGACCAAAGTGGTTCCAATGATTACAATGTTATTAGAATGGAATATAATAAATTAAAATTTAGGGATTTCATTTCATTCTCCTTTAAAGAGGATTGAAAGAGTTTTCCCAGACATAAATATTTTACTGTATTCAGTATTTGATAGTTATTTGCTGTGATCCCTATTAATATATTTACAATTATTGATATTTGTTTTGTCCTTAACAAATGCAGACCTGAAGACTCTCATTCAATGTCTTGAAGGCTGTGATAGCCTAAGGGAACTATATCTACTTGGAAATCCTCTTCTTCAAGAAGACAACTGGAGGTAAATAGATAAGAGAAACTGGGTATGAGATACATAGAAGTAGGTTTGATCCAGGTTTTCAAACTTTTTCAAGTCATGGAACCTGTTTGTTAAAATAATAATAATTCTTGGAACCCTTGATCCTCAAAATGGCAGCCATGATTCTTTTTCACATGAGAATAAACCCTGCCTTTTCCCCAATACCTTAGAAAAATTGCTCTGGATGCCCCTTGCTGTGTTTGAGTAAACTTTTTTTTCATCCTTCGTCATTCATAAAATCCTGTCAAATACTCTTGGAACTTTAAGATTTCACAAAACAGTTTAAATAAAAGGGAAATGGTGAGAAGAAGAGTAAAAGCATGGTGATCTGATGTAGCAATAGCCTTTTCGTGAAGAGGTTTAGGGTAAAACATAAATTTAAGGTTAAAAATATAATAATCTGTTATGATTGGTAACAGTAATTATCACAAACCAAGCTAGTCTGTTGGATGGAAGAAATATCAGTTGCACCTACTTTTAACTGAAATGAGCATTCCTTAATGACAAATCAGCAGTGTTTAGTGACCATTTTTTCTTATTGATTTCATTGGGAATGCGTTCATCCTATTTCAGCTTCTAGCCGCATAAAATAGTTCTGAAGAATGTGGCACTGGCCCCATAAAATAGTTCTGAAGTATTAACGGGAGCAGATTAATTCACATTATTCTTATAACTATAATTTACAATTAGTGGAGATCATTTAGAATTACCAACATATGCAAACTTCAGAAAAGGCAAGGACTTTGTTTTACATTTGTTTTGTTTGTTAGCTGACTATATTAAATACTTAATGGTAGATTACATGGAATTACTTACATTTTCCCTCTTTAGAAACTACATATGCTTATTATCATTTGCATTCCTATTTGTGTTGTTTTGCTTCCATACTAATTATTTTTTATTATTTTCCCTTAATAAGAAAATTGGAACAACTTATGTTTGATCTGTGCTTTGATTAGGAGGATATTTTAAACAAATTAAGTTCAAATTGTTCTAAATATGTATAACAAAATTTAATTTCGATTAGATTTCTATACATTTATTTAGTTTTGTTTCCTAAGCTTTTTAAAGTATCCCATTTCAATCATATTTTCCATATTCAATCCATTGATTTATTCAGTTGGGTGTTTTCTTTTCAGTTGTACTTAATATGCATCTAAGCTTTGTTAATACATTCATAATAGTTTCACTCTTCTATATTTAAATTTACTTTAGCTCATTCTGAACTGATAGCTGTTCAACATAATCTTGGATTGGAATAATCATACATTTGTCTTTTTCAACATTTCATATTTATTTTCTTCCTTTGTGGGTTTTTTTTTGGGGGGGGAGCAGGGGGAGGATGCTATGCTAATTGTAGAAGGTAGAAAGTGGGAAGTAGAAATCAACTCATTTTGAGTTTTTAAAGCCTTAGAACTTCCATTTCTGTTTTGCTACAACAGTACCTTCTTTTGTATTGATTCTGTCCAGTCCAGTATTAACTAGTAAGATTGAAATATAAATTGTCAGATGTCAGATAATTAGCAGCCTTAAGTACTCTACAAATTGTATTTAAGTGGAAGCATTAGTAATCATAGATAGAATCTATTTTTAATAATTTGCCCTGTATTCAGTTCCTGTTTATATTCATTTTCATTTCTCAAAATATTCAAAGTGGGTTTTTTTGCAGCTGGATTGGTCTTCTGCCATTTTCCTCATTTAGCTTTACAGTTTGTTTATACTTATGCTTCCAAACTTTTTGGATTATTTTTCCATTATCTCTTTTCCCCATTGAGCTTGGCTAACATAGTTTTATATTTTTCTAAATCTGTTTTTCTAAACTTAGTCATTTTAGCTGTGCATATGTGCTTAGGAATTTCATTATTGATTGCAAAGTTAAAAAAATATTAAATAGAGCTTGAAAGCCTTTAAACCATGAGATCAAAAATCCTTCTCCATTAAATACTGCTAATTTCTTGCAAGTAACAAAAGAGAAATAGGGTTTTTTTTAAAAAAAAATTGGTGTATTCTTAATTTGATGTATTCTTAATTGGTGTATAATTGCTATTCTACCTAAATTCAGTTTAAAATAACTCTTGAAATTCCAGAGTCATCAAAATCCTCCCATGCTGCTTGGCCATTTGAGCTTTCATGAACAGAGAAAGATTAATTTATCTAATGGGATACTATAAAGTATGGATTTGTTGAATTCAGCATTGACAATAACTGCAAGCAATATGTTTCAATGAACTTTACATAACCCCCGATACCAACAAAGGAATTACTTATAAAAGTTCCCAATTGGTTTCTTACTTTCATGTCCAGCCAGTGATAACACTGAAGAAGCTGAAGTACTGAGAAATCACTTTTTGGAAATTAAACCCTAAGATCTGTTTGAGCATTCCTCGAGGGAATATGTTTCATTGCAATAATGATTAATAGAACCTCTTAAGTGACAGAATATTCACCAGGAAGTTTTCACTAAATGAAATATTGATTCAGCCCTCACTAGTAGAAACCCAGCTGGAAAAACTAGATCTAAGATCCCATGGCTCTAAGAAACCATAGTTTCCAACATAAATCAACTTGATATGGCACCTTTTGAATATCTCATTATTCAACATCGTCTCCAATATCTCCAGACACCCTATTCACAGTTATTCATTTAACATTACCATCTGACATGTATGCACTTGTGAAAAGGAAATACAGATTTTAGATTTAATTTTTTGTTCTGATATAAATTGGAATTATGATTCTAATGATATATATTGAAACACGGTATATGAGTCAGCCAAAATTTAAATCCATCATGTTAACTTTGTGGGGCTTAAATATGTGCTTATTTTTCTGTTCAAATATCTGGAATCCTTGGCCAGATTTTGTCTAAATTTTCTTTGATAATTGATTGTCAAACTTGGCATAAGAGTCTATTCAAGCTAGCCTGGAGGTAAAAAGGGTCTAGTTCAAGAAAATATTCCATAATCTGTAAGTCCTTTCCATGAAAGATATTGGACTGAATAGCACTTTTTTCCATTTCCTTTTTCTGGATGGTGTTCTGCTATTGATGCTGTGAGGAAGGGTGTTTTACTTAATCCTTACAGAATCATCATTGGAAATAGTTCTATAGATCATCAAATGCAACTCACTTTGTATCATCTGTAGGAACCTTATGTAAAATATCCTCAACAAATGTCTAATTAACATCAGTTTGAACATATCCTTGAAGGGGAGTCCACCATCTCCTTAGTTAATTGATTCCATTATTAAACTGTTTTTGCTGTGAGGAAAATCTTCAACTGTTTTCCTTTAACTTTAGACATCCCATTTCCTGCAATCTGAGAAGATAGAGAACATATTGTATCTTTCTTCTGTGTGATATCCCTTCATTTAGCTGATATACAAAATCTCATAAATAAACAAGGGTTTATTTAATAATTGGACTAGCTCCAACATCAAGGTGCCAGTTTCAGCTGGAGAAGCAAGCATTCTCAGCAGTATTTAACTCGATTGTGCTTCTCTTCTTGAAATACCAAATTCTGTTTGTTTAAGACATTGCTGCCTTTCTGTTTTGAGGTTGTAATAATCAATTTTCTATGTAACATGCTTCCTAAAGCTAACTTTTGCGAAAATTATGGTTTCTATGTCATTTTAAAGATGCTGCTTACTCAAAAATTTGCCCACTTTGAAAATACTTAATGATGAAAATGTACATTGTGATGTAGAAAAGATTTATGAAAAAATCTCGAAGTCAGAAACATTTGCAGAATTTTGTCAAGCTCAGATTCAAGAAATTGTATCACTCCACAAAAAAGCTACAACTAGATTGTAAGTATTTACAATTAATTTCAAGAACTTAATTGTCAAGGTTTTTGTTCCTTGATGCTTATTATTGATTGAACAATATATACATTGGAATAACAATATGGTAGAAAAGTGATGAAAGTCTATTAACGGCTTCTGATATCTTTTAGAAATCTGATCAGATGGAAATACCCATCACAAGCTTACATGAAATTCAGTAATCTTTCTTCATTTCTACTGTTTTATGTTCACTAATCAATTAGAATTAATTACATGGACACTGAATTAAAGAATCCTAACGAAGGCTTGTGCAATCTGAACTGCAAAATCTAGAAGACTCCTAGATATTAGAAAATAGATGAGTTATATTTTTTTGCTAATGTCTGGTAGTCATCAGGATTTTTTGGATCTAGTAACCCTACTTAAGAAGTTTAATTAGTGCAAAATATGAGTATAGGACAAAAGTAATACATGAAATGATGCAAAATAGCATGATATTATATTACATTTTAATAATATTGAAATATGTGCAACTACTATATGTTGCATATTATACATATGAAATACCTGTGTGTTCAATTATATAAGTGCAACTGTACTATGTCTGTATAGAGCACACATGGGCAAATGTACAGCTGTGTGAAAAAGTCCTGCACGCTTTACAATTTACGGTTTACGGTTTATGACATTTTTGGGATAGGCCATTGGTTTTATGATATTTTATGTTAACTGATATGCAAATATTGTTATATTTGAATAAATACTGGTGGTTTTTAAGTGAAAAGCATAAGCTTTTTGCAATTTGGGGCTGTTTTGATGGGGTTTGTGAATTTTCTTGCATGCTTACAATGCATGCTTACAATGACTATGAAAACAGATTAACTGATGCATACCCAGTGGTATATGTGTTGCAATTACTAAGGCCAGTGCTAGTGTTTTGTTAACATTTTTATTATTTGTGGTCCTGAAAAGGACCGTTTAGGTAACCAAATATGGTTACTAATATGAAATTGGCCAACCCTTATTGCTTATCACCAGGCGGCTTCGCTTCGGCATAGACTATATATGCCTTTGCACATGATCTTTGGTGACAATGTGATGTCAGGCTGCAGTAATGGATTCAGTCAGCTGCTGCTTGGTCTTCAGATGCTTCTTGCTTATTTCATAACCAATCTTGGCCCACAAGTTCTCAAGTGGGTTCAAATCCGGGCTTTGAGCTGGCCAATCCAGGAGTTGAACACCATGCTTCTTCATACACTGCTGGATGGACTTGGCTCAATGACAAGGAGCGTTGTTATACTGGAAGTAAAAGTCCTTCCCTACAAGTTGCTGAGCTGAAGGAAACATAGTCTTTTCCAGGACTTCAACATACTGCTCGTAATTCATGATTCCTTGCACGATTGGTATCTGAACAATATCAGAAGCAGCGATACAGCCCCAGATCTTCATATGCAATGGGTGCTTCACAGTTAGATTCAGGCAGTATGGCTGGAAATTTTCTGACATACTTATTGCACTGATTCCCAGTCAAGTAGAGATAGCTCTTGTCACTGAAGATGACCTTGGCCCACTGTTCGTTGATCCACTTGGCATACTTCTTGGCCCACACACGTTGATGAGAGCCGTGAGCATCAGTGAGTAAAGGTTTACTTTGAGCCCTGCAGCCTTTGAGCCCTCTTACAAGCAGTCTGCGACACACTGTGCTTGTGGACACTTTTACATCACCTGTTTCATCCCAAATTCTTGTAATCTGAGTTGAAGTGAACTTCCTGTCAACCATCAAAATACATTGCAGAGCCCGATCATGCCATTTTGTTGACTTTCTTGGTCTTCCAAAGCAGAGCCTGTCATCAACTGAACCAGTTATTTAGTATTTTTCAACCACTCTGCTCACTGTGGTGCAATGGCATTTCACTTTCTTGGCTATTTCTTTACAGGAGTAACTCTCTTCATGAAGCACAATGATGCAATGCCGCTGCTCAGTACTGGTGAAAGCAAAGGCCTTCATCCTTGCCCACAGCCAGAGCTAAATTAAATTTCTTGATGCTTTTCATGCCTATTTATAGTAAGAGAGTATGACAACATTGATTGGCTCATAGATTTAGCCTCTGTGCAGTTTGATTGGTCAGCTAAAGCTCACTGCTGATTGCCTACTTTTGATCCTAATATTCTCGAAAATTCAAGTTGTGTTTGTTTTAGCACATAAACTCACTCAAAACCTTAAAAAGACTTCGGTTATATTAATAAAAATTAATAACAATTCGATTACAGAAATTTTCATCAAAGTACTAATTTTGTGTGGTTTCTATGAGTGAAAAGTTGATTAAACATGTAAATACAGCTTAAAACTGAAAGGATGCAGGACTTTTTCACACAGCTGTACAAAGTGAATGAAAACAGAAGTGCAATAATTGTTGAAAAATCCATAAAGTAACTCATAAAGAGTTTACTTAAAACATTTCAGTCACCTTGTAATATCATCATTCTGCATAAGAATACTCATAGTTATAGATGGCAGAAACAATGGCTGTAAGGGTCAGGAGGAAGAAGACAATAGTCAGATAAAGGGAGTCTGAGCCTCAGGAAAGAATATAACATGAATAAGTATCTCAGACTTATTTCACAAACCTTAGTTCACAAAAAGATAAATGGAGGGGGAAGAGAAGCTTATTCCGTTACTATAGCTTACAATGAAAATAGTACTGACTTACTTGGCATTGGTTTCCTAATCTGCTCTATCTTGAAGGACTGATGGTAGTAGATTTGAATTTCAATAAAGAAGGTGTTGCTTTATGTGGCAGTTCAGTAATAAGCTACCTATGTTTAAATTTATTTCAGTATTTTTCTTGAGATCATATCTGTGATATACAAGAACTGCTTAGGTTTTTTTTTAAATAACCTGAGTTTTATAGTAGAATATATGTGTTAATTACAAATCATTGTTGTAAATGTATTGTATTTGGAAATTAGAAGAAGCACTTAACCAAAAACGTGACCAAGATTATTGCTCGTATATTTTTTTCAAAAATGTACTCAAATTTGCTCTTAAAGAATTTAACAAAGATTAAGGCTGTGATCCTAAATAAAATAAATGGCAAAATATGGGTGTGTATATTTAAATGTGCTTACTGCCTTGACTTCTATAGTGTAGAGTATATAAAAGGCAGGATATAAATATAACAATATCCACCTACCCCAGGTCTTTAGAAAGGACTTGATAGGTGAATAAAGTGCCCAATCCAGTTTAATCATCTGGCTGACTGTGCAATGAATCATAACAATTATAATCTAGATTTTAGAATTCAAACAGACAAGCACCCGCCACATAATATCCAAGACTTAACTATTATTGATAAGAAGGACAGGTTGGTGGATGTTTTGTACCTGGAGAAAATCACAAAATACAAAGATCTGCAAATAGAAATAGAGTGACTTTGGCAAAAGAAAGCAATGATCATACCAATAGTAATAAATGCCTTTGATACAATCCCAAAATATCTGGAGCAGTCCTGAACACCATCAGAATTGACAAAATCACCATCAGTCAATTGCAAAAGGAGCTTTACTTGAAACAGCTGTGATGGTATTTTTAACACCATCAAACAAAAACATCTGCCTATCCTAGGTCTTTGGAAAAGATTCACTAGGTGGATAAAAATGTCAAATCCAGTGTAAACATCTTGCTGATTATGCAACAACAATATTAATAATTGCCTTCCATAGGGCATAATGGGATTTTCCCCCTAAAAAGAGTCCATAAGATTGTAACCTTGATATTATATTCCTAAAGTACAATATGAAACCCCATAAACATTTTGGCTGTTTGACATTTCATTAAATAAACGAGACCCTGTAGTAAGTAAGTAAGTAAGCTGCCACATATAATCATAGCCATGTTTACTAAATCATTTTTTAACACAGAGATATATAGCTAAATTGGGATGTTCCATCTTGATTCCACATAAAGTGTGCTTGCTCTTGTTTAAAAATTATATGCTTTTTAAAATGATTCAGATCTAATAAAGGTGTGTCAGTTAATCTTCCGACACCTACTTGAAATCAGCTATGCACAAATGTACTTCTGTTTCATTGTTTTGGCTTTCATCAGGCTTTGTACAGAGGATTGGAAATAAAAGACCCTAATGGAAGCTGAAACCCTTTTAAAAAGTCACAGTTTAAACAGGTGAAAATGACATAAAAAGCATCTAAAAGGAATTGAAACTGAAGAAATATAAACATTAAAACTCTTTATGAAGTTTAAAGGCTTTTTACAAGAAAGAAGGAGCAATAAGAATATTAGCAGATGCACCCAGTTATATAGAATTACATAATATTACTGTATTGTTTATTTGTCATGACTTTTATTCTTGGTAGTGATATAACACACATATGCTCCATATGTGTGTGTGTGTCTCTCTCTCTTTCAACTGAATTTTCTTTTCTGCAAAGCATTCTACTCAGAAGACAATTATTTGACCCCTCTTAAGTTGGAGAACATAATATAGTAGATAGTATTTAAAATGTTCATGCAGATAGTATTTAAAATGTTCATGTGAAGATATGTTGATTTGTTTGAAATAAAATAATTATCTAATTCACATAAAAATAAATATATAATATTTAAATATTATATAATATATTTAATGCTCTAATTAAAAATCAAATAATATTTAATGCTAAATTTTATATCAGATCATGTTGATCATGACTGGAAATCAGTGACTCCTAGGAAGGATATAAGAAAAAGAATGTCAGACATCAGCAGCATTGTATCATCTCAATGCTTTTTTTTCTATAAGTGTTGTGATAGATTCCTCAAAGTTGGCAGAGTTTTCAATGAGGAGTTACAATGCCACTTTCAGAAGATTGATCAGAAAAGCAAGTTCTTTTCTAGATATTGTTAAAGCCTTACTTACTGGCCCACCAAAAACAACAACTAATCTGGCTTGTCCAAGCTATAAAATTTATTTATTAAAGCTCTCTAGGGTGATACAGTATATATTTCACCAGGGTTGTATTTTAAGATAGGTTGATTTTTTATTATTATTATTTTAAGATATATTTAGAAAAAACTGTTAGCTAATATATATGTAATGCATTTTCATGTTATTAATCTTATAAATCATTTTGGGAGAACAAGATCCCTGAAATAAATAATAATGTTTTAACTATTTCTTTTCCAGAGATAAATTTTCTGAAGACGCTGTACAGCTCCAGTGTTGGTATTTTAAAAAACTGATGAAGCTTAGTATTGAACATCGTTATGCACATGAATATGGAGTTCTAAACATTACAAAGACAGAAGAACCAAAAAAACAGGCAGATCATTTAACTCAAGACTTCATAGAGAAAAATAACTTCTTTACCTCAGGTGTAAAAGAAAATAAGCAGGACTTGTTTAATACGCCTGAAAGATGGATTACTTCTGGCCATACTCATGCTGAGTCAATTAACTCCTTCATGACAGTTCCAGAAACAGATCAAAATCAAGTATATAGACAAAAGTATACTCAATATTCTACAAATGACAGTGAGGAAAGCAATGCATTAATCAGTCCTAAGAGAAACAAATTCAACAGGCAAATTACAACTATTGAAAGAGGAAATTACCTTCAACATTTTGACAATTCACAAGAGTAAGATCAAAGGGTCAAACTTTTTTTATGAAAATATAACTATATGTAATCTTAAAGCAGACAACATCATCACTTAGTGCATATACTATACACCTACTTTGACAGCACATCAGTAATAATAGAAACATTTAAGCAGCACACCATCCGCCAGAAAAAAGCAACTACCGTATTACTTTCTATTTCTACTCTTTCTCTATTCAGTATAAATATACTTATACTAATTGTACTAAGAATATATCTATAAACATTAAGCTATGCAGTACATTGCAAATCATTCTTTCATAAAGCTTATTAACATAAACAAATCACCTGTCCTTGAAACATTTAGGAAGCTGAATCTCTTGATGTATAGCAGGCTGGGGAATTCTGGGAATTGAAGTCCACGTGTGTTAAACTTTCCAAGGTTGAGAAACACTGATGTATAGGACTGTTCCAAAGGCTATTCCTAGAATAACCACTTAGCTTTTTGGGTGCTCCCAATGGAAGAGAAGTTTATATATGCATACACAGAAACCTAGAAAGTTTTTAAGATCATATTTCTGTCTTTCCTTCTGTTTCTTTCTTCTATCTCAGTACTACTTTCTTCTGTCCCAAAGTATTCTAACAAACAGAATAGTCTCTAATCAACTGCTTTCTAATTCTTTTTGCCCTAGGTTCTTATAAATTTGACATCTGAATGAAATTTACTTTATAAATGACTGAAAGATTATTTTGAATGATTGAGACATTTTCTAAAGAAGTGAAATATGAAATAAATATAATTAATGAAACTGAGCAATATTCAGGAATTTTATCCACACAACAAATTCCAACCTCCAAAATATACTGTATTATAGGGCAGTAGATTTATAATTGATTCAGTGACCTATTTTCATATAACTGCCAGATAATGAATGTTAATCAGTTTTAAAGGACTGTCTATTCTGTTGGCTACAAGGATGTTATGAAACTTATTTGTATTAAATTATTTCAAGAATTCTGCTTTACCAATAGCGGGACAAGAAAAACAAAAGTTTTTCTCAGTATTTTCTCTTCATTTTCTGTTTCTCAGTATTTCTCTGTAGTATATTGCCTCTTGTTTATTTGGTATTTTATTTAAAGAATTTTTACAAATATATAAATATCCTTCTTAGGTAAGCTATCTATGGTGAATTTGTGCTGATATGAACCTCACCAATTTTCATAAAGCACTTTTGAGAGATTTAAGTATCATAATATGAGTACTGTTGCATGCTGCTATTAGTCATTCCTCTGCTCCTCAACCTGAAGAACTCTCCTTGTCTCTATGAATGCCCTCTTTGTTATGTTCCTGGTAACACCTATACCATAACAGTGAGCTGTGTAGTATCACTGTATCCGCTATCTTCCTAAGATTGCTAGTGATATAAAACTACAGAAATTAAGCTAGTTGATTGGTGAAATAACATTTCTGACAAAGATAATTCATGGGTATTAATTTGGACATTTTCAGGATACTGTGGGATAGGATAGCAAGGCTACAATCTATAATCTGATAGTTGTGGAAAAACTATTATAAATACATTTGTATATGTTTTCTTGCTCTGTGTGGACAGAAAAATTGAATAGCAATTGTAAACTGTTTTGGATATATTTTGGCAACATCTTTTAAATTATGTCACAATTTCTCAAGATTTGTTAAGAAAGGGTCCAATTTATTATTGCTGATGTATGCAAATTGCTTTATGTTAAATCTGAGTTTAGGTCCCCTTACATCAGTATTATCTCTATACTGATTAACAGCAACATTCTGAAATTTTCAAATGATTTTTTTCTCATTCATCTAGAAAGGCCAAGGTTTTAATGGGAGACAGAATGTATGAAACAGCACCAATAATCTTTCACTTTTGTATTTATTTATTTTAATTGAACATTCTGTAGATGAATAGATTTTTCAAATGAGGATAGGAAGAAATGAATACACTTAGCCAAGATTTGGAGCTAACTTACTTAGTTGTTCAGGCATGTTTCAGGCATGACTTCCAATCAGATAATGTAAATTTTTCATACTTGAATTCAGTATTGCACAAGCGCTCCTGGAATGTAAGGTTTGTTTCCATAATTAAATATTTGAAGCTGGCTGCACATTAAAAATTAATCTGATGGTGATAACATCTAAAGCTTTCTTTTAGTTCTTATGAGTGAACATTGCATACAAAGCAGCTCCACCAAAATAGAATAGAAAATAATTTTAAGAAAAATATATATTAGTCTACTTTTTTTTTCTTGTACCTATTTCTTAAACCTATTTCACCAATAGTTAAAACACTGCAGGACTAAAAATCAAGGAAAATATTTAAATCTTAAAGTGCAATCTTTTATCAGCCATAGAAGAGACAAACTGTTGTTTAATTCAGATCAAACAAATCCCCCTGATCAGTGAAAAGGAGGTGTTTTGCTGTCTCCTGGTCTAAGCATATAGATCACCCCTGGATTCTACTTTATAGGTAACGTACAAAATATTATGGTATATTCTTAACAGGAACTCTTGAAAATATTTTCTAGTTAGCCACTCAATTCATCTGGGATGGATAGAGCACAGATCTGCTCTCAGAAATGTCCTAACCTTTAAACCTTATGAACTGCTTTCAATTACCTTCTTGCCTTATACAGGTGAAACTCAAAAAATTAAAATATTGTGCAAAAGTTCATTTTAAAAAGTTCATTTTTTCAGTAATGCAACTTAAAAGGTGAAACTAATATATGAAATAGACTCATTACATGCAAAGCAAGATAGTTCAAGCCGTGATGTCATAATTGAGATGATTATGGTTTACAGCTCATGAAAACCCCAAATCCACAATCTCAGAAAATTAGAATATTGTGAAAAGGTTCAATATTCTAGGCTCAAAGTGTCCCACTCTAATCAGCTAATTAAGCCATAACACCTGCAAAGGGTTCCTGAGCCTTTAAATGGTCTCTCAGTCAAGTTCAGTGGGAATCACAATCATGGGAAAGACTGCTCACCTGATAGTTGTGTAGAAAACCATCATTGACACCCTCCATAAGGAGGGAAAGCCTCAAAAGGTAATTGCAAATGAAGTTGGATGTTCCCAAAGTGATGTATCAAAGTACATTAATAGAAAGTTATGTGGAAGGAAAAAGTATGGAAGAAAAAGGTGCACAAGCAACAGGGATGACCGCAGCCTGGAGAGGATTGTCAGGAAAAGGCCATTCAAAAGTGTTGGGGACTTTCACAAGGAGTAGACTGAGGCTGGAGTCAGTGCATCAAGAGCCGCCATACACAGACGGATCCTGGACATGGACTTCAAATGTCATATTCCTCTTGTCAAGCCACTCCTGAACAACAAACAACGTCAGAAGCGTCTTACCTAGGCTAAAGAAAAACAGACCTGGTCTGTTGCTCAGTGGTCCAAAGTCCTCTTTTCTGATGATAGCAACTTTTGCATCTCTTTTGGAGACCAAGGACCCAGAGTCTGGAGGAAGAATGGAGAGACACAAACTGCAAGTTGCTTGAAGTCCAGTTTCCACAGTCTGTGTTGATTTGGGGAGCCATGTCATCTGCTGGTATTGGTCCACTGTGCTTCATGAAGTCCAGGATCAACGCAGGAGATTTTGGAGCACTTCATGCTTCCTTCCACAGACGAGCTTTATGGGGATGCTGACTTCGTTTTCCAGCAGGACTTGGCACCTGCCCACACTGCCAAAAGCACCAAAACTGGTTCAATGACCGTGGGATTACTATGCTTGATTGGCCAGCAAACTCACCTGACCTGAACCCCATAGAGAATCTATGGGGCATTGCCAAGAGAAAGATGAGAGACATGAGACCGAACAATGCAGAATAGCTGAAGGCCACTATTGAAGCATCCTGGTCTTCTATAACACCTCAGCAGTGCCACAACCTGATAGCTTCCATGACACAATGAGGCAGTAATTGCTGCAAAAGGGGCCCAAACCAAGTACTGAGTACATATGCATGTTTATACTTTTCAGGGGTCCGATATTGTTCTATGTACAATCCTTGTTTTATTGATTGCATGTAATATTCTAATTTTCTGAGATTGTGGATTTGGGGTTTTCATGAGCTGTAAACCATAATCATCACAATTATGACACATCACGGCTTGAACTGTCTTGCTTTGCATGTAATGAGTCTATCTCATATATTAGTTTCACCTTTTAAGTTGCATTACTGAAATAAAGGAACTTTTGCACAATATTCTAATTTTTTGAGTTTCACCTGTAATTCACTGCTGAACAAAGAAAACCTTTGTAGTGGTTAAAATATCAGGCTAGAAAGCATAAGTTTTAGTCCCATCTTAGATACAAAGCCAGCTAGCTGAGTTTGTGTCATTTTTTTCATTCCTAGGAGGATGGCAAGAGGAGACCATTTCCAAAAAATGTTGTCATGTAAATTACAGGAACTAGTTAACATTGACTTGAAGGCACAGAGAAAAATGATCAGATCAGAGATTCTGAGTTGCATTTGAATACTTTATTTATTTATTTATTTATTATTTTGTCAAGCGATTATAAGATTACAGGTATTATAGATATAGTTATGAGTACATGAAATGAATACATATAAGAAAAATAAAAAGGAACAATAGGACAGGGACAGTAGGCACGTTGGTGCACTTATGCATGCCCCTTATAGACCTCTTAGGAAAGGGGGTGAGGTCAATAGTAAACAATCTAAGGTTAAAATACTGCATTGCATTTTATGCTGCTGTAAACTGAAATGTAAAGATTGGCCTTTTGGGGATTTTTCAGTTTCAGTGAGTACATTCTATGCACATTTGTATTGATATTTAGGCAGCAGGCTATTACAAATGCTATTTACTGAGTGATGCAAAAGTATACACTCAGCTTCTGCATTAGGAACAGAGATGAGCTTCAGGCCAGTAGTGAGAAAAATATACTTTTTTCTGATACTAGAATTAAAAACAAATCATCCTATGTGTTAATTTTTTCTGAATGTCTATGACTGAACAAGCTGTAAAAAATGTCCCATCAACTCTGGTTGATTCCTGGAGGCTGCCTGTGTAAAGGCTACCATTTGAATCTTTCCCAAACAATAATCTGTCATTCTTCCACAGATATTACAATGTTTTCTTCATTCCACCCATCCTTCCTACTTGTTATCTTCAGTTTTTTTTTTCTACTAGAATAGTATTTCTAGCCTTTCATTCATTTACATCAAATGAATTTCTCCTTGTTGCCTCAAAAGAGCAGTTAGTCATTCAGGATCAACGATTAATTCTTCTTGCAGTTCATAGTATCCATAGCAACTGCCTCCATATCCATAATTCAGAGTCATCTGTCTTACCTCGCTGATTCTTTCACAGATGGACATTTCCACTGGGGGTAAAAAATCAGTGCTTTGAATACTCTGATTCTTGTTTTCATAGAAATTATCTACATTTGTTCTTCTCCATATAATTGTTTTCCTGATTACCTCGCTAATATACTTCCATTTGTATTTGTTCTGGAGCCCAGAATTGCAAAATTAATTCCATTTCTTTGGAATGTAAGCTGTAAGATCATTAAGCCTGCTATTTGCCATTACCTTAGTTTTAATATTTAATATTTTTCATTTTTACTTTATAATGTAGTCATTACTTTCATATAAAAATTGTATTATATAAAATTATTAACACTGTAACTACCAATTCCAATTCTAATGAGAGAAACAAATTATTACTAATCATTTCTCATCTGATTTAAATTCTGATTCTACATGTCTTATTTTCCAATTCTGACATATCATATTTGCTGTTAAATAAATTTAACAGATATGAAGATAATATATATTCTTTCCTCATTCTGTTTTGGATTCTGCTTCCAACCTTTCCAGCAAAGATGATCCTACCAGGAACTGCCAAAATCACTCTCAGCATCAATAAGATTCTTATATATAGAAAAAGTTATCTCCTTAGAATGCATTTAACATGTATGGATTTAAAATTCGCAATACCAAATTATTTCTAATTAACAACTATGTTGTATGTGTAACATGCATCAACCTCCAATGTCAGCATCAACAGTTATTTGGCATTAAGCAAAATAGCATTATTGTAAAATGCCTGGAAAATAGTCTCGTTAGCCTGCTTCATCCTCCCTATTTCTTTCTTCAATTCTGCATGAATTAATTCTCTAATATTAAAGCTTCCTTGCATTCAATAGTCTTCTCTTATGATAAGGAAGATTTTTTTCACAACACAGTATACATAGGGAAAAGGACTAAATTGAGCTTTTTGCCAGTGCTCAACTTGTCCTTGATTTCCAGTAAAGGCATGTTTATATTTCTTAGATCTAATCTTTTTTATTTGATCCCCAAATAGTATCCCATGTTCAAAAAAACCAGCAATATATAGTACAATTATTGGCACAGTTTATATTTTTAAAGTAATGTTTTTTTTCTTTTATTTATAGCTCAGCAGCCATAATTATCCAATCATGTTGGCGAGGTTATAGAGTTCGTAAAGAGATCAATTTTTATACAAGGCTACATCTGGCAGCAACTGTAATCCAGTCTGCTTGGCGGAGTTACTGCCTCAGAAGAAAGACTGTCAGCTGTGAAAAAAAGAATAATCATTTTTTGGATAAGCATAAAGCTGCTACTATACTTCAGGTTAGTGAACTAAGGTTGGTAACACGTGCCCTCTCACCTCTGTTTTGAGATCTCAGATAGCTAAATGGATTTAAAGATATGTATTCAAAGAAATAGTAATTAGCTATTGAATTTATATAAATTGAAATATAAAATTGCATTTATAGTAAGTCATTCTGGAAAGTTCTCCTATGGTCTTTCAGTAATACAAGTAATTGGCTTGTACAACTCAAGTCTCTCTTGAGTGATTCCTGATGGGTTATTAGAGCATAAGAGCAAGCATCACCCACAGAGATATGTACAAATCAGAATCCTGAGTCATTTTGCTAATGTTAATCTTTAAAGTGTACAAACTCTTCTTTTATCATTGTTGTAACAGACTGCAAATTATCTTAAATGGCAACCCACTCCAGTATATTTTCCATGAAAACCTTATGGACAGTACCAAAAGGCAAAAAAGATATGATACTGAAAGATGAACCCTTCAGGTAGGAAGGTGTCCAATATGCGACTGGGTAAGAGCAGAGGACTAGTATTAATAGTGCCAGAAAGAATGAAGCGACTGGGTCAAGGCCGAAAAGACGCTTAGCTGTGGATGTACACTACAGTATGTGGTGGTGAAAGGAAAGTCCAATGCTGTAAAGATCTATATTCCATAGAAACCAGGAATGTAAGATCCATGAATCAAGACAAGCTGGACATGGTCAAACTAGAGATGACAGGACTGAACATCGACATCTTAGGAATCAGTGATCTAAAATGGACAGGAATGTGTGAATTTAATTCAGATGACCATCAGGTATAGTACTGTGGGCAATAATCCCTCAGAAGAAATGGAGTAGCCTTCATAGTCAATAAAAGAGTAGGAAAAGCAGTATTGAGATACAATCCCCAAAATGACAGAATGATCTCAGTTCGAATCCAAGGCAAACCATTCAACATCACAGTAGTCCAAGTCTATGGCGCAACCACTGATGTTGAAGAGGATGAAGTTGACTGGTTCTATGAAGCTCTACAACATTTTCTAGAATTAACACCAAAAAATGATGTCCTTATCATCATGGGGGATTGGAATCCTAAAGTAGGAAGCCAAAAGATAACTGGAATAACAGGCAAGTTTGGCCTTGGAGTACAAAATGAAGCAGAGCACAGGCTGGTAGAATTTTGTCAGGAGAATATGATGGTCATAGCAAGTACTCTTTTCCAACAACCCAAGCGATGACTCTACACATGGATATCACCAAACGGTCAAAACAGAAATCAGATTGACTATGTGCTCTGCAGCCAAAAATGAAGAAGCACTATACAGTCCATAAAAACAAGAGCAGGAGATGACTGTGATCAGATCATGAGCTTCTCATTGCAGATCATGAGCTTCTCATTGCAAAATTTAGGCTTAAATTGAAGAAAGGAGGAAAAACACTAGGCCACTCAGGTATGAAGTAAATCGTATCCCTGATGAATATATAGTAGAGGTTACAAATAGATTTTAGGAATTAGATCTGATAGACAGAGTGCCTAAAGAACTATGGATGGAGGTTTGCAACACTGTACAAGAAGTAGCAATTAAAACCACCCCAAAGGAAAAAAAATGTGCTGTCTGAGGAAGCTTTACAAATAGCTGAGGAAAGAAGGGAAGCAAAAGGCAAGGGAGAAAGAGAAAGATACACCCAATTGAATGCAGAATTCCAGAGAATAGCTAGAAGAGATAAGAATGCCTTCTTAAATGAACAGTGCAAAGAAATAGAAGAAAACAATAGAATAGGAAGGGCCAGAGATCTCTTCAAGGAAATTGGAGATATGAAGGGAACATTTCATGCAAAGATGGGCATGATAAAGGACCAAAATGGCAGGGACCTAACAGAGGTAGAAGAGATTAAGAAGAGGTGGCAAAATTACACAGAAGAACTATACAAGAATGAGCTTAACGTCCCTGATAACCACGATGGGGTGGTCACTGACCTCAAGCCAGACATCCTGAAATGTGAAGTCAAATGGGCCTTAGGAAGTCTGAGCAACAACAAATCAAGTAGAGGTGACAGTATTCCAACTGAGCTATTCAAAATCTTAAAAGACGATGCAGTAAAAGTGCCACACTCCATATGCCAGCAAATTTGGAAAACTCATCAGTGGCCACAGGATTGGAAAAGGTCAGTTTATATTGCAATTCCAAAGAAGGGCAATGCCAAAGAATGTTCAAACTCCTGCACCATTGTACTCATTTCACATGCTAGCAAAGTTATGCTCAAAATCCTACAAGCTAGCCTCCAGCAGTATATGGATCAAGAACTACCAGAAGTACAGGCAGGATTTCAAAGAGGCAGAGGAACTAGAGATCAAATTGTTAACATACGGTGAGTCATGGAGAAAGCCAGGGAGTTCCAAAAAAACATTTACTTCTGCTTCATTGACTATGAAAATATAAGTGGGTCAAGAACTAAACACGGGATCACTGATTGGTTCAAAATTGAGAAAGGAGTTCAGCAAGGCTGTATACTGTAGCCTTGCCTATTTAACATATGTACAGAGGACATCATAAGAAAGGCAGGGCTAGATGAATCACAAGTTGGAATTAAGATTGCAGACAGAAATATCAACAAACCTCAGATATGCAGATGATACCACTCTAATGGCAGAAAGTGAAGGGGAACTAAAGATTCTCTTGATGCAGGTAAAGGAAAAAAGTGCAAAAGTTTGCTTGAAACTCAACATTAAGAAAACTAAGATCATGGCATCCAGCCTTCTCAATTCCTGGCAAAAAGATGGGGAAAAAATAGAGGTTGTGACAGATTTTATTTTCCTGGGCTCCAAGATCACTACAGATGGGGACTATAGCCAAGAAATTAAAAGACACTGGCTCCTGGGGCGGAAAGCTATGGCAAATCTAAACAGCATACTAAAAAACAGATGTCACCCTGCCAACAAAAGTGCATATAGTCAAGGTTATGGTTTTCCCAGTTGCAATGTATGGCTGTGAAAGTTGGACCATAAGGAAGGCTGAGCGTCAAAGAATTGAGGCCTTTGAACTATAGTGCTGGAGAAGACTCTTGCGAGTCCCTTGGATTGCAAGGCGATCAAATTGGTCAGTCCTAGAGATCAACCCTGACTGCTCTTTAGAAGGCCAGATCCTGAAGATGAAATTCAAATACTTTGGCCACCTAATGAGAAAGAAAGATTCACTGGAGAAGAGCCTAATTCTGGGAATGATTGAAGGCAAAAGAAGAAGGGGATGGCAGAGAAGGAGGTGGCTGGATGGAGTCACCGAAGCAGTCGGCATGAGTTTAAATGGACTCCAGGGGATGGTAGAGGACAGGAAGGCCTGGAGTAATGTTGTCCCCCCATGATGGGTCAGACATGATTATACCCCCCATGATGGGTCAGACATGATTATGCAACTAACAACAACAAATCATATTCTATGCATACAAATATAAATCAATTGTTACATATGGGTTTTTCATTGGTTATTTTATTGGTTATGAAGGAGCAATTCTAACTGGCAAAGAAGTTCTGTCAGTGACAAGAACAGTAGAATGACAAATTCAGTGTTTCATTCTTAATTTAATTTCCTGATATATTGGACTTGAAATATTCTCAAATGCAGTCCCTGAGAGCTTTATGCTAGAAACAAATGATTAGATGGTGTGTATATATCTGTAGAGGCATTATTATAAATATTTATTTATATATTATAAAATAAATATTTGCAGAAAAGTTTAAATGCATTGGAAGTTTTACAAATTTTTATTGGGAAGTTTATTTGAAAAGTGTACTAGCGGCAGAATTATTTAAATAAATCAAAAAGTAATAAAATTAATGCATTTATGGGATGTTTAGAGTAAGTCGGTATCTCCACATTGGCTTTGTTGTATTTTATTTTTCAGTGGAATGAATATATCTATACCTATACACATACATACATACGTACATACATACATACATACATACATACATACATACATACATACATACACACAGAGACACACACACATATTTTTCTACACTCCTAGTAGGTCCTGAAGGAATTGTCATAATTAATTAGTTGACCTTGGTTTGTAGTTAAAGGAGTTCAGGATTCTATTCTGCTTGCTTGAGTCAAACCTCCAGAGTGTTCTCAGCTCTAGGCATATGCTGATATTTAATTTGTCTCCTAGTTTTAAATGTCACATAAAGTTCAAAAAACAGACCATTGAGCTATTGCTAAGTAGAAAAAAAAAGAGTCTAAAATGTTTTATCTTTCTAATGGGATAACAGAGAATCTGGATGTGTACTTGATCTATGGCCTCATATAGCATGCTTTACATTTTTGTTTAGGCACTTTGGAAAGGGTTCCGTTTGAGAAAGAAACTAGCCAGTGCTTTGGCAGCTGTTAAAACTGATGAAGTTGAGGATGACTATAAAGAAATTAATGTGGATGAATTTGTCTTTAATGAAGTAAGTAGATAATGAGATACAACTTTTGATTAAAAGTTCGTTAGTTAGTAAAGTATTTCAAGTGCAAAAACATATAACATATTTAAGTCATGTTGTTTAAATAGCTAGAGAAATTACATTTCATATATTTCTATATTTCATATATGGTCCTTGCTGTATCCTTCATTAAATCATGGCTCATTTTATTTATTTTCTCTAAACTACATCTACAAAATTAATATTGTTACTCCTAACATAATATAATTTATCTTAGCTTTTTTCATAAATAGGCTCATTCAAAAAATTTGTCTTTGGAACACAAATTTTACAGTGTCAGTGTCAATAATTTCAGTTTATAATTATATAATCAATGCATTTTAAAATATTAAAAAAATTAAACTGTTTGGAATAAAGTGTATTCTCTAGTTGGATTGCTCCAATTAGGAATATTTCAAAATTTATAACAGCATTGTTTATTTCATTTTTGTGAAAGTTATATAGAGCCATGTTATAATACTTAAATTTTAGACATTGAACTATTTATTTCTTCAAACTGCTCTCTCTGTGAGTCCCAAAACTTTTAGTATCCCAAACACTTAAAAGAGTTTTAGGATGCCCTGTATTTAGACACTGCTTTTTTGAAAGTCATCCTATTATGTAAAAATAAGGTCTCTTTTGAGTCATCTTGCCTGTTGGTAACTTCATGAATATATCCATTTAGGGTTTGTTTTGGGGTTTCTTAATAGTCTTTTATCTGTATACTAATCACAACCAACCCTGCTTAGATTACTAAGATCAGCCAATGTTAGTCAGGTGGTGGTGTGTAGCTGTGCCTCCTTAATAACTGATTAACTAATTTTAACTACTGTTAAAAATCATTTAACTATTCAGAGAACTATACCTTAAAGAATGTGTTAATTATGTGTCAGTATTAACTTTCATCAGAACCAGTCTGATATAATGACTAAGGCATCAGGCTAGAACCTGAGTGTCTAGTCCTAGTCCCACCTTGGTCCAATCAACTTCTTTTAGCTCTAGGTAGGAGGCAAACCAATTCTGAAAAATCTTGCCAAGAAAATTGTAGGGCTTGTCTAGGCAGTCTCCAAAAATTGGACAAGATTGAGCAGAAAAAAATATATTTTGTTTTTAAAAAGGCTTTATACATCCAAATTCATACCTACTATCATTATTATGCTTTAACTATTGTGATAATAAAATTGTAACATGTTATCAATACCATCTTCATTAAAAGAGTAAGAATTTTTTATATTTAATGAAGCAAACTCACATGTACAGAATCAGAAAATTTCTTATCTTCCAATAAGAATTTTCCTTGTTCATTCATATTTCTGATCTTCTTTATTACTTAATGTAATGTAATTTGTCAAGGAAAATCACTTGCCAATTATTTCAGTGTGGTGGAAGGATTTAAAAAAATGCAAAGTATGTATATAATGTAAGGTCAGAGCTGTTTATGCATATGAGCTATCCTCATATAGATGTAACAATATACTATGACTTTAGATTTTTGGTCCCCTAAAAGTCTGGTGATTCTGGAGTGGGTTGCACTTTCCTGGACTGAGCTAGTATGCAATTTACGTTTCCTCCGAGACTCACAATCCTTCTTGTCTACCATACCAGGTGGCAAACTTTTTACTGCTTTTATCGACCTAAAGTCAGCATTTGACTCAGTCCCTAGGGGACTGTTGTGGTCAAAACTGCTCAAAAGTTCTATCGATAGACGTCTTCTGTTCCTAATTAGATCCTTGTACAACCAGACCTCTAGTCAGGTCAGGTGTGGTCTGCAGGGAGAACTTTTAAAACCTATACCGATTAAGAACAGAGTAAGGCAGGGTTGTGTTCTGGCTCCTCTTTTGTTTAATTTATTCTTATCTGACTTGGCCTTTCACATTGGACGTATTGAGTCCCATGCCCCAAAGATGTCAACTACAAAGATCCCGCTTCTCCTTTATGCTGACAATGCGGCCCTCCTTTCATTGTCAAGACCAGGTCTGAAAAGATTACTTTCTGCATTCGGGTCCTACTGTGCTGAGAACCACTTGTCTATTAATTACGACAAATCTAAAGTATTGGTGTTCTCTAGAGCCCAGAAATTGTATAACTGGGCTATCAATGGTAATGCTGTTAAGCAGGTTTTCCATTTTAAGTATTTAGGTATTCAATTTCAGTGCTTGGACTAGACATCGAACCCAGATGCTGAATTTGGCCTCCTGTAGTCACCAGCAGATTTTAATATTTTTTTATACCCAAGGAGGCCAGTTTATTCCTTCTGCTCTGTGTATTTATAAAGCCAAAACTTTGGCTCAAACTCTTTATGGAATTCCCATATGGATATGGGGCTTCAAGGATTTTACTGAAAGAACCCAGGCTGTCTTTTTTGGAAAACTTCTGGGTTTTCCTCCTTGTGTTGGTTTTGCTCTGATGTATCTGGAACTGGGCACTCGATCAGTCAAATGTATGGCGTGGATTAACACCTTTAAATGGTGGTTTTGGGTGCTCTTTCTGGCAGTTCCTGGTAGCTACCTCTCCCTGGCGTTTGCTGACTCTCATATTTCTCGTTGGGAGAGGGAGCTGATGAAGAAATTATACCTGCTAGGTTTTACGGGGGATGCCCTGGGAGATTATGGCCTTAAGGACGCCCAATTTAGGGTAGTCCAATGGCTTATGGACTTTGACTTGCGATATCTATGAGCCAGAGCTAACAAAACTTGCTCCCCTGTGATCTTCAGCCAATTTAATAATTACTGGCTGAGGATGGCTTGCTATTTTTACACTCTAACCATTCTCAAGTATAGAAGAGCTTTCTCCCTAGCTCGCTTTAATGTTTTGTCCCATCCACTACTGGATGGGCGATTTAAGAGGCTCCCGATTAACGAGCAGCTATGCCCCTGTGACAGAGCTGAGGTTGAAACTGTGGAGCGTGTCCTTTTATATTGCCTTATGTATAACGCAGGCAGATCTAAGTTACTGTCTCTCCTTAAAACAGACCCTTCTACACCCAATGTTAGTAATTTGTTCTTATATTATCTAGGGGATGGCTCCTCCTATATCACTTCTTTGGTTTACAAATTTTTTTAAGAACTGTAACCATCAGAGAAGAACGCTGTAATTCCCCTTAGTCAAGTTTTTGGTGACCAATTGTTCATGATTAATTTTCCCATGTTCTTCTTTTGTTGTACTTGTGTTTTGGTCTGTGACCACAAATAAAGTATTATTATTATTATACAATCCTTCTTGATGAGCAGATGGCAGCCTTGGCTAGGAGGGGCCTTTGCACAGGTTTATGCTGTGCACCAATTGCACCTTATCCTGGACCAGGAGGCCTTGCTTATGGTCCCTCATGCCTTAGACACCTCCTGAATTGATTCTTACAATGCAATTTGCAGGGGGGGGAGTCACTTGAAGGCCACTTGCAAGTTATATGTGGTCCAGTACACAATGGTGCACAGTATTGGGTGCCCATAGGTTTCTTCATATTATAAGTTTATTGCATGAACTGTATTGGCTCCCAGTTTTCTTCTGGGTACAATTCAAGGTGCAATTCATTGGATAGCACTATTAAAACTTGACATGCCATGGCATTAGCTCCGTTCCCTATAAAGAGCCACTTGTCCCACTAGATCTAAAAGGACAGGGATACTCCATATCCTTTCCCTAAAATCTTACCATCTAGTAAGAGTTCAAAAGTGTGCCTTTTCCGTGGATATCCCTACTTTGTGGGATTCCATTTTTCAGTGATTTAATAGGATCCCACTCTTCTAGCCTTTTGGAAGACCATTAAGACCCGGCTTTTTACTCAGGTGCCGGAATTATATGGGGAGAAGGCACTGAAGGAGGGTATCTGAGTTGGCTGTGGGGCATGCCTAGGGGGACAATTATGGTGCACGGTTTATTGTTTTATTGATTTAACTATTGTTTCATATATTGGTTTTATGAGCATCATAAACTGCCCAGAGTTGCATAAAATTGGCAGCCATGTAAATCTTTTAAATAAATAAAGCAAAGCAGAGATGCATTTTCTGTGTCAAGAAAGCAGCTTAAAAGTTGATAAAACCAAACAATAAGTTGAAATGTTGTTGTTCTTGGGTTTTACTGTGGTTGTTGTTATTATTCATTAGGAAAAAGAAAAAAATTAAGAAAAAAATGGGGGGGGGGGGAAATTATTTATTTCTGACACAGTAAAAACATGGAAGCTTTTCTCTCAGTAAGAGAAAGCATTATAAACCTGACCCAAATTCAGTTGCAGGTAAGAGAGTCCATTTAGGGAAAAGACTTTGGCTCAGGGTGATCATAGTTCATCTGAGTACCCAGAATAAATTTTCAAGGGTTACCTTGTCATTAGAAGTAACCAACAAGCTAGGTTAGCAAAATGACATTCTCTGAGGCTGACTTTTAATTACTTTACAGACCTTTCATGTGATTAGCCATAATACAAAAGTAGCTTGCCAGAATTTTTTTCAACTTCCCGATCAGTCAAGAGTCCTAGAATTCTCTGATAATGGCCCATTCAACATCAAGTACACCTAAATCTGCTTAATTTGTTAAGTCAATGACCACTAGCACTACCATCTGATATGTCAGCAATGTGATAGTGTTAATTTAGTTCTGCATCTTTTATACTTTTATTATTAATTAGGCTACTGGCTAAAAAATATTTCTATCTAGAGGATCTTTTTCACCTAAACTGCGGGTAAATGTATTCTTTTCTGAAATTGCCAGGAGTCCTTTCCACACAGTGAATATCTATGTGGAAATCCTGAGCAGATGGAAAAACTTAAGTTACTATACTATGCTGTTTCAGCACCACCACTTTCAATATTTTTTTAAAGTCTTGCTGTACTTTGTCAGAGTGCACTAAACATTCTGGTTTATGGGTTTCCAATTTGAGTGACTGATTTGAGAGGCTGTTGTAAATCCAGCATTGCCTGACTGGATGTGTTTGCTTCTATGCTTTGATAATAGTTGCTTAGCTTTTATGTTGTAAACAAACATTATTACAAACATATTTCTTGTCTCCAGTGCGCCTTCTTTTGAGATTACAATTTCAAAGATATAGCAAAGGTAATACATGGAGCTGTAACTTATTAGGTACTTCTTTGGTTTTAACAGAAAATGGAGAAAAGAAGAAGGTATATGTACTTGAGGGAACACAATTGGAATTCTTTTAATGTAAATGGTCTGAAAAGTCAATAATTGTGATATTTCACAGCTGAAATTTTCAATTTATAAATTTTGAAACTAAATTTTAATTTCAAAAAGTAACAGTTGCATCAGGAAAAAATATTAAAATCTGCCTGTTGTGAATGAATAATATTAAATAAAGTTATCTTGAGCTTGAAGTCAAGTGCAGGGTTCTGGCCCTGCACTTCTGATTGGCTGTTAATGGCAAGATCGGATTGGTCCGTTCAGGAGCATCTGATTGGCCATTAACAGGCCATTCTCATTGGTTAACGGAGCTAGCACTTCCGGATTGCTATTGGTTGAATAGTTAATAAGTTGCCTATATTAGGAAGGCTATAGCAGCCCTCCAATTTGAGCTGTCACACCATGTAAATAAAGAGTTTGAAGTTTACTGTTTCTACTGGCTCGTCTCCATTATTTGCACCCATGCTCCAGACTTAACACTGGCGACGAAGGTGGGATTGGATGACATCAGAGCCAACTAAAACAATGACGAAGACAACCAAGCACGTGGCTGAAACGCACAACAGCGGAACCATGTCCGGCGGCGTAGTACCATCCGCTCCGTTCGATCCAGCTGAAGAGGACTGGGAGTCCTACATGGACCGTTTCCAAATGTTTTTGGAAACGAATAATCTGAAGGATGCCACAACCGAGAAGAAACGGGCGGTATTCCTAACGCACTGCGGGCCAACAGTATTCAAAATGGCTAAGGCATTAGCAAAACCGGCTGAAGTGAAGGCCATGGACTGGGACGTCCTCGAACCGTTACTAAGGGCCCACTATGCACCGACCATTCCAACGCTCGTAAGACGACACGAGTTCTATCAAAGAAACCAGCGGAAAGGAGGAAGCATTGCCGATTTCGTTGCAGACCTCTGGAACTTGGGAGGCCTTTGCAATTTCGCCGACCTAGAGGAGGCCTTGAGAGACCGAGTAGTTCTCGGGTTAGACGCTCTAAACGTACAGAGCAAAATAATGGCTAAGGGCGACATTAGCCTTGCCGATGCCATCGCTGAGGCTACGGCAGCGGAGGTGACCAAGAAGTTGGCTGCCCAACTACACCGGAATCGTGCTCCAGCACACCAACCAGCCAGAGAAGTTTCACCTAAGTCAGAAGGACAGCTTTCGATGGCCCACCATGAGGACCTCTCTTCGTCGTCAGACAGCGATGAAGAAGAGGTCCATCGACTGCGGTCCGACCGGGACCATTACCCGAAATCCCAGCAACCGTGCGCTGGCTGCGGGGCCAACCATTACCGTTCCGATTGCAAATTTCGCGATGTGCTCTGCCACGAGTGCGAGAAACGAGGCCATATCGGACAGATCTGCAGAAGTCTCCTCGGACCCAGCCAGACCTCAAAGGGTACCAATCTCCGCCAATCGACAGGAAATCGTCCTGTAAGGCGAGAACCAGCAAACCACTCCTACAGAAACTGACCCGTGAATCATCTAACGAGATGGGAAGAGGCCCACCTAACCCTCAATATCGGCCACGCCTCTTCACTGGATGCCAAGAAAATTCAAGTCAAATCGAAAATCAGCCTTGCCAAATGGAAGTTGACTCAGGATCGTCTCTTTCAATGGTCTCCTGGAAGACCCTTAACCAACTCATCCCCACTATCTGGCGCCAAGACCTTCAATTCCAATGGCTCGTGTTAAAGGACTACCAGGGGAACCAGATTCCAGTCATAGGATCCAGTCGAGTCCGGGTTGCATTCAAGAACCGCACAGCGTACTTACCCCTGATGGTGATCGACAAGGACCGGCCTAGCCTGTTGGGCCTGCAATGGTTCCCACCACTCGGCATTGAAGTGGCAGGCATTAACCGAATTGGCGGCAGTGACTGGGAGGAGGACCTCGCCCACGAATTCAGGGACGTCTTCGCGGAAAAGCTAGGCAAGTACAAGGGGACCCCGATATCCTTTAGCCTTAATCCAAAGATAGCTCCCATTCACCTTAAACCTCGAGTTCCGTTCACGCTAAAGCCGAAAATCGACGAACAGCTCGACAAGTTGATAGCCCAGGGAGTTTTAAAGCCAATCGACCATTCCCCATGGGAAACCCCAATCGTGACACCAATTAAGCTGGACGGCTCAATTAGAATTTGTGGGGACTATCGAGCCACCCTAAACCACGCCCTGCAACAAAATCCATATCCGGTGCCAGTGGTGCAATATCTCCTCCATTCCCTGGGGGGGCGGAAAAGTCTTCGCTAAACTAGACTTAGCTCAGGCTTATCAGCAACTGCCGGTTGATGAAAAAACGGCACAGGCACAGACTATCGTAACACACCGAGGTGACTTTAAGTGTACGCGGCTCCAATTCGGAGTCAGTGTAGCCCCGGGGATCTTTCAGAGCCTAATAGAGAGACTATTGCAGGGGATCAAAGGCGTTGTCCCCTACTTTGACGATGTGCTTATTGTTGCCCCCACTCCAAAAATTTTACGGGATTGTTTAAGACTGGTTTTACAAAAATTCCAAGAAGCAGGCCTGAAAGTGAAGAAAAATAAGTGCAAGCTGCGTACAGATCATGTTGAATTCTTAGGGTACTTGATTGACAGTCAGGGTATTCACCCTACCGACAGCAAATTGAGAGCAATAAAAAGCGCTCCCAGACCCTGGAACAAGGCCAACCTCCAGGCGTTCTTAGACCTCATCAATTTCTATAACGTATTCTTGCCGCACAAGGTGACTGTTGCTGAACCTTTACATCGCCTACTAGACAAAAAAGCAATTTGGGTATGGGGTCACAGGGAAGAGCAGGCATTCCATAATGTAAAAAAACTACTGACTTCTGACACTGTACTAATGCAGTACAATGAAGCTTTACCGTTAAATATCACATGTGATGCATCGCCTTTTGGAGTGGGCGCCATTTTGAGTCATATATTGCTTAACGGTAGTGAAGCCCCTGTTGCTTACTTTTCAAAAACGCTCTCAAAAACCGAGCGAAATTATAGCCAGATCGATAAAGAAGCCCTGGCAATTGTATCGGCTGTTAAAAGATTCCATGAGTACGTGTACGGCCGGGCTTTTACTATAGTAACTGACCACAAACGGTTGCTGGGGATAATCGCTGGGGATAAGCCAACTCCCTACATACTTTCTCCCAGAATGACCCGCTGGTCAGAATTCTTGGCTGCCTACAATTATCAGCTACAATATCGCCCCGGTAAAGCCATTCCCTATGCCGACGCGTTGAGCCGTGCACCGCTCCCAGAAACCATCAACGATCATGCACCAACGATGACAACGTTGCAGATCGAGACACTCCATACGCCGCCATTAACTGCCCGTGACATCGCGAGAGAAACAAAATGCAACCCTATCTTAGCACGAGTCCTCACATGGGTGGAACTTGGATGGCCATTGGACCAAGTACCAGATGACTTTGCACCATTCAAAAGTCATCAAACAGAGTTGTTCTTGCAAAAGGGCTGTATCATCTGGGGCGATAGAGTTGTTATCCCAGAACGACTCCAACAGGCACTGCTAAGAACCTTGCACGATGGCCACCCTGGCATCGTGCGCATGAAGGGCCTCGCACGTAGCTATGCGTGGTGGCCAGGTATAGACCAACAAATCGAATCGTGGGTTAAAACTTGCCAGAGATGCCAAGAAGTAAGCAATGCTCCACCAAAGGCAACCCCAACCGAATGGGAGACGCCGCGGGGACCCTGGTCCCGCATCCATCTGGATTTTGCTGGGCCGACCAAAGGCCACACATTCTTGTTAACCGTTGACGCCTACTTGAATTGGCTCAAGATACACCAAATGAGGAACACGACCACTGAAGCAGTCATCAAAAGACTGGAAAGACTGTTTGCAACCCACGGATTACCAGACGTTCTGGTATCCTACAACGGGCCCCAATTTACCGCGCTGTCCTTTAAGCAGTACCTGGCTGACCGCGGTATCCGATATGCACTCACTTCGCCTGTGCACCCTGCGGCCAACGGTAGGGCTGAGCGCATGGTACAATTTGTCAAGAGAACGCTACAAAAAATAGACTACAAAAACATCAACAAGAAAATCAACCGAATCCTTTTCCTACAGCACATCACACCTCACAGCGTCACCAACAAAACTCCCGCCGAGCTGCTAAAGGGACGAAAGCTCTGCTCCCACCTCGACTGGTTACACCCAGCCTATGAACCGGAAAAACCACTCAGATCCAGCGGCCGATGCCGTACCTTCCAGGTAGGCGATTTAGTATTCGCTAAAAACTTATCGGGCGATCCGCTGTGGGTAGAAGTGACCGTAATCCGCGTAACCAGCCCAAGATCATACCTTGTACAGTGCCCTGATGATAGACTTTGGAAGCGCCACATAGATCAACTATGATTACGGCTGCAGTCACGCAATTCCGAACTCCCTTATGACCAAACTGAGGGGGGGGGGAGATACAGAGGAAGACGAATTTCAACTAGAGGAAAATCTTTTCGAAGGGAACGATAACGGAACTGAAACGCAGGAACAGGAACCAGGGATGGGAGTAAGTTCACCTCAGGGAGTTGCCAAAGATATTGGTGATGACGGAAATGCGAACTCTGAACCAGAAGCACCCCTGTCGTTAAACAACGATCTACCTCAGCAAAAGTGCAGCCAATTGCCAGGCACTCTGCGAAAATCAAAAAGATTGATAAAACAACCATCCTACCTCAAGGACTGTGTGACCGTGCCCCATAAGCAGAAGCCGGGGGAAAGGGGTGTTGTGAATGAATAATATTAAATAAAGTTATCTTGAGCTTGAAGTCAAGTGCAGGGTTCTGGCCCTGCACTTCTGATTGGCTGTTAATGGCAAGATCGGATTGGTCCGTTCAGGAGCATCTGATTGGCCATTAACAGGCCATTCTCATTGGTTAACGGAGCTAGCGCTTCCGGATTGCTATTGGTTGAATAGTTAATAAGTTGCCTATATTAGGAAGGCTATAGCAGCCATCCAGTTTGAGCTGTTACACCATGTAAATAAAGAGTTTGAAGTTCACTGTTTCTACTGGCTCGTCTCCATTATTCGCACCCATGCTCCAGACTTAACACTGCCCTTTTTTTTTTGTCTATGGGGCCACAATGATTTCAGTTTCTGTTCAGAGGAAGGTAGAAAGGTGGGCCTCTATTTGCCTAGGAATATCTGTTCAATGTTAATTGAGACACTGCATCTTGGGGATTTTTTTGCTCTTTTTTACTCTATGCCTTCCTCAATTGCAGTGTTCAAGTTTGGCAGCTGTATACATTCTTGAGACAAACTAACATTAATTAATTCTCCAGATAGTGCTTCCACAGGAATCCTGTTTCACAAAATTCCACTGTGCAATTTTATATACAAACACATATAATATGCAGGAGATAATTTTCTGAGTTAAATCCAGTATCTGGCAACGTTTGAAGCTAAACATGAATGAAAAATAATTTAGAACCTAAATTATCTCCATTAGTATTACTATTAATCAACAGTAAGTTTTTAAGTATTTCATTAATCCAAAACTATTCCTTATTGCTTCAAATTGTTTGGCTGTATGATGGGTGACAATTCTAACATATGATACAGGAATACTGGAAAACTCAGGCAACATAGTTAAAATGCTACTTTATTAATGTTATCAAAATGACTTTATATTGTCCTTGCACTATTAACTTCACTGCCTTTTTTTTAACCAGGCTGTCATTGAGAAAGAATGGCCAGCCTTGGATTCCAACTGCTTCCTTTCACAAACAGTGCTTTGCTCAGACCAGTTGCCCTCGCCAAAGGTAACATGTCACAGAAACTTTATTCATCTTTGGCCTTTGTTCATTCCTTTAGAAATGTGCTCTACTTGGTATGATTAATATCACAATTTATTGACTGAAGAAACATAATTACTTTTAGAAGTCTGTAACTTCCTCCTCATCCCCAGATATAATTTTTCATGTAGCTTTTCTTTGATTTGCTTAATTTTTTCCCCTTTATTTTGGATTTCTTTCAACACTTTACTTCACAGTAGCAAAACAAAAAATGATATGTCTCAGCTGCACATTTGGCAGTGGATTAAAAATGGCTAGTTGACAAAGTGCTTTAAAAAAACCCTTCAGTATACATTATATAGCAACAGCTGAAGGTTTTCAGAATATCTAAAAATCGTTGAACTGTAATATTTGTTAGTTACTTGATAAACTGAAGCGTAAACTTTCATTATATTTTCTGAAGTGTATCTTAACAATATGTGTACTGTATTCCCTCCAGTAGTAAGAGAATGATCATAAGCTGAAGAGTGTAGTGCTTCATACCATTAATTTTCCTCTTATGAAAGTAGTTAAGTTTTGCATCCTATTCTAAACCCATGCCCTGGAATGAATTCATTGATTTTAAGTGGGATTCCTATCCTAGTAAATGTACCATAAGCTGGAATGAAAAATACTGCAAATGTGTTTAAAAATTAAATTCATGATCTAGAAGTCTGCTCCCACTATAGGTATATTGGGAAAATTTAGTGCATTCCAGCTCATGGTAAAATGACTGGATCCTGTTAAAGTCTGTGGCTGTAATCCAACAAAAGGGACTATGGGTATAAGAGAATGTTCCACAATGCCGGATGTTTCTTTGAAGTTTTCAGTTGGGCTGCTTCTACTGCTATAGAGGCCATTGTTTCATTAAAAATTTAAAATGCATCCTGTCTTTGCAAGATGCAGCTGTTATAAAAACCTCAAGCCTCTGACTTCACAGGGTCCTCTCTACACATAACTTACTTTATGTCAGGTCCTAAGAGAATAGTAAACAAAAACATCCTATTCTCATGCCATGCACTTTAGTATACTTACTTGCCTTGTCTTCCATGTACATTGTGCAATGTCTTGCAAATCTTCGTCTGTAGATTTACTATTGTGCAAAAAGTTTGTTCAACAGTGCTGCATATTCCTAAAACCATAATTTATAGGTGAAGAAATATTTCATATGAACCCAAAAAATTATAGAGCAGGCTGCATTAATTATTAAATTCAGATAAAGAAACTCCACCGCAAAAGAACAATGTGTTATGGAAGTTACAGTGTGAGGTTACTTTGAATGTAATCTGGAAGTTTCAGCTAATGAAAATATGTAATGGCTGATATATAAGTATTTTGACTATGTTACATAATTGGATCTGGCTGGCTGTGCATTTCTGTACCAAATTAAAAATCCTACTTTGCTGTTGAGAATCTTTTTTGTATATGAGACTGCATATCTTAGAGGCCTCCTTTTGATTATATTCCCCATTAGGCTTATTATCTATTCCACCAATGCAAGCTCAATTTTTAGAAGCAGACTTTAAATAGGAATTACCCCAAGGCAAGTGATTGCCCCCATTCTCACAATGTCACAACTCAAGAGCATTGCTACTTTTATTTCAGTTTCTGTTTCAACTGACTGATTCACTTAACTTTGATTGACTTGAAATTACCTGTATTGGCACTGGTTTTATTCTTAGACATAGCTGAAGCTTCATCTTTTTCTCTATTGTAGGTTATTTTATATTAGTATTTTTTTTTCATCATTAATTTATTTGTAGACTATCTTGGCCTAAAGAAGCAGCTTATAAAAATTTCAATAAATGAAAGTGGTACATAAGTTAACTCTTCTTTCATATTTCATGTTCAGGCAAAAGTAAGATAATTATTTTTAAAAATTCTTTCTTATCAAGTGTAACAAATCAACAGGAAGTGAGGACAGCTCGTTTAATTTAAAATCACCTCCCCATAAAATGTGGCAGCTTAGGAAAATGACAACATTATCAGAAAACAGCGATGTTAGCAACCGGTAAGTTAAATAAATTGCTTTATTTGTTGCTCTTTGTAGTTATTTGCATACTGGCAACACCCAAGATGAGCACTGGAAGAATAATTGAAAACATCTGGATGCTTTGCTATTCTAAATTCTGTAAATAATTAAATTTAAAGCACATGTGTTCATAAGGAAAATGACACACACCAAATTCAGAATTTTAACTTTTCAAACTAAGCAGTTGACTTTTAAAGCCATCCTTTACTCATTTAAAGAAAAGCATAGCAGTACTAAACTCTCAAATCCTAAAATTTTAAGACAATAAAAATTATATAGAGTTTAAAAGAAAAATGTCTAACATAAAGAAAGCTTTACTATACCTTATATTTAATTGTAAAAAAATATTGAGATATGTTTGTAGTACAAATATAAATATTTGATATAAACCTCTAACTTCTATTATTCTTCTATAATCTTTCCTGGAGCTTAGATTTTATTTCTTAACTTCAGAAGATAATGAAAATTTATAGCATAGCAAAAGCTGCAGAGATTTAAATCTTGTTGGACTAGCTTTTTAGTGTCTTGCTCTTGCTCTCCTCAGGTCAGGAAGAAGCAGTGCCTCACAACTTTCTGAGGCAAAGTCCTCCCAAAAGTTATCATTACAATCTGAAAAGGAGGAAAAAATTTCAGAAGAATGGTATGTTTGGGTCATTATTTTCTTTTAAATTTATTTTATTTATTCATTTGATTTTTATAGCTGCCCATCTCAACAAAATTATTCTGGGTGGCATACATCATAATACATAAAAATAATTAAAAAACAATTAAAATAATTAAAATAGTACAAATAAATATACATGGCATCAAGCAAAACTGTTACTATGAATGTTGATATAGCCAGGAAATGGGACCCTGAAGACATTGGGGCCACTGACACACCATGCAATAGGCCAACAGGCTCAGGGCCATCCTGATACCTGAAGGGAGAGGGTCTAAGTCCTAGCACAAGTCACTGCAAGAAACTTGCCGCAACCAACACACCATGGCTAACTCATCGCAGGACAATTCAACATTGTATTAATCATTTAATTCAGTATTTTTGTTACTGGTGACCATGTTTTATCAAAAATATTGTAATTCTTATATTTCTGGATTGACTATATTTATTTTATTATTGGCCATGGTTCCATCAAATTAATTTTGGGACAACTCACTACAGCCAACTCACCACAGCCAAACTTGCTACAGGACAACTTGCCATGGCAAATTCAACAAATATAATAGGTAAATTAATTTAACCATTAATGTGGTGAGTTGTCCCATTCCAGAAGAGAGAATATGCCAGAGGAGGGGAGCTACAGTGGAGAAGACATGTTTCCTGCTTCCCAATAGCCAACATTCCTTGGCTGACAGTGCCTGTAACATGCTCAACCTAGGTCATGACTAGTTTTTAACCATAAATGGTGATTTGAAAGTATACAGTAAGTTTAGATGACAGTTTTGCACATATTGACATTATGATATAAAATAATTCTGCCACTCTGCTCAGAACTATTGTGTACTTCTTCATAAATGATAGCCAGAGCATTAGGTATTCTTTCATCAGAATTTCTAATGGTAACCATATTGTTAGGACATTTGTGTATAGTTCTGATCTCTGTGATTATAAAATATGTTCTGAATACCCATAAAATCAAAATTATGTTCTATAGGTTGCACTGCAATACGTGCAGCAAAATCATGCATTTTGTTTCAGAATTAGATGGGAGAAATATATGGAACTCAAAGAGCCACATGAACCTTTTTTCTGTATATTTAACATTTTCTGTGCATGTCTTCTGGCCTTACGGTTCTTTGAAAAGACACTCCTGAAGATCAAAGACCTCTCAGTCAAGTTCAGTGTTGCAATAGGGTTGCTGTTAGCATTCAGAAGTTACTAGCCTGCATGATTATTGAGCAAACACCTATGTTTGCATGTGGAGAATAACTGTTTCTTCTCTAGGGGTTTTAAAGACATTTCTACGGCACAGCTGATGCTAAAAAGAGCACATAAGATGAAAGCAAAGAAATATAATGCTAAAAAAGTTGGTAAGTACCTTTTAAATCTAATTATATAAATTATGCATATTACTTGTTTCTAAAAAACCTTATTTAAAATGAGCCTTTAGTATGATGGCATATACTAAAATGTTTAATAATAAAGAAAGTTCTGCTTAATTGATTTTAAAGACATTTTATATAGCTAAATTTTGGTATTGCATCCAGTTGCAATAGAAAGTTCAGTTCACAAAACTGAACAGAGGACAGCATATATGACAACCTCACACAAATATTCCCCCCCTCAACTTAGTGATACCATGATTATTTGTTGACTTTGAATATATAATTCTGTAGGCAATAATTAATTCTCAGTAGAATATGCTCTAGAGATTCTAAGGTAATGCAAATATATACTTTTAATCCACCCAGAATTATAGAACTGAATGTTCTTCATTGCTTTCTGAAGCAATACAGGTAGTTATAGTCCTGCTTCTTTATTGAAGCTATCTACTGTATTTTCAAATCATTTTTTACAATTTTTGTACGCAAAATGGTTTATGTTTTACTATTTTTAGAAATCCCAGTTAATTAATATAGGGCAGGGCTGTCAATTGCACGGATGCATCACATTTTAGCCACGCCCACATCCAGTTTAGCAAAGGGGTAAATAGTCCTGATACATCACATGATGCCATCATGATGATGTGAGTTTGACACCTGACACCCCTGATGCATAGGGTGATGGAAAAGTATTTAAGGACTGTCATAATCTATCCTTAAATATTTAACAATACAAATCAGCCATGATGTAATAACCCAAAATAGGATGTGGGATAATCACTATATTTATGGAAGTCTGGTGTTAGTTTGAATATATATGGCGTGATTGATTTATTTTTTAAAAATTTATTTAAATAGTATTATAAGGAAGAGCAATCAGACACCAAATTTAAAAATCTTATATTTTTGTCACCTGAAAGTGATCTTGGTAACAGTACTGGTCAGCTTCAAGAGAACAGCAGCTGAAAACAAATTACAAATGGGAACCAAAATGTAGGCTGGTGGGGTGAGTTCTTATAGCTAGCAACAACAAGATCTCGAAGTGGCTGTTCTAGTAGTTTCATTTAGCTCTGCTGATTCTTGATCCCCTCCTCAGAGTTGGATGTATGACCTCCCATGTGAGTGATGACAGTTTAGCACTCATGTAACAAGAGGGTTTTTTTTCTTTCCATTCATATAAATGCAGCAGAGATACCAGGGCTTAAAAAGGAAGTGAAAAAGGTGATGGTTCCATGGACTCAAGAGGGAAGAAGGGCAGTTTCACCAAGTTCATAACAGCAGAGTAAGATATGGTGGAAAGCTGAAGATGGGCTGCTCATAAGAATTATGGAACTGGTATTTGAGTCTTGTCCAAACTTGAAGCATTTCAGGGCACTCAACATTGAAGTCAGGTTATTGGACTCTGAATGCTGTGTTTCAAAACCAGGTTAATATGCAATAAGAACACTCTCATTTATAATCTAATTGGGGATAAGATAGTTGACCTGGAGTGCATAACAAAAGCTGGACGGACACACACCCCACTTATAGATACTGTTCTGACTCAGAACCAAGAAACAGGCTCCTTATCCTGAAAAACCCCTCTTTATAGTTACTGTGAATTCATGGCATTCACACACAGAAAAGTCCCAGCAATAATTCTTCCAAGAGTTTAGTGCAAGAACAAACCTATCAGTCCTTGGATAATTGCCAGGATGAGAGCTTTCAGTCGCAAAGCTGTAAATTAATTCCTGGCAATGAGTCTCCAAGGCACAAACCACGATAAGCAAATCTTCATAATAATTGTCTCCTGCAACCACCACTCCCCTTTTGCTTCTATTTATTCCTCATGGGAGGAGCTATTCAGCATCCACTTGTGCCTTCTGAGTTGGCCCCTGTTCCTTAGTTGTTCTCTTCTCCTGACAGCTCTGCACATATGCACATTTGGAACAGGCTTCAGCTATTCTTCCCCACTTATCTCCGACTCCGAAGGCAGCTGGGAGATATTGGATGCCCCTGGCACTATCTCTGCTTCCAATGCAGAGCATCCATCAGAGCCTTCTCCAGGCTCCAGGACTGGCCCAAGTTCCTCCCCAACCTCTTCACTGTCCGAGTCAGAGCTGGCAGCTGGTGGGCCACAACATCTGTTTTTTTGTGCTGGGGAGGTGAATTGGCAGTGTTGTGGTCTGGGAGATAGCAATGGTTTGCAGAAATTCTGCTCTGTTCTCTATAGTCAATGAGTACATTGATAATACCAAATTTTACCCTCAGACCCAGGCTACCTGGGGAAGTATAGATGGGAAGAACAGACTGAAGAAGAGCCCTGAGAAGCCCTGTGGTTAGTTGTATCTCCCAGGACCAGTGATATTCTTGAACAAATCTATACTTCCTTCTTCAGAACTAGTGTGCAACTTGGCAGTGTTCTCGGAGCTCCTGTTCAAGGAATAAGTGGTTACTGTAACCAGGATTTTGCATAAATATATGTTTATGGGCCTTTATCTAGACCGGCAAGTCCTTTGGCCAGTCATGCTTTGATCAGCTTCAGTGTAGATTCAGTGTAACAATGAGCTCTATATGGGGCTGCTTTTGAAAACCATTCAAAAGCTGCAGCTGTCCAGAATACAACAACATGGGCAGTTACATGCATGTTCATGTAACATCTATGCTTTCTGAGCTTTGCAGGCTTCCAGGTGCTGGTTGTTATTTATAACATCTTTATGGTGCCTGATAGCTGAAGGAATGGCTGTCTCATAGTTTTCCCTGTTTTGTACAAGCAGGCAGAGATGGCCTGCTTCAGGTCCCATTCATTAAACATTGTTATCAGGCAGGACACAGAAAGCTTGTCTTTTCTATTTCAGTGTTTGTATCTCTGTGTGTATGTGTGTGTGTGTGTATGTGTGTATGTATGCATGTACATATGTATGATTTTTTGACAACTGGGCTGTCATCTGGAACAATATTCCCCTAGAGATTCATTTGGCCTCCCACTGTGGCTTTCTTTAAAAGAGCCCTTAAAACTTGGCTTTCATCCCCATGACTTGGGCTAAAGTGGATAGCAAGCCCCTTGTGGCAGTTTTTAGAGATTTGTGTGGGTCTTTTTGTTTTATTGTTGTTGTTGTTCTGTTTTGGATACTTGTCATACTTTTGTCTATATTTTTTAATTGTTTTAATAATGTACATCTCCAAAGTCACAAGGGGATCGAATGAGCTTATTAATTGAATGAATGAATGAATGAAATACAATAATATTTCCATAATGAGTATTTTAAAAAGAATAAACAGTTTTTATACTAGATAATTATATTTTTTCATGTGTTACCTATTATTGCTTTAATAGGGTTAGGGAAGTGTTTCATATTAATAATATTAATATCAATCTCCTGGTTCTAATTTTTTGGTCCTATAAAGCAAGTGGCTATAAAGTGCAAGTCCATTTCCTTAAATTATTCTGCTTTTTATACTAACTATACCATTTATTTATACTATAATTGGAAAATGTTGCTGTTAGTTGTTATATTCCAATTTCAAGTGTTTACTAAATCATGCTCATTAGTTTGTCCCACTGTCAAGTGACTATACAGATAAACGCTCATCATCTTGACCTCTGCTCAGTTTTTTCAAACTGTTATATGTTTCTGCAAATTTATTCTATTCCTTCTTCTAAACCACAAAAAGCTGGGGCGGAGGTTGGGAAGGGGTTCATCAGTTGGCTGGAAAGAGATCAGGGAATAATTTATAAATCACAGGGAGTGATTTGTAATCATAATCCAGATGTGTCCTGAAAACTATTTGGATTTTTGGAAATCCAGCTTTTTCCTGTGGTTGGTTTGTTTAAACCTACTTTATGCTGTCTATTCTGATTACTGTAGACAGTGTTGTCTTGTGTTGCTTGTCTTCCCATAATTTCTCAATTTCTCTTTTGTATAAATTAACTTTATCAAATCTTTTCATTTGCTAATTTTATATTCTAACCAAATTTCTTCCACACTATTCATTTAGGTATTCTGATAATACCCACTCTTTAATTTTCTAATTAAACTGTATATATAACAGTAGTAAATCATGTTCAGATCCACAAATTGTATCTAGAAATGTCTTCACTTATTGAATTGCACATCTTTGGTTTTCTGTTATGTACTTAATTTGATTCCTGTATTGTTCATCCAATGATGACCAAGTTTAGAATGTTCATTTATGTTACCTGAAGCAGTTGAACAACCACAAAACACTTAATAAAGTTATTTCCAGCATTATTTTATTTTTCTAATCCAACCTATTTGTAATTCCATGTCCCTCTATTGCCCTAACTTTTAGTTGTACATTTTTTCCAGATTTTGTAATATTCACTTCCTGTTCTTTACTATAGAGTTCATCAGGGTCTTTCACCATTGTGTCTGTAGTAATTACACAGACTTGTCAATATTCATCAGATATCTACTAATCTTGTAATTGGTTGGATTATAGCAAAATATCACTACCACTTTTCTTTATCATGTAATATTTAAAATGGCCCATTCCGGTTCACTTAACAATATGTTCCTAAAACATCTACTTCATTTCCATTTTGATATTTTCAAGATTTTCTTGTTTAATGCCTTTCATATTCTACATTCCAGTTGTTTGTGTCCTCCTAAATGAAATAATTCATGTTTCAATACAATTCATCCCATTGGTGACTAAATTTCCTTTCTGCTTTTATCTGGCTATGTCATTCACTCTACTCCAGTAACCAAAGAAATGCCTTCCCAACTGGAGATCTTTCCATCTGACACCCAAACTCCCCTAAATGTTACAATCATAAACATACAGTTTGTTTGGCAATTATGAAGAAGTAATTGACTTATCCATCTTCCACGTTTGATTTTGAAGTATTTTTCTGGAAGGATTGCTTTCTATTAACTCCTACAGAGACTTGTCTTGACTCCCCTTGCCCCTATGATAGCTTCATTGCTTCTTTTCAAACTTAGTAACAAGTGTAACACATTAGGAACTCTCACTCCCACTGGCTTCAGTCACTTATTGATACTAAGTCCTTGTATCACAATAGTTATGCTCTGTGAGTGTTTATTTAGAATGATTGATGGATTATGTGATAATGACATAGATAGGTTTTCTTCATAATAGTAATAATCTAGGGTAGGCTTTCTACATGATTACTTAGAGTAAGCTGAAATAAATATGTCTATGTTGAGAATGAATGTATCTGGATTCAAGAAATGTCAGAATGACATTTTCTATACCTTTTGTAACTGACGTACACCAAAGGTGAAGATAGTAATTAACACTTTGGTGGTAAATATTTAATGCATTACCACTACTGTATACAATAATCACCAAGAGCAATGTATTAACTATATGAAAATATTGAGCAGGTGGAGTACAAATTTAAGATGTATTTCCAGTACTATTTTATGATCAGGTTTTATGCCTTTCAGAAATGTTATTTAAATCTTGAACATGTTATTTAAATCTTGATCTAATAAAGTGAAATTCAATATAGAGAAAAGTAAAGTCCTATGCTTAGGCAAGAAAAACCAAAAGTACACATATAGACTGGGTGAAACCAGGCTCAATAGCAGTAACTGTGAGAGGGATCTTGGAGTCTTCGTGGACAACCAGCTAAATATGAGCCAGCAGTATGCAGCAGCCACCAAAAAAGCTAACGCAATCCTAAGTTGTATTAACAGAGGGATATAGTCAAGATCAAGGGAAGTACTAATATCACTCTATAAAGCCTTAGTAAGACCACACCTAGAGTACTGCATCCAGTTTTGGTCACCACATTATAAAAAAGATGTTGAGTTTTGGTCACCACATTATAAAAAAGATGTTGAGACACTAGAAAAAGTACAGAGAAGAGCAACCAGGATGATTAAGGGACTGGAGGCTAAAACATACAACAAATGGTTGCAGGAACTGGGCTTGGCTAGTCTAGTAAAGAGAAGGATCAGGGGAGACATGATGGCAGTCTTCCAATATTTGAGGGGCTGCCACAGGGAGGAAGGGGTCAAGCTATTTTCTAAAGCGCCTGTAGGCCAGACAAGGAATAATGGATGGAAACTGAACAAGGAGAGATTTAACCTGGAAACAAGGAGAAACTTTCTGACAGTGAGAACAATCAACCAATGGAACAGCTTGCCCTTGGAAGTTGTGGGAGTGCCATCACTTGAGACTTTTAAGAAGAGATTGGACTGCCATTTGTCAGAAATGGTATAGGGTCTCCAGCTTGGGCAGGGGGTTGGACAAGATGACCTATAAAGTCCCTTCCAACTCTGATTATCTGTTATCTGTTATGTGACACAAGAAAATTATCTGGCCCCAAAAGGTTGCATAAAAAATAGTGACTGTCATGGCCTTCTGCCTTGTTCTGTCACACTATTTAGAAAAGAAGGAGTCCAGTTGAATCTTTCACATATGTTCAACTTGGTGGCCCACATATCACTGGAATGTATCATCTTTTATCCACATGTGATCTGTTTTATATAACTAGTGATTAATCCAGCCATAAATATTTTTTCTTAAAGAATATCAAAGTCAGTTATTTTGTTTTTGTCATCTAGGATGGGGCTTCTGGGGTTCTAATATTAAAGGACTTGATATTAACAATACTGCCTACTAAAAAGAATTCCCAAGTAGATGAGTATGTAATTAATATAAAAATAGAGACCAGCTGCAACATAACAGTGAAAGAGTACCGGATATGAGTTATCTAGAAATTATTTAAATGCAGATCAAATAACTATTTACTGAGTGGAAGTGTCACCCATAATACAGAATTAATCACGCAAAGCATGTTAAAATGATTACTGAGTAGTAATACATAAGGTACTTTAAGTACTTATGAAAAACTGTAAATAAATACACTTGATTTGTATTTTTTTTTAAAAAGCTCAACAAAAATAGAAGAGTAGTAATGTAGTCTTCATTGTTATATTTTTGTATAATTGGCTAAAAATGAAATCTTAATCATATGTATCAGGTAATATCAGGTCTGAACAGGTTTTGGATTTGATATAAGTTAGAACTAAGGAGAACTTTCCTGACAGAACAGTTAATCAGTGGAAAGGCTTGCAGAAGTTATGGGTGCTCCATCACTGGAGGTTTTTTAAAAAAATCTGGACAACCACTTGTCTGAAATGGTATATGGTCTCCTACTTACATAGGGGGTTGGAGTAAAAGACCTCCAAATCCTGTGGGGGATTTTTCCTGAAAAAAGACAGCAAACCAAACATATCCGTATTTAAAATATATTTTTCTATCTACCATTAATTAAATTAAATCCAAGAATGGGAAATATATGACCTTTTACTGTAGTTTATATCCCATTAGACCTAGCTAGAAATACCAGTAGTTTTTCTATTGGGTAATGGGAAATATATCTAAGAATGTAAAAGAAATTTAGGAGCTATTTATTTATGTAGTTACCATTTCAGCCTTTATAAACATAAGCAATTTACAGATATTAAGGTAGCTGCAACAATAATTCATATACTATTAAGAAATTCAATAATAGTCTCATGGTTAATAAAGGATAATACAAATGTATTTAGTCATTTATGTATATATGTATCTGTATGCACATAAACATAAATGTATGTATGCACACACATATATATGCCACCTAATTCCCCCAAACTGTGGCCCTGTAACTCATAGGCCTACCAGCATACATACCATTGACATGGACATGAATAATGGATGGGAACATACAAACAAAGGATTATTAGAAAATGAGCATATTAAGTGAAATTTAACACAAAAATTAAAGCAGATACTTGTAGTTGGGTGTTTTTAATACTTTGCAGAACATTTGTATAAGTTAATACTTTCAACATGACAGAAACTGAATTTAGATTGATAATACATATACCTAACTGTGCCCAATATAATATAAAGGGTGACAAATATTGAAGGTCCCTATTTCAGCTTCTAGACTTTTTTCATTAATCTCGCCAGCCATAATTTCCACTCCAATCAATTAGCAGCTAAGTGTTAATTTCCACTGGTTTTGTTTAAACTTTCTCAGGATCATATCCTTTTATCTGGACCATCTCCCATTAAAACATTTCCAGTACAAATTATAATTTCTGATGGGAAATTCTACATATGGTACATTTTGATTTGTGAGCATATATGTTCATGTCAGAGAAATCCTAAGTGGTGATAAATTTCCCCAAAATGGATATGAATAAAACACATACTTATGTAGTAACCATTTGCAGAATATATAAAGGATACACTATTTTTTAATTCATAGTTTTCTCTCTTGTAATTTTGTGCATTTCAGGCTTCTATTTTTTAAAACATATTTACAAATTTTCTATGAACTAAACTTCTTTCAAGAAACAAAGCAAAATAAAACCAGCATTTAAAAAAATCATTTTTGTATCATTGTAAATCACTTGGGGAGACTTAACTTTCTGTTCCAGTCTCCTAATATAATGACAGTTGCAGAACCTGTCATTAATAGCAGGAATTAATAGATTAAATCTTTTATGTGGATATAAAATAAAGAACTTCCCTTTTACCTCAAACCAATAAATTTGCTTGGCAGCTCTAAGGGTTGACAAATTCTAATTTAAATTTAATACTCATAGTTAGTTGATATTAAACATACCTTTGACAACATATCTCAAATTCCATGAGAAGTAAAGCAGTTGTTCACACTAAAAACAGAGTACTAATTTGCAAAATAAAATTGGTGACCAAGACCACTTGCATGTCATATTATTTTACTCAGTATGTATTTATCAATGTCTGAAAACGTACTTGAAGTAAAATTAAATTCAGAAAATATGAAGGTTTTGTGGCTTTCAAAAGAAAAGATTCCTAGCTTTCCTTTCCATACAAGTTGTATTTATCTGATAACTGAGTATATGCATGTGGACAAATCCTGTTAAGTAGAGGCTCAGAAGGCTGTTCTCCTTTACTCCATGATAGTGATGACTGTTTATTCAGATAATTAAATTAGTTGTAGACATGGTGTGCTGTGATTTATTCATCAACTGTTGTCCACCCCAACTCTTTTTCTCTATTAAGAGGTAACAGAAAAAGGGTTGGCATCATACTGGAACATTTCTAACCAAAAATATTGGCAAATATTCTTTAATAAACAACTTTAATCAAGCAGTAGAGCATAAGGCACCTCTTTGACCTTAAACATCCATTTTTACAAGCAGTGACCTTTGTTAAGCCTGGGTTCCCCAACCAGGGTTAAGCAGACAAGCTAAACAGAATGTGCAGCGTTAGTCAGATAGGCACACAGATAAATGAGTGAGATAAGTTTGTATGTTTTGTTATCATACAGTAAAAATAACAGGTATGCTTGTGCTATCAAAATATAGGTTATTCCATTTAGAGTTTATAGCATAGTCAAAATAACAGTCCATTAGTCATGTATCGTTTTAGTCAGTCCATTCAAGAATATTCAGTTAGCAAAGTCCATGTAGAATATCCTATGTCAGTTCACTTACAAATCAGTCCTTTGTTTCTCTCCTGTTCGAGTAATGCAGTCTTGAGTCCATGCAGTAATTAGGGATCACCAAAGCCAGAGAGAGAGCAAGCTGTCGTCTTGCTTCTTTTAAAGTGCTTTCACAACCACTCCCCTAATTACATTCCTACAGTTAAAGTTGCAGACACTTTAACTAACAAACTATGATGACATATTTATTATTTTACCTAAACCAGTTAGGGTAAACAATGTTATCCCGAACATTCTCCCCTTTTAGGTAATAATAATAATAATACTATAACTATTTACATCTTTAAATCATATTTGTTACAACTTTCTTTAAACTTGATTACTCCTTGAGCTTTTGTAAATTGGTCTGCAATGTTTTCTTCCGTCATGCAGTATTCCAATTTAATTAGCCCATTCTTTACAGATTCTCTAACATTTAAGTATCTTAAATCAGTATGCTTTGAACTAGTTTTTACAGCTATATTAGTAGCTAACTTTATGGCTGCTTGGTTGTCCTTATGCACAATAATGGAATCTTTAACAGTTACATCCATGTCTAATAATAACTGTTTGTACAGAATTAAGTCAATGCATGGTAATGACAGACATGAAAATTCCGCTTCCATTGTGGACAAGCTGATATGCTGTTGTCTGATTGACCTCCACCCTATAAGTGTTTTACCAAATAATATAGCCATCCCAGATGTTGATTTTCTAGTGTTTATATCAGTTGCATCTGCATAGGCACTAAGACTCAAATCACCCTTTGGTTCTATATACAATGCATGGTTCATTGTTCCTTTAAGATATCTTAAAATTCTCTTTAATGATTGCCAATGATATTGATGTGAATCTGAATTAAAACGTGCCAGCTGATTAACACTATAAGCTATATCTGGCCTTGACCAATTGCTTATATATGATAAGCTACCAATCAAAGATTGATATATGGACTTATCAAATTTGGGACTTTGAGCAACAGTTTGGCAAACTTCCTGACTCATTGGAGTCTTTGCCGGTTTACAAAGTTCCATTTTATACGTTTTAATTAATTTGGCAAATTTTATCTTCTTGAGATATCTTAAATCCATTTTTTGTTTTGTTAATTGTCAATCCTAGATACTTTTTAATTTCACCTAAATGCTTTAATTTTATCTTTTTAGTTAATAATGATATAATCTCATTAGCTTCATCATTAGTCTTAGTTATCAAAGCAATATCATCTGTAAATAATAACAACAATGACACCGTTCCATTATTTTCTCTTTTAAACACACATGGATCTGCTAAACCAGATTTAAATCCTATATTGTTTAATTCTTTCACAATATATTGGTTCCACTCAAAACCAGATTGTTTCAACCCGTAAAGACTCTTTTTGAGTTTCCAACAATCATTACTATTTACTTTATTGTCTTTTATAATAACTGGCTTTTTCAAATATATAGTGTGCTGCAATGGTGCATGCAGGTAAGCAGTTTCTACATCTAAATGGTTAATGATATAGTTTTTCTTAGCTGCCCACACTAAAGCTGCTCTCAAAGATGTTGCTTTAAGACTTGGTGCAAAAACTTCATCGTAATCAGATGCAGTTTGATTAAATCCTTGAGCTACCAACCTAGCCTTATGGGTAACAGTCCCATCATTTCCAGTTTTTACTTTAAATATCCATTTGCACCCAATGGATTTTTCTCCTGGAGGTAATTTAGCATCTTCATATACTTTCATTACCTTTAATGAATTTAGTTCTTTTTCCATTGCCTTTTGCCAATTCTCCTGATCCTTAGCAGGATACATCTTAAGTTCATCTACACTAGTTGGAACTTTAGTTACTTGGCAAACTATACTTGCCTGATACCTATCAGGTGGTCTAGTTACATGTGTAGTACGTCTAGGTATTACAGGATTTACAGGTGGACTTTCATTTATTAACTCTTCTTGATTATCTAACTCTTCCTGATCAACAGTTTCCTCTTGTTCTGGTCCTATTTGCACTTCATGGACTTCTTCTTTAATTGGACTCTTCTTATAACTAGTTTGTTCTTTCTGCCTTTTGTAGGGTTCAATAATTACTTCATTATTTAAATCTTGCTCTAATCTATTCCATCCTACATGTTCTAGGAATTTAGCATTAGCACTGGTGTAAACTCTGGATGTTCCTGGTTCCCAGAATCTATAAGATCTATGATTAGATTTATATCCTACAAAAAATAATCTTTTAGCTGTATGCTGTTCTTTTTGTCTAAGTTGTGTAGGGATATGCACCCATGCTGGTGCTCCAAATGTGTGTATGTAACTTAAATCAGGTTTTGTACCATGCCACAGTGTGAATGGTAATTCACCTGTTGTTGAATTAACAACATTATTTAATATATGATTACCACACATTATTGCTTCTCCCCATAAATTGTCAGGTAATCCTGAATCAGACATCATAGTTCGTGCCATTGATTGTAATGTTTGGCCTCGTCTCTCTATAAAGGCATTATGTTGTGGCCTATATGGTGCAGACTTTTTATGTTGAATACCTAACATTCTTAGTCTATTCTGGAATTTATTATTTGTAAATTCCGCACCATTATCTGTTATAAGAGTTACTAATTTCTTTTTAGTTTTCCTTTCAGCAAATTTAATCCAATTAAAGAGATTTAGATACGTTTCAGTTTTGCTCTTCATTAAATAGCAAAACCCATATCTAGAATAGTGGTCCATTATACTTAGTATGTATCGAGCTCCTCCTACACTTGGTTTTTTTGGACCTATTAAATCTGCAAATACTACTTCTAAAGGCTCTTTGGTAGTAAATCCATCAACTCTTATTAGCCAGTTTGACCTTGGCTTTGCTTTGATTACAAGCATTACATTGCAAATACTTATTACAAGGTTTCAAACTTATTCCCTTAGATAATTCAACAGTTTTCTTAAGCATTTTAAAATTTAAATGCCCTAGCCTTCGATGTAACAAGTGAATACATTCATCACGAGGTTTCTTATTTTCATAAACCGTGTTAGCCACCTCTGAACCATTATCATTTAACACATATAATTCACCTCTTAAAGATGCAGTAATTTTCTTATCTTCTTTCTCAATTATATAGTTATCTCCTTTATAGGTAACTACATATCCTAGTTTAACCAAAATTCTAACTGAAATTAAATTAAACTTAAGTTGTGGTACATATAAATGAGTGAGATATGTTTGTATGTTTTATTAACATACAGTAAAAATAACAGATACGCTTGTGCTATCTGTAATATAGTTTATTCCATTTATAGCATAGTCAAAATAACAGTCCATTAGTCATGTATCATTTAGTCAGTCCATTCAAGGATATTCAGTTAGCAAAGTCCGTGTAGAATATCCTATGTCAGTTCACTTACAAATCAGTCCTTTGTTTATCTCTCCCGTTCGAGTCACGCAGTCTTGAGTCTATGCAGTAATTAGGGATCATCAAAGCCAAAGAGAGCAAGCTGCAGTACCTTGCTTCTTTTAAAGTGCTTTCACAACCACTCCCTTAATTACATTCCTATATTTAAAGTTGCAGACACTTTAACTTATAAACTATGTTCTTTCTCAATTATATAGTTATCTCCTTTAAAGGTAACTACATATCCTAGTTTAACCAAAATTCTAACTGAAATTAAATTAAACTTAAGTTGTGGTACATATAACATTTTTACATTCTCTTTTATAAAAGAACAATATGCTATACCTTGACCTTTAGCTTTCAGTTTCCAGCCATTGGCTAACGATATCTGCTGTGTACTCTTGGACATTTTAATAAAATTTTTGTTATCATTTGTTATACAGTGGGATGCTCCACTGTCAACCACCCATAAATTATTTTTTACAGCTCCGTTAGTATACATGGCTAACTCTAAATTTTTATTTATCTTTTGATGACTTTTAGTATTCTGGCCAGCATTCTGGCGCTTTGCTTTTTTACAAAATCTTGCCAAATGTCCTCTTCCTCCACAATTAAAACACGTTTTAATTGCGTATGCAGTAGGAGATTCATTATCTTCTTTTTGAGGTTGCTCCCTCCTTAACTGGTGTCTTTCAAGTCTTCTTCTGGCCTCTTCAATCAATCTGCCAGTTATATCAGTTAAAGTTAAACTTTCCTTAGGTAAAACTTCAAGGGAAGTGACGTAGTTATCATAACTTTCATTTAGTGATGATAGAATTATGTAGACTTGGTGTAGTTCAGAGAAAATAAGCTCTTTCTCGTGCAGTTCTTGAAAAATGCTTTGCATTGTTTTCAAATGACTAAGCATATCACCATTCATCTGGAGATGTGTCCTGAAAAGCTTTTGTGTGAAATTTATGTGAGCACCAACGTTATCTCGGACATAAATCCTCTTCAGCTTCTGCCAACACCCAACAGCGGTTTGCTCTCCGTGGATATGAACAAGTTGCTGGTCAGACAGTGTTTAACCTATTATGCAAATAGCTTGTTCATTTTTATGCATAAATTCTTCTTTCTTTAGTCTATCTTCCTCAATCTCTGGATCCCATTCCTCTGCGTTTGGTGGGTTTTCAATTATGTTCCACAGACCTTCCCTTCATAGAAGTAGACTACATTTCATAGACCATGATACATAGTTTGTTCCATCCAGCTTGGATATAAGGGACAAACTTTTTAAATTGACTTGTGCCATGTTTTCTTTATATGGATATAAAACTATAATTAATAAAACACAGCTGTCTGTTTACTGTAATGCATAACAACACAAACTCTCACTTTTTACATAAATCTGTTTTATCCTAGTTAAACTGACTTTGCAGCCTCTGGGCCCATAACCTGTGTTAAGTCTGGGCCCATAACCAGGGTTAAGCCTGGGTTCCCCAACCAGGGTTAAGGAGACAAGCTAAACAGAATGTGCAGCGTTAGTCAGATAGGCACACAGATAAATGAGTGAGTTAAGTTTGTATGTTTTGTTATCATACAGTAAAAATAACAGATACGCTTGTGCTATCAAAAATATAGTTTATTCCATTATGAGTTCATAGCATAGTCAAAATAACAGTCCAATAGTCATGTATCATTTAGTCAGTCCATTCAAGGATATTCAGTTAGCAAAGTCCTTGTAGAATATCCTATGTCAGTTCACTTACAAATCAGTCCTTTGTCTCTCTCCCGTTCGAGTAACGCAGTCTTGAGTCCATGCAGTAATTAGGGATCATCAAAGCCAAAGAGAGCAAGCTGACGTTCCTTGCTTCTTTTAAAGTGCTTTCACAATCACTCCCCTAATTACATTCCTACAGTTAAAGTTGCAGACACTTTAACTAACAAACTATGATTACATATTTATTATTTTATCTAAACCAGTTAGGGTAAACAATGTTATCCCTAACAACCTTTTTTATTTTTTACCCTCTGAATTCCACTAATTCATTTAGGGTAATTTTGAAGTTGTATTGGGAAGAGGAGCAAGAACTGTTTCAAGTTAACCTCAAAGATGTAAAGAAGCAGCTTTTTAAAAACTCTGTTTGGACAAAATTATTGTGCCATAGTTGAACTATTTCCAACTCTGGTGGAGATGTAGTATAAAAGCAAAAGAGGTATAAATTGCCATAGATTATGGGCCACTCCTCATGTAATTCTCCTATTTTCAGAATTCCAGCTAGTTGGATAATCCCAACTAACATTGAGAGGAAACCTCAGTGTTTTAGAACATAGCTGTGCATGAAGACAAATAAAGAGACAGTGCAAAGTAGTCTCTTGCATTGGATAGTTTCTTTAGCTTTAGCATAAGATCAAAAGATATTTAGAGTTTTAAATCTCAAATTAGACTCATGATACAACTAAGTAGCAACCTTAGTTATTTAATTCCCTTATGTTATAATACTGTTCCTACTTACATGAGAGAAACTTCCACTAAACTATTTTATTTATTTTATTTTATTTTATTTTATTTTATTTTATTTTATTTTATTTTATTTTATTTTATTTTATTTTATTTTATTTTATTTTATTTTATTTTATTTTATTTTATTTTATTTTATTTATTTTATTTTATTTTATTTGTAAATGAGGGTAAAAACATATACACTATAGCTAAGTGTATATTTAGCAATTTTTTAGCTGATTAGAAAATACATGTTCAAACCAGAACATTCAACTATTAACTCAAGTATACTTTTATTGTAGTTTTATGATAGCAATTTTGTATATAATAGCCAAATTAAAACAATAGTTGCTTTAAGATATATGATTAAAATTGAGGTGCTTTAACTTTAACTCTTTAATGTTAGAAGTAGTATATTTTCCTTCCTAATGTAAAACCTACAAGGATATTCTGTTTCTCTTAATAAATGGCTAAAAGACGAATACTTCTTTCAAGGAATGAATGAGCAAGATCTGACCTTTTGATTTTAACTTGTTCTTGTCGTCTAGACCCAGCTGTGCGACTGGCGTTGTTCAAAAACAATGAAAATAAACATCCTCCCGTGAAACCACCAAAGAAGCCACAGACTACAAAAATTGGTTACTTTGAAGGTAGGCAAAGAAATTTCATTCTATTTATCTTGTGGTCAAATCTTCCAAAATTATAAAAGTTGTACCAATATTTTGATCAATTTTCTTAAAATACTTTGCTTTCGTTAAAAGGAAGAAAAGGTTTAATGCATACAATTTAAATCTGCTAATAATGCAGGTATACATGTACATAAAATGTTCAGGTGAAAATTTTAAATTATAATACCTCAGGAGACCAACTAAAAAGATAGCTTCATTCAAAATATATTTCCTTTATTTCTCAAAAGTTAGAAATACAGAGTGGAATTTAACACCATGAGCTAGTACACATATGTTATTTGTTAAAAGGATTGCTAGTTTGGAAAGGGTATGCCCTAGGAAGTGAAACAATTACATTTTTTTAAAGGCTTTGTTAAACTGGAATATATCACCATAATGAAAAATCATAAGACATCTGAATATATGGTGTTTCTGGAGAAATTCTTCTTTTAGTTTCTTTAAATGATGCAACATTTATCAACATTAAAACTAATCCTAGCATAATCTAGAAGAAAAAAGAAGGACTTCTAATTGGCAACCATATGTGAAAGTGCTTTTGATGCTGTGGTAAGAATATATGACTAATTTATTAAATAAAACTTTTTTTATATTGCATATTTTCTGGATTTAAACATTATGCGTCTGATAATGTATATCATAGGAAAAATAAAATTATTCATATACTGTTAAAATACACTGAACAGCTAATATTGCCTCATTTTAACAAATAAATCCCTGTTTTTTTGTAGAAAGATATTTCAGTTCTCCTTATCCTTGAACTGTGAATGAACTACTGTACAGTGGTTTGCCTTTTCCCATGTATTTTTATATGAACATAAATGATCTCAATATTATGGTAACAAAAAATATTTAACAGGGGAAATTGTTAGAATCTTGTTTTCTCCAAATGAAATATCAATCACATGGATGCATGTAATATGCAGGAAGGTGATCAGATTCTAAGAACAATACAAGATGTAAAATGTCTTACACCAGTAGATAAAGAAAATGTTTTACATTAAAATGGTACCTACAGTTGCATCTTTAGTGAATAGGAAAAGTAGATACATGCCTGTCCCATCACTCACCTAGTTATCATGATTAGAACATCCTAATTGTATTATTTTCTTTCCAAAGGTTAATTTTTCTTCTCTCGTTTTTTTCTTATCTTTTGTTTTATCTAGAGAAGAAGTTAAATACTTTGTTCATTGTTGCTATATATATTTTTAATTATGCGAACATTTTAAAGAACATTAACTGGCTTTTTATTATTTTATATTTTTTTGCATTTCCTTTTGCTTTCAGGAGTTAGAAGGTAGATGGTGGCAAATAAGATGAGATCTTTCCATTTGTAGCACAATGTATGATTGGATACTGCCTTCTATTGCTTGAGGCATTACAAATCCTTAAAACTCTTAATTACGTAGTAGTAATATTTCTTCACTATAGCTGATCTGCTTAGTTTTCAATTAGTTGGATCTGAGTTAGACTTATAGTAACTCCAATTAAATAAGTGATCATTTTAAGTATGACTTTGCCATAAATCTTGGAAGTGGGTGTCTGTAAGCATGTTTTTTCTGTTATGGATATAATTATTTTGCTTGTATCTTTATGTTGTATTGTTTTGTATTGTCTATAAGCTACTCTGGCAGCTCTTTGTGTAACTTTTAAAACAAATTGATGAATCAACTACTTTTTTTAAAAAAAGTTAAATTTTAATGGTTTGAAAGAATGCAGAAAAAGGCTCTATTATAAAAGGACATATTAAAAATACAGTATATTTATATTTACAATATATGCATAGCCCTTTCAATGATATATTTTATTTAGTAGAGAGGATACATAATTTGGTACATGATCCTAAAAGAAAGAAAGAAGGAAAGGGGGGGGAGAAAGAAAGAAAGAAAGAAAGAAAGAAAGAAAGAAAGAAAGAAAGAAAGAAAGAAAGAAAGAAAGAAAGAAAGAAAGAAAGAAAGATGTGTGTGTGTATAATGTACATATGATAGTATGAGTGTCAATGAATATGAACATTTGTATGATATACCATATTATGCAGCTTTTTAATTTGTTAGAATGAGGAAGTACTTTCCATTCTCTCTCTTTGTCTTTCTCTCTCAACAGCACACACACAAGCACTTCTGACAAACCCTTCTTCTACTTTAGCAACACACACAGTTCTTGAAATAATACCCCCATGGCCCAGTAATAACTAGAGATAAATGCCAAGTCATACTTCTGCAGTGTTTATCTTACACTGTTACAGTGCATATAGTAAGATAGTAAAACTACCACATGGGGTATGGTACAAAATGTGCACATCATATGAATTATAGGAATCCCATATTTTTGCCAGACATTCATACTGTCGTGTCCGTCGCAGAAAAGGAGACTCGGAGCCAGTGACTTAGTTTCAGCTCTTTATTAAGTTTCTAGATTGGCTCGGGGTTTAAAGGGAACAGCCACGGCTTTTATTCTCTAGCCGTGGCAGCCGCAGCCAATGGCACTGCTTTGAATCTCCCCCGATTAGTTTCCACCAATCGCGGGAGATTCGTTAGGGGCCAATCAGTGCGGCCTGCTTGGCCAATGAGATCGCCTTTGGCCAATCACAGCGCGGCACTTCCAAGTATGTTAATGTCTGTACAGAACACCCCTCCCCTCTTGGTATGGTCCTACGTAACGTAGTCCTGTAAGTAGGCGGGGCGTTGTACTTGCCTACTTGACCTGCGCAAGTTAGTTGTTGCTTGGCTCCCGGCCGGTTCGGTCGGGTTCTGTGTTGCTCTCTGCCTCGTTGATGGAACCGCCTGGAAAGGCTCGCCGGGCCTTTCATCGCAGCTCCCTCCCAGTCTACTTGGGCTGGTTGAGCTGCGGTTGTTGCCACTCCCGCCTGGTCTTTCTGGGCTGGTTGAGCTGGCCTGGCTGCTTCTCCCCGGTGAGACTTCGACCTGGCTGCTTTCCGGTGAGTATGGCTGGTTTCTTTCTATTGTTTCCTGGTTCCTGGGGTATTCCCTCCCCTCTTGGTATGTGTTGTGGGGCCTGTCTTTGTCTGTTTGCATGTCGGTTGTGTTTCCTGTGGTTGTCCTCGATCTTATTTGATCGATGTGGCGTTTCCATGCTCGTCCGTCGGTTGTTTGGAGGCGGTACGAGTGGGGATCTGTCAGCTGGGTTATGGTTGCCGATACCCAGAGTGGGTCTCCGGTAAGGTTCTTTGCGTAGACTGCGTCACCAGGGGAGAATGTTCGGTTTTTGCTTGAGGAGTTTGGGGGTTTTCTGGGTTGTATGTGGGGTGCAATCTGTCGAGTGGGGACCTTAATTTCCTCCCCATTAATAGTTCTGCCGGGCTTTTGTTGGTGGTCGTGTTCAGGGTTATATGTTGTTTAAGGAGCATTTTGTTTATTTTTTCTTGGATTTCCCCGTGTTGGATGGTTTTTTTCGTAAATTGAACCATCCGTTCCACCCTCCCGTTCGCTGCCGGATGTGCCGGTGCTGTCAGTGCGTGTCATATACCCCGTTCCGCTAGGAATTTTTTGAATTCCAGTGAGGTAAATTGGGGCCCGTTGTCCGACACGATGACATCTGGGAGGCCGTGAGTTGCGAACAGCTTGCTGAGTTCCTTGGTCACGGCTTCCATGATGGTGGTTTTCATGTTGCTTACCTCCAACCAGTTGGAGTAAGCATCTACCGTGATAAGGAATATATGTCCTTTCGTGGGCCCAGCAAAATCTATGTGGATCCTGGACCATGGGCCCCTGGGGGTTTCCCATTCCAGGATTGGTGCTGCGGGGGGACTCGGTCTGGTTTCTTGGCAGCGTTTGCATTTTGCCACCCAGGTCTCGATTTGCTTGTCCATCCCTGGCCATCAGGCGTAACTCCTGGCCAGGGCTTTTGTCCTAACTATGCCCGGGTGCCCTTTGTGTAACAACTCCAATATCTTCCCTTGTAATCTTTCCGGAACAACAACTCTATCCCCCCACAGTACACACCCTTTTTGTAATGAGAGTTCTGTTTGCCGGTTCCGGAATGTCCTGAATGCTTCGTCGTCGTCTCTTTCTGGCCACCCCTTTTCTACCCAATGTAACACCCGCGCCAGACGTTTGTCTTTATTTGTTTCGCGGGCAATGTCTGACGCGGTTATGGGTAGATCGGGCAGAGTCTCTATGCTGAGGGTGGCTGTCATGGGTGCTGGGTCGGTGTCTAGGTCAGGTAACGGCGTGTGGCTCAGGGTATCTGAGTGGGTGATCATCTTACCGGGTCGGTGTGTGAGCCGGTAGCTGTAGGCGGCAAGGAATTCGGACCACCTTGTCATTCTAGGAGATAGAAGGTTCGGGGTGGCCCTGTTCCCTGCCAGGATTCCCAGCAGCAGCTTGTGATCAGTGATGATGGTAAACTTGTGGCCATAGAGGTACTTGTGGAACCTCTTTACTGTGGCGGCGATAGCCAGGGCCTCTTTGTCCAGTTGACTGTAGTTTCTTTCCGGTTTGGTGAGTGTCCTTGAAAAGAAGGCGATGGGTGCTTCTTTTCCGTCGGGGAGTGTGTGGCTGAGGACGGTGCCGATGCCGAAAGGTGAGGCGTCGCATGTGATGGTAAGTGGTAGGGTCTCGTTGTATTGGATTAGGATGGCATCCGAGGTGAGCAGGTCCTTGGGTTTGGTGAAGGCAGCTTCCTCACGTTTCCCCCAAGTCCATGTGGCCGCCTTGTCCAAAAGCCTATGCAAAGGCTCCACCGCAGTAATCTTTTGGGGCAGGAAAACATTATAAAAATTAAGCAGTCCCAGAAATGCCTGCAGTTCTGTTTTATTCCGTGGTGTTGGGGCTTCTTTAGTGTCAGTCTAGGAGGTATCCCAGGAATTCGACCCGTTCTGTGTACAGCTAGCATTTCTCTTTTTTCACCTTTAGCCCGGCCTCTTTGAATTTGGTCAGTACCTCCCTTAGATGACCCTGTAGTTCTTGTTGGTTGGCCGCTGACACTAGTACGTCATCGAAGTAGGGCACCACCCCCTTAATTCCTTGCAAGAGTCTCTCCATGAGGCTCTGGAAAATTCCCAGAGCCACGCTGACTCCAAACTGGAGTCTGTTACAGCGAAACGCTCCCCGGTGGGTGACTATGGTCTGCACCTCAGTGGTTTCTGCGTCGACTGGCAACTGTTGATAGGCTTGCGCCAGGTAGAGCTTCGCAAAGACTTTGCCCCCCCACCCAGTGAGTGTAGGAGGTGCTGCACTACTGGGACGGGGTAGGCGCTTTGTTGCAAGGCGCAATTTAGGGTGGCCTTATAGTCCCCGCAGATTCTCACCGACCCATTGGGCTTGACCCATTGGGCAAGGTAAACGCCGATTTCCGGGTTGCCTTGGCTGTGGTGGCTTCAGCGAGGGCGTCGGCGAGGGCGATGTCGCCTTTTGCCATTAGCTGGCTTTGTAGGACTGGGTCTCTGAGTCTGAGCATGACACAGTCCCGCAAAGCCTTGTCCATGTCCGAGAACCCGCACATGCCCCCTAGGCTCCGCAGATCAGCCACAAAGTCGCTGATGCTCTCACCCGATCTCTGGTCCCACCGGTAGAAATTGTGCCGCCTGATGAGGGTGGGCACGGCGGGGGCATAGTGGTTTCAGAGCAATGGCTCGAGGTCGGCCCAGTCCATCTCCTTCATGTCCCCGGGTTTTGCGAGGGCTTTAGCCATCTTGAACACTGCGGGCCCGCAGTGTGTTAGGAAGACAGCTCTTTTCTTCTGCCCGGTTGCATCCTTCAAGTTGCTACTTTCAAGGAACTTTAGGAATTGGTCTATGTATGATTCCCAGTCCTCGGTAGCGTGGTTGAAGGGTGCAGGCGGTGCGATGCTGGCCATCTTGTTGGTCTCATTTCCTCAGGAAACATGCTTGATGGGGTTATATTCAGGATCCCACCCTCGTCGCCAGTGTTGTGTCCGTCGCGGAAAAGGAGACTCGGAGCCAGTGACTTAGTTTCAGCTCTTTATTAGGTTTCTAGATCGGCTCGGGGTTTAAAGGGAACAGCCGCGGCTTTTATTGTCTAGCCACGGCAGCCGCGGCCAATGGCACTGCTTTGAATCTCCCGCGATTAGTTTCCACCAATTGTGGGAGATTCGTTACAGGCCAATCAGCGCAGCCTGCTTGGCCAATGAGATCGCCGTGCGCTTTGGCCAATCACAGCGCGGCGCTTCCAAGTATGTTAATGTCCATACAGAACACATACAATAGAAGAAACATAATGATCTTATATAACAAAACCTCATGTTTCACCCTCTTACCAGTGCTCTTGCTACTTCATCTGAAACTTCACTTCTACATTTTGTCAGCAAGCTGTGTTTTTTATGTTATCTTATACATCAGTGCTTGATTTGTATAGATACATGGTTATCACAATACTATGGCTTTCATAGTTTTGGTCTTAGACTTGAGTTTTAAACTAATTGGATGAATTTTGGCTAATTTGAACTATTACTTTAAAAGGTCTGGATCAAACATTATTTTCACTTGTTCATAAATCATATGTACAACCAACTTGCATTCTTTAAATTTGGTTGTTACAGGTAAATCTAATTAATTTAAAAACAGATGTGGATGCTTCTAGTCCTTATACAGCCATGTCAGAAGAAAAGCATGCAGGAGCCCATGAAACTTGTATGTGCTTACATATGTGTACTGCCAGAATATCCTTTAGGATTACCTTCTTACTGAACTTTAGAAAGATGAAATCAAGCTAAAGATTGTATATTATCTGCATCCACATTTGTTGGAAGAAAGACAAAATAAACCTGTTCTAAAAAACAGGTTCCTATTTATATAGTCAATATATGACTTAATGGTAAATTTGAAAGTGTCTTTGAGCGTGCTTAGATGGTCTCAGTTTTATATTCACATGTCTCAGGTTAACCCTTTCATTTTGGATATTATATTAGAACCGGCCTGCCTTTCTTTGAACTAAGAGTTGCAATTTACTATTTACTATGTTCTAACACAATTAGAATCATAAATTCTCTTTAGTATACAGTATATAGTCTACAGAAATAATTTCCATATAATTTTCCCCAAATACATAAAATGTATAGCTTGAGTAAAATTTGAAGTGTATGCATATTATCAGTAACTTTGCCTCAACCACCTCTCTTCTGTTGGAATCTAAATCATTCGTGCATTCCTCAATTTTTCTAAATTCCATTTTATGTTATATAGAGTCAGAATGTAATATGAACTTATGAGTTGCAGTAAAAAGGTTATGTATTGATTTTAACTAAATGCAACGACTATATAATTATCTGTGTGTGTCTTTGTGTGTGTGTATGTGTGTCGGGGGGGGGGGGAAGAGAAAGAGAGAAAGACACACAAAAAGAATCAAGACCACACATTAATTTCAAGTTAAGATTAGTTATTGCTCAAGCCTATATACAAGAATCCAGTCAATCTACAGTTGACACTAACTTGGCACTAGACAAGAGTTAAAGAAATTCAAGGGAGGCTAGAGTTGGATTGCTTGTGATAAGGACTCTAGACCAGTGGTTCCCAAAGTGGGTGGTACCATCCCCTGGGAGGCAGTGGGATGCCTTAGGGGGGCGCTAAGAGGCAAGGCGGCTGGCAGGGGGTGTTAAGAGGTGGCAGGGGGTGTTTGAGGCACCGGCCCCACAGGGTAACCCATTGACTGTTGCACTGCTCCAGAGCTGGCACCTGGAACGCCCCCCTGCCACATCTTAGCACCCCTCTGCCCCTTGGGGATGCTAAGAGGCAGCAGTGGGGCGTTCAAGGTGCCGGCCCTGCAGGCTCACCCATTGACCATTGCACTGCTCCAGAGCCGGCACTTTGAATGCAGCAGCGGTGGCACCTTACCGCCCCCCTGCCACCACTTAGCATTCCCAAGGGGGCTGGCAGAGGGGCGCTAAGAGGTGACGGGGGTTGAGACACCGGCTCCAGAGCAGTGCAACAGTCAGTGGGTAAGCCTGTAGGGCCGGTGCCTCAAACCCCTCCTGCCGCTTCTTAGCTTCCCCAAGGGGCCCGGCAGAGGGGCACTAAGAGGTGGCAGGGGGGCATTTGAGGCACCAGCCCTGCAGGTCCATTGACTATTGTATTGCACTAGAGCCGGTGCCTCAAATGCAGAAGCACATTGGGAAAAGCTGCCACCACCGCTTTCGCAAAGTGCCACCACTGTCACATTTTGTCTGTCCATTCATCCATCCATCCATCCAAAAGGTCTGTCAGCCTGCCTAACTGCCTACCTACCTGCCTGCCTGCCTGCCTACCTGCCTACCTACCTACCTATCTACCAATATAGATCTATCTATCTATCAGTCTATACTACTATCCATCCATCCATCCAAAGGGTCTGTCTGACTGTCTTCCTGCCTGCTTGTCTGCCTGCCTACCTACCACCTATCTATTTATCTACCAATATATCTATCTATCTACCTACCTACCTACCTGTCTCCCTATCTATCCATCCATCCATGTTCGAAGCACCAGCCCTGCAGGCACATCAGGAAAGTAAAGCAAAGCCAGTCTGGGAGGGAGTGACGGAGGGAGGGGGGAGGGGGGAGAGAGAGAGAGAGATTGAGAGCGCTGATGCATTAGATTGAAATGAGGCCTGGTTTAGACTGAGGCCCTTTTCCACATTGAAACGTCTTTGGCTTCTATTAAAGGTTTTGTGGATGAAACATGATCAAGACTATCAGGAAGCTCTCACATTTTGTTGAGGCTTTAAACAGGATCTATTGGACCAGACCTCCACCCTAAAAAAATACTTTTCCCCAATGTATTACAGTGCCAATTCTGAGGAAGGCAAAACCAAAATGTACTGGTAAATTACAAGGAGAGCACACAGACACGCACACTCCCTTCTAACCCTGCTGGACCAGGTGATTGGATTAGAATTGATATCCCATTATCTTTCTCCTCCCTCCCTGTCTCCTCCTTTATTTCCTTTTCTTCTGTCCCTTCCTTCCATCTCCCCCTTTCTTTGTCTGTCCCTTTTTTTCTTTCCCTTTTCTCTTTCTTTTCTTCCTTCTCTCTTGCTCTCTCTCTTTCTTTTTTCTCTCTCTCTTTCCCTCTCTCAGGCTCACCCCATTGACTTGGTGCACTGCTCCGCTCGGACTTGCTTGGGCAGGTCCCTCCAATACAGCAGGCTCAATGGGGTGGACCTGAGGGGCTGGCACCTAGAACGTGGCAGTGGCAGCACATTTGAAAAGTAGAGCAAAGCCAGAGGTTGGTAATTTTTGCTGCAAAGAATCACAAAAGCTTCTGGGTTGTGCACAAGAAGGGTCACATATGTCAATGCAATTCAGCAACATAAAATAAATACAAATAAAAATCAACAAGAATTAGCAAAGCATCTCTGATTAGATTCTATTCACTACTACAATCTAATCAGAGATGCTTTGCCGATTCTAGTCCAATGACCTGCTCCAGCAAGGTTGGAAGGGAGTGTGTGCGCATGTGTGTGCATGGCTGTCAAAACTCCAAAAACAGTTCAAGTAGCTCTGGGGAGGCAGTCATAAATTAAAACATTTGCTAAACAACTGGCCATTAAGTGAGGACCACCTGTATTTGGTTTGCCAGTCACCTGGCCATGCCCACCCAGTCACATGCCCACCAAACCACGCCTACATGGTCGTGTGACCAGCAAGCCACGCCCACCCAGTCACATGGCCAGCAAGCCATGCCCACCCAGTCACGTGACCAGCAAGCCACACCGTCAAATTAGGCCACGCCCACAGGAATTTGAATCCCAACCCTGGGTGGGGGGCACTGAGGATGAGTTTGTAGCGCCAAGGGGGCAGTAGACTGAAAATGTTTGGGAACCACTGCTCTAGACTTATTACTCTCTTGACTCAGCTTCCAAGCTCTGCATCTTCTGCTAGACAGAATGAGAGAAAGACCTTAGAAGGAGAGAGAGAGAAATATAAAGGTCTGGAGAATATACAATGTAGTTCTAACTAATTTTCAGATTATCTGAAACAAAGATTTTGCCATAGTCTTATGTCATAGTTTTTATTATATCAAAAAGATTTTTGTCACGTTCATTACATTCATAATTCCTCTAAAAATAGAGCCTGTTTATGACTCTTCAAAATTAATTTCATTTAAGGATGATTCACCAACACTAGAAAATAATATTAGCTTTTGGAAACCACTATATACTTTTTGATTGATCTCAAACTTAGATGCTGCATTATTTAACTGCCTGGTGTAATATCTCACCAATTATTATTACAGTTTATATATTTCTATAAAGCCTAAGATCACTGTCTCCTGATTATTAAGAATGTTTTTAGAAAAGTTTTAAGACAGAAAGGAATCTTTCACTCAAGTATCATAATCCTATAGCTTGTTTCTTATTGTCTAATGTGAGCTCACAGAATTGTGCATTGAAATATTTTAAGGAATTAATGGCTCTCCACCAGTCCTTTGACTTGTAAAATGAGTAGGTTACTTGTGTCCAGTACATCCAAAAAGAGCCAGGATAAAATAAACATAAAGAGTTAGATATCTTGGAAAAATCTGTCATGGGTTTGGGCTAATCATCTCCAGAAGAAATTCAACTTGATGCCTGAAATGTAAGACTTCTTGGAGAACTCAACAAAGCCTGAGGCAGTGTTGATCTGAAGGAGTGCTCTTCATGGGTCAGAGCTGCTTTGCCGGCAAAGTGCAAACCCAGTTCACAATAGAACTGCTCTGAAAAGTTGTAAGAGAGCTGGGCCCTTACATGCGTTTGTTGAAGTTTCAGTTACATTGTTGAAATTGTCTACTTTTTCTTTGTTTAAAAAGGGAGGGGCTGATGTTGTTAAGCTAAATCCTGTCTCTCCATTTCTAATGCCCCTATGCATAACAAGTACAGTAGAAACTGAAAGAGAGAAAAAAAAGAACTAGAAATAATGGGGAGAAATGAAATAGTGTAAAACCATAGCTTCAGATTAAAATAACAATTAATCAAGCATTAATCAATCAATATCAACCTTTATTACAGTAAAAAAACCAACAAAATATGAAACATTAGAAGTGATAAAATAAGACTGTATAGTAAAAGCTATTTTAATTAACTTTCTAATATGTGTATGTTTACAGAATCTTTTGACTTTAAACAATAGTCATTCTTCTACATAAAGTATTGAAGGGTGGAAGGATTGTTATGCTGCCATATCAACATAAAGATTAATATAAAGGAACCTTTGTAGTGTCATCAAAATTCTGCTATTAATTTTCTTTCTGTGAGCTCAATTATGACACTTCCAAATAACACCCCCCCCCCCCCTTGTCTTCAGGTTGTAAGGGACTGCTATGGAAGAGTAAGCTAAATCTGAATTCAGGCAAGATACAGTTTGTATTTATACCAGGAGTTGAACTTCAGGGTTCAGATACATATGCTCTAGATTGGGCTCCACTCTCGCTTAAGAAACAGATACACATTCTCCTGATCTTTCTAGATATAGTGCTGTTGCAATCAGCTTCAGTTGACAATGCAGTCTACTTGGAGGAAGAGAGTAATCCAGTTCTGAAATTTAAGTAACTTTCAGAGCTGGACTACTGCAATGATCTGAGGTGGGAATGCTCTTGAATGACAAGATATTCAACTGGCCTAATTGAACTTCATGAACAGTTGCTGAAGCATCCTTAAAGCTCTTCATTATGTCTCATATTGAACCAACTTTCTGATTCCCAGTTGTTATCTGAGCCCAACCCAATTTTTTAAAAAAAGGCAAACTACTTGCAAAGCTCAACAAATTCATCAATATAATTTTGGTATTTGACAAATTTATAACTCAATCTTTAATGGAATTATCTATGACAGTATAAATATTTACATTTGACAATTTCTCCAAATGAAGAAGCACAACACACATACACAATGCAACTTTCACACAACATTAGGTTTAAATCCATTAATCTTTAATTTCCACATAATAAAGAATTTAAAAACTACAATATAATTATTTTTCTGGCAGGTAGCATGCTTTTTCTTATGTCCAGCTGATAAGATTTCTGGAGTCATTTACATTTCAGCACCATGTGGCCTCAAACCCTTGCATCTCATTTCACCCAAACAAGGCAGTAACTAGATCCAGCAACATCTACATTAGCTATGGATTTCTGGTTGGATTATAAGTGGGTGGCTGTGACAGAAGTTGCTAATTATGAGTCAGCCTCCACTTGCGTATGCTAAATGCATGTTCCCAGCAAGTAAATTATATTCAAATAAACAAGAAAATGGAATGAAAATGGAATTCTTTTGGCAGGAAAGCGGGAGATGTAGAGTAGCAATGTCAGGTAAGAAAATATCTTTGTCTCCATCACTCTGCTATATTTTTAACCAGTCTTAAGTGCTTAACTAAGCAATTAAAAGCACACCATATTATTAACTGTAGGGAAAGAGAGGAAGGCTGCCTGGGTAGATAACATTGACTCAGCAATGAATTTCAATCTTCATAGTTGACTACGATTTTCAACTTATGTCTTCTAATGAAGAGCAAACCAATATAGTTCTCAATACATAAACATGAGTCTAAATGACTCTCCCTCACTCCTATACCTTCAACTGACCAGCCAATGACATCTGAGAAGAATGTGTGCCTTTTTCTTTTATTGTTCTTTATTGCTTATAGATTTTTTTAACTGACTACAAAATTGAAGTATATTAAAAAAGATTGGTTTAAGTTTGGACAACTGACTGCTCAATATTCTGTGCTCATAATATTTATACATTCCTCTAAATTTTAGCCTAAACAATTATCTTTGTCTATTATCTAGCATATTTTCATAAACCTGAATATATTTACATTGAATCCAATGGGACTCTACAAGAACTCTGATGTAGAAATTCAGATCACTTACTTTTTTGATTCGCGATAAGACATTTTTAAAGAATGCCTATTGAATTCATATTAATTTATGACTTATTCTTGCCTCTAAAAAATTTAGTCTTTATCAAATCACATAAATGTGGTACATCAATTATTTAAGGTTTTAATTTTATGCCTCCATCACCTGAAACTTTGCTAAATTTTCTATAGCCCACATAAATACATAGAAGGGAAAGAAGAATATTGACATATTTTATAGCATAAGGCAAATATTTGGAAGAATAAATCCTAAATGCTGAAGCATTTCAAATCCTTTTCATCTGACCAGTCAGTGACCTTATGACTATTTCCTCCCTCTAAGTAAGGTTGTGACCCAGGTCTTAGAGTGCAAAAGACATAATTTTAGTAACAACTTAAAATTCAAATAGATTTTGCTAACAAGAGAAGGAAAGGGACAGGTAAACAAGTAAGAACATTTGAAGAAATATCAAATAAATTAATGCTTATACATTATAAAAACTCTTCTAGACAACACATAAAATGCTATACTTTATTTTTATCAGTTCATTAATTGTCTCAGTTTTTATTCCCAACAAGGTTATTTTCTGCTGTTTATCTATTTTATGTTATTTTAAGTCTAGAAATGAAATCAGTTGCCATTTGAAAATCATTTTTAAAGGAAAATGTCAATTTACTGATCAACTTGCAGAAAAGCTTTAAAATCTTTTGCCATTCTTCAATCACTTTCTTAAGCAATATGAAGTAATCTTTTTTATGCTTTGGAAGAAAAAGCTCACATTTTCATTGAAGAACATGTTTCTTCCAAAGTAAATAGCAAATGAAGAGGATCATTCTAGGCTGGGATTAAGAATGTGAAGGATTTAAATGTTGCCATTCTAATAATCCAGTAATTTATTTGCTACTTAAAGAAATTGCATTTTGTTTGCCCTGAGTATTCTTATTAGGAAAATGTATCCCATCCCCTACATTAAAAAATTAGATTAGCTAATATTTACCCTGTAAAATTTATTAAATATTATTTGTACCATAATTATAAAGCTTGGCTAAAGAGTCCAGTCCTACTTTTTCACCTATGGAATTTTGATGTGAATCAGTGGTGGGATTCAAATTTTTTTACTACCGGTTCTGTGGGCGTGGCTTGGTGGCCGTGGCAGGGGAAAGATACCACAAAATTCCCATTCCCTCCCCACTCCTGGAGGAAGGTTACTGCAAAATCCCCATTCTCTCCCCACCCTACTAACCTGCTTTCCAGCTCCGTTCTTCTGTGCAGGGCAACCAAAGAAGACCCAGACAATCAGCTGGGACTCAATGGGAGGCAGAGAATAGATGGGGCGGGGCCAGTCAGAGGTGGTATTTGCCGGTTCTCCGAACTACTCAAAATTTCCGTTACCGGTTCTGTAGAACTGGTCATAACCGGCTGAATGCCACCTCTGATGTGAATACTATTCTGTATTTGTACTGAATTTTGTAAATTACAAGTGGTATAAAAATTATACATTTTGCTGTTTAATTCCCTAATAAATATATATTGACAAATGGTCAGAAGATAAATTATTTATGAATAATAAATAATTTTATGGTGGCATATACAGGCCATTGACTTTTAACTAGTTAACATATTCTTAAACTTTTTCTCCCCCACAGAGGATTTTTTTCCTACTGAAATCTTTATGACATTGTATTATTATTCCATTACCTGCAATTTCTACCGTCCATTTTGCTACTATAGTTTAAGAAATATATATTCTCCCCTTTTGTTTTTTCACATTTGAATAGAGTTACATACGCACTATGAATATAGCCATACATGCCAAAGAAATAAGCCAGATAGTATGTCAGCAATTTTTAACAACTACTTATACTTAATTGCATTCTGTATATATATGGCCCCAAACCAGTGGACTATTCTAGTGCAATATTTAGGGGTACATTTGAACTGGAGGTCAGGACGCATTACATCAGAATGTATGTTGGTTTATTAATAACCTTAGAGTCGAAGACAGACATAAATAGAGTGGTATTATAGATATATACGAATTGGAATATATATGTAATTTGAAATAGCAGTTTCACTTCATGTACCTAGTGAAGTCAGTAAAATCACTAAGATGTAATTATGAGGTAAAGGGAGAGAACTATAAATATGAGATTTTGAACAAAGAGATAATTATTTCACGAACATTGTTTTTTTTCTAGGGAGCTATTTGCATTTGCTTTGCTCTGCTCACATCCCAGTGTCTTTTCCCAGTTTATTAGCATTTCTTGGCCTTCTAAATGTTCTGAGTCTAGGCTAGTGTTGTTTCCCAACTAATTGTTTTTGTAATGGTGCAGTTGCTCAGTTTGAAACTCTAGCTGTGTTTTGTTTTTATTTTTCCAGGAAGATGTATTTTGGTTAAGGTTTTTAACTTAGTTCCACAAAATCACCTATTAAGGTCAGCCTTTGACAGGTTGTTCGAAGGCAGGAGAAGGAAAGGAAGGCCCATACTGAATGTTCTCATTCTCCAAGAGCTAGTGCATATTGCTAGCATATAATGAATTAACCATCTGTAGCTTTGAATCAGTTGATTCATTTTGCATGAGGAGAATTAATCCATTCAATAGCTTTTGGACAGTATTGTTGGAGCACCTATTTCCAGAAATGGGATTTTTATGTAGACTTTTTCTTTTACATGTGAACAGAACATAGTGAATACAGCAAAATGTCCATAAAACTCTCATCTGATAAAAGGGGATATCAAAAAATTTAACTGCCTTTTTCTTTTTATAATGCAAGGGCCTGCAGCTATTCATTTTTATTTATGTAATGCCTTAGAGTAGTACGGAATGATAAATGTCATTATAATTAAGAGGTTTTACTGAAATGAATAAAATTAATTTTATTACAAAATTATTCTGTACCACTCTTAAGACAAAACTAAAGCAAAGAATGTTAATAAAAATATATCTTGGAGGAAAGAAAAATATGTAATTAAATAAGGAATAAAGTGAATGTTAGCAAAAAAAAAACAAAACTGATTTAACCTGTAGATGACCTGGTACTGTTTGTTCAGATGACAGCTCTAAAAGTATACACGGAATATCCCCTTGTAATACAATGATTTGCCGCAAGCCCTGACCTACTGACTGTTAGGGAGCAGGCCTGAATTGGCCCTTTCTCTGATATTGTGACACTGCTTCTGTTGCCTCGATTGTGACCTCTGATTGAAAGGAACTCCTGGGACTTCTGTTTAATAAGCATGACTCCTGACTCTTAGCCAGGTCTGCCTTGGTAGATTTTTGTCAGAGTTGTCTAGTAGGCCAAACTATGCTGAAATTTACTGAAGCTGACAAAGTGTTCTGTGTATTTGGTGCACTCTTTCAAATCTTTTTTTGGACTATTATTATTTTAAAGACATGCATCTTGTAAATAGGATAATATCATACAGTTATGTACTGTATAAATCACTTTCTTAGTGTGTGCGTGTATATGAAAAACAGACATAAGAGAGATTTATTTTACTACAGTTATAAGCTGGGAATGCTAAAACTCCTCGCTATTTACAATTTGTCATTGTTTTATTCAAACAATAAAACCAATTTATAAAGAAAAGTAAATAACCCCCCCAAAAAACCTCTTTGTGCCTATTAATAGTAACAGTCTATGCATGAAAGGTCTTCTGCTTCCTAAATGATAAAGGGAGGACACTGTTAAGGGACGGAGACGAGATGGTGAACAGTGAACTTCAAACTCTTTATTAAACATTCTGAACAGAGCCAAACCCTAGGGCAACAGCAGCCCTTTTATAGGCAAGCTGCTGTTCTAGTAACCAATAGGAAACATGGAGTGTTAACCCACTTAACCAATGAGAGTGGCTCGTTAACAGCCAATCAGATTCTCCTGAACGGACCAATCTGATATCGCTATTATCGGCCAATCAGAAGTGCAGGGCTAGAACCCTGCTATTTTCTAAAGCTATTGATAAACTTTATTTAAGTATTTTATTAGTTCATAACACCCCTTCCCCCCCGGGTTCCATTTGGGGTGTGCGGTGATGTAATCTCTGAGGTAGGAAGGTTACTTTGACTGTCTATTGGATTTACGCTGTCCCACCGGTTCTTGTCCGTAAGCCTGTTTTGGCGGGGCGTTTTTGGGCAAGTCGGGTGCTGGTGGTTCCTCATTGGAAGACTCGGTGCCGGTAATGTTCTCGTTGTTGTCCTCTGGCCCTTGCGGGCTGGCCTCGGTTGGGTTGTTCCTCTGTGGCGAGGCCACACCCATCCCTGATCCTTCTTCACTTGTTACGCCCCATGGCTGACTTCTTTCGTTCCTGCTTTCCGCCATCTCGAATTCAGTTTCTTTGACATCCCCTCCCCCCTCAGTTTGGGAGTTACCGGAGTCGCGGAAACTAGGTTGTAGCTTCGAGCGAAACTGATCAATATGGCGTTTCCATATTTTTCCATCGCAGGTTTTCACCCGGAATGACCTGGGTCCAGTGGCTTGAATAACAGTGGCCTCAATCCACAATGGTTCGCCAGAAAGGTTTCTGGTGAAAACTAAGTTGCCTATCTTGAACTCGTGGCATTTTCTGCTAGATCCACAGGGTTTCTCTGGCTCATAAGACGGGTGAAGCCGGTTGAGGTGGGAGCGGAGTTTGTGTCCCATCAATAGTTCCGCTGGAGTCTTGTTGGTGACACTGTGCGGAGTGATGTGTTGGAGAAGGAGTATTCTATTTATCTTATCTTCAATGTCCCCATAGTCCATCTGGTAGAGGGTTTTTTTAACAAACTGTAGCATGCGCTCAGCTCTTCCGTTAGCTGCAGGGTGTGCTGCAAAGTTAGCACATGGTGAATACCACAGTCCGCTAAGTATTGTTCAAAAGGAAGCATGGTAAACTGGGGTCCGTTGTCGGAGACCAGAACGTCTGGCAGCCCATGCGTCGCAAATAATCTATTCAACTTCCGGATGACGGACTCGGTTGTAGTACTTTTCATTTCATGGATCTCGAGCCAGTTTGAGTAGGCATCCACTGTTAATAGGAACGTATGTCCCTTAGTAGGTCCCGCAAAGTCAATATGAATGCGGGACCACGGTCCCCGAGGTGTTTCCCATTCTGTTGGAGTTGCTTTTGGTGGGGCATTGCTAACCTCCTGGCACTTATAAGAAGTCTTTACCCAGGCTTCGATTTGTTTGTTGATGCCCGGCCACCATGCGTAGCTTCGTGCGAGCGCTTTCATACACACGATGCCAGGGTGGCCCTCATGCAGTGTCTTTAGTACCACTCGTTGTAACCGCTCTGGGACGACGACTCTATCCCCCCACAGGATGCAGCCCTTTTGCGAAAAAAGTTCCGTTTGTCGATTCTTGAAGGGAATGAAGTCGTCAGGGGTTTGATCCACTGGCCATCCTCGTTCGACCCAGCTAAGAATCCACTTTAAGATTGGATCGCGTTTTGTTTCGATTGCGATATCTCTAGCGGTAAGCAGCAGTGAATGCAGCGTTTCAATCTGGAGCGTTGTAAGGGTTGGAGCTGGGTCATCGATGGTTTCCGGAAGTGGTGCATGGCTCAATGCGTCAGTGGGGATGGCTTTCCCCAGGTGGTGCTGCAGCTTATAATTGTACACAGCCAAAAACTCCGACCAGCGAGTCATTCTAGGTGATAATATATAGGGGGTTGGCTTGTCTCCCGCTATAATCCCCAGCAAAGGTTTGTGGTTGGTAACAAGAGTAAAAACTCATCCATAAACATATTCATGAAACCGTTTAACAGCAGATACAACAGCAAGAGCCTCTTTATCGATTTGACTATAGTTACGTTCAGCCTTTGATAGAGTTCTTGAAAAATAGGCAACAGGGGCTTCACTACCGTTTGGTAACACATGGCTCAAAATGGCTCCTACTCCAAATGGTGATGCGTCACATGTGATTGTTAAGGGCAAAGTCTTGTTATACTGCATTAAAACAGCATCTGAAGTTTATAGGTTTTTCACTTGTCGGAACGCATGTTCCTCTCGGTGCCCCCAAACCCAGGTTGCTTTTTTGTCGAGAAGCCGATGTAGGGGTTCTGCTATGGTTGCTTTGTGGGGCAGGAAGATGTTGTAAAAATTAATAAGCCCCAGGAAAGCTTGGAGATCAGTCTTGTTTCTGGGTCTTGGGGCATTCTTGATTTCTCTTAACTTGCTACTGGTGGGGTGAATGCCTTGTTTATCGATTAGGTACCCCAGGAACTCTACTTTATCTGTACACAGTTGATATTTATTTTTTTTAACTTTAAGGCCAGAGTCTTTAAATTTCTGGAGAACCAGTCTAAGACGCTCCTTTAGTATTTCTCTATTCGGGGCAGCAATTAAAACATCATCAAAGTATGGTACGACCCCTTTTATACCCTGTAATAGTCTCTCCATCAAGCTCTGAAAGATCCCTGGGGCCACGCTAACTCCGAATTGGAGTTGGTTGCACTTAAAGGCGTCTCGGTGCGTAACGATTGTTTGCGCCTCTGCTGTTTTTTTATCTATAGGCAGTTGTTGGTACGCCTGTGCTAAATCCAATTTAGCGAAGACTTTTCCGTCCCCCCAGGTAATGGAGGAGGTGTTGTACCACCGGCACCGGGTAAGCGTTCTGTTGAAGGGTGTGATTCAGGGTGGCATGGTAGTCCCCACAAATCCTAAATGATCCATCCGGTTTGATAGGTGTTACAATTGGGGTTTCCCAAGGAGCATGGTCGGTTGGTTCTAAAACACCCTGGGCTATTAATTTATCAAGCTGCTTGTCAATCTTTGGTTTAAGGGCAAAAGGGACTCGACGAGGCTTAAGGTGGATGGGGGCTACTTCAGGGTTAAGGTTAAATGATATCGGGGTCCCCTTGTACTCACCTAGTTTATCTGCAAAGACATCCTGGAATTCCTGGACGAGGGCCTCCTCCCAGTCATCGCTGCTGGTTTGGTAAATGCCAGCTACCTCAATCCCAAGTGGAGCAAACCATTGAAGGCCTAACAAGCTAGGCCGATCATGGTCGACGACAGTCAATGATGCAGTATGATTTTTGAATGAGACCTGGACTAGGCTTGATCCAACGACCGGAATTCGGTTTCCTTGATAGTCCTTGAGAATGATTCTTTGGGTTCTGAGGTCTTGCCGCCAGACGGCAGGGATCAATTGTTTAAGCAGCTTCCAGGAAACCATCGAGAGGGACGATCCTGAATCGACTTCCATCATGCAGGGCTGGTTTTCGATGGCGAACTTCACTCGGATCTTCTTTGCATCTAATGATGAGGTGTGACCAATCGTGATGGTTTGGTGTGCCTCTTCTCGTTTCATTGAATGGGCTAGTGGTTTATTTCTGTAGGAGTGGTTGTTCCACTGGTGGTTCGAATGTTCCCGATTCACAGGACGACTTCCTGTGGGTTGGCGGTAGTTGGTCCCCCTCTGAAGTGGGATGGATCCTAGCTTGCTTCAACAGACCTTTCCGATGTGGCCTCTCTTCCCACAAATATGGCAGAGCGTGTCGAGGAATTTGCAATCTGATCGTGGGTGGTTTGCCCCACAACCTGAGCATTGGTACTGCAGTCTCTGGTTACGCTGGTGGCATTGGTCTTGTTCAGACCGGAGCCGGTTGACTTCTTCCTCATCACTTTCTGATGACGATTCGAGGTCCTCGTGGTGGGTTGCCGTTGCATGTCCCTCAAGGCGAGGTGAGGTTTTGCCAGCGAGTTGGTGGAGCGGGGCATTGGTGCGGCACATTCGGGCAGCCAACTTCCTGGTTGCTTCTGCTGCAGTAGTGTCAGTGATGGTATCTGCAAGGTTGATATCGTCTTTCACCATCAGCTTACTTGCACGTAAGGTGCATCTAAACCCAGAACTATTCGGTCTCCTAGAGCTTCTTTGAGGTCGGCGAACCCGCAGAGGCCTCCCAGATTCCGGAGATCCGCGATGAAATCTGCAACGCTTTCTCCTTTCCGCTGGTCCCTCTGGTAAAATTCATGTCTTCGGACAAGTGTTGGTACGGTAGGTGCATAATGGGACCGTAGGAGGGGCTCGAGGATGTCCCAGTCCATGGATTTCACCTCAGCTGGTTTTGCCAGTGCTTTAGCCATCTTAAAAATGGCAGGTCCGCAGTGAGTCAGGAATACCGCTCGCTTTTTTCCAGTAGTGGCATCCTTCAAGTTGTTGGTCTCCAGAAACACCTGAAACCGGTCCATGTATGAGTCCCAGTCTTCTTGTGCCGGGTCGAATGGAGCGGGTGGTATGGTGCCGCCGGTCATGGTTTCCGCCGTTGATGCACCTTCAGCCACGTGCTCTGTTTCGTGCTCTGTAGTGTTCAGTTAGCTCTGACGTCTCCGCATCCCACCCTCATCGCCAGTGTTAAGTTCTGCGCATGGTCGCAAGGGACGGAGACGAGACGGTGAACAGTGAACTTCAAACTCTTTATTAATCATTCTGAACAGAGCAAAAACCTAGGGCAGCAGCAGCCTTTTTATAGGCAAGCTGCTGCTCTAGTAACCAATAGGAAACGTGTAGTGTTAACCCACTTAACCAATGAGAGTGGCTCGTTAACAGCCAATCAGATTCTCCTGAATGGACCAATCCGATATCACTATTATCGGCCAATCAGAAGTGCAGGACTAGAACCCTGCTATTTTCTAAAGCTATTGATAAACTTTATTTAAGTGTTTTATTAATTCATAACAGACACCACATGAATGTTTAGAGCTAAGAAATTCTAAAAGGATAAAATCATTATTATGATGAAAAATTATCTCTCCGCTTCCCCCTAATTTCAGATAGGGAAACCTTTAATAACCCAGCCCGTCACATGTAAACAGATAGTTTGCTTCTCCTGTTTAGTTTGAATATATGTTTTTTAAAAAATGTTCCTTATATTGAAATTTTATACATAGCAAAAATATAACAGCAGTGTAGCATAATTCCACTCTTCATGTTTGAAAAAAATAATTTTATTAAATATTTTGAATAAAACAATAAAAATAATACAAACTAGAAGAGATAAAAGAGAGCGCGGGAAAGAGAAAAGAATACATACATATATACATTCTGACTTCCCTCCCCTAAGAAAACAACTTCCCACCCTCAACATGGCAGGTATAATATTGATAATAAAGTAATATAGATGATATAGCAATGTAGCATAGTAGTAATATAGAGCCACTTTAGTGGTTAAGGCACCAAGCTAAAAACCAGGAGATTGTGAATTAAAATCCTGCCTTAGCCATGAAAACCAGATGGGTGAACATGAGCCAGTTATTCCCTCTTAGTCCAACCTACCTCACATGGTTATTGTTGTGGAGGGGAAAGGAGGAGAATTAGATTTGTTCACCACTTTGAATTATTTGTAAAAATAATAAAGGCAGGAAATAAACAAATTTCCATGATCTTTTCATTTCCTTTTAATTACCAAATATAAAACTTTTCATCCCATAGTCCAGCTCTTAACAACAGACAAATCAAATAGATAAGTTCTTCAATCCAGTTATTAGCAAAAGATTCGAATTCAACAGTAAAATTTAAAGTTTGGAGAGATTAAGCAATGATTTACAGAGACTGACTCTGAATTCATAGAGACTGGACAAGTCCTTGCAGGTTTTTGAGCAAAATTTTCCAGAAGTGGTTTTCCATTGCCTCCTTCCTGGGGCTGAGAGAAAATGACTGTACAAGGTCATCCTTGCTGTCTCTGGAACCAAGGAAGTGCTTCTTTGCTTTTCTTGGCTGAGTCTTCTCACTTTCAAGAAAAAGCTTCATGCCTTTCTGGATTGCTGATTATATTAGATATATTAGAAATGAAGAACTATAGTTCAATTATTTGCTATTTAGTAGGATCTCAATGCATGGTTTTAACATCTAGATGAATTAATGTCCAAATAAATACATACCTATAAATCAGATTAGGGAGTATCAGCAAGAATCAATGAAGGGAGGCAGTAAAATGTGAATTCATAGCTGTGTTATTCATTCCCAACATGCTAAAACATAATAAGGCCAGGAATATGCAATTGAACTGGGCCATATCACTCTGACACATATGCTGTTTAACAAAGTCATTCAATTGTAATCAGACTTACCTTTCTATGCAGTTTCTTACAAATGTCAAAGCTTTTCTGATCCCTTGGGAAAGATTATACTACATTATTGACAATATTGTAGGCAAAATGCCATTTGCAGTTGTAATAAGATCCCACATCTCAGAAATTTCAAAAGAAATAACCAAAATTAGGATCCAACAATAAATTAAAGAGTCCTCCTATTATAATACTTTTTTGTTCTTTCAGGCATAGTAATTGTTTCTGAAAATGTAAAAACATGTACTGGTGCAAATTTGTTTGCCTGAATCATTTGATATCTGCAATACACATATCCTGTTTATATTGCGTATATGTTATACATAGATGTGTAGATAGCTTTATTTTAAGTGTACTCATTTCTCAGTTCACAGTATTGACTTTAAATCATTGTTTTATAATGTAATGGTACAATAAAAAGGATATTGGATAGATGTGATTTTCTTATTTAATTTTTTTAGATATATAAACACTTTTCTTAATGTAAACTTTGGTTTCAAAATCTGCAGTCACTATGAACAAAGTATAAACCACTTTTATAAGTAAAAAATCTCAATTACTATGCTTTGCTTTCAGACCACAAATAAGATTCTTCTGATACCTATCTTCTTTTTTATTGCAACCTCAAGCAAGCTGAGTTTTTTGTTGTTGCTGCTGCTGCTGTTAAATTAAATATAGATCTAGATGTTGGCACAGAAGTACAAGGCTGTGAAATTCATCCAGGATGTAGGAACTGAATAACTACTTTCTTTATTAATCTTATCCTGGTAGTAGTAGCATTGATGTTTGTGTGGGTAGTAAATTATTCCTAAAATCAGAAGATTAAATAGCTCTTTAAATTTTATAATATATGTGGTTGATATATATGCACATTTTTATTCAGCCTTTCCCTGTTCCCGTCCTTTGTACTAAGATCTATTTGGATGTTTTAATTAGTTTAGTTTCAGGGAAGATTGTTATACTGAAACATTTGTCTTAGATAGTTGTGTTATTCAATATTGGGAAATATTCATTACCTTGTTTGATATAGACCCTATCAATATATTGAGTTAAGATTAATGTATTTATAAACAGAAAACTTTCAATTCTGATTCTGTTGATATTATTATCAAAACATCTAGAACTGCAGATGGGTAGCACACTCCTATAAATGTTTACTCAGAATTGAATTCATTGGGATTTATTCCCAAATCAATCCATATGAGTAACTCTGATATTTTGTTTATTTAATCATGTTTTTAATTTATTATGCACCTATATTGAGTATGTTAGAAAATATTTTTATGGTTGGATGGATCAGAATGTTTGTAAATGTGGATTGGCATCCTGAGCAACTGTCCAAAAGAAAACTAACATGGAGTATAAAGAAAGATTTTATGTCTGTAGACCAAATTTTCAGAGTAGGTTACTGTAATCTTTCTGCACTGCTTCTTTTAAATAACTATAGATCTAAATAATTGTACCACTATTTGTGTTGATACAATGTTGATTTTAAAAAAGTATTTTTTATAAAGTGAAAGCTATAGAAACCTGAGTTAATGTACATAGGATTGTTGCCTTCTGGTATAAAAGCTAGATATGCTATTATTCTATATAGTTAGGATGCCATCTGGAAATGCTAAATTAAAACATATTTTCTAGGAACTGTTTGTTTCTTCAGATATGCCCATTAGGCCTGTTTTCTTAGAATTAACTTCTGCGTGAGGAAGAATAATGTATTAAAATTCAAATATTAGCTAATGGTCACACATTCACTATAACATTACTAAATAACAGTCTAGAACAGAGGTGTCAAACTGGATTTCTTTGAGGGCTGGATCAGCATTGTAGTTCTCCATGGGCCAGTGGGGGGAGAGAAGGGAGCAGGAGGGCACAACAGATGCATCCTGGCCGAAATGGGGCATGGGGTGGTGGTACACAGCCCACTTGCTCTGTTTTTGGCCTGGGTGGCTTCCTGCAGCACTTTTTGGCCAAAATGGAGCATGGGGAACACGTGTGGCCCCCCACACCTCATTTTGACCTCCATGGCCTCCTGCAGCATCTTCCCAGCTGAAAACAGGTCACGAGGTCCCATGAGGACCCTGCGTAGCCTGTTTCAGCCACCCCGGCCTCCAGCAGCACTCTATCAGCCAAAAACAGGCCACGGAGGCCTCATGGGGCCTCTGTATTGCCTGTTTTTGGCCAGCAGAGGCACCATGGGCCGGTCCTTTGATATTGTCAGGCTGGTCCCATGGGCCAGATTTAAGCAACCCATGGCCCACAGGCCTTGAGCTTAACACCCCTGGTCTAGAAGGCTGGATTGGAAACAATTGGGGTTATGATTGGGATTTAAGATAAATACAAGAGGAGGTATATTTATCCAACTAAATCTCACTCCCTGAGATTTTGATTAGCCATCAGAACCTACAGTGTGGTGGTTTCTTGGCTGAATTCAGTAGCAGTTCCTACTTATCTGCTTTTCACTTGCCTTCCAAGGGATAACAAGACCAGTTAAAGTATCAATTGGCTTCAAACAGTCAAAAGAAACTAATTAATCACCATTCTCATTCATTCTTGAATTTCCACATGGCCCTACTCGTTCAATCCCATTATCATGCATCCATTCATATCACCTATCAAAACACACACACACACATACACACACACACACCCTCTGAATTGCATTAATTCAGAATGTTACAGTTTTCCCTAATTTTGCCTCTGGTTCTTCCATTTATCAGCATTCACTAGAGCATAGCATGCAATTGTCATCAAATTACAGGTTCTTATTTTAATGCAAATATCAATCAATTATATTTGTTATATTTTTTAGCCCTTTAATCTATACATAAACTTACTGCCTTATTCCCATGAATTTATTTATCAATGTAGATCTTCATAGCTTCATTCAGTCATCCTTTTCTCTCAGTTTTATAGACACATTAATTCATATTTACTTCTATTTATTGCTCTTACATTGCAATTTCCTATATGCCATGATCATTATATTGGATGGGCACCATAGATATTGATCCCTAAGGCACATCATGGCTTTAGTCAATTGAAGCTTTCACAGATGGTTCTTTTTTAAGTCACAAAAATTACACACCAGCCTCAGCTATACCCATGCCATATACAGTGCTCCCTACAATCAGTTTTGGTATATTTTGGTCAATGCACCATAGTCACAATAAACATCTAATTTGCTATAGAGTATTTAGTCAAATCTTTTGAAATAAAGATATGCTACCCTTATTGTTACTCCATAGTCAACTAAAGAGAATAACGCATTAAAAATGAAATAAGAACATTCTAATAAGACTTACTCTTGGCAAACTATCACTAGGAATAAGCAGAATTCCTGAATTTGAAATAATTTGAGTTCAAAATGCTTGTTTTGAGTTCGAAACAGTTTCCCCCTCCCCAAGTTTGAAATGGACTGCTCTTAATAATCTGTTCCACATTCAATATGGCCCCATTTCAAGTTCAGAACACTTCAGAAAAATCAATACAGCTAGTTTCAAACTGTAAATAACTATTTCAGAATGCTTTGCACAGCCATAGTAATTATAATTTTCAGTGTACTTTCTTTACTATTTGTCTAGGTCTTTCCAGAATCATTGTCAGGGGGGCTGATTTCCAGTTCACTGGGTCTTCTTTTGTCCCCCTTTTCAAGCCATAGGTAGGATTTATTCCTTCCAATTTTGGGGGTCTTCATCAGTTTTCCAGAATTTCTCAAAGATAATACTATATTTTATGTAAAAAAAACCTCCACACATAAACTTTACATAAAACAACTGTTGCTGATGACAAGGAAAAAAGCAATTAAAAATAGCTAACATATAAAATGTCTTTATTTTTCTTGAGACTTCAAGTATTAATAAAGGATGTTTTTCTAGTGTATACGTGAAGGGATTAAATATTCCCACAGACTGCCCTGAATCGGTTTTAGGAAACAGGTGCTAGGCATGTTATCTGATTTTGAGCAATGATCCAAGTTTGCACTATAAAAAATCAGTAATTAATTAGGGTGTTCATTCCAACACCTTTCACGAAGTGTTTTGACATATTATAGAATTAGCCAAAGAAGTCAAGCTTCCTGGACTGACAAAACAAGAAATAAAAGACATCTCCACATAAGCATATGTAAGATATAATACCACATATTCCAATGTGAATTTCTTCATTCATAAATGCAGTTTTACCAGCTGGTTGTAAGTAACTTTTCAATATCTCCTGCATTTCTGAAGCAATGTCTGCACAGGAGATTACCTCACTTCTGTCTGGTACTGAATTTGGTTCACACATGTTTAGGTATGATGGTTTCTTCTCATCCTTCTGTTTCACAAATTCATCTGTTGGATAGAAGTATCAAATTTGGCTAGGTTCTGGAAGTGTTTTCTCCCTTCTTGTTTTGTATGTCAGTAAAGAAAAGTATAGCTTTTAATGTTGTACTGTTACTGCAGCCCATTGCTTATCTCCTACATTCTTGCTCACTGCCTATTCCTATTTTTAATTTTGATTTAGCTATGAATAAAGTAGAAGTGATATGATTCTATGCACAGGCAAACTGAAGAGAAAACAAAAAGATAGAAGAATATATTGGGACTCAGTGAGAACAGAAGAGAGTGTAGAAGGTGAATAAATGGCACCATTAACATTTTCATAGGTTTTTACCTTGGAGCAGAAGTTAAATCTCAGCTAATTAATACCACCATTAGGGGGAGCTGCCTTCTTTTATGATCTGAGGAAAAATCTCTGCGCATCTGTAATATAAATAGAATTATAGAAGCAATGTGTGGAAGCTGACTTATTTATGTATTTCTTTTAAGTTTTTCTATTATTTTGTCTTTTATTATTTTTAAAGAAAATAATAAGAAATAATAAGAGTTTACTATTGACCTCACCACTTTCCTAAGAGGTCTATAGGGGGCGTGCATAAGCGCACTAACATGCCTACCGTCCCTGTCCTATTGTTCCTTTTATATATATATTTTTATTTTTCTTATATGTATCTATGTTTTTACTTATACCTATTATCTTATAAGCAATTTACAAATAAAAAATAAAATAAATAAATAAATAAAAAACTTAATTACATGCACAGATACAGATAACAGATATAGATGTTTCTATATGGAGAATCATTCTGTAAATGGTATTGCAGTAAGATAACAAAGAATTTACATGAACTATTGCAATGTTCCAAACTTGAGGCTGCTCATGAAGCTACAGTTTGTTTGAAATGCAGCAGCACAACCAGTAATGAATGCACTCAGTGTGTCATTCTGCATTGGATGCTACTTGGCTTCCAAATGCAATTCAAAGTGTTGGTTCTTACCTGTCAAGCTCTGTATGACATAGGATCTGGATACATGAGAGACTGCTTGTTTCCATTTGTTTCTGCTTGCCCAGTCATTCCAGCAGGGTAGGTATGCTCCTGGTTCCCTCCATTAAATGTTGCCATCACTAAGAAACTATACCTTCTCTGTTATGGCCCTCGTGCTCTGGAACACTATCCCTCTTCATTAGAGATAAGGATAGTGCCCTATCTTCTAGAGTTCTAGAAAGCTTTGAAAATCTGGCTTTGGTCTCAAGCCTGGGATTAATATTTGTTATTTGTTTAATGGCCCCTGGTTTATTTTGTGGATTTTGTTATTAGAACATTTTAGTCTGGGTTGTCCATTGATTTAATATTTTTAAATGTAATATTAATTATGCACAAATTCAAGATGATTTAGTATACCATACAATCATATCCAGAACGTCTACCTTATTTGGTGTCTTCCACAAACAGTTTATACAGAAGATCAGTACTCAATATATCTCCCCTCCGCAGGTAAAGGAGAAGAATGTTCTCACGTAGATTTTGCAACAGAGAGGATACAAAGAAGTAAAGAACGTACATGCCAATGGCTTTATACACAAGTTTGGGATTTTGAAGGAACCAGTTCCAGAATTGAAAAATGGTGAGATCAGTGCTTTTAAATTAAATGTTTGGATTTTTCTAATATTGCATAGAACACAAAACCCATCTTAATTATTCTAAAAGAAATACACTCTACCCCGCCAAAGGTACTATTACTAAATTTGAAATGTGCTCCTGTTAAGAATTAATTTAATAAAAAATTCATCTCATTCTGCCAGTTTTTAAACTATTGCTATGACACAGCAGCATAGACTATCTCTTCAGTATAACCATGAACATATTTTCTGTTAGAAACTGGAATATTTTTATGAATAGTTTCCTATAGTTTTTAAATTATGGAATGAATTTAAATAATTATAACTTAACAGCCAACCAGATACAATAAATGATGCTGTGATATGCTAAAATGTGGCAGGTGAATTTTTGAACTAAACATGGACTAAGCAGAGAGTCAGCAGCAAAGTAAAGGACTAAATTTGGGTGAAATATAAAGAAAAGTAAGGTCAAAAATAAAAGTATTTTATTTTATATAAGTATTCATGATTCTATAGCTGGGAAAACACTTATTCTTTTGATTTCTAATGCTTTTTTAAAATGTTGTTTTAAATCAGAAAAAAATACTTGAAGCAAAATATGTCTTGGCCTGAAGTATCATATATTGTAGAGTATGTATGTCGAAAATGAGATATAGATATTTTTGCTGTGTTCTGTAAAATGTAAAAAATCAACCTGTAATCTTTTCAATTGCATTTTATATGATAAAAAACATCAGTTAATGAAGCATTAACTTTGAAAAATAATTGTTATGGTTATATACTATTTTTCAAATCAAATGTTCTGATTTGTTGTGTTTTCTTGCCTGAATTGTATATTTTAGATGACGAAAAAAATACTGAATTAAAACTTTATACTTTTTTCATCTTTGCATTTAATTCTTGAAAAATAATTCATTTAATTCTTTTCCAAGAATTAAACTTGAATTAAATTATCTTTGCATATAATTGCATTTGAAATACTTGTTTGTTATGTCTCACCTATATTCTCAAGTGAGCATACAGAGTTCCAGAGTTCAAAATATCCAAACAAAAACAAAACCAGACCAAAAAGGGTTAAAAGAACTATTTTTCCAGTCCTTGGCAGACTTCCCGGAATCTGTCTGGTAAATTCAGAATTGTTCATCAATCACAGAGGCTGCTCCACAGTATGCTTTCGACTCATCTAACACTTTGCTTCCAAGCAAAGTTTGAGAATCATCACGCCTCCTTAAATCACCTGGATGGGCGTGTCAGTCCCTCTAATCAATGTCTGGCTTGACGCCTCCCCTCAGCTTGACGTTTCAGTCTCCTCCTAATTCTAGCATCAAGACACAATCTGTCAGTTTCCCCACTCGAAGCCTCTGATTCATTTTGTGGATCAGTTGCTGGCATGAATGACGTGGAAGGCTCTGGGGAGGGTTGTCTCTGTGATAAACTCTCATCCTCCTGGCTCACATCTGTGTCCTCTAATAATTCAGACTCCACATTCACAGCAGGCTCCAGCCTTCCATCTTCAGAGTCATCAGAGTCAAAACTCACAGCAGGATCGATCCTTTCAGTCACAACGCTTGTTGATATGCTGTTTTGTTTTTAATCTTTTAAAAAAAAATCTAGAAAAATATTTTTTTAAAAAATATTATTCCCTTATGCAATTTGAATGGTTTCTAAATTGTGATGAGTTATTTCTGTACACCTGTATGGCAAAGAAATAACTATAGGATGTATTAGGATATTATAAATGTTATAATGGATTTTACTAATGTGAATATGATGAAAAAGCACTTTATAGAAAAACTTGTGTTCAACAGCTGTTAAACTTATCTGACAAAATCCAAGATTATTGCAGCAGAGGTACATCTTCAATTCATTAGGTAGTTTGATAAATTTGTAGTTCCCATTAATTTATGTTTTGATATTTTTCTTACTGTTTACTAGTAGTTCCAAATTACGGGCAGTCCTCGAGTTACGACCACAATTGAGCCCAAAATTTATGTTGCTAAGTAAAACATTTGTTAAGTGAGTTTGCCCAATTTTACAACTTTTCCTGCCACAGTTGTTAAGTTAGCAACATGGTTGTTAAGTGAATCTGGATTCCCCATTGACTATGCTTATCAGAAAATCACAAAAGCCACTCACATAAATATGAACTACTTGCCAAACATCTGAATTTTAATCATGTGACCATGGGAATACTGCAATGGTTGTAAATGTGAAAAATGGTCATTTTTTTCAGTGCTGTCGAAACTTTGAACGGTCACTAAATGAACTTATGTAAGTCGAGGACTACCAGTATTTATTTGTTCTGGTTAAATTGTTATATATAAATATATATATAGCCAAATTTGTTAATGATTTGTTAATAATTATATATAACCAATATAAGGATCTTTACAGTCTACTTCTAAATGTCTTTCCCTCAGCATAAATTCTACTGATTATTGTAAGCTTACTAACAAGTAAACAAATGCACTCTAAAATTATTTTTCTGTGTGCTCAAGTAGAATTTAGATTTATCATGCAGTCTCTGCATAAAGCTAACTACCTTTGAAATATAGATATAATGTAGAATGTTATAGTTGGTTACTAAAAATCATAGACATATATTCCTAAATCTGTGAAGTTGCTTAAATAGGGAGAGAAGTATATCCCACTTTAACTTGGATGCTTGTTGGACTGTCACTGATGTTGTACTATTTTTTAATCACTTTATAGTAAGCATTTCTTACCTGAGATAGATCCAGAAGTTCTCAAGGGAGGAAGAGTTCAGTTTGTGGTAAGATACTTTTTCCATGATAAAAGTTTGCAATAAATGATTGAGGCTGTGCATACTTATCAGCACTAGTAATAATAATAATTTCTAAATGTGTAGAACTATATTGTAATAGTTTTGAAATATGTATTAAATAGGTTCTAATTTCCATAATTGTATAACTTTTTACAATGTTTAAGGTTCTAACCACTTTGTCACCATTTGTTAAATTTTAAATTTATATAAAGTTTAGTTTCTGATTTCGGGGAGACATACATGAACATTCCTATCATAGCTGTCAGAAATGCATATGCAGTAGCTCCAGTGGTGGGATTCAATTTTTTTTACTACTGGTTCTGTGGGTGTGGCTTGGGGGGCATGAAGGATACTGTAAAATCTCCAGTCAGAAGTAACATTTTTCAGTTCTTCTAACTACTCAAAATTTCCGTTTATTATATATGGAGTCCTAGGATAGAACATTGTAAAAATCCTCAAGAAGTACAAAATAAGAACATGAAAATGAGCAAGGGAAAGGAAATATTTGTTTCAAACAAATCCTCTGCAGAGCAAATATATCACACTGCTCACACTTTTGCATTTTAAAACCCAATTGCAACTATGAATACAGATAGTCTTCAACTTATGACTCTAATTAAGCTCATAATTACAGTCGTGAGACACTGCAATCATTAAGCAAGTTACGACATGACCAGGTCCAATTTCACAACTTTTTTGCAGCGATTATTAAGTGAATCTTTTTTATCTAATGGCATTTTTTGCTGGAAATCGTAAATAAAGACTGAAAACCAGAAACAAAATGCCAAAAATTTTGATCATGTGAGTGTGGGATGCTGCAAATGGCATAAATGTAAACCAGTTGCTAAGCATGCAAAATGCAGTCACATGACCACGAGGAGGATGCAGCCATTAGAACTTAGAAACCAGATCATAAGTATCTTTAGCTGGGGTCTATCATAATTTTAAGTGCTCTCTAAGCAACTGGCCATTAAGGAAGAACTTTGTTCCCTATGCCATCCATCTGGTAAACTCGCAGGATTAGTTTTTCTTGCCATGTACATGTATACATCTGAACTAGACTGTATTGTTTCTCTGCATCATGTAATATACATGGGTATATGGGTAAAGCATATTTATTTATTTATTTATTATTTCTCATATTTATGTATTGGAGGTGGTGATCCTTTGAGCTGTATGCAATGAAATTTCATTTTAATGTATGCCGATTAGTGTACATTTAAAGTGACAATAAAGTTAGTCTAAGTCTAACTACGGACACTGAATTGGAAAATTTGTTATGTGTGGGTATTCACGTTCATGTTTGCACAAACACTTTAGATTCAAAGAGGGAGCCTTGACTTCTTTACTTCCTGGGCACTTTTCTTATATCTTGATCACGGCAAAGTAATAATTTTTGTTGTTTTAATGCTATACAGGTATTTCTCAAGAAACAATAGGCCACTTAATGATGATTCAAATTTATGACCAACACCTCAAAACTATATACAACCCTATTTCAAAGTTATGACAGCTGCAGTGCCACCCTCCTGCCTGTCTTCCCCTGGCTCATCCCATCTGCAGTGCTTGGGCCTGTACCCCATGCCTCCTGGAAGCAGCTGCCATTTTCAGGGCCCCAACCCTTGAAGACATGGTGATGGCATTCAGTGCTTTCTGCTAAGTAGTGGGAGGCTGCAAAGATCTCCTGCCCCTTGTCTGGCTTTGGAAAGCAGCCCCTGCATAAAATGCAGCTTCAGGACAACCTTTCCAAAACCCTTTCCCTTCCTTAACCCCCCCCCCCCACTCCTTCCCTCAAGATCTTCCCTTCCCCCCCCCCCCAAAAAAAAAGGTGTTAAAACTAACTCTTTCTTTGGTCTCTGATCTGTATCCCTTTTAAAAACCTTACCTTGACTCCTGGCTGAACAGTGGAGGAAAAAAGCAAGCAAGGAAATAAAATATTTCAGCAGCATTTTCCCCTAAAGAAAAAATATATATCATGGCTTAAAAGTTGTGCAACAAAATGGAGGACTCTACATCTTGCAAGCTTTAGCTGTCTGCCTGACTGCCTGTAGAGGGCAGTCTACAGTCTAGCACCGTGATAGTGAACCTCAGCACACGTGCTGAAAGTGGCACACAGAGCCATCTCTGTGGGCATGTGAACTGTCACCCCAGCTCAGTTCCACTATGTGTGCGTGCGTGCCTCCCACCAACCAGCTGATTTTTGGGTATCTGCTGCACATGCATGGAAGGTGGGGCACATGCAGAAGATGCACAGGGGAGCAGGGGAGTGCAGGGGGTACTACACACATGTGCAGGGTGCGGGGGGAGCATGGGGATCCCATGTGGATACATAGAGGGGCAGGGTAGCGCAGGGGGTTATGCGTGCATGCACAGAGGGAGGGGCATATGCACAGGGGAGGGGTGAACACGGAGGGTCACACATGCATTCCATTATGGGTACAAACACATGTGCACGCTCTTGCACACACACACACTTTTGGCACGCAATGACAAAAAGGTTAGCCATCACTGGTCTAGCATTTAAGTACTAGCTAGGCTCTACAGGGAGTCAAAAGGACAGGTAAAGCATGCAAAAACCAAGAATATATAAAAATCAGATATGTCTATAAACATATTGGCAGCCTGAGCTCATTTTAGGAATATATCAATACCATTCACATGTACATTTTATGGTAGCACTGATTTTGCCAGAAATATTAATCCATATGCAAACTGATATTTATATCTGTATATACACGTATACAGATTTCATAAATAAAGGTAGTCCTTGACTTACAACAGTTCATTTAGTGACCATTCAAAGTTACAACCGTACTGAAAAAAGTGACTTATGACTAGTTTTCACCCTTACAACTAATGTAGCATCCCTATAGTCACATGATCAAAATTAAGACACTTGGCAACAGACTCTTATTTATGATGCTTGCAGTGTCCCAGGACCATGTGATTATTTTGGGGGTCTTTTGCCAAACAAAATCAATGGGGAAGCAAGATTCACTTAACAACAGTTTGACTAATTTAGCAACTATAGTGATTCACTTAACAACAGTGTCAAGAAAGATCATAAAATGGGGCAAACTCACTTAACAAATGTTTCACTTAGCAACAGTAGTTTTGGACTCAGTTGTGGTCGCAAGTTGAGAACTTTATTACATTTATAACTCATATAGGTCTTTTTTGTAGAAATCAAATTAATACACATTTTAGCTTCAAAAGATATGATCCTTCTGTGAAAGTAATTCTTTTACTTAGAAAGAAATAAATTTGCTTATAATTGAAGTATATGTATACCAATAATTCATATATATATATATAAAATCTATATCTACATCAATCTGTTAGACTTTAGTTATATAGTGAAGATGAAATAACTTAAACCACTATGGAATTGATAAAACAGATATTTACACAGGATTAAGTGGACATATGACAACAAGAATCAGATATAGCATTTCTGGCATTCAACTCCAACTTTAAATTACAGACTGCCCAGTAAATGATCTTAAGCTGTTTAAGGTTTCATCAGTTGTCTGCAAGATTTATTTTTTTCAAAATTACAGTACTAAAATGTTGTCTTTCGTTGCTGCGCTGATTCTGATCACAAACCACAATTTTAAGATCGACTCCCATTTACCAAAATGCTTTGACATAGTGCATTTGTTCAGAATGGGCAGCAATAAAGGATTGTGGGATCATTCTGAAGAAGATTGTTTGACAGAGCTGGCTTGTTTATTGGAGAGTAATGTGAGCTGCATTCAGAAAATGTCATATTTTGTTTCATGATTGTGTACATTCACTGATTCCAGACAAGCCCTGTAAGGAGAGAAGATACGGATTTAGAGCTTGTTTCCCTGACCAGTGGAAGTACTTTGACTCAGAACAGAGAAAAAAATAATCAGCCACACAGACACTCTGCAGAATCTTCAAGTAAGAGGTTTTTTTTTTCTTTTTAATAATAGTAGATAAAATACAAATCACCTGACTAGTTTCCATATTACATTTTTTTTAGTAGTGTGGTCAAGTTTTTGCTTTGGATTCTGTCCTTCTTTGAAATGTTACTCTGTTTATGTTTTATATATATATAGGATACATAAAACTTATATAGGCATGTTTAAAATGTACAGACTTGAAAAAAGTTTTATTTCTGCATTTCTCTAGCATGTGTGTGTTAACTAATTAAATGTTATCTAGAAAAGGGGAAACATCTTTGTATATTTAAGTATATGTGCATTATACATATATACATATAATATATATATATATGTATATACATATATATATACATTATAAGTACCTTATAAATTCAATCATGTGAAAAATTAGAGTTGTCAATGATTTTCCTAAACTTGAAAACTGTAATTGAATCACTTATTCCTGTAAGTCTTACCAAACACTTAATATTTAATTTCCTAAGCAGGTACTCATCTCACAGTCCTAAAACCATTTGCTTTTTAGTAGCTTTTACTTAAAGAAACAGCACATTCTCATGTGCTTTGCTTTAAATAATCATCTATGAATAAATGGGAAGATTACTTTTTATAATTTTAATTTATACAGAATGTAATGAAGTGGCAGCTGCAACAAATTTATATTATATTCTTTTTCTAAGCTGCTTATAATTTTGCTTTGTAAATTGAGGGCCCAACAATTATATTAGGAGCACTGGAGAGCATGCATGAACCCTGTGGTTTTGTTTCAAATTTCACACACACACACACACACACACACACACACACATGCGCACTATAATAATGAGCTTGTTACTTTAAAAAAAATGTTTTGGAGATAATTGCTGATGAATAAAAATTTAGATCTTTATTTGGAGTTATCCTAATTGTATAATACTATATCCTAGGTATATTGCTAGTTAAATCTTGAGAATCAGAATGGATTTACTTCTGATAAATTATGGCAAGGATTACACTACATGGAATTGTACTTTCCAATATTCTTGCATAATAATACTTTCATAAGAATATAAAACTCTATAGTACTTTGTTTTGTTCCTGCCACTGTTAGATAATTACAATTATTATCAATGCAGACAGTACTTGTTTTACTGGGATCAATAAAATATCATATGCATTATATTAAAGAACACATACTAAAGTTTGGGATGTTCAAATTTTTCTCAAAAAATAAATCTAGTATCATGAAAGATATGCTTATTTGCAGCTGAAACAATCACCTGTCAATATCTTCTGTTTTCTTAACGAAGCATTAAAAGCAATTGCAATACCCAAGTAAATTATGTAGACAGTAAATTCTATTACTTCTCTATTGTAATTTAAACTGGTACTCTATTTTGGAAGTAGAGAAAATAGAGTAATAGATGCATACTATTAAATTGAAATTGTACATAGTAGGTACTTTAAAGATATAGATATTAATGGAATTGCAAAGAACAACTAAATATTTCACGCTTTCAATCCAAAGAAAGCTATTTTTTATCTTGTTATCTAATCAGAATCCATTTTTTGAATGAAATCCAGCAGGATTTTCTCCTTTCAAAGTAATATTAGACTAAATAGGAACTGTTGGGAACATAGCTGTGCTCTTCCACAATTATCTTTCATTTCAATAACATTTTTGGAGATGTCTTCATAAGTTATGTCTTGTGGTTTTAGATTTACATGATTATCTTATAACTCTTGAGAACAGATGTTGGTGTTTGTTTTTTCTTTTCTTTTGTAAATAGAAACAATTCTAACTTTATCCAGAGGATTGGAAATAATTAGCTTAAAAGATGGACAAAGAAACAATTCATAACTATATAATATTTGTAATAGGTAGCAACATGTAGTGACAAATATAAAATCCATATCTTATGCAGAATCCGTAGCCTTGAAGGGGTTTTAAGACTAAACTCTTTCATAAGAAAATATCATTTTCAAAATCTCCAATGAAGTTCCTCCTTTTTTTTTTCAACATATTCAAAATTTTGCCAAATTTAAAATTATGCCTAAAGATAAAGAATCTAACTCAATTATATTTTCTCACTTGGCATAATTAGAAACCTCATCAAAGACATTATTCAATATCAGCATTTTACATTACTGATCAGCTCTTTATATGTAGTTTCCTGTGTGGATCTCAGTCACTGAATTTCAGTGAAGAGTTTGCTGCATATCCAGAGTTATTCCAACTGATATTCTACTGTATTATAAACATTTCAGTACTTTAGAATTAATCTTAATTGTCCTTTGTATTAGTAGAGCTTTAATTGACCAACAGACAATGGCTAAAACCCACCAAGAGATAGCAGCAGTGTTAAAAATTCTGGAAAGGGCTTAGTTGCTTGGAAAATTTATTCCATAAGTAGACTTACGGCATTTACAAACATGTAGTTCAGCTAAAGATGAATACCAGGTATTGAGTGTTGTTGCTTGCAGCTATTGCATATCAAGTTTCTTTTAAATGTAACATGGGAAGATGATATTCATAGGGATGTAGTTTGGAAATCAAATACAGCACATAGTATCTCTGGAAAGCTCTCCCTTCACATGGCAAGTTCATTTCTCATCTGATTGTAGTTCTTTCAATTAAAATAAATTGAATGAGAAGGTGACATGCTGCAATCTCTAACTCTATCTTTGTTTCTGGATGATTCACTAAGCCTGTCCCTCCTACCCACTGCCTGTTGTCTCTCTATTCTGCAAATTGTCCTCTTCCAGCAAACAGTTTTCTCAAACAGACACCTTGAAAAGCATGGAGAAGGAGAAGAAACAGTAATTGCTATGAGAAGACCAGTAGATACTGAAAGACAGACAAACCAGTGAAAAGGCCAAGTTTGGAAACCAGACTATAGAATACTGCAGCTAAAATGGCCTAAAAATAGCCATCAAACTACATAGATTGATTTTTTAGTTTATTTTCCAATTTTTTACAATGTCCTCTACTGCAGCTTTCTATAATAATCCATGTTTAATGGATATTCTGCCTGAAAGGGTAAGTATAGGCTGCCTGTTTGGCTAGCTAGCTAGTTGATCTGAGGAAGGGAAGTTACAACGAATAATTGCGTGCTAAGTGGAAATTATTTAGTACAATAAGAAAGAAAAATACTTTGCTGATGTCAGTGTTGTTGTACATCAAGATCTTTATCTCTTAAACTGAAATTTTGAAATATCACCTGGAAATATTTTGCTTGAAGTCTAATTATATTAATTGATCATGGTTTTCAAACTGAATTCCTGTTCATAATCTATCAATAAATCATATTCAATGTATGGCATAGAATTGGAATATGCCAACCTTATCAGAAACAAAGCTTTAGTAAACTTGGACTTCATTCAATGATATCTATATACATGGATACATATAAAAGCCCAAATTCCATAGCTTTACTGCAAAGCAACATTATGTCAGTGTGATAATGCTTACAGCAGCAACAGACCACAATAATGCTTTCCTCAGTCTCTTCATCCACAATGTCTCTATTGGCATTTGGGGGGTTTTCCACTGAAGAAAAAAGCATAATTTACTTTAAAGCTATGCCCCCCCCAAAAAAAAAAAATTTGGAAAGTCTCAATTTGATATCTATCCACCCTGTTTGATGCACTATTTCTTACACATATTACATTGATTTTTCTTGATGGGTTAAAAAATGTCCAAATCTATGAAATTGATGTGAAAGAAATAATTGTAGGGAAATTACAAAAAAAATGGATAAAATATTTTTAACAATCATATTTGCTTAATTTTTCAGCTTCTTTATAGCCAGCTAATTCTGAACATTTTGAGTTGCACTAAAACTACCCAAAAATTATTAGGTTTTTGGAAGTAGTAAACGATTAATATCAAGGCAATATATATATGATTATATATTTGTTTAAAGTAAATATATTTATGCTTTTATGTGAAAGATGGTTCTGAATTAAGTATGTTATTGTTATCCAACATTTTTCTTGTTCCAGTATGTTGAATAGATGCATTGTGTTGCAACTGTAGTAAATATTTACAAATCAGCATTTCTATCAAAGTGTCCCAATGAAACCTTACTGAGTAACAAAATCAAAGCAGTCTGGAAAGTTGCTGTTTTCCCATTAAGCTTAAAGGAGGATGTCTGGATTCAAATGAATAATATTTTCTATTTCTGTAGAAAAGGATACACCTTCACCTGAGAAATCACAACTGAGCCCTGCCCACAAAGAACGGATATCATTTCGAGACCATCCAGTTCAACTCAGCGCTGGATGGGGAAGTGGCAAAAAGAAAACAAAATTATTGAAATAGTAATTGACCGTCAGCATTTAAAACTAAATGCAATTTCTTTTCAGTTGGCGTACAGATTATCATCATGTTTTAATGTCCCTGATGCAAAGAACTTAAATATTGTGTGTGCGGTATTTAATTTTACTCTCTGTGATTTTCCAACTTTTCATTTTTTAACAAAGAAGTTTTATAAATGTTAAATAAATAAATGTTACTGAAATTGATTTTTGGAATGAAATTTAAACTTTAAAAACATATCTGCAATTAAAAACAAGTAAAATTTAAATGGAAGAATAAATTTGGAAGAAATACAATAATGGGTATATGATTTTATTGTAGTGTACAGTTGAAATGGCTTGCATAAAATACTTGTATTAAGACACATTTGTTCAGATTATATATCAGTAAATGTTTAAAATGGTCCCCAAGTCTAGATATTTTTCTTGGCTACTGTGTAAATTTGAATATATAACTGTTAGGAATATGTATTTGTAAAGAATAAAATTTTAAGTTGTCACATCTCTCCAGACATTTGAATACAACAAATACATTTTGTGTACAAAACTTTTCACAAAGTACTCATAGTACAACATATCTAGATAAGATTGAATGAGTGCATATTTACAATGCATTTAAATTCAGCAATGTTAAGTTTTATTTCATATTGCTAAATTATGTTCATTCTGTAGTATTCTGGCAGTCTTTTTATTCTCCAGAAATAAACTGTTATCAAAAACTACACAATTATTTTGGTCTACCCTAATGACTATTTGTATTTGTTAAAATCTTGGTTTTCAATCTTATAATAGTTTTTTTTCCATTTCCATGAAATGATATAATTCTAACTGAAGCATTATATTGGTTAGTGCAGCAGAAATTAGTGATAAAATCTGAGGTGGGGATAATTACAATGATCATCATCTATATTTGCTTATCTATAATTATATTCCACATTCAAAATTACTATTAAAATGAAAAAACAAGGATGAGCAACTGACGAATAAAATGAGTATGATATTCATATAAAGTATTATGGCTGTATGTAAAATCTTCCTTGACATACTAAAACTCCCATCATATTTTCTATTTATATTAGTGTCTTCAAAACAATATGAATTGAATATATATTTGTAGAACATTGCAAGAAAGTCACAACAATAGAGGTAATAAGAGGTATCAGATATGTTTTGGGTGAGATATAGAAAAATATACAATCACTTCCCATCAACTTACCATTTAGAAAATTAAGTTCTGTATTTTAATTTATCATATCGCTGTATTTTTATAATGGTACTGCAGCCTAAACAGTTTAGCTTCCTAAATGTACTTCTTCACTTCTTCAATTTCAGAATTCTGAATGCAAGTCAATTGAAAGGTAGTTATGCAAAAAATGGAGTGTAAAATGGTTGATTTCAAGTTCAAATTTCAAATATTTCCTGTTCTTGATTTATGGAATTCAACTCTAGATTAATTTTTATTTCTTATTTTTCACTTTTGACTTAATATACTTGTATTAAACTTTACGAAGTCTCAACTTCATTTGTAATGCATTATAAGAACAAATATGTACCTGTGTTCTGGGATATAATCTATTTCATAGATAGGTAAAATCATAAAAAGGGTGTTGCTGCTTGTAAGCATTAGGGTAGGCTAAGAACCAATTGTCTTTTGTCATCAATATAAATGAATTTTACTCAATGAATACTGTAAATATGTGAACGAGAACACGATTATCATGTCTCGGTTTCAACTCAAAGTGTCATCTTAAGCTCACTAATTTGAAAATTGCAGTCTAATTTCAGAATCACAATATCATTGATACCAATAAAAACCTCTTGCAGCTAAGGTTATTGTTTTACCTATCCAGGCCTTATTAGAAACTAAAAGTGGTTTTAGATCCAAAAAAAATTGAAATTTCAGATGTTTGGAATTATTTTTTATTTTTAAAATTTTAAGACAAGGGAGAATGGTTGGAATAATAGATTAAACATGATACAATTATTGTAAATTAGGTAACATATAAAGATAGTTTTAAATTTTTTGAAAAGCTACAAAAAGAATATCACTTTTTAAAAAACAACCAAATGGCAATGTATTTAGTTAAAATAGCTATTATGTTTGGCTATGACATTCTTACCAGTCCCTAAAAGTCCAGAAGTTTTATCTCCATTAGTGAAGATTTTTACAGGAGTTAAACTTAGAATTCCTTATTAAAAAAACTACAAAATACTATCAAAATAGATATTAAAAATATACTAATTTAGACTACATAGTAACTTTTATTGCAATTATAATTTAGGTTTTAAAAATGTGAGTATATTTCTTGTTTATAAAATCAGTGGTGATGGTGGTGTATTTTGGACACTACAATAGAGGTTTGAAAAAGAATGGTTGTTATTTTTTATTGCAGATGTAACAATTTTGAGGGAACATTAATATGTATGTTTTGGATATATCCATTGGTAGTTTCTTCTTGATTAGACAATAAACACTATGATGGAGCAGTTTCTTGCAAGTGAATTAATGCTTTAATATAAATTAAACATAAATTATATTTGTACACTTTAGAATCTGACAGTATGAAAGCTCTGAATATATTATACAACAATGGTAGTAAAAATGTTATTTAAGATAATTTTTAGAAAGACTTGTAAATATCAGATTTTAAGTATAATTCAATTAAACCTGTCAGCTATCATACAAGATCAGATAATAGGATTCATATCTATGGTTAATTTGTATTTTGAAAAATGAATAGCACAATATTATTATTTGAAACAGCCAAAATTGGTTTCTATCGCCCCTTTTCCTATTCTTTTGTCATTGTTTGATCACCTCTTTTTTCTGTTCACTAATGCAGTTTTTGTAATATTAATTTAAATTAAATGAAGTTTAATGAAGAAACAAAAACACACCTATGAATATAATTGTTTGAATTTAATTATAGTAATAATTATGGGATGTGAGGTATGTATGCATGATCTTATTGCAAATTGCTTCTGCAACTCCAAAAAACACAGTTAATTAAAATTGGCAACTGAGCTACAGAATTATATTTACAGTCATAGCCATTTTTCTATTAATGTCATCAACATTTGTATCTCAGTGAAGTCAGGATTTATTGCTGGGGGAAGGGTATTAAATTCCTATTGCAGGACAAGTCAACATCCCCTGTAAACTCACTGAAATCCTTCATACTCCAAAACAGATCTAAAGACCTTTTTCTTTCTTTCACATCCTACCAAGTCTGCAACATTAACTTAGCATATTTCCCCTCTATTAAATCATTCCATCTTCTAGCTTCCCCCAGTTATAACAGAGGCAATGTAAAGCTGTCATTAACTATTGGGTAATGCTCTGTGATACTATGTCACTAATAGGAAAATCACCAATGAAATATTAGCAATTATAGAGAAGAAATAGTCTCAAGTGCCTTCTTCACATCATTGCAGCACCAGGATTCCTAAAACTGTAATTCTCTCCATTTATCTTCTGTCTAGTTAGTAGAAATACAAGAGTCCTATTGGTTGCAAAGTACCTGTCACATTAGAACTCTAAACATTTTCTATTATTTTGGATAGGAATTAAATTTCATATATCATGGATTATCTAGATTTCTTGGTGATTTATAATGAAATAACAAAAACAGGATGCTAAACTGGTTTAAAGCAAAGAATATTATATTCCCCATTAGTTTCTTAGCCTGGGGGATCTGGCTTAATTCAAGTTCAAAGTCCAAAATGGGTGGCTTGAATCAAATCCTGGAATAGCAAAGGTAACGCATTTTCTCCACCAGCTGTGAGCTGCCATAGCTCTTTAGTAGAAGTGATGGTGATGTCACATGTGCCATGCTGTCATCTGGCAAATGTCAAGAATCATGTGGTCTGCATTATTTGCACCATGATGTCATGAGATGCCTGGCGTCACATTTCTTCTGCAGACACCAAGTCTGCACACGTGGTCCCCATGAAAATTAGGTAATCCAGGGACCTTGTTTGTAGTATCTCTAGTAGCTGCTCCTAAAGAAATCAAATTTAGGTACTAAAACTCAAAAGCAGCTAAAGTGTAAGTGCTTGATCATATGTGCCAAAGGAGAGTTTCTTTTTCACTAATCTGTAGGCAATCTGTCTGATCAGTGCATTGAGAGTGTTCCTTGATTGTTGTGTGGAGGCCCATTTAATTCCACTGGAACACATTTTATTTTGTTAGACTGAATTTCAGAGACTTCCCTTCATGTCGGGAAGAGGTTTTGATTCCTATCTAAGAGAGCATGAAAGAACAAATATTAAAATCAGGTTTTAAATAGGAACAGTAGGCAGAAGCTGGCTAATTCAGCCATGTCACTTTATATCTCTGAGAAAGAAAGAAAACTCTCAAGGAAAAGAAATCATTTAGTCATAAGATTTTGATATTATGCCATTTTCCCACAAGCCTTTATGTAAGCAAGTTAAGAGGAAGGTGATCAGTTAACCAGAAAGTCTCAGCAGTTCTATTTCCACTCTGTGACTGTGGGTGTAACTTTCCTATCAAACCAAAACTGTCCCATCCATGGAAAAAAATTTGGGAATTCTGTAGGACTGTAGCCTAAGGTTGTTAGAGGAGTAAGCAAGCATGACTGGGGAGGGAATTAAGTGAATGGCACACAAAAGATGGAGGAGGGGGAAAGAGGAATTGATCTTGGTTACCAACTGGGTGACTTTGAGCCAATCATTTTTTTTCTCAGCCCAACCCACGTCACAAGGTTGTTGTTGTGGGGAAAATAAGAGAAGGATTGTGTGTCGATTTGGTTTGTCACCTTGAGTTATCATAAAAATAATAAAAATAGAATATAAACAAGAAAAATATGTGAGGTGTCTGTGTTAAAAATTTCATACAGCAACATTTTGTTGCTTCTTTCACTAATAAAACAACCTTGATCTGTACTAACCCATCATGAGCATCTCCATGCATTATATGTATGTGGGGAAAATATGTATGAATGACACCAATTGAAACCTTGGACGTTTCTCAGTGAAGAATCCCAATGAAACAAAATCGGAATGGTGCAAAGTGCTGGAGGTCAGCAGAGGTTAAATGAGCCACGCTGAAGCTAAGGAGAAAATCCTGTTGTGGAAAACGACGAAACCGGAACAAACATGGTGGGGATCTTCGTTCACGGGTTGCGACGGAACTCGACGACGATCTGGCCAAGCAAACGTGAGAGAAGCGATTCTTCTTTTGGTGCCCAGGAGGCACCTTAGAAGTTCTTACAATCGCGACTTCCGTTATTGTTCCTCATAATTTTCAGAGAAAACTACGAAGAATACGAGTCCTTCACAAAAGCTCTCAACCTCCACACCAATGTCTCGGTTTTCTTTCAAGAAATGGGCCTCCTCCCCGCACTTTTTCTGCCGCTCGGGTTCAGAGCAAGGCTGGTCAACACTGCAGGATCCAACCCTCCAGCACCAAAATAACCACGCAGAGCCAAGAACCTTTCTCTCCAGCCCTCGCAAAACCGGGCAACTCTGCCGGCCAAACCCAAATGGTTGCACCCAAATGGTTGCATGGAAAAGCGAGGACTCTGGCAGTGGTAACTTTTGTCTTCAAGATGTCTCGAGAGAATTGGCTCCTCTGACTTCAAAGAAGCCACCACAGAAACTCTGCGTGGTGCCCATTCGCCCCAGTTCGAGCAAGAGTTAAGAGTTGGGGGGGCCTTCAGGGGCCCAGCTCCGACACTTGTCTGTCTCGGGAGCTTCTTCGTGAAGGAGCAACTTCTCTTAGCCCCAACCATGCGAGAATGTCAACAGAGATTCTCAACCATTCTCAATCAACTCGAACCCGGGAATGATGGGAGATGGAAACCGATGGAACGGGCGGACGGGCGCTCGGCTAGGGAAAGATCTTCAAAGCGTTTATTTCGTTTATTCTTACTCTTAGCAAACGTCTTTTGGTCTTAAAAGCTCACAGTTCTAGAAGGTTCTTTCTGTGTGAGCCCTGATGCTCTAGAAAGCAGGTTGTATTTTTTTTTCTTTCCTGGGATCCTTCGCATTCTGGATTCAAACGACCTTCTGTGTCAGTTTAAATTTGTAACTCATACAGGTCTACCCGAACAAAGAGGGGGCGCCGAATATTGGAAGTCACTTTCCTAAAATTCAAGTCAGGGACGAAGCTGACATCGATTTTGTTCACCCCAGGAGTTCATCCACACAATACAATCCCGAATATCTTTATTCGTCAGAAAAGTCAATGTGCTCATGGAGATCGGCTGACGGATGAATGCGGATGAATAGGGTGGTGGTTCCTGCACCTTTTTTTCCTTGGGGCAAAACGGTATCATTTTAAAAACTTCTCCCCTATAGAAATGTAAATAATTGTTGTTGTTGTTGTTGTTATTGCTTTCTTTCTTTCTTTCTTTCTTTCTTTCTTTCTTTCTTTCTTTCTTTCTTTCTTTCTTTTTCTTTCTTTCTTTCTTTCTTTCTTTCTTTCTTTCTTTCTATCTTATCTATTTTAGAAATTCTCTCTGTGGCTCTGGGACCCTTGGACCCTTGTTTCAATCATTAACTGGGCCAATAAAATAACCCATGCTTCACTATGGGTGGGTTTAAAGGTCTTGACGAGAGATGAGAACTTATTTGTGGGGCTAGAGGAAGGATATCTTACTTAATTCCCAGAATTACCATTTTTAGCTGTCCTAAAATGGCTTCTCCTCCCCCCACCCCTCTACCCCGATCTTCTGTTTTGCACTTAGAAACCCACAGGCTTGGGCTGCCACATGGAAATAGACAGAAAGGAAACCCCACAATTCTGGAAGTAGGAAAATTACTACCACAAAACCCCAGGAGGCTAAGCCAGCAAAACCCTAGGGCATTAGGTTAGTTGAGGCATAGTCTTGCCAGGGTGGCTAAACAAAATATCCTTCAGAGGCTCCAGACACACAAGAGAGGGAGCAATTACTAGAGTCCAGCAAGTGGTGTGGAAAAGAAAAAGATGCTTGTTATCCCAAATCTTTAAAACAGGTTATGGGGGCCTGGACTTGTGCCTGAACATGAACAAGCCAACATAACTGTACCATGAGGACAGCTCCAAAACCAGGATGGTGTCACTATCCATTAGCTTTCTGTTCCTGGACAATTTACACATGAATCTGAACTTCAAGGAAACTAGATTACAAGGAAGCAGATTCAAATCTGAATTTGTGGATTCCTGCAGAGAGTGAAAGAACTTGATTTTTGATCAGTCATGGATAAAAGTGTAGGCAAGAAGATTGCCACCCCTCCCCTTCATCTTTTTCATAGGTAGCACTACACAACTGAAAGGAAGATAATCCTGTCTAACAAAGGAAACTTAACTTCAACATGGTATTCCATTTCAGCCCTTTCTTTATACAAGGCAATGCTTAGTTTTCAGGTCAGTAACAACTGGAAAAGATTTGGCACAACTGCACAATCCAATCCTTTGCCTGTTTGTTCAGAGGTATGTTCATCAAGCATCTCTTGCTTATTTTAATTCTACTCAGTATATAAAGTATTTGTTATTCTAACAAGATAAAAACAAAGAGAAAGAAACAGCAGCTAATTGCTGAAACACCAGTCTCACCACATTTAGCTATTTATAGCTGGATTTGGTCATAAATCTTGATGCTATCAGACACACTGTTTTCTATGCAGTGCATATTTGAAAGTGTCAGGGAATGACACTATGAAGAGATTTAATTCCAAACCAAAACTCTCTGGAGAAAGAGTAGTGACATCTGCAAATCTAAAGCTACAATATTATGCTCATTAATGCATGAGTAAGCTACAGAGGCTGGGCTGTATTACTGCCATTTTAGAATTCTTACTGGAGGTGAAAACAGGAGCAGCAGCAGCATTTTGTAGCAAATTAAAGATTAGAACAGACATACGGAAATATATCTTAGGTGTGTGTGTAATGTATATAATATCCATACATATATATGTATGTATTCCAATGTATACATACATACATACATACACCAAGATAATTGAATTCATTCTGGCTTTCATTTTTGTGCTGGTCCTTCACTTATTGCTAGTAAAATACTCAGATACCCTGCTGGAAAGTGTTACCTAGGAAATAAAATCAAAATGACTTGTTATAATTAACGTTGATGAGGTTTATTACAAACCTACAATATGCCATCCTGATAAAACATCAGCTCAATAAAGCTGAATAAAAAGAAAAGATAAAATCTGAGAAAAAGATAATTTAGAGGGGGGAAAACTTTATGAGGACTGATTATTGTGTTGGGTACAATTCGTATGCCCGTCTCAATCTCTGGAAAGAATTGTGTAGGAGCTCTTATTTCTCCAAATTTTTGCAAACATTTCCTCATTAGCACCATATTCTTGTCCCAGCCTCCGAGTCCGAGCTGATTTCTTTTCATTTTCTTGAAATTCTGATCCATGACATTTTTTTTTCTTTAAGAACAAATGGCTCCCCTATTTCTGAAGGGATACTCCCCCTTCCTTCCCGGAAAAATACTCAGACGCGAAAGTTCAGGAAGGCGAATCAAGGCCTCCCTGTTCGGCTGCCCACTGCCTCTCGACGGTAAGTAGACGGGAGGAGAGCGGCTGCGATTTTCCCGCCAAATTTATATGGCATTCTCAGGGGCCACTGTAAATTCAGGTTACCTTTACTCTACAACCACCACCACCACCCCACCACCCCCAATTCTGCATCACGGGGCTCCTGGCGGAAAAGTCAAAAATAAGCCAACGCGAGAAAGGTGCGTTCGCTCGAGTTTCTGGGCAAGCCGGATCCGAGTTATAATTCGCAGAAGGCAACCCGGCTAGCACCACCACCTCATACAGGTACCCTGTTTGGGGGTGCAGAGGAGGCCTCTCCCTGGCTTTCCGCTACATCACCGAACTGGCGAACTGCATGAACTCAGTGAACGCAGAAAAGGGGAAGGTCGCTCTTTTAGAGGGCAATTGTTTTCCCCGCAGTGAACTCTCGCCCTCCAGACATTATTGGCGTGTTAGTGAGGGTGCCGAAGCTCGCTTGCCTTCCGTATTCGAAAAATCACAGGCGGGAAACGGGATGCCTGCCAGATCCCAGCAGCCGCAGCCTGCAGGGCCAAAGGGTCTCGCAAATAGCTGTGGGCTCTGCGCTGCTTATTCGAAGAGACGTTGATTCGATACGAGTCTCTTCGAGTCCCTTTTAAAACTCTGCTCGACTTTTAAAAACCCCACAATGCTGGAGGCCCACGAGTATCGCCGGCTAGGATGCCCCTTCAGATGCCCAAGATTTCTCGACTCCTTTCTCTGCTTGAACTGAGGAGCTAAAATGCTCGGTTCTGAAGTAGGACTAGAAGATCGGGGAACCTTTTTTTCCCCTGCGGAGCTTTCCAATGGGTCGAGCCCGACTCCTAGACCGAGACCCAGCTTTCTTAGCCGGTTCCAAAGAAGAACGCCACCGCTCAGGGCCTTCAGTCGGGGCGCCGCTGCAATCAGCTCGAACCCAGGTGCCCACCCGTCTCTCTCTCTCTCTCTCTCTCTCTCTCTCTCACACACACACACATACACACACACGGGGGGGGAGGGAGAGAGAGAAGGGAGTGTGTGCGTGTGTGTGTCTGCAGACCCAGCCTTCAAGGTACCTGCCGAGGAGAACACTGTACAGGTAGTCCTCGACTTACGAACACAATTGAGCCCAAAATTTCTGTTATTAAAATGAGACATTTGTTAAAATGAGATATTTGCCCCCTTTTTACCAACTTTCTTGCCACAGCTGTTAAGTAAATCACTGCGGTTGATAAGTTTGTAACCTGGTTGTTAAATGAATTTGGCTCCCCCCTTGACTTGGCTTGTCAGGAGGTCCCAAAAGAGGGCGACATTACCTTAAGACCCAGCAAAGGTCATAAATAGAAACGAGTTTACCAAGCATCTGAATTTTGATTGCATGACTATGGGGATGGTGCAGAGATCATAAAGAGTGGGGAAACGGACATACGTCACTTTTTCCAGTGCTCTTGTAACTTCAATGGTCACTAAACGAACTTTGTAAGTCGAGGAGTACCGGTACGGATGTTTCTGTCGGGCAGAAAGGGTCGCGTTCTCGGATCACTTCGTTTCCAAACTGCTCCGAACCCTGGGCTTTGAACCCTGATCCCTGCTGGAGGCTTTAGATTAGGGGTCTCCAACCTTGGCAAACTTTAAGCCTGGCGGACTTCAACTCCCAGAATTCCCCAGGATAGGACGGCCGCTTCTGTTTCTTGCCAAAAGCCGAAAAAGATTTGGGCTGATTGTGGAGCCTTCGCCGAGGCCTTTTAGCCACCCGTCTCCCTCGGGGGAATTCTCCCGAGGCTCGTAAGGCCTTTTTTTTTTTTTGTAAGCTGGACAGCCGGATGGCAGAGCAGGGCGCGAGTCCGGATATTCAACAGGTTCCCTTGGCCCCTCCCCCACCCCCTGAATATGACACAGAAAGGGGAAAGAAAGAAAAAAAAAAAACTCGCAAGTGGTGGGGGGAAAAAATCCGAGCGATCCGCTGAGCAATCCAGTTACCCGGCCCATTCCTTGACCTTGAAACCGGTGAGTCTAGGTGCTGATTCTGCTTCTTCAAGGCTAAGCGCCTCCGGCTCAAGAAGCAGATTTCTGCCTTAAACCCGCACGATGCAATCGCTCGGGCCTTTTTTTTTCCTTTTTTTTTTTTTTTAAGGATTTAGTTTTGTTTAGCAGCAGAAATGGCGCCATTCAACCGGCCTTTGCGGAATTCAGGGAAGTTTACTCAGGATTAACTGCGTGTCGCCTCCGGGTCAGGTTGGCTGCATCCGCGCCATTGTCAATTACAAATCGTATCATTTAGTCAGAGCTGCCCCTAGAAAAAGTTCACTTCGTGCTCTCCTGCCTATAGGTCGACTTGACTGATCCGTGTCCCTCTTTGAGTAGTAAATGTGGATCGAAAAAACAACCCAGATGAAAATGCTTCTTGGTAGGATATGAACAACCTCATATATTCTTCAGCTAAATACTTAGTATCAACTAATCTGAATCCCAATTACTTTTGGCTAGGCCACATGTTATTATGTAACATTTAAATACACTTGTGGAATTAAGATCGCACAGCAATCACATTTTCTTTTCCTTTCCAAGAACAGCAATGAAAAAAGAATCTGAGACTTTAAGCAATAATACTGTATATTGCTTGTTCTATTTAAGAAAGGAAAATGTTTGTATTTAATCTTCATATTATTGATTTTGGAAGTTATCCCTTCACAGGTATTGATTGGTTCAACCAGAAATTGAGGACTGTACTACTACTACTACTATTACTACTACTACTTCCTCCTCCTCCTCCTCCTCCTACTACTACTACTACTACTACTACTACTACAACTACTAGTGGGATTTTAAAATCTAAAACAGGCTGGATCTCATAGCAATTTTAAAAAAATGAGTTTAGATATTGTGAACATAGAGTTCAGATATAGAAACAAAAAATGTTGGGCAAAATGTAAAATACCTCCTGTACATCATAGACAGCATACTGCTAGCAATAAATATAGTAACTTGAAACAAAAAACAAAGGGAAGTCAGAAGGGTAGGGACTCAATAACTTGCTTTACAAGTCTTGGCTTAAAATGTTACATTTTAAGAATTTTGCATGAACAGAGAACTATAGTTTGCTAGATGTTTTTTTTTTAAAAAATCATATTTCTACCTAAAACTAAAATCGGACTTTCCTCAGGAAAAATCAGTTTAGCCTAATCCTCAAAACTCATGTGCAGGAACTCATTCATTGTACAAATCTGTAATTCTTTGCGCAATAACTTCCTCGGGATCTTGTCACTTTTGAAATTAATGAGAGTCAGTAATGTAGGTTGGATTGGATTGCACAGCACTTTGCACCAAAGGCTTTGCTTTAAGGAGAGCTCATTGACACACTAATTTTTAGAATACCAGAGAAACTGAAAGGGTGGGTGTGGGTGTGGACCCAAAGGAAAATGAAATGCTTGAAGCAGGGGTCTCCAACCTTGGCAACTTTAAGATGTGTGGAACAAAGCTGGCTGAGGAATTCTGGGAGTTGAAGTCCACAACTCTAAAGTTGCCAAGGTTGGAGACCCCTGGCCTGAAAGATATACTCCACTGTTGGCTCCAGAAGAGATAAAGAATCCTCCAATTGTGATGGCTCAAAGAATATATCCACTCCTGTCTGGTACTTGCAGGAGACTGACATAAGGCCTCAAGCTGCTTTCAGGATATCCATGTAGGGAGGACCAAGCCCTATAGAAGTTACGTGGATTTTCATCCAGGTAGATACTTGCAGATTCACCCACTGAGGCTGTAACCTCATAAAATGAAGCAAAATTGGATGGCTGGGTTTCCACCACAGGCTTAGATAGATTGTTTAAAGAGTTAGCAGTTGCATTTCCATTTGTTAAACCTGATTACTTTAATCTCGGTTAAGTGCTTTTTGGTAATTTTGCATTGTTATACAATCCATATCTTTAAGGTCCTGTGTATTATACCAACCCAGGAAAAAGTGGTTTAAATTCAGAAACCGAATTAGAGGGACAATTGGGAGGATTCAGTTAATGAGTTTTATTATGAGTCAAGTTTCTTAGGCTTCTCCTTCAGAGTTGTGATTTTGTGTGCCTTTTTTTTTTAAAAAAAATACCGAAATAAAGTCATGTAGGGCATGCTACATGATTGCAATCTTGTGTATATTTCCCTTGAAGATCTTAAGTGACTAACCATAATTTGGTTTGGTTGGATTTCTTTTAGCATGCTGTGTGAACTCAACCATATTTTATGCCTTAGGGTATTTATAAGCCTTCTCAACTAATTATCATTTGTTCAAGAAACCATGGTTAAATATGGGGTAGCTGATTATGGATTTGTATATGTGGAATCCTTGGTGCTCTTTGAGCTTGAGGGGGGGAGGGGGAGAAAGAGAGGCATGAATAATTGCCAAAGCAAGATTAAATCAGTAATGCTAAATAGAATGCGGTTTCTTACAAGCAGCAGGTCTGTCTTGCAAGTAAAAGACTTGATAAAAAGACTAGGAGACTAGGCATGTCCACTGGAGACTAAGCTAGCTTTCAAGATCTTGTGGGGCCACCTTTAGTTAGTTTCCATCCAGGGTGCCCTGTTACAAGAGAAAAGATACTCAGAGCCTGATGCTGTTTGAATTAAGAGGAGGATGCCAGGTCCAGATTGAGCCACATCCCTTCTCATATGTTTTGAACTAGTTTTGGTCAGGGTTGGGGGACTGGGTCATCCAGATACAAACCTGATTTTAAATGAGTTACATTTTTCACCTTAAACAGTGGAAAGAGAAGTGGCCCTCAGGGCCCCATCTTGAGTTTCCCTTGTACTTCTTGTTGTTACAGTAGGACAAGGAGTTTTCCAGGTAATCTAACACCTCTTTTTTGAGTGGTAGAATCAGCTACATCATTAATATTGGCAGTGGGGCTTCACTATGACTTTCCCCCTAACTTCATTTTTGGTCCCCTAAGACACATGCCACCAAAATGCTGGGCTGCTGCAACTGGCAAGCTGTTTTACTGAATTCAAGTGGAAGTTTGGGCAGGTACCCACAGTCTAGTTTAGGTCCTATAGAGGGGGCACCGAGGCAATTGAGCTCCTATGCTATATATAGAGCAGCCAAATAGCTGCTGTGATCACCTATATAGGCATGATTTTTAGTTGAGGTAATAAAAATAGTTGGCTAAAATATTTTCAGTTGTTTTAGTGTTCTGCACATCAAATGAATTATTGGCCTTTGGTTTCAACTGACACAAAATAATGAAGAAAAACATTTGCATAGACATGGACCCAGAGTAGATTAAGCATATTGCATAGCTGTTGTGTGCACACACATGTCCAGTGGAACATTCTGCCCCTGAGTTTCCCCAAATGGTGAAAAAATCCTGTTGGTGCTACCGATTTGCTATATTTGAAGCTCTCTGCCCTACCCAAAATTGAGAGGGCAGTTATTATCTTGAAATTAGATTTACTTTTCCTTCCTTTTCTAGTGCACAGGATTGTGATATAGTTCCCTTGGCAAGTACAACTGGGAATAAACTACATTGAATTAGTAGATCAAAAAGACCATTTGAGATTCTGAATTATCTTTTGTATCTCAGATTTACACATTTCCTTCTCTTTATACCCTAAATCATCACAATTCTTTATGGGACACGATCAGTGAATGTGCTTGGTGATTTCATTTTAACCTATAATTTTGACCATCTTGAATAAAACAGATCAGTCCATGTGTTCCTTTGAAAAACTGATCTATACCTTGCATGATGGTTTTCTCCTGATATGGAACATGGGGCAGTTTCTTCTGGTATCCTTCCAAAAAGACTGAAGAGGGTTTTGTGTCAAGGTGAATATTCACATTTCCAGTTTTAATCCAAGGGAATTGTTTGTACAGCTCTGTGCAAATGAGATTGTAAAGTGAATTTCTCAACTTCGGCTGATTCCTGCTCCAAATTTGTACTGTGACTTTCTCATTGTTATCTCGAATTACATCTCGTCCTTCCAATATGAGCACATGCCTTTCAGGACAGAGATCACTTTCACTATTCAAAAATAAGCTTCATAGATACCGCTTATATTGTATCTGGACAGTATAGATTCCATCTGGACATCTTCAAGCTTTGTTGGAGTAGATTTCCATTATCCTCAACTACAAGGACCAATGATGATAGGTGTTCTGGTTCAGAACATCTGGAGGGCATTAGGTTGGGGAAAACACTGGCACTTTTTAAAGCAGATTCATTGCCATCGATCAAGTCCTTGCCTTGCACCACTTCCCCATGAGCAAATCTCACAGAACTTAATTGGGATTAAACCCATGTAGAAGCAAGCTGCAGTTTAATGCCCACCTGCCAGAGAAGATCCCCATCTGATCTCGCTGGGATTTTGGATTAAATGTGTTGGGAACAGGGTGAAGGCAACTAGGCAAATAAATCAAGGGGGAGGATCACCTATGGATCCGGATCCATCTTGGCCAGGGACCCTCCAATCTGGGCAACTTTAAGCTTGGCTGGGGAATTCTGGGAGTTGAAGTCCTCCAAGCTTAAAGTTACCCAGGTTGGAGACCAAGCTGCCTGGGGAAGTCTGGGAGTTGAAGTCCTCCAGGCTTAAAGTTGCCAAGGTTGGAGACCTCTGGTCTAGGCAAATAGATAGATGGCAGGATCCTCCCGAAAAGCAACAGTATATTCCCAGATCCTTGAAACAAGCACTGACAGGGACGACAGGGAGATGAGATTCATGCCCTGCCTGTGAACTTTTCGGCGCATCTGGAGAACTGCTGTTGGGAAGAAAATATAGACGTGGGGGGGGGGCTCTAACCCTCCTCAATCTAACTTGGCATGAAATCCTGTTCAACTTCGTCCTGGGATTTTCGATCATTGGACGGACTTTGGTCTGGATCCAGAAGGGGATTATATTTCTTTGGTCCTTCTCCTGAGTCCAGCGGGGTTGCTTGAGGGATTAAAGCAAAGCTGACCTTCGCCGTTTCTGTGAAGGATACCTGCCCAACGAGGCACAGAGACCAAACTGGTCCCCGCGCTCGCCTCTAATTCGAGAAGGAACCGAAGACCGTAAACCCCAGAGGTGCATTTCGCCGTTATGAAAGACGAGACGTGGAGGAAAGCAGTTTTTCTTGCAGCCCCTCCTGAGCCAAGGGAGGCAAGAAAGTGCCGGAGTCTTTTAGACTCCGGCTTAGGCAAACGGCCAAGTCTTGACGACCGGCCCCAAGTCGATCCTTGTTCTTTGAGGGCTCTTCCTTGCTCCTTCCCTGCCCGCGCGTTCTCCCTTTCAAAGCGGCTGGACTCCCAGAGGGAGAGACCGAGGAGCATCTCCCGGCACGGCAGGACTTGAAGGGTGCCCAGTTCTCGGTGCCTCTACTTTACACTGGGCATCCGAGGGCCCTAAATATAGCCTTGGCAATGAAAGGCAATGTTCTTTCCCTTCCGACGCCAAGGAGAGACCATGGCCTTGGGGCTCTGTCCTCGGGGCTGAGCCGGATCTCTTCAGCCTAAACCGGCAGGCCCAGAAATGGCATGGATATCATTTCCCTTTAAGCCTCTTGCAAAGTTATCAGATGCTGCCAAGTTGTGCTGTCGTTGTAAAACTTAAGATGAGCAGAAGACGCTCTGGGGAAACACACCCAATATTTAAAGAGGTGCTAAGACCCTGGCCCTTGGCACTCTGCGAGTCATGCCGCTGATTCCATCGGAATTTGATGGGTTTTATTTTATTCTGGAAAGAGAGAATTTGCTATCAGGATGTTCCTTTGGCTCACTGCAGGCCGGAACCTTCAGGCACGCTAGTTGCTCTCCATGCTCTCTCTCTTCTCCCCCCCCCCCCCCATTTGAATTTCTTTTCACGCTCATCGCTGAGCGAGCTTGTCCATAACTAGCACAGGAATGTGAAGGAAACGGGAAGCATTGGGATGCGGACAGATCTGCCCCCGAGGCTTTGAATAACGGGACGACTTACACGCTACCAATCAATCGGAAATTAAATCACTGCTAGCTATGATTTCTTTCTCTGTTGGGATACGCAGCAGATCTAACAACTATTTTCAGAAGAAATCATTTTTATCTAAACTCGGCCTGTGACATGCATTTCGGAGCAGCGGAGTGTGGATGATTGGTGTGTGTAAGCTTGTGTCTGCCTACATCACTAAGAATAACCGCATTGAACTCCATGGGGTTTACCTGAGAGGCCGCGTAGAATTGGGTGGCACGTAAGCCTGTATTCACTTATCCAGAGTCCAACTCCTTCAGCTCGAGCAGGCGTGTTGAATGTGAACTGCGCGAAGGCAACGAAAGAGCTTTTCAACCCTTGAAGTTCCCTTGTTCCAGGGTATTTGCGAACAACACCGAGGTCTTTACTGGGCAGGAGTTTAAGAGATGGTGAAATCGGGTTGGTGATAAAGTAGAGCGGCAGATCCAAGTACATTTCTCACATATTCCCCAAAAGTTTGCTCCATCCTTAGAATGTAATAGTCCACATCTTAATGGCATTGAATGTTTTAGAAAGCACTGTTGTTCTTACCAGGGTATCATTGAGAAGTAGGGAACTTTTTTCTTTCTTTCTCAAACTGCGCAGTCCAGCATCTTAAATCATCCTCTGCATGCATTTTCTAGTAGTTTAGCCCAGGTAAATCTGTACCTTATAAGTGTTTGGTTACAGTACCACTGATTATAAATAATACCACTCAAAGAACTCAAGTTGAACAGCACATTTTAATTATTTATAATAATTGTTAATGCCATAATTATAAGATCCTTGCAATGAAATCTGGACAAGAACACACACACACAAAATAACCTACCTGAATCTGGAGACCATATAATAAGCAATGCATGGAAGATATCGGGTAGGAACATTTTGTTCTTATTTACTGAATACGAACTAGTCGAATAGATTGCTCCGCTTCTTCCTATTCCGCCTGTCTAGATTTGAAGCATTTAAAGACATCCCACATCCTCTTCAGGCTTCTCAGTGAATAATCCTGAGTTTTTTATCTTCCAAAAAACCCGGGAAAGAGATCCGGGAGAGAAATCTTTTTCTGAGCGAGTCTGTGCTTTCCTCTGCCGCTGGTTTTGAAGAAAGCTGGAAAACCTGGACCTGGTGTCTTTCTTCCACAAATATGCGCCTCTTTGCAAGGAGGGCAATAAAATCGACGCCTTGTAAGGAGGGCAGAACGCAATGGGAAGGCCAGTTCTAAACGTTTAACTACGGCGTTTTTGTTTTTTTCCTGAATGCTGGGTATGGGAGGGTGGGAGGGAGACAGGGGTGAGAGGCCGGACAGAAATAACAAGCTCCGTTGAAATGGAGGGCTGGGAGACCCTTCCTGAAATTAACGCGGGCTTTGAAATTGACATAGCTGAAAGCAATTGCGAAGTGTTCCTTGTGTGCGATTTCAAGAAGCGATTTTTTAAGAGCTAGAATGGAGGGAAGGGGGAACTCCCAATTTGTCGGGAATTGGTGCTGAGAGAAGTGGGGGGGGGGGGGGGACCAGGAAGAAAATGGGCAGTAGAACCAAATAGCAGGGTTACAATAATGGGAATGGGGAACTGACCACTTATATTAATAGTAGACGAGCCTAGTGATTTTTCTCTTGTTTGAAGAGTGTCAGCATGTTGGAATGAACATTTTCTTCCTAACTCTCACTGTCTGCGTGAGGGAAAAGGACTCGCGCCAGCCTTTATGCGGTTTCTCGTGTTTATGTGGAAGGTTGTTCGCGAGAGTGTGGATCCCGTGAAAAGGGGCCGGAGCTGAAAAGAAAAGGTGAGCTGAGCAGGGGCATCAACGGGAAAGTAGGGGTCTCAAAGAGAGGTCTCCCCGTTTTCCTTCCCGCTGTTGAGCCACAGGGAAGCCTATTCAAAGGCTTAATTGTTGGCACTAAGAACATTATAACGTATAAGGGCCTTTTAAAACCGAGACTATATTAAAAGAGCTGTGTTTTCTTGCTTTCTATCTTTCTCTCCTTCCCCCTTCGCTTTTTTATGTGGAAGATATTTATCTTAAATGAGTAACGTTTTTTCTTTCAGGTAACTCAGGTTTTTAGTAGAAGCGGGTGACTCCTGCACCCACCCACCCCGGAAAAATGCACACTGCTGCTCTCCCTTTCATTTACTGTATTTCCTTTCTCTCCCTCCCTACTTTCCTTCCTTCCAGCGACTTGCCAGCAGCGCGGTCTCTGTCTCCCCCTCCCTTCTGAAGCCAGTGGCAAGGTGTCCTCTGCTCCTGCAGCTCATTAGCTGCCCCAACCTCACCCCCTTAAGGGCGAACAGTCGGGGCCGACCCGACGCTGAAGGCTGACGCAACTCATCAGCTGCACTTTTCAGCGCCGTCCGTCAACAGGCGGGCTCCTCGCCGCCGGACCGGGCTGCGGGGAGGCCGTTTGCCCGGGATGGCTCCCGAGATTATCTCAGGAACTGTTTTCCTCCTCTTGCATACACCCCTCCCGCCAAGAACCGTCTCCCCATCTAGCCGACACCCTTCTGCAGCCGGTCCGGGGAAGGCTGCATTTCTGGAACACAAGCCCACATCTGCCTCCCGGCCGCTGGGAGAAGCCTGGCCGTCTGGCCTTTGCAGCCGCAGAAGGCGCCCTTCAGAGGCTGCTTTTCGGAGCGATTGAGCCTCTGACTCGTCTGAGGTGGGAGAAGACGCGGCAGGATAGGACAGGAAAAGCAATCGGGCCCCTTCCTTTCCTACCCAGGCTTCTTTCTCAAGCGTCGTCTGGAGGGATCTGTTTTGCGCTTCTCCGTTTTTGGAGATGCGAAGGGCCTGGGAGGCGAGGCTAGGAGCAAAGCTGCGCACCAAAGGTAACTCAGAAATTGTTGCAAAGAAAGACTCTAGCGGGGCTTCTGGACTCCCGATTCGGCGAGCCCGGAGAGCTTTTTCTTTCCCTTTCCCCTTCCTTTCCCCTTCCCTCCCCCTCTTTAGGGAACCATTCTGCTGGTCCGCCTCCCTCGCCCCTCCCTGGGCTCGATCTTATCACAGCCAAAGCTTATAAATCACGGGAGCTTGTCTGGCGAGAGGTCACACTGCCGCCCTAAATCCAGGGCAAAGCCGGCGGAGGCTGTGCTCAAGACAGCGGAAGAAGACGAGGGGATCTTTCAAATCCCCGGCGACTTCCAAAGAAAGAGGCCGGGTGGTATAGGGTGTTTGGCCTGCCCAATCCTCTCGGGGAAAGGAAGGAAGGTGGTGTCCTTCTTACTCTCCCCGCCCCCCTTCATTCTTTCTTCGCGTGGGCTGCCTTTGAAGGCAAGGAGGAGGACGCGCATCGCTTTCATTTCAAAGATACAAAAAGCCGCATTTCTCCGACTGATGAAGGCTGAGGAGGGAAGAAGGGAGGGTGAGGGAACTCCGAAGTCGGGAGGTTATCCCAAGGTCCTGCGGCGATTTTTCAAAGCTACAGTCCGGAAGGACTGAACTTTAGATGCCCTTTTCCTTTATGTAACTGCACAGAACTACAATCTCATCCCAGTTAATAATATAGTAAGTTGCCTTTTGCCTGAAATCATCTTTTCCTCCTGTGTCAAAATTTGTGACTGGTTCTCTGTACTTGTGCACCGGGAGGCTATCGTGTCACACCCCCCCCGAACTCCGTCCCAAAGTCAATAAAAACTGTGTCTCACTCACAGCTATTTCTGATCTCAGCCAGGGCTTTATGACCGAGCTAAGCGTGAGACGCAGTTGCTTTTTGGGAAGAGCCCACAAAGCCAGCCCATAGTCCCCGATGGGCGCATCCATCGCTTTGTGGCGGAACTCTTTTGAACCAATGGTCCAATCCAACCTCTAGTCAGTTAGGATAGGCTGTTCCAAGCGAGCAAAGGACTTTTGTGACTGACCTTAGGCGATTCTGACCGGGTCCTGCAAAAATCTGGCTCTTGAGTGAAATAGTTCGGGATTGACTTTGGAATTGGGCAGTCAACTCCAGGAAATGCCTATTCATGGATGTGCCGTTTAGAGGGTCCTCCGGGACAGAAATGCACCATCTACTTAAAAGCTCTTTTACTCAAAGCCCCCGCCTGGGCAAATCGCGTCTAAGGCAGAAGAAGCCATAGGCTTGTACTCAAGTTGGCCCAACGCACATTCCTCTCCAAACGAATCTGGCCACCTCACCTTTATTTATTCAACATCAACACCATCAGAAATATCCCGAAGTGACTACAGTTGTGAGGGTTTGAAACTTCAGATTTAGAAAAGAAGAAGCTCTTCTTCTTTTCGCGGTCTCCAATATTGATCAAGCACCATCCGGAGTGGTGTAAAATGCCTAGCAAAAGTCTGAGAGATTTCGAAGCCTTGGGAGAACTGGCCTACTGAGTCGCCTTGTATCTTTTCTCTCAAGGTCCCACTTCCCGGGGCACGCACCCAGCAGCTGTTGCCTCCAAGCTCTCCTTTTAAAGAAGGGAGGTTCTGATAAGGAAAAATAGCACCAGCGTTTTACGAGTTTCTCTTAATTCATGACATAAAAAGCAAGCCACCCCCACCCTTACTTTCAAAGGAGGAGAGGAAGGTTTTAGGACTCCAACCCCCCCCCCCTTCTATTTTCCCTACAGTTGCAAAGTTCACAGTCGTGGGAAGAATGCGAAGGGACAGATATCCTCAAATATCATCACAAGAAATGTTTCGGGCCAAAGGCCACGCCCAAGCGAAACGCGACTGTTCTGCACGTTATTCCGACGGTCCTGAGAAACGGGGGTGGGTGGGTGGGTGCGGGGCATAAGAGATTGCCCGTGCAAGGAACTTTGGGTGCAATAAGAGATGCAAGAAGGAATACTGGGGATAAATGGCTGCAGCATCCCCCGTGTTTTTTTCTGGAATGGAAGAATTAACAGATGAAGGTTTAGATTGGACGGTATTGTTTTCTTATCAATAAAGCGATTTTAGCACGCTCGCCATACACACTAAGCAGATTTGCTTAAAATAAACCCCACGAGGCTTTTAGGGTCTTAAAAATAAATAAATTAAAATAAATTAAAGGTGGGGAGAGAAAAAAAAGGCCTTTCCTAATCCCTAGGTTACAATGCTGATAATCAGCTCATTTGCCTCCAAGATGCTAGTTTGATTTTTTTAGTTAATCGCACTAAACTTGTTTCTTCTTCTTTCTTCTTTCTTCTTTCTTCTTTCTTCTTCTTCTTCTTCTTCTTCTTCTTCTTCTTCTTCTTCTTCTTCTTCTTCTTCTTCTTCTTCTTCTTCTTCTTCTTCTTCTTCTTCTTCTTCTTCTTCTTCTTCTTCTTCTATTTCCAAAAAGGTTCACAATGTATATAGAGGTTTCTTCTCTGCAATTTCTTGCCACAGATCCACATAGACTCACCCTTTCGCACTCGCTTGAAATATTAAGCCGCCTACTATTTTGATGGAAGGGGCAAGATATCAGACATCTCTCTAGGTCTTTCGGTGGGTAGGATGTTATTCTGGGAAATCGCCATCTTATGGTTTACTTGGCGATATCTGAGCTCTCCTCGATGCGGAGGGCTTCTCCAAATCCCCAGAGTTCCCGCAGACAGACGCGTGTTTCCGCGGAGTCGAGGTCTTTCGTCTGCCCATTTTTTTAAAGTTAGGCAAACCTGTTTTTGAAAGTAAAAAAAAAAAAAAAAGTTGCTCGAAAATAAACGCAGGGACAAGGCTGCTGCACTTTGAAACGGGAGAGGCTCTAGAATCCTACTCAACCAGCAAGTCTTGAATTTGTTTCGGATCTAGAGCCAGAAGCCACTAAGAGGACGAGCATTTCAATCAGAATGGAGCTTGAAGGGACCCTGCAGGCCTTCTAGTCCAACCCCACACGCAAGCAGCAGACCCTTTATTATGTCAGACTGACGGCTGTCCAGTTTCTTCTTTAAAAAAAGAAAGAAAACCTCCAGCGATGAAACACCTCCAACTTCTGAAGGGCAGCTGTTCCATTGGTTAATTAATTGCCCTCACTGTTAGGAAATTTCTTCTAAATTTCAGGTTGCTTCTCTCCTTGGTTAGCTTCCATCCGTTGTTACTTGAGTTGCCTTCTGGTGCTTTGGAAAACAAGTTGACTCCCCCCCCTCCTCCTCTTTGTGGCAGCCCCTGACATGCTGGAATACTGCTATGTGTCACCCCAGCCCTTTGAAACGTCTAGCAGCAGCAGCAGCAGCAGCAGCAGCAGCAGCAGCAGCAGCAGCAACAACAACAACAACAGCAGCCGATTTCCACGCCGGCCTGGCAGAGTTCTTGGTTTTTTTTTAACTGGCTTCCCCGAGGCACTTCCTCCGAAGGCGGCCAGAGAGGTTTCCCGGGCGATTTTGGAGAGGCGCCTCTCTTGCCGGCTCAACCAGGACTTTGAAGGTCGTGCGGCAGCTCGGCGGCCGCCCCAGCTCATCGGTCCCTTTGTCTTCCTCCTCCGGTTGACCGGAGCCGAAGCTAAATCTTCGGGTCGACGCGACGTCGCTGGGGCAGAGGAGGCGGGGAGGGGGCAGGACTCCTCTGAGCTGGGAAGAAGCCGGTCCGAAATGTGAGTCGGTTGCGGTCGACTAGGGGCTCTTCCCAGCCGCTCCCCCTCCTCTGCCTCCCCTCCGCTGTGGGCCGAGGCTTGGAGGAGGAGGGGGGGGGGAGAAAGGGGCCAGCAGGGTGGAGCCAACGGAGGCTGCGCGCGGGGAGGGTTGCGCAAGAAGCCCCTGCTGCGCTTCAAGATATAAAAAGCGCCGTCGGGGCGCCTCCGTCGCGGCAGCCAGGGAGCAGGACGGCAGCCGGGCGGGCAGCAGCTAGGGCGAGCGCGGCTCCGTCGAGGATTATGGAATTCCTGAGCGACAAATTCGGCCTCAAGAGCCCCCCGGCAGCGGGCAAAAGCGGCGATTTCTACCTGGCTCCCGGAGCTCCTTTGGAGCACGTCATGGAAGCGCTGGACGGCGGCGAAGCCTTCTACGCTAAAGGCGGAGGCAAATGCGTGGGTCAGGCTGCTGCCTACGCTCCTCACGGCCGGCTGGACAGGACTTCCCCGGCTAGGGATGGCTCCGGTAAGCGAGGCAACCGGGGGACTCAGCGGGGTGGGGGACGGACAGTTGAAGGTGGCTGTCACGGAACGCGGGCCGGGATCCTGTTTCCTGAAGAAAAGCCGCGCCAATGGAGCCCAATTGGCCTTTGGGAAAACGGGGAGACGGGAAGCGATTGTGTGTGTGTGTGTGTGTGTGAGAGAGAGATCTTTGTCAATTCTCCCTCCCCTAAGTACACAAAACAGTCCAGCTCCGGGCAGCAAATTTAACTTCTGATTTACACATTAGGGTTTGCACAAGAGCCTGAACCGGAAATTATCAGGAGAGTTGAGAGAATAACAGGCCAGACAAAAACGCGGCTGGCTAGTCTCTGGTTGATGCTGTAATTGGCACTTTGAGGGCTCGATCCACCTAAAACTTTCCCCAAGCCTTTGGATTCCGGTTCGTTTTAGGAGCCGTAGGAAAAAAGATTGGGGGCGGGGGCGGGGCGGGGCAGGGCGGGGGGGAGGCTGATATCTGGTAGAGGCCTTTTAATAGATTCGCATTATTCATGGGCGACGGGATAGGCGGCAGAGAGAACCTCCAAAATTATTGAAATCAACAGGCGTGACTTCGGGGAAAAGAAAAGAAAATATTTAGAACCGGCTGCTATAATTGCGAATTAAAGAAAATCCGCGCGCTTTAAAAATCGAGAAAATGTATCGCATATCCCTCTCCGTCTGCCGTTTCATTTTAAAGTCGTTGACAATTTCTGATCAATCCTCGCAGTTATGTTCTGGTCGCACTGGTTACACACATGCATGCACAAGCACAAACAACGCACACAGTCTTCCCTTAGGCAGAAGCTTGGTCTGGAAAGCGCCCGGGTATATTTGAATTTCCCAACTGTTTGCAGACGAATTTCCAGATGCACTTACTTTAGGATCCTCTGGGAAGAACGCTCTTTAGGAAATCCTTAAAAAAACGTGGAGGCATCTCTCTTGGCCCATACTCTCGAAATTCTGCCCTTGTAGGTTTTCTGGATTCATCTCGTCCATCTCACATGGAGGAGAGACCCACCGGTTTTATTTTGTAAACGTCAACATCGCATCTTCCTCTTGCTTTGCAAAACGAAAGTGAATCCACAAAGGCTCGGCAAGGCAGAGTCCAAGATGCTAAACTTAAAATTGTGGACCGGGCGAGGGCAGGGTGGTGCTGGGGAAGGATGACACAAAGCAGCAGTTGTTTGGGGTCAGCTGGCAGCCCGAAACTTCATTTTACTTTTGATCACGGGTCTAGCAGCAACTTTTCATTTCCATCCTCTGTTTCAGCTAACTGCAGTGCCTCTGTGATCTGAATCATGTATAATAAGTCAGTTCGACTTTTACCGTTGAATATCTGAGTGGATATCCCAGCCCATCATAACAGCACAATTTTGTTTGTTTGTTTATATGGAGAAAGAATAAGACTACTCATTAGATAACTTGTTAGGCAGAACCAAACAAAGCGATGACTGGAGGACTAGGCAACTTAATTGTGGTTTGGGGAAAGGCTGTTCCGCTGTTGAGTTTCTTTTTGCATATGGTCAACTGGCCAGCCGCTGGGAATCTATTTTCTAATAGCTTTCTTTCCCCCCTCCCTCCCTTTTAACTACTGGTAACATACAAAAGGCATCACTTGGACCAACTCTCCATTTATAGAGGCCTCTGTCAACACGGTTACATTGAATTATTTTTAATTGATTTTTTTTTTAATCTATCTGCTTCACGGATAGTTTCATCCCCATGTTTCTCCTCTACTTTCTTCAGCAAATAGTTCCTTTATATTTTATTTTATTTATATGTGATTCCCTAAGGTAAATTAAATTAAGGGGAAAATAAACGATTGCATAGTTAGGCTGTGGTCCTGCTACTTCCTTTCTCTCTCTCCCAAACCAGCAGCTGCCCTTTCTGTTAATTTTATGTTGCCCGGAAGCGCTGTGTAGCTTCGCTACTCTGCCTACCTGCTGGAGGTTATAGAAACTCTCGCAGTCCAGCAAAACGAAATGTTGGAAACCAGAAACCTGTCAGGACTTAAAACTATCAAAAGGGTCAGGTCCTTCTTAGTCTGTTTTCTCTCTTTCATCCAAGGAGCAGTGGCGGTGGCAGAAGCGATTAGTAGCATAGCAGTAACAGTCAGTGGTAGCAAGGCAGACTCTTGCAGAAATGAAGTCTTTGGTTTGCAATTCAATGCTCATACTTAGCAAGTGAAAAGTAAGTATTCAATGGGCTTCCAAAGTAATTGTACATTGCATAGAGGCTTTCCTGGCGCCTGTTAACACTTTTCCAGCCTGGAAAGACTTTGGAACTTGTCGACTACCCGAGTCCTCTTGGCTTTAAGGAAACTTTGTTCTTACAATTTTTTTTCCATCCAAAAAGCTAGGCTACCACACACACAGTTACACACTTCACCACTTCTAACTGATAAGGGTATGTTGGGATTAGCTTGTTTTGGAGATGTATAGGGAACACATCTTCCCCTAAATCCAACTATTTCACAGTAGCTTCAGGGTCACCCAAAACCCCCATAACAAAAACAGCAGCAAAACATCTCTAACTCTTCCTAACTTGCAGATTTGCCTCCTAAACCTGGAAGCGGTTCCGTTACTCTCCCACTTTCATTTCTTATCGACCCCAGTCTTTAAACCTGACAAACCAAGTCAAGAAGAAATGCTTTGTTACTGAGTCCTTCAGTTTTAAGTGGATTGGAGTTCTCTTTAGTCATGTAATTAGTGCAGAAACTCATCACTTAACAAAACAAACAATCCAAGACTGGCCTAAAACATCTAATAAAAAAACAAAACAAAAACCACACTGCTTTCTGGAATTAGTTAGCATTTTCATTCTTTAAATGCTGAATTTATTTTTTTCCTTAGCAATGTGTTCTTTGCCACATAATTCAGCACAGAAATATGATTTGCTCTCTAATTTTAGACTCAGCCAACTGGTTACAGTTTTGATTTTAAGACACTATATTTGTAATTTTTTTAAAAAGAATATAGAATGAAAAATATGGCCCTTTTAAAGCAGAACAGAAACAAATATAACATTTCTAATTGATAACTAATTTATTCTAAGCAAAGGAGTTTATAAAGACTGAATCTGTGGAAGGCTTCTTAGAAATTTTGCAAGTAAAACAGCAAAGGGAAGTATATTATGGTACATTATGGTGGGAGACATTTACATATCGAACACTATGTGTCATAAAATAAAGCAACTATGTTAAATGATTATTATGTTTTGATAAGTTTAATTTTGAAACATAGTATAACTTCCCTTATTATTAGAATTAAAGATTTACCCCACCTTTTGTAACATTCTCAGTGTTCACTGTGCCTAAGAAAAAAGCTCAAATGATTTCAGAAAGAATCACTTCTCAGCACACACTCACACATCCCCATATACATATGGAGAAATGCAGGGAATACCTAATGAATCTACCAATTTCATAAAAGTATAATTAGTTTGCTATTTGTTAATGCCTAATATTTGGCCAATATTCGTACATGTTTAGTTATTGTTTGCATTCATAGAAGATGGCATTAAACTTTTACCAAGAAAGGAACCAGAAAGTACATTGTTGGCAGAATTTAAATCATTGTTGCTTACCTTGCTTAAATTATTTAATTTTTTATATATTGTTTTATTTTATGTGTAGGTGTATGAGTCTTTCTCTCTCTCTCTCTCTCTCTCTCTCTGTGTGTGTGTGTGTGTGTGTGTGAGAGAGAGAGAGAGAGAGACTCCAATTCTAATTTGTAAATGAAAACATAAATATATTTGATCAATAGGACTTTCCATTGAATTGCTTGGAATCTCACCTAGAGGTAAGGGCACTAGTATAAATCGTAAGCCATGCCTAGTTAAAATCATACCCAGTGAGCAGACCAATGTAGTGAAATTATTGGGAGTAACAGAGAACACTTTAAAAAGTTCAAAATAGTTCCTTTCGTTGTAATGCTTACTGCTATGGGCAGATTGAATGATTTTTTTCCTCCTAAACTTGTGATTTCACCCCAACATGTAACATCAATTATCTTAGAAATATGACATTTTTAAGGAGGGGTGGGGAATCATGGGAATTTGTTCGGAAGCTAAGTGGGAGCAGGGGAATACTTTAAGCTTTATCTTGGACAGTGAGTGTTTCTGAGAAGATAAATAGTTCTGGTAGGACGAGGGCAAAATATAGGAAATAACCAGTTTGACTGAGTTACAATTTTAAAAAGGCCTCCTCCAAGTTTGCAGTAATAAAGAAACTAATTGGAAAAAAGCCACTCCACTAAGAACAAAGAACATTATTTTTTTGGTGAAATATTTTCATTTCTTACTAATCTTGACTCAGCATGCTGTATTCTTTAACAAATCCTTCTTAACACATGCATCCCTAATAATTTTCATTATTAAATAATTTGCAAAATAAAATAATGACATAATCCATCCAAAGGAAAGCATTTTAAAACTAATTGATTATTTCCTCAAATAGAATACAATCAGATTGTTCATCTGCATATTCTTTGTTCATCAATAAATTTTATTCCCAATTGATCTTAGTCCTAAGTAAATTTGATTATAATTGTATTTGATAGTAAACCTGAAAATAAATCCCTTTGGCTTACATTGTAAATGAAAAGTAGGCAAGCATAGGCTTCACAATATAGCTGACCCTTTAGAGATATTTCATAGAAAATAAGCCCCATTGAAGAGAATAAAGCTTGTTCTAAATGAAGAGACTTAATTCAAAGTTAATTCCCATGAATACAAGAAGATTTATTGCTAAGAAGATATGTCTAGTACTGTGCCATATGTTTGAACTATTACATTGATCTGATTTTCAATTCTAGGTATGAATCAATTTATCTGTAGTAGAAAAAGAAATAGCATTGGTGGAAAAGTGCATCTTACTTTGAAAAAAATCAGACTTAGATCTTGATGAGACTAAATTGAAAATCCACAATAGTATCCTTATCTCATCTACTAATTTCTAGATACTCACATAAAAGGAAATCTGGGTATAACAAGTCTCATCCAAGAGTAGACTGTTCACCTATAAACATTCCGCACATTATTCTTACAAGCAATCTATGGTTTTTCACATATTTTTTAAAATGATGCTAAACTTAACATGAATGCAGGCCAACTTCATTTATTTTCTACTGCAGTGAATTTTGGAATTACGAAAGTTGAGAGTCAACCACTGCACCCTGAGATGGGCAGACCGCTGGACACTTGCAGCAATCTCCGAATGTCTCCTGTGAAAGGGATTCCGGAGAAAAGAGAATTGGACGAACTTGGTGATAAGTGTGACAGCAATGTTTCCAGCAGTAAGAAGAGAAGGCACCGGACCACTTTTACCAGTTTACAGCTGGAAGAACTGGAGAAAGTGTTCCAGAAGACACATTACCCTGATGTTTATGTCAGAGAGCAGTTGGCTCTGAGAACGGAACTCACCGAAGCTCGAGTTCAGGTAAGTGCCTCAGTTCCATCAAAAACAGAACAACATAATCAACTCAGTGTTTCTCAAACTTGGCAACTTTAAAATGTTTGGCTTTGTGCTCCCTGGGAATTCTGGGAGTTGAACTCCACAAATCTTAAAGTGGCCAAGTTTGAGAAATACTGAATTAGAGACTAAAAGAAACAGCTGAAGCAGTAGGCTCCTGAAAAAAACAAACAAAATGGTATAAATGACCAGTCAGACAAAATGAAAAGGTTATTTGGAGCTGCTGCTAGGCCTTTATTATTTGATAGTAAGGCATGCCATCCATTTAACACTGAGTATCTTCGCTACCTGCCCGTCCCCACAGTTCTTCATTTCATGTGTTTGTCTAATGGTCTTGGTAAAGAAAGGCAAGGTGGTTTTATATTCCCTTCAGCCAGAAATGGCAAAAACATAGTGTCTTGCTTTTGGATATCATACTGGATTACGGATTGTGGACTTTGGGGGTTCAACCAGAGCTGTGACAGCCTAAAGCCCCACTGCTAACAGCAATCATGAAAAGACAAGGAAAAGCACATTATGATATCACTGTCAAGGTTCCAACTAATGAACCCAACCAATTCAGCACTCTGAGACTTGTAGCTTTCTCAAAGAACTGTTTTATTGAATACATCATTTTGGCACGGATGAAAACAGTTCTTTGAGAAAGCTGCAAGTCTTGGAGTGCTGAATTGGTTGGGTTCATTAGTTGGAACCTTGACAACCGCAACTTGATCCTTGTTTTTTCAGTGCTTACATCTCCACATTGTAAGTCATTTGGGTTGCGTCGTGATGTCACAACACACATTTTGTCATCTGCTCGGCTGTCCCTGGATCCTCTGTGGTTCTACTGGACAGCTTTACCTATGCTTCATTAAAGTGCCTTTGTACCTCCCTTGCATGAGCTGCATTTTAGAGCTAAATTTTGTTAATGAGGGGCATTGAACAGAAGAAGCCATGCTTTCAATAAAAATAATTACATAGTCTAGTTCCTATGTAATTTATTCACATTAGGGACTCTGGAAATATAAAGCTCATGTAAATATGATAAAATTATTTTAACGTAATGATTGCCAAGTTGTGCAAGTAGTTAAAGGGATGTATCTGCATTCTGAAATTGGAATAATCATCCTGCTGTTTAGGAAAATGAGAACTTGCTTAAACAATAATAAAAATAAAATAATAATAAAATGAATTGGTTCAATTCACTATAGAGAGTCATTTTGTTATTATTTCATTTTTATTATTGTTGATTATGAAATGTTTTTAAAGAGAAGAATAAAGAAACAACATGTTATATTGAACAGTGTCAAGCATTTTAGCCCCTGGCATACTCACATCAGTTGAGGGCTTTTGAATACTACTATCATCTCCAACTGGCTCTTCCTGAGCTGAAATATCTTGGACTTTGGCCCTGAAGTTCACACATGACTCTTCTACCATCTGGAAATCTATATAATTCCAGGAACTTTAGCTGGATTTCTACTGAAGTGTGATGCCAACATTTTATTGCATATTCTATGAGCCAATAACATCATCAGTGACTGATTTTGCAAAATACAGAGTTCTGGATCTTCCACTAAAACACCGGAATTCTGTTCATAGGATCTGTTGTATTAAACTGTCAAGATTAATGTAGTAAATGGTCAAGTAACAATGTTCTGCTAATCAGTATTCTTGTGCTTCTTCAAATGCAAGTGTAAGCTATCGGTTAAGACTGTTTCAGATTATTGTATATATACATATCCTCCTCTTCATTATTAGTAGCATGATTTTTATGATGTGTTAAGCATATACTTAAACATATATATGGTGAACAGCAAATGTACGTCATGCTTGTATTTGTAAGTGCATGTGTCTCACATAGAATTATTAATGCATCCCTGCAAAGCTGACAGTATCAGGTTGAATATTATATAGTTTGCAATATATTATATTGGTAAAGGAGCTCCAATAGTAGTTAAAACTACCACATTCAGTTCCCATTCCTGGGAGCTATTCCCACTGAACTTAGTGAAGGCACGGTAATACTTGGGCCACTAGAACCTTGAAAACTTTCTACATGTTGTGATGACATAGAATAAATTAGGCTGTATTTAGGAATTATTTCATTATAGATTCTGTCACAAACAGAACTTTATTTTTTTTCCCAGTCGATATCTTTCAGATGTCAGACTACAATAATTATTGCCATCTAACAGACTAGAGATTATGGGATTTACGATTTAATACATATGAAAGGGTTGTTGCATTACATGAGGCTGCATTAATTCATATATTTAGTCAAATCATGTAACACTTATGCGGTGCTAATGATACTTGTTGGATGCAGGTATTAATATAGCTAGTCCTTGACTTACAATGGTTTGTTTAGTGACTGTTCAAAGTTACCACTGCACTGAAAAAAGTGATTTATGATCATATTTCACACTTATGACTGTTGCAGCATCTTCATGGTCACATGATCAAAATTCAGCTGCTTGGCAATTAACTCATGTTTATGATGGGTGCAGTGTCCTGGAGTTGTGTGATCACTTTTTGTGATTTTATGATAAGCAAATTGGGAATCCACATTCACTTAACAACCGTGTTCCTAGCTTAACAACTGTTGTGATTTACTTAACAACTGTGATAAGAAAGGTTGTAAATTGGGAAAAAGCTCACTTAGCAATAGCACTTAGACTTATATACTGCTTCACAGTGCTTTTGCAGCCCTCTCTAAGTGGTTGAAAGAGTCAGCATATTGCCCCCAACAATCTGGGTCCTCATTTTACCAAACTCAGAAGAATGTAAGGCTGAGTCAAACTTGAGCCTGTTGAGATTTGAACTGCCAAATCGCAGGCAGCCAGCAGTCAGCAGAAGTAGCCTGCAGTACTGCACTCTAACCACTGCACCACCTTGGCTCCTAAACAACTGTCTCACTTAGGAACAGAAATTTTGAGCTCAATTGTGGTTGTAAACCGAAGACTATCTATATTGCAATCCTAAATATATTTTCTTATGAATTAAATATCCCTGGGACAAATTCATAAAAAGTCCTGCAAAGTGAAGCAAATTTCATTGAACACAATAGGTTTTAAATGGTCAAGTAGTTAGTACTTGGGAAATAGCTGATAATGGTTAGTAGTTAGTAGTTAGTACTGGGAAATAGCTGATAATGGATATATCAACAAATTCAAAAATATACCTTAAATTATAGAGAACCCCTATAAAGAAATAGGATACCTTGGATCCAGACTTAATCACACTTTAAAAAAATGACTGAGTTTAATCCTTCAGGTTTCAATAGGACTAACCGAAAGTTCACTTAAATTGCATCAATCTGAATTAATCTATTCTAAATATGATTAAGACTATATCTTCTGCAGTGATTGGAGAGGGCCTGGTATTTGAACGGCTCTTATTATTTATTTAATTTCTTTATATTTATCATGCCTTTGTTACTTTTATAAATAATGCAAAGGAATGAACATACACAATACTTCCGCCCCCTCCTATTTTCCCTACAACAATCCTATGAGTTGGGTTGAGAAAGGTAACTGGCACTCAAATGGCTTTTATTCCTTAGGTAGGTTTAAAATTCATAGTCTCTTGGCTGTATAATTAAATACTACCTTATTTAAGCAAGCTAAAATTATACTTTTAAAATTTTACTAAATCCAGAATATTTAATAGTTATTTAACACCCAAAGCATCCTATTTCTCAAATTAAAAAAATAGTATCAAAAACAAATATTTTTGAAAACTCAAAATCAAGTCAAAATTTCCTGGACATGATTTTCAGAATTACAGATTATGGTTTTGCATTTGAAGAAACTGCTATACCGTTCATGCTAACATCATATCTTACTATTTGAAGGAATAGCAAGATTTGGTCTACTTCAGAAGGCAGCTGCTTAGGTTTTGCTAAGGTTTCTCAAGACATTATGGACAGATAAAAGAGTGGCAGAGCCAGAGAGAGGGGGGCGGGATGTTATGGCTTGTATATATTATATTCTCTTCTCGGAACAAAATTGCTGGCTTCATTTTTTTTTCCTGAGAATGTTTATTCTACTCTTTGTGTACATAGAAATTTCCATGCTATTGAAGTAAATGACCTAGATTTTTGCATCTCTGATCAGTCTACTGACAAAGGCCAATGTAAAAAAATGGGAATCATAATTCCACTGAGCAGCAACAGTATTCCATCATAATACTAAGCAATTTTCAAAGGCTTTACATCATTTAGAGACCAGCATCTGGTTAGGCAGGGATAACAAGCAGCAGATTGTTGCTTCATTTTATATAGGCAATGGTTACTTTATCTTTGCCAAGCGTCGGTTTTGAGTAAATCGATGTAAACAGAAACATTTTGGGTGAGTTTCAGGGTAAAAAAATGTGGGTTTCTTCCCCCACGAGTTCCTTCCTAAAATTCAAGCAAATTGTTTGATTTAAATTAACCAAACAATTGGCTGAATATATACACTGCACCTCTCATTTTACCAGTATTTCATCAAGATCCGAATTTCAGTTTCATCCTGCTTACATGCCGAAAGAGCCTGCCTAAATCTCATTTATTGAAGTGGTTTCTTTTTTTGTTGCATGTCAGAGGAATAACTTGCACCCAGCCTAAGGAGATAGTCAAGACATTTACAGTGACAGGGGCCTAAATATTAAATATTATGAGTTACTTGCTCTTACTGCAGACACAAAGGGATTGATATATATGATCATATATTTATTATACATGTGTTTCTCCTTTTGATGGAAATTAGAAATTGTTCTATTACATTTGCAAGAGGATCTGTGGAAAATTAATTCTCACGCTGGTGTTTCAGCATGACAGTCACCTTATTCAGTGAAAGTAATTCTAAGTGGTTTAATTGTTTCTTAATTGGCTAATCTTTAACTGAAGGAGTGTTCTATTTGCAGCAGATTTGTTATGTAATGCTAATTATGAATGTGGTGGAATATTGGTAATGTTAGAATATATTCAGTCATTCAGTTGAAAAGGAACAAATATGAAATAAATTATTGTGCAATTTGCCATGCATCTTGAAACAATGCATCTTACAACAATAACTTTGGAAGGTCACATGCAGCTACTAGCTTTCATGAAATTCCAGTCCTGTCATGGTTTGGGTATAGCAGCTCCAATAAAGCAACTATTCCAGCTTATATTTCTTTGAGAACTACAGATAAGCCTTTGTACTGATAGTGGAGAACATAAAAGTAGCAAACCTTAAGAACGTAAGTTTCATCTGCTTCATATCAACTAGTTACAATATGCTTGACATGGTTAGACTGCTTTTGGAAACTTCAGCTGGTTCAAAAAAATACTGTGCTTCTTTTATTTAGTGTAGCTGAATAATTGACTGGATCAGCAAGTTTTTAGATTCAGCATGGAAGAAGGGAAAAATTGGGGTTGCATAAGATATAGCAAAGACATTGTATTCTGTCCAAATATTTTGCCAATTGTTCTTCTTTCAGATGGTTTTTTTTTGTTTAAGTTTCTTATTTTTGTTTCCCATTTTTTCTTTACTTCTGTAGCTGTTAATATTCTTACTAATATTGGACTTTTTTATTTTAAAAAGTAAAAACAAAACTATTATATGAAAATGACTGAGGTGAGGATTGAATTGCAAAACACACCACTGTTTTTGGAAGTCAGTACTTAATTCCAGAAAGCTAACTAATTCAAACCAGAGATAAGAATTTATCCAAGGTACTAAATAAAAATAAAAGTAGGGATTATGTCCCAGATGCAAAATTGCAGTTTGTCTCCCACTTCCAAAGAATATCAGAACACCCATGTCATAGTAAGTAAACTGTAGAAAATAGAAAAACACATATTCAAAGATACATAGAAAGATATCCTATATTAAAACCCATATGCAATCAAAATGAAACCAATAAAAAGAAGGAAAGTAGTCCACATTGCACACATGACCCCCAGATCGAAATTGTAAACATTGCAAAAGAAACTATAGAAAACGTACATCTCTATGAAAGAAAATAAATAGACATGTCTTGGGCATGGGCAAGGATTTCTCATTCCCTTAACACTTCCTCTAGTTTCTTTGGATGTTCTCTGCCATTGCCATTTTATACCAGAGCCTGCCATTTATTGTTTCAGATGAGATTGCATAAATAAGGAAGATACTAGGGTCAGGAATTTTTTATCTGACAGCTTGCCAGTTTTCAATTACTATTATAAGGGAAAGAGAGAGAGAGAGAGAGAGAGAGAATAGGGGGGAGGGAGAGAGAGAGAGAGAGATTAAGCAAAAGAGATTTCTCTTGCCACTGGGTTGACTATAACCTACTGTTAGTAATTCCAATGTTATATTTCATTCAATGTTCATTTTAATATAAATGTACACTTCAAACACCTTTTATAGCTTACTCTGAAGCAAAAAGGAGAGAGAGAGAGAGAGAGAGAGAGAGAGAGAGAGAGAGAGATGGGACAACCCCCCCCCCCACCTGCACAAATGGGATTAAGTGGCTTTCAGTTTGACTTCATCTGAAATGTCTTGTTCTGTTTCCCTGCTTTCTTTCTTTGTGTTTCCCCTTCAGTGATAGAGTCTTCTCCTGTGTAACTACATTTCTGGCTGCCTCTTGGTACAAATGGAGTTTTGCAGTAAAGTTTGCTTTTAAAGATGCCTTTTACTTATGGAACTATATTTTAAACAATATATTTCCAAGCACAATGTTTTGATTATATTGATGTTTTAGACCAGGAGTAGACAATGCATGGCCTTCTTCATCAGTGTGTTTATGGAGACTTGCTAGTGCCATTGGGCTCCTTGACTTGCCTGACTTTAAAAAAATTTTTTTTTAATTATTTTAAAAATTGAAAACTTTATAGTGTAAAATAGACTCCGACAACATCTTTATTTTCAGGACTGCTTCTGAAGCCCTAAACCAGTCCACAAGCATTCTTAAAGATGGTAGCTGAAGACAGCCCTCTGTTTGGAAATATGTCCTCCTTTTACTTTTGGAGTCAGAAAGATTGACAGGGAACAACCTCACTAGTTTGCCTCTGGTAAACAGATATTGCATAACATGCCACTCATCCAAAATCATATCCTCTCTGTCCTTAGTGTAATCAGTGCTTTTCAAACTTGGCAATTTTAGGTTTTATGGACTTCTTCACATATCTTAAAATGGTCACGTCTGAAGAATACTGGTTTAAATGGTAATTGATACTTTTGATTTTCATGAAAGAAGGCAAATATATGTGTCCCAGGATAATGTTGCAGGATCCAGTCTGGGTTGGTCACCAGGATCAGAGGTTTAGACTCTCTACCGGAATGTGTACTTGGGCTATTCTATTCACAGTATTTATGTGGTTCCTGGTTGGGTGTGGCTTCTTATTGGTTAATTGGGGTGCTGATGACAAGCTATTAGGATGTTGGTTATTGTTTCTTTGTGCTGCCAAGTCCCAGTAAATACTAATACTAAACAAACAAACAAACAAACAAATACTATACATAGAATGTGTGCTCAAAACACACATTCTGGTAGAGAGAAGTTTCCTGAGATTAGGCTCTAGAATGAATCTGAAAGCTTGGAAGAATGCATCTCCTGTTGACTGACCCAGATTGGATCCTGATTTTTTATTTTTTGCCATATTTAACATATTTAAAATAAAAATGGTTGAAAATGGTAGAGATCCAGTTACAAATGATTGTGCAGAACAACCTATTCTCAAATATTGGACATCTATCTTTTGTAGGGTCATATTCTTATGGGTACATTTGTATCTTGTATATTTGTATTCAATGAAAAGAAGAACTAGGTGTGTCATGATAGCAGTGTTCCCATATCTCAGGGGTTGCCACAAAGAAGAGGGAGTCAAGCTATTTTCCAAGGCACTTGAAGGCAGAACAAGAAGCAATGGATGAAAATTAATCAAGGAGAGAAGCAACCTAGGATTAAGAAGAAATTTCCTGACAGTTGGAACAATTAATCAATGGAACAACTTGCCTCCAAAAATTGTGAATGCTCCAACACTGGAAGTTTTTAAGAAGAGGTTGGACAATCATTCCTCTTAAATGGTATAGGGTTTCCTGCCTAGCAGAGGGTTGGATTTGAAGACCTCCAAGGTCCCTTTCAACTGATTTTATTTTATTTTATTTTATTTTATTTTATTTTATTTTATTTTATTTTATTTTATTTTATTTTATTTTATTTTATTTTATTTTATTTTATTTTATTTTATTTTATTTTATTTTATTTTATTTTATTTTATTTTATTTTATTTTATTTTATTTTATTTTATTTTATTTTATTTTATTTTATTTTATTTTATTTTATTTTATTTTATTTTATTTTATTTTATTTTATTTTATTTTACTTATTTTATTTTATTTTATTTTATTTTATTTTATTTTATTTTATTTTATTTTATTTTATTTTATTTTATTTTATTTTATTTTATTATTTATTATTTTGCTATTTTACCGAAGGCTGTGAAAATTCCAGAAAATTCACTCCACCTCTCCAGAGAACATATTATGGGAACTTAATCATGAGATCTTTTACATGACAAAATCTCTTTACATTGACTTGATGTCTGAGCTGATGAAAGGCATAGGCAGCAACATGTGATGACTTAACATTTGGAAATATTGTGAATTTTAGATATTCAGAATGCATCATTGAACTATATTGCAGAATTCACCAAAATGCCTTAGTGAAGTAATTTTTCTAGGTTCATCTGATGCATGGCTGTTGCTGTCATGCAATGGATTATCAGATATCAGCAAGCCTATTAGAAGTATAGGCATACCTTAAAAATATTACGGATTTGGTTCCAGATCATCACAATGAAATGAATATTGAAAACAAAGTGAGTTACACATTTTCTTTTGCATTCCTGTTGAATATAAAAGTTATATGCAGTATATATAAAACATATACTCCCTTGACAGTTGAAGTGGTAAAAGAGGAAGTAAAGAAAAAAAAATTGAAAGTATGCAATATTTTATTACAAGTGCATAATAGCATATTTAAAAAGTCTGTATGCATTAAGGGTTCTCACCAGTTTGGGTGAACTAGTTGTTCTCACCGGTTTGGATGAACTGGTTGTTCATTTTATGGCCAGTTCGGTGAATTGGCAAATCCCACATCTGGCTGGCCCCGCTACCCCACCCCGCCCCTCCCAAGAGTCCCCATGTGGCCCATTTTGGATTACAGGTAAGTGAAGGGCCCATGTGGAGGCTTGGGGAGGGCAAAAAACAGGCCTCCTGGAAGTTCCAGGAGGCTGGAAATGGCCTGTTTTTGTTCTCAGGGTGGTGCAGGAGGCTGGCTTGGGCACACCCACCATGGCTATGTCCACTCAGAAAATGGCAGATAACCAGTTGTTAAATTATTTGAAGCCCACCCCTGGTGTGCACACTTTAGCGTTTTTAGCAATACAATGTTTTCAATTATTAAATTAAATTATTTAATTATTATGATTTACTTATTGAATCATAAATCAAGAAGTGACTTTTAGCTATGTTTCTTCTCAGTGAATGAAATGATAGAGATGTGTAGCAGAGCAAAGAAATAGGCAGGACCGGAAGAAAATATTTCTTTTAAACCAAATTGATTAAACATAGTTGATACGATTGTACTCCAATGAATTTAATATGACCCAGTTGTTACATTAAGCATACTGAATATTATGAATTACCATTTTTATTGCTAGTAGTAAAGGTCACCTGAGTAAAATAATGCTTTATAAACAATAAAGACCAACATTTTTTTTTTAAAAAAAGTATCTATCCCCCACTTAGAAAACTTTTATGAAAACAGCTCCTATCTGATTATATCCTTATTTCAGAACACTTGCAATCTTGCTCAAAGAGGGAGCATTACTTTCTTATTGAAAGAGCAACTGGACAATTTGATAAAAGTTTTTAACTTGTTAAAATGTTGTGTTCCAACTGCTGTACTAAAATATTACCCCATAACTATTCTGGTCTGATACACATCCTAGAGAAAATTAGATTAAATAATGCAAAATATATTTAGCCAAATAAAATATATTTATTTTATTTATTTTAAGAAAAAGTCAACAAGTGCTAAAAACAATTAAAACTAGAATTAAAAGAATTAAAAGTTAAAAAACAAGATGGTGGGTAGCCTGGTGGTGAGAAACCTCTCTACACCATTAGCCACTCCCAGTATAGTAGGCCTCTTTCAGGACACCAGGTCAGTGGCAGAACCAAGTTTTTAGGCTCTTCTAGAAGCCCAGGAGTGTGGCAGAATATTCCAGAGGGTGGGGGTCATAGCTCAAAAGCATCTTTTCCTACACCCCACCAGTGAAAATTCTTTGGCTAATGGAATCTGAAGTAGGCTTTTCCACTGGAATGAGTGGGGTGGGTTAATTCCATCAAGGCAAGGTGGTTCCTTAGATTCCCACAAAGGAGTTTTAAAGGCGATTACTTGAATTGGATCTGGAAGCAAAATGGCAGTCAGTGGAGCTCACATAACAGCACTGTCACATGTGCCACCCAAAGGGCTTCCAGAACTGTCTAGATTATGATTTCACAAACACATGAATAGGCATTTTGAAGTATTTTAAAAATAATTTTAATTAATGATTGTTGAGGGCATTAACTGCAGTCCTAATACATGGGGGAAAAAAATTATTTGTAAATGATTTTTATGGGTACCCCATTTGCAAATCAGTTAATTACATTATGATTTTTAAAAGAGAAACATCATCTGCTTGAAAATAGTTGATTATTTCTATGTCAGTATTAAATTATAATTATAAAAATGAATCTACAAGTTGACTTTACCTGTTAGTGATAGGGAAGAATCTACAGTATGTGAAATTGATACGTCTGGCAATTTTCTCTTTGAAATTGCCAGTTGCTTCATTGTCATTCTGTACAGGTAGTCCTCAACTTATGACCATTCATTTAAAAACTGAAGTTTGAAGTCATGATGGTGTTGAAAAAAGTAACTTATAACTTACCCTCAAAGTTAGATTGTTGCATCATCCTCTGAAATCATGTGATTGCAATTTAAGCATTTAGCAATTGGCTCGCATTTATGATGCAATTTATGGTCATATGATCAGAATTTACAACCTTCCCAGATGACTTCCAACAAGCAAAATCAATAGGGGAAGCCAGATTCATTCAGTAAGCACATGATTCACTTAACAACCATGAAATTCACTTGAGCTAAATGAGCAACACATAAATTTAATCAATCAATTCAATCAATCAATATTTCATTTAATGATTGTAGTAAAAATGGCCCTAAAACTGGATCTGATTATTTCATTACTTGCTTAACATTGCTTAATGCTCTAAATTCTGGTTCCAATTGTACTTGGGTGTACCTGTAGCATATTCATGTTGTTCATATTGCTCAAACACTTAAAGGGGCATATTTGTCTTGTCAATAAATGTTTATAAACCATTTATAGATTTGTCTCAAAGATTTCTTTTCAAGAGGCAACTGGACTTTCTGGTTTTTCTTTGAAGATGTTTTGCTTCTCTTCAAGAAGCTTCTTTCAGCTCCAGTCTTCAAAGAAAAATCAGAAAGTCCAGTTGCCTCTTGAAAAAACATCTTTGGGACAATCATGACCTGGATGACTGAGAATATTTATAGACGTCTAAACTTATACTAAGGACACATAGCTCTGGCTTTGAATAGCTTATTATTAATTTCCTTTTACTGGCAATCCTCTTGAAAGTTTTCAGGTCTAACTTTATAAGAGAGAAACAAATATCCTCTGCTCACACAAGAATTAGAATTTTATGACTTTATATTTTTAATGAAAAAAAAGTGAGCTATGTTTTGATACAAAAAACATATGAAAAAACCCTGAATCAAAGTATATCTATTTTTAATCTTAATATTTTATGTTCTTTGAGGGAAATCCACCTGGTTTTAATTTCATCCTAATTCAGTTGTCACATTGCAATTTTTGCACTTCAATCAGTGTTTTGGCCCAGAATAATTTGGCTCTTATTGTTGCTCTATCCACTGGCTGAAATACGGATAGAAAATAATCCCTAGCAGTCTTTAGGTCTATACGAAAAATACCGGCGATTTTTATATCAAGACTCTTCAAGGAGCATAGTTATAGCTTGTTCTTTCTGGAAAAAAAATTGCTTCTTCCTTTCCCCCTTTTTATACATTTTATATACAGTTTTAAATGCTGTATCTCATACAAGGTATCAGTTCACTTTTACTGCCGTTTAATGTGTTAGAATAACTGTACTCCATTTCCAGCCAGAAGGAGTAGTAATGTTGACAGTATTTATATATGTAAGTGACTGAACAAATACTGGAGTACACCATTCTGATGCCAATTTAGAAATTTCTGGCAAAACTATTTTCTTTTCAGTTTTATAAAACTGGAATTATATTTGGTTAAGCATTTGCTTGAATAATAGACTATTCCAATAAGTTTTTTTTCCTATTAGACTATGTGTTGTTAAATTAAAATTAACTAGTGAAAATACTTGAAATTCTATTTGGAGTGGCTTATTAAAACTGAATTTATTTACCTCTCAGCATTTCTGCTTATTTTTCATAAGAAATCTTCGGACTGTTTCCCCAATATCATGTATGGATTCAAGTTTCCCTTATTCATAATTTGGTAGTATTGCTTCCCTTTCATTTCTTTCTTTCCCCTTTTTAATCTACTGAAAGAGGATTCAACTCATGAAAATATTGGTAAAGCTCAGTAGGACTTCCTTCAAGACTGAATATGATCTAAAGTTCCTAGAAATCATTGGAAGTGAGATATTTACTTCAGTATAACATTTGTGGTAGGCTAATACTTTATTTCCAAGGCATATAGATTGGAAATAAAACTACGCTTGCTATCATCTTTGTATATTCAAGTTTATTTTAAAATGGCAACTACTTATTATGGGACTTTCATTCCTGGTATTTATTTGGACAAGATAAGAACAACTCTATTTTAAATACATTCTTGATGTCTTATTGCAATATTGATTTCTCTATAGTTAGAAACCATGAGAACCATGTATGGCAGTGCTGATCACCACAGCTATTGATACACATGAAGTCCTTTTCTATGGATGGCTTTGGGTAGCCACCCCACACGGCTGCTTATTTCATCCATTTATATTTTCTGACTGGGCCAGATAAAGGAAACAGAAATAGTATATTTCCAGTAGTTTCACTGGGGAACAAAGAGCTACAAATTGTTTGTACTAAATTAATAAAGCTCACATTTCAAAAAAGAATTTAAGAGGAAATAGAGTAGCTCTACCAAGTCTGATAATTGGAGTTAATTTGATAGATTCAGCTTGATTAAAGTGTGCAGACATGCAGGATTTTTTCTTCCAACAGTAACTCTGAACAATATCCCTGACCTGCTCTCGAGTTGCCACTTAATGGAAATAGGCTGCACTGGTTTCTGCTGAATGTATCATCACACATATAACATTAAAGTGACTATCAGTGATATTATTTGAATTAGAGGGCCAAGAATTAAGGTTTGGGTGGCATGGTTATTTATGGTATGATAAAATTAAAATTAATGATGATTTTAATAATCATTTTGCTAGGCATGCCATATGAAGAGTTTGGAATAAATATAAAACAAGGTTCCCTACTAAGTTGCCTCTTTAGGTGCTCCCTCCCCTGCCAGGAAGCTTTTTAAAGAAAAGAAGCCAGACTGGTGGACTTATGGTAAAATATTATCTTCCAGCTCTGGTAACCCTACATTAAAGCTGAGGGAAGAACTTGAATCAGAAGGTTATGTTTGCCATTGATTTACATATCAACAATTAAAAGAATGATTTAAATCAGATAAAAAGATTTATGGATTTGATTTTGCTAAAAATGAATTGGAAATCTTACTGTGTGGTAGTGATGAGCATATTATTGCTAAAATTTTATAAAATGTTATTGAAAATTGAATTTGGAAAGTGAACATGTAAAACATTGTACGATTCAGTGGACAGGGAATTTTGGATACAATGTGATGCTTGAACAATGGGAAAATGTGTGGGTGAAAGATTTAAAATTTACACTAAATTATAATTTAAAAGAACATCTTTATAAGATATTGTATTGCTGGTATTTAACATTGGATAAATTATCTAGAATGTATAAAGATATTTCAAATGAATGATGGAAGTGTAAAAGCAAAGAAGGAACATTTCTATCATTTAAGTGATAAAGCAAAGAAGTTTTGGAATAAGTTTTATTTTTTAATGCAGAAAATTCTTAAAACAAACATAAAAATGAAACCAGAAAATTTTCTTTTGGGTTTAATGGAAAAAGACTTGGAGAAAAACATTGATCTTATATATGTTGATAGCAGCAAGACTATTGTGTGCACAAAAATGGAAGAACACGTCAATTCCCACTATAGACGAATGGATACAGAAGTTGATGGAGTTGGCAGACATGGCTAAATCAACTGTTTTGGTTAAAGGGAAGAATACCTTTGTTTCCACATGGAGACCACTTTTGAACTTTGTGCTTGAAGTGGAAAAAAATGAAATTTGATTTTGGCTTTTACTGATTAGATTGATATGTTTTTGTAGAAATGGCTAGTTTATATTGTTATGGTAAAACAAAAAGTTGTGGTTTGATGTTAATACTTTATTTTACTGCAAAATAAGGGGAGTCGGAAATTAATGTTTCTTTTCTTTTTCCTAGTCCCTCTTCACCTTTCTCTCACCCTTCCCCTCTTGTGTCTTCCTATTTATTTGTATATTTTGTATTTTATCTTATAACCTAATAAAAAATGTTTAAACTAAAAGTGACTATTGAAGTTTGAATCTGAAAGAGGGAAAATGAAATAAAATGAAGTAAGCATCTGTTGATAAGCCAGTAATCATTTAATGTGACAAAGGACTTCTACTGTTTTTTTTCCATATCCTTTCTATTTTTGTTTCATTTTCCAGGATTCTCCTCTTTCTTGGTAGATTAACTCTATATTTTCTAATCACTCAAATATCCCTGTGCAAGATTATTATAGAAACATTCTATGTCCCATTTTGAATTTAGCATTTACTGAGTACCAAAAGTTTATAGATGATAATAATGAAATGAATATATTGGGATAATTGTTTCCACTGCTATTCAGTGATAGACATTGCAAGTCAGATTATATACAAGGTCTCTATCATTCCAGAGGAAAATATCTTCTCATGACATTTCTAAGGTATGGTAAGATATGGATTTTCTTTGAAAAATCAGAAGAAAGCTATCATCACATTTTCTTAATAGGGTCTTATTTAAAGAAATTCCAAGCAAAACTCTTTCCAGAGCTAGCACAGACAACAACATGGGGGCCATGGTCCAGAAAGTAGTGAATGAACTAGGAAACTGTACCTTTACATATTAAAATTTAATGCAGATTTATTGACTGAAATAAAAATGTAATGCAGTGCATATTACTATTTGATTATAACAAAACATTTTATCTTTTTGTGCCTGGGGGATGCATGAAGGACTTTCAGGGGTCAGTTGCAATCCTGGGAATTAAGCAATTCATCACTGATCTATGGCCTGGCAAAACAATTAAGAGAGAGGGTAGTAGAAGTGGTCTTTTGGACAATCTAATAATTTTCTTATTTGACATAGGTCTGGTTCCAAAACCGAAGAGCAAAATGGAGAAAGAGAGAACGTTACGGGCAAATCCAACAAGCAAAAAGTCATTTTGCTGCCACGTATGATATATCTGTTTTACCGCGGACTGATAGCTACCCCCAGGTATTAAATATTAAATATTTATTGTTTTTTTTCCTTTTCTCTGGAAAATAAAAGCATATAATTCATCTCTCTCTCTCCCTCCCTCTCCCTCTCCCTCCCCCCTCTCTCTCACACACGTCATAATTACAGTGTAATTGCTATACAATAAATTCATTTTCCCCCTACATTATTTCCATCTAAATTGGAGATTTTGTGTGCCACATAGAATAGTTTTCTGGAACTATTTCATTCTGAGTGAAGAATCAGCACTCTCAGTACAAGAAAACGTGTTCTGCCTCTTCTATCCCCTCTGACTCCCTCTGGACTCAGATGCAGGTAACAGAGTTAAGGGAATCTTTACTCAGGGAAAGATGGCAGTTCCTTCAGTTGGGTGATGTTTCAGCATCAGGATGTCTGCTTCCTGCTTTAAAGTGGTTTAGCTCTTATGCATGGAAGACATTTTAAGTAGAAGTCAAGATGAAACCCATAAGCTCATAAAACCAAAAAAAGTTTTGACCAAATTACTGTAGATTTTGCTCTTTCAATAAGTTAGTTATTAAAAGGAATCTGCCCTTGTGCAGCATGATAGGTCAATGCTTGGGGACTTTTTTGGCAATCTATAACCTGCTTGAAAAAGAATTTTATAAAAAAGAGTAATGCAGCCAACTATCTGTTTTCTTTTTATTCCATTCTGTGAATTGTTAATTGTATAATTTCATTTTCTTTCAGACACATTTTGGAGAGTTTTTTTTCTCCCCTTTGCCTTCCATAAATGTCAGGAAGCATTGTAATTAGAACAACTGAAGTATTTACAGAGATAAATAATTAGCTGTTGGAATATTGCATGAAAAGAGAGTCAAAGAAAACTTCTTTCAACTCTTTCCAAAGTCCCAAAGCTGGCTTCCTAGCAAAATGTCAGGCATTAACCTTTTGTCTGGAAATTCTACTTCTTTTTTCAGTTTTGATAATCTGGTGGAGTCTTGCAGATGATTTAGAATCATCTCACATATTTTAAAACCAGCTGTAATTATGCTAATACAACAGCTTTTCTTTGTCAATATTGTGTCCTAATAAAATTAACATAGCTGCTTTAGTATCTCCATTTCTCTGAAAGTAGGAAAAACATGGGATGAACTTCCATGTAAAACTATTTAGAATGGAGATTCCAATGTAAAAAAGTAAAACAATTGCCCATATTGTTTTTATCATATCAAAGATTGACTTCTTGACTAGGTATGGTTAGAGATAGAATTGATTGATTTTGTAATATCTTATGTCTGTTTGCTGTAATCTTCCTCACAATGGTGCCTACCAATTCTCTGGAGTGTATCATCTCTCATGGTTGGTTATGATGATTGGAGCATATGAAAGTTATAGCATGAAACCAGTGCTTGTATATTCTGAATTAGAAAGGAGAATTAGAAAATCTGAGTGACTATACAGATAGTTCATACATGTGTAACTCTTTCCTTCCTGTGATTTCAATAAATATACAGAGTAAAATTTCATATAGTTACGTAGAGTCAGTATTTTATTTATTTAGGCTAATAATCTACTTCATTCATAAATGACTTTTAAACTGTGTACATTCCAATGGAGTAGAAATGTTAAAGCAATAAATAATACAGTACAAAAACAAACAGCTAACAATAATGTTCACTTCCATCATATTATGTAATATTCTTGCCAATATTACAATTATAAAGGAGCACCTGCAATTTGAATGAGAAAAGAAAGTCAAGACGGTACTTTGTGATTGACATACATTTAAAAGGAGAGGGCTTTGATTGTGGACCCCCACAAATGCTCCTGCAATCATTTAATGATGGAGGGGGAATCTCTAAAGGCTTTCTGAAATAGCCTAGTCAGTGGAACTTTGCAGTGGAACCTACTGGATAAGTTCTTCAGAAGAGGCGTTATTGGTGTCCTCTGGATGTTTGGTGAAGTTACTTGTTTTTTTTCTTTAGTTGAAATGTGTTTGAATATTAGTAGCTCAGACTGGTAGTTGGGCTGTTGGTTTGATATCCGAGCTTGGCAATTTGGTTGCAAATGTTTTGTCACCATTTGAGAAGACATCGTCAATGTGTTTTGAGTTGTTTTGGTTTTTCTTTCGTTTCATCACACCCAAGTTTTGGTTTATTATTACGAATAAATAAAAAAAAAACAGCAACTTAAAAATAATTGATGCCAATTGGCCAAATTATTTTAAAAAATAGCTTAGATTCCCTTGTTGCTTCAGTTACTAAATTTGTGTTTTAAACTCTGATTCTTGGTTTCTATAAAATTGCAGGCCAGAAATCAAGGAAAGTGAAACTAAATATAAAAATAATGAGCAGGGTTGTTGTCCAGAAAACAGATATAATGGTGATGGATGTGGGGGTAATTGGGATGATACAAGAATCTCTCCCTGGTAATGGTGACAGTCAAACAATAGAATATAGCAAGGCACACAATTCCAAATTATCAGGTTCCTGCTCTGAAAGAGATGCTGTTTTTTTAACATTTTGCAAAAACTAGGGGTAAAGATGGGTTTATTTACATTGAGGAAAAAATCTTTCACTTTATGAAAAACAATGCATGTCCTCTCTCTTTTTGTACTTGTCGAGGGATCCTCACAAAGTGCAAATTTGAGAGTCTGATTTTTTTTTTAAACTCTAAAAGAGGAATAGATTGACAGGGGGGATTGCTTAACTTTTAACTCTTAAAAGCTGAGAATGCAAGTAAAGGCATGGAGATATAATATATTTAGAAGACTTTTTAAAAACCCTCTTCTCATAGGCAGTGGTCCTCCAAAGCAGAGACTTAAATAGCTACTGTTTCTGAAAAAGAAAACGGCTAGAGTCCTCTTTTCTTTAAAAAACCCCAAACCTGCATACCATACAGGCTAGCTATGTGTGGTATGGAATAAAAGATTCAGTATGGACAATAAGAACACATCTGTGATTCTACAAACCAGCACTTCAAAATCATGTATTCTCGGGTGCCATGGCCTGATGGTTTACTCTCTTGACTCTTGAAATGGTTCAATGTATGATTCTAGGAGAGGCCCATTTCTTAGACTTCTTTACATGGCAAGAGAGAGGTAGGGAAGACAGAATGAATGTACTGTGACATATAGTAATTATTTTAAGAAAACAAAGTGACCATGACCATGGCATTCATTAGGTCAACTTTCAGTGCAACCTAACTTACATGTAGGAAAAAGCCAAAATCATACTCATAATGTGAAAAAAGAAAAAGAGGACTGCCTCTTGCTCTTTATCCAAAGATTGCTTTTGTTTGTGCAGTAGAGTTGCCTTGCCTGTCTTTTAGATGTATTGTTAATGCATCTCCCAGAAATTCAAGTCACCATGATTGGAAGTCATACTTCCACTCAGGGAAGTATGTGGTAGAGTAACTTTTTACTATAGCCTTTCTCTCATGTTTTGATCCTCTCACCTAATGTGAAGGAAACCAGGAGGCCATCTCTTCACACCCCTTGGAATTATTAATAACTTTAGCACTATTGTTATAGAAGACATGGAAGCTTGTTTTCAGTGTGTATGCAGATGTGATACTTAGTCTTCATGTATAGCATGAGGGACTTATTTGACTGGTTGAAGTTAACTTAACTCCAAACAGGACTGAATCTTTGAGGGCTAACTAACTTTTGGATTAATTGTCTGGATAGATTGTCCTTTTTCGATATTCCCTGAAAATGCTAGTCCTCATTGGCCTAATTAAATTTGTTGTGGAAACTGCATTGAGCTCTACACAACTGCCTGTGCTGATATTGCTCATTTGATGGAATTATTTGATTAACATATAGCTTTAAATGTTATCATTCTGAGGTTTTGGCTTAAGATCCAAGCTAAGATATTTTAAGCCTGATACCCTTCTAACTTTTTTCATTATCAGTATAAAATGGGAATCAGTTTGACTCTAAGCAACATATGTTGACATCCGGTGATACATTTTTGAGATTCATTTTCAAGGTTAGGTTGTTTATAATTATTTTACAATTTTTATAATCTAGCCAATGAACTTCAAACATGAAATTATAAAATTGCAAAAAATGAAGAGAATTTATTAGTTCAGTGTACAGTTGACAAGTAACTATCAGAACATTACATTAGATTGGGATGGTATTTGGACAATCTAATGTAATGTTGGGCAACACAATAGTGCATATAGCATTCTATTTTCTATTAAGACTCAAGACAGTTATGGTTCTTTTGATTTAGATTTTGATATCAGCTGGAATGATATACTTTTTCTTTCCTCTGCCATTTAATTTGAAGTTCTTGGAATATGACTAGAATCTCAAAGTTACTTGTAGTTATATTTCCTTTTACTTGTTCTTCAAACTTAGATTGCTGCACACTGGTTCGGTGAGAAAATTAAATATTCCAGAAATCACTTGGAAGACAGGGCTTGGTATTTTTATCTAGCATATAATGGGGTTGCTCTCTTAAAGGTTCTTTTTCAGAAGGCAACTGGACTGTAGAAGAAGTAAACATTTTGCTTCTCATCCAAGAAATTTCATCAGCTGAGCTTCTTGGATAAGAAGCAAAACATTTGCTTCTTCTTCCTCAAGGAAAAAAAAAAAAGCCCAGTCCTGTTGCCTTTTTAAAAAGCACCTTTGAGACAACTATGAGCTAGATGACTGAGAATCTCCATAGAAAATTAATTAATTTGCTGATTAATTAAAGAATATTTGAAACTGATTAATAACCTGCATTTGCAATGGTTGCAACAAACTACATTTAAATACAAATGGGAGTGTATATTTATTGCTATCTTTTTAAGATTGTAAAGGACATAGTCTTTACTTTGATTTTTTTAGCAGGGTAACATACTAGAGTTAAAATAACTTCAAATTATATATCTTCTGCCAGGTCCCATAGATTAAAGTTATCTTTACCTATTAATTTGCTAAAATTGTAGTTGATGCACAGATGTGTTAAACTGTTAAAATCTTACAGACCCTATGAAACATGGTCAGACATAAACACATGCACAAATACACTAAAGGATACTTTGGTGATTGCATGTTAACCACAAGAGAATAACTTAAAATGTTTGTGATGTAACAGAAACCAGAGGTGAGATCTATGTGTAGGCTTATTCAGAAACTCCCTGAATTACCTTTTATATACTGCACAGATCACAGAAAATTTAAACAAGAATAATTATATTTACACTCAAGCACTGTTTTCTGTCCTTCCCATGTACCAGAGTTTTCTACTTATTGTAAGGTATCTTTTATTTATTTTGAATTCCAATATAAATGTTAGGTTTAGGATTTTGTTTTATGATACTTACACTATATAACTTGCTAACCAATGAGTCTTTGGCACATATTCTTTTACTTAAAGAAGTGGAACAAATAAAACTCACAGTACCAAATTTTTAAGGTTCAGCTAGATTTACGAGCCAAGCAGTAAGTGTTGTATTGTGCTTGTATTATCCAATTTATATTCTCTCCACTGAGAAAACTTTTTACTGTTGTTTGCCAGCTTTATAAATTCTCAAAACATTTGTCTGTCATAAAGTTTGTGATTAAATTTTCAAGTTTCACAGCAAATTAAAATGATGTGTATAATCACTTTGCAATAAAACATGAAAAACATTTGCCACTTGCTCTTAAACCATGTGTTGCTAGAGGGATTACAGGCTTTGTATCCATAACCTTTAAACAAGAAGATAAAAACCATGACAAATTAATATAATGTAAAGAGGAATAAAAAAAAAGAAATAAAAGAAAAAGCAAAAAGTGCCAAAGAACGAAAAAGCTGAAAAAAAATAGAAAAGAAATAAGAAAAGGTATAAAGCAGTAGCAACCAATATTCTTCATGGTAGCTATAAATACAAATATGTTAGCATCTCTCTCTAAAGTTACATCATATTACTCTACTTTCTACAGTCCTATGTAATCATCAAAACCATAAATCACAAGTTCACATTTTTCATTTTTATGCAAAAAGTCCCTAAGAGCCAGTCATCAATAAATACAGCATCTTTTCTCTAATCAAAGGAATTCAGCAAAATCTTTCAGTTTCGTCAACTATTTCTCCATAATGGGCATTATCAAATCTTTCTATATCTTGCAATAGTGATCATATATTGAAATAATCTTCCATGGATTTTTTCTAATTGTTTTTAAAAGGGTTGGAATTTACAGTGTGTTATCAACTCAAAGACAATTTTTATATTAAAAAAAATATTGCTGGTACGTGACACCAGAAGAATTATGTAAAATTCACTTTAAATGTATGTTGGAAATGTGAATAACATTAAGAGACATTTTACCATACTTGATAGACATATAAAAGGTTAAAAATTGATTCAAATACATATTTTAATACAGAGTATTTCAATGATTAATAAAGAGTTAATATTAAATTGAAGCGAGAACATTTTCTTTTGGTGTTAATGGATAAGCAGTTAACAGAAGTAATGAAAGATTATACTATTCACTGTGGAGGAATAGTTGGTGAAGTTGACAAATTTTGTTGAAATAGATAAATTGATTTATTTGATTTGAATAAGATTTGGGCTTGTTTTTGTCATGTAAATCAGCCATGAATTCAGTTTTTGTCCATTTGCCATATGTTTTTAACTTCTTTTTAATGTTCTTTTAGAGATACCCACCTTGATAAAATGTTAGATCAAATGGCAAATGGTAATGCCAAAATCCATTAGATGTTAAGAAAGTTTGAATGGATCCTAAGGTAAAATTTGTTACCTATGCTAAAGCAAAAATACATGTATTATTTAGAGTTTGTTAGCCACTTGCATGAAAATTGGTTTGCATGGTTTAGTTAGAACTGGGTATTGCAAGCAAGATTCTTGCATTTTTTTGTGTGCCAGTTTTTTTGAAAAGGCTAACCCAATTTTGATTGTTTATATACAATATACTGACATTAATAATGAAATAATTATTTGTTTAGTGAGTCTAAGGTAATTATTGACATAATGTGGATTGTTATATATTTATTTTGAACAATTTTAATTGAAACCTAATCATGGCCAAATGTATCTTTTTCCCCCTCAAAAGGATGAAGGGTTAGACTTTTCTGGAAGTTTTGAGCTACTTGGAACCATAACTTTATGAATTTCATTATTGTAAATATTATCAATGTCCTAAAATATATTAACAGCAGAAGTGTTTGTGGTTCTGTTTTGATTTAAATATGTCCAGGAAATAAACATCACAATTGGCAGTATTTGACCGTTGGGGATGTGTGGACAGATACGGATGGGTCTGGGATGGGAATGCTTGTTTGTGTGACATCCACGTAGCAAGTGGGGCATCATAGCTTCAGCCACATTAATATAATCCTAAATGTGGCCCAACCATGGGTTAATAAGTTGTTTTCATGAGATGATATGGTGACCGCTTAGCAACCATAAAAGTGGTCCTTGCTAGACATAAGGAATGCCAGTATGACTTCTCTGACATTCCAGAAGTGCTCCATTGGATGTTGGAACATCTGTACAAGAGGATTTTTGAGGAATGGAATATATGGAAAGAGGGAAGGATGCTAAGAATCATGTGAGTAAGGAGCACTTTGTATTCTCATTCTTGCCATTAAAATGATGCTGTGAATCAATCAGAAAAGAGAACAGAAATATACCTCAGACATCAGCAAATGTACAACCACATGTATATGTACAATCATTTCTGTAGCTCTTGCTGGGCTTTTCTATTTATTCCTACAGCTCCTGTACATATACAGTTTTATATGTGCAGAAGACATTGTCAAACAGTATGCAATCCTATTTCCAGTTTATTCATTTAGTCACCTGATAATTTGATAGGGAAGATTAGAATAATATAAATTGAGTTTTCTTCATTTACTTTGGCTCCAGCTTGTGATTGTTTGAAAATATCTCCATAAACAAAAGTTTCAAGGCACAGCACTCTTTCCCCACCACAGCTGAAATGAATCTGTCCTTTTGTTGTCAGACAATAGTAGTTGATATTTTGATTCTTTCTTTGATCCAGATCCAAGATCAGAGGACAGTTAAACTCTCCCTACATATTGATCGTTAGTTTTATCGCTTGCTTCCATTTCTGCAGTGATTTTCAGAGTAGTTGTACATGTTTGCTGCTATATACAAAGCTAATTTCAAACAAAGGAATGAATCTACAGCTGTGCACAAATGTCTCCTATAAATCTTTCATGCTTTCCATGGGCAGAAGAATTAAGTGATCATTGACTGTATTTCTCCAGGGGCAGAATAAATTTTCCACAAGATTTTTTGAGAGTGATATTTATCCAAAGGCACTACCAACAGTAACTGTTGGCTTTCAGACCATTATGTAGATCCAGATCTGTTTGGAGTATGTGGCGGTCATTCTTTATAGTTTAGGGGGGAAAACTCTCCCAAATTTCTGCCATCTTCCTGTGGCTAATGAAAAATTTCAAAAGGCATTACTGAGCTGTCCTATCAGTTAGAAATAAATATATCAATAGTTGTGAACAGTTACCAAAATAAATGAAAGATTCTAAATATACTAGATACAACATTACTTTGAAGATTGAAATGAAACGCAGAGGTATCCTTCTTTTTCATTAAATATATGTTTCATTAATATACAAGTCAGATTTATAAACAGAGTTACCAAGAAAATATTTCATTATATGCATGCATTGCTGCAGGATGTTGGCATCAGTCTTTTTGCAAAAATGTAGGACAAAATTGTTCATGACATTGACTGAGAGTTTCTGTTAAAACTCTACCTCAATCAATTGTGAAGGGATTATAAGCAAGATATCACTTTCCTCAGAATACTCAGGCCCTGATTTTAGGGGCAATAAAACAAGTGCTTCTACATTCCATGAATGGCTACCAAGTATTTCATCAAATTTCATCAGATTTAATGAAAAATGAAACTAGAGGAAGAAAAATATGTTTGAAATGTACATTTAATCTTGTCTTGTTTATATGTTCCAGATTCAGAATAATTTGTGGGCAGGAAATGCAGCTAGCAGTTCGGTGACTTCCTGCATGCTTCCACGGGATACTTCCTCTTGTATGACCCCTTATTCCCATTCTCCTCGGACAGATTCTGGGTACTCTGGCTTTTCAAATCATCAGAGCCAGTTCAGCCATGTTCCCCTTAATAACTTCTTTACTGACTCTTTACTTTCTGGAGCTAATGGACATGCGTTTGAAACCAAGCCAGAATTTGAACGGAGGTCTTCCAGTATTGCAGTTTTACGAATGAAAGCCAAAGAACATACTGCTAATATTTCCTGGGCTATGTAATATAACAGAATATCTTTCAATTTCAAGGTCAGATATAAAAAAGCTCTTCTCTTCCACCACCAATCTTGTTTCTAAAATTAAAGGACTCAACAATAAGCTGCTGTGTGAAGAATTGCTAGTGATCAGGATGTACAAAGAAGCCTGCTTGAATAAATACCCAATGTGCTATTTAGCATTTAAGTGTCAATGTATATGAGGACTAAATGGAACCACCACAGGCCAATCTCCAAAAGCCCTCTTAAAATAACCAAATAAGTTTTATTGTACCAGTTGATGAAATATAATTGTAAAATCTGCAAAGATAATAATAAACCTATTAAACAAGTATGTGTGCTATATATTGCTTGATGTCAGTGCAATGTCAAAGTAGATGGCTTATTCATAAGCAGTGCTGACAGAGAAAAATGCATTTGTTACAACAAATGTTTAGAAAGATTTCCTTTCTAAAGGAAACCTTTCAATAAGTGGTGTGCTGAATGAAATGTTTTCCTCTTTCTATTTAACAAACAAAAGTTGTGCATTTATTTATTTGATAATGCATCCTTTTGAAAAACTATTTCTATCATATTTATGATGATGTAAAACTCCTTTACATCATATTTATGAGCATGATGACTTTTTCTGGAACTTTAGAAGCTGTCTGCCATATAATGTATACAATTTCAGGATTGTTGGGATATAGTACAAAAGTACCACTAGGACAATTTGTTATGGTTTCTTCAAATTTGCTATCTAATCTTATCTAATCTTTCAGGTAAGCTAATTTTCTGCACACCTAACAGCTACAACTTATAATGTTTGCTACAAAAAGTCTACATTTGTTGCATGACATTAAGAATGTTTGTGTACTACAACAGGTAAATAAACATAGATCTGCATGAAATGCTTCACATAAAACATATCTACATACTGTATAAAGGAAGCATATCAAAAAACTACATGTGTAGGTATAATTTTGCATATGAGCATAAAATATGCAGCAAAATGTTTCATTTTTTTTTGAAACAAATTTTTTATTAATTTTTAAAGACAAACAAACCATCATTAACCATTGAGTACATTAAACCTCTTTCCAATATAAATTTTTACAAGTCAAATAAAACATTATTTTATACAACATAATTCTATTTTTACCCTATTTCCATATGGACATATAAGTATTTTTTAGCAAATTTCTCATTATTTCTCTTTACTCTTATTCAATTTCATTATTATTATTATTTTTCCCTATATTTATCCATTTTATAGTCATCATCTTCATTTCTCTCTGACTTGTTTACCATTATTCTCATTCAACATTCCTCCAAGGTTTTATTAATTCTCAAACAAACATAAACACACAAAACATAAAAATACAAAACTTCTTTCTAGAAAGTAGCTTGGCCCCAGATTACCTCTCTTTATATGGACGTCAATTAAATTCATGCCCCAGATTACCTCTCTTTATATGGACGTCAATTAAATTCATGCTCACCTTATATACCATTACCTATCTTATTTACTATTCTACATCCTCTATATAGCTTCTTCCCACTTTTCACTCTTCTTAATTCTATTTTATTTATTTCATTTTAATTTAAATCATTATACTTGTATCTTTTGTCCATTCTTTCCAAATTATCCATTTATCTCATTCCCATAGTAAAAAAAAAAGGATTTCTCCTGAAATCACTAATCAAAGTATGATGCCTTCTATCACCCCCCTAAATTAACATTTAAAATAACGCCTAATACCTAATCTGATTCTGCTTAGTACATTCTATGTATTAACTTTTTTAAAAAAGAAAAAATAATAAATCCAAAATGATTAAATACATAATTAGATAATAAATCTAAATATTAAATCTTGTAACATTCCAATTATCTATTTCAAAAACAAATGTTACAGTGATAAGTTTATAATAACATCAATACAATAGTCAGTTAAACTCTTTAATTGAACTCAATATTTTAGACATTCCCTTTAATATTTTATTAAATTTTAAAGTCTATCATTACTAAACATTTCAATATTTTAAACTTTTATCAATTCTTATAACATTCTAATTTTCTATTTCTAATACAAATATTACAATACCATCTTATATACCTTGCAGAATCTTCTTTTTTTAAAAAATTACACATTACTCTTTATCCCTAAAAAAAAATTCCTTTTTTCCCATCTTGTTTTATACCTTTGTGGCTTTCCCCCCCCCTTTTCCCTTCCTTTCTTATCCCACCTGACTTTTTTTACACCCCCCCCAACCTCTGCCTTTTCAGCTTCCCTCTCTGTTGTATTCCTTTTTTCTTTTGCTTTCTAACATTGTGTTGATTTTGCATCTTATTTTTCTCTTTTTTTTTAGGTGTTTTTTTTAGGTCTTAAGGCCTTCATTTTCCTTTCTCTCTTTTTCCTTTCTTTCTTAATTAGACTTTTGGATTCATTAATTATTCTTCTTCTTCTTCTTCTTCTTCTTCTTCTTCTTCTTCTTCTTCTTCTTCTTCTTCTTCTTCTTCTTCTTCTTCTCCTTCTCCTTCTCCTTCTCCTTCTCCTTCTCCTTCTCCTTCTCCTTCTCCTTCTCCTTCTCCTTCTCCTTCTCCTTCTCCTTCTCCTTCTCCTTCTTCTGCTTCCTCCATCTATTGTTGTGTTTGCTGGTAAATAGCAAGCGCCATTTCTAAAAAATGAAAGGCTTCTTTCACAGCGTCCTTTCCTTCTTTCTTTATTTTTCCAAATTCATCAACAGATAAAGCCATTATAAATCTTTTTTCTTCTTCTTAAAACAACCAAGATGTTTCAAAAGTTAAAACAGTTCCCCAAAGTCCCAGAGTCATCAATCAGTTCAAACAGAGCACAAAGTTCTCACTTTCTCTTCCTGGGGTAATATCCATAGAAAGAAAAAAAAAAAAAAGCCCAATCTGTATTTTAAAGCCTTGTTGCAATTAGTTTCTAGTCTCAGAATCTTCAAGGCATCTCCTTCAACAAGATCTTGATATTTTTTTTTGTCCTCTCCCTTCCCACTTATAACAAAGAGCCAAATGTTTACCTTCTATAAAAGACAGGTTTCTCAATGTCCATTTGTTGATTCCGTAGGGAAGGAGAGTAAACTTTCCCTTTCAGCACCTCAAATTCACCGCTTGAAAATCTCCTCTGGAAACAAAGTATCATTCAAACAAAGTAATAGTTTCCAGGATGTTAAGTGTATCTTAAAGTCCTGGGTCAGCCAAAAAAAACCTTTTTCTTCAAAACTTTCTCCCTCTTCCTCCTGCGCAGTCTTACCCAGTTGCCGGCTTCTTTGTGGCGGCCATTACAGACCGCCGCTCCACCGCCTTGAGAGAAGGGGGTTTTGCCAGCTGGGGAGGGGGTCTGCGACACCCCCAAACCCCTCACCGGATCCCTCCTATCTTCGGCTGCCTCTACCAGGCAGCCTTAGCTTCCAGACCCGTCAGGATCGGAGGCACCAAGACGGCTAGCGCAGCAGGGATTGCACAGGATCGCGAATCCCTGCTGCCACCGAAGCCTGGCAAACCGGAAGTCCAGCAAAATGTTTCATTGAGAGGAATCTTGCATTTGGCTGCCTTACCAGGTAGCCATGCTTTCTTTTAGGATATCCAGGTTGCTTCCTTTATCTAACACCAAGGGCCCAGAGTGACACAAACTATGCCCTGCAAACTGCATTTTATATGGCTTGTCTTCATAATGCTGTTTTGTTTCATCTCCACTAAACAGATCCAGTTTTTGCTTATTTGTGGAGGCCTTGATATGATCTACAATCAATCTCCTTGATTTTGATGATGACCCGCTTAAGTGCCAGAATCTGTCTAGCTTCTATTGCAGGAAGCCCTCCATGACCAGTTGGTCTGGGTTAAGAATAGATGGGAAATTGGCTTCCAAAGAGGCAGCTATACAGATGATGCCTGATTGGGGCTTTCCAAAGTCCTTTCCAAATCAGGAGCATTAGGCACATACATTTAATGACCTTTTGAAATAATATTACCTCAGTCTGTTTGTTTGCTTTCAAAAATATGGTTTCAGTGGACCTTTGAAAGAACCGTAGACCTGGGCTTAAAAAGCAGGACTGTCTCACTTGACAGAATGCTAGTCCTGTGCTTCACAAAAAGCTGATTTATAACCTAGAAAGAAGGCTGGTTCTATCAGGAGGGTGTTACTGGTTCTGTCACCATTGATTGGTTTACATGTTTTTGATCACTTCTGCCAGAAAAGGGAAATTCATCATCATCATCAATCATCATCATCATCATCATCATCATCATCATCATCATCATCATCATTATCATCATTATTATTATTCAGGGAAGGGATGTTCACCATTTTATGTCAGCTTGCTATTCAGGATCTTCTTTCAGAAGCTTTTGAGCATGGGGACTTGCTATCATTCTCTTTCTGTGGTAGATGCGAATAAAGCACACTCATCAGTTACGGCCTCCTGCTTCATTCTGCTCTGCTTCTCCATCTGAGGCCTGTCAGCCAGGCTATTTTTAGACACAGGTTTAGAGCTCTTTCAAAGGAATTTCTGAGCCTGTATTTTTTTTAAAAAAACAACAACAACAGGCTGGTGCTGAGACATTGACCAGCTGACAGGTCACAGGCATAGAATACCTCTGATCTTTGTTTCTGGGCAAATTGGCATGGTGCTGAATGCACCACTCCAAGTCTTTATCTCTACTTGTCCCAGTTAAGTTAGGAAAAGCAATTGGCTGTGGTTTCCTGCTGGCATATAATGCCTAGTAGGAAAGAAACGAAATCAAAGAAATGCATCAGTTGCTTCACTTACCTGGTCCACATTCAAATTTTAAGGCCAGTACCTGTAGCTGCTGTTGATGCTGAGTACATCTCAGGCAAATGTTATGCTACCATACTTTTCTGCCTCCTCAGGAATAACAGATAGCATTTTAACAGCCTGTTTCAGCCTTCACACTTAACTCATTTGGCTGTTGAATTTCCCCTGCAGTCCTCCCAATAAATTTTATTTTTGAATATATATTTTAGATTGTGAATAGAAGACTCTACTTCAGTTACAAAAAATATACCCAGACAAAGTTATGATTAACATAGTGAAAAAAAGATATAGCTCCATTGAGAAAGCATCTCAGTAATGACAAAATATATCTACAGGAAAAAAGGAAGTATTAGAGGCATGACAAATAGTTGTAGAAGCAACATTATATATTTATTGGCTTTGCTATTTAAGTGTGAAGACTATACTGAGCAAAGAAAGAACGAAAGAAAAATAATTAGATATTTTTTAATACTGGAATTGCATTCTTCTCTGTTGGTCCAAGTTACTGATCAAACTTATTAAATATTATTACTGATATGTTCATCTTGAGCATCTTGTGAGAAATGAGGATCTAGGAAGTGATAGTAAAGATAGGCAAACATTCTTAATATGCCTTTTAATGAATCTTTACTTCAACACATATACAATGGATTTTTTTAAAGATTTTTTTTCTGTTAATTTTAATGATTATAGGATGATGAAAATTGCTATTTTCTATTGCTATTTAATGACAATCAGAAGAGATTGATACTCTAAAAAGATCTGCACATTCATAAGATGTGTAAAGCACTATAATAATTGAGTTTTATGTTTCAATATAATATTTAATAGCAATCAAAATCAGATATTTTTATTATAACAATCCATTCACTTGTAATATGTTAATAACAGCTGAAAAGTACATTTTGAAGTAAACTTATAATTTATGTTGGTGGTATGAAAATGCAGAGACCAAATGGAGAAACACCCTAAGGGGTTTTGAAAAATTTTCTGTTAATAATGTAGACATATTTTTCTGATTTTTGTGCAGGAAGAATAAATTTTCTAATTATTTCTCAATGAAAGGATACCTCTGTTAAAACCACAATTGCATCAATATATAAAAGGGAGAAAAAAGGAGTTAGACATTACTTATTTGCATTATATGGATGATTACGACATATTCATATATATTCCTTGGCTACCATTTGTAAATATTACAGACTATCACAGATATTTTTTTGAAATTCTTATCTTATTTTATTTTAAAATGTATGAGAAATAGTAGGAAAATAAACATACAAGACACTATGTGTAAATCTGACAAACATATTTACAAATATGCTGGTGAAGGATTTATCTTTAAGCAACATGGGTTGGTCTTAAGTACAATCTCCGTTAATAGCTATTCTGCAATTATGGAACATGTTTTTTTTAAAGAAAATTTAAAAAAAGATTTCCTATACCTTTTTTCCATGGGATGTTAAAAACAATAAATGAGCTGGTTATCTTAAAATTTTAATATACTTTCAAAAAAAATTCTATGGATATTTATTTTGTTGTCAAAATTGTATCTGTTCTGTTATTAGGATAATATTAGATATTAGGAGAAAGACAAAAATGAAATGATTAAATGATTCATGAATTTCTGTTCAACCTTTCCTACTTTTGCCAACTATTACTCATTTCCCACTCTTTCCTCTCCTTTATATATTTATAACACTTCTAATTCAGTTTTGGTGGTTCCCTCATTTTTAAAACTTCTGGATTTTATACTGCACATAAAACACTATGAATACTATCAGTATCTGTAGAAATTGTTTTTTTTTCCCCATCCACAATACATGTCCATAGTAACTGAATAAAAATTTGATTCTTCCCAATTCACATTTTAAAGGGACCTTTCAATCCCCTGCACTGATTCTAAATTCAAGATAGTCTTTTTATGTACGCTTCTCCTCAGAAAGACATTTGCAGGTCACAACCCATGAAAGACAGTGCAGGGCAGAGGAAATTCATTCGATTCCTGCAGCCTCCTATACCATGTGTGTCCATGGAGGGAGGGGGGGGAGTGAGCCTCTGTGACTAAAATTCTCCTCAAGGCTCTCTTAATCCAGTTCATCATTCACTATTTACTAACCATTTGACTATATATTTCATGCTTGGGAGCCCTTCTTCAATAGTAGAGACATCTTGATGAAGTGTCTCAAAACTCTCAGGAATCCCTTTTTCTTCTGCAAGGTAAGAAATTGCAGGCAATGTTGCTAATTCCAGACTTTTACTAAGCTGAAACATGAATTTGTAAAGTTGGAAGAAGATCTGTAATAGTTCAAACTTGAGTTGAACTTTCAAACTGACTGCAATCCATCTTAGTCAAGGTTTGTCTGTGTGGTATGTTGAGTTACGCATGATTCAAGGCAAAACTCCCTCTGACTGTTCATCAGGAGCGAGACAAAACTGCTGCTCCTTTACAGGATGTCAGTGCCTCTGTTATATGAAGGAATTAAATTGTCAGCAAACATTCTGAAATTTCTGGTAGGAGAGAAAAAAGAAACAAGACATGTGTGTGTTGGGATGAAGGGAGGGAAGATGGAAGAGGGAGGGGGCATTGAAGAAAAATACTTTACATCTGGTGAATTGCTATCTGCTTTGATTTACTTCTCCTCCCTTTCCCCTGTCACATTCCGGACTCCTTCAGATGAACGAAATATTTGCTTCTTTGAAAGAAACATTCTCCCAAGTTCAGAAAGGCAAATACAACTTAATTGAAATAAAGGAATATTTGAGATTGGGCCTTGAGTAGAACAGGATACAGGCCAGCCTTTGCTCATTCTTGCTTTTTTTCTCACAACCCCTGAACTTCAACAGGAAGGGAAGACAATCTCTTTGCAGAAAGAAAGTCTAGGCAATAAAATTACAAGAGGACAAGAGGAGACACTGCATCAAAGATTGCTGACTACCACATTATGGGACAGTAGTTCCTTCTACTGTTAATATACTGTCAACCAAGCATTAAGTCTTTAAATTGCCATTTGCATGCTTCCTACTAAGAAGGCACATATAGGCACATTGACTGTACCTATACATTTATTTAGAAAATTGATATGGCACCCACCGCTTATTAATTCTGAGTGGCTTGCAAAAATACAGTAAAAACAGTCATAAAAACAACATTAAAAGTGTATGTCAGGATATAAAACGCAAAGCTAAAATATTTTTTTAAAATAGATAAGTTTCATCTCCAATGACACTTCATTTAGTAAGATGAATTGCAATACTTGAGGGCTTTTGAAAACAGATTATCAACAAGGTTGCACTCTTCCTCCTCCTCCCAATATACAGTAATCTATTTCACATTATCTCCTTGCCAAATTCAAGTATGATTGGAAAGGATAAAAACAATCCATTTCATCTCAGAACTTCTGGAACTGCAAAACCACCACTTCTTTAACAATTGCCAAACATGGAGATAGATTCAATGAACTGGGTCCAAAGTTGACCCTTTAAGTAAAACTTTCAGTTTTATGTAACTTCTTTTAAGGTGCAGGGGAACAACGCCTGGAAAAAAAAATGTGTGCATGTGTGTGAATTCTTTTCTTTGGTAGGAAGAAATTCTTAGGGATCCTTGTAAGCCAAGCAGTAAAACAGCATCAAATATGCAAAAGTGGAGGCAAACAAAATCAAAAGCCTTATCTACTTCCACAAGAGAGATGTAATATATCTGATACAAATGAATATTATTATATGAGTATTGCATAAACTAGGTATGGTACTGCCCAAAGTGACACAAAGCCCACATGAGCTTAAAATGTTTTGTCTGAAAATGTCTGCCTAAACTGTTTGCAGTGAAGCTCAGTGATAAGAAAGTTTGGCTAGAATTATAGCAGGTTAAATCATCTTCCACACAACCCTCAAAACTCTTTTGGATGGTTCTCCTGAATGCAGTCAATGCCGCCAATGAGGACACACATTATTTCTCCCTGATTGCAATGACAAATTTCACAATGATACCTTTACTGCCTTTGATTGGATATGGTTCTGTATGTTCAAACTGACTGTTCTCATTTCTGGAAACTCTTAGTAACCAGCACAGTGATCTCAGCATGGGATTAACCTGAACTGGTGAGATTGCTCTGCTATCTAACTGGCATTGGTATTGCATTCTAGATTGCAATTTCCAGATTATCTCCAAAAGCTACCTCATGTAGACTGCATTGCGGTAGTGATCAAAACATACATTATCATTGCCAGAGAATCTTAAGCACAACAAGCACAGAAACTTTTTAGCAAGATTTGTGAAGCCAGCCCTACCTCATGAACCAGATCTTTTAGGAGGAAATGTGTCCCCAAATAGTATATTTGTTAAAGTCAGCATTAGCACAATGTTTATTGCAAAATTCTGATCATGGTAGACATTAATCTGAACTTGTTTCAATCCGTAACAGCTTCTGGATAGTGATTTGGACTTTTCCTAACCCTTGTAGTTTGGCCTGGAATGAGAATGTATAATTCTACATTGATATCTCATCCCAAATCCCAGCATATTATTAGCTTATCCAACAACTTCATAATGATGTTAAATAACAGGACAGAACTCTAAAACATTCCTGTACCGGAGCATCCAAGAATGTGAATGCTGCCTTTCAGCTGGTAAAGGCAACTGGCAGATTTCTTTTTCTTCCTCCTGTGATTATTTATGAGTATGAATGTGTGTGTGTGTGCATATATCCATACATTTACAGCTTAAACTTGTTGATGTTTCTTACTGCAATCTGAAGGACACATCTTTCTCCAACTCCAACTTTGTCCTTTCTTCACTTCAGCAGATCAGCTAGATGTGGCACTCTGAGTCCATTCAACTTATTACATACTTTTACATCTTATTCTTCAACTCAAGGGAGCTTCCAATACCTTTGAATAGAAAATGCCAGAGAAAATTTGATTCAAAATTAGTGTAACTAACCAATATCATCACCACATACTGGTAAGAGCAGCAAGAAGGTTGCAGGACAAGCTGAAGCACTTCACTTACATCTTTAAATATATACTAGGGCCTCAGTTAAAAATGTAGTGAAAAATATTGACTAGATTACATTAGCACTTAAATGGAATAAAATTCAAAATAACTAATCTGATTATTCGGTCTCAAGCCTATAATATTTTTCTGTCACATTAAGGTTGATGACAACTTTTAAATGTGGGGGGACATATGGGATCCTTGGAGTTCAAATCCTGAATATCTTTCTTACAGTATGGTTGCCTTCCCTCCAAATCCCCCTATTTCGATAAGAAACCCCATGAGGCAACTGATATTGAAAAATTACACACATTATGTATCATGTTTGAGTGAGGGGATGCCATATTAAATCTAGAAGAAGAGTTACATGTACTGAGTCTAACTCCCCCCCCCCGGATATATCCGGTAGCTATAAAAAGAGTTTTGGTTTTCCTCTTCTGATGAATGCATAGATAGATTTTCTCCATGATTACCAGGTCTTTTAAGTCCAACGGTGCACTCACCACCACTGTAACTGAATCCATCCACCTTATAGCTGGTTGTCCCCTTATTCTCTTTCTTTCTGCCTTTCTTGATTTTACACCCTTTTCCAGAGACCTGGAGATATTTTGGGGATGTGTTAAACATATGCAAACTTATAAAACAAAGTGATGACTTATGTATACTGATAACTGAGCACAAACATTGAGAATTTTTGGTCACTTGAAGAAATTTAGAAGTAAACATCCATATACACTTCACAATATACTAAAAATTTGTAGTGTGTGAGATAATCATTTCCAGGTAAGTAAATTTCAGAAAAGTCATTTCCACCTAAAAATAATGGACAATATTTTTCATTTTTTCTTTAAATATTTATCTGTCAGTTGCTACTGTATTTTAGAAATTGTAACGCACAGCATTCACAATAATTTAAAGACATTCTAAATTTTAAAGAAGGCCTTATGAATGTTGCAGTACATACATTTACACACACACACACACACACACCCCAGATAAAAAACAGGGAACTTGTTTTACTTAAGGATTTTTGTGGGGAGAAGCTCACTCTTTAGAGGGAAATTTGTTTTTCTAAAAATAGAATAACTGTACAATTCAGTATACCGCAAATCTAAGGAAAATTTGAATGCTCATGGTACAGATCTTAAATGTTAGAATGGCTCTTGTCTGAATTAAAATAGTCAAGCTTAAAGCATATTTCCTCATTTCTAAGGTATGCTATCATTACCATATTCAACACATTGAGATATTCTTTCTTGCCTATGGTTGGTTAAAAATTACAAAAAAATGATAGAGCTGTCTCAAAATAGCTTGCTTGGGTAGAAATTGTCTAAGTTATAGTATATTAATTCTCATTCATGTTCTTGAAACAATCAGCCCAAGACCATAAACAATAAGGATAGTGCTCTGATGAATCAATGATTGCAGTGAACCTTATCTGCGTCTATTGGCTTGAACAACTGAACATATGGTCAAACATATGCAGTTTATGGATTACATGGCCTCTAGAAATTTCTATGAGGTTTCTGAGCTTCTGGTTTGAGCCTCTTTGGTGACAGACAGAAATCCATGATCGTGCACGGTTTCGGTCTGGGCTTGCTGCTGGAGCGCCCTGAGCTGGCTGGTTTCAGGACTAAGCCCACCCTGTAGAGGTGGTGAAGAGGGGGGAGACTGCCAGCAGGGTTGAGGAGAGCTGCATCTCTCCTCAGCTGGCCATTATTCCATTTCCTGAAGGCGGTTGCAGTGGTGGTCAGAAATGGCCACCTCAAAGAAGAACTCAACCAGAAAAGAATGTGCAGGAGAAAGATAAGAAGTGAAAGTTCTGACTGACCAGGTTAAATTGCAAAAGCAACAACTAAGGTACTCTGGAATTTAAACTAAAAAAAAAAAAACATTGTTCCCAAAGAAGATTCTGAATCAGCGAAGGAAAGTGAAAAGGGAAAGGTTGTTTTTTTTCTCCTCTCCCTTTCCCTATATTGACAACTAAGAGACTTAAATAAGAAATCAGGAAAAAAAATCCACTTTGACATCAATAGGCAATTAAGCTGAAAATAAAATAAAATGTCAAAGGGATAATAAAGATTTCTGGACACTAAAATTTTTTTAAAAGCAGGAAAGGAGAGAAAAAGAATAAAAGGGCAGGATCTGGAAAAAAGGGAGGAGACTGCCTGGAATTAAAAGGAATTTACAGTAAAACTTCAATAAAACTTCTAAAAGATATATTTTAACTGAAACTTGGCAACTAAATAGTAGAACCCCAGGAAAAGAAAGTGAAAAAAAGCAAAAAGAAACAGCTTGCGTGTATTTGGATTACTTGGTGATGTTTGGATTCTTGGTTATTGCATTTGAATGACTAAAATCAATCGGGTGGTTGTTTAAAAATTTATACAATGGATGAATTGAAAATGGAACTTAAAAAGTACAAAGAAGATGCACAAGAAAGGAGAGGTTCTTTTGGCTTCATTTTTCAATTCTTAGAAATGGAGATTTGGAACTATGAGAAACGACAAGAAATGCCTGCAAAACAAGAAGACTGGGACAAAGAAGAAGCCATCTTTAATGAACAAGAATTCTATGTGAGGAAGAAAAAGGAAAGGAGGGAAAGAGAATGGAGAATTTAATACTTAAAAAAACAACCAAAGAAAATAAAAATGGTTCAAAAAATAAGTATAATATTGGAAAGCAAGGGGGTAAAAAGGGGAGAGAGAAGAAGAGAGGGCAGAAGGAAGTTACAAAGGACAGACACAAGATATAGAGAAACAGGGCCTATTTAGAGATAATGGGTGAAAATTTAACTGAAAAAGGGATTCTGTAAAGGTACATAAGATTGTATTGTTATATTAGTAATAGAAATAATTTTTAGAAAATTGGAAACAATATATGATTAAAATGAGGGATAAAATAGTTATTTTATTCTAGTGAAATGTTTGTTAACAAAACAAATGAAATAAAATAAATGAGAGAATTGAATTAGGAAGGGATGGAAACATTTTAATTAGTTAATGTTTTATAAAATATAAGTGAAGGGGGGAATTAATTATGGAAAGCTTATAACTGTTCCCATAGAAGTATGATATTAAGTTGAAAAGTAATGTTAAAGCAGTTAAGATTTTAATGAATATTAACATTAATGATAGAATTGAATTGGAATGGAATGTGTTATTTTAACTACATATATCTTTTTTTTTCTTTTTTAAGAATATAGTGTGTATTTTAAGAATGTACCAAGCAGAATCCGAATGGAAGTTCTGTATTATATTGAATGTTATAACTTTAAGGTATATGTTGAAGCTTAAATAAGAGTTAAATGGATAAAATTAAAAGATATAAAGGTGTCATACTCCAATCAGCAATTACAGGAGAAACTTTGTTTAATGAGAAAAGATAATATGAAATTGAAACAGGACAGACAAAAAGTGTAAATATAATGACTTGAATTGAGATGAGATCATTAAAATAAAATTGAGAAAATTAAAAGAGGGGAGAAGCTATGTAGAAAATGCAAAATAATAATAAGATATGGAATAGAACATAAAAATGAGCATGAAATTGAATTTGTGTCTGTACGAAGAAATGTAACCCGGCATTATGCTACTTTCAAAAAAGATGTTTTATTTGTATTTCTTTGTGAAAACTCAAATAAAATTTACAAAAAAAAAAAAGAAAGAAAGAAAGAAAGAAATTTCTATGAGGTTTCTTCGTCAAGACCTAGCAATGAACTTTTCACTCAAAGAATTCTCCTCAGAATGATGGATACAGAGAGCAGAATAAGGAATGTCCTTATCTTCTATTGATGTATGCTTTTATCCCTACTGAAGAGGAAGGGAGAAGGGAAGGGAAGGGAAAGGAAAGGAAATTTGGTTGAAGGTTTAGAATGGCTTAGAGCTGGAGGAATGAGGGAATAAATGGGCAGTCAGAATCATTTTCTGAACCCTTAAAACTGACTTGGAAAAAATATCCAAATGCTGGGATTTTTTAAGAGCAAGGACTCCAATAATTTCTTAAGTGGTGTGATGCAACTTTGGGGACCGTATTCATCTTTAATTATTATATTATTAACATTTAATATTTCAGGTCCCATTTGTACACTGGAAGTTATTCAAATGTGAACATGGGCATAGAAATTTGCTTCTTAAATCAGTATTCCAGCTGGAACTTGAAAGTTATGTTCTGTCTAAAGAATTGCTGATTAGTCACCTTCTTCATGAAGGAAATTTGAAACTCTTTTTTCTTTTAAAAATAGTTCAAAATAATATTAAAATTACTTAATAATAATGCACTTTAAATGAGTTTTTATACAGTTATTTGTCAGGAAAAATGTATTGTTCTTGCTTACAATTTTAAAATCAATATTGGCATTCTTTTTGAAATCATTTGCTAATTGCCATCTTATTTCTTCTAAAAGCATGTCTACAATTACTTTGGAAAAGGAGGGGAGATGAAAAAAAACCTTTCCAGATTAGCATGAGATAAAATTATTATTTTTTAAAGTAAACTAAAGTGTCAGAATTTAGAAAAGATTATGTTTTCATATTGCAAGGGAGTAAATGATTGCTATTAAGTGGTGTTACTGAGTTATAAATCCAAATATTTCTGTGAATTTGTTGGTGAGAATTTTCTCCTGCATTAAGGGAAATTAGAAGAGAAAATACAAGCATTTTGCAATTAAGTAGCAAAACTCTTCTTGAAAATGTTTTTTTTTCTTAGAAAATTTCCACAGAATCTTGTTCAAGGTATATTTTCAAATAATTTTTCTCAATACTATTAACAAGAGAGCAAGATTTCTTTCCCAATGTCTCCAGTGTTTTAAAGCCAGAATATCATCTGGTCTTTCCCAGAAAATGTTACTTATTGTTAGTATTATTTACGATGATGAAGTACAAAGCAATCTTGATAAACTCTAAACAGCAAAATTCCTAGCAATAGACAGCAGTAGTGGAGACTTTGCAGCCAATCAACCATTGTGTAAAATTACCCCAACTGAGGGGAAGAGGGTGTGGATGCAAATTTCCTGCCATTTCTAGCTAATTGGAAAGACTGTGTTTAAATTAAACTTTCCCTCACTATGTTTATGGTGGAAATTATTCTGGTTACATACTGCAGGCATACCCTGATGCAGTTAGACAAGCAGGTATTCACGATCCTGCTGGAGCAGAAGCGTGATGAGATGCAGACACCGCTTTAAACTTGTCATGCCTCTGCACACAGCTCCATAGCTGCAATGAATGAAAGTCTATCGAAGGCAGCTTTCCACATGATGAATGGGGAACCAGATAACCCATGTCAGTTTGAAGCCGTTAGATTGCAGAGTTATGTTAGATTAGTCTTTATGAACTTAGAGAGTCATAAGACAAGAATCATATTTTTTGAATCAAATCACTGATACAATATGTGCTTGAGCATCTTTTTCATTGATCTGGGAGATATTGAAAGTGGGCTTCATTCAGGAATCAATGTTTTATGTGGTTGAAGACTTTGGAAGACTCTGAGGGATATGGTGAGCAAATTGTGTAAAACATAGGAGCTTCTTCTTTTTGTTTTTCTTGGGGAAGACTTTCTTTATTTTATTCTGCTATGTGGAATATATTCTTGGGTTTACAGCCTTATTTTTGTGTTTCCCTTGCATTCAAATGCTTTGGAAGCAGGGGAAATGATTATGGCCAGGAGAGCTCCAGGACCTGTAGAAAAAAAGTCTCAGAACAGGTGGTCAGAGCCTATTCCAAATCTCAAAATGGTCAATTCTTAAATTAGAATCATAGGGTGCTCATTTACCATGCAATCACTGAAGGGTTATTTCATGTAAATAGTTGCTTGTGTGAATCAGTTACAAGATGCTTACATGGTCATTTTCTGTCAATTGCTAGACTGTCTGTCATCTCAGTTAGGAATGCAATAATGACCCTTTTTATAATGGCAAGGCCAAACTTGCACTGTTGGACTTTGTTTCAAAATGCTTGTTACCAATGATGGGATTCAAATTTTTTTTACTACTGGTTCTGTGGGAGTGACGGTGGGCATAGCAGGGGAAGGATACTGTAAAATCTCCAGTCAGAGGTGATACTTGCCGATTCTCCGAACTACTCAAAATTTCAGCTACTGGTTCTCCAGAACTGATGAATACCACTTCTGCTTGTTACTAGGATACTGAATATATGAAAGATGTTTACGCTATAGCAAAGCCCATTGTAAAACATTAAAGTTTTGCCCAAAGTTGGCAGTTAATATAATGTGTCCCATTGATACAAGACTCTTCTGCTTTTTCAGGATGAGGATGTTGATAAATCACACTGTTATTGTATAATCCAGTTTAGATCTATTTAAAAATAAGCTATTTAGATAAGTGTGTATAGATTTTCAGTCTGAAATAAAACCTTGTTTGTTCTGTCTCAAATATAAATCCTACCATTTCATTGGGTCTTAATTCCAGATAAACATGAAAACATTGCACCCTTGATTTCCCCTCCTTTTTTCTCCCATTATGGTGGCTGTATGATGTTATGGGTTAGAATGTTCAACTAGGATCCAGATGACTCAGAGTCAAGTCCAAGCTTAGCCAGAGATGGTTCCCAAGTAACTTTGGGCCAATCACCATCTCTCATCCTGATGTACCTCACAGGCAGTTGCTAGGAGAAAACTGGAAAAGGGAACAACATTTATGCTCTCTTCATTTCTATGAATGAGGATAGATAATTCATTTCCCAAAGCCAACGTAGAGTCTCTTTAAAACCTATTTTTGGTTTTCAAAGCACTCCAGAATAGGTAGCTAACATTTAGCATCCAAATGGCTAAATTTTAGTAGCATATTATTTCATGTTTGTTTTTCAGAAATAAATGGGATTGCAAAATCTATGAAGGATAGACTGCACTCATCCACCCTTAATTTTCATCAACCCCCAAGAAAATACAGCAAAATTATTCTCCTAAAATTTGGCTGAAAAGCAACCCAATTTTATCAATCTTCTTACACTTGCCTGATTGCAAGAAAAGTGATATTTTTTTCATCACGAGACCAACCTCATCTTGTTTGAATGTACTGATGGCTGTTTACATTTTAAAATAATGGCAGCCGATTCATCTAGTGGCATTTTAACAAAACTCATTTATTTAAAAATATTTCACTCTTCAAAACAAATTTCCCATGAATCAGAATACAATGCAAGCAATATTAACAAATCTACCATGAGGTTCTTCAGTGATGACTTTTTAAAAATACAGTAAAAAAAAATGAGGATTTCATGATTTTTTGCTAGAATAAATAACACAATTTCATCAATTTTGTGGTGCTAACTTGTTCCAGGATATCTATTTAAATGTGATGATTGACTTGTAAAAATATGGTTTTCTTCCATTTTTTTAATGCTAGTGATGATAGAATTAAAATTGTCTGTCTGTAAATCTCTGAATGGTTTGCAACATTTGGTTAAATATTTTTTGGCAGAGATAGCAGTTTAAGGCTTGTATTTTCCAGCAGAAAGCAAATGAGGCTGACTTTTAATGCATCGTTAATACTGCATAATCCAGGATGCTACTTTCTATAAAGATACAAATTCTGATAACTGAAGCGGATAAACAATGTGAACAGCCATGGAATTACACTGATGACAGTTTGGCCCACACATTTCTCATGAAAGCCATCATTTGGGGCCAGGAAAAATTAAATCTCAATGCCAAAATCCTGTTAGATTTGCAAAGCAAGTATGGAGTTTGACCTTCCTTTCCTCCAATTTGCTCACACATAAAGTATATGTCTATATTGCTTTCTCTGGCATTTTAGGAGACATCAATTGAGTATGTACTTTATGGGAGGAAAGCTGAGATGATAATGGAAATCCTTTCCTTTGACTTTGAAAAAGAAACACATAAAATTTAGCCTTGATGAGGGACATTCTGTTCAACTATTTCTGCCTGTTAGGATAGAACTAATTACTCCTTGGATCCACATTGTCCTTTATATCTGCTGTGTCCAGATGTTCCAGACTCCTGTAGAATTTTCCACTAGTAACTAAACTTCAAAATGCAGTTAGTCAGAACATGAGAAGTAACATTTCAACTGCAGAAGCTGATCTATAATTTAGGAACAACACAAATTGAGACAAAGACTGGGATGGATAAAGAAGTTTCTTGTATTTATATCCTGCATTTTTCTAGGAGCTCAAGGGGATGCATGTACTATAATCTGATGAGATATGTGAAATTTGGGCTCAGTTTACCATACTTTATTGAAAACTACAGATAGCTGAGTATACTCAATATGTTATATAGTAAACTATCATTTAAAGATGATAATCTTGAATTGATACAATATAGGAAGTCCAAACCAAGCTAAAATGATTGATGATGCACTGTGTGAACTAGGTAATGACCAACCTCAAGTCACAGACCAAGCTTTGTTACTGAGAATTTTGAATCTAGATTTTCTTGATGCCTCTGTGATTCACTAGATTTATCCTAACAGTGAAAAGTTCATTGGACACTTAATTAGAAACCCCAGGTCTTTACCTTGTCAGTATTTCCTTGATTCTCTAACCACCATGGTATTTTTTTGTAGGTGATGATGTTATAAAATTTACAGAAAGTATTGCTCTGCAATCAGTTATGTGAATGTTTTAGCATCTGTCAGCTAAGAGGCTTGTAGTTTCAATTACTGTACTGCCTTTTACATAGTCTAACTATATAATAAAATGTGACTATTATCTCCTGGGTAGAAACTTAAGATCTTTGCAGATTGAATGCTGGGTTTTAACCTCATTCTCAACACAACTGTAAAAAGGACATTATTGAATAGGGTATCTTCCCAATAGTTTTAATAAAGCAATAAAAATCATGTCCTGAAAACATAGACTCACTAAACTGGGCAAAGAACAACTTTAAAATCACAGTGCAACATTGTATGAAATATAAATGCTTTAGAGACAAGGCTTAGGCGAAAGCCTGCTATAACACATTTAACAGTCAGGGGCAGCATAAAACATGTTTTTAGTATAGCAGTAAGTTATAATTCCTTAGTTCTCATATAGTTCAATCATTTGATTGATAGATTATTTGTCATCAAATTAGTAACCATACAGATAGATTTTCTTCATAGTAATCTATCCCTAACCTGGTCTTTCAGATCTTCCAAGGATGCTCACCTCACCATTGTAATTAAGTCCATCTTGCTGCTAGTTGTTCTTTTCTTCTCTTTCCTTCCACATTTCCCAGCATTATAGCATCCTCTAGATTGGTAGGTCTTTGTATAATTTGTCCAAAGTAGGATAATTTGAGTCAGGTCATTTGTGCCTGGGTTGATTTGTTTGATGATACAACTGGTTGTTTTCTTGGCTGTCCACAGGATTTCAGGAATCTTCATCAAAATCAAGGTTTAAAAGTATCAATATTGTTCCTATCTTGCTTTTTCAAATTCTAATAGTTCAATCATATAGCTTACTAAATTGTTGAATTAAATCTTGCAACTTAATTGAAATTTACAGCCATATTTTCTACTCCTGTTATTGTTTGTCAGTTAAAATACATTTATTGCAAGTAGAATCTCCAAATTAAGAAAAAAAAACTTTTCTGATGAAGAAAATCAGTTTTGCAAATAATCAATTTCTGTATTTCCCCCCACCTCCCAAGTGTTTGGGTTGAAAGCCAGCATGAAATATTATATACATTAATTGACCTAATTCTCCTCTGGACTGTCAGCAAAGGATCTAACAAAGCTACTCAGAGAGCCACTTAAACCACTGTATTTATCCACACTTCCTATTTATACTACTAAATGTTTAAAACAACACTGGCTCATTCATTTGCTCTTTCTTTCAAATTCCTTTGGCAGGGCTGTATGTTTTGAGGGTGTCACTGGGCCTCCTCTCAAATAAATAAGGGCTGTGAAGAAGGAGGAAGAGGAGGAGGAGGAGCAGGAGGAAGAGGAGGAAACAAAATCTGCAGTTACAAAGTAGTTTGGACTCATTAAATGCTGATGGCCCACAAAGGGGGTTAATTATAAGGGAGAGAACACACATCATGCTAAAATATAGCCCTGTTTTCTATCACTTGTTACCATTTGACTGTCTGTCTCAGGAAAGTGAATTTAATATATCTTCCTGGCCATCAGTTGCCCTTTTGGTTACTCCTTTTCCCTCTGATGTAGCTCGATTTTCTTAAAGGACATACAGAGATGAATGAGCTCTTACAACACGTAGAAGTGAAAGAAAACATTTCTTTCTGCACCAGAACAGATGAGATTCATCATTAAAAGAATGGATTTGACCTTGTCAAGTGAACCAAAGCAATTTATAAATAAACTCTCTGTGTGGGGGGAGATACTTTCCATCAAGTACTAAATTAGAAGAGAAATAGTAATATCCATAGCTACCTTGCAGTGGGTTGAATTCAGCTGCTATTCTGTTTAAGGTAGGCTTGTTGAACTCAATGGAAGTAGTTACAATTAACTTAAATCTCATACATTTAAAATGGTTCATCCTTGTATCTTAGTTAATCATTATGCAAGTAAATAACTGCTTGGAATACATAATATTATATTGTTTTTAATTGCATTGTTAAAGAAGTATTCAGAATGACATATTGCAAATAGTTGGGATGCCAATAGGGGCACTGCAGAAATGCTGAAGTGCATGGGACTTGTGAACTAAAATTGAATGCTACTGCAATTTAATGAATCTTATTCCTAGCTAATGCTGGACATAATTCTTCGTGTGTGTGTGTGTGTGTGTGTTTGTAAATGTATATATATATGTACACATATACACACACACACTTATTGCTACAATCTTTTATTTTACTAATAAGTAGATTCAAACATTGTGGTTTTCTCCTTCACTCCATGTCCATGGCAGGAAAAGTAAAAGTGGATTGAATTTTTATGTTGCGTGAAAATAATTATTATATATGACATCATTTTCAAGCCAAACTTTGAAACTTTACTCACTTGCCATTCCAAATAAAATATTTTTTTACCAATGCAGATTAAAGTTGAACATGGCAGATAAGAACAATTAGAAAACATTCAACTAATCTGGAGTGTGGAAATGAAAGTGTTAAGGGCATGATAGCTGGAGGACACACACACCATGATGCCCCTTTTTTCTTGATTCTCTAAGCATGTGCCTGTTTTCCTTAATGGTTAATCCAAGGCTGAAGAATTGTGGTCCTAACTGAAGAATCTGCCAGTATTTATCTGCAATTTGTCATTAACCTAGCATTTTGAATATACTTATTGCTTAATTAACTTTCTTATATTTAATCTTAAACCAGTGAATTGCAGTTATTTTAAAACTGAGCTACAATATGTGAAATATAGATCTTGGACCTAGGTTTTCCCTCTCCAAAAGAAAGAATATAATTCTAAAAAAGGTAACATTATATCATAACTATGAAAAATGAAAATTTTGCTATACAGTGGAGTTTGACCTGCAGTTATTCCACAAGAATGTTATATATTCATTTATTTTTAAAATACCACATTCAGTATAGAGGGTAGGAGTAAAAAAAAAGTGACCCTAATTCTTTGTTGTTGGTATGTTACAAATAATCAGCCCACTCTAATGTCAAACTTCAGAAAAAAATCTTATGTACAGTAGACCATCTGTGAAGCCTGTGGAAAAGCCTGTAGAAAACTCTGCTGTGTGACCACAAAATGAGATTATTGACTCTCCGTCAACAATTGGGGCTGGAATATGACCAAAAGAGAATTTCTCAAGCAGTTACAAAAGGACCACACTGCAACTGTTCATAGCTCTTCAGCAGATTTATGTTTTAATTAATTAATGGGTCACATTATCAAGTGCAGTCTCACTAAGGCAAAAAGACTGTGGGGAAAAATATCTGCTGCAGATCTACATTGCTGCATTACTCATAGATTTATAAGCTATGCTAAACAGTTTAAAGCAAAAAATATTTAGTCTTTGCTATTACAGTATTTGCCTTGTTAGATCAAAATAAAGTTGTACTTAATACAATGCAGTGTTTCCATGAGCAGCTAAACTGGATACCAATAGAAGTCACAAATTGAAGTGATGTCCCAAATAACACATCTTTGAATATACCACTTTTGGCCATGAATATGCAATTAGTTATAATAATTAATAGTTCCAACCTTCTTCATTCTGCCATGCTTACATTGTCAAGCCTTTTAGAGACAATGGCTGCATTTTTATGAACTCACAAACTAATAGAGTTAGAAAAAAATCATGAAACTGCCTAGCGCAACTCCTTGCTCAGTGTAAAAGTATATGATGCAATTACAATGTCCAGCTTACTCAATTTATCCAACAAAATGGATACCCAAGAAAGGAAATTTGATTAAAAAGTCCCTGACCATTCAACCTAATACAGCACAACCAACACAAACCCTAAAAAGAATTACATTGCCATACATCAAGAATATCTCAGAAACCATCAACATACTACCACAATCATATGGAATCAGTATAGCATATAAGCCAACTAAAGCCCTTGAAAACATCCTATGCAGATCAAAAGATCCAGTAACCCCTGAAGAAAAAACAGGAGTTATCTACAACATACAATGTAAGAACTGCAACAATCACTATGTAGGACAAACAGGCAGAAGATTGGCAGAATGCAACCATAAACATCAGAAGACATGACAAAATTTATTTAATTCAAAACATATAGAGAGATTTAACCATAGTTTCAATTGGAAAATGTGACAATCCTAGACCAGGCCAAGTCCAAAAATGCCAGGGAATTTCTAGAAGCTTGACACTCTGACAAATCATCCATCAATAGACACATAGACATTAACAACATCTATAGACTATGGAAAAGAGACAATCGACCAGTCCAAAAGAGAACAAAATGAATCCTGCATTTCTCCACCAGTAATCAGCACCCAAATCAACACAGATTAACTCCAAGGTTAACTTCAAACCAACAGTCAAGTAAACAATACCCAAATCAAGAAACTGCCAAGGAGCCATCAGTAAACAAGCCAACCAAAGAATATCCAAGACCACCCCTACTCACACAGACAGGTAAGACACCAGAACATAAACTGACAGCAAACAGCACTCCTTTCTAGCAGTGATAATGTTACCTACCGTATATACTCGAGTATAAGTCGACCCGAATATAAGTCGAGGCACCCAATTTTACCACAAAAAACTGGGAAAACTTATTGACTCGAGTATAAGTCGAGGGTGGGAAATGCAGCAGCTACTGGTAAATTTCAAAAATAAAAATAGATGCCAATAAAAACTTTCACTAGGACAGTTGAGAATAAGTTTGATGTTCACAATTTCCTCTTTGAAAGAGACCAGTAAATAGGGAACAAGAAGATGAAGAAAAAGAAGTGTGTTTTTTCACACTTTTCACACTGAAGTGAACAAAAATGGCATCATAGGAACAAGCTTATTCTCAGCCCAAAGGTTTGTTTCTGATTTCTTCCCTGATTTAAGGGAAATTTGGGAAACGATCTCACTATCATGAAAGGTTTGATTGATTCACTAACGCAAAAGATGATGATGATGACAGTGGTAGGCAGGAGTCACTCTCTCCCTTGCAAGAAAAAACCAAAAGCCGTTCTTATGATATCTCTCTCTCTCTCTCTCCCCCCTCCTCCCCCTCCTCCCGAGTGGACTGAAAGCAGCTGGAGCTGAGGAAATGAAACTGAGTGGAGCGACCTCCACTTGCGTTGCTTTTTCAGCCTAAAGCTCAGAAAAGCCTCCCCCTCCTCCTCCCCCTCCCCCTCCTCCCGAGTGGACTGAAAGCAGCTGGAGCTGAGGAAATGAAACTGAGTGGAGTGACCTCCGCTCGCGTTGCTTTTTCAGCCTAAAGCTCAGAAAAGCCTCCCCCTCCCCCTCCCCCTCCCCCTCCTCCCGAGTGGACTGAAAGCAGCTGGAGCTGAGGAAATGAAACTGAGTGGAGCGACCTCCGCTCGCGTTGCTTTTTCAGCCTAAAGCTCAGAAAAGCCTCCCCCTCTTCCTCCCCCTCCCCCTCCTCTCGAGTGGACTGAAAGCAGCTGGAGCTGAGGAAATGAAACTGAGTGGAGCGACCTCCGCTCGCGTTGCTTTTTCAGCCTAAAGCTCAGAAAAGCCTCCCCCTCCTCCTCCCCCTCCCCCTCCTCCCGAGTGGACTGAAAGCAGCTGGAGCTGAGGAAATGAAACTGAGTGGAGCGACCTCGGCTCGCGTTGCTTTTTCAGCCTAGAGCTCAGAAAAGCCTCCCCCTCCCATGCTTAAAAGTTGCAAAGGAAACACGGAAGCAGGGAAGCGGCTGCCCAGCTTCGGAGCTCCACACCATTTTTTTTTCAGAGGGGAATCTGACTCGAGTATAAGTCGAGGGCGGTTTTTTCAGCACAAAAAATGGGCTGAAAAACTCGACTTATACTCGAGTATATACGGGTAATTAGAGTAATGAAATTTCTGCAAGAAAACAAAAGAGCACCAAGGACCCTTCATTTCAACCCTGAGCTACAAATATTGTCCTTTATTGAAAGTTGGAAAGAAATTCCTGGGTACCATTAATCAGAGACTGGTTTCCTTTGGGAGCAGAAGTCACTGAAGCCTTTGCTTTTTAATGTATTTGCAAATATATAAACATTGGTTTTCAGCAAACAGTTTTATGTTCATAACAATGCAAATTAGTATTGTGCTTTCAGGTTTCACAGCTTGATCTATGCTCCCCCTTTCTTCAATCTTCAAACTAAATCTTCAAACTAAAGCAAATGAATTCAATGCTATGATCCAGGAGATGGATATTTTGTACTACTAGTAAAGAAAAAAAAATCAAATAATTAATGCCAGGAGTTGAAATAATTGGAGGCATAAAACTCCATCAGAATCATAGATTTCAATGTATCTTTGTTTTTAAAAGAGATGGGCTGGAATCTGGTTATCTCTATTTTATGGACAAGAGTCAAAGAAAGAGCAGTTTAGACATAAATGAACATTTCAGAGTACAGGTCATTTGGCATATGGAGGAGGAAGAGCCTTCCTTATTTTTCCTCCTTCCTTCATCTCCTCCCTAGAACTGTTTGCAGATGTTTTAATGGCTATTTTTATTCTTTTGTGTCATTATACTGTATGATCCTCATCCCAACAAAACAATAAACTTCCCTCCCTCCCTCCCTCCCTCCTTCCTTCCTTCCTTCCTTCCTTCCTTCCTTCCTTCCTTCCTTCCTTCCTTCCTTCCTTCCTTCCTTCCTTCCTTTTTAGTCAAATGTTGCTTTTTTCAGAGTGTTTGATCTTGATCTTCCATAATAACTGATTCCACATTGCTGTTATGCACCCCTAGAATCTTCTAAGATGTTTCCTTTCACTTTTCTAACTCCTGCTGGCTGTTGTTGCTACAAAAAGCAGAGGGGAATGATTTCTCTCCTCATTGGTATAAAATCTTAAATAACTGACATTGTAGGAGACAATGATCAACAAAACGGAGCCAGCTTTGATCAGGGAAGGAGACAGAAGATAAAAGAATAGTTATCTAATGGATATGAAGGATATTTTGTGAACAGACGCTTGTGTGTAAATGGCTATTTTTTTTTCTAGTTTTGCATTCTGGGATGACTTTTTTAAAAAGTCAACCATATTCTGCATTTTTAGAAAACCTGAGCTATAAGCATGTTCAACCCAAAGCAACATACAGATATTTAATATCCAATTTATTCTTTATCTCTGCAATCATATTTTTCAAAAGCAGAATCAAAGTGTAAGTTTTATTTAGGGAAATAGAAAAAGCCTGTTCACACATTTAAAAACTGATTTGCATCTTGTTATCTTAGTAAGCTTTATTTTTTTATTTTATTTTATTTTATTTATTTAATTTTTTTTAGCATATGGCATATTTTGGATGGTAGTTGTATTTTATCTTTTTTCCACAAAAGGCTACGTTTGACTGCTTGCATGATGGTATACCCTAGGCAATGTTCTATCTTAACATACTGGCTAAAAGTCCATACACACAGGAACTGAACTGGATATGCCTCATAGGCAAAAACTACAGAGGCAGCAATTAGATTACAACAGTTCTTTTAAGAACTTACTGACAAAAGATATTGGACCTCGGATCCATATTTTGCAACTAAAGAAGGTTTAAATAGAAATAAATGTGAATACTTAAGCAGATTGGCCATAGATAATAGGACAGATGTTATACCACTACAAGAAACTCATTGGGTTGATGAGGAACCAATTAAAGCTCGAAGGAAAATCCTGGGATACAAAATTGTCGCTGATTTAACAAATAATGTCCATGGTTCCTTAATGTATCTTATTAAGCTTATGCAATGTATATTAATTTATGCTAACATTTGCCTTCTGACTACCAGCTAAGAAAAACTAAAAAAATTATGATGCATTTGAAGTAAATCAAACTGGTTGGCAAAGTTGGTCTAAAATAGCTAAACCAGCTCTATGAGATTTCTTAATCATGGTAATAGATGACAGAATATTAAGAACATAATATATGTTTCCATGAACATTAAGCTGTTTTCTTGTATTCAGTCTATTGCACTGTATTGACCCACATAATAACCTGCATTTTCTAGGCAGATTAAAATTTAAAGCATTAATAGCAATTTAAAGATAAAATGGAAGGACTAAATGAATCCATCTGCTTTGAAAAACCTTGTAAATGCCTGAGGATTCAAGGTTTAATAGAATATATGTAGCTCAGGTTTGAATTGTGGAGTCCTTGGGCTCTCTGAGTTTGGTTATTTTGTTGCTATCCGACTCCATGATTCAAGGATTCACGACTCTACAACTCCATGATACAAGGATTCACTGAATTCATAATTTCTTACATTCCCTAAAAAGAATGGAAAAAGATGCTGGATTTCACTCCTAGCGCATAGTCAATGCTCCTGGTGGAAGTGCATATTGAAGAAATTTAATTTCATTTATTCAAGATAGGCCTTTTGTTTACCCCTCCAATGCACCTGCAGTTTTTGAACACAATCCTGTCACAAGTTTTAAGACTTTTTGAATAGATTCTGTTACTATCCTTTACTTGATATTTAGATAGTTCAACAATTGCATTTTAAAATGTTTTATTTCTGAAGACTTTGAGAGATATTTAATAAATATATGAGGCCAAAGCTTACTCTCCCAGATCCTTCATGTGTGTGTGTGTGTGTTGCTTTTTAAAATTTTATTTCTTCTTGAAAGGGGAAGGAGGGGATTTTAACTTATAATATTTTTTTTAAAAAAAGAATCTCTATGAAGTTTCACTGAGATATTTCAAAAATACTGACTTAGTCATTGTAGAAACAACTATATTTGTTCATCTAAGATAATATTTAATGGAGAAAAAAATGTTACTCTGTCTCTTCATCTATTTGTGTCCAAGTTATGATATATACAATGGCATTTTGTTTCCTGTGTTTTCGTTTAAATCAATGAGAAAGCCAGTTAACAGATTTGTTTATTTTTATTTTGTTGCTGTAATATATAATACCTTATCTGTCTGAATTTTTGTGCCAGCATTAGTACAGCTATGGCTGAGAAACTAGCAGTTCTGTCTACTATCAGGTTGCATTTTTCATATGCATCATGTTGTAGCTGAACATGATAGATGAAGTGTGAGCTTATGAACAACTCTTTGAAAGTTACAGCGGCCTTCACAAAAAAGATGGAGAGTTATATTGTTTGTCAGACAATGTAAAATACAGTTTATAAAGAAAAATATTTTTAAGCCAATGTATGACATCATCCTTAACTAAAATCTCTCTCTCTCTCTCTCTCTCTCTCTCTCTCTGTGTGTGTGTATGTGTGTATGTGTGTGAGTGAGTGTTTGTGTGTGTGTGTTTGTGTATGTATGTGTATGTGTATGTATAACAGCATTTAGTATTTGGCAACAGGACAACTCATAACAGACAATGTGAGTCTATTTCATGAAAAAGAGTTAGCGTTCTTCATTTAATGTTATTTTCAAAAGTAATATAGATGAGTGATGGTTACTGTCCATCTTATGAAAAGCAATCCTGAGTTAATTCAGTTTGGATAATAAACCTTAAACTGTTTTAAATCTTACTGATCAATGCATCTCATGATGATCCTGGAACATTTAATGATAAACCATTAATTATAAACCATTCTATCATCCATACAACATTCATGCTACTTTATAGTAAGGAACTTATTTATTTCACAAGTTTTAATACTGTCCTAATCTTTAGGCATGTTCTGTCTACTTTCTTAAACTTACACATTTTGTACAGTTAATGAACCAAAAGGATATTCTAAACAGTTTCACATCATGAAAGAGTCAATTTTAGCATTTATGGAGACTTACACTCCATACATTCTGATATAAAGAACAATAAGCAAATGTTAATATCTTGGGCTGCATAGTAACAATGCAATATTTAATTATAGGCATATCCAAAGTAAAAAAAAATTTCTTGGAAGAAATCTTGAATATAATTGTGTTTCAGATTTCATTATCGGTTCAAGCTATGCCAGCCACTAAATTAATATTAATATATATAAAAATTTCTTTGAAAAATAAAAAGAGCTATTACAGGTACTATTTATAAAAATGCAGTGGAAGTTTAGAAGACCATTAATAGCAAAATAATATGATATGCATTAAGTATGAAAATTTAAATATGTAGCTCTGCAGTTAGAAAGTTTTACTGTAATTTAATGGAAAATGCAGCACTTATTTTTTTTTTAAAGGAGATTGTGGCCAGGTTTTCCATGTTCAATCTGCTATTCAGGTCCTGACTATTAATGGGCCACCTCAAGGACACCCAGTTCTCATTTAACACAATTGTTTATCATGTGAAGACATGATAAAAAATCACATTAAGAACTTAATTTGAACAGCTTAATTTGAACAGCTTCATGTGTCTGTACACAAGACAATGAAAATGATATATGCAACTAGTTGTACCCATACAAGTAAATTCTGATTAGCTTCAGTACCCACCAAATATAATGCTTGGAAACCTCCAAGGACTTTCTTTTAAAACTGAGGTCCTCAAGGTTACTCTGGCTAAACTCCAGCCATCATCTTTATTTCCAAAAATACCAGCAGATCCTAAGTAGAGCCATATGATGTTTTCTTAGAAATAAGAATGATAAAGTGGTTATGGCACACTTTTTAAAACTATTTTTAACATTAAAATTAAGTTCATCTGCTCCAAGAAAAGGATAAGATAGCAAATATAACTGGAATCATTCTCCAGGAGTGGGCTACAAGAGGTAAGTTTTGATAAGCCAGTACTTTGTAACTGTAAAATTTCTCATAGAATTCTCCCCTCACTTTTTTTGATGACAAATGCCAAACATACCAATCAACCCCACCAAATTGGGATTTCTGGTTGAAATAATATCAGGCATTATGATAAGCAAAAAGGAAGAAGGAACCCTTTAAGAAAATTAGCATAAACCACTGTTTACTGTTTGAATTTGATGGTTCATATTTATTTGTAGCTACATCCACTCAAGATGATTTGGAAAGTTGCACATTGCCCATTACTCAAAAAGAAAAGTCCAGATTTTATGGGCAAAAATAGCCAGATGTCTAAGAATTCCCCTAGGAATGTATTTTAAAAGAAACCTGCAGCTACAACAAACTGAATAATTGTCATGCTTGTAGGATTTATTTTATAGAAAACCATGTGATTGTTATATTTGTAAATAAAATATGGTCTAGGCAAAGCTTTATTTTATTCTTGCAGAAATGAATCAAGATCTGGTTCCCTGCAGCAATTATACATGAAGAAGGAGTGAATGTTTGCATTTCAGTTTCTTTGGCAAATGTAAGCCAGACAACAAGGCAGCCATTGATCTCCAAGGATTATCACAAAACAAGTTTGCTTTGCTTTGGGGTTGCCATTTATCATTCCAGACAAAAACCTGATTGTGTTTCTTTTTAATATTTGAAATTTGGAAGGGGAGGGGAAAAATTGAATGATATAATTCCTGTGCATGAGGTGAGGTCAATTTCTACTAGTCCTTGGCATTATGATTAAGACAGTGTGTGCATTAGCTATTGATTTGCCTATATTTTTCTGCCTCTTTTCATATGTTTCTTTGTTGCATCCCACTTTCCAATCTCCCACTTAAAACAGTGATAACATGATTAGATATTGATTGCATATTTATTTTGATGACTGGAAAAAGAGAAATGGAAAAAGAAATTTTTCTTGCTATTATTCTCTTACTTTTTAAAATCTAAATTGGCCCATCCAATATGTTCTTCCTTACTGTATCTTACTTTCTGAAGATTTTCCTATCTCGTTCCGTCTTCTGAACTTTTCCATAGAAAGTTTGAAGATAAGCAGACTGTTCCCACCTTTTATTATCTTATTTCCATTTTCAAATTAATTAATTTGCTTCATATTTGTGAATGTATATTCAATATATAATTTATTCATTGTATTTCACATCTTCTGAAAATGTTGATATTTTCATTCTTTACCCTGGGCATTTTAATGGCATGATAATTCATCGTTATGTAACTGACAATAGTCTTTATTGATTCAATGATATTTAAGTAGAATGAATGAATAATTCTCAGGGTGGAATGCATTTATAAAATGTTCAATTATTTCACTTATCTTTAATTATATAATTCAGGCAACCTTATGTTCATTAATATCCCAGAATTATGGTTAACATTGATGTCAATCTTTCCCCCTCTTTATTTTTGGATGTTTAAATTGTCTGATTATCATAATGTTGGCAATGCTTAATATATATTGTGCAAATGTCACTGTGTCCAGCTGATATCTGGTTCAATATTTAAAGTTTTAGGAAAAACCATATGAGATTGAGAAACATTTGATATAACATTACTAAACAAAATTCATATGGGAGGTATTTCTCGTCTAGCTTTGATTTTCTTGATCACTTAGCTCTCCAAAGTAATTCATGACTTCTGGCTTAGCTTTGCAAATAGGTATGCTTCGGTATACAAGTCAAATTGTATATATTTGTTATTTTGTTTTACTTGGAGAAGCAAATGTATTTCTAGAGACTAACCTTTAGAAAATCTTTAGGCATTTTACAAATATAGTTTAGTTCTGAAGAGCAATTGTATCAAATGACAACATTTTTCTTCCTTTTTTACTGTAGGAAAATGATGCAATATACGATACATTATTGCATATATGTATTTACCCGAAACTTTTTCTGTTGCATTAGCTTTCACTGTGTTATCCCTTTGCTTGAAATAATATTGTTTTAAACCTGGAACTAATAGTTTTGATATTTTTGCCATTGGTATGAATACCAGAAAAGGTTACACAAAAAATATAATTGTCATTTGCTTTCTTTAAATAGTTTCATTAAATGCAAGAGGCTCCTCATAACAAAGTAGCTAGAAGTCAGAGGAAAAGCATGATCTCAACCTTTTCTCTGATCCTATCTTATTCAGATCAAAAAGTTGTGAGGAGCTGTAAATTTAGCATAAATATGGAACAATGTTCTAGCATACTGAGACATTTCTTGATATGATCACTTATTTTGCACAATAATCTGGATAAAATATATGATTGTGTTCAGAGGAATATGGTTAATAATCTTAGCACTTGTACACAGTACATCGTTTTGTAGTCAATCCAATCTACTTCAGATCTTCATGCTGAATATTTAAAGATAATCAACAGGGGATGTTGTGGTCAGAACTTGTTTGAGTACTTTCCTTTCTATGAAGTTTAATGTTTGTGTAATAATTGAATAGAGCATAATATTGCTATACACTCCCCTCAAGGGAATTATTATGACAATTTTAATACTATTTTATGGATATCTAATAGTGATACAAAACTATTTGATATCTTTCCAGTGATAATACTACTAAATTTAGAAAAAAAGACCATTTGTGTCTTGCAAAAGTGAATGGAGTTTTAGTACAATATTTGTCAACTGTATAAGCTTTTATTTTAGATTATGGTAGAACAAGCTTTTCTATTGCATAAAGAGTATTATATTACTAACTTATACAACTAACAATTACCGTATATACTTGAGTATAAGTCGAGTTTTTCAGCCCATTTTTTGTGCTGAAAAAACCGCCCTCGACTTATACTCGAGTCAGATTCCCCTCTGAAAAAAAAATGGTGTGGAGCTCCGAAGCTGGGCAGCCGCTTCCCTGCTTCCGTGTTTCCTTTGCAACTTTTAAGCATGGGAGGGGGAGGCTTTTCTGAGCTCTAGGCTGAAAAAGCAACGCGAGCCGAGGTCGCTCCACTCAGTTTCATTTCCTCAGCTCCAGCTGCTTTCAGTCCACTCGGGAGGAGGGGGAGGGGGAGGAGGAGGGGAAGGCTTTTCTGAGCTTTAGGCTGAAAAAGCAACGGGAGCTGAGGTCGCTCCACTCAGTTTCATTTCCTCAGCTCCAGCTGCTTTCAGTCCACTTGGGAGGAGGGGGAGGGGGAGGGGGAGGCTTTTCTGAGCTTTAGGCTGAAAAAGCAATGGGAGCTGAGGTCGCTCCACTCAGTTTCATTTCCTCAGCTCCAGCTGCTTTCAGTCCACTCGGGAGGAGGGGGAGGAGGAGAGGGAGGCTTTTCTGAGCTTTAGGCTGAAAAAGCAACGGGAGCTGAGGTCGCTCCACTCAGTTTCATTTCCTCAGCTCCAGCTGCTTTCAGTCCACTCGGGAGGAGGGGGAGGGGGAGGAGGAAGGGGAGGCTTTTCTGAGCTTTAGGCTGAGAAAGCAACGCAAGTGGAGGTCGCTCCACTCAGTTTCATTTCCTCAGCTCCAGCTGCTTTCAGTCCACTCGGGAGGAGGGGGAGGAGGGGGGGGAGAGAGAGAGATATATCATAAGAACGGCTCTTGGTTTTTTCTTGCAAGGGAGAGAGTGACTCCTGCCTACCACTGTCATCATCATCATCTTTTGCGTTAGTGAATCAATCAAACCTTTCATGATAGTGAGATCGTTTCCCAAATTTCCCTTAAATCAGGGAAGAAATCAGAAACAAACCTTTGGGCTGAGAATAAGCTTGTTCCTATGATGCCATTTTTGTTCACTTCAGTGTGAAAAGTGTGAAAAAACACACTTCTTTTTCTTCATCTTCTTGTTCCCTATTTACTGGTCTCTTTCAAAGAGGAAATTGTGAACATCAAACTTATTCTCAACTGTCCTAGTGAAAGTTTTTATTGGCATCTATTTTTATTTTTGAAATTTACCAGTAGCTGCTGCATTTCCCACCCTCGACTTATACTCGAGTCAATAAGTTTTCCCAGTTTTTTGTGGTAAAATTGGGTGCCTCGACTTATATTCGGGTCGACTTATACTCGAGTGTATACGGTATATTATGAGTTTCTATTCCAAAACCAAGGCTGGTTTGTTGTAATCTGCAATCTGCCTTTTAGTCATAGGCTGAATCTACAAATTATTTAAAAAGTACAGGAACTTGAACAAATTTACTGGTTCAGTTTTAAAAAAAGGTAAGTCATGTTTCCAAACCACAATGGTAGCTTTATACATCTTGGTAAGCCAAAGCTAAATCACATTAAGCTATACTATGTGTGAACCCCAATAATATAATGAAAGACTTTAAGACAAGAGTAATTATTGATTTAGATAAAATATTTATTATAATAACCATTCAATATAGATTGGAAACCTACGTGAAGAAAGAGATGCCAGAGTTCAAGCTAGGTTTAGAACATGAGACATGCTTGTGGAAGTTGTGGAAAGGGCTAAGAAAAGTTGGAATTCCAGAAATTTAATTGTTGTCAGGAAAAACATATATACAAAAACATATATCCAGAGAGAACAGAGTAAAACAGACTAACTTCCAAACTGGCCAGGGAGTGAAACAAGCTTATCTACTCTTCCCATATTTATTCAACTTTTATGTGGAATATATATTAAGGGAAATTGGATGGGAAGAAGATGAGCATGGTTTTAAAACTGGACAAAGGAAGATCAATAACCTGTGTTATGCTGATGCAACAATCCTAATAAAGAATCTGTCAGCCCAGAATACAGTGAATAAGCAGGATTAAAATCAAATATAAAAATAACCAAATTAATGACAATTGGTGGAACAATCAGCTTTAGAATTGACAATGAAGATATCAAAGTGGTAGATAGCTCTGTTTTTTTAGGACCAGCCTATAAACCACAAATTAGCACTCAGTAGAGCAGCTATGAAGGGCCTTGGAAAACATATTCAGATGCCATGATAGCTTACACATATTATAATCATGCAAGCCATGGTATTCCCCGTGATTCTCTATGGAAGTGAAAGTTGGATTTTTAAAAGTTGGGCACACTTGGCCAATAAAGAATTTATTCATTCATTCATTAAGAAGCACAATGGGAATAGTATTAATGCTTCTGCATTTTGGTGTGGGAGATGACTCTAGAGAGTATCATGGATAGCCAAGGAAATAAACCAATGGATTATCAAACAAATCAAACTAGAGTTCTCACGCAAGGCACAAATGACCAGGGTCAAATTCATCTCACTTTGGACATATTATATGAAGACTAAGCTATTTGGAAAAGGTTCTAATGCTAGGAAAGGTAAAAGGGAAGAAAAGAAGGAGATGACCAGCAGTGGATGGATTCAGTTACAGAGGCAATGAACGTACACATGAAAGAAAAGGTTAGGAATAGACCATCTTTGGGAAAATCTATCTGTGTGGTAGAAATCAATAATTTGATTTCACCAAAGCTCTTTTCCCTAAATGGTAGTAATGTAAGTCTTTTCATGAATGCATTATTATAATATTGAACTAATCCCAGTCAATTTATGAGGATTATAATATGTAACTTGTCAGCTATTTCTTCTAGCTATTTCCTGTTAAATTATCTCTCATGTACTAAACATTTTCCCTCGACAGTAAATATTTGATTTTAGGGTCAAAGTATTTTGGCTATTGGCTGATACACCACAGAATATGAGAAAAGTTAAATTTCTCTTGCTGTATAAACATTATAAATTAAGATATATTATATATATTTTCATTTCATTTGACATACATTTTCATCACAATATTCCTTTTCAGAATAAGCAATATTATGCAAATTATAGAAAGGAATTAAGAAATAGTAAAATAACATAATCAAGGGCATAGGTAAGAAAAGAAAGAAAACATATCTAAACTAGTTATAAAATATTTGTTTCCACCATACCATAGGTTTATAGGCCACATTTTCTTCTTGAAATATCTTAACTTTCTTTTCTTTTTGACAATTTCCAACCACATTTTTCTCATCTTTCTACTTACCTGTGAAATATTTGCTGTTCTTCATATATCTGTTTGGCAATTTAATCCTCATTCCAGAGGTGGTATAAAGCAGATTCTGACCAGTTCTGGGGATATTTTGTAGTAGCAGAAATTTTGAGTAATTTGGAGAACTGGTGGTAACCTTCCCCCAGTAGTGGGGAGGGAATTGAGATTTTACAGTATCCTTCCCCTGCCATACCCACTAAGCTATGCCCACAGAATTGGTAGTTAAACATTTTGAATCCCACCACTGCCTCATTCATTCTGTATATATGGTCAAATCACTTTTTTCATAGTCATCGCTCACTTTGTATTTAATCCATATTCATTCAGCACCCATTCAGTCTTGAACTATCTCTTTTTGTTATGCTACCCATAGTAACATATATTATGTTTCTTCTGACATATCAAACTCTCTTTGCCATTAGCAAAGAAAAAACATCTTCTTATACCCAGATGTTTTTACTGCTTTCAGCAAACACTCCTTCTTCACAACACACTATATATCTATCCCCCATTCTACCAGCTTTTGTATGTATTCAAACTTCTTCATCCACTTTCCATTTCTAATACACATTTTATTGACATATACAGATTCATGTTCCTTTCCTAGGTTTTTTTTCTTGTTTACATAACCTGCAATTATTTGCTCCATTGACTCTATAATATAAATATAAATAACATTGTTTTTGATCATAGCTTTTGCTAATTTTAAGCCATCTCCTCTTCAGTGCAACATAAAGTTTGTTTAATATTCACTGCAAATCATTTGGGTTCTTAGACAAAATAATGACATTATTTCCATACAGTTAACAAGCAGGGATTACAATACCAGTGTGCAATCTCCTTAATTATGTAATGTATATCTGGATAAATTCATATGGAATTCTTTTGGTGACAAGAGATTTGTTGATCCTGAGGTAGAGTGAAGTAACCACCTTAGGCAAAGGAGGGAGGAATGATGGTAAAAGCATCAGAGAAAAACTATATATGCTACAGGTTATTCTCTGTTTCTCTGACATTGTCTTTCAGTAGGCAGAATGTTGTCCCACAATGAAAAGTTAATCATAATCCTAATGAGCCACAGTGGCACTGTGGTTAGAGTGCATGTACTGCAAGCTACTTCTGCTGACTTCTGCTGCCTGCAGTTTGGAAGTTCAAATCTCACCAGACTCAAGGTTGACTCATTCTTTCATCCTTCCAAGGTGAGTAAAATGAAGACCCAAACTGTTGGGGACAATATGCTGACTCTGTAAACCATTTAGAGAGGGCTGTAAAGCACTATAAAGCAGTATATAAATCTAAGTACTATTGCTATAAGTCTAGTTGGCTGCTAGACAGGAAACAGAAGATAGCATCTCTACTTGGCCACTTAATAGAAATGTTTTTGGCTACTATTTTCCTCTCATCTTTTTCTTTCTCTTCGCTTTATAATATACTGTGTTTGTTGTTATTTAAATAAGAAGTTAAGGTAAAAGGTAAAGAAGCACCTGCATCTTTTACTCCACTAGTTGTTGCCCACTACATGGGGAGGTACTAATCTCTATTTCAAGGCCATTGAAATATAGTACTGTCTGAAAACATTTCTGTGGTCATGTGGCCAGCATGATGTCACAGGACACTGTTACCTTTGCACCAAAGTGGTACCTATTTATTTACTCATATTTGCATTCTTTTGAAGTGCTCGGTTGGCAGACATTGGGGATAGGATGGGAGCTCACCCTGTTGCATGATGCTCAGGTCTCAAACCCAGGCTGCCAGCTTTCCAACTCACATGACTAGCATCTTAACTGCTGAGCTACTGCACTGCCCTAAATAAGAAATTAGGGAATGATTAATTTATGCAGAACATATTATCTCTCTTTTTAAATGCAGCAAAGTAAATTCAACAGTCCAATGATTTGGTAGCAAGTTATTTCTGAAAGTGTGCTTACATTCAGAAGTGGTATCTAACTCAAATGCAGATGCTATTTTTAATTAAATACAGATAGATTTTCCATACTTTTTTTATTATCTAGAGCACAAATTGGAGAACCCAATAATTTATGCATTGGCTTTTAAATTTTAATGTTTGTGACTTATGGAACTGGGCAGTCTATTAGTTACTTCATGCATTCTTCTAATTTTATATAAGTTTTACTTCCTATGTGCTGAAACATATTCAAATAGTACTGTTAGGACCCACACAATTTTTCCAATGCTAAAAATGAAAATATACTGTTATGGAAGAAGGAAGAAGAATTTATTAACTGTCCAATTATTGTATGTAGACTTTTATATTATTTTTTGAAATCTCAGTGGGATTTGAAGGTCATCCACTTTAACTATTGTACAAAAAAGTTATCTACACCGAATATACAATATATATTGTCAGTCTTCAAATTGTGGTTGTCTTCCATTGCTATCTTCCCCTGTAATGTAAATATTTAGCAACAGTACAACATATGCATAATTCACATCCTGTGGCCATATGTCTATTCTGTGGATGAAAGTACTTTAGTTGAGGTCAAAATTTCTATTTGAAAACATACTTGATTTGAATATATGTCCAGAATAACACTGTAATAAAGATTTTTAAAAGCCATTAGAATAGAGAAAAGGTATTATAATAGCTGACCATGAACAGTGAGGACTAGGGAGGTCGTAACATAAGCATTACTTTATTTCTATTTAAATATAATGTGTCTGAGATGTGTGTGTTTGTAACTACATATCTATATATAATACTATGCAAATATATATCTGCTTTGATCTTTCTTCCTCCAATTTACCCACAAAGATAAATAGAAAGTAAATCTTATGGTTTCTTTTGTTATAACATTTCAAATTATTTCTGCCAGTTCTAGATCCTTGAAGTGGGTAGGGAAAATAAGATCAGTGTGGTCAACATGCCTTCATATGTTCCAATAAACTTTCTTTTCTGGCACTGGATTCTGATAAACAACTTGTTTTAAAGACATACTTTTAAAGGCATGGAGGGAGAATTCTTTGCATATGCCCAGTTCAATATGACAGCACTCACGGTTAACAGAAACCACAGTAAGAACAGGACATCAAAAGGGAAGCTTACATTTTTCAAAGCAGCAGGGGATGAAGTTGAAGAAACCTCAAACTCTCTGCTCTGATAATATAAGAATCTGGCCAAATATATACAATGAGTTTCATGTCTCTCACACCTGTTATCAACTCTCTACCGTGACACTTTCTTTTGTATTTATGAGGAATTCCCCCCCCCCCAAAAAATTGATAATTTTATTCTTGATTACATTATTGTTATTCATATATTATTTTGGGCTCTCTTGGGAAGAAGACTGGTGCAACAAGTAAAGAAAAAGAAAGAAACAGCAGTAGTGATATTAGGATATATAAGCATTTGAAGATAGATTTTTTTTCTTAGAGAAAGAAAAGTTAGAGTTCAAAATTCTTAACTGCTACCCTTCAGAAAATGCTGTAATTAGATATTTTTTTCCTCTTTAAATTTAACTGGTGGGGGAAACTCTAAAAGGCCTATTGAAACAGAGCAGCTCAAGCTTTAAAGAGCAACAATCATGGAAAGGTTATTAAGAGTAGTCAAGATTGCATTATACTTGTCTCATGAAACAAGGTTTAGGGCACAGAGTCATTTTCCAAATGTTATTAATAGATAAAAAGTAATCCACAAGTAAATGATTCCAGACTGTAGCTACTGTGTGTATCTGGGCTAGACATATATATCTCTATGTATTGTTTTTCTAGTCTGACTAATTGTCTTTGTTTTTAATGACTCTCCTTTATATGTCTGTTTTATGTTTCACAAATATTTAACCATGGCATTCGTTGTCACCAAGAGTTCCATCCATTCTTGTGAGGGGTAGAAATTGGCAATCCTAGTTCAAACAGAGTATTGATCACACTGTCAGCTAAATGAGAGTACATAAAGTTCACTACTAACAAGGGCAACATCCTGCCCAATGCTTTTATCTTTCTTGGTGACCTCAATCGACCTCATATAAACTGGACCTTAAATGAATGTAAAACTGAACCCATACATGAAACCTTCTACAATGCAGTAACAAATCTAGGACTGGAACAACTAGTAACCAATAATACTAAACTTAACAACTTCCTCGATATCATCTTCTGCAATAGTCTGAATTCAATTTACAGAATACAAATTAAAGAACCCCTTTCCAATGGTAACCACAACATGATTGATTTGTGTCTTGACACACATCCACACAAAAATCATCCTAATGATGGGATGCCCAATTATAACTTCAAAAAAAGCAACTATGATCTTATCTCTCATCTCTTGATTGGCAACTTCTATTCACTGGATGCAATACTGTAGAAGACCATTACAACTTATTTTTTCTTGAAGTCAAAAGAGTCATTAAATTATATGTACCAATAACAACTCCCAAAACCAGAAAAAACAAATAAGGAAGCTTCAATCCAAAAAGAAATCATTTTGGCGGAAAAACAAATCTGGTCACATTGCCAACTTCAAAAGCTGATACAAAAATTTATGCCACCAGATAAAGACTGAATGCACCAATTATCACATTAAACAAGAGGAAAACCTTCTACGCACCAATTCCACCCATGCTTTCTACAATTTTGTAAACAACAAACTAAAAGACTTAAGCTCCATTCCACCCCTGAAAGGACCTAATGGTAAAGACTGCAATGACGACACCATTAAAGCCAACCTCTTTAACACATTCTTTGGGTCAGTATTTGTAAACAGCAATGGATCATACCCAGTATTTCCTAGTCAAACCACAGACAACTACAGTGATCTAATAAAAATCGATTTTACAGATGACAATGTTGAAAAAGCACTATGCAATCTAAAACCATCTCTATCTATTGGACCAGACAGAATATGTGCCTACTTCTTAAAAAAGCTATCTACTGCCAAGCATAATCTTTGAAAAATCTTTCAGGACCAGCTTCTTGCCAAACCTATGGTCACAAGCCACAGTCATCCCTATCTTCAAAAAAGGAGACCCCACCCTAGTTGAAAATTACAGACCAATCTCTTTATGCTGCGTCTCCTGTAAAGTCATGGAATCAATCATTAACCAATCCATTATCCTCCACTTAGAGACAAACAACCTACTCTCTAATAAACAATTTGGTTTCAGAAAAAGACTATCCTGTAATCTGCAACTCTTATGCTGCAAAAACATATGGACTACACAACTCAATCAGGGCAAAGCAATAGACGCAATCTACATAGATTTCTGTAAAGCCTTTGATTCAGTGGTACACGACAAACTACTATTAAAACCAAAATCTTATGGTATCTCTGGACACCTGCATAACTGGATAGAAGCATTCCTGCCAAACAGACAGCAAATGGACAAAATTGGGAATGTCCTATCAAATTCTGTACCTGTCAACAGTGGTGTCCCCCAAGGCAGTGTTCTAGGTCTAACTCTCTTCATACTCTACATAAATGACCTCTGTGATCATATTAAGAGCAACCGCATTCTCTTCACTGATGATGTAAAGCTATTCAACACCACAGACAATACTGCTACCCTTCAAAAAGACCTCGACTATGTATCAGAATGGTCAAACAAATGGCAACTTCAAATCTCAACAAATAAATGTTCTGTCTTACATATTGGCAAAAAAAAAAAAATCAGAAAATAAAATACAAGCTGAATAGTCAAGACCTTGTTAATGATCCAAACTCTGTCAAGGACCTTCGAGTACTCATCTCTAATGATCTAAGTGCTAGAGCCCACTGTAACTACACAGCCGAAAGGGCATTAAGAGTTGTTAACCTAATTCTGCATAGCTTTTTCTCTTATCACACTACTAACTACAGCATACAAAACATTTGCTAGACCAATACTTGAATGCAGCTCATCAGTCTGGAACCCACTTTACGTATCTGATATTAATACAGTTGAGAAAGTCCAGAAATATTTCACAAGAAGAGTTCTCCACTCCTCTACTCGTTGCAGAATACCTTATGCCATCAGACTTGAAATTCTAGACCTAAAAAATCTAGAACTACGTTGCCTTTGGTCCGATCTAAGTATAATATATAAAATTATACATTGCAATGTCCTACCCATCAATGAATACTTCAGCTTCAACCATAACATTACAAGAGCACACAATAGATACAAACTCAAGGTAAACCGCACCAAACTTGATTGCATCAGAAGCACACATTTATGCCAAGAACCACATAGTGCTTCTGTATAAGTGAAGGATTTAGATGAAAAAAAAAAGGAAAAAAATGTTTTGAAGATAAATAGTGATGCAGGTATTGGTTAAAATAATCATAAAATTTTAAAAGTTTCTGGGGTGGAAATTAAGATCACTATATGGCAAAATGCCCATAGACCTATGAAAAGTAACAACATGAAAACATTTTTTCAGTATTTATAATTTGATAACACATCCTAACTCTACCTTACCAGGAGGAAAATTAGACTGATAGGTAATGTTTCCAAAAGTTTCTAAAATTGGAGGAATGAAAGCAGTGAAAAATAGGATCAGCTGTAGATCTTCCTTCAGACTCTTGATTTTTAAAATGTATTTATTTGTTTTGTTGAGGTAATTCCCCATTAGGAGAATGAATGCACACAGGGAGACGTAGTGAGAGTAGTGAAGAATAATACACACACAGCACACAGATACACTGTACAGTAAATGTAGGTTTTTCCTTCCAGAAAGGTTTAAGCAAAGTCCAAAATAAGCAGTCCAAGTCATTCACAGGTAAGGCAGTCAGTGTTCAGTACAGGGATAATACAAATATCAAAGTGCAGTATCAAAAAACAGTTCAGTAACAGACTTACATCAACGATCAGTAACAGTCATTAGGAGGAACTGCAACTCTCTCCAACAGAAGAAAACAGATACTCACTGAGACTAAACAACCCAGGTTTCTGGCTCCATCTTATGGCCATTTGAGGAACCACACCCAATCACAATTTTAGCATTCTCTTAAAGGCATAGTATTAAAATGTCTATCCTAGTTTATATATTTCCAACCCAAATAACTGTTAGGTGACTTGCATTCCTAACATGTTTGAAAAATGGAATTGATGTAAATGAAAATATTTTGTTTGACTGATTGATTTACCTGCACTGGATTTCTGATAGTCTGGATGAAGTCTTTGTAAACAGCAATGGTTCATGCCCCACATTTCCTAGTCATACCACAACTAACTGAGGTGACCTACCACATACTGACTTTACAGAAGATAACATAGAAAAGGCACTATGAAACCTAAAACCACCCCGATCTATTGGCCCCGATGGATTATGTGCATACTTCTTAAAAAAGCTCTCCTCTGCTACAGTGGAATCCCTAGGCATTATATATGAGATATCATTCAGAACCAGCTCCTTACTAAACCTATGGTCCTTAGCTATGGTCATCCCTATCTTCAAAAAAGGTGACCCCAGCTTTGTTGAAAACTACAGACTAATCTCACTGTGTTATATCACATGCAAAGTCATGGAATCAATCATTAACCAATTCACCACTCTCCACTTAGAGTCAAACAACCTACTCTCCAAAAAATAATTTGTTTCAGGAAAAAATTGTCCTGCAATCTACAACTCCTACACTGCAAAAATGTATGGACTACTCTACTTGACCAGGGTAAAGCTATAGATGCAATTTACATAGACTTCTGCAAAGCCTTTGATTCAGTGACAAACTACTGTTGAAACTAAACTCTTACGGCATTTCTGGATCCCTCCATAAGTGGATTACTGCATTCCTGTCAAACAGGCAACAAATAATAAAAATAGGGAGTGCTATATCAAAATCTGCTCCAGTTAACAGCGGTGTCCCCCAAGGCAGTGTTCTAGGAGCCACAATCTTTATACTCTATATAAATGACCTTTGTGATCACCTTATAAGCAACTGCATTCTCTTTGCAGATGACGTAAAACTATTCAACACCACTGGCAATGTTACTATCCTTCAAAGCGACCTTGATTATGTGTCTGAATGGTTAAACATCTGGCAACTCCAAATCTCGACCAACAAATGCTCTGTCCGACACATTGGTTAAAAAAAAATCAGTACACCAGGTTTCCGTTCCGCGTGGCTTCGGTGGCAGCAGGAATTCGCGACCGTTCGCAATTCCTACTGCGCTTGCCGCCGAGGTACCCCCGATCCAAATGGGTCAGGGGGATATGGCTGCCTTGTAGAGGCAGCTGAAGAGAGAGGGGAGCCGGACAGGGGTTTGGGAGTGTCGTAGACCCCCTCCTCATCTGGAAAACCCCCTTTTTCCTGAGGTGGTGGAGCGGCGATCAGCAATGGCCGCCACGAAGAAACCTGCAACTGGGTAAGATCGTGCTGGAGGAAGCAAGAAAAGTGAAAGTGCTAGCTGAGCCGGGTTAATCAACATCTTTTAAACTCGCTGGAACTGAACTGTCTGAATTGCTGGAGGATACATTGTATCCCTAAGAAGATCGGAAAGCGGCGGAGAAGCTGTTAAAGGGAACTTTTTTTTTCTTCACTCTCCCACCCCATGGAAACAGCAGATGAAGATTTGAAATTTGTTTGGGCACTGAAGGTGAACTATTTTGAAAGTTGAAGTCAAGGGACAAAAGACTTCTTGGACATTGGACTTAAAAATTTAAGAAATTGGAAAACCCTTATTAGAGGTATGGATTTCTGATCATTTAAAAATTGATGTTGCAAGTGGAAAGGGAGAGGAAAAAAAATTGGAGCAGAAGTGGAAAAAGGAGGAGATTGCCTAGAATCTCAAAGAAAGATATATGGTAATTGGACCTCTTTGATTAAACAGTAACCCCAGAAAGAGAAATAGAAGGAGGAAGAAAAGTATTAATTTTTGGAACTTTTTTTGAATTATTTTTGATTAAAAATACTTGGGTGGTTGTTTTGGGAAAAGTTTCTCTTTTCATGATGGCATCGCTTGTGGATGAACTAAAGACTGATTATCAAAAATATAAAAAGGAAGAACAAGATGGAAAAGATACTTTGGGCACTTTATTTCAATTTTTAGAAATGGCGTTATGTACCTATGAAATGTTGACTACGCAGCAGAATGACTGGGACAAAGAAGAAAAGGAACAAGAAGCCATCTTTGATGAACAATGGGTTTTTTCCGGGGAGGAGGAGAAAGAGGATAAGAAAAAGGGGATTTTAAGGTTTGAAAAAACAACCAAAAAAGAGAAAAATGAGTGGAAAGGTGGATGCAAGGTTAGAAAGCAACGGAAAGGGAGTAAGAAAAGGGAGGAGGAGAGACAAAAGGGTAAAAAGGGCAAGGAGAAGAATAAGCAAGAGAGAAAGGGGGGGGGAGGAGAAGCCTCAATGGTGGGAAGCAAGATCTAAAGAAAAAAAGCTTATTCAGAGACAATGGGTGAATCTAATTAAGGATAAAAGGGGGATTCTGGAAGGTACATAAGATTGTGTTTTTATATGTGTATTTAGAGTAGAACCTTTCTTATAAAATTTATTGTGTAATTTTAGAATGTACTAAACAGAATCCCAAGATAAATTAAGTGTTATATGAAGTACTTTTAAGTTAGGGTAATGAGTTAAACGCGTCACTCCAATTAGTGTATAGGAGAAGTATAGTAAAAGAAAAAAGATAAATGGATACCTGGAAATAGAACAGACAAAGAATGTTATTGAAAATGATAATAAGATATGGAAGGATATATAAAGTGAATATGATGTGTAAATTTTGTCTGTGTGAAGAGTTTTAACTCGGGATCAAGCAGCTTTCAGAAAAGATGTTTTAGGTTTTGTTATGTTTTTTGTGTTTTGTATGTTGATAAAAGGCAATAAAATTTCAATTAGCAAGAAATAATTTGGATGAAAAGGAGAAGTTGGGATAAGATATGAAGTTAAATAGATAAAGTAAATATTGATATTATAATTTGGAATCATTATGTTCTATTGGTTTTCTTCTTTAATTATTACTATTTTTTTTAGAAAAGAATTTATAAGCTGTTATGCCTTGATTGTTTGTGCACTGTTTTTTGTAAAATTAATAAAATTTGTTTAAAAAAAAAATCAGTACACCAAATACAAACTAGGCGGATATGACCTCATTGATGTTCCTCACTCTTTCAGGACCTTGGAGTTCTCATATCAAATGACCTAAGCACCAGAGCTCACTGTAACAGCATTGCCAAAAAGGCATTAAAAGTTGTAAATCTAATCTTATGAAGCTTCTCCTCTGGAAATATTGAATTGCTAACTAGAGCCTACAAAACTTTTGCCAGACCAATACTCAAATACAGCTCATCAGTCTGGAATCCGCACTGCATATCGGACATTAATACAATCGAGCGAGTCCAGAAGTATTGCACAAGAAGAATACCCTATATCACCAGGCTTGAGATTTTGGGCTTGGAGAATCTTGAACTACACTGCCTACAGTTAGACTTAAGCATAGCACACAAAATTATCTGCTACAATGTCCTATCAATCAATGACTACTTCAGCTTCAACCACAACAATACAAGAGCACACAATAGATACAAATATAATGTAAACCGCTTCAAACTGGATTGCAGAAAGTATGACTTCAGCAACAGAGTGGTCAATGCCTGGAATGCACTACCTGACTCTGTTGTTACATCCTCTAATGCCCACTCCTTTAACCTCAAACTAACCACTATTGACCTCACCCCATTCCTAAGTGGTCTATAAGGGGCGTACATAAGTGCACCACCATGCCTACCATCTCTGTCCTATTTGTCCCCATTTATTCGTACCTATTTTCTGTATTCTTACTTATGTTTATACTTATATCTATTATCTTGTAAGTGATTGACAAATCAAATAAATAAATTAAAAAAATGAATATTTTATTTATCCTCAGTGAAGAATAGAAGAGAATATTTGTAGCCCAGGAATGAACTATAGAATCTTGGTTCCCTCTGAGCTTGGTTATTTCCTTGCAGCTCTTTTATTACCCAACTAGCTTGATACCCATGCTTCATACAAAACTATGTGGTCGGGCTTAGTTATTTTGGGAGGAAAATAAGGGGGGAAAATTCTGCCTCTGCCTACCAACATCCATCAGTATTCATCTGGCTAGCGTCCTGTCAGTGTGTTAGAGAGTTGAGGGCTGTTTGGAAACTGAAACAGTATTTGCTGTATGAGTAAGAAGGAGACAGCAAGGAGCCTGGGTGTGGCTTAGCTCAACTGTTCTGTACTAAAGCTGCTTGGTGCTGTGAAACTAAAACTGAAACTCCTCTCCTCTGCTTATGTTTTGCATTTGAAACAGATTTCTTTTCAGGTGGGGAGGGGGAGTAGAACTCCTTAGTATCAGAGTGTGTTAATCAACGGCATTGACAAATTCACCATTAGTCAATTGCAAAAGGTGGCTTTCCTTGGAACAGCTTACATCTTGCAACAATATTGTACAATCAAACATCAGACTTGCCTAACCCAAGTCCTTGGAAAGGACTTGATAGGTAGACAAAAATGCCAAACCCAGTCTGAACATCTGGCTGATTGTGTGATGGACCATAATAATAATAATTAAACAAACATTGGGCCAGATGGTGGTTTAGTCTAGCACTTATGATGTTATCACAGTGAAGAATTTATCATAGGATATAAAAATATAATCCAAGCTGTCTTCCCCAGATTTGTCTGGGAAATATTCTCATCCTAAATCCTGCATTGTGGTAAATTACTAGCATTTGTGCTGAAGAAGAATTCCAAATAAAATCAAGGACCTTAATTACATGTTTTCTTTTTAGTTATGATATTGAGTGTCATGCAAAGTTAATTGCAGAGAAGATGAAGCATCCTGGTCTCTTAGGCCCTGGTAACTCTCAAATTTTAACAGAACCCTGTGATCAGTAAGAACTAATAATGTAATGGAGAAAGTTTTCTGAATAGCATGAAATTCTTTCTGTTTTTAAAAAAATGAGAAGTAGCATACGTTTTAAATGTATGCATGTATGTATGCATATTTTATCTTTATTTCCAAAAATTAAAGCACCAAATCAGGAACCACTTTCTTAACAATTCAACACTTGAATTATGAAACAGATGGCTGTTTAACCTGAACAAAGTTTTGGTTTTGGATGCATATTGAAAACCAGGAATTAAGATTTGGCTATTCAAATATCTCAACAGGATGCTAAATTACCAGAGGTCTGGAAGATGTTGCTGAACTACAGAAAATGTGAATTTTTTACAAGTGTGTGTGTGAAGTGTATTTGCATCTTTGTGTTTCTTTATTCCTTACTATCAATTTCTATTGCTATAGTTACAGATATATTCTTTACTAGCATAAATTCTTGCAACAAAATGCAAGAAATTATCATAGTGATATGAATTCTGAGAAACTGAGACTTGAATATGTCACCAACCTTTCATTTCTTTGGCCATCAGATGATGATACTGAATCTTTACCATGCTTTCATTTTTGAGAAATTAGTTTGATTAGATAATCTTTAGAAAGAAAAAAAAGGAGATGTTTGACTTAAAATGTATTGTTGGAGTAGGTATTTACATTATCTAAAGAAAATTAAAATAGTTTAAATCTGATCAGGAAAAGAAAACTGGTTATTTTCCATTGAATTTTAACCCATTCACAAATTGACTGTAATCTTTAACACTAATTTCATAATAACTTGTTTGATATCTACATTTGATGGGAACTACAGAAGTTGGTCCACATTCTCTAATTACTCTTGTATTTGAAAATACATATAGATGTAATGTGAGATTGTATTTATAACTGTCATTGTTATTTTTCTTTTTCTCAAAGGACTTTGCCATAATTAACATGATTTCCAAAGGAGTTCCTATTATAAAAAGGTAGATACTTATTCTGCAATTGGAACATTACACAAGTAATGTTTACAGTCATCATGGTAATCTGGATTTTATGCAGAGAAAACATCAAGGAATCTTCTGGTGTCTTACTATACTGAATACTTTTGCAGAATATGCTTTGAGAATCTATAATTCACTTTGTAAAATGCATCATTAGGATAAGATTAAGTAATAGAAGTTTACACCAATATATAAATTAACTTTTATTTTGTTTTTCTTTGTGGTTCTTGTTGTAACATGGCTACTCTGGAAAATATTCTGCTACAAACCAAGTGTCATATCTGAAGTGTAGTTTACCAAAATTTCCCAGGATTTTAATCCAGAATATTCTATTGCATAGCTACATTGAAAATGGAAAGGAGTGGAGGAAAACTCTCACATGCTGTGATCAGTATAATTTGAGTTTGAGCAATTTAGAAGCATACCTCTCAAACTCATAATCTATAGTCACTGTAAATGAACGGACATTTTCATAATAAATTTTGTTTTCGGATGTGGTGCAGGCATCTGTCCCCTCATTTTACCATAATATTTGTAAGAATACATTTCTCATACTTGTTAGTTGAGTAAATCTTAACTGTATTTGAGAAAAAAAATAGTACTGCATAACTAGAACCACATTCTTTGTTTTGGTTTGGCTGAAAGTAATTAGAAGTCAGGTATTAGTGTTTACCTAGTGAATTAAGAGCAATGATAGTTCTTCCCTGTAACTAATCCTAGTGGAAAGCCAAAGAAGAATATTAAAGCCAGCTGAGCTCAGGTGGTCATCCAGCAAATATTTGGGTATGTTCCAGGATAACCACGGAGCACTCAGCATGGCTTCTTACTTGAGAAAGGAGGTGCTAATGCTTTTAATCCAGTTTATAATTCTTGTTAGCATTATTGGCAGTTTATCTCTTGGAACAACAGGGACTCAGCAACAACATCAATTTAATTCTGCTCTTAAACAAGGGATCCAGCTCAAGGATTTTCTGAATAGCTAATTTAAAAGTTGCACATGTTAAAAATGGCAGAATTTTTTTTTCCAAATTAGCAGTTGAGACAGGTTCCCCCAATAACAAAATATGGCATTACAAATATGAAACCTTATTTAGCAAAGTAATTTTTTCAGATAAATTTTATTTATTTAGCATATGGCAAATACATGGACTTATAATAGGTCAAATGTCAATGAACAGTCCACCCAGCCATTCAAGGACAGATAAAAAAAAATTTCAGATAAAATTATGGGTTTACTCCACCCTTAAGTAATCAAATGTATCTTTCAGACATAATTAACATGAGTTAATTATGACTACTTTTATCTTAATTTCAGTGAATCTATTCTTAATAGGACAACTGAATGTATTCTTATGCACAAACTCCACAAACAAGCCTTCTGGTTCTTATAGGAGATTTAGTTCTATAAGGAAACAAATCCAGTCACAGTGATACTATAGAAAAAAATGTATCCAAAAATTTGAATATTTGCTTGGCTGCAGAATCTCTACCCCTGTGATATTGAAATTATACTGATATGAAAAACATGTTTTCAGTTTTTCTAAGCTTCATGAGGATATTCTCTAATGACTTACTTTTGTATTGTGTGTTCAAAATACCAAATAACATCTGTACAAAATTCATGCAGCTTTCCTTATAATTAGTTACCAAATTTAATTATTACACATTATTAAGTTTTGTATTTTAGCTCTTATTTATTGTATAGGAAGAAAAGGAACTCTATAAAAAACAAGCTAGTCATTATGCAAAATTAGTACATTTTGCATGTTAATTTAAAAAAAAAATTGTATTATTGCATTGAAAAATATGGATAATACATTATAGAATACTGATAGTAATTACATTCAGAATTATTTATATAATAGAAAATGGTAATACTGTGATGATTAAAATGTATTAAATTTGTAAAGATGAAAAAAAGTATCAATCTTAAATTTGATTTCCAAATGTTATTTGATCATATAGTTGCTTCTGTTGTGTACTAAATAGCAAATATGTTGTTGATAAGGAATTGTAAAGTGCATAAGATTATTTTATATTATAAAAAATTAGATCTTTGAGTTTTAAATATTTTAAGTAGCAATCTAAGAATTCCCAGTCAGGGTCAAAATGACAGAACATAGATATGGAGATTTAATGCCAAAATGGAAGACCTGAAGGAGCATATTGTGTTGAAAAAAATCTATATGGTTGTTAGAAGTCAATACTAACTTGTTGGCATTGACAATCTCCATCTCCAATATAAATCCCACTTTCTCACCCACTTAACTACCTGCCCACATACTTGGTACCAATGACAGCTGTCTTTTCCAGGAAATAGCTCTTTTAGAGCTGGGGTTGACATTAGTACAACAGTGTGGGAGAAAAGTTAAACCCATCTTTATGAACTTTGTTAGACTTCTTCACTAGTTCACTTTAAATATTAAAAGCAGATATGTGGAATGCATGCATTCCATGAAACTCCAAAGGTATTCATTCTTTAAATAAGAAAAATTGATTCAGCAGCTTTGCTGACTTGATAATTTTAAGTATATTTTTATAACTATTAAAAGTTATAGTAGTTAGAAAGATTTCTTCAGCCAATGTCAGATTCTGTGCATTTCTGTGGAATGTTAAAATATATCTATGTATCTACAAGTGGGCATACAGAAAATCTAACCCAGGATTGTTATGACATTTTGTGCCATAATAGATACTGTTCAAGTATTTCTTTGTTTTGTATCAGGATAGTTTGTTTGATGTTGCCACATTTATTCTCACTGGTATGTAAGTTTCTTATTGATACATCTACTAAGACTGGGTTATAAAATCAAACTTTATTTCTTCTTATAACATTCAGTCCTACGTACTTTCACCTATTTGTTTATTATAAGTGTACACTATTTCAGTCAAGCATATCAAAGTGGCTGGAAATATTTGACAATAAAATCTGCAAATATGTGTGTGAATTGCATGTGTAGATAGTTCATCTTCAAGTTTCATAGCAATAAAGAGTATCCAGACACCCTATGCACATATTTCATCAACACTTCAGTAGCTGAATGCCTAGCAAGGTTTTAACAGGCTTTATAAGGGAGGTGCTCATCTTATTTGGTGGGGATTTTTTCCCACATGGAGGAATTCTGGTAGATAATGGTTACCCCTGAATACTCTTCCATCTTCCTTCATGGGGAAAGAGCTCTAAGTACCCTCTCCCTACCAATCCTCCTTGGGTGAGCAAATTCTACTTGGAGTAATCCGTCTCACAAACAAGATTTTATGAGCACTTTCCTATTTTTTTAATGTTCTTTTACTTTTGCAGAATTATTCAATGATAGAAGTTGAAATGCACCGTGTGAAATCATCAAAGGCCAGCTGCTTATAGAAAAAGCGTGAAATCATTTGTATTAGTTTTGCTGACTTGTCTCTTTATAAAACTTAATTTATGGTTTTTCCAAAGACAGATGTTTTACTCTGCTCTGGATTAAATGCTTTGGCTTTCAAATAGGATTTGCCAATTTATATGGTGCAGGTAGAAAAAAACTTAGTAACTTAGTAAGCTCAAATGTTTTAAGTGGAAGCAGTGGTGGAAGAAAACAACAACAACAAAGCCATATTTGGATTTGGTAAACAAACCTGCAGATTGTTTAAGAATCATGGTTCTCTTTATCTGAGAAAATGGGGAAGAGAACTAACCTCAAAAAGACAGCAAACATTGCTGAAATTTTGGAAATATACACTTTTGTCATCTGCTATAAATAAAGTTAAGTGGTATCGCTCTTTAAAGGAATTTTTATTTGAAATTATTACCATTGTGTCCAAGCTGGGGCTTTGTGTTTTTGGCTTGAATATGAATGTAGAAAATATAATTTTGTTTTAGCTCTTCTTTAGATAAATAGGAGTGTATAGTTGCAAATTCTTGAGAATTTAAAGGGTACTCATATTTAGAAGAATTAGGTTTGATTGACACTGATTTATTAATTGCATATGTGAGTAGATTACTGAATGCAACTTTACATAGTTGTACTAATGTGTTTGAAGATGACATTTGGATAATTTTGGTGGACTTGTAAATATGTCACATGTAGTTGTATTACAGCAGGTCAATCGTGCATCAAATGTTGACACAGCAAATAACCAGAATATGCTTCATATATTCAACATATTAGAAGTTTGGAAGCTGGGGAAGAAGGTAGAACCTCCTCACTGACAGACCGTAGTTCGTATCTCTCTGCGGCTATGGTCTGTGCTCTTTTGTTGGAGAGCCCCGATAATTACGATTAGAGGCTGAAGCTGCCTTGGAGGGGTGGTAGAATAAGGGGAAGCCGCAAGCCAGGTTGATGGGAGCCTCATCTCCCCTCCTGGGCTTGGTCTTTTTCCCCCCGAAGATGACTGCAGCGGTGGTTTAAAATGGCCACCCCGAAGAGGAGGACTCAGCTGGATTAAGATTTGTGCACGAGAGAAGAAAGAGGTGGATAACATCTGAACCAGGACAATTGGGAGATGCAACTAAACAAAAGTACCCCGGGATTAAGGTAACATGGAATTTTTAAGAAAAGAAAAGTGAGCGGCGAAATTACAAAGGGACAGGAAAAAAAAAATTTCTGACAGCTAAGTGGGGCTTCCAACTGAGAAAGGAAGAAGCTGGAAGTTAAGATTTAACTAAATTGGACTAAAATATTTTGGCAATAAACAGGCATAAAATAAAGCTGGATTTAAGATTGTCAAAAATAATAATAATAAAGTTTACAAATTGGAGACTGGACTGTGTTGGAATATTGAGGTTCGAAAAACCCTAAATAAAAAAATAGAGGGGAAAGGTGAAGACTTTGTATAATGGAGAGTGCCACCTTTTGACAAAAACTTGAGCTCAAACAAGGGAAAGCTTCCTGTTTCTGAATGAACTTGTGTGGATATAATATTAAAGAAATATTGAAATAAAGTAAGAATCTTAGAAAGTGAAAGCAGAACTAGAATAAAGAAAAAATCAAGGAAAGACTGACTGTGGGATTGATGTTTTTGGAATGGACCCTGGGCTGGAATAACTGAGAACTTTAGAAAATTGAAAGAAGGAAAGTAAAAGTGCTTTTTTTGTGGACTTTAACAATCATAAAATACGAGAGTGTGTAATGATGATATCTTTTCGGGAATTAAAAATGGAACTTAAAAATATGAGAGAATTACTACAGGAAAGAGGCGAATCACTTTGTTCTATGTTAGAAAAAATGGCAATGGCAATTGAAGAACAAGAAGAAAGAGCTTCAGAGGAGGAGGAGTCGACTCAAGGAGAAGATATTTTTTTCAACAAAATTTTTTTTTCTTGGTTTTTAAAACAAACATAAACAAACAAAACATAAAAACATCAAGCCATCTTCCACATATATGTACAAATAGTGTGCCGGTTAGTTTACAAATTGTTTTGTGCTTCCATTTCATTGTCTTCAATTACAATTACATTGTATTATACTCCCATATTTTCAATCAAATATTAAATACATTGATATCATTATTAATCAATCATTTGACTATACTTTTATTAATTCATGTTTTACTAAATAATCATATTTTACTTAATTTGTTTTATGACGGTTCATATTATCACTCCAAATCTACCCTAAAATCATTTTGTAGATATAATAAGAAAGGAATATGTCTTTATATATTTATTCTTTTCTAAAAATCTACATATTTCATTACTATATTTTATTGTTTAACCATTGATAGAATAGATCCCAAATTTTATAAAATTGTTTATCATCTTGTTCTCTAATTTCAAATGTCAATCTACTCATTTCAGCACATTCCAATATTTTCTTAATGATTTCTTCCTGTGATGGTATTTTCTCATTTTTCCAGTTTTTAGCAAATACAATCCTAGCCACTGTTAATACATTTACAATCAGATATTTCAAGTCTTTACTATATATTTCAGGTAAAATTCCCAATAAAAATATCTCTGGTTTCAAATCTATATGCTCTTTTGACATTTTTTCAACCACATGTGGATTTTAGTCCAACATTTTTTGGCATCCACACATGTCCACCACATGTGGTAATATGAGCCAGGTGTCTGATGACACTTCCAACATTTTTCAGATTTATTCTTGAACATTCTTGCTATTCTTGTCAGGGGAAAATGCCACCTGTAAAACATCTTATACAAATTTTCTTTATATTCTGTTGACATTGTCATTTTATAATTTTGAGACCACAGTTTTTGCCATTTCTCTAGATCAATCCCTTATCCAAAATTCTTCCCCCAAGCAATCATAGTTTCTTTAACTTGTTCTTCTTTTAGTTTAATTTCTAATAAATATCCATACAATTTTTAATCACCTTTTCATCAGTACCTGTCAAAATCTTATCTAAGACAGTCAGTTTATCATAGAAACCTTCTGTTTTAGAATCTTTATCATACCTTGAATGTATTTGCATATATGAAAACCAATTCATCTTTATACCTTGTTTCTCTAGTTCACCCTTTTCATTCAATATTTCACCATATCTAACTGTTTGTTCCTTTTTGTATATTATAGGATAAGAAAATGCTTCAATAGTCGATAGCCAGACTGGAATTTTCAAATAACATTGTCTTTTAATTTTCTCCGAGTTTAACCACAGAGACTCCCGTATATAATGTCTTCTGAAATATCCCTGTGTTTTAGTTCCTTTATACCATAAAAAAGCATGCCACCCCAACAACAGATCATGTCCTTCTAATGTCAACAATCTAGTGTTTCTTAATGTTATCCATTCCTTAACCCACATCAAATTTGTAGCTTGGTAATACAACTCCCAATTAGGCAAACCAAATCCTCCTCTTATTCTAGCATCTTGCAAGAGTTTTAACTTTATTCTCGCTTTCTTACCTTGCCAGATATATTTCAACATAATTTTATTTAAATCTTCAAAGTATTCTTTTCCAAGCCTAATTGGAATTGTTTGAAACAAATATAAAATTCTGGGTAATATATTCATCTTGATTGTTGATATTCACCCTATTAATGACAGTTGTAAATTTTCCCATTTCGCCAAATCTAGCACTATCTGCTGCTTAAGTTTGATATAATTATTCTCTTTTAGTGTACTGCATCTTGCTGTCAAATATATCCCCAAGTACTTGATCTTTTTCGTGACCTGGATTTTCAATAGATCTGCCAGTTCTTCCTTTTGTCTTGATAACATATTCTTTGTCAGGATCTTTGTCTTATCTTTATTTATTTGCAAACCAGTCACCTTTCCATATTTCTCTATCTTTTCTATCAATTTTGATGCTGTTTCTAGTGGGTCTTCTAAAATGAAAACCAGATCATCTGCAAATGCTTGCAATTTAAATTCTACCTTTTTAATTTTCATCCCTTTTATATTCTTTTCATCTCTAATATTTCTATTTAGCACTTCCAAGGTTAACACTAACAACAGAGGTAATAGTGGGCACCCTTGTCTTGTTCCTTTTCTTATATCGATAGAGTCTGTCAGTTCTCCCTCTATCATTACCTTTGCCGTTTGCTTGTGATATATAGCTTTTATAGCTTGAATAAATTTTCTAGCAAAGCCCATCTGTTCCAGCAGTAATAACATGAATCAACAATTCACATTATCAAAAGCCTTCTGTGCATCTAAAAATATCAAAGCCATTTGTTTTTCAGGATGTGCCTCATAGTATTCCAAAGTATCCAAGATTATTCTCATATTGTCTTTAATTTGTCTCTTTGGCAGAAATCCATTTTGATCAGGATGGATAAAATTGTTTAAGTATTTTTAAAGTCTTTCTGCCAATATTGAAGCAAAAATTTTATAATCTGTGTTTAGTAAGGAAACAGGTCTATAGTTCTTGATTTGTAATGGATCGGCCTCCTCTTTTGGAATAAGTGCAATATAAGCTTCTGACCATGATTTTGGTATCCTCTTCTTTCACATAACTTCATTCATAACTTCTAGCAATGGAAGGTTCAACAATTCTTGTAATATTTTGTAAAATTCTGCTGGAAGTCCATCTGGGCCTGGTGCCTTTCCATTATTTTGCTTCTTGAGTGCTTCAGTTAACTCCATCATCGTTATATTGCTTTCTAACATTATTTCAATATGTTCAGGTATCTGTGGTAGATTAGCATTCTGTAAATACTGTTTAACTCTTTCCTCATCAATATTCTCTTTTGTGTATAGTTTCTCATAATAGTCTCGTATGATTTCCTTCTTCTCTTTACTACCATAGGAAACTTGGCCTTGGTTGTCTATAAATTGCAACATTTTCCTTGATTCTTTCTCCTTTCTCAATTTATATGCTAACCATCTACCTGGTTTATTTGCATCTTCAAAGTAGTTCTGTTTAGCACCTCTAATTTTCTGTGCTAGTTCTTCTTTTTCTATTAGACTGTTGTAACTATGTATCATTGCAACTATGTATCATTCATGTGTTTGCAACTATGTATCATTCATGTGTAATCATTAACTTCTGTCTCTTCAGTGACCTTTGCAAGGCACGTACAAGGGACAAGGAGCTAGACGGTTGTTAATAAGCTTATCCACATTGTAAATGATCTGTCTGGTATGCAGCTTTGTAAACATGCACATCCTGATGAGATTATCATGTTTGACTTGAGCTTTGATTAAATCATTTTCTTGTAAAAAAGCACAATAAAAGAGCATGTGCCAAGACATTTGGGGCGCGCTCATCCCGAGGAAACTTCGCCTCCTGTCGTTTCTCTCTCCTTCGCTCCCTATCATGAGCCGCCCATCTGATGCGGGATAGCAGATACCGCATTCTGGTGACCCTGATGTGATTCCCTAAGGGGGATACGCTGCGACGCGCCCATATCTTATCAGCTCGATGGGAGCTGTGCATCGCCAGGCCTGAAGCGAATTGCACATCATCGGATCTGAAACACGGTCTCGACTTTCGTAAGTATGGGTGGAAACTTTTCTCAACAACAGACGGAGCATCTGAAGGAATTGAGGGAGTTAGTCGCTTCTTCTTCTAAATATTCTGCTAATTTAAAGGGCTCGCCTGTAAAAATGAAACCTATTGCTACATTATTGGCTTATGTGTGGCAACATTGTCCTAATTATTCAGAGGAAGGGTCCTTAAAAATTTCCACTTGGCAAAAAATTGGTGAACATCTCCATAGTCCTCCTCGTGCACCTATTGGCATTTTGGTCACTTGGAGGAAAATTATGGAGGCTTTAATGGTCCATTATAAAATAGAAGCAGGGAGTGTGTTTGAATCTCCCCCACCAAGTTATGATAACTTTTCAATTTGCTCTAACTCAGGCAGAAGCTGCTGCCATTATTCAACAATGCCCCACATGTAGTTAGCAAGGACATTCCATTCCCATAGGAGTAAATCCTAGAGGATTAAAAACTTGTGAAATTTGGCAAATGGATGTAACTCAGTATCCACCTTTTGCCCCTTGGAAATATTTGCACGTTTCCATCGATACATATTTAGGGTTTATTCTGGCCACTCCTCAAAGAGGAGAAACTGTAAAACATGTCATCAATCATTCAATTCGTACCTTTGCCTCGCTGGGACGTCCAAAAGAAATCAAAACTGACAATGGACCTGCCTATACAAGTTCTGCGTTCCAGGACTTCTGTAACAGATGGGATGTAACCCACAAGTTTGGGATTCCCTACAACAGCCAGGGGCAGGCTATTGTGGAACGAGCGAACTTATCTCTGAAACGTGCTCTTGATCGATATTCGTTGCGGGAAAAACCCCCGAACCTCCCAGCATTGCAAAATTCTCTTAATATTTGTCTTTACACTTTAAACTTTCTTAATCTGACTGGCATTCCTCCCACTTCTGCTGCTTCGTGTCATTTTTCCTCCCCCTCCCCCCTGCCTAACAGACCTCTGGTATATTATCGCAGATTGCCAGATCCCGCCTGGCAGGGTCCCGCTGAGCTTCTCACTTGGGGACGAGGCTACGCTGTGATTTTACAACCAGACAAAACCACTTGCTGGATCCCTGGTAGGGCGGTTAGACCCTATCATGGGAATTCCTCCGCTACATCTGTATCTTAAAACTCTTCCTGATATTCTTGCCTATATCTTCTTTGCAATTTCTACCTTACTTCAACAAAACCTATGCTTCCTGTCAAAAGACTATTCGTGTTAAAACCATTTCATTAACAGAAGGCTATTATACTTGTTCCATGTGGGTACGTCATGAAAATGCTACCCATAGTTTTCACTCTGTCACTTCTGTTTTGTTTAAAGAACACTCTACCACTCGCTCTTTTGTTCCTTCTTTACTCTTCCAATGGAAAGGAACCTTAAAATCTTTTCCTCTATTCAATCTAAACATAGGGGGACCTAGATGTCCTTCTATTGTATTATGGGTTCCCCCACCCCAACTAACATCCTTGATGAATGACCAAATTAATATTCATTGTCATTATTGTAATTATTATCCTTTTTCTACTAATTGCATTCCCTCTTCATTTTGCAAATGTTCTACAAGTAACTTGTCCATAGCCCTCTCTCCTGCTTGTGATGTTTTTATATACCCGAACTCTGATCCTGTCAACAAACGACGCTTCAAAAGAACTGTCCATGACGATCCGCAGAAGCCTCATAGAAGATATAATATTGCTTGGACTATAACTGACTTTCAAGGAGTTCGTTTAAGTTCTACAACCAATTTTTCTCGCATAGAAGACTTCTACCCATCACTTCAATTCGATTTGGCAGACGCACCTACACAACCGGGGGATATTCTGCAGTCTACACCACTTCAGGAGGAAATTTAACATCACGCCCGAAAGGAATGTATTTTATCCCTGGCAATAATTTTGTTTAGATTTGTTCCACCGGTCTCACGGCATGTGTCCACGGGGATGAAATTGTTAAATCCAAATCATTTTGCATTCAAGTATGGCTTGTGTGTATAACTCTGATGATTTTATATCCCTACAGGTACCCAGGGAATACTCCCTCTTGCAAAATCGTAAAGATTTAGATCTGTTATTTTTTAAAAACAAGGGGGATTGTGTGCTACGCTTAAAGAAGAATGTTGTTTTTATGACGATAGTAGGGGGGCTTGTTTTCTATTTTGCCATGGTTTACAACCTTTTTAACTGCATTGACAGGATCATTAATAATCATTATATTGATATGTATTTTCGGACCTTGTTGTTTTAATAGAATATTGCAATTTTTTAAAAAAATCAATTGTCCTCCATAACTGCTGATGTTAATGTGCTATTGCAAGCTCATGTTATATCCTCAACACTGGACGAAAAAATGTCATTGCTGAGTTACCGCTCCTTGGACAACCCTGATGGGTCGCACTCTTGCCCAGATGACGGGGACGGCGAACATTCCATAAAAATGGTTCCTGTCTTCTCGGACGAGGAAGAAGACTCGTCATAAATAATAAAAACAGAGGAGATGTTGTAACTATGTATCATTGCAACTATGTATCATTCATGTGTTTGCAACTATGTATCATTCATGTGTAATCATTAACTTCTGTCTCTTCAGTGACCTTTGCAAGGCACGTATAAGGGACAAGGAGCTAGACGGTTGTTAATAAGCTTATCCACATTGTAAATGATCTGTCTGGTATGCAGCTTTGTAAACATGCACATCTTGATGGAATTATCTTATTTGACTTGAGCTTTGATTAAATCATTTTCTTGTAAAAAAGCACAATAAAAGAGCGTGTGCCAAGACATTTGGGGCGCGCTCATCCCGAGGAAACTTCGCCTCCTGTCGTTTCTCTCTCCTTCGCTCCCTATCATGAGCCGCCCATCTGATGCGGGATAGCAGATACCGCATTAGACCCATTTTATGTTTAGTTATATCCATTTTTAACTTAATGTTCCTTTTCTGTGGCATTTTCTGTAGCTCTTTTTCAAGTCCTTTATACTCATCCTCTAATGCCTTAGAGGCTAATCTTTTCTTGATATTTCTTTTCCTTGTATAGTCTATTATCAAGCCTCTGGCATATGCCTTCACTGTATCCCATACGTTCTGTATTGATGTATCTTCTTTTTTGTTTTCTCTAAAGAAAAAAGCCAGTTCTTTCTCCATCCACTGTGTGAAGTCTTTTTCCTTTAAAATAGTATTATTTAATGTCCAAACTAGATCTTCTTCTTTGTCCTTTCCATTTAATTGTCATTAGATTGTGATCTGCCCAAGTATTTGTTTCAATATTTATTTCTTGAATAGACAATTAACACAAAGAACGCTACAAAGAAGTGGGGAAAGAAGGAAGGTTGAAAAGTTGAGACTTAAGAAGGCAATCAAAGGGGGGAATACCTGTGAAGTCAGGAAAGGCAGAAAGACCCAGCAGAAAAGGGGAAAGGAAGATATTAAGAGAGGGATATAAATTGGAATGAGAAAAGATATGGGGAAAAGAGGGGGAGGAGAAGCAGTAAGAAACAGGCGCATGAAATAAAGAAATACAGAAATAGTAAAATGTTGAAAAGAATTTGTTTTTTCAGAGATAATGGTTGATGAATTAAAAAGGAGATTCTGCAGGGTGACAAGGGGTAATAAGAATATTTCTGCAATTAAAAATATTTAGAAAATAGGGTAATATAGGGTAATTGATAACTCTTATTAAAAATTAAGGGGGGAAAATATGCTGCGGAATCCAAATGAAAAGATGTAATGATTATTATTGTAACTTCGTAAAAATAATGGTTTATTGGGAATCAAGATGAGGGAATAAAGGTACATTTTAACCACTGATGTATCACACTCAAAGCAATAAAACAGGGGAAAATTATACTTGTTTTTTTCTTTAGTGTTAAAACTTGTATTAATTTAGAATTTATAAAAAGAATGTGTAATGGAAAGGGAATATGACAGACTAAAGAACCAACTAAATTAATAAGTCAATATAGACTAATAAAAGTAAGGAGAGACATTGGCAACCTATTATAATTATAATTATAATTATAATTATAATAATAATAATAATAATAATTATTATTATTATTCAAACAACATATTGTTCATCTTTATTTTCAAAATAAATATTAAAGGATTATATTTGAAATAATTGAAATGAAACAAAAAGATGTTTCAATTGAGATTAATGAAAGAGGCTAGGATTAATGTGTTTGTTTCTCTCCTTACTGAAAATTTGGAATGGAAAAGATAATAATAAAATTAAGTATGCATATATGAATATTGCTGTCATATTTGTATGTAAAGGTGATGACCCGGAAATATGTTGTCCACTAAAAAGAGATTTTTGTTTTTATCTGAAAAACTGTATAAAATTTGTTTAAAAAAAAAAAGTTTGGAAGCTGTATTCTAAGTAGCTGATGTTCAAAGATGTAATGCTGCATCTCAAAGTTTTGTAGAACGTTATGATAGTGTGATTGTGCTTTAACCAACCTTTGGTCAGTTGGTGCAACTGCTTATACCAGGAGTGTCAAACTCACATCGTCATGGTGCCATCACATGACCTATCAGGACTTTCCCCCTTTGCTAAATCAGGCGTGGGTATGGCTAGCGGGTGATGCATCTGGCCTGCAGGCCGGGAGTTTGACAACCCTGGCTTATACCAATGGATGGGCAGGGGGGTGAGTATTCATGGTTTTATGTCAAAAATATATATTGCTTGGAGCTTCAATGAAACAAAGCACCTATCTAAACCCTGGATACCTTCAGACACAAATATTTTGGAATATACAGAGTAGAAATTGACACAACTTTTGAAATTTTCTACCATAAATTCTGTTTGGATCGAGAAATGGTAGAAATAATTTATCTGAATATCAAGAAGAAATTGCTCAAAACTAGGATTCTACAATAGTGAGGGCTATATTGAAAAAGTCCACTAGGAGAAATTTAATGCCTTGAATAAGAATTAAAGCATGGAAAACTGGGGCAGCTGCTGGAGAGATTATTGTACAAAGAAAGCCTAGACATTGCCATATACTATATGTCTTGATGGCTACAAACTTAAGGACAGTCAGGAATGCCCTATTCAATTTGTGAGACATTCACCTATTTTCTTCTGAGTTACTATTAAAGCAAATAATCTTGTCAAACCAAAGATAGGTAAGGAAAAGTGTAGTTTACTTGTGGGACTAGAACAAATTAGTGCTAAATGAGTCACCCAGATAGGAATATTCTGCTGCTTGGATAAAGGAAAGGAGGTATATTTCTAATAAGTGCTGACAACAGTACATTATGCTCCACTTATTACATTTAAGAGCATACCATTTGGAACATCGAGCTAGGTCTTTTCTTCATTCACCAGCACTGCATGCCTAAAATAGCAAATTAGTTTGCTTATGGCACAGTCTGTCCTAAAGTTTGTTTTCTCCACATTTCGCATTGCAATCTGTTATTGGATGGGAAAGAAGATATCTAAATCAGTATTAATCCATCCAGAATGGATGCCTGTGCCTTTACTCAGAGAGCCCTTATGTCGTGTCCGCAAAAAGACGCTCAGAGTCGGTGACTATCATTCAAGCTCTTTATTAAACTGTTGTGAACCGAACCAGCGAAAAGGAAAAAGCCCGCGGCTTTTATCCTTTTCGCTGCGGCGGCCGCGGCCAATGGCAGCAATTCAAGTCTCCCGCTCTTGGAGCGAGCCAATCGCGGGAGATTTCAATCGGGCCAATCAGCGCGGCTCGCCTGGCCAATCAGAAATCCCCGCGCCTTAGCCAATCAAGGCGCGGGGATTTCGAGTATTCAAATTCAGGACAGAACACCCCTCCCCTCTTGGTATGGTCCATCACGTAGCGTAGTCACGCAGGTAGGCGGGGCTCCGTCTAGTCCTAGTTGACCTGCGCAACTCAGTTTCAAGCTGTATCTCGGCCGGAGCGGTCATCTTTTTGGCTGCTCCTCCCTCTGTGTGAACCGGCTGGATGATTGGGCCGGTTCGTTCTCTGTGGCTCCCGCCTGGGCCTACCGGGTCGGTTGAGCTGCGGGTTTCGCCGCTCCCGCTTGGTTTCTCCGAATCGGTTGAGCTGGCCAGGTGGTTCTTCTCCGGAGGGGACTCACGATGGCTGCGTTCCGGTGAGTATTTTTGGATTTTTTCTTGCGCTATTTTATTCGGGTGTTCCCTCCCCCCTTGGTTCGAGTCTTGGGGGTTGAGGTCTGTTGCCGTACGTGACCGGAGCTGGTCGATGTGTCGTTTCCAGGCTCGCCCGTCGGTGGTTTGGAGCCGGTACGACCGTGGACCGGTGATTTGAGTGATGACGGCTGGGATCCATAGGGGGTCCCCCGTCAGATTTTTGGCGTAAACTAAGTCACCGGGGGCAAATGTCCGGTATTTGGAGCTGGAGTCTGGGGGCCGCTCCGGGTTGTAAGTCGGGTGCAACCTGTCGAGTGGGGACCTCAGCTTCCTGCCCATTAACAGTTCGGCTGGGCTTTTGTTGGTAGTGGTGTTCGGGGTGATGTGTTGTATGAAGAGGAGTTTATTGATTTTGTCGTTGATCTCCCTGTGGTCCATTTTCCGGAGGGTTTTTTTAGTAAACTGGACCATCCGTTCCGCTCTACCGTTCGCCGCCGGATGCGCCGGTGCTGTTAATGCGTGGCGGATGCCCCTCTCCGCCAAGAACCTTTCAAACTCGAGGGAAGTAAACTGGGGCCCGTTATCTGAGACGACAACGTCTGGGAGGCCGTGCGTGGAAAACAGTTTACACAGTTCTTTGATGACAGCCTCCGTGGTAGTGGATTTCATGTCGCTTACTTCCAACCAATTGGAGTAAGCGTGGACTGTGATCAGAAAAGTATGCCCATTCGTTGGACCCGCAAAGTCTAAATGGATTCTGGACCAGGGCCCCCTTGGTATTTCCCAGTCCCGGATGGGTGCTGCGGGTGGGCTGGGTCTGGTCTCCTGGCAACGATGGCATTTGGCGACCCATTGCTCAATCTGTTTGTCCATCCCTGGCCACCAAGCGTAACTCCTGGCCAGGGCTTTAGTCCTGACGATGCCAGGATGACCCTCATGCAGCATCTCTAAGACCCTCCCTTGCAATCTGTCCAGGATGACTACCCTGTCACCCCACAAGATACATCCCTTAAGTAGTGAAAGTTCAGTCTGGCGGTTCCTGAACGTTTTAATGGATTCGTCATTGTCCCTTTCAGGCCAACCTTTTTCTAGCCAATGTAGGATTCGCGCCAGACGCTTATCCTTAACAGTCTCTCTGGCAATGTCCGATGCGGTAATGGGTAGGTTCTCAATGCTAAGGGTGTTTGTTGTTGGTGCTGGGTCAGGATCAGAGTCTGGTAAGGGGGAACGGCTTAAAGCGTCCGCGTGCGAAATTTTCTTACCTGGCTTGTGTAACAGTTCGTAGCTGTAGGCTGCCAGGAACTCGGACCACCTTGTCATCCGGGGTGATAAAATGTTCGGGGTGGCTCGGTTTCCGGCGAGGATTCCCAGCAACGGCTTATGGTCTGTCACAATGGTGAACGGGCGGCCATATAGGTATTCGTGGAAACGCTTAACGGCAGCAACTATAGCCAAGGCTTCTTTGTCCAGCTGGCTATAGTTCCGCTCTGGTTTAGTCAGAGTCCTGGAGAAAAAAGCGATGGGTGCTTCCCTTTTGTCGGGGAGGGTATGGCTGAGGACAGCGCCGACGCCGAAAGGTGATGCGTCGCAAGTGACAGCTAAGGGCAAGGTTTCGCTGAATTGAATCAGGACGGCGTCGGAGGTGAGGAGGTCTTTGGTTTTTTGAAAGGCGGTTTGCTCTCGTCTCCCCCAAGTCCAGGTTGCCGCCTTATCCAGGAGTCTATGCAAAGGCTCCGCCGCCGTAGCCTTTTGGGGTAGGAAAACATTATAAAAATTCAGCAACCCTAAGAACGCTTGTAGTTCCGCTTTAGACTTTGGGGTAGGGGCTTCTTTAATGGCTTTCACTTTTTTAATTGTAGGGTGAATGCCATGCCGGTCTAGAAGGTAGCCCAAAAATTCCACTTGCTTTGTGCATAGTTGGCATTTTTCTCGTTTAACTTTAAGTCCTGTCACTTTAAATTTTGTTAAGACCTGTCTGAGTCGGTTTTCTAATTCGGCTTCGTTTGGCGCCGCTACTAATACGTCATCAAAATAGGGCACCACCCCCTTGATGCCCTGTAGCAAATGTTCCATCAGGCTTTGAAAGATGCCTGGTGCCACGCTGACTCCGAATTGGAGTCGGTTGCACTTGAAGGCCCCCCGATGGGTCACGATGGTCTGGGCTTCCGCCGTTTTCTCATCTACTGGTAACTGCTGATATGCCTGGGCGAGATCGAGCTTGGCAAAGACCTTGCCCCCTCCCAGTGAGTGCAGCAGATGTTGCACGATTGGGACTGGGTAGGTGCTTTGTTGTAATGCGCCATTTAGGGTGGCCTTATAGTCCCCGCAAATTCTCACGGACCCGTCTGGTTTTACTGGGGTCACTATAGGGGTTTCCCATCAGGCATGGTCTATCGGCTGCAACACCCCCTGTTCGACGAGCTTGTTGATCTGCTCGTCAATTTTAGGCTTCAGGGCGAATGGTACCCTCCTAGGTTTAAGCCGCTTGGGGGGAACCTTCGGGTCTAGGTCAAACGAAATAAGGGGCCCCTGGTACTTGCCCAAGCTTCCATCGAAAACTTCCTGGAACTCCTGGGCTAGCCGCTGTTCCCAACTGTCGTCGGCGACGTGGTTGACTCCTGTCAGCGCGATGTCAAGCGGGGCGAACCATTGTAAACCCAGTAGGCTTGGGCGATCGCGATCGACGATGGTGAGTGGCAGTTGTTCGGTGCGGCCCTTGTAGGTTACATTGAAGCTCTTGGTGCCCACTACCGGGACGCGATTCCCTTGGTAGTCTTTTATGATGATTTTCTGGGTATGAATGTTCCTCTTATGGAGGGTGGGTACAAGCCGCTTAATCTCGCGCCATGCAATCATGGAGAGGTAGGACCCGGAGTCCACTTCCATCTTGCATGGCTGGCCTTCAATATGGACTTCAACGTGTACCTTTCTGGCGCCGTCGGAGATGGCGTGGCCGATGGTCACCGTCTGGTGTGTTTCTTCTTTTCGTCGACCATAGCCGCCTCTTGAAGATCGCTGGGTACGGTCCCACCGACCGTCCGGTTGGCGCTCTCTGGTCTTGGGCAGGGGGCTTTCCTTCTTCCGGTCGTGTTGTTCCCATCTGGGCGGGCTGCGGGTCTTCTTTTGGCGGCAAACTCGAGCGATGTGACCCCGTCGTTCACAATGCCTACAAATAGAGTCAAAAAATCGGCATTCTGACCTGGGGTGGTCGCCGCCGCACCCGGCACAGTTGGTCCTCGACCTACGACCTCTTCGATTCCGCTGGTCGCCGCGTCCCGTCTGCACGCGATGTATGTCCTCCTCGTCTTCCGACGTGCTGGAGGCTGACTGGAATTCTCCGTAGTGTGCGGTTGATTCACTTCTAGGGTCGGCCGACCTTGCCGGGTTGTTGTTTCCACCCTTTGCGTCAGATCTTCGCATGCTGTCAGCAGACGAGCGGGTTGCCTCTGCGGCTGCGGCTGCGGTGAGGGCGTCTGCTAGGCTGATGTCGCCCTTGGCCATAAGTCGGCTCTGGAGTGTAGGGTCCCATAGGCCGAGCACGAATCGGTCTCTTATGAGGCTGTTTAGACCTTCAAACTCGCAGAGTCCTCCTAGGGCCGCAGCTCGGCGACGAAGTCGCTCAATTTCTCGTCTGGTTTCTGATTTCGGCGGTAAAACTCGTTGCGCCGTATCAGGATGGGGACCTCGGGGGCGTAATGGTGCCGCAGTATAGGCTCGAGGACGTCCCAGTCCATGGCGGTTGCGTCTGCCGGCTTGGCCAATGCTTTGGCCATCTGGAAGACCTCTGGTCCGCAGTGAGTAAGGAAGACGGCGCGTTTTAGTGGGCCCGGGGCGTCCTTCATTCCGGCGCATTCCAAGTACATTCGGAACCGGTCTGAGTACGATTCCCAGTCCTCGTTGGCGGGGTTGAAGGGGGCGGGCGGTGCGATCTTCGCCATCTCTTTCGCTGGAACTGGCTCTTGTTGGACACGGGGTTCGGTTCAGGGTCGGGATCCCACCCTCGTCGCCAGTGTCGTGTCCGCAAAAAGACGCTCAGAGTCGGTGACTATCATTCAAGCTCTTTATTAAACTGTTGTGAACTGAACCAGCGAAAAGGAAAAAGCCCGCGGCTTTTATCCTTTTCGCTGCGGCGGCCGCGGCCAATGGCAGCAATTCAAGTCTCCCGCTCCTGGAGCGAGCCAATCGCGGGAGACTTCAATCGGGCCAATCAGCGCGGCTCGCCTGGCCAATCAGAAATCCCCGCGCCTTAGCCAATCAAGGCGCGGGGATTTCGAGTATTCAAATTCAGGACAGAACACCTTACTTATTAGATAAAGAATGGGAGACAGCAAGAATATTTAATAGTGTTCTTTCCAGCCATTTTTTTCTAACAAAAGCAAACAGAAAACACAAAGAGAATTAGAATAGCATCTTGAGGAAACTGTGTCTCTTATTACTCTAAAAGTCTAAAAACTAATCATTAGAAACATGCCATCAATGTCACTTTTACTTCAGTAAGAAAAAGCACTTCAATATTCATCTATTCTTCTTAAGAATTTGCTATGCCTTTATCTCCACACCAATTTTAAAAGAAAAAAAGAAAAACATTAAAAAAAACAACTCTCTCCCACAGGCACAGAAATTCCTTATAATGCATAACATTAAAAAATGTCAATAAAACCAAACAATACATTTTCCCCTTAATAACAAATTGTATTCAGATTATTGTAAAAGTTACATTTTTCTTCCACTTATGTTTCAAATCATTTTTCTACATTACATTTTTTTAACTCAATTTAATGGGATTGAAGAGGAAAAAATGAAAAAGAGGAAAAACAAAGAAATGCAATAATATTAATTTATAGTCCCAACTGATGTGGTTTCTGTTCACCTAGATGCAGAATTTTTGGTGTATATCATCTTCACTATTAGCCTGAATTACTTTTCACATCAGACTGGCAATAAATACTCATATATTTTAATTTCCAGGCCAAAGTAATTCTTTGAAGGGAAAAGAGATGATATAGATCTTCAAGAAATTCTTAGGCTGCACACCCTATGTCTCCTGGGATGTATCTTCATGCTACAGGAGATGTATGATCATTCTTCAGAAGGTGAATTCTGACCCATAAACCTTCAACCTAACTGCAATAGAAAATTCTGCAACATATCTGTTTTCTGAAAAGAGGTAGATGGAGGGGGAGAGGGAGGGAGGGAGAAAGATAGGGGGAGGAAGGGAGGGAGAAAGAGGGGGGAGAGGGAGGGAGAGAGATATATATCTTTCAGTATATGCTTAGAAGATACCAGCAGAAATTGTTAAGTTCTGCGCATGGGCGTTAAGAATGGAGACGAGCCGGTGACAATGAACTTCAAAACTCTTTATTAACATGGTACAACAGCTCTGCTCAATGGTCACAACGGCCCCCTTTATATAGGCAAGCTCTCAAGTATTTAACCAATGAAAACACAGGGAGCGCTAGCTCCGTTAACCAATGGGAGAGGCTCGTTAATAGCCAATCAGATTCTCCTGAACGGACCAATCCGATGTCACTATTATCGGCCAATCAGAAGTGCAGGGCCAGAACCCTGCACTTTACTTCAAGCTCTCAATAATCTTTATTCAAGCACTTTTATTAATTCACAACACCCCTTCCCCCAGGTTCTGTTTAAGGGGTGTGGTCACATAGTCTTTGAGGTAGGCAGGTTGTTTTGATTGTCTGTTTGATTTACGTTGTTCTCCCGGTATTTGGCTACAGTCTTGTTCGGGTAGGACGTTATCTGGTGAAAGGGGTGCCTCCAGTTCTGTATCCACATTTTCGTTGTCGCTAATGTTTTCGGCATTTCCTTGAGGCGAGCTCACCCCCAACCCCGATCCTTCTTCATGTGTTGCCTCTGAGCGATCATTTCTTCTTCTTAGGCTTTCTGCCATTTCAAATTCAGCTTCCTTGTCAACTCCTCCCCCCTCAGTTTGGAAGTCAGGGGACTCGGAGATCCCCGACTGCAGCCTTGAATGCAGCTGATCAATATGGCGCTTCCATATTCTATCATCGCGACATCTCACGTGGTACGATCTGGGGCCGGTTACTTGGATCACAGTTGCCTCGACCCACAGCGGATTGCCCGAAAAGTTCCTAGCGAAAACCAAGTTGCCTACCTGGAAGCTACGGCATTTCCCGCTGGATCCCTGTGGTTTTTCAGGTTCATATGATGGATGTAGACGGTCAAGATGGGAATGGAGCTTCTGCCCCATCAATAACTCGTTGGGAGTTTTGTTGGTGACGCTGTGCAGAGTGATATGCTGCAAAAGGAGTATCCGGTTAATCTTGTCTTCGATATCGCCATAGTCCATTTTATGCAAGGTTTTCTTGATGAATTGTACCATGCACTCGGCCCTTCCATTGGCCGCCGGATGCGCCGGCGAAGTCAGCGCATGTTGAATACTGCGGTCCGCCAGGTACTGTTCAAAGGACAGCGCGGTAAATTGGGGCCCATTGTCAGATACCAGAACGTCTGGTAATCTGTGTGTTGCAAATAGTCTGTCTAGTTTCCTGATGACCGATTCGGTTGTTGTATTTCTCATCTCATGGATTTCAAGCCAGTTCAAGTAGGCATCCACCGTTAATAAAAATGTGTGTCCTTTGGTAGGTCCCGCAAAGTCCAGATGAATATGGGACCATGGTTCCCTCGGTATTTCCCATTCAGTCGGGGTTGCTTTCGGAGGGGCTTTGCTAACTTCCTGACATTTGTGACAAGCTTTTACCCAGGCTTCGATCTGCTTGTCAATACCCGGCCACCATGAGTAGCTTCGTGTGAGGGCTTTCATGCGCACGATGCTGGGGTGGCCATCGTGCAAGGTTCTTAGTATCGCTCATCGTAACCGCTCTGGGACAATGACTCTATCACCCCAGATAATGCAGCCCTTCTGGGAAAACAGTTCCGTTTGTCAATTCTTGAATGGGACATAGTTGTCAGGTATCTGGTCCAATGGCCATCCGCGCTCGACCCAACTGAGGACTCATGCCAAAATGGGGTCGCATTTCATTTCCATAGCAATATCTCGGGCTGTTAGTGGCGGTGTTTGAAGTGTCTCGATCTGCAGTGTTGTCACTGTCAGAGCGGGGTCATCAATGGTCTCCGGGAGTGGTGCACGGCTCAATGCGTTGGCATGGGGAATGGCCTTCCCCGGGCGGTGTTGTAACTTATAATTATATGCCGCCAAGAATTCTGACCAGCAAGTCATTCTGGGAGATAATATATAAAGGGTTGGCCTATCTCCCGCTATTATTCCCAGCAAAGGTTTGTGGTCAGTCACTATAGTAAAGGCTCGGCCATACACATATTCATGGAATCTCTTAACAGCAGACACAATAGCAAGGGCCTCTTTATCAATTTGACTGTAATTGCATTCTGCTTTTGATAGCGTCTTTGAGAAATAGGCAACAGGGGCTTCACTACCATTTGGCAAAACGTGGCCCAAAATGGTGCCCACTCCGAATGGTGATGCATCACACATGATCGTTAAAGGCAAAGTCTCGTTATACTGCATCAAAACAGTATCAGAAGTCAATAAATTTTTCACATGTCGAAACACCGGCTCCTCTCTGTGTCCCCATACCCAGGTTGCTTTTTTGTCCAATAAACAATGTAGGGGTTCAGCTACGGTTGCTTTGTGAGGCAGGAAAATGTTATAAAAATTGATAAGTCCTAGAAAAGCCTGAAGGTCGGCCTTATTTCGGGGTTTTGGGGCGTTTTTGATTGCCCTAAGCTTGCTATCGGTGGGGTGAATGCCTCGACTATCAATTAAATATCCTAAAAATTCTACACGATCCATACATAGTTGACACTTGTTTTTTTTAACTTTGAGGCCTGAGTCTTTAAATCTCTGGAGAACCAACCCCAGGCGATCCCTTAGTATTTTCCGAGTCAGGGCAGCGATTAACACATCATCAAAATATGGGACAACGCCTTTTATCCCTTGTAATAGTCTTTCCATCAAACTTTGAAAGATTCCCGGGGCTACGCTCACTCCAAACTGGAGTTGGTTACATTTAAACGCACCTCGGTGTATAACGATCGTTTGGGCCTCTGCCGTCTTTTTGTCCAGGCAGTTGTTGGTATGCCTGGGCTAAGTCTAGTTTAGCAAAGACTTTTCCACCCCCCAGGGAATGGAGAAGGTGTTGCACCACTGGTACCAGGTAAGCGTGTTGTTGAAGGGCGTGGTTCAGGGTGGCTCAGTAGTCCCCACAAATTCTTATCGATCCATCCGGCTTGATGGGTGTCACGATTTCCCAGGGAGAGTGATCGGTTGGTTCTAACACACCCTGGGCTATCAATTTATCAAGCTGCTTGTCAATCTTTGGTTTAAGTGCAAATGGAACTCGACGAGGCTTAAGGCGGATGGGAGCTATTTTGGGATTGAGGTTAAATGATATCGGGGTCCCCTTGTACTCGCCTAGTTTTTCTGCAAAGACGTCCTGGAATTCTTGGACGAGGTCGTCTTCCCAGTCACTGCTACTGATTCGGTGAATGCCTGCCACTTCAATTCCGAGTGGAGCGAACCATTGGAGGCTTAACAAACTAGGCCGATCCCTGTCAATCACAGTCAGGGGTAGAAATGCTGTACGGTTCTTAAACGATACCCAGACTCAGCTGGATCCAATGACTGGAATTCGATTACCCTGATAGTCTTTGAGTATGAGTCTTTGGAATCTGAGGTCTTGCCGCCGGACAGTAGGGAAGAGCTGCTTGAGGGTCTTCCAGGAAACCATCGAGAGTGACGATCCTGAATCGACTTCCATCAGGCAGGGCTGATTTTCGATGGCCACTTTCACTCGGATCTTCTTGGCATCAAGAGATGAGGCATGACCGATCATGATAGTTTGGTGAGCCTCTTCTTGCTTTGTTGAGTGGTTTAGGGTTTTGTTTCTGTAGGAGTGGTTGTTCCATTGGTGGTTCACAGGTTCTCGCTTTACAGGATGGCTTCCTGTCGGTTGGTGATAGTTAGCCCCCCTTGAGGGCTGGCTGGGTCCTAGCTTGCTTCTACAGACCCATCCGATATGGCCTCTTTTCCCGCACACATGGCAGAGCGCATCGAGGAATTTGCATTCTGATCGGGGGTGGCTTGCTCCACAACCAGCGCATTGGTACTGAGATCTCTGGCATTGGTCTCGTTCGGACTGAAGTCGGTGGACCTCTTCTTCATCGCTTTCTGATGACGATTCGAGATCCTCGTGGTGGGCTGTCAAAAGCTGCCCTTCTGACTGAGGTGAAATTTCGCGGGTGAGTTGGTGAGGCGGTGTGTGGGTGCGGCGCATTCGGGCAGCCGACTTCCTGGTTGCTTCTGCCGCAGTAACTTCAGTAATGGCATCGGCAAGGCTGATGTCATCTTTCGCCATCAGCTTGCTTTGGGTGTGCGGTGATTCTAATCCCAGAATTATTCGGTCTCTCAGGGCTTCTTCGAGGTCAGCAAACCCGCATAGGCCTCCCAGATTCCGGAGATCCGCTATGAAATCAGCAACAATTTCACCCTTCCGCTGACTTCTCTGGTAAAATTCATGCCTTCTAATGAGCGTTGGCACGGTCGGTGCATAGTGGGCTTTCAGCAGGGGTTCGAGGACGCACCAGTCCATAGACTTTACTTCTGCCGGTTTCACTAGTGCCTTGGCCATCTTGAATACGGTTGGCCCGCAATGAGTTAGGAATACTGCCCGTTTCTTCCCGGTAGTGGCATCCTTCAAATTGTTGGTCTCCAGAAACATCTGGAAGCGATCCATATATGAGTCCCAGTCTTCTTGCACTGGGTCGAATGGAGCGGGTGGTATGATGCCGCTGGACATGGTTCCGCCGTTGGTGCATTTCAGCCACGTGCTCTGTTATCGTTCTTCGTCGTTCAGTCGGCTCTGACGTCTCCACATCCCACCTTCGTTGCCAGTGTTAAGTTCTGCGCATGGGTGCTAAGAATGGAGACGAGCCGGTGACAATGAACTTCAAAACTCTTTATTAACATGGTGTAACAGCTCTGCTCAATGGCCACAATGCCCCCCTTTATATAGGCAAGCTCTTAAGTATTTAGCCAATGAAAACACAGGGAGCGCTAGCTCCATTAACCAATGGGAGAGGCTCGTTAATAGCCAATCAGATTCTCCTGAACGGACCAATCCAATGTCGCTATTATCGGCCAATCAGAAGCGCAGGGCCAGAACCCTGCACTTTACTTCAAGCTCTCAATAATCTTTATTCAAGCACTTTTATTAATTCACAACAGAAATAGGGGGGCTGCAGTACCCTCAGTGACAATCATTTACAGTTTTCCTTGGATCCCATGCTTGTTCTTAGACCAAGGAAAGATATATGCTATGCCAAAAATGGGTGTAGAATAAATCACCTCTAATTAAATTCAGAAGGAGTGAAGGTGCTTTAAAAGAGATGAAAAATGTTGTTGCTCCTTCTATCTACTTATTTTCAAAAACTGGATAGAGCAATGACACTTTTATCCTACCTTTGTTTCCAATGCAACATTGGATTCTTTCATTTACCTTCAGAAGCGGGTCCATGGCTGGCTTTTCTGAGGTTGTAAAGCCTTAAAGCAGGCAATCCAAGAGATTTTTCATGGGCTCCTATAGCTAGTGGGGTTTTAGGATTTTTTGCAGTGTTTCATAGTAAAAAGATATATTTGTCAGTTAGGGATAGTAAGAGAAAGATAATGTATAGGTAGTCCTTGACTTATAACAGTTCATTTAATGACCTTTCAAAGTTACAACAGCACTGAAAAAAGTGACATGACCATTTTTCACACTTACAACCATTACAGCATTTCCATGGTCACATGATCAAGATTCAGATGCTTGGCAATTGAGTCATATTGATGATGGTTGCAGTGACCTGGTGTCATGTGATTCCTTTTTGTGGCCTTCTGATGAGCAAATTCAATGGGGAAACCAGATTCATTTAACAACCATGTTACTAACTTAACAATTTCAGTGATTCACTTAACAAGTATGGCAAGAAAGGTTGTAAAATGGAGAAAACTTGCTTAACAAATGTCTCACCCAGCAACATAAATGTTGGGCTCAATTGTGGTCATAAGTTGAGGATTATCTATACCATGAAATATTCTAACTGTAACATTCAGACTCAAAACACAAGATTAATTATTGAAACAAAAGTGGAATTCCACACTCACATTGTGGCAATAAAAGTTTTTCTTCCTTTTGCACAGAGGTGGATTCATAAACTGTATAGATGCAGATAACTCAACAAGACGTCCACAACAAAGAACATTTATTGTTTCATCATATGTCCTCATAACTCACATTTGTGATGAAGTTCTTCTTTAATGACTAATCCTTTGTATATCCATCTTGCAGTAAAAGATGGTTATCTCCTAACCCATCTCGTAGCAATAAAAAGAAGCTGCCATGAGTTAGAGAGTTCAGGCAAAAGTGAGGAAAACTCCCCCAACCCATCGAGGGTCAAATTAGTGACCAATGGGGATTACAGATGTGGCCACGTGACATGGACTACATTTCCCAGGATACCTTTAACTACATTTACCATGATGCATTCCTTTAAGGGGACAGCTCATAATTCCAAAGCAACTATCCAATTTCCATAGACTGGTTGGGACAGCACACTCCCCGCCTGGAATTGTAAATTCCACTATTAAGAGAAGAGTTTAATATGAGAAATAATGCAGGCAGCTCAGTTACAGAACCATAGGCTGTAGCTCAGGCCTATAGAATTTGCAAATACATTGTTTATATAATTATTTGTTCTTGGTAGCAAGAAAATATTGGAAGATGACATGGAGTTAACTAAAAAAACATCCCAGATGACTTTTTCATAAGATTAAAATGTCTCATTTTTATGATTTGTATTATTAATAGGTAAAAAGGTAACAAAGCCATTTTAACAGGATTTAATTGTCTGGTATATTTATGAGTTCCTGACTTGTCATACAGATTAATGAAACTAGAATGCAGATTACTTTCTTGAACCAAAGCGTTTGTACGCCAAGCAATATAACCACATATTATGTATCAGTCCAATGTCATGGACTGATGCTGTTTAGCTCTTTCTATTCAGTTTTCTGGCATATGCAATTTGCATTTGATTGGTTGGTTCAGTAGATATTTAGTAGATTGGTTACAGGAAAGAAATAACTGACCAATTGCAAAGCTCCAGCAGGAATAGACAACACTTGATTCTTCAGAAGCTGAACTCCAATTCTTCTCAAGCTTAATCATGTGGCTAATAGTGAGAAATGTTGGAAACTGCAGTCCAACAAGACTTGATAGTTCACTCTAAACTTTCCTAGCAACAAATGTGTTTGTGCATGCTCACACAAACAGAATTTTAATTTGGCTATTGAAAATGTGCTGACTTTTTGGCTACATAGCTGGTAAGGTGGACATTAGGTTTTGTTACAAAATAAGCAGATACAGCTGATTGACAGGGCTTCCTAGTGTGTTGATATATTGTCTATTTGTCTTTAACTGATAGCTAGTGAAATGTAACTCCAACTCTGTAGTTTTATTTTCAAGAATGTTTGTTGTGTAAACAGAAGGCACAAGTCACAGACTTGCTTTGTATGTTTGAGTTATGTGTTTATATTTCCACTTAATTTGAATTCTTAATTTGTCCCATCTTTCTTCGAAACAATTTCTGTTTTCAATTACCAAGTTCTTTTAAAAAATGCTTGGTTTTCCCTTCTCCTGAAGAATGAAAGAAAGAAGAATGAAGAGAAGTGAAAAAGGGTTTTTTTTTGCAGAGTGAAAAAAAAAAATCAAACAATGAAGAAAAGTAATGATTAGAGCTACACTGTTAGCAAGTTTTCCTGGAAGTAAATCTCATTGATTATAGTGGGATCTTTTTCCCAAGTAACTACTACAACTCTGTAAATCATCTGTTATTTTGAATTGTTTTTGTTATGTAATGGAATATTAGGAGAATCAATGGATAATAATGGAACATCAGGAGAATCAAGGCAATATATGAAGCATTTATATCCCCTAGTGTTAATGTGCTAGTTACACATATCATGTGTACAGATAAGAAATAAATAGAAAGAATTGAATTAATTCTGGATAAGGAAATATCAGTGTATCATTCTATCTGAAAATGGTTCACTAATATTCTCTCTGGATCCCAAAAGTATGTCCATCCTTGTGCATCCTTATGCTAGAAGGCCAATCTCTCTCTCTCCCTTTCTCTCTCTCTCTCACTCTCCCTCCCTCCCTCCCTCCCCCCCTCTCTCAACAAAATCTGTTTTCTTCTGTAATGTTCTATCATGAGGTATATCGTCTATGAAGCAAGGCACTTTTTTATTCAATCATTTTTATTCCTTTCTGTTTAATGCAACTTTTCTCTGAGTTCTACTTTTTGGACATAATACTTTTCTGTGGCTGCCCTGACCTTTTGGTACAGTCTTCCCACAAGATTCAGAGGGCCCCACCCAGGGTGGGATTCAAATTTTTTAACAACCGGTTCTGTGGGCATGGCTTAATTGGTGGGCGTGGCTTGGTGGTCATGTGACTGGGTGGACGTGGCTTGGTAGTCATGTTATTGGCTGGTTGTGGCCAACTCAATATCACTCACATCGAGGCACCATCTCCTCACCTAGCCTCTCATGACTGTGGGGATGCTGCAACAGTTGTAAGTGTGAAAAACAGTCACAAGCCACTTTTTTCAGTGCCATTGTAACTTTGAATGGTCACTCCACACAAGCAAAGTACTAGCAAAAGAGGAAAAAAAAACTCCAGAGAAGTTCCAGAGACAGGAAGTCTAGTCCTGCCAAGAATGTAATAAGGGTTAACGGAGAGGCAGTTTCTGTAAGCAACACCAGAATGTTTCCTTCCTGCCTTCCTTACAGGATTAGGCCAGTAATTTCTTCTAACAACCAGTTCTCCGAACTGCTTAGAGTGTTAACAACTGGTTCTTGTGAATATCTGCAAACTGGTAGAATCCCACCTCTGCCCCCGCCCGTTTAGTTTCCCAAGATCTGGGAAAACCAGTTATTGGGCTAGAATAGAAATAAAGCCAGGAAATGCAGGTGTAAATGTAGACTTTTGTTGTGATATTGTGGTAGGGAAATATGGTGCAGACATGGAATTAAGTCTGTTATTAAGAATCACATAGGATATTGTTTATAAATAAATGCATAAGTGAAAGTATAACTGGAAGGTTTTGTCTCAAATTACAATGCTTTGACTGCCTCCAAATATCCAATTCTTCATTCCGTATAAATATTTGATCTTTGACAATAAATTAATAAACTAATAAATTATATTCTGTGGAAGAGATCTTTGCACCATGGAAGATAAGCAAATAGAGATATCATTGGCAGGATGATTAGCTTTTGACATAAAATATGCTTCTGAATATTTTAGGGGGACTCATTCCAGAATTAATTCAAATCTCTATCCATGCAGATGCTCAACTTTACAATCTACATTTTGTCTGAAGTAACTTTAATCTTGTTACTCAGATCCTTCCCAAACATCTTCTTGATAGAATTTCAGAATTTCCATGGTCTTCACTTCGAGAAATATTTGAGAAAAGTCAGTTATTTATATATTGATGTCATCTTAAACTACACCTCTGCATCAACGTTTTTTAACCTTGGCAAGGAGGTTCAATTCCCAGAATTCTCCAGCTAGCATGCTTCATTTGCATGTAAAAGCATAACAGATAATCAGAGTTGGAAGGGACCTTATAGGTCATCTAGTCCAACTCCCTGCCCAAGAGGGAGACCCAACACCATTCTGACAAATGGCAGTCCAATCTCTTCTTCAAAGTCTCAAATGATGGTGCTCCCACAACTTCCGAAGGCAAGCTGTTCCATTGGTTGATTGCTCTCACAACACATAACGTAATACATTATTAACATTTTGATATATCTAAATAGATAAGCAGAGAAGCAACCTAGAACTAAGGAGAAATTTTCTGATAGTGGGAACAATTAATCAATGAAAAGGGGTTGCCTTCAAAAGTTGTTGGAGCTCCATCAATAAGAGATTGGACAGCCAGAATTGGTATCAGGTTGCTGTTTGTGCAGGGGGTTGAACTAGAAGATTTCCAAGATCCTTTCCAACTCTGTTATTCTAGTATATACTGTTAGTACATGCTGACTCTGAGCCACTATCCCCAACCCTTTGTATTAGCAATCTGAAAGTGCTACTTATGGTACCCAGTGGTAAAGCTCAATTGGGATTGTGAACCAGCCTTTTCTATTAAAAGTTTATGGGGTTTTGTTTAGGTTTCCTGATGAATTAATTTCCTTCACCAAAAAACAAAAAAAAAAAAACACTTCTTCCTGAAGCTGCCCATCTACAACTTCTGATATGTATATGTGTGTGTGTGTGTATGTGTGTGTGCGTACATGTGTGTGTGTGTGTGTGTATGTGTATGTATATACATAAAAAGAGCATTCTTGCTCCTCAGGACTTGTTGTCTCCTAGTAGACATTTTCAGGCTATAGTCCTGGAAAATTTTATCTTTTAATGCAAATGAAATGAAACAAACCTGGTCCTCAGATTTTCCTTGAGTTTGCTTAATTAGCAGGTAAAAACAGTGTATTTTGGATCTGGACAAATGATTTAAAGCTTAGTCAACTGATGAGATAATCTCCCTCTCATACACAAGCATGGAAACCAATAACTCTAATGGAAAACCTGCTTTCTGAAAGACATGCTGCTCTAAATTTCCTTGGCAGACAAGATGGTACTGTGCAACATTACATGTGGTTAATGTTAGTCACATCCTTAATGTAACATAACACAAAGTCACAAAAGTAATGGGATGTGACATATGACAGCATGGCAAATCAGTCTGGCAAGTTTCTTCTGGAATGTATATGAAATGTAGGCTTATTTCTACAGTGTTTACTGTGGTAACTGTTCCCTGCTATAGCTATTAGCTGCTAACTGGAGTTCTGTGCTGCAATGATTTAGAAATAGGGGAAATGCCCATTTGGAATATATAGTTTGGTCCAGATGGCAAGATCAGACAAAGCTGCATTTGACAAGAAGGATAGAATGAATTTAGATAAAGTTTGCATTTTTACATTGCCTTTTAAAAGGATGGGAGGTAGGAGAAATTATCTTGGTTTGGAATTTCATAGGCAATCCAGACACACAAAGCCAAGTTACAATTGTATGCAGTTGTATAGAGAAAGCCTAATAACAACATGCATGTAACATTAATTATACTTAAACAAATGTATTTATTTTTCAAATGTAGAATGCAGGTTGTATCAATACCTATATCATTAAGATCTCATAAAAATTGGTGGATTCCAGATGATTCTTATAATAAAATGTGGGAAGGTTGGTGGAAATGTAATATCATATCTAGGTATGCTGATCTTCCTTGCTATCTTATCAAATATGTTTTCTTTCTTTATGGATGGGGCAGTGGTGCGATTCAATTTTTTATTACTACTGGTTCTGTGGGTGTGGCTTGGTGGGCTTGGCTTGGTGGGTGTGGCAGGGGAAAGAAAACTGTAAAATCTCTATTCCCACCCCACGCCACCAACCTGCTTTGCAGCTCCATTCTCCTGTGCAGAGCAACTAAAGAAGACCCAGCCAATCAGCTGGGACTTGGGAAGCAGAGAATAGATGGAGGCAGGGCCAATCAGAGGAGGCATTTTCTGGTTCTCCAAACTACTCAAAATTTCCTCTATTGGTTCTCCAGAACTGGTTAGAACCAGCTGAATACCACCTCTGGATGGGGGCTTTGAAGGGGAAACATTTTTAGTGCCATTGATTCATAACTAATTATTGTAACCACTTTTCTCAGCTTCCTTCCTAGGACATAGATCTCTCTGGGAATTTATTAATTAAAAAATCAGTGTTGGTAGAGATATGCAAACATATCTTTTTGACAAAGGTTGAAATAAAAGTAAAATAAAATTTACATGCTATGGCTCTCTGTCAACCTTATTTTAAAATGTTGAAAGAATCAACATAAATCTACTTATATTGCACTGGAAACAAGCTAATGCTTGTATTGCTCAATTGAAAAGAATCATTGGAGTTTCCAGGGTGCTGATGTACTGCAATTAACAAGAGAATCAGTGTGTTTTATACTGTTTATACTATACTTAATTGATTTTTTTGCTTTTGCTTTTTTTTTTAAAAAAAAATCTATATTCAATTATAAAAATAAATATTTGATAGCTGTCATATATTGACATACAAATCAAATAAAAATTTGGGTCTATAATCCATAATATAAAAGTCAGTTTAATTTTGATACCCTTCATGTCAGATTTGCTTCAATGTAGAGATGTGCATTTTAACCTTCAGCTTTCTGCTTATAATCAAAAAGATGCAGCAGTTTTATATAATTAAGATCCCAGTGGTAAAAATCTGTAAGTTCACATAATTAATCTTGAGAACTTTGGTTTAGTCCATTAAGATTAAATTGTAGGGACAGAACTGTGCATTCTTCATGCTTAGGGTCTTGTATCATTTTTTTCCCTTCAAACAATTAATTTAGAAAAAAGGTCATATTAAATTAGCTAAGATTATGGTAACAGGCAAACTGATTTTTGTTTTTGAGTTTACCTTTATCTTTCTGGAAAAATTATTGTTTTAATTTTGAGATAAACATGTGAAATAAATAATACAGTAGTTCTGGATGCTTATGTTCTTGTACCATGTATTAGTTGGTTTATTTCTGTACTATTCTACAAATAATGGAGAATTATATTTCATCCATGATTATGATTCCAACTGTGGAAGAATAGTAATGCTGCAAATATAAGACAGCAGCTGAGAGGAGGACTGGGATTGGGGGGTCCCTGGACTGAGATTGGGGGGTCCCTGGTTTGGGTCAACCCTCATTCATGAAATAACACACTGAGTGCCATCAATCTCTCTCTCAGTAAAACTTATTTCAGAGGGATAACATTGTGGAGAAAAATGAACAGGAAGTACATTTCCTTGAGTTTTTTTTATTTTAAAGGTAAGACATAATTGTAAAAAATAAAGAAGAATAATTTATTTTCATGACCAGGACAGAGCAATTGAGCCAAGTATTTTTCAAAGTTACAGAGGAATTCACCAGACACAGGACATGTGGGAGGGGCCTACGATAGATTCTCTTCAAATCTTTCTTTTGGTTAGGAATTTGATGATCAGAACATAGCAAGGAAGTTTATTGCTTGTTCCAAAATCCTCTTACTTGTAGAGTTTAAATATCTGCTGCTGTCAATTTGGGTATAAAATTTCCTGGAGAGCAGCCTCTGAAGTGTTTCTCTCTTTGGCAGGTGTTATAGCTTCTGTCTTCATTGATTCCAGACACTCTCCTTCAGTCTCTAGCCTAGGTAATATTGTTGGCTTTCTTGTTCATGTTTGTCTCAGCTTAGCTGCACTGTTTTTACAGAATCTTGGATTCTGTATCTCAATCTCTGATCAATAATCTTCTATCATTTCTTTATGAATTATTGACTTATAACTATGAGGCAATCAATAAAGCATTTATTAAATGACTTATCAAAACTGGATCATCTTGATTCTTCAGGGCAATTAAAAACACAAGGTGCAGCTGCAAATTCACCAACTACAAACTATTATAGTATTTTCATTGCAGTTATGAAGCAACATTGTAAGAGGTAACAGTCAGCTGATAGGAATGACTGTGCTCAAAAATATACTTTGAACTTTTAAGTATTCAGCTTTCATTTTAAATTCACAACAATATGATATTCTATAACATAATCTGTTTTAGCATTCATCTAAAGTGTAAATGATACATTCTCCATTAGAGATTCTCCATTAGAGGCAAGATTTCTACATTTTTCTGAGACTTTGTAAATTGTCTTCTTTGAAGGGCAACTTCATTGTAGTATTTGAAATTTAAGCTTCTGAATATATTTTTGGATGTCTAATGAAAACTCATCTCTTTATATGAACCTGCCTTATACGTATGCTGCATACCTGATTTTTGGTTTCATTTCTGCTTTTTCTGCTCCCCCCATTTTTTAAATGGAACATATTTTTATACTGGTTCAATCTATCAATTATATTTGGTCCATTGATTGCAAACTGATTCAATATTTATTGTAATAGTAAGTGATGTGTAAATACAGTACATCAAACAATTTAATAGATTATTTCAGGTTTCTTGATTCTTTCTTGCTACTTGAATTATTAAGTGTTAAGATAGTTTAACACTAGAAAATCTCTTTGTGGACTTCTTGGGAACATCTTATAATCTACTATAGAAACATAGCAGTATCCACATTATCCAGTTTGGTCTAGTGGTTAAGGTACCAGGCTAGAAAGCAGGAGACCATAAGTTCAAGTCCTGTATTAGCCATGAAAGTAAGCTAGCCAATCACTATCAGCTGAACTCATCTCATAGTTGTTGCTTTGGGGAAAATAGGAAGAGACAAGTATGGTGGATAACTCCTTGAGTTATTTGTAAGAATAATAAAGGTGAAATAAATAAAATAATAAAAAACAATGATACTCAGGTAGTTTAGGAATGGATAATGTGTGGTACCAGTTGCCAAAATATAATTATTGAGCACCTCTTTTGCAGGGGCCACATTTTTGACAACTGTTATCCTAAATTGGCAGCATAGTTTTTCCCCACTTTGAAGCAGAAAGCAATATGAATATAATAGTGTAAAGATTAATAGAATTAAAACTAAGAAAACTCATAAAATTCTTTCTCTTCATAAAATGCTAGGAAATAGAAAATCTAGATCCCATGCATGCATGTGATGTGGATTTGCCACTTTACAACATTATTCTACCTGTTGTACTCCTTTCCCTTTATGGTCCCTTGTTGTAACTATGTATCATTGCAACTATGTATCATTGCAACTATGTATCATTCATGTGTTTGCAACATTGTATCATTCACGTGTAATCATTAACTAATGTCTCTTCAGTGACCTTTGCAAGGCACGTACAAGGGACAAGGAGCTAGACGGTTGTTAATAAGCTTATCCACACTGTAAATGATCTGTCTGGTATGCAGCTTTGTAAACATGCACATCCTGATGAGATTATCATGTTTGACTTGAGCTTTGATTAAATCATTTTCTTGTAAAAAAGCACAATAAAAGAGCGTGTGCCAAGACATTCAGGGCGCGCTCATCCAGAGGAAACCTTGCTTCCTGTCGTTTCTCTCCCCTTCGCTCCCTTTCATGAGCCGCCCATCAGATGCGGGATGGCAGATACCGCATTCTGGTGACCCCGACGTGATTCCCTAAGGGGGATACGTTGCGACGCGCCCATATCTTATCAGCTCGATGGGAGCTGTGCATCGCCAGGCCTGAAGCGAATTGCACATCTGAATCACGGTCTCGACTTTCGTAAGTATGGGTGCAAACTTTTCTCAACAACAGACGCAGCATCTGAAGGAATTGAGGGAGTTAGTCGCTTCTTCTTCTAAATATTCTGCTAATTTAAAGGGCTCGCCTGTAAAAATGAAACCTATTGCTACATTATTGGCTTATGTGTGGCAACATTGTCCCAATTATTCAGAGGAAGGGTCCTTAAAAATTTCCACTTGGCAAAAAATTGGTGAACATCTCCATAGTCCTCCTCGTGCACCTATTGGCATTTTGGTCACTTGGAGGAAAATTATGGAGGCTTTAAAATTCCATTATAAAATAGAAGCAGGGAGTATGTTTGAATCTCCCCCACCAAGTTATGATAACTTTTCAATTTGCTCTAACTCAGGCAGAAGCTGCTGCCATTATTCAACAATGCCCCACATGTAGTAAGCAAGGACATTCCATTCCCATAGGAGTAAATCCTAGAGGATTAAAAGCTTGTGAAATTTGGCAAATGGATGTAACTCAGTATCCACCTTTTTCCCCTTGGAAATATTTGCACGTTTCCATAGATACATATTCAGGGTTTATTCTGGCTACTCCTCAAAGGGGAGAAACTGTAAAACATGTCATCAATCATTCAATTCGTACCTTTGCCTCGCTGGGACGTCCAAAAGAAATCAAAACTGACAATGGACCTGCCTATACAAGTTCTGCTTTCCAGGACTTCTGTAATAGATGGGATGTAACCCACAAGTTTGGGATTCCCTACAACAGTCAGGGGCAGGCTATTGTGGAACGAGTGAACTTATCTCTGAAACATGCTCTTGATCGATATTCATTGCGGGAAAAACCCCCGAACCTCCCAGCATTGCAAAATTCTCTTAACATTTGTCTTTACACTTTAAACTTTCTTAATCTGACTGGCATTCCTCCCACTTCTGCTGCTTCACATCATTTTTCCTCCCCCTCACCCCCGCCTAACAGACCTCTGGTATATTATCGCAGATTGCCAGATCCTGCCTGGCAGGGTCCCGCTGAGCTTCTCACTTGGGGACGAGGCTACACTGCGATCTTACTGCCAGACAAAACCACTTGCTGGATCCCTGGTAGGGTGGTTAGACCCTATCATGGGAATTCCTCCGCTACATCTGTATCTTAAAACTCTTCCTGATATTCTTGCCTATATCTTCTTTGCAATTTCTACCTTACTTCCACAAAACCTATGCTTCCTGTCAAAAGACTATTTGTGTTAAAACCATTTCATTAACAGAAGGCTATTATACTTGCTCCATGTGGGTACGTCATGAAAATGCTACCCATAGTTTTCACTCTGTCACTTCTGTTTTATTTTAAAGAACACTCTACCACTCGCTTTTTTGTTCCTTCTTTACTCTTCCTATGGAAAGGAACCTTAAAATCTTTTCCTCTATTCAATCTAAAACATAGGGGGACCTAGATGTCCTTCTATTGTATTATGGGTTCCCCCACCCCAACTAACATCCTTGATGAATTACCAAATTAATCTTTATTGTCATTATTGTAATTATTATCCTTTTTCTACTAATTGAATTCCCTCCTCATCTCGTAAATGTTCTACAACTAACTTGTCCATAGCCCTCTCTCCTACTTGTCATGCTTTTATATATCCGAACTTTGATCCTGTCAACAAACGACGCTTCAAAAGAACTGTCCATGACGATCCGCAGAAGCCTCATAGAAGAGATAATATTGCTTGGACTATAACTGACTTTCAAGGCGTTCGTTTAAGTTCTACAACCAATTCTTCTCGCATAGAAGACTTCTACCCACCACTTCAATTCGATTTGGCAGACGCACCCACACAACCAGGGGATATTCTGCAATCTACACCACTTCAGGAGGAACTTTAACATCACGCCTGAAAGGAATGTATTTTATCCCTGGCAATAATTTTGTTTGGATTTGTTCCACCGGTCTCATGGCATGTGTCCACGGGGATGAAATTGTTAAATCCAAATCATTTTGCATTCAAGTATGGCTTGTGTGTATAACTCTGATGATTTTATATCCCTACAGGTACCCATGGAATACCCTCTTTTGCAAAATCGTAAAGATTTAGATCTGTTATTTTTTAAAAAAACAAGGGGGATTGTGTGCTATGCTTAAAGAAGAATGTTGTCTTTATGCTGATGGCGGGGGGGGGGGTTCGTTTTCTATTTCGCCATGGTTTACAACCTTTTTAACTGCATTGGCAGGATCATTAATAATCATTATATTGAGATGTATTATAGGACCTTGTTGTTTTTATTGAATATTGCAATTTTTGAAAAATCAATTGTCCTCCATAACTGCTGATGTTAATGTGCTATTGCAAGCTCATGTTATATCCTCAACACCGGACGAAAAAATGTCATTGCTGAGTTACCGCTCCTTGGACAACCCTGACGATGACGGGTCGCACTCTTGCCTAGATGACGGGGATGGCGAACATTTCAGAAAAATGGTTCCTGTCTTCTTGGACGAGGAAGAAGACTCGTCATAAATAATAAAAACAGAGGAGATGTTGTAACTATGTATCATTGCAACTATGTATCATTGCAACTATGTATCATTGCAACTATGTATCATTCATGTGTTTGCAACATTGTATCATTCACGTGTAATCATTAACTTCTGTCTCTTCAGTGACCTTTGCAAGGCACGTACAAGGGACAAGGAGCTAGATGGTTGTTAATAAGCTTATCCACACTGTAAATGATCTGTCCGGTATGCAGCTTTGTAAACATGCACATCCTGATGAGATTATCATGTTTGACTTGAGCTTTGATTAAATCATTTTCTTGTAAAAAAGCACAATAAAAGAGCGTGTGCCAAGACATTCGGGGTGTGCTCATCCAGAGGAAACCTCGCTTCCTGTCATTTCTCTCCCCTTCGCTCCCTTTCATGAGCCGCCCATCAGATGCGGGATGGCAGATACCGCAGTCCCTGACCATTAAATGGTTATTATTTGGCTAGACCATGGACACAATAACATATAGATTAAAAATGTATGCAACATTTGCTACCAGATATGTCAGTCAAAATGGCTAAATTCTTCATCCAGTGCAATATGTTTACCATAATTTGTGATTTATTTATTTTAGCTGGCTACCTCCAATGAACTCTGGGTGGCATACAAATATAAAAAGTTCAATAAACACATATAAAAATCAAAATACACAGTCAATCCAGACTAAAGCAGTATTTTAAATAACAGACAAGGGCCCCAGAAATACAATAACACATTGATACATCAATCCCAGGCCTGGCAACAAAACTAGATTTTCAGAACTTCCTGGAACCCTAGAACTAAGTCCTTCGCTCTGTGGAGATGCTGTGGGGATGACAGAGAAGATACATTTCCTTGATCCCACAAGATGGCAACATTTAATGGAGGGGGCTTAGAGTACACACGCTATGTACCTGAAATTACCTTTGGAAGTCGACTAGCAACTAATGCACCTCAAAGTAGTATATATGCTGCTGTATTTTAAATCAGCAGTAGCTTGTCCGTGGTCTTCAAGGGCAGCCCCATGTAGAGAGGATGGCAATAATCTAATATTGGAGTGAAAAGGGCTTCAGTAACTGAATAGTCTTTCAACTGAGGAAGGGGATAACATGAGTAGAAGTGAAATCTATGTAAAGGCTCTTCTGCCATAGCTGCCACTTGCTCTTTGAACAGTGAATTTATAATTTATCAGACACTACATAAAATTGTGGTCATATCTCTCTCATTTTTTAGCACATTCAAACCAATTATTTATCTACTATCCCTATGGAAAGTATAAAATATTCAACTTGGCCATGATGTAGAAAACTATGTATGGGAGTATAATATCTTACCTGATAAAACCCAGGTCACCATTACATAGCAGCAGATACAACTCCAATATTTTCGTCATCAAAAATTTGCAGGCCATTTATGATAACCCTAAGTATGCAGCTATAAATTTTTTATCTCATGGAACCCATAAACAAATTAGGAATTAATGTTTTATTATATAACCCATCAGCAATAAAACTGCTTTACCAATTCCAATAGGATATAAATTAAGAAGTTATCGTGCTATATTTATGAAAAGAATACTGGAATTTCTCATGTAAGACAACTATATTAAAAATATACGAAGTAAATATATATTCCAATCCAATTGTTAACAGAATCATTAAATTCTATTATATTTCAGAAATGAATTATCCATGCTATTTTATTTTGTCTTATTCAGTTTGCAATTGTAAGAATTATTTCCAGTCTGGAAATAATAGAAGCAGAAAAACCATTGTAAGAATAGAAATAAGATGGTTTATATCACCTGCTTAACTTACTTTATTTTCTGCCTTCAGGCTTTAAAAACCACTTCCCATTTTTTTCTTTTAAAATAATGTACATCAGTTTAATTTATTCCAGGTCTTGACAGAAGGATCTGATTTTAAGAATTTTATATTGTATTTTGCACTATGAGGATGTGTTTGCACAGTGTTGATAAAACAATTTTAACTTCACCTTTTACTCAGCAAAATTGAACTGTTGAACATCATACCTATAGTTTATAGGAACATCATACCTATAGTTTATTTCAAAACTACCAAAGCTACATGGCCATGTAATACCATCAGCATGTTACTGATGTTTATTGGAAAATATTTTATTGTTCAAAGAAATATTTATATAAATATTATAACATATTTATAATTTTAGAGGGAAAATAAAATAGAGAAAGAGAGATAGAAAGAGAACAGTTCAAGGACCACATAGGCTTCTTTTAAGAAAACTTTTGCCCCTTAATTAAATAATGATACATTTTCAGATTCTCTTGAGATTTGTATGGCCTTAATTGACTTTAAAATTACAGTGACATACTTTGCACATTGATTTATTTGCTACTTTCTTGACACAATAAATAACAGTGTTTGTAACTTTTATTTTCTTTCATTTTTGAAACAATAATCATTTGGATCCAGGAATTGCTGCTGCAAATAAAAGAAGTATTATATTTGAAAAAAAAAAGATTGTAGTAAAGAGCTACACACCTGTATTTGCTGTCTTCTAATAATCATTTGGATTTTTAGAACTGCAAATAGAAGGGCTTTTATTTATTCATAGTCATCTTTGTGACCAATGGAACATTTCCAATCGCAAAACAGAGGAGGAACAGATTCTTTTGCAATTGGAGTTTTTGTACTGACATCTTACTCAAGTCATTGGCAGCTTTGCTTAACATAATAGAATAACAGACTTGGAAGCAACATTGGAATACTTCTAGTCCAACTCTCTGCTCCAGCAATAAACCCTATACCATTTCAGACAAATGATTGTCCAATTTCTTCTTTAAAAACTCCAGTGTTGGAGCATCTGCAACTTCTGGAGATAAGTCATTCCATGGATTAATTATTATGTTAGGAAATTTCTTTTAAGTTCTAGGTTGCTTCTCTCCTTGATTAGTTTCTACCCATTGCTTCTTGTCCTGTCTTCAAGTGCTTTGGAAAATAGCCTGACCCCCTCTTCTTTGTGGCAGCTCCTTAGATATTAGAACACCACTATCATGTCACCCCTAGTCCTTATTTTCTTTAAACTAAACATACTCAGTTCCTGCAACTGTTCTTTGTATGTTTTAGCCTCCATTCCCCTAATCATCTTTTTTGATCTTCTTTGCACTCTTTCTAGAGTCTCAACATCTTTTTTATAATCTGGCTACCAAAACTGAATCCAATATTCCAAGCATAGTCTTACCAAGGCATTAGAACTCGAAAAACTACCCTCCACACATGCCCTTAGATTTTAATGTTTGATTTTAATTTTATACATTAAAGTATATTTATATGTTAATGTATATGCATAGACATATTTTTATGACTGTAAATCCTCCAGAGTTACCTTATGGTAAGATGGGTGGGCAATAATTTTCATAAATAAATAAACAACTACAACAACAATAATAATAATGTAGAGGCTTCCGGTTTTTGCGTGGCTTCGGGGCAGCAGGAATTCGCGACCGCTCGCGATTCCTGCTGTGCTAGCCGCCAAGGTACCCCCGATCCAAATGGGTCAGGGGGATATGGCTGCCCTGTAGGGACAGCCGAAGAGAGAGGGGAGCTGGACAGGGGGTTGGGGGTGTCGCAGACCCACTCCTCGTCCTGAAAAACCCCTTTTTCCCAAGGCGGTGGAGCGGCGGTCAGCAATGGCCGCCACGAAGAAGTCTGCAACCAGGTAAGATCATGCTGGAGGAAGCAAGAAAAGTGAAAGTGCTGGCTGAGCCGGGTCAATCAACATCCTTTAAATTCGCTGGAACTGAGCTGTCTGAATTGCTGGAGGATACATTGTATCCCTAAGAAGATCGAAAGCGGCGGAGAAGCTGTTAAAGGGAACTTTTTTTTTTTCTTCACTCTCCCACCCTATGAAAAAAGCAGAAGAAGATTTGAAATTTGTTTGGGCACTGAAGGTGAAATATTCTGAAAGTTGCTTGGACATTGGACTTAAAAATTTAAGAAATTGGAAAACCCTTATTAGAGGTATGGATTTCTGATCATTTAAAAATTGATGTTGCAAGTGGGAAGGGAGCGGAAAAATATTGGAGTAGAAGTGGAAAAAGGAGGAGATTGCCAAGAATACTAAAAATAGATATATGGTAATTGGACCTCTTTGATTAAACAGTAACCCCAGAAAGAGAAATAGAAGAAGGAAGAAAAGTATTAACTTTTGGAACTTTCTTTTTGAATTACTTTTGACTAAAAATACTTGGGTGGTTGTTTTGGGGAAAGTTTCTCTTTTCAGGATGGCATCGCTTGTGGATGAACTAAAGATTGAATATCAAAAATATAAAAAGGAAGAACAAGATGGAAAAGATACTTTGGGCACTTCATTTAAATTTTTAGAAATGGCGTTATGTACTTATGAAAAGTTGATTAGGCAGCAGAATGACTGGGACAAAGAAGAAGAGGAACAAGAAGCCATCTTTGATGAACAATGGGTTTTTTCTGGGGAGGAGGAGAAAGAGGATAAGAAAAAGGGGATTTTAAGGTTTGAAAAAACAACCAAAAAAAAAGAAAAATGAGATGAAAGGTGGATGCAAGGTTAGAAAGCAAAGGAAAGGGAGTAAGAAAAGGGAAGAGGAGAGACAAAGGGGTAAAAAGGACAAGGAGAAGAATAAGCAAGAGAGAAAGGGGGGGGGAGGAGAAGCCTCAATGATGGGAAGCAAGATCTAAAGAAAAAAAGCTTATTTAGAGACAATGGGATAAAAAGGGGATTCTGGAAGGTATATAAGATTGTGTTTTTATATGTGTATTTAGAGTATAAAATTTATTGTGTAATTTTAGAACCTACTAAACAGAATCCCAAGATAAATTAAGTGTTATATGAAGTACTTTTAAGTTAGGGTAAAGGCGTCACTCCAAATAGTGTATAGGAGAAGTATAGTAAAAGAAAAAAGATGAATGGATAGTTGGAAATAGAACAGACAAAGAATGTTATTGAAAATGATTATAAGCTGTTATGCTTTGATAGTTTGTGCACTGTTTTTGTAAAATTAATAAAATTGGTTTATAAAAAAAAGAAAAGAAAATGATAACAAGATATGGAAGGATATATAAAATGAATATGATGTTTGAATTTGTGTCTGTGTGAAGAGTTTTAACCCGGGATCAGGTAGCCTTCAGAAAAGATTTTTTTAGTTTATGTTTTGTGTATTGTGTTTGTAAAATTAATAAAATTTGTTTTAAAATAATAATAATAATGTAGCATTAACACTTCACATGTTCTACTACAAGAAAGCATTAGATTCACGACTGCACACCTGGATCATCAAGTGCCTAGATGTCATCAGAATATACAAATGCATTGGCACTTTCACTGCAAATGCGATGAAGCACTGGAAAACAGTACTGTTTATTGGAAGTGAAAGGTAGGGACTGGTCAGCATGAAAAGAGGGATTTTCCAGGGTGATTCTTTGTCACCTCTGCTGTTCATCATCGCCATGACCCCCCTGTCAACAATTTTACAGAAAACTAATCTGGGTTATCAAACTGCTAAAAATTCACAGAAAAGCTCTCACCTGCTGTACATGGATGATCTGAAGTTATATAGAAAAATTGGAAATTGAAATCCAGTCACTGACCAATAATACAGTTCGAATTTTCAGCACTGACCTCAGCATGGAGTTCGGCCTGGACAAATGTACCACAGTGGCACTGAAGAAAGGAAAAATCATAAAAAGTGATGGAATCAAAATGCCCAATGGACAAACCATCAAATGCCACAAACCCAAAGCCTACAAATACCTGGAAATACTGCAGTTGGACAATGTCAAGCATGGGCAAGTGAAAAATGTGGTCAGCAAAGAATACACACAAAAGGGTCAGAAAATTCTAAAAAGCAAACTGAATGGCGGCAACACCATCAAGGCTATAAATACTTGGGCCATACCCATCATCAGATATACTGCCGGGATCGTAAACTAGACACAGGCAGAGATAGACAGCCTAGATAGGAAAATGAGAAAACTGCTGACCATACACTACGCGCTGCATCTGTGTAGTGATGTTGACAGGCTATATTTGCCCAGAGAAGCAGGTGGCAGAGGACTTTTGCAAGTGAAGCATGTAGTCGAAGAAGAGAAGCATGCCCTGGCAGATTATGTGAAAGACAGTGTTGAACCAGCTTTGATGGAGGTCAACAGTAGGAAGCTGCTCAAATTGCAGCAAACCAAGAATCAATACAGAAAAACAGCAATGCAAACTCAGGCTGGCAGCTGGTGTTACAAAGCACTGCATGGACAGTTCCTTGAAAAGATCCAAGGAAAAGTAGATAAGGAAAAGACCTGGTTATGGCTGACCAATGGAACACTGAAGAAAGAGACAGCAGGCCTGATTCTTGCAGCCCAAGAACAAGCCATCAGAACAAATGCAATCAAAGCCAAAATAGAAAAATCTGCTGATGACCCCAAATACAGACTCTGGAAAAGAAGTGCTCAAAACCATCGATCACATACAAAACTCACTTAGACTGACTACAAACAACGTAACAACACAGTCACTCAGATGGTCCACTGGAACTTGTGTCACAACTACCATCTGCCTGTAGCAAAGAATTGGTGGGATCATAAGCCTGAAAAAGTGGTAGAAAATTAGTATGCAAATCTATTATGGGACTTCCGAATACAAACTGACAAAGTTTTGGAACACAATACCCCAAATATCATGATTGTGGAGAATAAAAAAGTGTGGATCATTGATATTGCCATACCTGGTAAGAGCAGAATCGATCAGAAACAAAGAAGAAAAAATCACCAGATATCAGGACTTGAAAATTGAACTGCAGAGACTCTGGTATAAACCAGTGCAGGTGGTTCCAGTGGTACTCGGCACACTGGGTGCTGTGCCTAAAGACCTAGGCAAGCACTTAAAAACAATTGGTGCTGACAAAATCACCATTGGTTAGCTGCAGAATGCCACCTTACTGGGATCTGCTCACATAATCTGCCGATACATCACATAGTCCTAAACGCTTGGGAAGTGTTTGACTAGTGATTTGTGATACAAAACCCAGCATAGTTATCTCATTTGCTGTGTACACTGTCATTTTTTATAATAACAACAACAACAACGATGATGATGATGATGATGATGATGATGATGATGATGATGATGGAGCATTAACATTTCACATGATCTTGATTCTATCCCTCTGTTAATGCAGCCTAGGGCTGTGTTGGTTTTTGGGCAGCTGCAAAATACTGCTGACTCTTAAGTGATTGTCCACTAGGACTCTAAGATCCCTTTCACAGTTACTACTATTGAATCAGGTATCACCTTCTATACCTGTGCATTTGTTTCTTCTTGCCTAAATTAGAACTTCTTTTTCTCACCATTGAATTTCATTTTGTTAGATAAGGCCCAATGTTAAAGTCTGTCAAGATCCTTTTGTATCTTGAACCTATCTTTTGGAGTGTTGGCTATTCCTGCCAGCTTGATGTCATGTGCAAATTTGATGAGTTCCCCTCTTTCCCCTTGTCTAAATCATTGATGAAGATATTGAAGAGTACTGAGCCTAAGACAGTGTCTTGGGATACCCCACTGCATACTTCCCTCCATGTAAATGCAGTTTCATTAAAGACTACATGTTGAGTGTGGTTGGTCAGCCAGTTTTGAATCCATCTGGTGATGATGCTGTCTAACTTACATTTTTCTATCTTATCAAGTAGTAAATTGTGATCTACTTTACCAAATGCCTTACTGAAGTTCAAGTAAATTATATCCATGTATATGCCATGATATAGGTGATTGTTCATGAACAAATGAAAATCATTATGAGATGTTCCAGATACTAAATGGTATTCTAGCTCATGGGTCAGTCTCCTACCTAAGTGTTCACTGTTTATTTTCAAAATGAGTGACCAGCAATTTTTTTTAAAAAAAATCATACCACTTTAAATGTTTTAAAAAATGATTATGTGGTCTACCATATTTTCCCCTGAAAGAATTAATTCTATTTTTTTGCAAAAATAGTTTTCAAACTCAAATACATTAGAAGCCCATACATATACCACTCACATCCATGTATTTATTAAACCAGAATTTATATATGAAATTAGGAATATTCTTTGGCATTCCAGAAATGTGTTTTGTTATCTTGAGATATGAGATATGTATAAAAAAACATTTGTTATCCTTCATTTTCCTGCTCACCCTTAACATCACAAATCCTTGTTTCAAAGTTGCCAAGAAGAGACCAAGAAATTAGTGGATGTGGAAAATAAATTGTCTTGAGTCCTAGAAGTTGTTCTGTCTGGGTCAAAGGTCTGATGCATTAGTAAGTTACTGTGAAAAGATGTTCATTCTCTGTGCCATAATGATAGCATTTTACAGACCTCATTCACCAGATATTTCCAGCCATTACTACATTTCTCTCCTGACTCCTGATGTCTCTCTTTCCCTCTTTCTCTCCCCCCTCCCATGTGTGTATGTCCATATGTGGAAATACCAGAGACAACATCTACCTGACTGAAAAGAATGATAGCATACTGTGTGTTAGAGGAAACCTCTTTGTTATATTGTCTTCCTATTGGAAGTATATGGAATGTAAAAATTCAAGCTGGTTTTAACAATGCATGGTCAAAAATAAGCTGGATATATGATACTGACTCTGCTCTTGTGCTACCCATTAAAGTTACGTATCAAGTCTAAATTTAATCAAGGCCACATTTTATTTATACATTTCATGCATTAAACTCATTTAAAGTTCTAGTCAGATTTCATTAGAGGAAATACTACCGTGTACATCATGCAGTAGTAAAGCTAATGTGCTTCAGGAATTTGAAAGGATTTAGAGATCGGAGTGTCTGATTTCAAAAAAAATTTTTTTTCCTTTAACTTTGTGCTTCTAGCCAGTCTGTGTGCTGTGCCCGATTTGTTTCCTAGGACACTAATACAGTCAGCATGCGCTCTACAAATGTGTAAACACAGACATTCCCTCTAATCAGTGAGTTTGGTGTCTTAAGGCAAGATTATGTTTTTTTAGGAAATGCAATTAATGTTCAGGATTAAATTTCTCCTGCCGACTGATAACGTCTGAGGTTGAGTGAGATGATAAGTATTGTGTCTTGGTTTCTTGTCATAACTGTTAAACCTTCAACCACCAAGAGTATTATTTTATGTGGGTTTATTTTAGTGATGGAAGTGATGAGTTAGCCATCAGAGTTATACATATAGAAAATGAAGTTCTCCTTGGGGAAAATAAGAAAGGACAATGCCAAAGGATCGATTGTTCTAGAAAATGTGTACGTATCTTAAATATTTCTGAACCACATCCAGGAATCACAGAATTGTGCTTTGAAATAACAAAAGATGGAAACAATAAAAATAAATCAAATATTTGGAAACAATTGCTGGTGGAGGATGGTTGAGGGACTCCATCAATATTACAACACAACACAAGAAGTGGGAGCCAACAGTAACTCTTGCTATTCTTCTTTCCTTGGCCATCTTCGCCAGCCTAGCACCACCATGAAGAATTGATTATCAATAGTTATCATTATTTCAATTTTCCAGAAAAACTAACCATTTGCAGTATAAAAATGAACATCAATAGTATGGAGGCATTTTATAAGATATATTATATCATGTTTTGGTTGAAAATTTTGAAAGAAATCTAGGAGAGGAAGAGGAAGTAACCTGTGTTTCTCTTCTTTTGAATTCTTAACATACCCAGAAGTCAGAAGATAACATCTATATGCCAACTCTTTCTGTAAACAACTTATCCTCTGCAAGCAGAGAAGTAATAACTTTGATAGAGCTTCTAATGATAAACACATGGATTTACAGTTTTTGATTAGGATCCTTGTATGGGCCCTATAGATGTAAGGACTTAAATTCTTGGAATTCTTAGCAATGTCCATCCTGGTTGAAAATTCTTTCCTGGCAGGAAAAGGTCGCCTTATATGTTGTAGCCTGGGTCTAGTTTATTGGGGCAAACTAGACACAATGTTTTTGGAGATCCTGCTGTGCAGTTTAGATTTAGCTTGGACTATTTTGAAGGCTACTTAATTCAGCTAGAGATAGCTAGAGAGAAATGCTGGGGAATCAGAAAATATGACAATTAAAGAGTTGGTGCTGGCCTTGTAAATATACTCCCCTTGTTTTAAAGTAGACATAGAACTAGATGTTGTCCTCCCCTCCTTATCCTGATTATCTCCCTGCCCCCCTCCCTAACTCCCCTTATTTTTGAGAAGTGATATTTTGGAAACCATTGAATAAACCCATTGCAAATTTAGGACTGATAATTAAACATGATGTTATGGAAGCTTCTGTATTTCATAAATTTGGTATATTAATTCTGATTTAACATTAGTGAACATCTATGTATTAAAGGATTTTTCCCACTAGGTGTCAGCATAAGGTAATAATATTGAAGGTCTTTGAAAAGTAAAAGTTTTTAAAAAGTTTTAATTAAGTTTTAAAAAAAGACATGCAAAATAACTGCTAACCTTCATTCTTTTTGTTTCAAACCATTGTAAAAATAATTCACACTTTCAAGGCATGTTTACAATTGATATAAGGATAGAAAGTAGACATCAGAAATTTAAAAAGCCTTGGATTAATAGGCAAATTAGCATCTGGTCATTGCATAAGAATTCTATAAATGCTAGAAGTGGGGATGCTTATTTAGCTATAATGTGTGACGTTGACTTTTTAACTGAAATAAGATGTAAATATTATAGTTTATAAGTGCTAGACAATGTGTGCTAACTGGTCACAGGAAGGATATCTAACAATTCCTGAAGCTCCTAATCTTTTTGGAAATCTTTTTTTAGTTTTAGTTTTATTCAGCCCCAGTGCCACCAGGAATGACTGAAAAATATAAACCAATCTTTCCAAAGCTGGCTATTCTAGGTTGAGTTGGAATATTCTGAAGAATCAGAGTGACTAAAGAGTCCTGATAAACTTTTATTGGAGTCAACAAATCAGCAAATATATGGAGTTCATCCCAGATTCAAGATAGAATATGTTAGACTTAACAAAGAGTTTGAAAAAAAAACTTGATGTTCTTAAATGGATGGTTTCCACTGGGTTTTTATAAAGAATTTTAACATTAGAGCAAATTGATCATAGAGATTGTTAAGGATACTAGAGAAATAATTTTATGTTTGCTTCTAAGCCTTATAGGGAATGTATTCATTCATAATGGAACCCAAAACATAAAAGAAAGATGACCTTGGGGAAAAAAGAGAGCCGACTTTATATTAAATTTTTGTGTGTGTCACCTACTATATGTTGTCATGAATTAATATTATAATCCATTTTAGCTTGGAATTTGCCATTTAGAATATTGAAACTAAAGTAGATAAATACTACCCCTTTGCTGCAGGAAAGTATCTGAAACAGTATAATTATGGGTAGAATAATTGTTTTATTCCATTGAAAGCATCCAATATGAGACATGCTGATTTGGTTCAATATAGCAATTTAATATAGCAATGTTATCAGCTACTGTACATTCAGCTTAATATAACTTGCTTAAGAGGGCTCTTAGAAAATGTATTTGTGGTTCAAAAATACTACAATAAGAAAAAGTTAAAAATCATAGTAGTGCATAAGAATAAGGAAAAATATTTTGATATATGGAAAGATGTGGTCATGCATGCTGTCAAAGATATCCTATGGTGTGATTTCACAATGAAGGGAAATGGTTGAATTTGGATTATTAAAGCATATTTTTCTAGCTCATTCAAAGAAGTTATTTTACAATAATTTGGTACCATATACTGTAGCAACCTATTAGTTTCTCTCTGCAACTTGATGTTAAACCTAGAGGTGGTATTCAGCAGGTTCTGGCCACTTCTGGAGAACCGGTAGTGGGAATTTTGAGTAGTTTGGAGAACTGGCAAATATCAGCTCTGACTGGTGATTTTACAGTATCCCTCCCCTGCCATGCCCACCAAACCACATCCACAGAACCAGTAGTAAAATATTTTGAATCCTACCAATGATCAAATATATGTAGTGGTGCTACTAAGATTAAGGGGCCTTTGGGCAAAGTGCCCTTCCCCCACACCCAGGAATTTAAGCCCTTAGTTTGTTTTTCTTCCAGCTTTCTGTCCCAATGACTTACTCAGGTATGCTTTCTTTTTAATACCTCTAACATTCAGAGTGTGGATGCCTGAATAACAAAGCTGTATCCCCAATGGTTCTGTAGGTAATGTTTGTGAGAGAAAACAAGGAGAATGTTCAACAGGCCTTTTATAGACACTTTTAAGCGGAGAAAAGTACAGTGTTGAATTGAGGAGCTCTGAGAAGTGTGCTCTGGGCTTATGCCTGGTGGGCCTAGCTGGAGAGATGCCATAGTAATTTCATCTCTTGTTTTGACACCCCAAGCTAACATTTAATCAAGAGGCTAAAATATTAACCCATATCATTGACAACTGAAAAGAATTTTGGGGCAGGTTTTTTCCCCTCACAGTAGTCTATTTAAGACACTTTATAAATAGGAGCTTAATATATCTCCATTATTAGCCCCTTACTAAAATCACATGTCCATTATATACATCATTTGAGTCAGATCATGCAAGGCTAATTTTAAGCCCCTCTGCAGCAATTATAACTCTATAATTGGCTGCCATTCGTATTTGAGGTGAATGAACTTCATAAGGTTCACATTATGAAGGTAACATAATCTTATCCCCAAAGGTCCATTCATGAGGACTGACAGAGAACTAGGCTCAGCTGCTTTGCTTTAACATCTGCATAACTGCAGAGGCAAAATGCTATGAGAAATCTAATACATCTGCCAAAGGTCTTCAACTTGACCCTGGCCTCCAGTCTCTTAAATCATAGTATTCTTCCATATATGCTTGCTGTTGAATAAGTTACCAGGAAAGAAGACTCAGGCTACAAGATGTAGGTGGTCTTTCTTATGCAATGTAGCTCCAAACAGAAACTTTATCTTAAGCCAGCAAGCTGATATTTTCCAAAGAGCTTGGAAATATACCAGTCAGAGGTTTGTTGGTTAATTGCCATTATCATTTGTATTATTATTTTTATTGCAGTAGAATGAAGGAAAATGCCTTTTTGGGTGAGACTTAACTTTAGAGATATGACATTACCATCCATTAAGTAATACAAATAATTTTGGTTTCCATTGAACATTATGTTAAATTAAGAACCAATTTTCCTTATTCTTTTAATTTTTTTATTTCTATACTGTTTCATAATATACTTGTATACTTCAGTAAAAGATTATTTGCTTCACTGGTTTTCCAGTTCCGCGTGGCTTCGGTGGCAGCAGGAATTCGCGACCGTTCGTTATTCCTGCTGCACTTGCTGCCAAGGTGCCCCCGATCCAAATGGATCCGGGGGATAGGGCTGCCCCGTAGAGGCAGCCAAAGAGAGATGGGAGCTGGACTGGGGGTTGGGGGTGTTACAGACCCCCTCCTCGTCCAGAAAAACCCCTTTTTCCTGAGGTGGTGGAGCGGCGGTCAGTAATGGCCGCCACGAAGAAACCTGCAACCGGGTAAGATTGTGCTGGAGGAAGCAGGAAAAGTGAAAGTGCTGGCTGAGCCAGGTCAATCAACATCTCTCAAACTCTCTGGAACTGAATTGTTTGAATTGCTGGAGGATACAATGTATCCCTAAGAAGATCGGAAAGTGGCGGAGAAAGCTGTTAAAGGGAAACTTTTTTTTTTCTTCACTCTCCCACCCCATAGAAACAGCAGATAAAGATTTGAAATTTATTTGGGCACTGAAGGGGAATTATTTTGAAAGTTAAGCCAAGGGACAAAAGATGCTTTGGACATTGGACTTAATAATTTAAGAAATCAGAAAACCCTTATTGGAGGTATGGATTTCTGATCATTTAAAAATTGTTGTTGTAAGTGGGAAGGGAGAGGAAAAAAAATGGAGCAGAAGTTGAAAAAGGAGGAGATTTCCCAGAATTCCAAAGAAAGATATATGGTTATTGGACCTCTTTGATTAAACAGTAACCCCAGAAAGAGAAGTAGAAGAAGGAAAAAAAGTATGAACTTTTGGAATCTTTTTTGAATTATTCTTGATTAAAAATACTTGGGTGGTTGTTTTGGGAAAAGTTTCTCTTTTCATGATGGCATCGCTTGTGGATGAACTAAAGACTGATTATCAAAAATATAAAAAGGAAGAACAAGATGGAAAAGATACTTTGGGCACTTTATTTCAATTTTTAGAAATGGCGTTATGTACTTATGAAAAGTTGATTAGGCAGCAGAATGACTGGGACAAAGAAGAAGAGGAACAAGAAGCCATCTTTGATGAACAATGGGTTTTTTCTGGGGAGGAGGAGAAAGAGGATAAGAAAAAGGGGATTTTAAGGTTTGAAAAAACAACCAAAAAAAAAGAAAAATGAGATGAAAGGTGGATGCAAGGTTAGAAAGCAAAGGAAAGGGAGTAAGAAAAGGGAAGAGGAGAGACAAAGGGGTAAAAAGGGCAAGGAGAAGAATAAGCAAGAGAGAAAGGGGGGGGGGGAGGAGAAGCCTCAATGGTAGGAAGCAAGATCTAAAGAAAAAAAGCTTATTTAGAGACAATGGGATAAAAAGGGGATTCTGGAAGGTACATAAGATTGTGTCTTTATATGTGTATCTAGAGTAAAATGCTTAAGATATAAATGAGTATTAATATATACGATTAGTTTTTTTTTTTTAATGATATGGATAGTGCTTGTATAGGATTTTATTTAGTTATTGCTGGGTTTTTACCTTCTTTATAAAATTTATTGTGTAATTTTAAAATGTACCAAACAGAATCCCAAGATAAATTAAGTGTTGTATGAAGTATTTTTAAGTTAGGACAATGAGTTAAAGGCATCACTCCAATTAGTGTATAGGAGAAGTATATTAAAAGAAAAAAGATGATTGGATAGTTGGAAATAGAACAGACTAAGAATGATATTGAAAATGATAATAAGATATGGAAGGATATATAAAGTGAATATGATGTTTGAATTAGTGTCTGTGTGAAGAGTTTCAAACCGGGATCAAGCAGCCTTCAGAAAAGATGTTTTAGGTTTTTTTTTTCTATGTTCTGTGTTTGTATGTTTATGAAAGGCAATAAAATTTTAATAAGCAAGAAATATAATTTGGATAACTAGAATGAAAAGAAGAAGTCTGGATAAGATATGAAGTTAAATAGATAATGTAAATATTGATATTACAATTTGGAATTATTTTGTATGTTCTATTGGCTTTCTTCTTTAATTACCGCATATACTCGAGTATAAGCCGAGTTTTTCAGCACATTTTTTGTGCTGAAAAAAACCCCCTCAGCTTATACTCGAGTCAGATTCCCCTCTGAAAAAAAAATGGTGTGGAGCTCCGAAGCTGCTTCCATGTTTCCTTTGCAACTTTTAAGCATGGGGGTAATCGGAAGCAGAAAATTTCTTGCTTGAGGATATATTGTTTTTTCTTTTTTTAACTGTTTTTTTGGGGGGGAAGACCCACCGCCATGTGAGAATGCTCAGACACGAAATCTATCCAACCGAAAATAAGTGTGTGTGTGTGTGTGTGTGGGATTTTAACAGAGGGAAGATGTAGGGAGAAGGCAAAAGTGACAGAAGATCCTTCAGGGGAAACTGAGGGGGAGACTCACCCTTGGTCCAGATGAGCCCCCTTCCCCTTTCTCTAGGCTGAGAAAACAACGCGAGCCGAGGTTGCTTCAGCTCCACTCAGCTTCATTTCCTCAGCTCCAGCTGCTTTCAGTCCACTCGGGAGGAGGGGCAGGAGGGGGAGGAGGAGGTGGTGGCAGCTCGCGTTGTCTGAGCTCTAGGCTGAGAAAGCAACGCGAGCTGAGGTCGCTCCACTCAGCTTCATTTCCTCAGCTCCAGCTGCTTTCAGTCCACTTGGGAGGAGGGGGAGGAGGGGGAGGAGGAGGTGGTGGCAGCTCGCATTTTCTGAGCTCTAGGCTGAGAAAGCAATGCGAGCCGAGGTCGCTCCACTCAGCTTCATTTCCTCAGCTCCAGCTGCTTTCAGTCCACTCGGGAGGAGGGGGAGGAGGGGGAGGAGGTGGCAGCTCGCGTTGGTTTCTGAGCTCTAGGCTGAGAAAGCAACGCGAGCACTCAGCTTCATTTCCTCAGCTCCAGCTGCTTTCAGTCCACTCGGGAGGAGGGGGAGGAGGGGGAGGAGGAGGTGGTGGTGGCAGCTCGCGTTGTTTTCTGATAGTGAGATCATTTCCCAAATTAATTGATTCACTAACCCAAAAGAAGAAGATGTTGATGACAGTGGGAGGCAGGAGTCACTCTCTCCCTTGCAAGAAAAAAGCAAGAGCCGTTCTTATAATCTCTCCCTCTCTCTCTCTCTCCCCGTAATACAATCAAGCCCTTTCCAGCACACGGGATCCACCCCCGCCGCTTTGCACCTTGCAAATGCAAAAACTCCAGGATTTTGCATTTGCAAGGTGCAAAGTGGTGAAGGCAGATCACGCGTGCTGGAAAGGGCTTGACTGTATTACGGGGAAAGAGAGAGAGAGGGAGAGATCATAAGAACAGCTCTTGCTTTTTTCTTGCAAGGGAGAGAGTGACTCCTGTCTCCCACTGTCATCATCATCATCTTTTGGGTTAGTGAATCAATTAAACCTTTCATGATAGTGAGATCGTTTCCCAAATTTCCCTTAAATCAGGGAAGAAATCAGAAACAAACCTTTGGACTGAGAATAAGCCTGTTCCTATGATGCCATTTTTGTTCACTGCAGTGTGAAAAGTGTGAAAAAACACACTTCTTTTTCTTCATCTTCTTGTTCCCTATTTACTGGTCTCTTTCAAAGAAGAAATTGTGAACATCAAACTTATTCTCAACTGTCCTAGTGAAAGTTTTTATTGGTATCTATTTTTATTTTTGAAATTTACCAGTAGCTGCTGCATTTCCCACCCTCGGCTTATACTCGAGTCAATAAGTTTTCCCAGTTTTTTGTGGTTAAATTAGGTGCCTCGGCTTATATTCGGGTCGACTTATACTCGAGTATATACGGTATTTTTTTTTTTTTAGAAAAGATCTTTCAAGTTGTTATGCCTGGATTATTTGTGTATTGTTTTTGTGAAATTAATAAAATTTGTTATTAAAAAAAAAAGATTATTTGCTTCACTAAAGATACTATCTGCAAAAGATGGCTGATGTAGCCATCTTTTGCCCTGCCCTGAAGGAAGTGAGCAAATGAGTGCATGAGGGAGAGAAGGGGGATTCCTCATTAGTTACAGGATCAGATGAGCCCCTGCCTACCTACTATGAGGTCCAAATAGAAACTGACAGAAGGCTTAGCCAGAAACTGGCAGTTGGAGCCATCAAGGAACTGAGCCAGAATTGCAAGCAGCAGCCACAATAAGAAGAGGTAAAGATGGATACTCAGTTGGAGATTGGTTGCCTCTGTTATTGCCAAGGAATTGAGTTCTATTGTTGCCAAAAAATTCAGTGAGAGAAACGGTGGAAAGCAGGGTGTAGAGCTGGTTTGGAGAAAAGCAGGGTGGAAAGTGGAGAGCTGGTTTGGAGTTGATAGCCAAACTGGTCCCAGTGCAGCTCTCCAGCCAGCACAGAATTTTGTTTTCCCTGCCATGACAGACTTTTGATCTAAGATTGGAGAGAAAAGTTGCTGAGGCCAGTGATGGAACAGCAGAGGCAAGGGGCCAGCAAGAGGTAGAGAGCCAGTCAGTATTCGGAGTCCTAATGCATTAGTGGGATAGAGCAAAGGGATGGCCTGGAGCTGAAATTAACCTGGGCCAATGACTTGCAAAGACTGATCCAGAGCCAGCTCATAGATCGAATGGCAGCAGCCCCTGTTAATGAGATAGAAGGCTAGATGTCAAAATTCACAACCTAAAGACAAGAGGCCTCCAGAGAAGCAAATTGAATCTAGAGGTGATAAAGGGGCAGATGGAGCTGGAAGTCAGGTCCAATGATGAACATGGAATTCAGAAGGCAGCAGAAGGGAGAAGACTGGCCACAACTCCTCTAAGGAAAAACATTGGGAAGGACTGGCCTCTACCAGAACTGATAAGGATTGACTGAGGGGTGATTTGGGGCTTCTTGAGAGCTCAGTTCCCCTTCCTCCCTGAGATGATAGGGAAAGGCTGCAATCTAATTAGAATGCTTTGTATATTCCTCTCTGAATAAACACCTTGAGTAAGGGGTATGTATGCATGGGGTCCTTCCCCAACCTGGGGGGAGGTTACATTGAATGAATCAGAGATGGAGAGAGTGAAGGATCTGGCTGGTACTGAGAGTTAGTGTTTAAATGTTGTTGCAATTCCCTACTTTTCACTTACTCCTTGACAAATTGGATGGCTGGGAGAATGGCAGGCCACTAGCCCAGATGGGAGGAGGACAAGCAGTGGTGTATTAACCATTAAGCAGACTAAGCACATGCTTAGGGCTCTAGGCTCAAAGGGGGCACTACAAAGTTGAGAAAGAAAAAAAAAACAATTAAGGTTTGTAAAAAAATCTTGTATGTAGAAAGGAAGGGGGCATCAAGATTTGTGAGTTGCTTAGGGCACCAATGAGTCTTAATCCACGCCAAGGTAGGATGCAGAAGATCCTCTCTTGAGGTTTGGGAGGGATAACAGATTCAAGTGGTGGTGGGCAAGGTATGAAATCAGAAGGTCATTGAGGGGGAAGATGTTCCTAAACTACCCTACTGTAGGGTAGTTTAATCTGTCATCCCTGGGTTTGGTTTCAGAGCTGACCCAGGAGTTCATGGCTATCACCCTTTATTTGTGATTAAATAAAGATCAGAATGATTAAATGGAATGTTAAACCAGCTGCTATTAAACAAACAAAACAAAAACACTCCAAGTACAGCATGGAAATTAAATAATAATTCATTAAATTTCTATGTTGCAACCAGTGTTTTTGTTTTGTTTGTTTTTAAAATAAGTTGGTTTAACATACCATTTAATCATTAATGTTTATTTAATGACTCATTTATCAATGATCCTTTAATAATTATTATGGCTGATTGCACAGTCAGCAAGATGTCTAAATTGGATCTAGTACTTTATCCAAATGGGACTTGGGATAGGCAATATTGTTGCTTAGTGGTATTAAAGTATTGTTTGCAGGGTGTAAACTGTTCCAAATAAAGCTGCCTTTTGCAACTGACTGAGAATGATTCTATCAATACTGATGGCATTTAAGTAGTGATCTAGATGTTTTTGCACCCAAGGCAATGTTTGTGCCTAAAGACTAGAACCCCTACTCTTTTAATTAGTCTCCAAGTAGTCTAGTAGTTTCTACCTGAGTACCATATCAAATTGGCTGTCATGAATCACCATAGTAAAATATTATCTATATAAGAGATTATAGCAGGCAATCCAAGTTCTTTAATGTCAGAAATATTTTGTAGCTTTCTTTTTGTGTGTGTTGAGAGGGTGCAATTCAATCCAAAGGTTAACTACTGGACAGATAAACTATTTATTATATGATTATATACTATTTCTCTTTTTGGACTGAATTTCAGTGCATTAGTTATTATTGTTTAAGTAAACACTGATTTAGCAATTATTCCGTCTCTCCTGGATTTGGTGAAAAGGTTTGATAGAGATGATGAGATACACAGTAGGTTGCTGGTGCTTGTTTTAGATTTTTGATCTCACTCATTCATATTCTTATAAATATTACAAAGTATCGGTTATTAAAATTGAGTTTTGTGTAATGCCGTAGTATATAAACACCTTGAGGTCAAATAGAAATCTTCTATAATTATTTTGGGAATGTTCAACCAGGCATGAATAGCACTTCTAAATCATTTCCAAAAGAACTGATGGTCTATGATATTGAAAGCTGCTGAAAGTGCCAGGACAATCAGTAGGATTGCACTTCCTTGCTTTGCTCCTGCCAAGATCATCAACAAAGTTAGTTTTTAGTGCAAAAACCAGCCCTAAAAATCAACTGAAATGCAAGAATATCTGGCTTTAATCAACCACCAGATGCTTAGTATCTTGTCCATGAGAGGGAAGTGGCCTAGAATTACTTAGATCTTCTGGTCCAGTGCTGTTTTTTTTAGGAGTAGTCTCCAATCAAATCTAACTTTTAGACTTTAAACAACTTTGATTAAGTGTATATAGAAAGTAGTAAAGTGTCAATTCTTTCAGTACCTTTTTTATGTTAAAAATCTAAACAGGAATATGTTAGGTTGTTAAGGATTCAGCCACAGGAGGGCAGTAAGAGACTTCTGACTCAGGTTGACCAACAACTTACCTTCACTGATCAAAAAAAATCAATGGAAAAGGAAAGAAAGGAGAATGTATGTATGTATGTATGTATGTATGTATGTATGCATGTCATTCAGCTTTGTTCAGGTATTTTCCCATGTCATTGTAGTTGTGCTTTTAAAGTTGTAGCAACCTTTCGGCAGAATCTCATCTGCCACCATCCAGAAGCCTGATGATGGCAGACGAGATTCTGCCGAAAGGTTGCTACAACTTTAAAAGCACAACTACAATGACGTGGGAAAATACCCGAACAAAGCTGAATGCCATACATGTAAGTACCCACGAAAACTTAAGAAAACAAATATATATATATATATATATATATATACCATTCTGACACAGCAATAGGCTGCCCCAAATTTAAATCTGAAACCACTGTAAAAGTCTGACTCACAGACAAACACCATACAGAAGCCTGATGATGGCAGATGAGATTCTGCTGAAACGTTGCTACAACTTTAAAAGCACCACTATTATGACGTGGGAAAATACCCGAACAAAGCTGAATGCCAGACATGTAAGTACCCGCGAAAACTTAAGAAAACATATATATATATATATATATATATATATATATATGCATACATACACACATATACATACACACATTGTGTGTGTGTGTAATTTTATAGTAACATTAAAATGAATATTATATAGCCATGTAATGTGTGCGTGTATATAATTATACAGCCATGTACAAGTGAATGTACTAATTTCAGATTGCTTCATTTTTCATTTTATTCACCAATGTATAATAATATGTATATTTTGGTTTTAACTTTGCAGCCTATTTTTTTCTGCCAATGATTTTCATCATAATTGATTTTAGTATTGGTAGTTTAAGATTTTTTTTCTTGATTGTTTCCTAGTATTATTTTTTATAAACAAGCATTACTATTACTACTACTATTAATCCTCCCTTCCTTTCACCGATCTCTTCCCACTTATGACTGTAGGATTGTAACTTTGTCGCTTGTATCCTAATGATTTTTATTGACTGTTTCCTAGTATGATTTGATTGTTTATTGTACCCTATGACTATTACTAAGTGTTGTACCTTATGATTCTTGACTCTTGATGAATGTACATTGAAAGCATATGCACCAAGACAAATTCCTTGTGTGTCCAATCACACTTGGTCAATAAATAATTCTATATATTTTAAAAAGTAGCATAGGGAATAATGCTGAAATGCAAGCATAATCAGTACAATTTTAACATTTATAAGAATATCTTCAGTTTTGTTACAAATGTCTTGTGCATTTTAATTGATAACTTCTTTATTATAATTAGATTGTTTCAGGTTGTGGATGGATTTAGGAAAAAACATGTTATGGAAAAGTTCACAATAACATCAAAACAAATTTCTGTCTCATTATTATTTGCATTTTCCTATCCATATTACTGGCTTGTAGTCTTACCCTGGCTTGAAAAATTAAGCCTCAATGTACCTCAAGAACCAACTCTCTATATTGGTCCTAGAGATGTGAAGCCATTTCAGGATGTGTGGTCTTCAACTCCAGAATTCCCCAGGCAGTATTCTGGAGAGGTGGAGAAACAATGTCCTACTAGATTATCATCAAAGATATTGAAGACATTTGGAAAAAGATTGATAGCAATTTTGTAGGCTGTTAAAACCTGCAATATTTTTTAAAATTGAGTCAGTATATCCTAATTACAAATTTACCTACTGTAATATTTGTTCTTATTTTACTTTGGATATGTCTTTGCTGGTCTACTTGTTTTGTTTTTAAGCCAATTTTGACTCTCTCTCTCTGTGTGTGTTTTGTTAATTAGGTTTTTTTATACAACCCATCCCAGTAATTTCTCTTGAAACTTGGTAAAGGTAACTGTTGGTTTATGTCTGCTTGCAATCTGCTATGACTACAAGGCAGTGTTTAAGCCATTGTAATCGACAGCTTCTCAGTGCAAGAGCATTTGGTTTACATTGTAATTGGTCTCTTTCCTACAGAGAATTGACACTGGTTGTGATCCAAAGGGGCTATTTATATAAAGAAATAGTCTGTACAATTGGGGCTTTCTTTGCAAATTTCCATTACATCAGCAATAAGCAAGTCAAACTGCTTTTTTAGATTATGACCACTGTCTGGTGATGTAGTCAGAAAAGACCATTGATTATAGCAATGTAGGAATTAATGTCAGATTATTTGTTTGAATGAATGTATGAAATGGCTTTACATTTGTGGTCCAGTTTTTTTAAACTAAAGTATCCTACATAAGATAATGTGTGGTCTCTCCTTTTCAGAACGCTTTAAATCTCTGGAACAGATTCAGTCTGTCTAAACCAATCTGACTGGATTTCCTTAGATTAAACTGTCTTTCTGTTGACAGAAGAAGTGTCCAGGCTTCAGGAAACAAGGAGGTGCAAAATGAAATTATACTTGTTCTCTGTACCAATCAGACAACATTATAATAATGAAGCTATAATGAATAATTCCTCAGAAACAAATTATGCCTGGTTGATGCTTGGTAACTTGAGGGCCCAGAATAACAAACTACAAGGAAGTTTCTACCAAAAAAATAATAGCTGAGGAGAGAAATGAGGAGTTATGATTGGATAGTTGGCCAGTGTCATAAAACAGATCAAGGTGCATGTTATGGTTTCAAATTAAAAAAAGTAAGATGAACACTGTGGTCAGTCCATCAAACAGTGATTAGTTTAATTTTTCACACAGTGTGTATTCTTTTAAAGTACTTCCACTTAGAATATGTTTTGGTGCTTAATAAAGCCAACTATCTGAAACATATCAGAACTGTACAGATTGTACCACATCTGTGATACACTAAATTTAACCGCCTCCTCATAAAATCTCAATTTTATAAACAGTAGAGTACTTTTCACACACATCCCACACAAACTTGTAAGCCAAGAATATTTTGTTGTTTTTGGCTTACATTGTTCAGAATCTCTATTTTCACTTCACTAATGGGAAAATAACAGTTTTATATACTGAAAGGTAGAAAAGTAATTTTAATGATAGCAGGAAATAGCTCCAGACTAAATCGCACAAAATCCTCCATATACTCAGTATCAGTAACTTTACCCTTCCAAGTTAAACCATTATTTTGATTAAAAATCTTATGAACCAGCTTCACAGATAATCTGACTAGTTACATGCTTGCCACAGCAAACTAGGGACATGATAAAGGCAGAAACAGCTCTTGGATATTAAAGGTAGGTTTCAGATTGGAATCTTTTACTGAAAGTTAATGTCTTTTAAGAAATTTTAGAACTTCCTTTTATCTGTCAAAGCTTCAATGAGCAAATGCCAGAGTGGACAGTCCTCTCCTAACAGAACTCCTATTACTTTGCCTGTAAGAGAAGAGTACCATCTAGTGGCAGTGAACAGATAGAAATAACTTTTTATTTTATTTTTTAATTTAATTTTCATCTTCATAGGGTGAAAATGCTGAAAAATGGGAAACAAAAGGAAACAAGTCAATTATTGTTGTTAATTGTCTATTGTGATTGGGGAAGGGCAGGACTGAGGCAATAAAACTGGAACCATGCCTTTAAAAGTAAAAAAAAAAAAAGTATGACTGTACATCGGGGAAGGTAGTACTCTTTTAAAAAAACTTATTTTGCCCCTGTTGCACTGATTTTATATAAGCCTATTTTTGGATTGTGTAGACATCCAGCTGGATATGTGTGCTTTAGAGTTTTATTATTACAATTGTACTTTACATTTTTTCCATGCAAATACGTTTTTTAATTCACTCAATGTGTATATTTTTCTTTCTAGTCCTAAGCAGTTCACATTCACCTTCCCTTTCCTCTTCATAGCCCTGTGAGCAGCTTAAGAGGGGGAAAAAGATTAGCCAAACCCAAGTCCACAGATGGCTGCTGAGCTGAGCTGAGATTTCATCCTAGCTCTGCCCTACTTAAATCCAGTCATTTGGAAGAGCTTTCCTAACCTGTTTGTTTCCCAGCACAATAATGATACACCCAGTCTCAGCACCTCTTACTGCTCTTCTCTGACTAGACATTTGGCCAATTTATCTTTCAAATACTTTCTGAGCCCTCTAAGAGGCATCAGGATCTGGTGAATGATGAATCAGGTAAAATTGTCATCACTCTCTGCCTTATCTTGCTGTTATTACTTAATTTTTATTGTCAAGAAAACCAAATGTTTGTTAGGTGTTCTTTAATTTCTGTCATCCCCATATCATATAAAAGTTTTATAGGAGCCCCCAACTCTCAAAATATAGCAGGCAAAAGGTCAGAAAAAGCTTTTCTGAGAAAAGAAAATTAGCACAAGACTGACTGTCAAAACTGAATACACTCTTGTTTTTTCCTGCCTTGAACAGGCTAGCAAGCCACACCTATAACTTAGGCTTTATGATTCCCACTTGGTTATGGTCTAGAGCCAATGGAAGACTTATGTGTCCACATCAGAAAAGGTTTGCCCACAGAAAGCAAAAAAAAAAAAAGTCAGAAATGAAGGTGATCAGTATTCAGGATCCAAAGATAGAGTTGGCTTTCCACTAGCCTTAAAAGGGATTTATTTCAAATGGAGCCATTTCTTCCACAGCTCCCTTTCAAACTGTCTGCTGCATCACATATTTCATGTTTCATGAAAATTTGGTAACAACTATGTACTGTAGAGACCTTACTTGGCATTTCATAATAGTTAAAGAAAAGGAGTTCTCAGTTTTTTCAGCATGTAACAAAATGAAAAAGACTGAATGTGAAGAAAATAATGGGAAAATATCTATGATTGTGTTTGCTCAAATATACTCAAAAGGTCTCTGCTAAGAAATTTAATATTTTTGTTAAAAGCGGGGGGGCATGCAGTGGGGACAACCAGGGTAAGCCAGTGGCAACCCTTGGAGACATTTGAGCAAAGTAAAAAATTGTTTAGTGCTTTAAACTAAACTGGGCTGGACATTGTTTGAGACACAAGTCCCATAGGCCACGTGTTGCGATACACATCCTTGTCTTTCAGCAAGACAAGGTCTCCGTCCTTGAGGTTTGGTTCTTTGGTCTTCCATTTACAGCGATCTTGTAGGGTAGACAGGTACTCTTGCTTCCAATGGTTCCAAAAGGTGTTGGCAAGCTGTTGAACTTGTCTCCATTGTTTTTTGTACAAGTCCTTAGAATCAAAGTTCCCTAACAGCATGGGCCAATCACCTGTCTTTTGAGTTAGCAAGGCAGGTGGAGAATGGTCGGATTCTCAGGATCTGAAGAAACCAGAACTAAAGGTCGACCATTTATGGTGGCTGCGACTTCTGCCATAAGGGTAAATAGAGGCTCATGTGTCAGTTTAGGTGCTTTCACCAGCATCTAATCAAGGATCCGACGAGCTATTCCAATCATGTGTTCCCACGCTCCTCCCATATGAGATGCGTGGGGAGGATTAAATATCTATGTGGATTTGTTGGCTTTAAGATAGCCATCGAGTGGTGAGTCAGGGCAAATGCCATCTTCAATTTGTAGTTCTTTACAAGTGCCTACAAAGTTCATCCCACAGTCAGATCTGAATACCTTGACTGGGCCTCTGTGGGCTTGAAACCTTCTCAGGGCATTGATGAAGCAAGAGGCATCCATAGATTCGATGACTTTGATATGGACTGCTCGAATACTGAGGCATGTGAAGAGTACTGCCCATCGTTTGCTGTTAGCTTGACTGCCCCTGGTCTGTCAGGCATACAAAGACCAAGGGCCGAATAAATTGAGGCCTACATTGGTGAACGGTGGTTTGGAGCTCAGGCATTCGGGTGGTAGGTCAGCCATCATCTGGTGTTGAATCTGGCCTCATTGCTTGTGACAATGGAAGCAAGACTGCAGAACAGTTGTAATACATCTTTTGATCCAGAGTCCACTCGCTCTGAGGGCACCTTCTGTGAAGTGGTGACCTTGATGATGGATTAGTTCATGGTGGTGTTGTACTAACAGCCTCATTACATGATGGTTAGCTGGAAGGATGCTGGGGTGCTTGCTGGGTGAGTCCATTTCTGCTTTGTGTAGGAGACCTCCTACTCGCAGTACCTCCTGTTCGTCGAGGTAAGGGTTCAGTCTCAGAAGTGGACTGGATTGTGGTATGGGCCTCCCTGCACTCAGGCATCCATATTCCAACGGATATGTGTCTTGTTGCACACTTCTCAATATTCGTCTCTCAGCATGAGTGCAGTGGTCTGGGAAGTATGACTTGAAGCCTTTCCAATGACCGAGGAGATGGACGACTGTGCAGATGAACACAGTTATTCCCAGTATAAGAGGTTTCCATTGGGAGAAGCATTCAAAGCAAGCAGGTTTTAAGGGGCCTATCTTCTTGCATTGGAAGGTTGTTGCTAGGCAGACGACCGGAGGGATGACCGGTCCTACCTTCTTGGCTAAGGGTCAAATGTCACCATCATTATCATCATACCAGGAGTTCATACAAATCAAAATCGGGTTTTTCTGGCTCAAGATGTCTGTACACCACAAGAACTCAGGTCCTTTGAACCAGGCAGAAGTTGATAACTGGGATGCAGGAATAGACCTTGTTGCATGATCTGCAGGGTTCTGATTCATTGGAACATATTGCCACTGCATGGGTTTAGAAGATCTTCTGATCCACTCAGCTCTGTTGCTCACATAGACATAGAAGCATCTACTCTCATTGTAGATATAACCCAGTACCGCTCTGCTGTCTGTATAGAAGGTGGTGGGTTCTAAGGGAAGATCTATCATCTTCCTTATTGTGTCTGATAGTTCTGCTGCCAGCGCAGCTCCACAAAGTTCCAGTCGTGGTATAGTATGACCTTTTTGCGGTGCTAGTTTTGTCTTTCCCATGACGAATCTGACATATACGTTGCTCTCCCCACCATAGACTTTGAGGTATGCCACAGCAGCTACTGCCTTTGTTGAGGCATCTGAAAAAACATGTAGTTCCTTTCTGTGTGCCATGGAGGGCGAGATGGGAACATATGTGCGATGTAGAGTCTTTTTTATAATGTGGTGGCCAAAACTGGGTGCAATACTCTAGGTGTGGTCTTACTAAGACTTTATAGAATAGTATTAGTACTTCCCTTGATCTTTTTTTCATTAAATTTTATTGGTTTTTAAAACAAACATAAACAAACACAACATAAACACATCAAGTTATCTTCCATATGTGTACATACGTGTGCCGGTTGGTTTACAAATTGTTTTGTGCTTCCATTTCGTAGTCTTCAATTACAATTACATTGCATATAATCTCATATTTTCAATTAAAAATTAAATACCTTAGTATCATTATTAATCAATCATTTGACTATACTTTTATTAATTCATGTTTTACAAGATAATCATAATTTATTTAGTTTATTTTATAACGGTTCATATTATCACCCCAAATCTATCCTAAAATCATTTTGTAGATAAAATAAGAAAGAAATACATCTTTATATATTTATTACTTTCTAAAAGTCTACATATTTCATTATTGTATTTTATTGTCTAACCGTTAATAGAAAAGATCCCAAATTTTATAAAATTGTTTATCCTCTTGTTCTCTAATTTCAAATGTCAATCTACTCATTTCAGCACATTCCAATATTTTCTTAATGATTTCCTCCTGTGATGGTATTTTCTTATTTTTTCAGTTTTTAGCAAATACAATCCTAGCCGCTGTTAATATCTTTACAATCAGGTATTTCAAGTCTTTACTATATATTTCAGGTAAAATTCCCAATAAAAATATCTCTGGTTTCAAGTCTAATTGTTTTTTTGTCATTTTTTCCAACCACATGTGGATTTTAGTCCAGTATTTTTAGCATCCGCACAAGTCTACCACATATGGTAATATGAGTCTGGTATCTGATGAAATTTCCAACATTTTTCGGATTTATTCTTGAACATTCTTGCTATTCTTGTTGGGGGAAAATTCCACCTATAAAACATCTTATACAAATTTTCTTTATATGCTGTTGACATTGTCATTTTATAATTTTGAGACCACTATTTTCTTCCATTTCGGAGCTGTCCCAACTTTAGCAGCTTTAATGACTGCCTCTTTGCTGCTGGCAAGAAGAGCTTCTACTGGATCTACCAGGGACTTTGTGGTATCCCTGGGATCGACAGGATGCTCTCTTCACTTTCACCATCTCTTCGGGATGGTTTAGATCTGATAGGAGTGTCCAGGAGCAAAGGTACCGGCAGTGATCTTAGATCTCCAAGATCGCATGCCTTATTGTGGCAACGCCAGCTCCGCCCTCAGTACTTCCCTTGATCTTGATTGTATCCCTCTGTTAATACAATTTAGGATTGCATTAGCTTTTTTGGTGGCTGCTGCACACTGCTGGATCATATTTAGCTGATTGTCCATGAAGACTCCAAGATCTCTCTTACAGTTACTGCTATTGATCCTGGTTTCATCCAGTCTATATGTGTACTTTTGGTTTTTCTTGCCTATGTGTAGGACTTTACTTTTCTCTACATTGAATTTCATTTTGTTAGATATGGCCCAGTGTTGTAGTCTGTCAAGATCCATCTGGATCTTGAGCCTATCTTCTTGGGTGTTAGCTATTCCTGCCAGCTTCATATTATCTGCAAATTTGGTAAGGGGACTTCTATTCCCTCATCTAAGTCGTTAATGAAGATATTGAAGAGTACTGGGTTTAAGACTGAACCTTGTGGCAGCCCACTGCTTACTTCTCTCCATGTAGACTTAGACCCATTAAGGACTACTCGCTGAGTACAGTTTGCCAGCCAGTTGTGAGTCCATCTAGTGGTGGTGCTATCTATTCCACTTTTTTCTAGCTTACTAAGAAGTAGGTTGTGGTCTACTTTATCGAATGCCTTGTTGAAATCTAAATATATTATGCCCACAGTATTTTGCTGGTCTACTAATTTAGTCACTGTGTTGAAGAATGAAATAAGATTGGTTTGGCATGATCTGTTTTTAACAAACCCGTGCTGACTGCTAGTTATTACTTTACTTGTTTCTAGATGTTGGCAGATCTGTTGTTTTATTATCTTTTCCAGCATCTTCCTGGGTATTGATGTTAGGCTGATTGGTCTATAGTTTCCTGGGTCTGATTTTTTCCCCCTTTTTTGAAGATGGGAACCACATCAGCTCTTTTCCAGTCCTCTGGTAGTTCCCTGGTGCTCCAGGATTTTTGAAAGATATGGTACAGTGGTTCTGAGATGACCTCTGCCAGCTCCTTTAAAACTCTGGGATGTAATAAATCAGGCCCCGGTGATTTGTTTTCATCAAGATCAGACAGGTGTTCTCTTACTATTTTTTTTGCTTATTTTAACTTTAATTTCTGGTCTGTCTTTTACAGTTATGTTTTTGGTGGGTTGAGCTATAGTTTCTTTTTGCGTGAAGACAGATGCAAAGAATGAGTTAAGTAGTTCTGCTTTCTCCCTGTTGCCTGTTACTTCCTTGCCATCTTCTCTCTTTAGTGGACTGACTGTTTCCTTGATTTTTTTTTCTTGTTATTTATATGTTGGAAGAAACTTTTTTTTAAATTATCTTTGAGTTTTGTTGCAAGTCTTTGTTTGTTCTGAGCTTCTGCTACCCTGATTTCATCTTTACAGATTTTGGCTATCTACTGATATTCTGTCTTAGTTGTATGTCCTTCTTTCCATTTTTTGTACTTGTCCTTTTTTTCTTTCAATTTGCCAGAAAGATCTTTGTGCAGCCATGTTGGTTTCTTCTTGGATTTCTTGTTTTTCTTTCTCAGTGGTATTGTGCTGGTCTTGGCTTCTATGATCATACTTTTTAGAGTTTCCCAAGATTCTTGAGTTGTTTTCCCCTTTAGGATTTTCATCCATGGAATCTTTCCCAAGTTCTCTCTGAGTTTATTGAATTCAGATCTTTTAAAATCCAAGAGTCTAGTGTCATTATGTTCTGTTGCTTGTGTTTGTGTTATGTTGAATTCTAGTATGACATGGTCACTCTCACCCAAGGTTCCTGCAGTTTCAACTCCCTCTATCACTTCTTTTCTGTTTGTAAGAATTAAGTCCAGTATGGCTGTCCCTCTACTTTCACCCTCTACCTTTTGGACAATAAAGTTGTCAGATAGGTTGGTTAGGAACTTCTTTGATTTCTCACTTGGTGCAGAATTAGTTTTCCAATTGATATCAGGATAATTGAAGTCCCCCATTACTATTGTTGTGTGTTTCCTGCATATGTTGGTTGGCTGGCTTGCAAAAAGGACATCTATATTTTCTGCTTGATTGGGTGGCCTATAATATACACCTATGGCCATGTCATTCTTTTTTTTCTTTTATATTGACCCATATGCATTCTAGGAAATTTTTGACTTTGGTATCATGCATTTCTGTAGCAATATATTGGGCCTTTACATATAGTGCAACTCCACCTCCTCTTTTATGGGGTCTGGTTTTTTTTGAATAGTTTGTATCCTTCTACCAGTATGTTCCAGTCATGGATTTCATCCCACCCAAGTTTCTGTTATTCCAACTATATCATATTTACCTTCATGTATTCATAGTTTGAGTTCACCCTGTTTGTTCCCCAGACTTTGTGCATTTGTATATAGGCACTTGAGATCTTTATGTCTGACACTGTGTTTATTGTCTACATAACCTGTGTTGTGCCCTACTTTCTTACCTCCTGTTTGATTAGTGCACATGGTCTGGCACTCACTATTAAATGCTTGGTTTTGGTTGGCATCAGGGTTGATAATCTTACCTGCACAAACATCTATTTTTGCATGCACTGGTGTCCTTATTAGTTTTAGGCTGCTGGGGACAGAAATATTCTGAATCCATTAATTCTCTGTCCCCGCTGTTCAGTTTAAATGTTTATCCAGGAAATCTGTGAATTTAATGCCAAGTAACTCAGTCCCTTTCTTTGATGGATGCAAACCATCTCTTTTGTACAGTTTTTCATTGGACCAGCTGCAGACATCATGACTAATAAAACCAAAGCCTTCCCTTTTACATCTCTCCTTTAGCCACACATTAAACTCTGCTACACGCTGCCCTTTCCCTTTTTGTTCCTTGTATACTGGTAGAACCACTGAAAAGATAAGCCTACAGCCCATATTACTAAATTCATACCCCAAGCTCTGGAAGTCTTTCTGAACAGATAGTAAATCCTTCTGGGACAGATCATTTGTACCAAGATGTATAATAGCATCAACATCACAGTCCTTGCTGGCATTCTTGACTATCTTAAGAATACACTTCTTGTCTCTGCTGGCAGTAGCACCTGGTAGACACCTGACCTCTTTCAAAACCTTAGTATCCTTTCCTAAATTTACATCCCTTACACTTGAGTCCCCAACCAGAAGGTGGCTTCTCTTTTTGGATGTCTTGCTCTTCTTGTGTGACTGGTGCATAATACCCAATTCACATTTTTTCCTTTCCAAAGTAAGTTCTTCTTCTAGGACCATGATCCCCGGCTTACTTGAGTTATCATTACCACAACTACCTTGACCTGTCACTTTAGTGTCCCTATTAAGGTCAGCAATGGCATTGTATCTGTTATGCTGGGACACAGCAAAAGCTTTGTGACACAGCTCTCACCCTGCCAGATCCCACAGTTGTCCACACTGCCCTTTTCCTGTAGGATCTTTGTGGTAGTGGGGGCTGGTAGCACGGCAGCTCAATAGATGGCTGGATTGGGCACCTAATTTATGCTTGGAGAGCAGAGATTAGAGATTCTAGATAGATAATCTGTCCATGTAGACTGGTAATTTTTTACGAAGAGGACAGTATCCAAGTTTGAAAAGAGTACTGTGAAAGACAGTTGTAAAACAAGTATTACACTGAACTAAGACGGTCATTTTGAAATAAAATAAAATCACAATCTCAAGCGCACTTACACTAAATGTCTTATTGGTATTCTTGGTTTATAGTTATATGATATGGCTGCTATCTTTCTCCTTTCTACTCACCTTCTGCTTCCTTCACAAGCAGCCAGCAGCTCCTCCCACAACCTCTGGGAATTTGAAATGCAATAACATTTAACAGAATAACACTTAGAAGGGACGTTGGGGGAAACCCTATACCATTTCAGAGAAACAGCTGTCCAGCCTTTTAAAAATTTGCAGTGATTGTCTGTCTGAATTGCTGGAGGATACATTGTATCCCTAAGAAGATCGGAAAGCTGTGGAGAAGCTGTTAAAGGGAAAAAATTTTTTCTTCACTTTCCCACCCCATAGAAACAGCAGATGAAGTTTTGAAATTTATTTGGGCACTGAAGGTGAATTATTTTGAAAGTTAAAGCCAAGGGACAAAAGATGCTTTGGACATTGGACTTAATTTAAGAAATCGGAAAACCCTTATTGGAGGTATGGATTTCTGATCATTTAAAAATTGTTGTTGTAAGTGGGAAGGGAGAGGAAAAAAAATTGGAGCAGAAGCTGAAAAAGGAGGAGATTGCCTTGAATCCCAAAGAAAGATATATGGTAATTGGACCTCTTTGATTAAACAGTAACCCCAGAAAGAGAAGTAGAAGAAGGAAGAAAAGTATTAATTTTTGGAACTTTTTTTGAATTATTTTTGATTAAAAATACTTGGGTGGTTGTTTTGGGAAAAGTTTCTCTTTTCATGATGGCATTGCTTGTGGATGAACTAAAGACTGAATATCAAAAATATAAAAAGGAAGAACAAGATGGAAAAGATACTTTGGGCACTTTATTTCAATTTTTAGAAATGGCGTTATGCACTTATGAAAAGTTGACTATGCAGCAGAATGACTGGGACAAAGAAGAAGAGGAAAAAGAAGCCATCTTTGATGAACAATGGGTTTTTTCCGGGGAGGAGGAGAAAGAGGATAAGAAAAAGGGGATTTTAAGGTTTGAAAAAAACAACCAAAAAAGAGAAAAATGAGCGGAAAGGTGGAGGCAAGGTTAGAAAACAATGGAAAGGGAGTAAGAAAAGGGAGGAGGAGAGACAAAGGGGTAAAAAGAGCAAGGAGAAGAGTAAGCAAGAGAGAAAGGGGGGGAGGAGAAGCCTCAATGATGGGAAGCAAGATTTAAAGAAAAAAAGCTTATTTAGAGACAATGGATGAATTTAATTGGGAAAAAAAGGGGGGGGGGATTCTGGAAGGTACATAAGATTGTGTTTTTATATGTGTATCTAGAGTAGAATGTTTAAGATATAAATGAATATTAATATATATTATTAGTTTTTTTTTTCTTTTTAAATGATATGGATAGTGGTTATATAGGTTTTTTCTTTAGTTATTGACCTTTCTTATAAAATTTATTGTGTAATTTTAGAATGTACCAAACAGAATCCCAAGATAAATTAAGTGTTATATGAAGTACTTTTAAGTTAGGGCAATGAGTTAAAGGCATCACTCCAATTAGTGTATAGGAGAAGTATTAAGTACTGAGCGTGGGCGCGAAGAATGGACACGAGCCGGTGAAACAGTGAACTTCAAAACTCTTTATTAACATGGTTTGACAGCTCAGCTCAATGGCTGCAACGGCCCTCCTTATATAGGCAACTTATTAAATACTCAACCAATGAAAACCTGGGAGCGCTAGCTCCATTAATGGGAAAGGCTCGTTAATGGCCAATCAGATTCACCTGAATGGACCAATCTGATGTTGCCATTAACAGCCAATCAGATAACTTGATAACTTTATTAACACATTTATTCATTCACAACAAGAAGTATATTAAAAGAAAAAAGATGAATGGATAGCTGGAAATAGAACAGACAAAGAATGATATTGAAAATGGTAATAAGATATGGAAGGATATATAAAGTGAATATGATGTTTGAATTTTGTCTGTGTGAAGAGTTTCAACTCGGGATCAAGCAGCCTTCAGAAAAGATGGGTTTTGTTTTGTTTTGTTTTGTTTTCTATGTTCTGTGTTTTGTATGTTGATAAAAGGCAATAAAATTTTAATTAGCAAGAAATAACTTGGATAATTAGAATGAAAAGGAGAAGTTGGGATAAGATATGAAGTTAAATAGATAACGTAAATATTGATATTATAATTTGGAATCATTTTGTATGTTCTATTGGTTTTCTTCTTTCATTATTATTTTTTTTAAGAAAATAATTTGTAAGCTGTTATACCTTGATTGTTTGTGCACTGTTTTTGTAAAATTAATAAAATTTGTTTAAAAAAAAAATTGCAGTGATTGAGCACCCAGAATTTCTGGAGACAGGCAGTTCCACTGGTTAATTGTTCTCACTCACAGGGAGTTTCTCCTTAGTTTTAGGTTGTTTCTCTTTGTTCAGTTTCCATCCATTGCTTCTTGTTTGCCTCCTTGTGCTTTGGAAAATACATTCCTCCCCCTTTCTTTGTGGCAGCCCCTTAAGAGCCTGTTGCCTATATCACACTCTTGAGTAAAGCATGTGAGCCATTTCCTCCTTTCAGTGGTCCATGAAAGTACATCTATAGTATGCAGATAATAAAGTCAAAAAAGGTGAACAACATTTTTACAGAACTATAGATAAATTGAGGCTGGGTGACAAGGAATGACTGGGAGGGGAGGGGCCAAGTGAGGCAACCCTTGATGTGAGTGACATTGAGTTGGCCATGCCCACCCAGTCAAATGACCATCAAGCTATGCCTACCCAGTCACGTGACCACCAAGCATGCCCACTCAGTCACATGACCACTAAGCCACACTCACCCAGTCACATGACCACCAAGCCACATCCATCAAATAAGCCACGCCCACAGAACCGGTAGTAAAAAAATTTGAATTCCACCACTGAACAAAGCTTAAAATAAAGAGAAAGATGTTTGTAGCATATTTCTGGAAAGACACATCTCCCTGTCAGCCTATTTGAACAGGCTGCATACAATTGCTTTCGATGCATATACAAATCTGTAATTATGAGATTTTATTCTGGTATTCTAACTTTAAAATGGAAAAAATAGCTAATGTACACAAATATTGATTTGGAAAGAAACCTTGTCTCCAAAGAACTCTTTAGCCACTGTATATTTTTTGGAATTCAACCATACCTATGCAAACAGTGCCAGGACTAAATTACTGGGCACAAACTTAATAATATGCAGATGTACTTGGGTTGGAAACCTAGAGGTGGGCTCAAATGTTGCCAAAATCAAAAGAGATTTTTGCTTGTTCATATTTCAGTTGAATAGAGTAATGATAAATGATAAAGGTGAACCAAGCTTTCAGCTAACCTCAATCGTATTGGTACATAGCAGCCTCATCTATAAACCATTTAAGGCTGACTGTGGACTAAAGCCAATCCAGCCTCAAAGCAAATGTAACTAAACTTCAGCTACTTCGGCTCAATTCGTGTTGAATTGTTTTAAAATATATTTGAAGGAGCAAAACATACCTGAAGGAGCTTTGTAGAGATGTAGAAAAATTAGAGATTAAATTATATCTTGCATATTTTATAATGTCCAATGAGTTCCAATGAAGATGAATGCTCCAGGATTGATTTTTCTACCACATAAAAGGAGGGTTTTATTTTTCTAATGTGAGAGCAGGAAAAAAAAACCCAAGACATGCCAGGGACTTCTTTTAAATGGATATGCTACAGTTTAGCTCTAAATGGATAGCTATTTTAAAAAATAAAGCAATCACATTTCCTTTCCTTGAATTCTACTTTTTCCTATTGTAATTAGCACTATGTGTGCTATAATATTAAGTGACTAGCTGATTTTTTTTTTAAAAAAAAGATGCAAAATTACTATAACTATCTGAAAGGAAGATGAGCCTGAGATTAACTCCCTCTCCAAAAGGGAAGATCAAGCAGAAAAAGAAAACATCTACTTCCTTTTTTACATTTTTAGCATTTCTAAGATGACTCTGCAATCTTAATTTTTTGAAGACATAACCAGCTTTCTTTTTAGTTAAATGCAAGATGTAATAATTGCTTGTCATGTTGATAACTGTTAAGGCTATGCAGAACTTCTTTTATCTTGCTTTGATAAAGTTCAAGCGGAGCATCCTCTCAATATTCAGGGATACAACACTTCATTTAATCATTATTAAAACTAAGTTTATTGGAGGTAAAATCAACATTTTACTGTAGATGAAATCACTCTTAAGAAAAAGAGAGGATATAGTTTAAAATATGAATTAAATCAGGACTGTCTGTTTATATACATTCTCACCCTACCATCCATTGTAAAGAATATGACCTTCTGCAGAGGAAATAAATTTAATTTCTTTATGTCATAATCCTACCAAATTAATTTTCTAGGAAATCCCAGTATATTATACCCTTACAGTTATACCCTAATGCAGTGGTCCCCAATGTTTGCATCTTGGTGGAGTGGTGGGAGGGAGAGGGGAATAGGGCCAGGTGAGCAGTAGGTTTGTGCTCACATGCATGCGCAACTCAACTTACACGAGCAGCAGACCAATGCATATGTGCTGGCCTGCCAGTTCCATGACCCAAATAGGCCACTGCAAATAGGCCATGGCCTATTCTCACAGGCCTTTATAATAGAAGTAACTGTAATGAAACTTACTAATTTCATTCCAATGAATCTATAATCAATAGTTTGGTTTTCATTGGAAAGTATGTGGCTTTAATTTAAGAAATTTATATATAATTCAATGAAACATTTTCATTAGAGAACTTTGAGAAAAATGATTCCTGGTGAATAATACAAAATAATAACAATAATAACATCATCATTATTATTATTATTATTATTATTATTATTATTATTATTATTATTATTATTATTATTATTATTTTTCTTGGCAAAAATAATACTGCACCTGAGACAAATTTCTTACACTTGGCAAATAAAGTATTCCATTCCATTCTGTTCCATTCCATTCTGGAAGGGAGAAAGAACCAAGCCCTGAGACAGGCCACAAAGTAGAGGTTCTGGACTGGATCTTTCCTCCGTTATTAAATACCAACTGGAATCAGCTCTTGAGAAAGCAGAACTAACACACCACAATGCCATCTCCTGGAGCTGGTCTGATAGAATAACATGATTGATGGTATTGAAAATTGCTGAGAGGTCAAGAAGAGCTACAATGGATGTCCTACCCCTATTATGTTCCTGCCGGAAGTCATCCAAACATGTGATCAATGCTGTCTCCATTCCCTATGTTAAGCTGAATATTGTCTGAAAGGGGTCCAAACAATCCATTTAATCCAGAAACCTTTAAAGCTTCACATCACATTCCAAGTGATGACCAAAATCTCAGTCAAACCATGTGCCAGCGTCTGAGGGCATCACCAAATTTCCTGTAAAACTGGGTCTGTCCAAAATAAAATATATAAATATGATGTTATTTCCATGACATATTAGTTTAAGAAAAAGAAAAGACTCTGGAAAATACATAAAATTAAATTATTTGCAATATTTTTTGTTTTTTAAAAAGCAATTAAAAGCAATTTTTTTAAAAGCAAAAGAACAATAGCAAAACAATATTTGAAATGAAAAAGAATCAAGATGTGAAAACATACTTTGATAGCTCTGTTAGAAACAGCAGTTATATTATAGGTGGGCCATTGTAACTCTGCCATAATTGTCAAGTTAAGATATGCTATTTACTTTATTATCTACTTCAGATACCCCTCACCAAAAAATCTTCACAGATATTTTCATTTTTATAACTGCCTCCTTCTGACAGTTGCTACTCAGCAAAACACTGTGTACTTTCTGTGGTTCCATCTTGCATTGTAAAATTTATTTCAATCATCTCCAAATCACAGTGGATAATTTATTTTGCTGGAATTCATTAACATTAATATATTGCCTATGCTGGTATTGAAACATATTTCTGAACTTAACTGGAAAAGGAGATTTTAGAGTTAGCAGTAAATGAATTGACTGAAATTGAGGGATAATTCTCAAGGGTAATTCTCAAAGAAGAACATGGAGTAAAAAATGTAATTGAACAAACTGATGACTATACAAAAACTAACATTGTACCCAACTCAATAGTAGATGTAGCACTGCAAAGTCCCAGACTAGCTTAGCTTATGTAGAGCTGATGATTCATATGTTTTCAGGGCTTGTTTTGAAATTGCTAGTGTGACAGGGAGATTTACGTGTAAATCCAGGTTTCCTCTTTTCATCTAGTTATACATTAGAGCTGATTCTGCTTAAATTCAGTGAAACTGAATATTTTTGTTTCTATGTTTTCTAATTTCTTCATTGGTTCTACCTATTCTGATTTTTTTCTAACCAGATGCTGCAAATAGGTCGTATTACTTATTTCCAGATTAGTTCTTTGTTGGCTTTTATGACTGTCTTTTACTTGATTGAATTAATTGTATTAAGTTACCTCCTTTTCTGTTCTCAGCTTTCCCTAACAGTAGTTTCTTCTCTTCACCCTGGTTTCCAGCATCTCTAACCTGGTGTTATTTGCAAATCTAATTAGTGTTTTGTTTTCTCTCTTCAAATAAGCAACGGAGATGCTAGATTAGTTTGGATTTTTAGGAATGTGAGTCACCTAACAGCTATTTGGGATGGAAATATATAAACCAGGATAGACATTTTAATACTGTCTCTTTAAGAGAATCCTAAAAGTGTAATTGGGTGTGGTTTCTCAACCGGCCATAAGATGGAGCCAGAAACCTGGGTTGTCTTTGTCTTAGTCTCAGAAGAATGTGTCTCAGTGAGTCTCTGTTTTCCTTCTGTTGGAGAGTTTTGCTGTTTCTCCATTTTTCCTAATTGACTGATATTCATGGATTGATGTAAGTCTGTTACTGAACTGTTTTTGACACTGGACTTTGTTTTTGGATTATCCCTGGATTGAAAACTGACTGATCTTACCTGTGAATGACTTTGGACTGTTTGTTTTGAACTTTGCTTAAAACTTTCTGGAAGTAAAAACCTACATTTACTGTACAGTGTTTCTCTGTGCTGTGTGTGTATTATTCAAACACTACTCTCAATACATCTCCCTGTATGCACTCATTCTCCTAATGGGGAATTACCTCAACACATCCTTTCGGGTCCCCCCCCCCAAAAAAAAACATTGCACAATATTTGTAGATTATTATTCTATGAATACAACTTATTAGCTAAAGGTAAACTTTTTGCTTTGCCTCAGAATAATTACATGTAAGTTAATAATCAAGAAGAAATAATTCCTCAATTTAAAATATAAACTAAAATAATCTATTGTTAATTAATGAAATAACAGTGATATTGACTTGAAGGTAATCTTTGAAAGTTAACAATTGCTTCTGCTGAAGAAAGCAAAACAATAGTTTAGAGACATCAATTATGTAAGTAATATTTATTTCAGTTTGGTTATTGGATTAAGGAAATAAGAGACCAGATTGAACATGCATATCTATTATTTCATCTATTATTAACATATAACTAACTGGAAGTATAACCTTTCTTGAAAATATTGTACCCCGTGACAAAATGAATGGGTCATCTGATAGCTATTTATATTTTAAAGCAAACATACATGTCGAATTCAAATTTCTGCATATGATGAATGAAGTTAAATTAAATATTATATGTTTTGCAAATGTTGCTATATATCTAAATATAGAATTAAACATTTATTACATGATTAAAACATATATAATAAAATTATTATCTCTATCATCTTTTGGATACTGCTCAGATTCATTTCATGGAAATGGCATGGAAAACATTTGCAATAAATATTTTTGTGGTGTTATTAACTCTATAAGTTTTCTCTTACTAGGAAGCTCTTCTGAACTCATATGCATGCATGTCTGCTTCCTGTGATGTGGCCTATTCGTTTAATATAAGTTAAAGGGATTTAAGGAACAGTTGATTTATTTTGCTTAGTGAACAATAAGGATCTTCTGTAGGGTAAAGATAAATCTAGAATTTAATATCCCAATTCAAATCAAAGTCATTAACCTTGACTTGATTAAACTCTGGACTATTCACAGCTTTTAAGCTCTCTTTTTATGAACTTACCATAATGCACAGTTTCTAATTACAGACTGTACATAATAAATGTAATACAGCAAGAATGGTACATAATAGCTTCTTGCTCTTCTATTTAAATATATATTTTCACATAGGGAGAAAATAATTGGATGAGATTGAATAAAAATATCAATTTCTATTATGTTGCATTATGTTTGAATTTTATTTTTATCAACATTGAAATGAAGACACAAGTGAATTTTATGTAATTAACAGATTCTAAATTTCAGTCTACCTTCTTTATCTCAGATTGCGATGTAATATTTCCTAGTTCACTGAGCAAATCGCACGATTTAAAAATATATAAAGTTATTCCACTAGATGGAGCTAGATCTCTGAAAGTGATTTATTTTTTCTTCTTGGTAGTCAGCAACTTACTGGAAAAATGAAACTTGCCAGCAGTATTTTTTTTTTTTCATTTAATATAAATTTTATTTGGGTTTTCACAAAAAAAATAATACAAACAAAACATCTTTTTTTGAGAATAGCATGATCCCGGGTTATCATTTCTTCATACAGACACAAACTCAATTTCATATTCATCTTTGTGTTCTTTTCCATATCTTATTATTATTTTAACATTTTCTCTATAATTTTTGCCCTCCCTTGGTTTTCTCAACTTTATTTTTAATTATCTCATATCTAAATGCAATTTTATATCTTTTTCTAAGTTTCAATGTCTTTCCAATTTATACTTTTGTCTGTACTATTTCAATTTCATATTATCTTTTCTCATTAAACAAATTTTCCCCTGTAGTAACTAATTGGAGTATGACACCCTTATATCTTTTAATTTTATCCATTCAACTCTTACTAAAACTTATGCCTTAAATATTATAACATTCAATATAGTACATAACCTCCAATCGAATTCTGCTCGGTGCATTCTTAAAATACACACTGTTTATACATATATATATATATATATGTATGTATGTATGTATGTATGTATATATGTATGTAAGTAAGTATGTATGGATGTATGTATGGCATTCAGCTTTGTTCGGGTATTTTCCCACGTCATTGTAGTTGTGCTTTTAAAGTTGTAGCAACGTTTCGGCAGAATCTCATCTGCCATCATCAGGCTTCTGTATAGTGTTGGTCTGTGAGTCAGACTTTTACAGTGGTTTCAGATTTAAATTTGGGGCAGCCTATTGCTGTGCCAGAATGGTTTTTTCTTCATCCTGATTGGTTGGGAGTCTTGGTCTGTGTTTATTGGCCTTGGAGTTTGCTGTGTTCTGCTTGATTGGTGTTTCTAATATTTTCTGTTTGTTTTTTGGCTCTTTTTGTATCTTGATTGGCTGGCAACACTGTGTTACTTTATTGGAGGCCTTTAGTGCAGCTTGGCTCCGAGTAAACGGACAGCTGTATTAGTTGGGAAGCTAGGTTTCATCTGGGTGCCTGGTTGGGGTGTGTTGGAGCTGGAGGTATCAGGGGCGATCTGTTTGTGCCCAGGTGTTTGCCTGGCTTGTGGTGTGGAGATTTTTTTGTTTGTGAGTGCAGGCTTCCAAATGATTGACAGTCTGGTGGAATCATCTCTTCTGTTCATGCTTTCTGGTCTTTTTTCAATCTCTATGGCTTCTCTGTTGATTCTGTGGCTGAGGTTTTCTATAGTGGCTAAGGTTTTGGTGCCATTGAAGTTGATGCTATGACCTGTGGCTTCCATGTGTTGGACCAGTGAGGAAGTGTGTTCCAGCTTTCTGACTGCATTTTTGTGTTCATCCAGGTGGGTGCTTATTCTTCTATTGGTCTGTCCAATGTATGTGGCTGGGCATGATGCACAGGGGACTTCGTATATGCCTTGGTTTTCCAGGTCAATTTTATCTTTGGGGTTTCTAAGGATGGCTGCTATTTTTCTGTCTGTTTTGAAGGCAATCTTGATGTGGTGTGTGTACAGAATCTTACTAATTGTGTCTGTAGTACCTCTTATGTAGGGCAGGACAGCTGTTCCATAGGTCTGTTCATCTTCTGGGTCTCTATTATGTCTCAGTGTGTTTTTGTTGATCAAGTTGGTGATTTAAATCTTAAACCAATGTAAAAGTCTGACTCACAGACGAACACTATACAGAAGCCTGATGATGGCAGATGAGATTCTGCCAAAACGTTGCTACAACTTTAAAAGCACAACTGCAATGACGTGGGAAAATACCCGAACAAAGCTGAATGCCATACATGTAAGTACCCGTGAAAACTTAAGAATATATATACATTTGTGCTTTTAAAGTTGTAGCAACGTTTCAGCAGAATCTCATCTTGTTTTTGTGGACGAAGCCGGTGATTTTGCTTTTGTGAAAGCCATTGGCTGTCAGTACTTTAGTCAGGGTGCATAGTTCAGTCTTGATGTGTGTCTTGTCCGCCAGGCGTTTGGTACTAGTAATTAGTGTTTTAGCCATGGAGTTTATTGTGCTGGGTGGTGGTGGGATTGGGCGTTGAGGTAGTGGTTAGTGTGTGTTTTCTTCTGGTATACGGTGTGTCCTAGTGTGCCATCTGTTTTTTTGTAGATTAGTACATCTAGGAATGGTAGTTGTTTGTTTGTTTACATTTCCATGGTGACCTTGATTTTGGGGTGTGTGTTAGGAAATTGTTTAGGTTTTCTTTTCCATGGGGCCAAATCACAAATGTGTCATCAATGTATCTTAACCATAGTTTGGGTTTGTGGATGGCATTGGCCAGGGCTCTGGATTCGAATTCTTCCATGAACAAGTTTGCAATGACGGGTGACAGTGGTGATCCCATAGGGGCTCCTTCAATTTGTTTGTATCTTTGTCCTTTGTATATGAAATGTGTTGGTTAAGCAGTGTTTTGTTAGTTCCAAGAGGTGTTTAGCTGGTTGGTATTTATTTTTGATGATTTCAAGGGTCTCTTTTATCGGGACTTGAGTGAATAGTGAAACCACATCGAAATTTACAAGCAGATCTTCTTGCTCCACATGTAGATCTTTGATCATTTCCAAGAAGAGGTATGAGTTTATACATGTGAAGCTGCTGTTTCAGCATGGAGCTGTAGTTGTTTTGCTAAGTGTTTAGCTAGGTTTTGTAGTGGTGCTCCTCTGGAGCTGACTATGGGTCTCAGAGGTATGTCTTCTTTGTGTATTTTTGGGAGGCCGTATAGTTTGGGGCATCTGGAAGATTTCTCTCTGGGTATGATCATGTGTTGGATCTCTTTGCTTATGTGGCTGGTTATAATTTTCTTCTTGGTTAATTTTTCCAGATATGTGGTTGGGTCTGTGTTTATGGGTTTGTATGTGGAGTCTTGGAGTAGGTCTGTCAATTTAGTTTCATAGTCTTTTCTGTCCATTACTACAGTGGCATTCCCTTTATCTGCTGGGGGGATGATTATGCTGCTGTCTCTTTTCAGGGTTTGTAGCGCTTTAATTTCATTTTGCTGTAAGTTGCTTTTGGGTGTTTTGCTTGTGCATAGAATGTTGGTAACTTGGTGTCTTATTTTATCAGCTTCATCTGCATTTAATTTAGTTAGGCTGGATTCTACTGCACATATGATGCCCCAAACGATACGGTCTCCCAAAAATACACAAAGAAGGCATACCTCTCAGACCCATAGTCAGCTCCAGAGGAGCACCACTACAAAACCTAGCTAAACACCTAGCAAAAGAGCTACAGCCCCATGCTGAAACAGCAGCTTCTCATGTACAAAACTCATACCACTTCTTGGAAATGATCAAAGATCTACACGTGGAGCAAGAAGATCTGCTTGTAAGTTTTGACGTGGTTTCACTATTCACTCAAGTCCCGATAAAAGAGACCCTTGAAATCATCAAAAATAAATACCAACCAGCTAAACACCTCTTGGAACTAACAAAACACTGCTTAACCAACACATTTCATATACAAAGGACAAAGATACAAACAAATTGAAGGAGCCCCCATGGGATCACCACTGTCACCTGTCATTGCAAACCTGTTCATGGAAGAATTTGAATCCAGAGCCCTGGCTAATGCCATACTCAAACCCAAACTATGGTTAAGATATATCGATGACACATTCGTGATTTGGCCCCATGGACAAAAAAACCTAAACAACTTCCTAACACACCTAAACAGCGCACACCCCAAAATCAAGTTCACCATGGAAACAGAAACAAACAAACAACTACCATTCCTAGATGTACTAATCTATAAGAAAACAGATGGCACACTAGGACACACCATATACCAGAAGAAAACACACACCAACCGCTTCCTCAACGCCCAATCCCACCACCACCCAGCACAGATAAACTCCGTGGCTAAAACACTAATTACTAGAACCAAACGCCTGGCAGACAAGACACACATTAAGACTGAACTATGCACCCTGACTAAAATATTGACAGCCAACGGCTTCCACAAAAGCAAAATCACCAACTTGATCCACAAAAATACACTGAGACATAATAGAGACCCAAAAGACGAACAGACCTATGGAACAACTGTCCTCCCCTACATAAGAGGCACTACAGACAAAATTAGTAAGATTCTATACAGACACCACATCAAGACCGCCTTCAAAACAGACAGAAAAATAGCAGCCATCCTCAGGAACCCCAAAGACAAAATGGACCTGGAAAACCAAGGCATATATGAAGTCCCCTGTGCATCATGCCCGGCCACATACATTGGACAGACTAATAGAAGAATAAGCACCCACCTGGATGAACACAAAAATGCAGTCAAAAAGCTGGAACACACTTCCTCACTTGTCCAACACATGGAAGCCACAGGTCATAACATCAACTTCAATGGCACCAAAACCCTAGCCACCATAGAAAATCCCAGCCACAGAATCATCAGAGAAGCCATAGAGATTGAAAAAAGACCAGAAAGCATGAACAGAAGAGATGATTCCACCAGGCTGTCAATCATTTGGAAGCCTGCACTCACAAACAAAAAAATCTCCACACCACAAGCCAGGCAAACACCTGGGCACAAACAGATCGTCCCTGATACCTCCAGCTCAAACACACCCCAACCAGGCACCCAGATGAAACCCAGCTTCCTAACTAATGATAGCTGTCCATTTACCCGAAGCCAAGCTGCACTAAAGGCCTCCAATAAAGTAACACAATGTTGCCAGCCAATCAAGATACAAAAAGACCCCCCCCCCACAAAAAAACCCAAACAGACAGAAGATATTAGCAGCAGAACACAGCAAACTCCAAGACCAATAAACACAGACCAAGACTCTCAACCAATCAGGAGGAAGAAAAAACCATTCTGACACAGCAATAGGCTGCCCCAAATTTAAATTTGAAACCACTGTAAAAGTCTGACTCACAGACAAATACCATACAGAAGCCTGATGATGGCAGATGAGATTCTGCCGAAACGTTGCTACAACTTTAAAAGCACCACTATTATGACGTGGGAAAATACCTGAACAAAGCTGAATGCCAGATATATATATGGCATTCAGCTTTGTTCGGGTATTTTCCCACGTCATTATCGTTGTGCCTGTTGTGATGTTTCGGCAGAATCTCATCTGCCATCATCAGGCTTCTGTATTGTGTTAATCTGTGAGTCAGGCTGTGAGAAATGGCTGTGAAAGCCTGACTCACAGACGAATACAATACAGAAGCCTGATGATGGCAGGTGAGATTCTGCCGAAACATCAATTGCTACAACTTTAAAAGCACAACTATAAGCTTTGTTTGGGTATTTTCCCACATCATTATAGTTGTGCTTTTAAAGTTGTAGCAACGTTTCAGTAGAATCTCATCTGCCATCATCAGGCTTCTGTATTGTGTTACTATTGATATATATCAATAGTAAATAAAACACTCATTCCATTCCAATTCCATTCTATCATTAATATTAGTTACAATCTTAACATCTTTAACATTTATTTTCAATTGAATATCATACTTCTTTGTGAACACTTACAAACTTTCCATAATTTTTTCCCCCCATATTTCTCTTCACATATATTTATAAATCATAAATATTAAAATGTTCCCATCCTTTCCTGATTTCATTCTCTCATTCACTTTATTTCATTTATTTATTGACAAACTTCCACTGCATTACAATAAGTATTTTATCCATCATTTTAATTATACATTGTTTCATATTTTCTAAAATTATTTCTATTTCTAATATAACAATACTATTTTATGTAGCTTTGCAAAATCCCTTTTTCAATTAAATTTTTACCCATTATCTCTAAATAGGCTTATACTTTCAATCCTTATACATTTTCCCTGTTTCTCTATATCTTGTTTCTGTCTTTTATAACTTCCTTTCCTTCTTCTCCCTCTTCTTCCCCCTCTCCTTTTTGCCCCCTTGTTTCTCTACTTCTAATTCTCTCTTCTGAGATCCTGTCTTCTGTTACTTCCTAATCTTGTAATTATTTTTCAAACTATTCTTTTTTTTGGTTGTTTTTTCAAATCTTAAACTTTTCATGCTCTTCCCCCCCTTTCCTTTTTTCCCCACATAAAATTACTTTATCATTAAAGATGGCTTCTTCTTTGTCCCAACCTTCTTGTTCTACAAGTGTTTCTTGTTATTTCTCATAGTTCCAGATTTCCATTTCTAAAAATTGAAATACGAAGCCAAAAGAAACTTTTCCTTCTTGTGCATCTTCTTCTTTCTGTTTTTAAGTTCCATTTTCAGTTCTTCTAAAAGTTATGTCATTTTAAACATTTTTAAACAACCACCAGATTGATTTTAGTCATTTAAATCCAATAGCCAAAAATCAAAAAATCACCAAGTAATCCAAATAATCCAAAGCTGTTTCTTCTTGCTTCTTTTTTCCACTTTCTCTTCCTGGGGTTCTATTATTTTGTTACAAAGTTTCAGTTAGAATGTATCTTTTAGGAATACTGTTAAGGTTTCACTGTAAGTTCCTTTTAGTTCCAGGCAGTCTCCTCCATTTTTCCAGATCCCGCCCTTTTATTCTTTCCTTTTCTCTCCTTTCTTGCTTTTAAAGGTTTTTGAGTATCTAAAAGTCTTTATTATCCCTTTGACATTTTATTTTCAGCTTAAATGCCTATTGAAGTCAAAGTGGATTTTTGTCAATTTCTTACTTAAATCTCTTAGCTGTCAGTATTAGGAAGGGAAGAAAAAAAAGCCAAATCCTTTATATATGTATATCCTCTCTCCTTCGCTGCTTCATTGCCAGCAGTATTTAAGTTGTTTAAATTATAATGAAAGCATGAGTTTTTCAAAGCTTGGGTACATTTTTATTCAATTAATGTCCCCAAGTTTAAATTTAATTTAATTATTTCTGCAAGTGTAAATATAGCTTGGTTACATTTATATATTGTGCATACATGCCATTGATATGCTGAAGATTTTTTAATGTCTACATTTTCAGTAAATAATCCCTCTGTAACTTTATTTGTATTAGCATATTGCGATATACAGGTTAATATGCTAAATAGGAAATATGCTAAAATTATGGTTTATATATAAAATTGGAATTGAAATTAAGCATTTTGATATTTATTTTGTGAACATTTTATTATTCAAGATAAAAATCATACAGTTTAGATCAAGAGTCTTCAAACTTGGCATGTTTAAGACTTGTGGACTTTAACTCCCAGAATTCCTCCTCCAATCATGTTAGCTGAGGAATTCTGGGAGTTAAAGTCCACAAGTCTTAAAGCTGTCAGCTTTGAAGCCCTCTGGTTTAGAAACATGGAATCTGATATTAATAAAATATGGGAACATTTCCAAAAGTATACAAAACTTGACTGCTGAATTTTTGCATTGCTATTATAGAAAGTTAGCACCCACCCCTCTCCTAGAAGGATGAAATATTTTAGGAAATATTAAAAAGATAGAATATTATATTTCCCTGAAAGGAGAAATGGAGAAACATCCTCTTGGAGAAAAAAAGCATCCCCCGCCTTCCTTAATAGTCTACAACAGATGTCAGCATAAAGAGAGAACTAAATAACTCTATTCATAAGCAAATACCAAGAGCCAAAACAGGATGAAAATCATTAAGCCATAATAGGAATTGCCCAATGTCCCTTCATTGCATCACTCTCAGAAACTTCAACCAAATGTAGTTCACACAAACACCTAGGATTTGTACTTTGCCTATAGAGCCAGCTATGACCCCTCCATAACCCCTATGTGGCCCCATTGACAACAACAGCTAATACAGTACATGTTCTTGCACTGCAACAGGAAGTACAAAGTATAAGTACAAAGCACAAGACAAGGTATAACCTGCCCCCACTCTCAACTCTATGTAGTCAGCTGCAATACTCTATAGTTAATATTGCATTTTTTCATGACTTTTTGTCATGAACAGCATCATATTAACTATAGAGTATATGTCACCATTACCTTTCATAGTGCTATGGATATTTGTCCTTTAGCAAACTCGTTCTGAATCAGTAGGAAAGCTTCTCTTTGACTATCCTTTTATAATTTTGAATTACTCCTTACTTGTTAAGGTATTGAAGATTTAAGACAGAGGTTTCCAAACTTGGCGACTTTAAGACTTGTGGACTTCCACAAGTCTTAAAGTCGCCAAGTTTGAGGACCCCTGATTGAAGAGCTGACCAGCTGTTGTAAGGCTGCTGTAAATGGTAATGCAATGAGAATGAGTCAGCAGGGTATTGCCACTTTAAGACTGAGGATGGGTCAGCAGGGAATTACCACTTTAAGAACTGTCTACATAAGAGTGGCATGAAATGGCATCTCTCTCTCCTCATATTGTATCTCCATTGTAGTACTCCATGTGGAGTAATGAATATTGATTACTTACTGTTATGTATGTACCATAGTTAATAAAGTATGAACTTGAGGTTAAGTGCAGGGTTCTGGCCCTGCACTTCTGATTGGCTGTTAGGCGGCCAGATCGGATTGGCTAGTTCTTAGGAATCCGATTGGCCCTTAACAGAGGATTATTATTGGTTTAAAGTACTTGCGTTCATAGCTCGCTATTGGACAATTCTCACAAAGGTTGCCTATATAAGGCAGGGTTCACTGTTGTTGTTTAGAGAAGTCACTATGCTAATAAAGAGCTGAAAGTCACTATTCAGAGGCTGTCTCCATTTACTCCGACCCATGTCCAAGTACTTAACACTGGCGACGAGGGTGGGATTTGGAGAAATCTGAACCTAAGAAGTCAGGAAGCAAGACCGAGCATGTGGAAGACGACGCCAACAATGGAACCATGTCCAGAAGCATCGTACCACCCGCTCCGTTCGATCCAAACCAAGAGGATTGGGAATCCTACATGGATCGCTTCCAAATTTTTCTTGAGACAAATAACTTGAAGGACGCCACACCAGCAAAAAAGCGGGCACTGTTCCTGACGCACTGCGGCCCGGCTGTTTTTAAAATGGCAAAAGCACTCACCAAACCTCGAGAAGTGAAAGCCATGAGCTGGGACGACCTCGAGCCCATCCTGAGAGATCATTACGCGCCAACCGTGCCTACACTCGTGAGACGCCACGAGTTTTATCAAAGGAACCAGCGAAAAGGAGAGAGCATGGCCGATTTCGTGGCAGACATCTGAAATTTAGGAGGCCTCTGCGGGTTCGCCGATTTAGAAGAAGCACTAAGAGACCGAGTAATTCTGGGATTAGATGCGCTAGGCGTGCAGAGCAAGCTGATGGCGAAAGGCGACATCAGCCTTGCTGACGCCATTGCCAAAGCCACGGCTGCGGAGGCGACCAAAAAGTCAGCTGCACAATTACGGCGAAGCCGCACTTCGGCAACACAACCAACCAGCGAAATCTTACCCAACTCAGAAGGGCAGCACCTCGTTACGACGCACCACGAGGACCTCTCTTTGTCATCAGACAGCGACGAAGAAGGGGTCCATCGAATGCGGTCCGACTGGGATCCTCGCCCTAAGCCCTTACGCCCTTGCGCTGGCTGTGGAGCAAACCATGCCAGGGCTGAATGCAAATTCCGCGACGCATTCTGCCATGAGTGCGGGAAATGAGGCCACATCAGCCGGGTCTGCCGCAGCTTACCAGGACCCAGCCAGGCCTCAAAAGGGGCCAACTATCGCCAATCGACAGGAAACCGTCCTGTAAGGCGAGAACCAGTAAACCACTCCTACAGAAATTGCGCTTTGCAAAAAGAAGAGGCTCACCATACTATCACTATAGGTCACGCCTCAGTCATGGACACTAAGAAAATTCGAGTCATGGTAGCCATCGAGAACCAGCCTTGCCACATGGAGGTCGACTCGGAATCGTCCCTCTCGATGGTGTCTTGGAAGACACTCAAGCAACTTATCCCCTCAATCCAACGCCAAGACCTCCAATTTCAACGCCACATCCTCAAGGACTACCAAGGAAATCGAATCCCTGTGGTCGGGTCCTGCCGAGTCCAAGTCTCCTTCAAAAAACATATAGTGTACTTACCTCTAATGATCATCGACAGAGATAGGCCTAGTCTATTAGGCCTCCAATGGTTCGCACCACCAGGCATCGAGGTGGCCGGCGTGAACCGAGTCGGTGGTTGTGAGTGGGAGGAAGACCTTGTTTCTGAGTTCAGCGACGTCTTCGCGGACCGTTTAGGCGAGTATAAGGGGACCCCAATCTCATTTAGTTTAGATCCAAAAGTAGCCCCAATTCGCTTGAAGCCCCATCGAGTTCCATTTTCTCTTAAAGCTAAGATCGATGAACAACTCGATAAGTTAATTGCTCAAGGGGTGTTGAAGCCCATCGATCACTCTCCATGGGAAACCCCTATTGTAACGCCCATTAAGCCAGATGGGTCAATCCGAATTTGTGGGGACTACCGGGCCACTTTAAACCACGCCTTACAGCAGAATGCATATCCAGTTCCGGTGGTGCAGCACCTCCTCCATTCCTTGGGGGGCGGAAAGGTTTTCGCTAAATTAGATTAAGCTCAAGCTTATCAACAACTACCAGTGGATGAAAAGACGGCTCAGGCCCAAACCATTGTAACACACAGAGGTGCTTTTAAATGTACTCGATTGCAATTTGGGGTTAGTGTAGCCCCGGGGATATTCCAAAGCCTCATGGAAAGGTTGTTACAGGGAATCAAGGGCGTGGTTCCTTATTTTGATGATGTATTAATTGCAGCCCCTACCAAAAAATCTTGCAGGATCGTTTGAAAAGTGTTCTTAAAAAATTCCAAGAGGCAGGACTTAAGGTGAAAAAAAATAAATCTCACTTATATACTGACAGTGTTGAGTTTCTAGGGTATAGGATTGATAGCCAGGGCATCCACCCAACCGAAAGTAAATTAAAGGTGATAAAAAACGTAACAAGGCTGATCTCCAGGCATTCTTAGGCCTCATTAATTTTTATAATGTATTTTTACCGCATAAGGCGACTGTTGCTGAACCGTTACACCAGTTATTAGATAAAAAAGCATTGTGGGTATGGGGTTACCAGGAAGAACAAGCGTTCCGGAATGTTAAAAAATTGCTCACATCTGACTCTGTACTTATGCAGTATAACGAGACTTTACCATTAGTTATAACCTGCGATGCCTCGCCCTTCGGGATGGGCGCCATTTTGAGTCATGTACTGCCTAATGGGAACGAAGCCCCTGTTGCATACTTTTCGAAGACTCTTTCACATGCAGAGCGGAACTATGGACAAATTGATAAAGAAGCTCTCGCAATCGTTGCAGCTGTAAAGAAATTTCATGAATATGTGTATGGAAGGACATTCACCATTATAACTGACCACAAACCATTGCTAGGGATAATAGCCGGGGACAAGCCACCCCCCTACATATTATCCCCTAGAATGACCCGATGGTCAGAATTCCTCGCTGCTTATAATTATCGCCTTCAATATCGACCGGGGAAAGCCATTCCCCATGCTGACGCATTAAGCCAAGCACCGCTTCCAGAGACTCTCAACGATCTGGCAGCAATGCCAACCACGTTGCAGATCGAAACACTCAACTCGCCGCCTATGACCGCCCGAGACATCACGAGAGAAACCAAACGAGACCACACCCTTGCTCGAGTCCTAGGCTGGGTAGAACGTGGATGGCCATTGGACCAAGTCCCAGATGACTTCACATCATTTAAAGCAAGACAGACTGAACTTTTTTCACAAAAAGGCTGTGTCATCTGGGGTGTTAGAGTCGTTGTCTCAGAATGACTCCGGAAGACGCTACTACAAACCCTGCACGAGGGCCACACCAGCATCGTGCGGATGAAAGCACTCGCATGAAGCTACGCATGGTGGCCGGGCATGGACCGGCAAATCAAGCAGTGGGTCAAAGCGTGTACCAGTTGCCAACAAAGCTGCACCAAAAGCCATGCCTATTGAATGGGAAATGCCATGTGGACCCTGGTCCAGAATCCACCTGGATTTTGCGGGGCCAACCAAAGGATATACCTTCCTGCTGACAGTCGACGCATATTCCAATTGGTTAGAAGTTCATCGTATGACGGCCACAACTTCTGAGGCAGTGATTAAGATCCTAAATAGGATCTTTGCAACCCATGGATTGCCTGACGTCCTGGTGTCTGATAACGGGCCACAGTTCACGGCATTGATGTTCGAGCAGTACCTTGCTGACTGCGGCATCCGCCATGCGCTCACCTCGCCTGTGCACCCTGCAACCAATGGCCGAGCGGAACGCATGGTCCAATTTGTTAAAAAGACTTTGGAAAAAATGGACTATGACAATATCGATGACAAAGTCAACCAAATTCTCTTTTTGCAACACATAACTCCACATAGCGTCACCGGCAGAATTCCCGCAGAACTACTAATGGGATGAAGACTCTGTTCCCACCTCGACCGGTTGCACCCTGCTTACGAACCGGAAAAGCCAATAGGATCCAGTGGCCACTGTCACACATTCCAGGTAGGAGACCGCGTTTACGCACGGAACTTATCAGGTGACCCGTTATGGATAGAGGCAACGGTAGTACGAGTGACCGGCCCCAAATCCTACATAGTGAAATGCTGTGACAATAGACTGTGGAAACGGCATATCGACCAATTACGGTCACGACTCATAACGGCCAGTCAACAACTCCCCCATGACCAAACCGAGGGGGGGAGGTACAGAAGAAGAAGATGACATTCCAGGGAGCCTGCTCGAAGAGAGTGACGAATCAAGTGAGACTCAAGAAATGGAGCAGGAAGGAGAGTTGTTTGCACCACAAGAAATTGCACCTGAGCAAGAAGCAGAGACACTGCCAAACAACAATCTACCTCAACAGGATTGCAATCAACCAGTCCAACGAAAATCCGAAAGACTTAAAAGACAACCATCCTACTTAAAGGATTATATAACTACACCATAATTAAGAAGCCAGGGGGAAGGGGTGTTATGTATGTACCATAGTTAATAAAGTATGAGCTTGAGGTTAAGTGCAGGGTTCTGGCCCTGCACTTCTGATTGGCTGTTAGGTGGCCAGATCGGATTGGCTAGTTCTTAGGAATCTGATTGGCCCTTAACAGAGGATTATTATTGGTTTAAAGTACTTGCGTTCATAGCTCGCTATTGGACAATTCTCATAAAGGTTGCCTATATAAGGCAGGGTTCACTGTTGTTGTTTAGAGAAGTCACTATGCTAATAAAGAGCTGAAAGTCACTATTCAGAGGCTGTCTCCATTTACTCCGACCCATGTCCAAGTACTTAACACTTACCAGGTATTTGCCTACCACATATATTTATGTATATAGCAGTCTTGTATATAAACCACTGTTAAAAAACAAACCCTCTATGTACTGTGTTGTGCTCCTAGATTGTCTCACAGTAGTAGTCACACTCTGACATTACTTCTCATTTTTGTCATTTGAAGATCATACTCTCGGCTTGCTTCCACCAGCTAAACTTTCAACAACTCCTGAAAGGTTTACTCTTATATGAATTCCTAAGGATTGTTCTCATCAATTCTCAGCTCTCTTATGTTCATTACACCTCTGTTTTGCCATATATCAGTAATGCCTGCCACTTTCTTGACACTTTATCTCTGTTGCTATAACCTTTTGATTTCTTTTGGATTTATTTGCATTCATTGTATGCTTCAGATTTACTTTGGATATTTTCACATTTCCATATTTCCCACTTCATCAGTTCCATTCTAGTCTCTATCACTTTCTAAAGAAGTCATTTCAATGCAAGTGTATTATTATTAGATTTTGCATTTTTCTCCACCTATTGAGTCCTTCCCACAGACCTGAATTAGAGTGATGTCATTGTTTGGTGGTGTTAAATGTATTGCTGCAAGATATAACAAAACTTTGTGACTAACCATGGATTGCAACAAGGATCTCCCAAATCTACCCAGCCACTTAATCATTATATCACTGTCACACCATTATCTCCTCTCTACATCAGAAAGTGATCACTATGGCTTCTAAAGATGATTTGTCTACATTTGTTCCTCTGTTTGATGAATTTTGTAGGTGAATGTGTTTTATTAAAACAAATGAATTGACTCCTTAAAGCAGCATTTTTTTCTTTCAGGAACATATATTGTAATGACCAGTAGAACTACGTTGTGCCCTTACTGTTTCTCTGAATCATTTATGAAGCAAGGACAGCCTTACTTTCTTGAAAGTTTATTTTAAAGAATACCTCGGGGACCCTTCTGAGATTCAGGGCACTCTTGTAATTAAAGAATTTGGAAGTTAGCTTTCTCAACAGCATGCCAATTTCTCCTCTTTTTAATCATAATTTTAAAAGTAGCTTGAAAAAGTCTAATGGGGTAGGACTGACAAGGGAGTTTCTAGAAGCAAATGGTGCCTAGAATACTTTAAACTGCTTCATTGTAAAATTAAGAAAGCCAACAAAGAATAGTGTACATATTTATCAAAAGCCATACACTTTTAATTTTAACTGATGGGTAACTAACTGGTAATTCTGTCATGGACAATCTGTTACCATATATTTATAAATTTTCCTTCCATCTTATTCCTTGATGGCTTTGTAAATGAGTTTACATTTGTTTAAATGTTACATAGCCTCAATAAAATGGCCTCAGTAATGAGAGTTATTTTCCTGCATATAATAAACTTTTAACTGGCCTTTAATAGTGTAGAAACCATGTGATAATATTTACTTAACTTCTCCTTTCTGGGCAATCATTATTTTACAGCATTATGTTCTAAGAAAATAAGCATTTAGCAAATATAGAAGTCCTATTTTAAGTAACATTTGAGAATGTTTACTGGAACTAACTCAGGTGGCAGTAGAATGATAAGATTAAGTCATTTACTCGATTACTTATTCAACTGAGCTGGCTATGGATGTACAGTGATATGGTACTTTACGTGGAAACTAACAAGACTGAATTTAGTTTGATTATTTCCTTTAGGATAGCTTGTCTTTGACTTGTAAAGTCTTTCTGATGCCATTAAAAACTGCTGCTTTCTTGTATATTTATTTATGTTTAGCTTTTATCTTTATGGAAAGGATTTTTATAAAGCCAAGCACAAATAAATATATAAGAAAAGAGAAAAAAGTACTAAGAACAAAGTCGGAAAGATATAAAAATAAAAGTGATAAGAGAGAGTGAGAAAAAAACAGAGACAGAGAGGCAGAGATTTAAAGAAACAATTTCTGCTCTTCTATAAAAATAGATGCAAACAACAATACTGTTTTCCTCCTCCAAAATTATAACATATTTCCCTTCTTCCCATGAAGACCCTTTTTTAATCAGTAAATCCGTAAATCAGTAGTTCGTTTTTATCCATTTTCAGCAAAAAGCTCACAAAGGGTTTCCATTGGCTTTTCTAAAAGTACCCTAATCAAACAAGTCAATTTAGTCAGTTTTGCAGGTCTGCCACCTTCACAATTCTCTGGGTATCTCTGTATTTTTCCATACATAACCTCACTGCGGTTACCATATATAAAACCAGTCATCCCTGAGTCTTTTCTACTGGCTGTCCATAAGTCCTAGTAAAAATTTTTTTTTTTCACTTTTCACAAGTATACTATGCATGGTAAAGTGTCCCTTCATACTTTTCACATTTCCAACAACAATAAGGGACAGCTTTATACATCTTAGATAATCACTCTGATGACATACCAATGGTACATCATTTTATGAAAAAGTATCTCTTAAATCAGGGATCCGCAATCACCGATCCGTGTACCAGCACCGGTCCATGGCATAACCCTAACCCTTGCCAAACCTATGGTCATTAGCCACGGTCATTCCCATCTTCGAAAAGGGAGACCCCAGCCTAGTTGAAAATTACAGACCAATCTCTTTATGCTGCGTCTCCTGTAAAGTCATGGAATCAATTATTAACCAATCCATTATCCTCCACTCAGAGACAAACAACCTCCTCTATAATAAACAATTTGGTTTCAGAAAAAGACTATCCTGTAATCTGCAACTCTTATGCTGCAAAAACATATGGACTACACAACTCAATCAGGGCAAAGCAATAGACACAATTTACATAGACTTCTGTAAAGCCTTTGATTCAGTGGTACATGATAAACTACTCCTAAAACTAAAATCTTATGGTATCTCTGTACAACTGCATAACTGGATAGAAGCATTCCTGTCAAACAGACAACAAATGGTCAAAATTGGGAATGTCTGATCAAATCCTGTACCTGTCAACAGTGGTGTCTCCCAAGGCAGTATTCTAGGACCAACTCTTTTCATACTCTACATAAATGACCTCTGTGATCATATTAAGAGCAACTGCGTTCTTTTTGCTGATGATATAAAGTTATTCAACACCACAGACAATACTGCTACCCTTCAAAAAGACCTCGACTATGTATCCGAATGGTCAAACAAATGGCAACTTCAAATCTCAACAAATAAATGCTCCGTCTTACATATTGGCAACCCCCCCTCCCCCAGAAAATAAAATACAAGCTGAATAGTCAAGACCTTGTTGATGATCCTAACTCTGTCAAGGTCCTTGGAGTGCTCATCTCTAATGATCTAAGTGCTAGAGCCCAGTGTAACTACACAGCCAAAAAGGCATTAAGAGTTGTTAACTTAATCTTGTATAGATTTTTCTCTGATAATATCACACTACTAACTCGAGCATATAAAATATTTGCTAGACCAATACTTGAATGCAGTTCATCAGTCGAACCCACATTACGCATCTTATATTAAAACAGCTGAGAAAATCCAGAAATATTTCACAAGAAGAGTTCTCCACTCCATTACTCATTGCAGAATACCTGATGTCACTAGACTTGAAATTCTAGACCTAGAAAACCAAGAACTATGCCGCCTTCGGTCTGATCTAAGTATAGTATATAAAATCATACATTGCAATGTCCTACCTGTCAATGAATACTTCAGCTTCAACCATAACAACACAAGAGCAAACAATAGAGACAAGCTCAAGGTTAATTGCACCAAACATGATTGCAGGAAATACGACTTCAGCAACAGAGTGGTCAATGTCTGGAATACTCTACCTGACTGTGGTTTCTTTCCCAAACCCCAAAAACTTTAACTTTAAACTGTCTGCTATTGACCTCACCCCTTTCCTAAGAGGTCTGTTGCGGGCATGCATAAGCAGACCAACGTGCCTACTGTTCCTGTCCTATTGTTTCTTTTTTTCTTATATGTATCCATTTCATGTATTCATAACCATGTTTATACTTATACCTGTTAGCTAATAATCACTTGACAAAACAAGATAAATAAATAAAAATAAATGCCAGAACCAGTCTGCGCAAGCAAGCAAAGCCCCATCCACAGGTTGCAAGAAGCATGTGAAATCATGATCCCTCCAGTCCACGGAAAAACCTCTCTCAATGAAAATGGTCTCTGGTGCCCAAAAGGTTGGGGGCCACTGTCTTAAATTATAAGACAATTAAACTTATAAGGATTTAACTTAAAAAGGATTGTGAATTTCAGTCCTTTTAAGAACTTTCTTTCCCATTGATCATCTATATATTAAAATCAAAATTCTTAGCCTATTTTAACTTGTTCAAACATCAACAATAATGTATTTATTTCAGCAATTGCATGTTTATCATCATCATTTTCTTTCTATAGATATGAAACTTTGCCCTTAGTTGTGCTTGTGAAAACTATTTAAAATATATTTTTAGATGTTAAATAAACCAGCTAGATTTTTTTTGATAATACAAAAATATGATATTATTCATTACCCTGAAATCAAGCAACATTTTGGGGAAGGTAGTTAAGAAGGGAAATCACATTATCGTAGGGCACTTAGCAACTGGTCATAAATAAGAGCAGATTGCCAAGTGCCCAGATTCAATCACAGCCGTAACCACCAAACCATTCATAATTTTGAACAATTGTTGAACAAATAGTCATAAGTCAAAGCACATCTGTACTCTGAAAGGGAGGCTGAGCGCTCTCTGAAGTGGATCAGCTGTTCTGCAGAAGCCTGCCCCTGCCCCTGCCCATGCAGGACTCCCCTGTTAGTGTCCAAATAAGACAGCTGGCGCAGCTGGTTGACCTCTGCCTGCAATTCCTGTCTTATTGTTTGGGAGATCCAGGCTCTCATGAAGGATGGCATTTCTTGCATCTGAGTCTTCTCAGGCTGAAAGCCAGCTGCTGTAGGTGTAAAGGTGGCTGCAGGCACAGGTCTGGCTCTGCTGGAGACTTGGCCTGCAGGTGCCACCATCAAGATCCCCTGATGTGGCTCAGAAAAATTGTAAGAGGTCTCAGCCCTGATTTGGACATTTCCCTGCAAATCCTGAGTGTTATGAACTAATAAAGGTGTTTAATAAAGTTTTAACAACCTTAAGAAAAAGCGGGGTTCTAATCCTGCACTTCTGATTGGCCGATAATAGCGATATCGGATTGGTCCTTTCTGGGAAATCTGATTGGCTGTTAACGGGCCAACTCTCATTGGTTCAAGGGTTTGTCACTTCCATGTTTCTCATTGGCTAATAGGTCAGCAGCCTACCCTATAAAAGGGCTGCTGCTGCCCTAGGGTTTTTGCTCTGTTCAGTATGATTAATAAAGAGTTGAAGTTCACTGTTCACTGCCTCGTCTCCGTTCCTTGCACCCATACGCAGAACTTGATACTGCTGACGAAAGTGGGATGCGGAGACATCAGAGCTGACTGAACACCACAGAGCACCAAACAGAGCACGTGGCTGAAGGCGCATCGACAATGGAAACCCTGTCCGGCGGCGCCATACCACCCGCTCCATTTGACCCAGCACAAGAAGACTGGGACTCGTACATAGACCGGTTCCAGATGTTTCTGGAGACCAACAACTTGAAAGATGCAACTACGGGGAAAAAACGAGCTGTGTTCCTGACCCATTGCGGGCCTGCCATCTTTAAGATGGCCAAGGGACTAGCGAAACCGGCTGAGGTGAAATCCATGGACTGGGACGTCTTCGCGCCTCTTCTACAGGCCCACTATGCACCCGACGTACCAACGCTTGTCTGAAGACATGAGTTTTACCAGAGGGACCAATGGAAAGGAAAGAGCATTGCAAATTTCATCGTGGATCTCTGGAACCTGGGAGGCCTCTGTGGGTTTATGGACTTCGAAGAAGCTCTGAGAGACCGAATAATTCTGGGATTAGATGACCACATGGCACAGAGCAACATCATGGCCAAAGGGGACATCGATCTTGCCGATGTCATCAAAGATGCTACTGCAGCAGAAGCAATCAGGAAGTCGGCCACCCGAATACGCCGCACTAACGCACCGCTCCGTCAACTCGCCAGCGATATCTCATCTTGCCTAGAGAGGCACACAACAGCAACCCACCACGAGGACCTCGAATCGCCATCAGAAAGTGATGAGGAGGAGGTCAACCGGCTCCAGTCTGAACGTGACCAACGCAACCAGCGGAATCGAAGACTTCTGCACCAATGCGCGGGTTGTGGGGCAAACCACCACGATCAGACTGCAAATTCTTCGACGTGCTCTGCCATTCCTGTGGGAAAAGAGGCCACATTGGGAAGGTCTGTAGAAGCAAGTGAGGATCCAGCCCAATTCTGAGAGAAAACAACCACTGCCAGACCACAGGAAATCGCCCTGTGAGTCGGGAACACTTGAACCACCAAAGGAACAACCACTCCCACAGAAATAAAACACTGGCCACTTCAACGAGACGGGAAGAGCCACACCAAACCATTACAATTGGTCATGCTTCATTGTTAGATACAAAGAAGATCCGAGTGAGGGTCGCCATCGAAAACCAACCTTGCGTGATGGAAGTTGACTCAGATCGTACCTCTCGATGGTTTCCTGGAAGACCCTTAAACAATTAATCCCTGCCGTCTGGTGTCAAGACCTCAGAGCCCAAAGAATCATACTCAAAGATTATTAGGGGAACCGAATTCTGGTCGTTGGATCCAGCCAAGTCCAAGTATCATTCAAAAATCGTACTGCGTTGTTATCACTGACCGTCGTCGACTGCGACCGGCCTAGTTTGTTAGGCCTTCAATGGTTCGCCCCCCTCGAGATCGAGGTAGCCGGCATTCACCAAACCAGAAGTGATGACTGGGAGGAGGCCCTCGTCCAGGAATTCCAGGACGTCTTTGCAGACAAACTAGGCAAATACAAGGGGACCCTGATATCATTTAACCTTAACCCTGAAGTAGCCCCCTTCCGCCTTAAGCCTCGTCAGGTACCTTTTGCCCTAAAACCAAAGATCGACAAGCAGCTTGATAAATTAATAGCCCAGGGTGTTTTAGAACCAACTGACCACGCCCATTGGGAAACCCCAATCGTAACACCCATCAAACCGGATGGATCGTTAAGGATTTGTGGGGACTACTGGGCCACCCTTAATCACGCCCTTCAACAGAACGCTTACCCAGTGCCGGTGGTGCAACACCTTCTCTATTCCCTGGGGGGCGGAAAAGTCTTCGCTAAATTGGATTTAGCATAGGCGTACCAACAACTGCCTGTAGATAAAAAAACTGCGAAAGCACAGACGATTGTTACGCACCGAGGCGCCTTTAAATGCAACCGACTCCAATTTGGAGTGAGCGTAGCCCCAGGGATTTTTTCAAATCTGATGGAAAGACTCTTGCAAGGGATCAAGGGGGTCATGCCATACTTTGATGACGTTTTAATTGCGGCCCCGAATAGAGAAATACTAGAAAGGCGTCTTAAAATGGTTCTCCAGAAATTTAAAGACTCCGGCCTAAAGGTTAAAAAAAATAAATGTCAACTGTGTACAGATAAAGTAGAGTTCCTGGGGTACCTAATCGATAAGCAAGGCATTCACCCCACTGATAGCAAACTAAAAGCAATCAAAAATGCCCCAAGACCCAGGAATAGGACAGAACTCCAAGCTTTCCTGGGGCTCATTAACTTTTACAACATCTTCTTGCCCCAGAAAACAACCGTAGCTGAGCCGCTACATAGACTTCTCAACAAAAAAGCAATCTGGGTCTGGGGACACTGAGAGGAGCACGCATTCTGACAAGTGAAAAACTTACTAACCTCCGATGCTGTTTCAATGCAGTATAACGAGACTTTGCCTTTAACAATTACATGTGATGCATCACCGTTTGGAGTAGGAGCCATTTTGAGTCATGTATTACCAAATGGTAGTGAGGCCCCTATTGCCTATTTTTCAAGGACCTTATCGAGGGCTGAACATAACTATAGCCAAATTGACAAAGAGGCTCTTGCTGTTGTATCTGCGGTTTCATGAATATGTGTATGGACGAGTTTTTACTATTATTACCAATCACAAACCTTTGCTAGGGATTATAGCGAGAGACAAGCCAACCTCCTATATATTGTCACCTAGAATGACTCGCTGGTCGGAGTTCTTAACTGCGTACAACTATAAATTACAACACCGCCCGGGGAAAGCCATTCCCCATGCTGATGCATTGAGCCATGCCCCACTTCCGGAAACCATCGACGACCCAGCTCCAACCCTTACGACACTCCAGATTGAAACACTACATTCACTGTCGCTAACAGCCAGAGACATCGCTATCGAAACGAAACAAGACCCTGTCCTGGCGCAAGTTCTCAGCTGGGTCAAACGAGGATGGCCAGTAGAACAAACCCCTGACGACTTCACCCCTTTCAGAAACTGGCAAACAGAACTTTTCTTGCAAAAAGGCTGCATCCTATGGGGAGACAGAGTCGTCGTCCCAGAGCGGTTACAACGAACAGTATTGAAAACATTGCATGACAGTCACCCCGGCATCATGTGTATGAAAGCGCTCGCATGAAGCTACGCGTGGTGGCCGGGCATCGAAAAGCAGATCGAAGCCTTTCTAAAGACTTGTCTAAAGTGCCAAGAAGTCAGCAGTGCCCCACCTAGAGCAACTCCAACGGAGTGGGAAACCCCCTGGGGGCCGTGGTCCCTCATCCACATTGACTTTGCGGGACCTACTAAGGGACATATGTTCCTCCTAACAGTCGATGCCTATTCCAACTGGCTCAAGATCCACAAGATGAAGACTACTACAACCTATTCCATCATCCGCAAATTGAATAGGCTATTCATAACGCATGGGCTGCCAGACGTTCTGGTCTCCGACAACGGACCCCAGTTCACCACCCTGGCATTTGAACAATACTTAGCGGACCGGGGTATCCACCATGCGCTAACCTCGCTGGCGCACCCTGCGGCCAATGGAAGGGCTGAGTGCATGGTCCAATTTGTTAAAAAAACTCTCCACAAAATGGACCACGGGAACATTGACAACAAACTAAACAGAATACTCCTACTCCAACGCATCACCCCGCACAGCGTCACCAACAAGATTCCAGCTGGACTGTTGATGGGACGCAAGCTCTGTTCTCACCTCAACCAGCTCCACCCGTCCTACACGCCAAAGAAACCCTGTGGATCTAGCGGAAAATGCCGCGAGTTCATGGTAGGTGACTTAGACTTTGCTAAAAACCTTTCCGGCAAATCATTATGGGTCGAAGCAACCGTAACTCAAACCACTGGGCCCAGATTGTACCGTGTGCAAACATTGGCTGGAAAAATATGGAAACGCCATTTAGATTAGCTTCGCTCTTGGCTACAACACAGTTCCCGCATCTCCTGTGACTCTCAAACTAAGGGGGGAGGGGATGTCAAAGAAACTGAATTCGAGATAGTGGAAAGCGGAATTGAAGGAAGTCAGCAGCCGGGCACAATACATAAAGAAGAATCAGGGAGAGGGATGGCCTCGCCACAGAGGAATACCTCAACAGAGGCGAACCCGCAGAGATCAGAGAACAACAACGACAGAATTAGCAGCACCGAGCCATCCAGTGAGGATGCGCAACCACCTGTACCAGATAAATCAAAAAATGTCACACCGACACTGGACTACAGACAGGAATCGGTGGGACAGTGCAAATCTAATAGACAGTTAAAACAACCTGCATATCTACGGGATTACGTCACTGCACCCCTCAAACGGAACCTAGGGGGAAGGGGTGTTATGAACTAATAAAGGTGTTTAATAAAGTTTTAACAACCTTAAGAAAAAGTGGGGTTCTAATCCTGCACTTCTGATTGGCTGATAATAGCGATATCAGATTGGTCCTTTCTGGAAAATCTGAATGGCTGTTAACGGGCCAACTTTCATTGATTCAAGGGTTTGACACTTCCATGTTTTCATTGGCTAATAGGTCAGCAGCCTACCCTATAAAAGGGCTGCTGCTGCCCTAGGGTTTTTGCTCTTTTCAGTATGATTAATAAAGAGTTGAAGTTCACTGTTCACTGCCTCATCTCCATTCCTTGCACCCATGCACAGAACTTGACACTGAGTACTTGAGCCCCCAGGAGACCAGGCAGTCATATACTGCCTATCTGCCAGTTGGTCTGGCTGCCTGTCATTTTGAGGAGGCAAAGTGTGAGAGGTGGTGCTGTTTTCAGCCATCCTGGAATCTCTCACTGCCCTGTCAAACTGTTTGTCTTTGACTTTTTTTTTTCTTTTTTTTTTTTGAAAAAGATTTTATTAATTTTCTGCAGACAAACAAAACAAACAAAACATAAAAACATCAACTCTCATATGTACATCAAGTGTGTCAGTTGGTTCATCATTTTTGTGCATTCATTCTGTAGTCTCAATTACAATTAGGTTACATAACAACTCATATCATCAATCCAAACTTATGTATCCTAGTATCACCAAAAAAAAAATATTTTTGACTATATTTTTAATCATTCATGCTTTATGAGCTAACAATACTTTAAACCAATTTACTCTATAACAAATCATATAATCATATCATATCAATCCTTAAAAAACCTTTTATAAATATAATGTCAAATAACAAAATAATAGCAAAACATTCTAACATTCTAAATATTCTATTGTCATATTTTATCATCTAGCCATTCATAAAAAAGATCCCAAATTTCATAAAATTGTTTATCCTCTTGCTCTCTAATTTCGAATGTCAATCTGCTCATCTCAGCACATTCCAATATTTTCTTAATAATTTCTTCCTGTAATGGTATTTTCTCATTTTTCCAATTTTTAGCAAATACAATCCTAGCCGCTGTTAATACATTTACAATCAGGTATTTCAAATCTTTACTATATATATCAGGTAAAATTCCCAATAAGAAGATCTCCGGTTTCAAGTCTATATGTTTCTTTGTCATTTTTTCCAACCACATGTGAATTATAGTCCAATATTTTCTAGCATCCTCACAAGTCCACCACATATGGTAATACGAGCCGGGTATCTGATGACATTTCCAACATTTTTCAGATTTGTTCTTGAACATTCTTGCTATTCTTGTCGGAGGAAAGTGCCACCTGTAAAACATCTTATACAAGTTTTCTTTATATGCTGTTGACATTGTCATTTTATAATTTTGAGACCACAATTTCTGCCATTTCTCTAAATCAATCCCATATCCAAAATTCTTCCCCCAAACAATCATAGTTTCTTTAACTTGTTCTTCCTCTAATTTAATTCCCAGTAAATAACCATATAATTTTTTAATCACCTTCTCATCAGTACCCATCAAAATCTTATCTAAATTAGTCTGTTTATCATAAAATCCCTCCTTTTTGGAATCTTCATCATACCTTGAATGTATTTGTGCATATGAAAACCAATTCATCTTTATACCTTGTTCCTCTAAGTTTTGGATCGATTTAAGTTCACTCTTTTCATCTAAAAGTTCCCCATATCTAACTGTTTGTTCCTTCTTATAAATTATAGGATAGGAAAATGCTTCAATGGTCGATAACCAAACTGGAATTTTCAAATAACATTGTCTTTTTATCTTCTCCCAATTCAACCACAAAGACTCCCATACATAATGTCTTCTAAAATAACCCTGTGTTTTAGTTCCCTTATACCATAAAAAAGCATGCCAACCCAGCAGCAAGTCATGCCCTTCTAATGTCAACAACCTATGTTTCCTTAATGTTATCCATTCTTTCACCCACATCAAACTTGCAACTTGATAATACAATTCCCAATTAGGCAGGCCAAAACCTCCTCTAATTCTAGCATCTTGCAGAAGCTTTAGCTTTATTCTCGCTTTTTTACCTTGCCATATAAACTTCAACATAATTTTATTTAAATCTTCAAAATAGTCTTTTCCAAGCCTAATTGGTATTGTTTGAAACAAAAATAAAATTCTAGGTAGGATATTCATCTTAATTGTTGAAATTCTCCCTATTAATGACAATTGCAAGTTTTCCCACTTCTTCAAATCTGTAGTTATCTGTTGTTTAAGTTTAATATAATTATTCTCCTTTAATGTGCTACATCTTGTTGTCAAATATATCCCCAGATACTTAACCTTATTTGTAACTTGAATTTTCAAAAGGTCTGCCAGTTCTTCTCTCTGTCTCGATAGCATATTCTTTGTCAAAATCTTTGTTTTGTCTTTATTTATTTTCAAACCAGCCACCTCTCCATATGCCTCTATCCTTTCCAATAACTTTGGAGCTGTTTCTAGCTGTTTCTTTCTTCCAAAATAAAAGCTAGATCATCAGCAAAAGCTTGTAGCTTAAATTCTTCCTTCTTAATTTTCATTCCTTTTATGTTTTTATCATCCCTAATATTTCTATTCAACACTTCCAAGGTCAACACAAATAACAAAGGAGATAGGGGGCACCCTTGTCTTGTGCCTTTCCTTATATTAATAAAATCTGTAAGTTCCCCCTCCATCATTACCCTTGCTGTCTGTTTATTATATATGGCTTCTATTGCTTGAATAAATTTTTTAGCAAAACCCATCTGCTCCAGTAATAATAACATGAATCTCCAGTTCACATTGTCAAATGCTTTTTGAGCATCTAGGAATATCAAAGCCATTTGTTTTTCAGGATGAGCCTCATGGTATTCCAAAGTGTCCAAGATTACTCTCATATTGTCTCTAATTTGTCTCTTTGGCAGAAATCCATTTTGATCTGGGTGAATAAAATTATTTAAATATTTTTTAAGTCTTTCTGCTAAGATTGAAGCAAAGATTTTATAGTCTGCATTCAATAAGGAAATAGGTCTATAATTCTTAATTTGCAATGGGTCAGTCTCTTCCTTCGGTATAAGTGTAATATAAGCCTCTGACCATGTTTTAGGTATTATCTTTTTTATCATAACTTCATTCATAACTTCTAACAATGGAATACTCAATGATTTTTGAAATGTTTTATAGAATTCTGCTGGAAGCCCATCTGGACCCAGTGCTTTCCCATTATTTTGTCTCTTAAATGCTTCATTTAGTTCCATCATTGTTATATTGCTTTCTAGCATTTCTTCAGTCTCTTTAGGTACCTTTGGTAAATTAGCTTCCTGTAAATACTGTTTGACTTTTTCTTCATCAATATTCTCTTGTTTATATAGTTGTCCATAAAAATCTCGAATAATTTCTTTTTTCTCCTTATTCCCATAACAAACTTGGCCTTGTTCGTCTATTAACTTCAATATTTTTCTTGATTCCTTCTCTTTTCTCAATTTATATGCTAGCCATCTACCTGGTTTATTTGCATCTTCCAAATAATTCTGTTTAGAGTTTCTAATTTTCTGTGCCAGTTCTTCTTTCTCTATTAACTCCATTTTATGTTTGATTACATCCAGCTTCAATTTAATATCCTTTTTCTGTGGCATTTTCTGTAATTCTTTTTCAAGAGTTTTATACTCATCTTCCAAGGCCTTGGAAGCTTGCCTTTTCCTAATATTCTTTTTCCTTGTATAATCTATTATCAAACCTCTAGCGTATGCCTTCATTGTATCCCACACATTCTGCGTTGAAGTATCTTCTTTTTTATTTTCTCTAAAAAAAAAAGCCAATTCCTTCTCCATCCATTGTATAAAATCTTTCTCCTTTAAAATAGTATTATTTAATGTCCATCTCGATCTTCTTTTTTGTCCTTTCCATTTAATTGTCATTGGGCTATGATCTGCCCAAGTACTTGTTTCAATACTTGTTTCTATACTTGTTTCTTTAATATTAGATATTAATTCTGTTGAGATCCAGACCATATCTAATCTGGACCATGATAAATGTCTATTTGAATAAAAAGTATATTGTTTAGCTTTAACATTTCTTTCTCTCCAAATATCTTTTAAAGTTAATTCATCTGTCATTTTAAAAAAAGACCTTGGGAGAGCCTTTCTATTTTGTTTTGTTGTTGTTGCTATATAGTCCAATTTATTATCCACAATTCCATTAAAATCTCCCATCATAATTATATTAACATAGTCCAATCCAATTATTTTCATGTGTAGCTTTTTATAAAACTCTTCTTGTTTATCGTTCGGAGCATAAATTGCAATCAAGAGTATTTTTATATTATTGTCCATTATTTCTACCATTAATACTCTTCCATCTTCATCCGTGTAAATCAATTTTGCCGGGATAGCCTCTTTGATGTATAAAACCACTCCTCTTTTCTTACATTGAGTCAAAGAAGTAAATATTTTCCCCAATTTTGGCTGCAATAACAATTGTTCATGTTGTTTTTTAATGTGAACTTCTTGTAAACAAATTATATCAAATTTTAATTTCTCTAATTTATGAAAAGTTTTCCTTCTTTTAACAGCTGAATTAAGCCCATTTATATTCATTGTAATCAATTTTTTTTCTTCCATGATTATGCTTTATATTTAGGTCTAACAGCTCTCGTGGATCTCACTTCATGCTGTTCTTTACTATCCACCTGTCCATCTACTGCTCCTTTCTCTTTTTCAGTCTCCAGTTGTTCATCTTGAAACTCAATTAAAGAAACCTCTTTCTCTGCTTCCTCTCTTCTTCCTCCGAAAAATTCTGCATGAAAAAGTTCTGCTTTCTCAATTGAATCAATTCTATATCTCTGCTCTTGCCACCTAAACATTAGTCCTTCTGGAATCAGCCATCTATAATTCACTTCGTTTTCCAGTAGTATTTTGGTCAGGAATCGATATTCTCTTCTCATCTCTCTCACTCTTCTAGGTATTTGTTTTAAAACCACAACCTCTTTACCTTTGTATTTCAGTATTTTCTCTCTTACTACTTGTAATATTTGCGTTTTAATAGATTTTTTGGTAAATCTAATATGGACTTCCTTGGGTAATTTATTTCTCATCGCATATCTTGTATAAACTCGATATATCTCATCTATTCCATCCATCATCTTTTCCTCTGTAATTTCCAAAGCATCTGCCAAAATTTCTGTCATCACCGCTGCCAAATTTTCTCCTTTTTCCTCTTCTATATTTTGAAATCTAAGGTAAAATTCTGATCTTTCCATCTCCCACCTCAACATCCCACCTTTTTCTTGTTCAACCGCTGTTAGTCTACTGTCAATATTTCCAATCTTCTTCTCTCTTTGTTTTCCTTCTTCCTCGATTTTTTGGAATCTCTCCTCATACTTGACCATCATTTGTTTAATATTTTCCACTTTTTCATCCGTCTTCTCCATTCTTTGTTCAATGTTCTCTATCCTTTGTTCAATGGTGTCTGATTTTATCTTAAGATCTTGTATTCCTTGCATAATCATCTGTAAAGTTACTTTTTCTTGTTCTTTATCTTGCTTTAACATTGTCTGAATTAAACGTTGTCCTCCAGCTGGTGGGGAAGCAGAGGTAGTAGCAGAGATGCCAGATGGTATTGGTTTCCTGCTCATTTCAATGCTTCCAAAGCTTCAAATTCTTCTTAACTTTTAATCCAACTGCTAAAGCAGCCAATTATAATCCAAAATGGAAAACTCCAACAGTAAAAGACACAAAACCAAAAAAGAAACAGGAAAAAAGGAAGAAGAAAGATCTTCAGGTTCTTCTAAACCCTAATCCAATTACGAGATAGTCCACCATGAAAAAGGAAAAAATAAAAAGGCAAAAACAAACAAATCCAAAAATAATAATATTGATTGAAAGCAAAGAAAAGAAAAAGCAAAAAGCAAAAAGACAAAAGACAAAAAGCTCCTTCAAATTCTTCACACCTTAATCCACTTAAAAAATCTCAATAATCCAAAAAAAAAAAAAAACAATAACAAAGTGGTCCAAAAACATAAATAGGAAAAGCAAAAAAATCCCAACAAAAAAGAAAAGAAAAATAAAGAAGAAAAAAGAAAAAAAAAGAAAAAAACTCTGAGGCTTTTCCCTTTAAAACAAAAGGCAAAAACAAGAATATTACTAGAATTGAAATTTTAAAAAAAAGACTAGCGAGTGGGGTATATATAAGAGAGCACACTGCACTTTGTTATTTATCCAAGGCTCTTGTTATGACTCTCTTCTCCAGCAGCTTCAAAGCCAAACCTCAAGTGTTGTTGATAACAGTCCAGGAAAGCACCTGCAATAATATTTTGCTGTGCTTTCCCTCTATCTTATCACGTTAAAATGTCCTTGAGAAGATGTCTTTTTGCAATTCTCTCCAATTCAAATAGAATACTTTCAAGCCTCTAGTTGGCAGTGTTACAAAGTTTCTTAATGCTCTTTCTCCCCCCCAACCGGAAGAGAGGAATAATATATACAGAAAAAAAAAAGAAAAAATAGCCAAAGGAAGCCTCTATCCTAAAAAAATTAAAAAAATCAAAAGGAGCCTAAAAGTATATATAAAAGAAAATTCAATCCGGTTACCTACAAAGTCACAATAAAATCTTTCCCAAAGAATATAGAGAAAAGAGAAAAAAAAACACCCCAAGCTTCAATTTGACATCACTTTAAAAAACGCCGCTCAAACAATTTCAATCAAAAAAAAAATCTCACAGCTTCCTCCTCTCTTCAGAATGAACTTTCCAACCTCAGCGAATTTTCAACACTAAAGAGTTTTTCTCACCCAGCCGACACACTTCAATCCAATCACTTTCTTTCCGGAGCTGTCCCGACTTCAGCAGCTATGGAGGCTGCCTCTCCGCCGCCAGCAAAAGGGCTTCTTCCGGATCTAACCAGAGATTTTGCGATATCTCTGGGATCCTGGAACAGTGCCCTTCACGATCACCGTCTCTCCGGGACGATTTAGGTCCATTAGGACCGACCAGGGGCGAAAATATCAGCTGCGATCTCAGAGCCCCGAGATCGCAGCTGTATCACTGGAACGAAGCTCCGCCTTCCGTCTTTGACTTTTGTCTACACTTGGCCTGTCTATCCTCAGCCCTAGAGGGTCTCTTAGGGACTAGAGCCCTTGCTCTAATCCTAGCTACTGCCTCTAGATCAGCAGATCTGGGCTTAGGAGATCTCTTTACAGCCTTCTCTCTACCCTGCTGAGGAACTAACAATTCTTGATCAGCTCCCTTGGCGGCCATCTTTGAGCCTGCCAAAAATAACTGTCACTTGACAGGGGTAGAGAAAGGGAAAAAGAAGTAAATAAATAAATAAAATAAAAAATATTCAGCCTAAGCTGTCAGGTACAGCCACAGTAGCTGTCCACCACTTCAGGAGGCTAGTGCGACCCAAGGTGGTAAGCTCAACCCAGCTCCACAATTCGAAAGGCGAATCAAGGAAAAAAAGTTGAAAAAATGGCTGCCTTTTTGAATTGCAGCAAGCCCTGACAGGTCAGAGGCTTGCGAACCTGGCATTGGCTGCACTGCAATTATCAGGCAGACTCAAGCATCTCACAGCTGCCACAGTGCTCTGGGGACTGGATGGGGGGGTCAGGATTTAATCCTGATGGCCAGAACCCACCCAAGGGACAATCCTGGAGATGAACTGCAAGATTGTCCCAAATGAAATAAATGGCCGCTGCCGCCAAAAAGGGACAGAAGCGCTTAGCGGTAGCTATGGCTCGTCCCAGGCAAGGGAAAGTGGATTGGGAGAAGGTGAGTTAAGTAAGATGCAGACTCTTGCCCCAGCCCAGGCCACATGGCCTCCTAGTGTCACCTCCATCCAAGTTTTAACAAAAAACAGGAAAAAAAACAACAGTCCACCAGCAAGGAAAGTCAAAAAAATTAAAATAATAAGCAAAAAAACGCGAACCGGAAAAAAGACGTGAAAAAATGAAAGTACTAAACTGGCAAGCTGGCTAGTTGTCAAACCTGATCTAAGCCTGTCTGCGAAAAAAAGCTTAATCCAGGGGGTGAATATTCTTCAACAATCTGAACTATTCAGAGCCCTTAAAGGGTGGTCTGAACATACTTCGACGTCGTTCAGAACTGGGGACCATTACCAGGGGGTGTGTCCTCAGTTTTTCAACATGGTCTGCAGAGCTAGGAGACTAGAGACTACCCATCCTGGATTCTCCCTTTGGCTCAGTGGAAAATGTTACACATACACACTGTACACTAGAGAGGAAAACGAAAATCAAAACCTAAACTGCCATGCCTTTTGAATTTAATAAAATATTGATTTCAATTTGTGATAAAACAAAGTCAATCAGCGAGACCATACAGAGATATACAATCCAACTTTTGTTTAAAAACATAAATATCCAAATACGTTGTTATAAAAATACAGTTATGAGCAAACTCAGGCAGTTGTCTGATCTCAAGATTCAAGTGTCCAGTAAGTCAGATCAAAACAAAGCTTTTACTACAAATCTGACAAAGAATTCTACAATTTTGAGACTGTAAAACATGGTGTATCAGATCAGTCAAAACCGATAAAAAAGGAATCCTCATACCAATACCCAACTTGTTTATTTTTCTAACATGTTGAGTCTATAGTGGAAATATCTAAATAATCCACATTCTAATATATAGTTTTATTGCTTTATTGCTCTTCTGGAGGCAGTGGTTGTAGTGGTTAAAGCACTAGGCTAGAAAGCAAGAGGCCAAGGGAGTTCTAGTCCCGTCTTAGCTGTGAAAGCCAGGAAGGGGACCTGGGGCCAGTCACTCTCTCCCAGCCCAACCCACGTCATGGGGTTGTGTTGTGGGGAAAATAGGAGAAAGATGTGTTGGATATGTTTGCCACCTTGAGTTATTTGTAAGAATAATAAAGGGGGATATAAATAAATAAATAAATAAACATTTTCTTTATAAACAACAGTAAACACTTATTTAATATTCATTATCACAGGGTATTTCAGCAAATTTATGAGAATTGAAATGATTGGTGTTCATTTCCAATAAGCTTTTATAGACTACCCAAAGGAAAAAGTATTAATGAGAATTAATATTATGCCTTCAACCAGAACCTCCTGTTATTACAAAAGTCCCAGTGGACAACTAAGAAATGTATTGTGGCATCTTGCTTTAGACATAACTCTTTCCAAGTACTATTGCTCAAGATTTCCTCATTTCCAATATAGTGAACATAATTTTTCTGCAAAGATATTCCCTGTCTCTATAGTTTTTATTTATTTTTATTTATTAAATTCATATACTGCCTCTTCCTGTTATGTTTATGTTTTCAACATTTAAATAAAGAAGTTAACTTGTATAAGTACACAGATAAATTCTTGAGTAAATGTGAATTCAATGCTTCCTCTTGCCCTTTATTTGAAAGACCAATAGTAGCCAATCAAATGTCTGAGTGAATAGTTTATACTTTATTTACATTCACGTATAATTTTAATAACTATGCATGTCCTCCACCATGTATCATACACAAACACACACACACACAGAGAGAGAGAGAGAGAAAGAGAGAGAGAGAGAGAGAGAGAGAGTTCAGTATGAATATGACTACTTGTAGAAAAGTTGAGTGTAATATTTAATATATCTTGCTTATATATACAAATATTTTGGCTGCCTGCAGTTTGTATAGTGAAGTAGATGCTATCTGCTCCCAACAAACTCTTCATTGTACACATTAGGTATAGCTAGCAGTAAATTGCTTCATTTTGCACAATAGTTTTTCATTAGCTGTATAGTAGCAGCCCAAGAAGGATTTTGTATGAACTCAAATTTAATAACCTAACTCACTAAGGATACAATTATTTTGCAATTCTTATCATTTAGAATCTGAGAAGCAAAATTAGAAAACTTATCAAATGGTTCAAACTCTGGCAATTTCAAACAATAAGACAAAATCAAGAAATATATCTCATGATATATCTGAAATAAGATAATAACATCTTATTAAATTTCAATAATAGTTGCTTGGTAACAATAGGGGCTACATCTTATTGGGTTTTTTGGACACATGTGACAACAGGGACAGTCACTTAAGCAGAGAGGAAGTCTCTTTTTTTCAAAATCAGAATGCCTGCATTAAAACAATGCTGCAAATAAAACTAGAAATCATCCAACTATTCCATTTGTAGCTTTACAGAACAGGCTTATCAAGATTTATAAGAAGAAAATACAAAACCAAATTCATTCCCAAATAAAAAAGTCATTTCTGAAAACTTTAACTTGAATAGACACGATCCATTCTGCATTATTACTTTGCTTTCTCTCTTACCCACTCTCAAATCATTAAGTGCAGCTGCAGTTAGTTAAAAATTGGCCAGTCTCTGAGTAGTGACTTTGAAACTTTCTTCTACTAAGATACCATATTTCCAAATTATAATTACTATTATAATTCCCATCATATGGAAATTCTGGTTACCTCCAGTTTTTGATCAAAAAACAAGTTTCCATTATTAGTTTAACTTCTTGATATCTATTAATGAAAGAAAGCTGAACCTGGATGTTATATTTGTTTCCTTTTATGGACAAGTTGAACTCAAGAGTAAATGAGGAGGCCTTTCAATGAAATCTATATGTTTTGTAACATTTGCTTTTGCATTATTTGGAACGTTTTATCATTATTTGTTTTTTCTCATCTCAATACTTGTGAAAAGTCCATTGGTGGTTGTGTAGGTAACATAGTGAACACCATTAAAATTTTTATCTAAAAATTAAGTATAATTAAAATTATACTGATTTTAAGAATACTTTTATATTTCATGACTTGTTCCCCACCATATCATTGTACATAAGAACTTGAAGCTGAATGTTCATGCAATTATCCAGTTAATAATTTACTAGGCAAATTCCAAACATATTTCTCACACTGCCAGGTACCTATGATAAAAAAACAGAGCTACTTCAGATAGTAGGTTTTATCAATGCTACCTTACTTGAATGGCATGGAGGACGAACAAAGAACATTACATGCAGTATATCTGCTGTTCAAAAGTTTGCTACAATGAAATATTGTATTAGAGATCCCTTAGGTCATTGCAGAGGAATAGAATCAAAAACCATTTTGAAGTCTGGGATTAAAATAGAAAGCAAGATCAAATAACTCAACAGAAGCCACAAAATCATGCTTGATTCTGCAGCTGTCTATAATTGATTCACAAGCTCTGGGTCCATGAAGATGGCCAATCTGTAGATTGACTCAACCTTCCATTCTTCCAAGCTCAGTAAAATGAGGATCCAGATTGTTGCGAGAAATAGGCTGATTCTGTAATCCATTTAGAGACAGCTAAGAGGGCGTAAAGCACTGTGAAATGGTATATAAATCTAAGCGCCATTGCTCTTGCTATTGATCAGTTTATTTTTAAAAGAATTGGGGAGAGAAACCAAACTGATAAAGTTCTTAAAGATAGACTTGTATACTTTTGTAGTTTTCCAGTTAGTATTGTTTCCCAGTAAAAATAATTACATAATTACAAATCATTATATGAGAAGCAAATGGATTTAAAAACATGCATATTATCAGAACAAAATGAATTGAAAGAAACCTTTTCTTCTATTTAAATGCATTTCCCAGTTGTTGTTTTTAAGAAATCCGTCAGCTGACATGTAGTATTCAGAAGTTGTGTGAGCCAGTGCAGTTGTGGGCCAGTGTAATCTGTGCTACAAGCTTACTAACTAGTGGAACGCCAGTCCTTTTTACTGAACCAGGCTGTTTTACTTGTTGGAAGTTAAAACCTATCCCTCTCCTAGAAAAATGAAATATCCTGGGAAATATTACAAAGGCAGAATACTTCCCCTAAAAAGAGTAGAAACTCAGAGAGGCAGAAACTCAGCCCCCCACCTTTGTTTAGGCCTGGGCCAGAATACTTTACATAACAAAGATCTCCAGGTAAAGGTATAGCAATTGCCAAAAACCCTTTTTAGTGCATCATCATCCAGCAAGGCTCAACCAAGCCTGGAACTCAGGACAGCTTACAGAGTTGCCCCTGCATGGCCCCATGGGAGTCTGACAACCGATCAGAATACAAGCTTCAATTCAAATCCCAACAAAGGTTATAAAACCCAGACACTCTCAGCATATCAGCCCTTCTTGATCTTTTCCTCCACCTTGAAGCATGTGATCATCCTTCCTTCTTTGGAGCTCCAAGCCATGTAGTCTTGTCCACCATTAAACTATCTTTCCAACAGCTTCCGTGTTTCCAGTGTCTTTTTCCCCACTTGGAACTGAACCCAGAAGGATATTTCTTCCAACAACATACTACAAAGAATGGGTAAAATATGTATTCCTGACAGTGGCTAGTGACACAAATATAGTGCTTATTCGGCAGTTCAATTCTCACTGGTTCAAGGTTGTCTCAGTTTTCCATCTTTCCGAGATCAATATAGAATGAGGACTGATCAATATGAATAGAATGAGGACTGAGATTGTCAGGGGCAATATGCTGACTCTGTAAAACTGCTTAGAGAGGCTGTGAAGCAGTATATGTCTAAGTGCTATTGCTATTACTATTTCTCCTTCATAGAGAAGCATCATTATTTATGATGGAATTCCCAAATTTTCTTAGAATATAAGAGTGAAATTATGAGACACCAAAACTGATAGTAGCATGTAAAATCCTTGGTGTATGTTCATTAAATCATGAACTCAACTTTTTAAAACCTAACCTTCTCCAAAAACTTCAAAATCCTTTCACAACATAAACAGGTGTATTGGTGGGGAACAATTATTACCAGGTTAAGGAAGATTGTGCAAGATACTTTGTATGGTTTTGTTTCTGAATGGTTTTTAGTTTCACATTCTAGTTTCACATTCCTCATCCTCATATATTTTACTGGCAATTTTATTTTGATCTAAAGCCTAAATTTTCATGTGTTGTTTATTATCTTTTGGCAACTCTAAATACTGTATTATCAAAAGGCCATTTTTGTGCTTGAGGCAAAGGACAAATGCTGTCTCTTCCAATTCTATATTCCAAGTTTAACTATATTTCTAGCTGAATCTTACTTCAAAGTTGTGTCTTCCACTGAAGCAAAGGACACTCTACCAGCTTAAGGTGACAAGATGCTGTTACATGGCACACAAAGCTTGGTATTTCAGCTTTTCATTGCTCTCTCCAACATATGTTGTCTGAGGAAACTCTAACACATAGCCAATTCTGCTCCTAGCAGGTGAATGTGTTGACTAACAACATATTTTTTTCTGTTTTATTTTTTCTACATGAGAAAATGGCTTTTGATTTGGCCAATTCTGCATTTTAAAATGCTGTTAATGTGTGAAGGACTGAAAACATAAGGACTGTCAAAGTATATTCATGAACTGGAATAGAGCTTAGTAATAAGGTCATCCAATGAGAGATGAATTGAGGGCTAAAACTTTTAAAGAGAGAATCTGAGTGTGGTTTATCTCTATTTTGTACTCAGCTCTTAAGTGAAAGAGAAATTAACTTGCTTGGTTGCCTGCTGAACTAAAGTGAAACTGATGTCTGTTTCTGAGCTCCTGAGTTGCAGTTCTGCTTTGAATCTGTAACATGTCTGCTTCTGTTTGAATTCTCCATGTTGGAGAAATCTATAACTGGTATTGTAAAAATTTACTTGTGTTTATAAAGAAGTTAAATGAAGCCTCATTTATCTGTGTTTACTTTTCTGGTGCTGAATTTAGGCTGCAATACTCTGAACAAGGGCTTCATCAAGGGCTCAGTCGAGATAAAGGCCTTGTCATATAGTAAGCAATTCTCAATTAAGTCACCAATTTATCTTTGTGATCCCTGAAATGTGAACATATTCCTTGTGGCATTTAACATATGAGCATTTTCTTTACTGTTGTTATTTTAGCTTCTTTTGTCCAACTTTCTGTTTGATTTTTTTTTAAAAAAAACATCTGCTCCTTGTTAGCCAGCTTCAACCAACTGAAATGAAAACAATATTAATTCTAAATACCAAAATGCATTCAGTGAAACAACAGCAATGGGGATTTAATTTCTTTACCTTTGATGACTTCTGTATAAAGAAACAAAATATTTGGGAGAATAACAAACAATGAAGTCTTGATGTTTGCTACAGTGTACTCACTGGGTTGTCAAAATCTGAACCAGTATTCATTTCCAATGTAAGCTGTCCACCTGACAGACTAAATTTAACCAATAACTCACTCATCAGTCTACATACAAAGTACTGTAAGTAGCCTCATTCTGACTTTTCTTTGTCTAATATGCTACAAAAACAGAAAAGAAAAACAAGTATCCTTTGACCACTCAGATTAATTACAAAAGTTAAAGTTGCAGGGAACTATCATGTTTCTATAAATAACATAAAAATAGCTCATCCATTATGTTTCCTCATTATCTATTTTCACTTATACTTATTCTACAAATGTAATGTAGTATTATTTACAGACCAAGCATTGTTAAAGCATCTTTTTGTTTCTGATGAGAATATTAGATAATTTCCAATTTTAAGTCATGCTTTAAAAATAAGAAAACTGGCACTCGACATCAGATTGACTTAGAGTAAACTTCTCTGTATTCATACTTGGCATTGATCATAAGTGCAATTTGGAATGGGGAAGCATGTAAAAAGACAGACAATCAAGTGGTGCATGTTTCTATTCCATTAATAGACACACCTCTGATGAAATTTTTCCTAATGAAACTGCACAAGACTTACTGCATCTCCAAAACTCTATAGCCTACTCACAATTTCTTCCAATATCTAATAGGCTTTCTGAATTGGATGAATAATGTAATCCAAATCATTGACTGAATAAACATTAACAGATAAAATCATGGACACAAGATGGCAAAGAAGGGAATCAGACACATGAGGGGAGGAAGGTGGGAAGGAAGGTAGATTTTTGTCAACCACCTCCACTACGGTGGTTTGTTGGAAGGCCTCCCCACTGGTCTCCAAGCCATCTGGCAAAGCCAAGTCTTATAGCATTTGTGAAATATCAGAAGGATGAGAGCCAATCTCACCTCAGGGGATAAGAGCTATGACAGAGAAGGCTCTTCTCCTTAACTCTGCTAGCCCAAACTCCTTGGCTGATGGAATCCACAGTATCACTCCTCTGTCATCATTGGTGGGAATGGGCAGTCTTATTGGGATGAGACAGTTCCTCAAGTAGACTGGATTCATGCCATGTAAGACTTTAAAGCTGATGGCCAACATCTTGAATTGCAGCCAGAAGCAGACCAACAACCAGGGTAGCTTGCAGAGTAGCACTATTACATGGGCCACCCTTGGGACCCCAAGAACTGCCTGCACTGCTACATTCTGTGCCAGTTGTAGTTTCCAGATGCTCTTCAAGGATGGCCCCCATGTAGAGTGCATTGCAATAGTCCAAATGGGAGATGACTAGGATTTGAATGACTGAGTGCAGGAACTCTTGATCCAGGAAAGGTTGCAACTGGCTCATAAAAGAAAGTTATGCAAAGGGTCTCCTAGCTGCAACTGCCATTTGCTCTATATTAATAATAGAGAATTTACTGGTTGGATGAATAATTGTGCTACTGAGATTATATAAATGACAAGTGGCTGTTTAAAGTACATAAGCATAATTAGTAAGAGTAGTAATTAAATTTAAATGAATGCTGAATACCATCTTGTATTATATCTAGACTGTTGTAACTATGTATCATTGCAACTATGTATCATTGCAACTATGTATCATTCATGTGTTTGCAACATTGTATCATTCACGTGTAATCATTAACTTCTGTCTCTTCAGTGACCTTTGCAAGGCACGTACAAGGGACAAGGAGCTAGACGATTGTTAATAAGCTTATCCACATTGTAAATAATCTGTCCGGTATGCAGCTTTGTAAACATGCACATCCTGATGAGATTACCATGTTTGACTTGAGCTTTGATTAAATCATTTTCTTGTAAAAAAAGCACAATAAAAGAGCGTGTGCCAAGACATTCGGGGCGCACTCATCAAGAGGAAACCTCGCGTCCTGTCGTTTCTCTTCCCTTCGCTCCCTATCATGAGCCGCCCATCAGATGCGGGATGGCAAATACCGCATTCTGGTGACCCCGACGTGATTCTCTAAGGGGGATGCGTAGCGACGCACCCATATCTTATCAGCTCGATGGGAGCTGTGCATCGCCAGGCCTGAAGCGAATTGCACATCATTGGATCTGAAACACGGTCTCGACTTTCGTAAGTATGGGTGGAAACTTTTCTCAACAACAGACGCAGCATCTGAAGGAATTGAGGGAGTTAGTCGCTTCTTCTAAATACTCTGCTAATTTAAAGGGCTCGCCTGTAAAAAAGAAACCTTATTGCTACATTATTGGCTTATGTGTGGCAACATTGTCCCAATTATTCAGAGGAAGGGTCCTTAAAAAATTCCACTTGGCAAAAAATTGGTGAACATCTCCATAGTCCTCCTCGTGCACCTATTGGCATTTTGGTCACTTGGAGGAAAATTATGGAGGCTTTAAAAGTCCATTATAAAATAGAAGCAGGGAGTGTGTTTGAATCTCCCCCGCCAAGTTATGATAACTTTTCAATTTTCCCTAACTCAGGCAGAAGCTGCTGCCATTATTCAACAATGCCCCACATGTAGTAAGCAAGGACATTCCATTTCCATAGGAGTAAATCCTAGAGGATTAAAAGCTTGTGAAATTTGGCAAATGGATGTAACTCAGTATCCACCTTTTGCCCCTTGGAAATATTTGCACGTTTCCATCGATACATATTCAGGGTTTATTCTGGCTACTCCTCAAAGGGGAGAAACTGTAAAACATGTCATCAATCATTCAATTCGTACCTTTGCCTTGCTGGGACGTCCAAAAGAAATCAAAACTGACAATGGACCTGCCTATACAAGTTCTGCTTTCCAGGACTTCTGTAACAGATGGGATGTAACCCACAAGTTTGGGATTCCCTACAACAGCCAGGGGCAGGCTATTGTGGAACGAGTGAACTTATCTCTGAAAAGTGCTCTTGATCGATATTCGTTGCGGGAAAACTCCCCGAACCTCCCAGCATTGCAAAATTCTCTTAACATTTGTCTTTACACTTTAAACTTTCTTAATCTGACTGGCATTCCTCCCACTTCTACTGCTTCTCGTCATTTTTCCTCCCCCTCCCCCCGCCTAACAGACCTCTGGTATATTATCGCAGATTGCCAGATCCCGCCTGGCAGGGTCCCACTGAGCTTCTCACTTGGGGACGAGGCTACGCTGCGATCTTACTGCCAGACAAAACCACTTGCTGGGTCCCTGGTCGGGCAGTAAGACCCTATCATGGGAATTCCTCCGCTACATCTGTATCTTAAAACTCTTCCTGATATTCTTGCCTATATCTTCTTTGCAATTTCTACCTTACTTCAACAAAACCTATGCTTCCTGTCAAAAGACTATTCGTGTTAAAACCATTTCATTAACAGAAGGCTATTATACTTGCTCCATGTGGGTACGTCATGAAAATGCGACCCATAGTTTTCACTCTGTCACTTCTGTTTTATTTTAAAGAACACTCTACCACTCGCTCTTTTGTTCCTTACTCTTCCTATGGAAAGGAACCTTAAAATCTTTTCCTCTATTCAATCTAAAACATAGGGGGACCTAAATGTCCTTATATTGTATCATGGGTTTCCCCACCCCAACTAACTTCCTTGATGAATTACCAAATTAATCTTTATTGTCATTATTGTAATTATTATCCTTTTTCTACTAATTGCATTCCCTCCTCAACTCGTAAATGTTCTACAACTAACTTGTCCATAGCCCTCTCTCCTGCTTGTGATGTTTTTATATACCTGAACTCTGATCCTGTCAACAAACGACGCTTCAAAAAAACTGTCCATGACGATCCGCAGAAGCCTCATAGAAGAGATAATATTGCTTGGACTATAACTGACTTTCAAGGCGTTCGTTTAAGTTCTACAACCAATTTTTCTCGCATAGAAGACTTCTACCCACCACTTCAATTCGGTTTGACAGATGCACCCACACAACCAGGGGATATTCTGCAATCTACACCACTTCAGGAGGAACTTTAACATCACACCTGAAAGGAATGTATTTTATCCCTGGCAATAATTTTGTTTGGACTTATTCCACTGGTCTCACGGTATGTATCCACGGGGATGAAATTGTTAAATCCAAATCATTTTGCATTCAAGTATGGCTTGTATGTATAACTCTGATGATTTTATATCCCTACAGGTACCCATGGAATACCCCTTTTTTGCAAAATCGTAAAGATTTAGATCTGTTATTTTTTAAAACAAGGGGGATTGTGTGCTATTCTTAAAGAAGAATGTTGTCTTTATGCTGATGGCAGGGGGGGGGGTCGTTTTCTAATTCGCCATGGCTTACAACCTTTTTAACTGCATTGGCAGGATCATTAATAATCACTATATTGATATGTATTATAGGACCTTGTTGTTTTAATAGAATATTGCAATTTTTAAAAAAAATTAATTATCCTCCATAACTGCTGATGTTAATGTGCTTTTGCAAGCTTATATCCTCAACACCGGACGAAAAAATGTCATTGCTGAGTTTCCGCTCCTTGGACAACCCTGACGCTGACGGGTCGCACTCTTGCCTAGATGACGGGGACGGCGAACATTCTATAAAAATGGTTCCTGTCTTCTCGGACGAGGAAGAAGACTCGTCATAAATAATAAAAACAGAGGAGATGTTGTAACTATGTATCATTGCAACTATGTATCATTGCAACTATGTATCATTCATGTGTTTGCAACATTGTATCATTCACGTGTAATCATTAACTTCTGTCTCTTCAGTGACCTTTGCAAGGCACGTACAAGGGACAAGGAGCTAGACGGTTGTTAATAAGCTTATCCACATTGTAAATAATCTGTCCGGTATGCAGCTTTGTAAACATGCACATCCTGATGAGATTACCATGTTTGACTTGAGCTTTGATTAAATCATTTTCTTGTAAAAAAGCACAATAAAAGAGCGTGTGCCAAGATATTCGGGGCGCGCTCATCAAGAGGAAACCTCGCTTCCTGTCATTTCTCTTCCCTTCATTCCCTATCATGAGCCGCCCATCAGATGCGGGATGGCAGATACCGCACTAGACTGTTACATAAATACGGAAGTTGGTATTACATTTTAAAAATCTACATTTGCATAGTTACCTAATCTGGTTTAATTTATGCCTTTTTCAAGGAATGCAGATTATACCATTAATAATTATTTAACAATTTATATTTTTGTTATAATCATCACTAATAGAATCATCAAAAATACACAAGTAAGTTTGGGTAAATATTTGTATCTTATACAAACAGAAAGGTGAGTTTAATTAAAATATACTTAAGATCTCTAACTATTCCAAAAAAATGAAATGGCATAAGGAAAGTATTCTGGGTAGGTAGTTTTTGCTACACAACCACTTCTTTTATGATCATTCAATGTTACATTCTCATTGGAAAAAGTGAATTATGACTGATTCTCACACCTATGATCATTGCAGCATCCCATAGTCACATGATCAAAATTAAGGTACTTGGCAATTGGCATGTAGTTACAACAATTGTAGCATCCTAAGGTTATATGATTGCTATTTGTGACCTTCCTAACTTGCTTCCAACAAGCAAAGCCAATGGGGGAAATTGATTCTCTTAATGACTGCATGATTTACTTAACAACTGCAATAGTTCACTTAACAACCATGGCAAAAAAGATCATAAAATCAGGCATGAATCACAATAGCTGCTTTGTTTAGCAACAAGAATTCTGGTCCCAATTGTGGTCATAAATCAAGGAGTACCTATAATGTGATTCATCAGATTGCATCCTTCCGACATACTTTACCAGCCAGTAGAAAGAGTGTGGAAGAGTGTATTCATATGTAAAATTTATTTCTATAATTTCTATAATTTCAGAATTATATTAAGAGCCATGGTAGTGCAGTGGTTAGAATGCTACTTCTGCTGACTGCCGGCTGCCAGCAGTTTGGCAGTTCGAATCTCACCAGTTCAAGCTTGACTCAGCCTTCCATCCTTCCAAAGTTAGTAAAATGAGGACCCAGGTTGCTAGGGGCAATATGTTGCCTCTGTAAACCACCTAGAGAGGGCTGTAAAGCACTGTGAAGTGGTATATAAATCTAAGTGCTATTACTATTATGTCACTGTGGGAGTGTTCTTCTTAAAATTATTTGAGTATTTTAAATTTTAATAGGTATAGATTATATTAAAATAGTTTAGATTTCTGCTTAACTGTTTTCCAAACCTTCCTATATATCTTGAATACTTAACTCTGATATCAAGCTGTGCTTTTTAAATTTGAACAAAGTGATAAGGAGAAGAAAGTTTAAATACTTGCATAATCTTTGAGAGGGTTTGGAAATGCCATTGGGATCAATACTTTGATATGCCTTTTTAAAAAGAAAACAAAATGGGCATACAAGCACAGCATCTGAGCTACGTTGGATAAGCAAGCACACAAAGTGACCTCATAGAACAACATAATGTGTTAACAGGTATAACACAAAAGCTTCAAATCTTCCATTAACTAACCATATTCAGGAGAGAAAGAAAGCAGTTCCAACATTACATTTTTAACATGAACAGATTCTTTTTGAACAGTTATTTCCAGCTGTACAGATTCAGAACTACATGGTGCTTTTTAAAATTGGCAAAGAATGCTTAAGAAATCCAAGTTTAATGCAACAAAACTATCTTAAAGGCACATCTACTTCTAGCCTGCCCATATAGTTGGCTTACTTTATTTAATGTAGTGTTTCTGAAGACCAGAAAGTAATCCATGTAGTTTTGCTTCTTCTCACAACTTGGCAAAGGAAATACTTTTGTTTCCACTGAGCCCTTGTTTGGATAGTTCTGACTGATGAGAGAACAAACATGGTGTTAAGCCTGAACATAAGGCTTTGGTTGGCAAAGATGAAAAAAAGAATCTATTAATCATTTTTTCCTGATGTGCAGAGTGAGAAAGTTCCTTCTTTCTTAGTATTGGGGTGGGGTGAGGAGGAAATTAGAGATTGACAACAAAATGAAATAATCAAATAAAATCCCATAAGATAATAAAACACAATATATTAAAAACTATTAATATCTTATTCCCTACTTTAGTCAATGTTTACATAGATACATAATTCCTGGACACTTTATTGTGGAAAAAAAGTTTTAAGGAAGACAAACTGGAGAAAATAAAACAAAACAATAATTGCTTTATTAGTTATCAGAGCTTTGAATACATCTCACTTGACTTTGCCACGGGGAATTTTAGGAATCAGTCTTCAGTCTATGTACTATGAAATAAATCTAAGATAAAACATTAAGCAAACACATAATGATAATTGAGCTATTTAGACAGTAATTATTAAACTGGTGGAGAAAAAGGGAAAAGTCCTAAATGGAATGCCTGGAATGTAAGTTTTAGAAAAAAAAATCACTGTTCTCTTGATATCAGTGTAAGATAGTCAGTGGGCTCATACAAATAGTTAAGCAAGTACTGGAGTTTAACTAGCAATGTCAAAAAAAAAAAAAATCACAGACCTACACATAGAAAAATTCTGCTACAAAAGGTAGGACAGTCATTCAATATTTTTCTACTGTCTGGATAAGCTGGGATTTTAGCTCCTAGGCTTCTTAGCCAGGTTTTCCACACAATACAGAAGTGGCTTATTTAAGAAGGGAACTATTGATAATTTAAAGAAAAGGAACAAATGTAATGAGACCAGGAATCTATCACTAGTGAAGCTGCACGTTTGAATTCCACAATTTTGGTTTGTTTTTTTTTAACTTCTCAGAAGTTATAGAGCTCATCTCAGCAGCCACCAACTGAGAACCAATTTTCCTCCTGAAAAGTTCAGATTATTATGAGGTGCTCAATGACTCTTTTTGTAATTGTCAGTGAAAGCTGCCATGTCTCTACAAACTACAATTTTTCCTAGTTGGGACTGGGGAGAAGGGGGAGGACGGAAGTTAAAAACTGAAATATAAGGCCAAAAAAGAAAGAACCACTGACATCATATTGCCCCTTAAACCTTGCTTCTTAAATTTGTGTGATGCCACCATTTAATTGAAAGATGCCACCATTTAATTGAAAGATTAGTGTCTTTTCATGATAATTTTAAACTCAAAAGATAAATGCCAATTGCATATCTCCTCTGAGCCAAAATTTCTCACATGAAAACTTATGATCAATATCATTTAAACTATGGTTAGAAATATTGATTACAACATTGTTCAGCAATGTTCTGTGCTATGCATAATTTTAGATTCTGGAGATTTGTGTGTTTACCCATAATCTTAATTTATGGCAGATTCTAGAAACCTATCTGACCTGAGTAGAATAAATTTAAGATTTCTACAGTAATTTTGGTATTCTATTCTGTTTGAACTAATGTAGATTTAGATTTATTAATTTAGATTTATTGCAAAGTGCCTTTCCATGTGGCTGGCAGTATGGAGAACAGCAAAGATATTTTATGTCAGAAGCATTGACATCATAAGAATAAATTGGCATACTGCACACTATCTCCTTTTCCCCCCCTTTTAATCTTATAAATTGAGATTGGAAAACAATGATTATATCAAGATTGGAAAGCAATGATTATATCAGATCTTAGCAACTGATAGTCATTGCTGACCTTGCTTGTGGTCAATACTGTAAGATGGTAATGACAAGCCTCTTCCATATTGTTTTTAATTAACAACAACAACAACAACAACATGAATATTTATAGGAATCAAGCTTGATTCAAAGATTTTCCTTTTTTCTCCTCTTCTAAGTCTGCTTTCAACAAGTAAGTTGTGTTTTTACATCCAACAGCACTATCTGTTCAGTATTCTGTTGTACATGCTGTTCCCTACACAGGAATCAACAAAATTACTTTATTTCCAGCATTTATCTCTCTCTCTCTTTTTTTTTTAGCACACAGAGGGTGTCTGTCTAGAAATCTTTATTGAAAATCAAGGAGAAAAATTATAGATTCACCTTATCTTTATGTCTGGCTGACTGTCTTCTTAAGTTAATATGCTTTTTCTTAATTACCCTCAAAGGAAAAAAAAATAACAAATATAAGAAAAGGCAAGGACATAATAAAAATCCCCATTATTTTGGGTGCAATGTTACTTTTATTAAAACAGTTATTAAAATTAAAAATATTTTTAAAAGACAGATTTTCTGAATTTGATATGAACGTGAATATTTGTCAGGAGCATATTCACAAAAAGTTGCAAATGCATTAAAATGCAGTGATCAGCATAGGTAAGTATGTATGTGTGTGTGTGTGTGTATGTGTGCGCACGCGGGCATATGTGCACTAAGGCAAGGGCTTGCATAGACATGATATGTTCCTTCTGTTTATAGAAGTATTGCAGGAAAATATCAAGATAGATATTTTGCATATCTATCATGTATACCTATCAAAATATCCATATAGAATCTATTTCATAATTTTTCTTCTTTAGGATTAAAGGTGCTTCCAGAATAATAAAAGCTACTTTATGATTTATGAAAGACTATATTTTTATTTTCTTCCATTGGATAGGGAATTTATTAATAACTCACAGGTCTGTGATTATTGCTGTGTCATGTAAGGAAGATGTATCTCTGAAACAGTTGCCTCCTCTTACAATTGACAGAATTAGTATTGGTATTTATCCTTCCTTAGCAACCATCTCATATGTCCACTATTTGCAGTTAGGACAGTAATGAAAAAGTAACATTATGACAAGTTCTCCTTTTACAACATTTCTTTGTATTTATAGCAAAGAAAAGCTAGAGTATGATCATAAGCACAGTTATAGTTTCACCTAGAGACTGCTTCACTTAATATAAAATGCTGGACCCAATTGCGGTTGCTAATGAGGACTACTTATAATCAGGGATGGGATTCAAATTTTTTTAACAACCGGGTCTGTGGGTGTGGTTTGGTGGCGTGGGTTTGTGGTCATCTGGCTGGCTGGGCATGGCTATGTGGCCATGTGACTGGATGGGTCAAAAAAGAGAAACTCACTTAGCAATGCTCTTGGAACAGGGTGTTGGACTAGATGACCTAGAAGATCCCTCCCAATCCTGGATTGCTGTGCTGTTTCAAAGCATCCTCTGAAGCTGCATCTAGTGGCAGGGTTCTTCCTTCCTCTCCTTTTTTTCTCTCTCCCCCTCCCTCCCTCCCTCTATCCATCCCTCCATCCATATAACATTCACTTTCCCTTCCCTCTTTCTCTCTTCCCTCCCTCTTTCTTTCTTTCTTTCTTTCTTTCTTTCTTTCTTTCTTTCTTTCTTTCTTTCTTTCTTTCTTTCTTTCTTTCTTTCTTTCTCCCTTCCCTCCCTCTTTTTCTCTCTCTTTCTTTCTCTCTTCCTGTCAGATTCATGTATCTGCCATCCTTCAATGGAAGAAGAAGGGAAGGAGTTGGTACAAGTAATCCTTTTTGATGTAACCTGAATATATTAAATCTTATATTGATTCTGTATAACTTACACATGATATACAACTGGAGGATTGGAGCCAGGTATCTAGAAACTTGTCCCCTCTTGAAGAGATAACAAGATGAGAAGGGACCATGTTATGTGTATGTAAATAATGTAGTTGGGTTGACAATATATAAACCACAAATATATATTTTTGTAGCTTTAAGGAAAAATACTGTAATGTATTATGCTGTGTTTTGGTTGGTTAATTATGCTACAAGTTGCCATAAGAGGGAGCTAAAGATCATAGTTTAATTCTCTCTTTCTCTTTTTCACTGATGATCTCTCTTGATACTGATACTGACCGATACTGACTAACCCTGTTTATTTTGATATTCTGTTGATATCGAAGGTTCTTTGTTGTATTATGGTTTGATATTTGTCTGCTGTAAAAGACATGGTAGTAAGAAGACTTTATAACTAGATGTAAGAAGACTTTATAACTGGATATTTCTGGACTGTTAAAAACATCTATGACATGGACTGTTTATTGGACTGTGCTATTTCTTCAAGTAAACATTAATACAGCTTGTTCAAATCTGTGTGGCTGTATATTTCTTCATAACTGTTCTCATAAACCATTTTCCATGGGCATATCCTTTTTATACAAGTGTTACTCTGTACATATCCTAACCGACCATAAAAATTCCAGCTCTGGAAGTTACCACTCTCCTTAGATATGTTCCCAGAGTAGGGGAGGGGGGAATTAACATGTTGGTTCTTTGACTAAATCCACATTTAAATGAGGGGAGGGATTCTAACTCCTTTATCTATTACTGTATGCCTGGAAATATCTTAGACTCTGCTTTGACTAGTGCTGGGATTCACTCCCTTTCAATAAAGGATTCCTTTTGAAATATCTAGCTTTCAGGAATTCATTATTTTTGGTTGAAGGGGAAAAGTCCAGTGCTTACACTTCCCTCCCTCCCCTCCCCTTTCTTTCACTCTTTCTTTCTCCCTTCCCTCTCCCTCTTTCTTTCTTTCTTTCTTTCTTTCTTTCTTTCTTTCTTTCTTTCTTTCTTTCTTTCTTTCTTTCTTTCTCTTTCTCTTTCTTTCTCCCCTCCCTTTTTCTTTATTTTTGTTCTTTCTTTCTCCCTTCTGTCCCTTTCTTTTTTTCTTTCTTTTCCACCCCTCCCTCTTTTTCTTTCTTTCTTCGCATCCCCAGCACCCTGTTTTGGGCCTAATAAGCCTTCCTGTCACCTCCTGGGAACAAAAACAGGGAATGGGGGCTGTCACAATCCCCCTGCCCCATTTTGGGTCTAGCAAGCCTCCCTGGAGCCTCCGGAGATCCAAAACAGGGCTTGGGGGCATGTCATGCCCCCCACGACCCATTTAGGGCCTAGGAAGCCTCCCTAGAGCCCCAGGAGAGCCAAAATGCTGCACAGGTGGGAATGCTACATCCCCTCATGCCCCATTTTGGCCTGGACAGACTCCTGGAAACCAAAATGAGGTGCGGGGGGGCCCACTCCCCTCCCAAGTTCCATTTTGGGTCTAGAAACCTCCCTGGAGCCTCAGGAGAGCCAAAACTATTTTGGGACTGGGATGCCTCCCTGCACATACCTGAGAAGCAGAATCAGGTGAGTGGGGACTCCTGGGAGGGATGGGGTGGGCCATTTGGTCTTTGAAACTACCGGTTCACCAAAGTGGCTATACAATTAATATCCAGTTCACCCGAACTGGTCTGAACTGGCTGAATCCCACCCCTGCATAACATTCTGTCATCCTGATGACAGGTTTTAGGGACTAAGATAACTTAAGAAGCATAGATATTCGGATATATTATTCATATTTTCCACACATTTTAACTAGGGTTCAATGTGGATTAGGAAGTTATCTTCTGCTGGAATTAGAGCCAAGAAAAAAAAACCCGTAATTTTGGTTTCTGCTATTAATCTTATGTTACTATGACTTTTCCTAAGTAATTTATCAGGAATTTGTTGCAGTACAAAGGTTGTGATCAGCCTGTAAACTTTACGTTACAAAAATATAAATGAAAATCTAAAAAAAATATTAAAACCCTGGCAACCATTCACCATTCAGAATAATTCATTTGCTCCCTCTGTCTATTCCAATATATATTTACCATCGGCACAATATCACAGCAATTCTAATTAAGTACAACAACAGGTACATATTTGAATGAGTTGATATAAAAGAATGTTGTTGAAACAAACTACTATATCTAAATCTTATGTCTAAAAAGAAGTGAGATTATTTTGAATGATAATAACATTGTGTAAAGAATATTAATGTTAATGAGTTTAAGCTATATTAATGTCAACATGTCTACGCTGCCTTTTTCTTAGTAACCAGTGGGTTGCTGATAAATATTATGCTTTCTGGTTATTTTTTCCCTTAGGCAAAATATGCATGGATATACAGTCTTGATGTGATGCCTGCATAGTATCTTACTGATTTTGTCTGTAGTACATCACATTAAGACTGCCTTCAAAACAGACAGAAAAATAGCAGCCATCCTAAGAAACCCCAAAGATAAAATTGACCTGGAAAACCAAGGCATATATGAAGTCCCCTGTGCATCATGCCCTGCCACATACATTGGACAGACCAATGTATGATGAAGAATAAGTACCCACCTGGATGAACACAAAAATGCATTAAAAAAGCTCGAACACATTTCCTCACTAGTCCAACACATGAAAGCCACAGGTCATAGCATCGACTTCAATGGCACAAAAAACCCTAGCCACTATAGAAAACCCCAGCCACAGAATTATCAGAGAAGCCATAGAGATTGAAAAAAGACCTGAAAGCATGAATAGAAGAGATGATTCCACCAGACTGTCAATTATTTGGAAGCCTGCATTCACAAACAAAAAATCTCCATACCACAAGCCAGGCAAACACCTGGGCACAAACATATATAAGTAAAGAAAACAATCAAATACATATTTATTTGATAAATATGATACCTCCAGCTCAAACATACCCCAACCAGGCTCCCAGATGAAACCTAGCTTCGTAATAAATGATAGCCATCCATTTACTCAGAGCCAAGCCACACTTAAAGCCTCCAATACAGAAACACAATGTTGCCAGCCAATCAAGACAAAAAAAGCCACAAAACAGACAGAAGATATTAGAAACACCAATCAAGCAGAACACACCAACTCCAAGACCAATAAACACAGACCAAGACTCCCAACCAATCAGGATGAAGATAGCTATCTACACACACTCTCACACCACCACCCAGCACAGATCAATTCTGTAGCTGAGACACTCATCTCCAGAACAAAATGCTTAGCTGATGAACAACACCTAAAAACCGAATAACACACTCTCACTAACGTACTAACAGCCAATGGATTCCAAAGAAAGAAGATTACCCACCTAATCCAAAAAGAAACCCCAACCAAAATCCAAGACAGAGAACGGTAAAGCCCTCCTCCCATATATAAAAGGCACTACAGACAAAATCAGCAAGATCCTCCAAAAACACAACATTAAAACAGCATTCTGCACAAACAGAAAAATATCCACCATCCTAAGAAACCCTAAAGATAAAATCGAGTTAGAAAACCAAGGAGTATATGAAATTCCTTGCATCATCTGACCCACCACATACATCGGACAAACTAACAGAAGAATAAGTGCACGCATTGAAGAACATAAGAACTCAATCAAAAAAGAAGAACCGACCTCTTCCCTGGTCCAACATCTCAAAGCCACAGGATATGAGATTGACTTTAAAAATACCAGAACTATCGCCAAAACCGAACACTTCAATAACAGAATAATCGGAGAAGCCATAGAGATAGAAAAATGCCCGCACAGCATGAATAAATGAGATGACACCTCCCGCCTACCAGCCATTTGGAAACCCGCCCTCATGAACAGATGAGTACCTAACATGAAGAATGACACCAGACCCACACCCACAAGAGCCACACAAGATGCTACCACCACACTTCCACGTAGAAAGCAGACTCACACCCACACAGAAGATGAGACATGACCACGGACCAGAAGCCGCATGGCAGCTGCATCACTACCTGCTTCAAACCCCTCCGACCCATACATGATGCCCACCATGAAGATGTGGCATGACCACGAACATGAAGCCAAACAGCAGGATCACAGCTTACCAGCTCTAATCCCCCAGGACTAAGACTAACCTGAGCACAACCAAGCCCCCACATGAACAGAACACACCCCCAGCCAATCAGAACACAGCCAACCCCCCAACCAATCAGAACACAGCCAAACCCCCAACCAATGAGAACACACCCCCACCCAATGAGAACACAGCCAAGCCCGCACCCAATCAAGTCACATCCCCACTAGCAGTTAAAAGGAAGAAGCAGCTGCAAGCTCACATTACTCTGAGAAGCACAGAGCCGAAGACACAAGCCTGAAGATGAATGAGACTTCATCCAAACGTTGCCTAGATACTTCCAATTTTATGCGGGAGAAAACCCAAATAACCAAAGATCCACATACAAATACCCGCGAGAACCTCAGAAAACACACACACACACACACACACACACATATATGAATGATTGCTTGCTTGCAAGAAGAATTAATTTATGTATCCTATTTCATAGATTGCTACATTCTTTGTAACTGCTATACCCTATATATCCTTTATATCTTTCTACAATTTGATACCTCAGATAACGACTAACTAATCAATTGATGTATAACTAGTTAATGGCTATATATTGATTCATAGACTTAATTGAACTATTAAGAAAGTTATAAGATATTGTATATAAGTAAAGAAAACAACCAAATACATATTTATATATATTTATTGAATTATATATGTTTACTATATAAACTATTATATTTAGAATTATACTTAATTTATTAAAAGGGTTAAATAAGATTAGAAAATTAAGAGGGTTACAGACTATCATAGATTATAAACAATAACGATATTTAGTTTTATGTTGTTGTATAAATACATATACATACATATATATATGTATATATATGTATGTGTATGTATATGTATATATATACAGTGTGCATAAAATTAAGGAGAGATATTATTAAGTATATTAGACCTTGTAGTGATAAACTGAAGGGATTAGAATAAGATAAAAGGGAAGAGATAAACAGAAAACACAGAAGGGAGTTGATATAACGGATGATAATATTGAAAGACTTTCTTAAGAAAATAAGTAGATTTAGGAAGCCTAAGATGTCCACAATGACAACTACTGTTAAGATTGGGAAGAAAACAACATCTGACACAACATCTCAACGATAACATCACCAGCAGGACAACGTTCGATAGAGGGCATGCTGAATCCTGAGAAGGTGAGTCAGGTATCAAATATGCAAACAATTCAAATGGCATTAACAACAATACAAGAAACGATGGTGAGAAACCACACAGATTTTAAAACTGAAATGAGGGAAATGAAAGGTAAAATATGGAAACTAGATGAGAAGATAAATACAATCCAACAAATAGTAGTAAAGACAGAACATAAAATTAAAGTAGTGGAGGCAAAGGTTGAACAAACAGATAAGAAAGTAGAATCAACGGAACAGAAATTAATGGGAGAGAACAGGAAATTAGAAGAGAAAATTGTATATTTGGAGATGGAAAAGGCTGATTTCTTCCACAGATTTCAGAATGTAACAGAAGAAAGGAGGGAGGACTTGCCCAAATTAATGGCAGATCTCATAGCTTCGTTACAAAAAGAGAGCTAAGAGGTTCGAAGGGAAATCAACAAGGTATATAGAATATACACCAACTATACAAGACGTTTTAGATTTCCAGTCACAAAAGTCTTAGACTTTTAAAGGTTCATATACCATTCTCAAAGAAACAACTGAGAGATGAGATATACAAAATGACAAGAGATGAACTGCTGATATTTAAGGGAACAGAAATTGTAACATTGAAACAAATGCCAAGAAGAATAAGGGAACATAGAAAGAAATATAGATTCCTGGCTGTCCAACTGAATAAGAATAACATCCTGTTCAAATGGCTCATCCCAGAGGGAATGTTAATATCATGGCAGGATAAAAAATTTAAAATAGACAGTATAGAAAAAGTGAGGGAATTCTTTGAACTGTATGTGGTATCAGGAGAAGACCAGAACAGCAAAGAGGAAGTGGAAAGTAGGAACCAAGAAGAAGATCAGGTGGAGGAAAGAGAAACAGAACAAGAGAAAAGAGAGCAGGAAGAAGTGGAAAGAGAAGGCGTAAGAACGAGACACCAAATGAGATTAAATAAGCTTCAACAAGAAACAACTACAGAGTAAGATGGCAGAAGAAATCAAATTGATTTCCATGAACATCAACTGTTTAAATTCACAAATTAAGAGGAAAAAACAGTAATTAAACTACAGAAATTGAACAGATATTATATGCCTTCAAGAAACACATATCCAGAAACACCAAAGTTAGAAGATTTATACATATCTCTAGCCCAACAAAAAAAAGAGGGGGATAGCAATATATATTAAGAAACATTTACAAGCAAAACAGGTATATGCAGACAAGGAGCATAGGATTTTGATATTAGAAGTTTAAATAAATTATAAGAAAAGAGACAGTGATATATGCGCCAAACAAGAAACAAGAAAATTTTTATACCAAACTGTACAGAAAATTACTAGAACAGGAATATAAGAACATAAGGAAAAAAGTATTCTATCAAATGGCGGAAGAATTAGGATTAAAAGATATATGGAGAGAAAGAAATCCAGACCAAAAACAGTATACTTACTATTCAGCACCACACACATCATGGTCAAGATTGGATATGTTATGGACAAATGGGGAAATGGAACGTAATATAAAAGAAATAGAAATTGAATCTAACACATGGGTGGATCATAATCCCATTAAAATAATTTGGAAAGGATTGAAAAAAAAACAGAAGATGGATGCTAAACAAGGAGATCCTAAAAAAAAAATAATGTGTTAAGATAATGGGAAAAAAATTGGAGTTCTTTCTGAAGGAAAACAAAAAACAACAAACATCAATTTCAAATCTATGGGACACGACTAAAGCATATATCAGGGGCCTAGCAATTTCATATAATACACACAGATATAAGGAAAAAAAAGGAGAACAATCTAAACTACTAGATACTCTTAAAGAGTTAGAAAAAACACTAGAAAAAACACCACATAATAAGACAGCAAACATGGAGAGGATAATGATTAGACATAAATTAAATATGTTAGCACAAGATGAATGGTTATAGGTCATGAAAAAGATAAAACAGAATTATATTGAACATGCGAATAAGCTGGGAAGGTGGCTAGCCTATAGACTTAAGAAAAAAAAAGAACAATCCAACAATTGAAGGACGCTGATGGTACGCTACATCAAACTGAAAGGAAAAAACATATTGTTAAAAGATTTTTTGAGGAATTATATAGTAGGGAAGATGTACCAGAGGGAAATATGCAACATTACTTAGAAGGAAAAGAGCTACATGTGATCCTGGAAGAGGATAAAGAAGAGATAAAAAGGGAAATAACGTTAAGAGAACTGAATCCTGAAATAGAAAAACAATATGACACCAGTGTTAAGCCTGGGTTCCCCAACCAGTGTTAGGGAGACAAGCTAAACAGAATGTGCAGCGTTAGTCAGATAGGCATACAGATAAATGTGTGAGATAAGTTTGTATGTTAGTTAACATACAGTAAAAAATAACAGATACGCTTGTGTTATCAAAAATATACTTTATTCCATTTAGAGTTTTATAGCATAGTCAAAATAACAGTCCATTAGTCATGTATCATTTTAGTCAGTCCATTCAAGGATATTCAATTAGCAAAGTCCGTGTAAAATATCCAATGTCAGTTCACTTACAATAAATCTGTCCTCTCACAGTTGATAAATCAACAGTCCTTTCTCTCTCCCGTTCCAGTAGGGGAAAAACGCAGGCTTCAATCCATGCAGCAATTAGGGATCATCAAGCCAGAGAGAGCAAGCTGCCGTGCCTTGCTTCTTTTATGGTGCTTTTACAACCACTCGCTTAATTACATTCTTACAGTTAAAATTACAGACACTTTAACCAACAAACCAGGATTTGATCGGACGTTCCCAATTTTGACCATTTGTTGTCTGTTTGACAGGAATGCTTCTATCCAGTTATGCAGTTGTCCAGAGATACCATAAGATTTTAGTTTTAGGAGTAGTTTGTCGTGTACCACTGAATCAAAGGCTTTATAGAAGTCTATGTACATTGCGTCTATTGCTTTTCCCTGATCAAGTTGTGTAGTCCATATGTTTTTGCAGCGTAAGAGTTGCAGATTACATGATAATTTTTTTTCCTAAAACCAAATTGTTTTTCAATTTTCAAGGCCCAGTGTAATGAGCACCACAGAAAGCCATCTTTCATTAAAATGCTCAATAATATATGGTGCTTCACCCATTTCACAAACCAAAATGCTTTTAGTCTAGAACCAGAGAGTAGAAATCATGTAGTGATTTCTGAAAAGTGCAAGTCACTCTCATGGAATAGTTCAACATTCCCAAAGTTCCAATTGCTACATTTTGAGAAATGCTTCATTGAAACTAAATGTTTACCCATGATGCAACTCTGCTGATGTCTTTGAAGGGGTGAATACTTTCTTTGTTTTCTTTTGTTTACCCAATCAGTATTGATCTTCCAAAAACCCTGCAATTTATTTTCCATACTATTGAGATTCCTATGTCTCAACCTCCCATCCCCCCAAAAAAAGAAATAAGCTGCGTAAGTAAGGTAGTTTTGCAGCCATACTAAATATCGTTATGCAGGCAAATTGTCCAGTGACTGGAAAGGAGATAACAGTTGGATCTACTAGGCTATTTGGAGCCAAGATCCAACCATATCATCCAGTGGTGGGATTCAAATATTTTTACGACCGGTTCTGTGGGCATAGGGGAAGGGTAACTGTAAAATCTCCAGTCACAGGTGGTTTTTGCTGGCTCTCCGAACTACTCAAAATTTCTGCTACCGGTTCTCCAGAACTGGTCAGAACCTGCTGAATGCCACCTCTGATATCATCCCTGGACTCCTTCACTGTATGAGCTAAATTGTCCACTAGGAATTATGTTGGGATAAGAAGGAAAGCACTAATTGAACAGTACATTTGATCGTTTTTAGTTTTTATTTTTATCATATAATCCTATTGTGTAAGCTGCCTAGAGTTACTTTGTGAGTGAGGTAGTGTACCAATTGATAAATGAATAAATAAACCAGATTTCTGGCTAGCAATGAAATGAAAGCAATGGTGTGCAGCTATGCCCTCTATACACAGGCAGGTATATCCATGTTGCATCAAGAATATGTGAAGCCCAGCAACAGAAAAGTATCATGTATAGAAAGTGGCCCTTACAGGTAATCCTCAACTTATGACAACAACTGAGCCCAAAATTTCTGTTGCTAAGTGAGACAGTTGTTACGTGAATTTTGTCCCATTTTATGACCTTTCTTGCCATACTTATTAAGTGAATCACTGCTGTTGTCAATGTTAAGCCTGGTCCCCCAACCAATGTTAAGGAAACACGCTAAACAGAATGTGCAGCATTAGTCAGTTAGGCAGACAGGTTAATGTGTGAGATAAGTTTGTATGTTAGTTAACATTCAGTAAAAAACAGATACGCTTGTGCAATCAAAGTATAGTTTATTCCATTAAGAATTATAGCATAGTCAAAAACAGTCCATTAGTCATGTATCATTTCAATCAGTCCATTCAGGGATACTCAATTCGCAAAGTCCATGTTGAATATTCACTTACAATAAATCAGTCCGTATTATCTCTTCTCACTGTTGAGAAATCAACACTCTCTCCCGTTCCAGTAGGAGAAAAAACGCAGTCATCAATCCATCCAGTAATTAGGGATCATTAAGCCAGAGAGCAAGCTGCCGTTGTCTTGCTCCTTTTATGGTGCTTTTACAACCACACCCTGAATTACATTCTTGCAGTTAAAGTTACACACACTTTAACCAACAAACCATGATAACTTATTTATTATTTTACCTAAACCAATTAGGGTAAACAATGTTATCCCTAACATTCTCCCCTTTTAGGTAAATATAATAATACTATAACTATTTACATCTTTAAATCATAGTTGTTACAACTCTCTTTAAACTTGACTACACCTTGAGCTTTTGTAAACTGGTCTGCAATGTTTTCTTCCGTCATGCAGTACTCCAGTTTAATTAGACCATTCTTCACAGATTCTCTAACATTTAAGTATCTTAAATCAGTATGCTTTGATCTAGTTTTTACAGAAATATTAGTAGCCAACTGTATGGCTGCCTGGTTGTCCTCGTACACAATGATGGAATCTTTAACAGTTACACCCATGTCGAATAATAACTGTTTGTACAGAATTAAGTCAGTGCATAGTAATGACAGACATGAAAATTCCGCTTCCATCGTGGACAAGCTGATATGCTGTTGTCTGATTGACCTCCACCCTATTAGTGTTTTACCAAATAATATAGCCATTCCATTCCATGATTTTCTAGTGTTTATGTCAGTTGCAAAACTTGCATCTGCATAGGCACTAAGACTCAAATCACCCTTTGGTTCTATATACAATGCATGGTGCATTATTCCTTTAAGATATCTTAAAATTCTCTTTAATGATTGCCAATGACATTGATGTGGATCTGCATTAAATCACGCCAGCTGATTAACGCTATAAGCAATATCTGGCCTTGACCAATTGCTGATATATGATAAGCTACCAATCAAAGATTGATAAATGGACTTATCGAATTTGGGACTTTGAGCATCAGTTTGGCAAACTTCCTGACTCATTGGAGTTTTTGCCGGCTTACAAAGTTCCATTTTATATGTTTTAATTAATTGGCAAAATTTATCTTCTTGAGATATCGTAAATCCACTTTTTGTTTTGTTAATTGTCAATCCTAGATACTTTTTAATTTCACCTAAATGCTTTAATTTTATCTTTTTAGCTAATAATGACATAATCTCATTAGCTTCATTATTAGTCTTAGTTATCAAAGCAATATCATCTGTAAATAATAACAATAATAACACCGTTCCATTATTTTCTCTTTTAAACACACATGGATCTGCTAAATCAGATTTAAATCCTATATTGTTTAACTCTTTCACAATATATTGGTTCCATTCATAGCCAGATTGTTTCAATCCATAAAGACTTCTTTTGAGTTTCCAACAATCATTACTATTCAATTTATTATCTTTTATACCAACTGGTTTTTTCAAATATATAGTGTGCTGCAATGGTGCATGCAGATAGGCAGTTTCTACATCTAAATGGTTAACGATATAGTTTTTCTTAGCTGCCCACAGTAAAGCTGCTCTCAAGGATGTTGCTTTGAGACTTGGTGCAAAAACTTCATCATAATCAAATGCAGTTTGATTGAATCCTTGAGCTACCAACCTAGCCTTATGGGTAACAGTCCCATTATTTCCTGTTTTTACTTTGAATATCCATTTACACCCAATGGACTCTTCTCCTGGAGGTAATTTGTCATCTTCATATACTTTCATTACCTTTGATGAATTTAGTTCCTTTTCCATTGCCTTTTGCCAATTCTCCTGATCCTTAGCAGGATACATCCTAAGTTCATCTACACTAGTTGGAACTTTAGTTACTTGGCAAACTATACTTGCTTGATACCTATCAGGTGGTCTAGTTATACGTGTAGTACGTCTAGGTATTACAGGACTTACAGGTGGACTTTCATTTATTAACTCTTCTTGATTATCTAACTCTTCCTGATCAACTGTTTCCTCTTGTTCTGGTCCTATTTGTTCTTCGTGGACTTCTTCTTTAATTGGACTCTTCTTATAACTAGTCTTTTCTTTCTGCCTTTTGTAGGGTTCAATAATTACATCATTATCTAAATCTTGCTCTAATCTATTCCATCCTACATGTTCTAGGAATTTAGCACTAGCACTGCAGTAAACTCTAGATGTACCTGGTTCCCAGAATCTATAAGATCTGTGATTTGATTCATATCCTACAAAAAATAATCTTTTAGCTGTATATTGTCCTTTTTGTCTAAGTTGTGTAGGGATATACACCCATGCTGGTGCTCCAAATGTGTGCATGTAACTTAAATCAGGTTTTGTACCATGCCACAGTGTGAATGGTAATTCACCTGTTGTTGAATTAACAACATTATTTAATATATGATTACCACACATTATTACTTCTCCCCACAAATTGTCAGGTAATCCTGAATCAGACATCATAGTACGTGCCATTGACTGTAGTGTTTGGCCTCGTCTCTCTATAAAGGCATTATGTTGTGGCCTATATGGTGCAGACTTTTTATGTTGAATACATGCCATCCTAAGTCTATTCTGGAATTTATTATTTGTAAATTCCGTACCATTATCTGTTATAAGAGTTACTAATTTCTTTTTAGTTTTCCTTTCTACAAATTTTAACCAATTAAAGAGATTTAGTTACGTTTCAGTTTTGCTCTTCATCAAATAGCAGAACCCATATCTAGAATAGTGGTCCATTATACTTAGTATGTATCGAGCACCTCCTACACTTGGTTTTTTCGGACCTATTAAATCGGCAAATACTACCTCTAAAGGCTCTTTGGTAGTAAATCCATCAACTCTATTTGCCGGTATGACCTTGCTTTTGCTTTGATTGCAAGCAGAACATTGCAAATACTTATTACAAGGTTTCAAACTTAGATAGTTGAACAGTTCTCTTAAGCATTTTAAAATTTAAATGCCCTAGCCTTTGGTGTAACAAGTGAATACATTCATCATGAGGTTTATTATTATCATAAACCGTGTTAGCCACCTCTAAACCTTTATCATTTAACACATACAATTCACCTCTTAAAGATGCAGTAATTTTCTTATCTTCTTTTTCAATTATGCAGTTATCTCCCCTAAAGGTAACTACATAACCTAGTTTAACCAAAATTCTAACTGAAATTAAATTAAACTTAAGTTGTGGTACATATAACATTTTTACATTCTCTTTTATGCAAGAACAATATGCTATACCTTGACCTTTAGCTTTCAGTTTCCAGCCATTGGCTAACGATATCTGCTGTGAACTCATGGACATTTTAACAAAATTTTTGTTATCATTTGTTAAACAGTGGGATGCACCACTGTCAACCACCCATAAATTATTTTTTACAGCTCCGTTAGTATACATGGCTAACTCAAAAATTTTCTTTTTCTTTTGATGACTTTTAGTATTCTGGCCAGTGTTCTGGCGCTTTGCTTTTTTACAAAACCTTGCCAAATGTCCTCTTCCTCCACAATTAAAACACTTTTTAATTGCGTATGCAGTAGGAGATTCAAGATCTTCTTTTTGAGGTTGCTCCCTCCTTAACTGATCTCTTTCAAGCCTTCTTCTGGCCTCTTCAATCAATCTGCCAGTGATATCAGTTAAAGTTAGGCTTTCCTTAGGCAAAATTTCAAGGGAAGTGACGTAGTTATCAAAACTTTCATCTAAAGAAGACAGAATTATGTAGACTTGGTGTAGTTCAGAGAAAATAAGCTCTTTCTCATGCAGTTCTTGAAAAATGCTTTTCATATTATTCAAATGACTCAGCATATCACCATTCATTTGGAGATGCGTCCTGAAAAGCTTCTGTGTTAGATTTATGTGAGCACCAACGTTATCTCGGACATAAATCCTCTTCAGCTTCTGCCAACACCCAATAGCCGTTTGCTCTCCGCGGATATGAACAAGTTGCTGGTCAGATAGTGTTAGTCCTATTTTGCAAAGAGCTTGTTCATTCTTCTGCTTAAAGTCTTCTATCTTTTGACTATCTTCCTCAACCTCCAGATCCCATTCCTCTACGTTTGGTGGGTTTTCAATTATGTTCCACAGACCTTCTCTTCATAGAAGTAGACTACATTTCATAGACCATGAAACATAGTTCATTCCATCCAGCTTGGATATAAGGGACAAACTTTGTAGATTGACTTGTGCCATGTTTTCTATATATGGATATAAAACTATAATTAATAAAACACAGCTGTCTGTTTACTGTAACGTGTAACAACACAAACTCTCACTTTTTATATAAATCTGTTTTATCCTAGTTAAACTGACTTTGCAGCCTCTGGGCCCATAACTTTTGTTAAGCCTGCTCCCCCAACCAATGTTAAGGAAACACGCTAAACAGAATGTGCAGCGTTAGTCAGTTAGGCAGACAGGTAAATGTGTGAGATAAGTTTGTATGTTAATTAACATTCAGTAAGAAACAGATACGCTTGTGCTATCAAAATATAGTTTATTCCATTAAAAATTATAGCATAGTCAAAAACAGTCCATTAGTCATGTATCATTTCAGTCAATCCATTCGGGGATACTCAATTCGCAAAGTCCGTGTTGAATATTCAATGTCAGTTCACTTACAATAAATCAGTCCATATTATCTCTTCTCACCGTTGAGAAATCAACACTCCTTTCTCTCTCCTGTTCCAGTAGGAGAAAAAACGCAGTCATCAATCCATCCAGTAATTAGGGATCATTAAGCCAGAGAGCGAGCTGCCGTTGTCTTGCTCCTTTTATGATGCTTTTACAACCACACCCTTAATTACATTCTTGCAGGTAAAGTTACACACACTTTAACCAACAAACCATGATAACTTATTTATTATTTTACCTAAACCAGTTAGGGTAAACAATATTATCCCTAACAGTCAAGAGGATCTGGCTTCCCCATTGATTTTGCTTGTCAAAAGGTCGCAAAGGGAATCACACGACCCTGGGACACTGCGACTGTCATAAATATGAACCAATTGGCCAGCATCTGAATTTTGATCACGTGACCAAGAGGATCCTGCAATGGTCCTAAGTGTGAAAACAGTCATAAATCACTGTTTTCAATCCCATTGTAACTTCAAATGGTCACTGAATGAACTGTTGTAAGTCGAGGGCTACCTCTACTGATTTTTTACTTTTTCAGTCAATATACCATGTATTCCAAAATTCAGTCATTTTCTTGTCATCTTTTTTGTTCCATTCCAGTCCCTAATTCCTCCTCTATAGTTAAATGTTGTGCAAATAATAAAATGTAGATTAAACACAAAGGAAATTAAGCTAAGCTCCATAAATTTGGAAATATTTCCTTTCTTTTAAATAGCTGAGCCGCACAGATTATACTGCTAACAGTGGGATGTTGTAAGTCATTATACTGGCAATCTCATACCAGTATTACTGTACATTCTGAAAGTCATATCCCCAGGTTCCAGGGCAGATTCCAGTTCATCTAATTTAGAATTGAAGTAGCCATTGTAGTTTTACTATAATGAACTTCAAGTGTTACTTCATGTAATAGCAAGAATTTTGTTATAAACATTCTGTATGTCATGCTTTCTAAGAAGTCAAGTTGTTAATATATCCAATCAAAAGTGTCACACATGTTGGGCAAATAATGCCCCAATTGTGACTGTATAATCTTGCTAGATTTACAAATGAGGTAGCAGTAGCACTTTGACTTATATACCACTTCAAAGAGCCTTACAGCCCTCTCTAAGCAGTTTATAGAGTCAACATATTGCCACCAACAATCTGGGCCCTCATTTTTCCCACCTCAGGGGGAGGGAAGGCAGAGTCAACCTTGAGCCGATACAATTCAAACTGACAAATTGCTGGCAGCTGGCAGTCAGCAGAAGTAGCCTGCAGTACTTCATTCTAACCACTGTGCCACCATGGCTCATGAGAAACTCTATCTAGATCATACATTAAAAGTGTTTTGAAGTGTATTGAAAAGTGTATTTACTCAGCAAGAGAGATGTGCACATAAATAGGTAATCGGTGACATTAGATCTGTTGGTTATGGCTAGAATACAGAGGTGGTATTCAGCAGGTCCTGACCAATTCTGGAGAACCAGTAGCGGAAATTTTGAGTTCAGAAAACTGGCAAATATCACCTCTGACTGGAGATTTTACAGTTACCCTTCCTCTGCCATGCCCACCAAGCCACGCCCACAGAACCGGTAGTTTAAAAAAATTGAATTCCACCACTGCTAGAATATAAGAATGGGATGAATGAAAGCATCCCCCCACAAAATACTATAAAGCACTATCAAGCATTTGGGTTCTACATTAAGCATAAAAATGGTTTTTCTCTATTGTCCTCAACCAGTCCTTTCCATATTTTGTGACAAGAATAGAGTCATCATCTTTGGAAGAAGTATAACAAAGATGCTGGCAAGAGGAGGGAGCCTGTGTCATACATCCGCAAGTTAACTAAACTGCCTAACTGTCCAATGTCAGAAGAAGACAGAACTCCTAAAACAGTCATCCCTGGTGGGATCAAGAGAAATGTATGTTCAGCTCAAAATAATTGCACCAAGTTTTTCCTTTGCCTGTGGAAAGAGAAGGAAGGAAGGTGAAGATGAAAATAGTTATAGTGGAGAGTTGTTTGCATTATTTTGTTTACAGAATAGAATACCTTCATTGTCATTGCATTCCATGAATACAATGACATTTGAAAGCTACTCCAGCACAGTGCCCCAAATACCACATCACGATCACACTACAGAGTATTTAAAAATTAAAATAATTAAAATAATAATAATAATTAAAAACCTAGTCTAAAACCTATCTAAAACATTTAGTAAGTTAAATAGTTTAAAAATTATCTTGTTATTACTGATATATTTCATTATTTTAGTGATGGATTCAAAATCTTATTGTAGATATAATGAAGATTTTATTTGATTTGTATTGATACTGATAATGAAAGAAATATTTAGGTGAGATGGGCGGTATAGAAATATGATGAATAAATAAATAAATACAATAAATAACCAGTATCTGGGATTTTGAATTGTATGTCCCCTTAATTTGTGACTTGTGTTGCTATTATTATTATTTTTTTTAAAGAATTTTATTGATTTTCTACAGACAAGCAAGACAGACAAAACATTAAAACATCAACTCTCATATGTACATCCAGCGTGTCGGTTGGTTCATCAGTTTTGTGCATTCATTTTGTAGTCTCAATTACAATTATGTTACATAACAACTCATATTGTCAATCCAAACTTATATATCCTAATATCGCCATTAAAAAAAATCCACTTTTGACTATACTTTTAATCATTCATGCTTTATGAGATAACAATACTTTAAATAATTTATTCTGTATCAAATCATATAATCATACCAAATCAATCCTAAAAACACTTTATAAATATAGTATACTGGCTAACATTCTAAATATTCTATTATCGTATTTTATCATCTAGCCATTGGTAAAAAAAGACCCCAAATTTCATAAAATTGTTTATCCTCTTGCTCTCTAATTTCAAATGTCAATCTACTCATCTCAGCACATTCCAATTTTTTCTTAACAATTTCTTCCTGTAATGGTATTTTCTCATTCTTCCAGTTTTTAGCAAATACAATCCTAGCCGCTGTTAATACATTTACAATCAGGTATTTGAAATCTTTACTATATGTATCAGGTAAAATTCCCAATAAAAAGATCTCTGGTTTCAAGTCTATGTGTTTCTTTGTCATTTTTTCCAACCACATGCGAATTTTAGTCTAATATTTTCTGGCATCCTCACAAGTCCACCACATATGGTAATACGAGCCGGGTATCTGATGACATTTCCAGCATTTTTCAGATTTGTTCTTAAACATTTTTGCTATTCTTGTCGGGGGAAAGTGCCACCTGTAAAACATCTTATACAAGTTTTCTTTATATGCCGTTGACATTGTCATTTTATAATTTTGAGACCACAATTTTTGCCATTTCTCTAAATCAATCCCATATCCAAAATTCTTCCCCCAAACAATCATAGTTTCTTTAACTTGTTCTTCCTCTAATTTAATTCCCAGTAAATAACCATATAATTTTTTAATCATCTTCTCATCAGTACCCATCAAGATCTTATCTAGATCAGTCTGTTTATCATAGAATCCGTCCGTTTTAGAATCTTCATCATACCTTGAATGTATTTGCGCATATGAAAACCAATTCATCTTTATACCTTGTTCCTCTAAGTTTTGAATCGATTTAAGTTCACCCTTTTCATCCAATAGTTCCCCATATCTAACTGTTTGTTCCTTCTTATAAATTATAGGATAGGAAAATGCTTCAATGGTCGATAGCCAAACTGGAATTTTCAAATAACATTGTCTTTTTATCCTTTCCCAGTTTAACCACAAAGACTCCCGTATATAATGTCTTCTAAAATAACCCTGTGTTTTAGTTCCCTTATACCATAAAAAAACATGCCAGCCCAACAGTAAATCATGCCCTTCTAGTGTCAACAATCTAGCCTTTCTTAATGTTATCCATTCTTTGACCCACATCAAACTTGCAGCTTGATAATACAATTCCCAATTAGGCAGGCCAAAACCTCCTCTAATTCTAGCGTCTTGCAAAAGCTTTAGCTTTATTCTCGTTTTTTTACCTTGCCATATAAACTTCATCATGATTTTATTTAAATCTTCAAAATAGTCTTTTCCAAGCCTAATTGATATTGTCTGAAACAGAAATAGAATTCTGGGTAAAATATTCATCTTAATTGTTGAAATTCTCCCTATTAATGACAATTGCAAGTTTTCCCATTTCTTCAAGTCTGTAGCTATCTGTTGTTTGAGTTTAATATAATTATTCTCTTTTAATGTGCTACATCTTGCTGTCAAATATATCCCCAGATACTAAACCTTATTTGTAACTTGGATTTTCAAAAGATCTGCCAGTTCTTCATTCATTCATAACTTCTAAGAGTGGGATGCTCAATGATTCTTGAAATGTTTTATAGAATTCTGCCGGAAGCCCATCTGGACCTGGTGCTTTCCCATTATTTTGTTTCTTAAGTGCTTCATTTAATTCCATCATTGTTATATTGCTTTCTGGCATTTCTTCAGTCTCTTTAGGTATCTTCGGTAAGTTAGCATTCTGTAAATACTGTTTGACTTTTTCCTCATCAATATTTTCTTGTTTATATAGTTGCCCATAAAAATCTCGAATAATTTCCTTTTTCTCCTTATTACCATAACAAACTTGGCCTTGATCATCTATTAGCTTCAATATTTTTCTTGATTCCTTCTCCTTTCTCAATTTATATGCTAGCCATCTACCTGGTTTATTTGCATCTTCAAAATAATTCTGTTTAGAATTTCTAATTTTCTGTGCCAATTCTTCTTTCTCTATTAATTCCATTTTATGTTTAATTACATCCAGCTTCAATTTAATATCTTTTTTCTGTGGCATTTTCTGTAATTCTTTTTCAAGTCTTTTATACTCGTCTTCCAAGGCCTTAGAAGCTTGCCTTTTCCTAATATTCTTTTTTCTTGTATAATCTATTATCAAACCTCTAGCATATGCCTTCATTGTATCCCAAACATTCTGCATTGAAGTATCTTCTTTTTGATTTTCTCTAAAGAAAAAAGTCAGTTCCTTCTCCATCCATTGTATAAAATCTTTTTCCTTTAAGATAGTATTATTTAATGTCCATCTCGATCTTTTTTTTTGTCCCTTCCATTTAATTGTCATTGGGCCATGATCTGCCCAAGTACTTGTTTCAATATTTGCTTCTTGAATATTAGATATTAATTCTGTTGAGATCCAAATCATATCTAATCTGGACCATGATAAATGTCTATTTGAATAAAAAGTATATTGTTTAGCTTTAACATTTCTTTCTCTCCAAATATCTTTTAAAGTTGATTTGTCTGTCATTTTAAAAAAGGATTTAGGGAGAGTCTTTCTATTTTGCTTTGTTGTTGTTGCTATATAATCCAGTTTACTGTCCACAATTCCATTAAAGTCTCCCATCATAATTATATTAACATAGTCCAGTCCAATTATTTTCATATGTAGTTTTTTATAGAACTCTTCTTGTTTTTCACTCGGAGCATAAATGCAATCAAGAGTATTTTTATATTATTATCCATTATTTCCACCATTAGTACTCTTCCGTCTTCATCCGTGTATATCAGTTTTGCTGGGATAGCCTATTTAATGTATAGAACCACTCCTCTTTTCTTACATTGAGTCAAAGAAGTAAATATTTTCCCTAGTTTTGGCTGTACTAACAATTGTTCATGTTGTTTTTTAATATGAACTTCTTGTAGACAAATTATATCTAATTTTAATTTCTCTAATTTATGAAAGGTTTTCCTTCTTTTAACAGCTGAATTGAGTCCATTTATATTCATTGTAATCAGTTTTTTTTCTTCCATGATTATGCTTTATATTTAGGTCTAACACTCTCGTGGATCTCACTTCACACTGTTCTTTACCCTCCACCTGTCCACCTACTGCACCTTTCTCTTTTTCAGTCTCCAGTTGTTCCTCTTGAAACTCAATTAATGAGACCTCTTTCTCTGCCTCCTCTTCTCTTCTTCCAAAAAATTCTGCATGGAAAAGTTCTGCTTTCTCAATTGAGTCAATTCTATGTCTCTGCTCTTGCCACGTAAACATTAATCCTTCTGGAATCAGCCATCTATAATTCACTTCATTTTCCAGAAGCATTTTAGTCAGAAATCGATATTCTCTTCTCATCTCTCTCACTCTTCTGGGTATTTGTTTTAAAACCACAATCTCTTTGCCTTTGTATTTCAATGTCTTCTCTCTTACCACTTGTAGTATTTGTGTTTTAATGGATTTTTTTGTAAATCTAATATGGACTTCCTTTGGTAATTTATTTCTCATCGCATATCTTGTATAAACTCGATATACCTCATCTACTCCATCCATCATCTTTTCCTCTCTAATTTCCAAAGCATCCGCCAAAATTTCTATCATTATTGCAGCCAAGTTTTGTCCTTTTTCTTCTTCTATATTTTGAAATCTGACATAAAATTCTGACCTTTCCAACTCCCACCTCAACATCCCACTTTTATCTTGTTCAACCACTGTTAATCTACTGTCAATATTTCCAATCTTCTCCTCTCTTTGTTTTCCTTCTTCCTCAATTTTTTGGAATCTCTCCTCATACTTGACCATCATATGTTTAATATTTTCCACTTTTTCATCAGTCTTCTCTATTCTTTGTTCAATGTTTTCTATTCTTTGTTCAATGGTGTCTGATTTTGTCTTGAGATCTTGGATTCCTTGCATAATCATCTGTAAAGTTACTTTTTCTTGTTCTTTATCTTGCTTCAACATTGTCTGAATTAAACGTTGTCCTCCAGCTGGTGGGGAGGCAGAGGTAGAGGTAGAAATGCCCGCTGATATTGGTTTCCTGCTCATTTTAATGCTTCCAAAGCTTCAAATTCTTTTTGACTTTTAATCCAACTGGTAGAGTAGCCAATTATAATCCAAAATGAAAAAATCCAATAGCAAAAGGCCCAAAACCAAAGAAGAAAAGGGAAAAAAAGGAAGAAGAAAGATCTTCAGGTTCTTCTAGACCCTAATCCAATTACGAAGTAGTCCACCATAAAAAATGAAAAATAGAAAGAACACCCCCCCCAAAAAAATAATAATATTGATTAAGAAAAAAAAGGGCCAAAACATTGAGAAGTCTCAGTAATCAAAAAGAAAAAAACAGAGTGGTCCATAAACATGAATAGAAAAAGCAAAAGGATCCCAGTAAAAATAAGAAGAAAAATAAAGAAAAATAAAGAACAAGCTCTGAGGCTTTCCCTTTGAAATAAAAAGCAAAAATAAGAATATTACTAGAATTGGAATTTACAAAGCGGCTGGTGAGTAGGGATATCACAAATAATATATATATATGTAAGAAAGCACACTGCACTTTATTTAGTTGTCCAAGGCTCTTATTATGACTCTCTTCTCCACCATCTTCAAAGCCAAGCCTCAAGTGTTGAAATATTGATAAGAGTCCAGGAGAACACCTGTGATAATATTTTGCTATGCTCTCCCTCTATCTTATCACATTAAAGTGTCCTTGAGAAGAAGTCTTCTTACAGTTCTCTCCAATTCAAATAGAATATTTTCAAGCCTCTAGTTGGCAGTGTTACAAAGTTTCTTAATACTCTTCCCCCCCTCCAGTCAGAAAAGAAGGATAATTTATACAAAAAAAAAATAAAAGAAATAGCCAAAGGGAGCCTCTATTCTAAAAGAAAATTAAATAATCAAAAGGAGCATAAAAATATATGTAAAAGAAAATTCAATCCGGTTACCTACAAAGTCACACTTAAGACCCCCCAAAAAGTAAGAAAAAGAAAAAAAATCCAAGCCTCAATTTGACATCACTTTAAAATACGCCGCTCATACAGTTTTTGTGAAAAAGAAAAAATCTCACAGGTTTCTTCTCTATTCAGGGTGCTCTTTCAAATCTCAGCGAATTTACAACAACAACAAAAAAAGTTTCTCACCCAGCTGACACACTTTCACTTCCAGCCACTTTCTTTCCGGAGCTGTCCTGACTTCAGCAGCTATGGAGGCTGCCTCTCCGCCACCAGCAAAAGGGCTTCTCCCGGATCAAACCAGAGATTTTGTGATATCTCTGGGATCCTGGGACTTGCCCTTCACAATCACTGTCTCTACGGGACGGTTTAGGTCTGTTGGGACCGACCAGGGGTGAAAATATTGGCTGCGATCTCAGAGCCCCGAGATCGCAGCTATATCGCCAAAACGAAGCTCTGCCTTCTCCTTGTGTTGCTATTATTTTGTTGAGTTTGTTGGGTGGGTTGATGGCATTTCCCAATATTCACAAATCAGCTAGCATTGTTATTCATAAAAATCTCTTGTGTGGTATTATGTTTACTTTTTATTTATTGTGCAATATGATAAAACCTGCCAAAGCAGAGGGATGTGTGTATATGTATGCTCTAGAGGGTAGAAAATTGTCAGATGAATTTTTTATTTTAACCAAAATATTGGGATCAACTTCACCAATGCAGTTCACCAATGTTTTACTGCTTCATATAGTGTTTAGCTGACACAGTGTGATACCTTTTGTTTTCTCCCCCCAAAACAAGCAAATACATATCATTCTAGAACTAATAAAAGATATAAGCATATATATTTAGGAGTAGCATATAATAGACTATGAAAATTGCATTTTATGTATGTATAATTACACTAATTAAGCAATTGTATACAAAATTTAATAACAAATAATCATAGGAAATCTGTAGGATTCTCTGGGTAACACTAGAAGAAGCCTTTATCCTGTTTATAGGCAAAAGCAAATATAATCTGCATTCATAATAAAATCGATATCTGTCTTGGGCATGGTTTACCCACAAGAATAAAAACTCTATTTTTCCAAACCTGAGAATCAGGCACTTTTTATTGCATCTCAGGAACCATTTTTTAAGAAATGTTCCAATTTATACAAAGGCCATGAGAGCAACAACAGAGATATGGGGCAATACTTCTAAGCTCAATTCTCCATGTGGTATTTGAGCACATGGAGAATAATTTCTGAAGGTCTGTTGCATGTATAATGAATCATGGCATTAGGAGAAAAATCACGGTTTAATCATTGTTTTTTTTTATAAAGAGACATTTTTAACTAAATAAAGAGGTTTGAGGAATCCCTGGTTTCTTTTTTTCTCTCTCTTGTAAATCAAAGTCCATTTATTTATGTTGCAAAGGTTACAATCTTGGAAATATACACTTAATGATATGTGGCATTACAAAGAGATGATGGTGAAGCAATTAAGGCTAATAAGGCTGGATACATTGATTTTTACATTAAATAGGCAAGAGAAACAGAGCACAGTATGCATTACTGACTGTCACGAACTAAGCAAACTCATTAGCTTGCGGTTCTAGTAGTTTTCTTTCCACGACAGGTTCGGAGCCTGCACTTCTGATTGGCCTGCACTTCTGATTGACAGTGGATCGTGATTGGTCAGTTTTGGCTGATCGGATTGGCTGATAGCGGGTTGCTGCTGATTGGACACTCTCAGCACGGCAAACTCAAATCATTGGGTGTTGTGACAGTAGCCAGCTCTATAAAAGGAGCTACTGCTGTCCTAGCTTTTCGCTCTGTTCTGAAGTCACTAATGAAGAGTTGGAGTCACTATTCAATGCCTCGTCTCCGTTCCTTGCGTCCACGCTCCCAGATCTAACACTGACCGAGGTAGGAGTATGTAAGAGGCACATAGAACAATAAAAAATTCCTTCATGAGATGTTATTAGTCATAAATATCCAGCTCCACTTCACCTCTGCCACCTTTTTATTGTAATTTTATTGAAAATTACAATTAAAAAGTTAAAAATTAATGCAAACCCAAAAAAAGAAGAAAAAAGAAACATGAATATAATAAAGAAAGAGAAAAGACTTGTAAAGAAATGACTTTTTCCTTTATCACAAGCATAAAATTTTTTTTAGTAACTTTTCACCTTTTTTGAAAATACAACAAATGCTGTCTTATTATATTTCATGGTTTTTTTATAAACAAATCCTGAAAGCTCATCTTTCAGTCCTGATCATCAAAAGTCCATTAAGGTTTACCAGATATGACATCATATCTATTTTAACATTGATCAAATAAACCATGTGATATTCCTTTCTTTTGTTTTTAACAATCTTGATTTTTGATGTGTTCAATTTCATTCTTGTCGCCTGTTGTTTTAAAATCTACTCTCAAATCACTCTCAGTCTTATCCAGTAAACATATTTCTCTTCAATAATGTTTTTAAAATACTGTCTGTCTACAATTGTAGACATTCTTTTTTTTAAAAAAAATTTTATTATTAATTTGCTATAAACAAACATACACAAACAAAACACAAAACATGAAAACATAAAACTTCTTTTTGGAAAGTGGCTTAGTCCCGGGTTACATCTTTTTGTACAGACATAAATCAAATTCATGCTTACTTTGTATACCATTTCATATCTTATTTACCATTCTATATTTTCTATATGGCTTCTCCCCTCTTTTCACTCTTTTCACTCTCTTAATTCTATTTTATATATTTCATCTCAATTTAAATAATTATCCTTGTATCTTTTGTCCGTTCTGTAATTATCTACTTATCTTTTCTCTTTAACACATAATTTCTCCTGCAATCACTGATTGAAGTATGACACTTTTATTTCTTTCCCCTAAATTTAACACTTAAAATAATATATAATTTTCATTCTGATTCTGCTTAGTACATTCTAAAGCTACATACTACATTTTAAAATTAGAAAATAGTAAGTTTATAATATAATTAAAATAATAATCCATAGCAAATTAAACTCTATCATTAAATCTTAAGCATTTTACACAGTCCCTCTCATATTTTATTAAATCATATAATATTACAGTTTTCTAACTTTATTTCAAATACAAATACAACAATACAGTTATGTACTTTTGCAGAATCTCTTTTTTAATTATGTTTTACCCTTTATCTCTGAAAAAACCTGTTACTTTACATCTTGTTTCAAACCTTTGTAACTTCTCTTCCTTTTTTCTCCAATCTAGCCTTTTTACCCTCCCATCTCTTGATCTCCTCCCTCTTAATCTCCACTCTCTTCTGAATTCCTCTTTTCTGTTGCTTTCTGACATTGTATCGATTTTTCACCTTATTTTTCTCTTTTTTGGTTGTTCTTTTAAGTTTTAAATTCTCCATTCTCTTTCCCCTCTTTCCTTTTTCTTCCCCAGCTAAAGTTGTTTGTTCATTAAAGATGGCTTCTTCTTCTTCATCCCAGTCTTCTTGTTCTTGTAATTCCTGGTAGGTAGAAATTGCCATTTCTAAGAAGTGAAAAACAGATCTGGAAGAGCCCTTCCCTTCTTGTTCCTCTTCTTTTAGCTTTTTAAATTCCATGTTTAATTCTTCAACAGATAATGCCATTGTGAAAGTTTTTTAAACAACCCAAATGTTTTTAATCTTTCAAATAATAATTTCCAAAAGTCCCAAAGTCACCAAGCAATCCAAATAAACACAAGCTGTTTTAGCACTTTCTTCTTTTTGTACTTTCTCTTCCCGGGGTACAGTTCTATTGCAAAAATTCCAAAATGTATCTTTTAGAAGTGTTGTTACAGTTTAACTCTGACCTTATAAGCTCCAAGCAGCCTCCTCTAGCAAGGTCTTAAATTCTTTACCTCTCCCTTCCCACTTACAGCAAAAAAAGAATTTTTTTTAATTCCAATATTCAGAAATCTTTAATGTCCCCTTGACTTTTAGTTTTCAAATTTGATTACCTGTTGATGCCAAAATGGGTTTTTCCGATTTCCATCTGCTATCTTCACAGGGAAGGAGAGTGAGAAAAAACAAAGCTTCCCTTTTAACTTTCATCTGCCACTTTTTACAATCTTCTTGGGAACAATGTATCTTTAATGAAGTTGAGTTTCCAGGGTATTTAGATGTTACTTTTTATCCCGATTCAGCCAAAAATTTTCACTTTCTTCAGCTTCCTCCTGCACATTCTTGTCCGGATGAAAGCTTCTTTGTGGCGGCCAGTGGCAGACCGCTTTTGGAAAAGGGAGTTTAGACAGTTGAGGAGGGGGGTTGCGCTTCCCCTGGACCCCTGCTGAATCTCCCCTATCTTCAGTCTATGGGGTGACTATTAGCCCTCAAATCCGGCTGGATCGGGGGCACTCCAGTGGCGAGCACAGCAGGAACCGTGCATGATCGCGGATTCCTGCTACTGCCGAAGCTTGCAAACCGGAAGTCCATTGTAGACATTCTTAACATTATCTTCTAGGTCCATTATTTATAACTAACCTTCAATAAGTCCAATGTTAAAATATATCGCTCACTGAACTTCATTAGTTGTAGTCGTTGCTGTATTAGTAAGTCAAATTTAATTGTTCTTCTCCTTTAATTGTAAACTTTAATTTCCTTTTTATTCCCTCTAGTGTTCAACCTTCAAATTCCCTTCCTGTCATTTTTTAAAGAATCCAAATCAATGACATTTTTAATTTTAAAAATATTATTTCAAATCTATTTGGACCTTTAGTTTGTTTACGATTTTCCAAAATCAACATTGTAATTACCCTTTTGTTATTTATTTAAAAAAAATAATTCAAGAAGATTTTTTAAAGTAACTTTCTTTTAAAATTTATATTGTTTTTTTTTTGAAACAAATTTTATTAATTTTAAAGACAAACAACACATCATTAACCATTAAGTACATAAAACCTCTTAACATTATAAATTTTTACAAGTCGGATAAAACATTATTTTTATACAACATAATTCTAATTTATCCCATTTCCATATGGACACATAAATATCTTTCAGCAAATTTCTCATTATTTCTCTTTACTCTTATTCAATTTCATTTCTTTTCTATATTTATCCATTTTATAGTCATCATATTCATTTCTTTCTGACTTGTTTACAATTACATTCCTCCAAGGTTTTATTAATTCTTTTTTTTAAAAAAAAAAATTTTTTTTTAATAATTTTACAGAAGACACAATACACAAACATACAAAACACAAAACATAAACAAAACTAAAAGATTTTTTCTGAAGATTTTCTGATCCCGGGTTAAAACTCTTCACACAGACACAAATTCAAATATCATATTCACCCCATATATCCTTCCATATCTTATTATCATTTTCTTTTTTTATATATATATATAAAAACCATTTTTATAAAAACAATGCACAAAGAATCAAGGCATAACAGCTTATAAATTCTTTTCTAGGAAAAAATAATAATAAAAAACCAATAGAGCATAACAATTCCAAATTATAGTATCAATACTTTATCTATTTAACTTCATATCTTATCCCTACTTCTCCTTTTCATCCAAATTATTTCTTGTTAATTAAAATTTTATTGCCTTTTATCAATATACAAAATCCAAAAAAAAAAAAAACCATAACAAAGCCTTTATATATCCTTCCATATCTTATTACCATTTTCAATAACATTCTTTGTCTGTTCTATTTCCCACTATCCATTCATCTTTTTTCTTTTACTATACTTCTCCTATACACCAATTGGAGTAACATCTATAACTCATTACCCTAACTTAAAAGTACTTCGTGTAACAATTTTTCTTGGGATTCTGTTTAAAAGATTCTAAAATTACATAATGAATTTTATACTCTAAATACACATATAAAAACACAAACTTATGTACCCTCCAGAATCCCTCTTTTATCCTAAATTAAATTCACCCATTGTCTCTAAATAAACTTTTTTTCTTTAGATCTTGCTTCCCCCCATTAAGTCTTCTCCTCCTCCCCTTTCTCTCTTGCTTATTCTTCTCCTTGCCCTTTTTACCCCTTTGTTTTTTCTCCTCTCTTTTCTTACTCCTTTTCCTTTGCTTTCTAACCTTGCCTCCACCTTTTCGCTCATTTTTCTCTTTTTTGGTTGTTTTTATAATTCTTAAAATCCCCTTTTTCTTATCCTTTTTCTCCTCCTCTCCGGAAGGGACCCATTGTTCATCAAAGATGGCTTCTTCTTCCTCTTCTTCCTTGTCCCAGTCCTTCTGCTGCGTAATCAACTTTTCATAAGTACATAACGCCATTTCTAAGAATTGAAACAAAGCGCCCAAAGTATCTTCCTTTTTATATTTTTGATATTCAGTCTTTAGTTCATCCACAAACAATGCCATTATGAAAAGAGAAACTTTTCCCAAAACAACCACAAGTATTTTTAATCAAAAACAATTAAAAAAAAAATTCCAAAAGTTAATACTTTTCTTCCTTCTTCTCTTTCTCTTTCTGGGGTTAATGTTTAGTCAAAGAGGTCCAATTACCATATATCTTTCTTTGGGATTCTAGGCAATCTCCTCCTTTTTCAGCTTCTGCTCCAATTTTTTTTCCTCTCCCTTCCCACTTAAAATGTCAATTTTAAATAATCAGAAATCCATACCTCCAACAAGGGTTTTCAAATTTCTTAAATTTTTCAATGTCCAAAAATCCTTTTGTTCCTTAGCTTCAACTCTCAAAACAATTCACTTTCGATGTCCAATATATCCAAACATTTCTGCTGTTTCCATGGGGTGGGAGAGTGAAGAAAAAACGAAAGTTCCCTTTAACAGCTTCTCCGCCGCTTTCGCTCTTCTTAGGGATACAATGTATCCTCCAGCAATTCAAACAGCTCAGTTCCAGGCAATTTAAAGGATGTTACTTGACCCGGCTCAGACAAAACTTTCACTCTTCACATTTCCTCCAGCGCAATCTTACCCGGTTGCTGGCTTCTTCGTGGCGGCCATTGCTGACCGCCGCTCCACCGCCTTGGGAAAAAGGGGTTTTTCCGGAGAAGGGGGGGGTCTGCGACACCCCCACCTCCCTGTCCGACTCCCCTCTCTCTTCAGCTGTCCCTACAGGGCAGCCATATCCCCCTGACCCATCTGGGTCGGGGGTACCTCGACGGCTAGCACAGCAGGAATCGCGAGCTGTCACGAATTCCTGCTGCCCCGAAGCCACGCGAAACCGGAAACCCTAAAATTTATATTGTTAAGGATTGAAAGGAACTCACTTGGTATTATAAAACTTGTCAATCTAAAGCTTCTTAATAGCTGAAAAGCGGCTAAAAAGAAATTTCTGAAAATGATTAAGAAATGAGGTGCAATGAATTTCATGTCCATGTAGGCTATATTATGACTGTGAACTTGATTGAAATCCCTCATCTTCCAGTCACTCAACTCATTAGCCAACTGCAAATTTTTAGATCCTGTAGTCTACTCATGAAGAGCAGTTGTTCAGAGTGCAACTGGGCGATCTCACAATTTCTCCTTTTTCTGGAGAAATTTTCCCAGCAAGAACTCCCTGTCTGACCACTGATTTCCAATGCAATATCCATCCCCCTTCTTCTGGGACATCTAGTTCGCCATGGATCATCACTGGAAGTCCAGCAATTACTGGTTTCCCAAGGTAATAAACGTGTAATTTTTATTCACGTATTTGATCTAATGACTCTCAGTGGCTGGTAATGAATACAATGTAAAGCAATATAAATAAACTATAATTCAATGTAACTGAGGCTCCTACTAAGTCATCTCACATTATCCCAACACAATATATACTGGGCTCTACTGAGATGATCCAACCTCAGCACCTGAGAGAAACAACAAAACATGACTTTCTAGATCTAGATGGCTAACAGAGTTGAAGCATCTGAATCTTATGGCAGAGAAAATAGAGCAATTTACTTGTCAGAATATTCATCTCTCTATCGAAAAATATGTGTGAATGCTTGTTTTAGGTGTAGTTGAAATGTGGCTTAAAAGCAAAATAAAGTAATTGTTAATAATAAACCTATTCATGTTATGTGGGTGTGTGTGAACGTCTCTAGTAATGATATGTCCTTAATAATATTTATTTTTCAGAAGCATATCATGGAGTATAAATATGCATGAAGCTTATATAGAGGGAGACATATAATCATGTTTTTGAAGTGGTCTGAGTTGTGGCTGGCAATATATCTGAAACTAAGAGAAAAACCAGCTTGATATATATAAGTCACTTTAAAAGACAATAATGTTGTCTTTTACATTTTAGAAAATAAATATTTTCAAACTAGTCTCTACGTAAGCTAGTTGATGATAATCAATCAATCAAAGAAAGAATTCTGTTTGTATGGTGGCCACCAATTAAATTGCTGCAGATTATAATACAGAATTTAATCTCTTAGTGAGGAAGAGCAATTTTTTCTGCATACGTACCACAAAAGAAATTAAACCACAAAGACAGTCCTGGGAAATTGTACTGGTGTTTTCAGTTTGCATCTAAAGTAGCTCAGTTACAACATCTCTCATGGCAATGTGATCATTTTTAATCATACAGCAGAAACAGCATGGTTTACTCACTTATCTCTCTCATATCATGGATTGGGGAATCAAGAACAGGTCAGAAGCACAGCATATATTCAAACAAATTATCTATTCACCCTTCATCCTTCCCTTAGTTAGCATGGACTTTGTAATTATATTTGCATATAGCCAAATGTAACAATTCTCCTGCCCTTCTTGATTCCTTTTGACCTATACCTTCATTCTGTGTGTCGTAGCTTTGCCAAATCTTGAACCCAGTGATGGGTTGCTGCCAGTTCTGATCAGTTCTAGCAAACCGGTAGTTTGCTAGTCATCAGATCAGCTGGCCCCACCCAGCCCCGCCCTATCCTCTCCTATATTTCTGAGCTTTTTCAGCTCACCTGATTTGTGCGGCACAGTAGATTTTGTGCACCTCAGCTGTTCTACTTACCGGGGACCCCCAGTGGATGTTCAAAATGGTGATTTTTGAATGCTGCATGGATGCAAAGTGCACACTCAGTTGCTAAACCGGTTGCCGTCCACCACTGCTTGTACCTATCCCAATTAAATTCATTGGATAATTAATTTGGTGGTCAAACCTGACAAACTCCTTTTATCCAGGAAGAAACCCTCCTGGATCTTTCCCAAGCCCAAAGATTCAAGAGGTATAATCTCCGCTTGGCAAGTTGCTCCTAAGGAAAGTGTCATGACTTTTACTTTTATCTTTTGCTTTGACACAAATAATCTTGCTGCTAGCAGATGGAAAGAGGTTCTCTGCCTTCCATTTTCTAAGAATTCTTCCTTTCTTTTCTTTTCTTTCCTTTTTCTCTCTCTCCTTCTTGAGTGCCACATCCTGACTTGAGGTCTTTCATATGTCTCTAACTTAACTCTTTGTTTAGCTCCAAAGCTAATATTTCTCTCTTTCTAATATGCTCATTATATTATTTTAACAGCTTTTTCATTCTTTGACTTCTTCAACTCTCTTTCAACTTACTATGTTGCATTTAAAAATACATGGGAGAGACCTGTTTATTTCTAAGGTCCAATTAAATGTAAGATAAACACAATATACAGTACATTAATAAGACTTTGCACATAGTCATTTTCTTTTAAATTTTTTACCAGTATCTTGAATTATGTTTACAACTCAAAAGGTTTCTTCCATTCTAGGTCACTAGTAGACACTGCTGTTTTATCTTCTATCTGCACTAGTTTGTGTATTGTGAATTTCTTTTTGTTTAAGAAAATATCAAATATTAAGCTATTCAAAATTCAGATCTTCATGGTGCTTTTCAAAGACATTGGTCAGGTTTTGTCAGGAAAGCTCATTGCATATATCTAATAGATCAAACCACTAACATTAATCCTCTACTTTGTCCATAGTCATATGTGTGTGAAGAAGACAGCTTTTCCAGAAATGCTAAAGGTGTACTAATCTTTAAATGTGATTATGTTTTTATCTAGAGCAAAACTAAATTTTGTCTTAACTAATTAGATATTCTTTCCTCAGAGGGTCAAAATTGGAAGATTAACTGCATCTGTTTTGCAAGATGGTAGTAAACAATTCTTAGGCCAAAGTGCATCAATGGACCTTAACAAAAACAAATAGCTTCTTCAGATCCAATTGGATGATACCAGATGGAATATCTTAGTAAAATTTCATCAGAGTCTTAATTCTTGACTTTCATGGATATATTCAAAGACAGCCTTTTTCTTCTGATATTTTTCTTCAGAGGAGCTGGAAATAATGTGTCCTCTAGTGTTAACTGATACACTGGATGTTAAGATAGAAAAAAATATTGCTGATCTATGATTATTTTTCATTCTTTTGCAAAGAATAAAAATCTTTGGAACTGGTTAAATATCAATAAGGTTGGGAAACAACCATCTAGAAAAGACAACCTCTTTCTTTTATGTACTTACTAGCTCTATACCTGTGCTTTACTACGAAACTATGTGATCGGGCTTAGTTTTGGGGAAGGAAAATAAGGAGGGGGGGTATTGTGACTCTGCTTACCAGCATCCATCAGTATTCATCTGGCTAGCGTCCAGTCAGTGAGAGAGAGATGAGGACTGTTTGGAAACTGAAACAGTATTTGCTGTGTGATCAAGAAGGAGACAGCAAGGAGCCTGGGCATGGCTTAGCTAAACTGTTCTGTACTAAAGCTGCTTGGTGCTCTGAAATTAAAATTCCTCTCCTCTGCTTGTGTTTTGCATTTGAAACAGATTTCTTTTCAGGTGGATGGGGGAGTCGAACTCCTTACCATCAGAGGGACCGTGTTAATAATAATACATGAAATACTAATGCTCTGATGGTCATTTTTAAAAATCCTTTCTTGATGAGCATCTAGAAGCCAAGAGGAATATATGTGCCAAATTTCAAGTTTATAGGCTTTATAGTTCTAGAGATTTTGTGATGATGCACGAGTGGTATTTCGCTTTTATATATATAGATTTCTCAATCACCTAAAGACAAATTAAGAATAACCATTAGAAATTAACGAAAAGGAGAGAGAATTCATTTGGTGATGTTATCTGCATGATTTTGAAAATACAGTTTTCTTATCCAAATATATTCCTCCAGCATATAGAATAGCACGAAAAAATAGTTAAAAAGAGGTCCAATGAAATTATATAACACAATTACTGAAGTACCATCTTATGAAACAAGCAATCATAACATCAAAATTATATCAACCCAATATCTAACCCTTATTCATCAGGTAATAACAGTCAGCAATATCAAAAGCAGCCAAGATTATATTTTTCTTGTTAAGATAAGATAAGATAAATTATACTAAAAAACATTCAAGAAAAGTGGGAACTTTAGATAGTAAATTAAGTATCAAAAACTGAAGGCTATGTAATAACATCATGGTGAGATGGATGGCAAACAAATTTAATCATCATCATCAAGCATCCCATAATACCTCAGTCTTAATAATTGTCAATAAGAAAGATAAAAGGTCTTGATAGTGGATGTGGAAGTACCTGGAGACAGCAGAATAGAAGAGGAAGAACTGGAGAAGATAATAAAATAAAAAAGACCTACAAACTGTAGCAAAAGCAAGCAAAGGTAGTACCATAAGTAATAGACATCTTGGGCAGAATCCCAAAACAACTGAAGCACCACTTGAACATCAACGGCATTGACAAATTCACCATTAGTCAATTGCAAAGGTAGCTTTACTTGGAACAGCTGACATCTTAAAACAATATTGTACAATCAAACATCCAGACTTGCCTAACCTAGATCCTTGGAAACTCAGTCTGAACATCTGGCTGATTGTGCAATGAACCATAACAATAATAATTAAACAAACATTGGGCTAGATGGTGGTTTGGTCACCTTTATTAAAACATTTATATTAACTCTGAAGTCTATGTTCAATGCAAGAAAGCAGGATTTATATTCCAATGTCTCAGTGGTATAGGTATTTAAGTGATACTTGCAATAAGGATATTTGCTCGTCTAAATAAAGGACTTAGTATGTTTTGAAAATCTATAACTAAATTATGGAACTAGCATGACTTATGTTATTCTGGCATTTTTTAGTGCCTTTTGCTACTTTATATTGTTTTCAAGTTGATTAAAGTACATTGCAGATACTAATATCCCCTTTTGTTTCAAAAAGTAATTCTCCATGCAAAATGCCAACTGTTATATAAAACAGTGCAATTCTAACATAAATTAATAAGCATGATGTGTTTCTTAGCCTAGGCAGCCAGTGTTGTCCACGGACATTTTCTGTGGTCGTATGGCCAGCATGGCTATATGCCATGGAACACTATTACCTTTCCACTGAAGTTGTGCTTATTAATCTACTCACATGCTTTGCATGCTTTCAAACTGCTAGGTGAACCGGAGCTGAGGCAAGGAATGGGAGCTTACCCTGTTGCACAATGTTTGGGTCTCAAAACTGGGCAGTCAGCTTTCCAGCTGACAAACTCAGCATCTTTAATCACCAAGCCATAGCACCCTCATTTTGAAAGTATATTCACATAAATAAAAAACAAAATTTAAAAATCTGATTTTATATTTTTGTTTAAATTCTTCAGAACTAATAAAAATAATTTGTTTTTCTTGATTTGAAAGGTATAAATGCCTGCTTTAGAATAAAGAATGCATACATATTGTTAATAACCAAATATATTGTATAATTAATTTTTATCTTCTAACTGAATTAACACTACACAAGCACACCTCACTATTAATAATATAATATATCTAATAATTATGATAATAAAAGAGACAAACTGAAAAAGGAGTAAAAAACTGACATATAAATATAACAATTTGGGAAAAAAAGAATATTGCATTGCTTGAAATTGCAGATTTCTCCTTCCAGAGTTATATGATCATTTTTTAGCCAGCACCACCCAAAAAAATCCGATCCTTGATGTCATCATAGGTTTCAAATACAGTATTGGGAATACAGCCAAGAATATATGCACTTTTATAAACATCAATCAATCATAATAATGTGCAGCACTATGAGATAATGTTCTAACTCCTAGTTGCAGCTCCCATGGCAAGATAATTGTTCTCTGACATTTCCAATACATCCAAAGCATTTTTTTGTTTTTGCATTAACTTAATCTTAAATTTCACACTGTTTAAAGAGACTCTAAATTGATTTACCAAGGAGACATTTGAGTTCTTTTCCAAAGGTTGCATAAATAACTAATATTCATTTTATCAGCTTTTTAAGATAGGGATTTAGAAGTTAATTTTTCTGAAAATCCAACAGCTGTGGAACATCAGAAACAGCAGCAGGAAACAGACTGAATAAGAAGTGTTTAAACTGAATAAACTGCCAAGGAGGATAAGGTATATTGAACTCATTTTTTTTAATTCTGTAAAAGTTTTTGAAGTGATTTTGTTAGAACTGAGTTGATCTCAATGGCCAAGTTTTATCTCTAAAATACATTCAGATCTATTTCAAAACTAAAGAGCTAAATTTTAAATTTCCATATTCTAGCCAGTAACCAAAGCTAGAATATCAGTGATAAATCTGAAACTATATAAATTTAAGCCATTGCTTTTTTTCCTCTTCTAACTTCTTAACTACAACATGACCAGAGAATCGTGGGAGTTGAAGTCCACAATTCTTAAAGTTGCCAAGTTTGAGGACCCAGCACTAGAACCTGAATGTCTTAGATAGTGTGCTTTTATTTTTTGAATGTTTTACCATATTTGTACTGTCACATTTCTTGGAGTGAATAGGCTTTTATCTTTATATATGGCTTCAATATATTTTATTCTTTATTCTTTTTAACCCAATGCAATGTTAGAAAAGAATTATACAGTAAACAAGCTTGGCGCTATATTGGTCTGTCTATCAGCAGGAAAACTCTCAGGAAAACAGAGAGAAAATAGAATAAGACCAAATTTGGTATGGTTTGCAAGCTTGGCAAAAAGAAGTACAAATATTAAAAGTAGATCAGAACTGGCCAAGGTTTGCAGAAACAAACAATGAAACAAACAAACAATTAGTTAAATAATCCCCTGGGCATTTCTATCAAATTGACAGCAGCTCAGACTACATCTGATTGTTTCACTTCTAAACCTTCTCGACTCTAGGTGCATAATCCAGATTGGAGATACTGTTAAGAGGTTGGAAAGACATGCTCCATACCTTTACTATCTTATTTATACAGCCCATTGATCAAAATTATCTTAAACTCAAGTTTGACTTTTGGCGACTTAATAGGACATCAATGTTTTTTTCTAGGCAGCTGTATGGAAGTGATTTGCCATACCTTCTTCCACAATGTTTTTCTTTATCTCCCAATCTAATCTATATATCTCCTAGTTCCTGAGGGTTTTCAACAAAGTATTAATCTGGCCTAAAACTGCTTAACTTCTGAGCCCAGGGATGTTTGGCTAGGTGCTGGCATCTCTTTATGTTACTGAATATATTACTGAAATTTGTAAATTATTCTTACAGGACATATTAGTACAGTTGAAATTGCAGTGCAGTGATTCATTGATTTTACCTTTATTTATATTACATTTCACTAGAACAAAGGAAAATAATTATTTTAAAAATAAAGACCAGAGGTCTTCTATAGGCTTGATTGGTTTATATAATGTGTTGGAGAATATCCAACTGAGTCCATTCATTAGGAGCGAGGCCACTGTTTCAGAAAGGAAGAGAAAGTCCATTTTACCAACACCATGCTGTTGTCAAGCATCCAGAAAGTATCCAGTAAGTATTTGAACTGTGTAACCACTGTGTCGAAATAAATTCCAGTAACTACTTATGCCTTATTACAACTCATGGGTAGCAGCAGCTGTACACCATCTTAAGGTTTTCTCTCATTATTAAATTCAAATTGACTTTGATCAAGAAAAATGGAAGCCCCTAGAAGTTTTTATACAAACTTTTTTTTCTTTCTAGCTCCTAATTGCAGTCTTTGCATCATTTAAAATGACACTTCTGAAAATCAGTGTATCTGTATTTTGATATGCAGAGGAAAATCAAAGGGGAGGATTTTGGTCAATATTACAATAGCTAGTCCTCTGTCAGGGATAGCAGAGCTTTGTTTGAAACGTGTTGCAGATTCAGTCCATATCATCTCCTGTTAGTCATATTTGAAATCCTAGAAAGCTATTACCAATCAATATTAACAGTTTTTGGTTCAATGGATCAAAGGCTTAAGTTGAATACAACTTCATATCTTCTTCTGTTCTGGCTATGAACATCATATTCAACAAACCATCATATATATTTAATTTATTGATAAATATGCAATCAATTACTTATTCTTAAGTACCAAGCATTCAACAAGGTTAAACTCTACACTATGCAAAATCTTCAGAATTTAGTACAGATTACTATGTATTATTTTCATCCAACTAGGTCCTTATGTTCCATAAAGTAAATAGCATTAATTTATTCAAGTTTAATAAAAATAATATCCATTAAGGCTTAAGGAGATTTTACATGAATGTAAAATGTAGATACTAGGTAAATATTTAGTGTCAAGCTGAATTTTGGCAAGGAAGAACTGCAATTTAAATTTGGCCATCTGCTCCAGTGGGATGTGTTAAAAGACAGATGAAACAAAAATCTGAATTAATTAACTTTTTTCTTTTTTCAAAACATGTGTCTCAATTAAAGATAATCATCTCAGAAAAGAATACTAATTTTTTTTCTTATATAATACTTTCTTCATCTTATGCTCTTTTTTTGTAAAATGTTGATGTGACATCAAACATTGACCTTAACTCATATTGGGATTCTTCAGGCAAACCTTAGGTCTAAATTTAGCAAAATCTAGAAAGAAAATGAAGGGATGTAACTATTCAAGAAGTGGAAAGTATTCTTAGATCTTTTTAATAGATTTGGGATTGTTTTAACTGAAAATGTGGAACTAAAATGTAGAAGTACAGGAAAACAAATGAATCATAAAGAAATAGCTTTAGCCAAATTCTCTCTCTCTCACAACAACTAGAACCTGATTAGGACATGGCATTACCCTGCTTTGAATTCATTAAATGTAAATGTAAAACATACCAATATTACATTAAGTAAAATAAATAAACAAATACATTATAGTTTGGAAATGTAGATAAAATGTATACCTGAAGGTGGTATGCATTACAAGTAATACATAAATACATACAATAAATAAGAACACATTTCCATACAAACTTTAATTTTTTTAAAAAAAAATCAAACTGATATCAAAACAAAAACTGAAAAGAGAAATGAGAAACTAGGGCAACTTAAAGATACATCAATACCACACTGTTTTTTTCTGCTGTGTAATTCTAATTTTATGAAAACTGTGAGCCATGGGGAAGAAAAAGTCCTGCTTTTGCTTTCTCTGCTTCCATTTTTATAAGGCACATTCAGGTCTGCATTGAGATCAAAGATTTTCAACTCATAGGCTAACTGTCCCTGAAATTTGTGAAGTCAAAATACTATGTTAAGTGTAAATGCACATGGGAATCATGTGATATATCTTCTGCTCTCTCAGCTAGGTAATGCAGTACATAAACTATCCATTAGGACAGTTTGAAAAAGAAGGCATAGTATCTTCATTAATAATTGACATAATTGACACTTCTTGAGTGAGCTTGGTTCCTGTGAGAAAAGATTGTATTACATTTCCTCTCTAACAGTGATTGCAAATGCAGGGTAGTATATGATAATTACATTGTGATAATGTGTCATACAATGTATAATAATTATACTGTGATAATTTGCTTGTCTGTATAAACCATTTGGAAAAAGAGGGAAGGGGAGGGAAGGGAGTAAAGGAAAGGAAAGGAAAGGAAAAACTTCTCAAAAACTGTTGCAATCTTTAGATGCATTTAAACAGGACTGAAAATCCATTTTTCCATAATAACAAAACAGCATAAATCAGAGATTTGTGATTAAGCAATGAGATAATCATGTTATTTCTGAGTTCTAACATAAACCAGCAATACCCCCTGCTCCATCATCCTGAATAAAATATGCAGTCAATGATTACTGCATAGAAAATTATTTGTTCTGGGCTCTAGAGAACAAACTGATTTTTTATACAAGCAGAGATAACACTATATATGTGTATAATGAGGAGGTTGGCTTCCAAGGGATATCAATTCTGGCATCATTTGCGATGGAAATGTGCATTTGAGGAAACTGTAATGAATCCCTTATAGATGATATATCTTTTGTCTTGAAAATCAATTTAAGTTTCTATATTTATATATTGAAATTCATGAATCGTATTCATATCAATATATATTTAAATATCAGTAATGTTTCTGGAGCACTGGCAATGCCATATTCCCATTTTCATAATTCAGCCCATATCACCCAAATGCAAAAAAATAAATGGATAAAATATTTCAGTTCTCTACATTCAGTAAAAAGATTTCAAAGAAAGAAACCCAATATATGCTATTGGATATTTGTATTTCATTGTTTGAGACTTTAGCAACTGAAACAGCTGTAAAACTACCTATTGTTCTCTACATTGAGTTATTTAATTTGTAATCTCTCTCAATTAAATATTTGTTTAAAATGACTAAAATATTGCACAGTCACTAAGATTTAATGGTCTTTCATTATTGTTTTCAGGCTTTTTCTTCATGTACACCTTCATATTCCTGGCACACTGTAAACCATGATCAGTGTGTAAATTTTTAATATATCCCTAGATCAGGGGTAGGAAACTATTATAGTCCTTTTATGATCTGGCTCAGGAATTCTGGGAGTTGAAGTTCACAGATCACAGATAAAGCGGGCATAGTTTTCCACCCCTGCACTAGATATTTTGAAGATCATGCCTATAAGGTAATATATTGGAAAGAGAAGCTGGATATAAAACAACATCTACATTATTCCCACCAAAATAAAATGTGATATTTCCAGGCTTTGTAATTTCCTGACACTCCTTAAACTGTATTCACAAAATGTTTCCTTGGATCCATCAAGTTGAGTGAGGCTTTCAGATATCTTTGCTGACCACCTTCCATGTGTAGCCCTGAGGGAGAATATTATTTGATGTTGCTCCTTTGGTGTTGGCATGTTGACATCTATAGAGCAGTCATAGAATTTGAAGAAGACTGGTGATACATAGATGTAGTTTAATTTATTTATTTTTTGGCTTTATTTAAACACTTGTAGGATATATTATCAGGAGGAACTCACCCAACCTTCCCCCAAATCCCCAAAATTAAATATGACATAACAATATAATCTATTAGTACTTGTGAAAGTACTTGAAGAGAAGATGGAAAATAAAGTTCAATAACTATTTCAAGAGGCTTCTGGGACCATTCCCAATGTTTTTATGAACTTCATGTGGTATGGTGGGATGGGACATTGTAGAAATTTATAAGATTTGTATGCAATTGATCTTGCATTCACTTCTAAGATCCAGATAAGTTTGGGAAAAATTTATATATCTGAGGTGCATAATCTGAGGCTCCACAGTCACATGCGCTTTCTCAAATCTGAAAGCACACCCACACATTAGAATATTAATCAGATTTCTAATTCAAAGTTATTTAAACTTACAAGGTGAATTGGTGTTTTAGTTCAATGTGGGGCTGGGGATAGTTATGTCCAAGCAGACCGTTAAGAACTGAAGTTGCCAGACTCTTCACAGAGGTATTCCAAATGAAATTATGCATGATAAACCTGCAGAAATACATTTGTCTAAAATGCCACCCAGTATAATAGTGTGTGTGGTCCACCGGTGGCCAGCAGAACTGGCAGCAGAGTCGGCAGCAGAGTCAGACAGTAGGGAGGAACATGGGCAGTCCTGGAGTCTGAGGATGGCTCAGATGAGGGATCTGTGTCTGACACAGAGATTGAGCCAGGACCATCTGAGAGTTATGTGCTGACTCTGGAGGCTTCAGAATCTGACATCAGTGAGGCAGAGGAACAGAAGGAGCCTGTTCCCAGTGCGCGCTTGTGCACAGCTGCCAGAAGGCAACAGTTAAGACAAAAGGGGTTACTTGGGAGTAAGGCTTGAAGATGATTGGCCCCTCCCACAAGACATAAAGGAGGAGCAAAGGGACATGAGCTTTTGCAGGAAGCAACTTTGTTCTTTCTGGTCGGTTTAAAATCTGATGCTCTGTGTTGACTTTGTGGCCTGTTTGGCCTTGTACAGCAAATTGACAATTCAGTTGTTGACACCATTAAGGGAGATAAAGATGGGTGCTTATCAGCCTTATCCTGAAAGACTGTGGTAAACTTCTGTTGGACCATTCATAAACTGTTTGGAACTCATTACGGGCTGTGAATGCATATAATTCACAGCCATTGAAATAAAAAAGAAGGTTTTGGGGAACAGCATGTGATTGTTACCATCTCATGAAGCCTTGGTCAGAACATATTGTAGGAAGAAATATCATCTGGTTTGGTTCCAGTCTGGAAGAAAGGCACTGGAGATAAAATGGAGGCTAGAGGATGATTAGAAAAAGGGTCTATTTATTGATGAACAGAACCATATGTTGGTGGTTCTGGTGCTGTAATTGTATAGTGGAGTACATAGAAGGGTGAGATTAAGTAAAAACTAAATAGGAACAAGAAGTCATACAAGAGTCTTTTAAAAAGAAGGTAATTGTATGACCTGTAATGGAATATGTGAATGACCTTGAGGAACAAGGGGGGAGAGAGGCTGCCTAGGAGACAATCGGACAAGAGAGGCAGGCACCCTCAATGGCTTAGCAGTCTGAGAAAGAAACTTAAGAAAGACCCACCCTAATGGATCAAGCAGTTAAAAGTGACAGCAGGAAGTTTGTCCCTTCAGACTTGCATGTTAACATAGCCTTACAATAAAGTAGAATTAGTTTATCTAGTCATGCTTCCTGTGTGGTTTACCTGGGAGAGATGACACTTTAAGAAGAAAATGTGTCAAAAAAATAACAAGGGATCATGTTTTGATGAAAGTGCATGAATAAGAAAAAGAGGCTCTCTTTTCTATCAATTGGAATAGAGAGACTCTAGAAATATCCCTTTTAAAAAGAAAGATATTTGTAGGCAAATGGAGAAAAGTAAGCTATTCCTGAGGAACCACTGAACTATCTACCCCTGTGCCCAGAAATGCTGGTTCACTGTATGAGCTCACTTTCTGTCCAGTCATTGCAGCTGTTCACTTTGAGATACTCTTATAACTCCAAGAACTGCATGACAGTTATTCTTGATCCTGCCTGAATCAAAGCATTTGCCAATTGTTTTATAATTGTCAAAAACATTTGCCAATTGTTTTATAAATGTACAAAGTGGCTGCCTTAAGGCTCCAGTAGATGTTAGGCATGTTTTTGTTTTGCAAAATGACTTCAAAAAGGTCTGCTTTGCTTCTGCTTCTGCTTTGATAACTTGGAAAGTATTTTGGAGCCCTCCTCTGTGACTGTGTATTTATTTACGTGTTGGTATACACTGTTCTTAAGCATGATCTATTGTTCTGCCTAATAATCTACAAAACTTCTGTTTTACAGGCTATAGGCAAAATGAAGTTATAGTTGTAAATAGATACAACAGAATATACATTAAAGGAAACAAAAAATAATCAATAGCGGCATAAAAAAACCCCATATGCTGAAAGTTTGGGGGAAAGGATGAGATGGTATTTTGGTGCTGAAAGTGTTTTTAAAGTGTATCATCCAGCTGGGAACTCAAGAAGAGATTTTTCAAATGTGTACTGCAATGGCTTCAAGGAGTCAGATTTTCAGTAGATTGGGAAGTATGGGAAAGAGCTATAGTATGTGTGATAGGTATAATATTCAGGCTGGTTTGTGTGAAATTGGAGGAATATTTAAAGATATTGAACATGAATTTACTATTGTAATGTGTACATCCTAGCTTGGAATGAGCTTGGAAAATTTTTGATATTATTTTCCAAATAATGGAAAAACTTTGAAAAAAATCTAGAAATGCAGAAGCAACAACTTTTTATTTGGGGGTAGAGGTTAGTAAGATATCAGCCCCCATCCATCTTGATTCAGATTTGGGGCTGCCACAAGGGAGGATGGGTAACTGTGAGAATGAGAGTGAAGTGAGAAGGAAAGATAGCCACAACAACATTCTTTCGCCAGAGCTCAGGGTCGAGTCACTGGAGTTTGGAGGGGAGTGACTGGACTTGGCAGGAGTTCAGAATGGAGGTGGGTTGGAGAGTGCGACTTGAGGGTCATCAGTAGGGTGTGAGTTTGAGTATAGCAGGGGAAAACATGAGAATTCAGATTCGGATTTTTCCAGATGAGCCAATATGAGTTCTCTAGTAAATTTTTACTTGGATAGATTTTGTCTCTGAGTGCTGAAATGAGATGGAGAGCTTGGTTGGAACCAGTGGTGGGATTCAATTTTTTTTTACTACCTGTTCTGTGGGCGTGGCTTGGTGGGCGTGGCAGGGGAAAGATACTGTAAAATCTCCAGTCAGAGGTGGTATTTGCCGGTTCTCCGAACTAAAAATTTCCACTACCGGTTCTCCAGAATTGGTCAGAACCTGCTGAATAGCACCTCTGGTTGGAACTCTGACATAAAGTAGACTAAAGGATTTACTAGTGGAGGGTGAAGCTCATTCAAAGTATGGCTCAGTATTTAAGATCTTCTGATGGGTCTGTGCTTTGTATTCAAGCACTTAAACTAATTAGTTAAAATGTAGTTCCGTGAGCTATTTTAGTATTTTTGGTTTTCACACATCTTGACTTGCCTGGAAAAATGACAAGAATTATTTTAACATAAGACGCAGTGAGAACATTGTGTGTGTGTGTGTGTGTGTGTAAGTTCAAACATTTTGCCCTTGGGCTTTTTACTATCTTAAAAAGACTTTGGTTGGTCACCTCTAGTACATGAGTTTTTCATTCTATTCCCTGATGTTTACCATGGGGACCCTTCAAAACTGCTCTGGAAAAGGAAGGAAGGAAGGAAGGAAGGAAGGAAGGAAGGAAGGAAGGAAGGAAGGAAGGAAGGAAGGAAGGAAGGAAGGAAGATTTGCAAATAGATATTTTAAAGACCTGGCTCAGACAAATTGGCATCAACAGGCAAAACTCTTTCTGGTTGTAGGATTGTTATAATACATGATACTTGATTTATCCAAGAAACCTTCTCTTGCTTAGATTAATAACTGAAATGAAATATAAAATTCAGGAGCTTTTACTGTTTGCAAGTATTACTGAATCCTGATATGCACATGCTCTCTCTCATGTGCATATGCGGTCATGCTCTCACACACATATTTTGTTTATTTATGCAATTAATCATAACAAAGAACTAAAAAGACAAGAGCAACAAACAACTATAAACTTAAGAGCTTCTCATACATGCATATGTTTATATAAAGTTTAAGTACAGTAAAGGATGGCTGAATTTCATTATAATTGCTAGGAGATAATGTATGCCAGAAGCAATTTGTTCATAAGACATAAATATCAGATTTTCAATCCACTCAGTAATTAACCTGTTAAGTTTTGAGCATGGGCGAGAAAGAATGGAGACAAGTCTCTGAACGGTGAACTTCAGCTCTTTATTTACATTGTGACTTGCTTTCTTAACAGCAGTAAAACCCGCCTTATATAGGCAAACCTTGTAACGTTTAACCAATAACAAGCTAGGAACGCTTGCTTTTATAACCAATAAGAACTCTCTGTTAAGGGCCAATTGGATTCCCCGAAACGGGCCAATCCGGTCCGGCCGCTTAACAGCCAATCAGAAGTGCAGGGCCAGAACCCTGCACTTACTCCAAGCTCACACTTTATTAATCATATTGCATACACAACACCCCTTCCCCCTGGCTTCTTAGTTCAGGGCGCAGTTACATAGTCCCTTAAATAGGACGGTTGTCTTTTTAGTCTTTGATTTTCCTTGTATCGGCTAGTTGCTGATCTACCTGCTGAGGTAGATCGTTGTCTGGCAGTGGGGCTGCCTCTGGTTCAGAGTTCACTTCTATATCGTTGCCCACATTTTCCACAATTCCCTGAGGTGCAAACATTTCTCCCTCCGGCTCCACTTCCTGAGTTTCTATTAAATCGTCGTTTCCTTCGAACGGGTTTCCTAGGGCTTCATCTTCTTCCATACCTCCCCCCCTCAGTTTGGTCATAGGGGAGTTGTGGACTGGCCACTGCAAGCTGCGACCGTAATTGGTCGATATGCCGTTTCCAAAGTCAAGGCATTTCACAAGGTAGGATCTGGGGCCGGTTACACGTACTACTGTCGCTTCCACCCACAACGGTTCGCCCAATAGGTTTTTTGCATAAACCAGGTCTCCTACCTGGAAGGTGAGACAGCGGCTGCCGGATCCTAGTGGTTTCTCTGGTTCATAAGCAGGGTGCAACCGGTCAAGGTGGGAGTGGAGCTTTCGTCCCATTAGCAGTTCAGTGGGAGTTTTGTTGGTGACGCTATGTGGGGTGATGTGTTGCAAGAAGAGGATTTGGTTGATCCTGTCGTCAATGTTGTCGTAGTCTACCTTTTGCAAGGTTTTCTTCACAAATTGGACCATGCGTTCTGCTCAGCCATTGGTCGCAGGGTGCACAGGCGAGGTGAGCGCATGGCGGATACTGCGGTCAGCGAGGTACTGCTCAAATGCTAGTGCAGTAAATTGTGGGCCGTTATTGGATACCAGGACATCTGGTAATCCGTGGGTTGCAAAGAGTCTGTTTAAAATCTTGATGACCGCCTCAGAGGTCGTAGTTGTCATGCGATGAATTTCAAGCCAATTGGAGTAGGCATCGACGGTAAGCAGGAAGGTGTGGCCCTTGGTTGGCCCCGCGAAGTCCAGGTGAATTTGGGACCAGGGTCCACGTGGTGTCTCCCATTCAGTAGGCATGGCTTTTGGTGGGGCGTTGCTGACTTCTTGGCATTTGGGACAAGCTTTAACCCACTGTTCGATTTGCTTGTCAATGCCCGGCCACCATGCGTAGCTTCGTGCAAGGGCTTTCATTCGCATGATGCCGGGGTGGCCATTGTGCAAAGTTCTCAGCAGCGCTTTTCAGAGCCATTCTGGGATAACGACTCTATCGCCCCAGATGACACAGCCTTTCTGGGAGAAGAGTTCGGTCTGTCGAGACTTGAATGGTGTGAAGTTATCTGATAACTGGTCCAATGGCCATCCACGTTCTACCCAGCCTAGGACTCGTGCTAGGGTGTGGTCGCGTTGGTTTCTCTCGCGATATCTCGGGCGGTCAGTGGTGGCGAGTTGAGTGCCTCGATTTGCAACGTGGTTACCGTTGGTGCCAGATCGTCGAGAGTCTCTGGAAGCAGTGCTCGGCTCAATGCGTCGGCGTGGGGAATGGCTTTCCCCGGGTGGTATTGCAGCCAATAGTTATAAGCAGCTAAGAATTCTGACCATCGGGTCATCCTAGGGGATAATATGTAGGGAGTCGGCTTATCTCCGGCTATTATCCCCAACAAAGGCTTGTGGTCAGTCACAATAGTAAAAACCCTACCATACACGTATTCGTGAAATCTTTTCACAGCTGAGACAACTGCGAGGGCTTCTTTATCAATTTGTCCATAGTTCCACTCCATTTTTGAAAGAGTCTTTGAAAAATATGCAACAGGGGCTTCGTTCCCATTAGGCAGTACGTGGCTCAAAATGGCACCCACCCCGAAAGGCGATGCATCACAGGTTATAACTAATGGCAAAGTCTCGTTATACTGCATGAGTACAGAGTCAGAAGTGAGCAGTTTTTTAACATTTCAGAACGCCTGTTCTTCACGGTAACCCCATAACCAATTTGCTTTTTTATCTGACAATCGGTGTAACGGTTCAGCGACAGTTGCTTTGTGCGGTAAAAATACATTATAAAAATTGATGAGGCCTAGGAACGCCTGGAGATTGGCCTTGTTCTGTGGCCTGGGAGCATTTTTGATCGCTTTTAATTTACTTTCGGTAGGGTGAATGCCCTGGCTATCAATCAGGTACCCTAAAAACTCAACACTGTCAGTACACAATTTACATTTGTTTTTTTTTAACCTTAAGACTGGCCTCTTGGAATTTTTTTAGGACTAATTTTACCCGGTCCTGTAAGATTTTTTTTTGTAGGGGCTGCAATTAATACATCATCAAAATAGGGGATCACGCCCTTAATCCCTTGCAATAACCTTTCCATAAGGCTCTGAAAAATCCCCGGGGCTACACTTACTCCGAATTGCAGCCGGGTACATTTAAAGGCACCTCGGTGCGTCACAATAGTTTGAGCCTGTGCCGTTTTTTCATCTACTGGTAATTGCTGATATGCCTGAGCTAAATCCAATTTAGCAAAAACTTTTCTGCCCCCCAGGGAATGGAGGAGGTGCTGCACCACCGGAACTGGATACGCGTTCTGCTGCAGGGCGTGGTTCAAAGTGGCCCGGTAGTCCCCACAAATTCGGATTGACCCGTCTGGCTTAATGGGTGTTACAATAGGGGTTTCCCACGGGGAGTGATCGATGGGCTCCAACACCCCCTGAGCTATCAGTTTGTCGAGTTGTTCGTCGATATTCGATTTTAAGGCAAACGAAACTCGACGGGGCTTTAGGCGAATGGGAGCTATTTTTGGATCTAAGCTGAATGAGATCGGGGTCCCCTTGTACTCGCCTAAGCTGTCCGCAAAGACATCTCTGAACTCAGAGATAAGGTCTTCCTCCCAGTCACAGCCACCAACTCAGTTTACGCCGGCCACTTCAATGCCGAGTGGCGCGAAACATTGGAGGCCCAGTAGGCTAGGCCTATCTCTATCGATGACCATTAAAGGTAAGTATGCTGTGTGCTTCTTGAAGGAGACTCGGACTCGGCAGGACCCGATGACGGGGATTCGATTCCCCTGGTTGACCTTGAGGATGAGGCATTGGAAACGGAGATCTTGGCATTGAATTGTGGGGATGAATTGCTTGAGTGTCTTCTAAGACACCATTGAGAGGGACGATCCTGAGTCGACCTCCATGTGGCAAGGTTGGTTCTCGATGGCTGCCGTGACTCGGATTTTCTTAGTGTCCAAGGCTGAGGCGTGACCGATAGTGATAGTATGGTGAGCCTCTTCTCTCTGCAAAGCTCGATTTCTGTAGGAGTGGTTTACTGGCTCTCGCCTTACAGGACGGTTTCCTGTCGATTGGTGATAGTTAGCCCCTTTTGAGGCCTGGCTGGGTCTTGGCAAGCTGCGGCAGACCCGTCCGATGTGGCCTCGTTTCCCACACTCATGGCAGAGTGCGTTGCGGAATTTGCATTCGGACCTGACATGGTTGGCTCCACAGCCAGCGCAAGGGCGTAAGGGCTTCGGGTGAGGGTCCCGGTTGGACCGCAGTTGATGGACCCCTTCTTCGTTGCTGTCTGACAACGAAGAGAGGTCCTCATGGTGTGTTGTCGCGAGCTGCCCTTCTGAACTAGGTGAGATTTCGCTGGCCGGTGGTGGTACCGGAGTGCGGTTTCGGCATAGTTGTGCAGCCAACTTCTTGGTTGCTTCCGCTGCGGTAGCATCGGCGATGGCGTTGGCAAGGCTGATGTCGCCTTTCGCCATCAGCTTGCTTTGGACGCCTGGCACATCTAATCCCAGAACTATGCGATCTCTTAGGGCTTCTTCTAGATCGGTGAATCCACAGAGGCCTCCCAAATTTCAGAGGTCTGCTATGAAGTCGGCCACGCTTTCTCCTTTTCGCTGGCTTCTTTGATAAAACTCGTGGCATCTCACGAGCGTAGGCACGGTCGGAGCGTAGTGGTCTCGCAGGATAGGTTCGAGGTCGTCCCAATCCATGGCCTTCACTTCTCGGGGTTTGGCTAGTGCTTTAGCCATCTTAAATACGGTTGGACCGCAATGCGTTAGGAACACCGCCCGTTTCTTTCCTGGTGTGGCGTCCTTTAAGTTGTTTGTCTCTAGGAACATTTGGAAGTGATCCATGTAGGACTCCCAGTCCTCTTGGGTTGGATCAAATGGAATGGGTGGTACGATGCCGCCGGACATGGTTCCGTTGTTGGCGTCGTCTGCCACGTGCTCAGTGTTCTTCAAAGTTTCGTTGGTTCAGATATCTCCATATCCCATCCTCGTCACCAGTGTTAAGTTTTGAGCATGGGCGAGAAAGAATGGAGACAAGTCTCTGAATGGTGAACTTCAGCTCTTTATTTACATTGTGACTTGCTTTCTTAACAACAGTAAAACCCGCCTTATATAGGCAAACCTTGTAATGTTTAACCAATAACAAGCTTGGAACGCTAGCTTTTATAACCAATAAGAATTCTCTGTTAAGGGCCAATCGGATTCCCTGAAACGGGCCAATCCGGTCCGGCCGCTTAACAGCCAATCAGAAGTGCAGGGCCAGAACCCTGCACTTACTCCAAGCTCATACTTTATTAATCATATTGCATATACAACATAACCTGTACATTTACCTTTCCAATTCTGAAGTCCTAGTCTCTTAACAGTAAGAACAGGCAGATATTTCATTTCCGTTGTCCAGCCATCAATTTCCATTTCAATAGAAATGTGGTATGAAAGACTGTGGATCTCTGAAAATATTAAACTCTCTTTCAAAGTAAAATTAATGTATGCACTTTCTTCTTCTTTTCAGAACAACATTAGAAAAAAATTGATGAAAGTGCATAAATAAGAAAAAGAGGCTCTCTTTTCTATCAATGTCTTGGAGTGATTGATATCATGGATACTTTCTGGATGCCTTACATTTATACATGTTTAGTTGCTCTTTTCTTTTCTCTGCAAATTCTTCCTTAACCCAGAAGCAGGAGATCTTTGCTGGACACCTCTAATAATGCCATAAAACAGATTTCGCTGATGAATTAATGGCATTTTTGTCATAGAGGTTTATAGCTCCATTAGAGATTCTAAGCTGTTGCTAAGATACCTTTCTGTTTTATCACGTATCAACATAATCTGAACAGGGAAATTTGTTCTATGGTTGAACCTGACTTTAAATCTTCACTATGCTTTTCCATTAATACTGTAACGCATGCTTCCTTGATATGAGCAGATTGTATCTAGGCCCTCCCAATTTGTGCCCTCATTCTGATGTCATTTTCCATACACCATATGGGAATAGCATGGAAATTTTTACCCACATCTTTGCTGATGATTTCAGAGACAGCATTTATCTTGATCTGGGGGGCTGTTATTTAATCATTGTTATCTGATCCTTTTTGCTTGGCTTTGTTTTTGCTGCCATTGTTCTGAGGGCAAAGGAAGGAGAGGTCACTTTGTTCTGACTCTGCAGGCAGCTGTTCAGAATGTTCTTTGCTAAAGAGAGCTGTTACATAATAGCAAGAAAGCAAAAAGAGAATTTCCTGCACTCACTGAAAGGCGTGCATGCTGTTTCCAAAAAGTAAAGGAACCAAAGGAGGAGGGGACATTAAAAAAAAGCAAAACCAAACCAAAGCCCTTGTGCTTGATGGTTAAAAATCTTCTGACTGTTTTGTACTCAAAATATCCATTGCAAATAATTACAGGGTAAGAAGCATACTTAGAGAAGAAATATTCTTATTGGGTGATTTTTTCTCTTCTCCAAATCACTGATTTGATGAAAGTGCTCATCCTCTGAGAGGGAAACTTCAAAAAAAAAAAAAAAAGAAGGAACCCTTCAAAAAGACCTTGACTATGTATCAGAATGGTCAAACAAATGGCAACTTCAAAACTCAACAAATAAATGCTCTGTCCTACATATTGGCAAAAAAAAAAATCAGAAAATAAAATACAGGCTGAATAGTCAAGACCTTGTTGATGATCCAAACTCTGTCAAAGATCTTGGAGTACTCATCTCAAATGACCTAAGTGCTAGAGTCCACTGTAACTACATAGCCAAAAAGGCATTAAGAGTTGTTAACCTAATCCTACGTAGCTTTTTCTCTGGTAATATTTCACTACTAACTAGAGCGTACAAAACATTTGCTAGACCAATACTCAAATATAGCTCATCAGTCTGGAACCCACATTACGTATCTGATATTAACACAATTGGGAAAGTCCAGAAATATTTCACAAGAAGGTTCTCCACTCCTGTACTCATTGCAGAATACCTTATGCTACCAGACTCGAAATTCTAGACCTAGAAAATCTAGAACTATGCCGCCTTTGATCCAATCTAAGTATAGTACATAAAATTATACATTGCGATGTCCTGCCTGTCAATGAATACTTCAGCTTCATCCATAACAACACAAGAGGAAACAATAGATACAAACTCAAGGTTAATCACATCAAACTTGATTGCAGGAAATATGACTTCAGCAACAGAGTGGTCAATGTCTGGAATACTCTACGTGACTCTGTGGTTTCTTCCCCAAACCCCAAAAAATTTAACCTTAGACTGTCTACTATTGACCTCACCCCTTTCCTAAGAGATCTGAAGGGAGCGTGCATAAGCACACCAATGTGCCTACCGTCCTTGTCCTATTGTTTCTTTTATTTCTTTTATTTTTCTTATATGTATCCATGTATTCATAACTATGTTTTTACTTATACCTATTATCTTGTAAGCAATTGACAAAAATAAATAAATAAATAAATAAATAAATAAAAAATACATTGAAAAATGTATTTTCATGGCTTGCTTGCACAGACAGAGCATTTAATTCCTCATGAATGTGTTCAGTTCCTTTTTAAAGCCATCTAAGTTGGTAGTCATCATCACATCAGAGTGCAAGCTTTAAGATTATGGTTAGGACACTGCTGAAAAGATTGAGAAATAATATCAGACAGACAGATTAACAGTCCAACACACTATGAAATAACTTTTTGTCCTTCTCCTTTTCTGTCAAAATCAAAACAAACAGGGATTAAGGCATTAGTTTTATCAATCTGCTGTCTATATGTTTTTCTGAAACTATTTCCATAGTAATAGAATGAGTATCAACAGATATCATTGCTGAAGTACAGGAAGGCTTCAGACAGATTCTTTTATATTATACAATTGTTGATCATGCATATCTATCTATCTATCTATCTATCTATCTATCTATCTATCTATCTATCTATCTATCTATCTATCTATCCATCCATCCATCCATCCATTCATTTACCATCTACCATCTATCAGAGATGGATAGATAGATAGATAGATAGATAGATAGATAGATAGATAGATAGATAGATAGATAGATAGATAGATATAGATCCATCATCATCCTATGTTCCCTCAATTGCAGAGTGACTCTTGGCAAATTACAGAATAAAATTAGAACAAGGAGAAATATGAGTAAAACAAAAAGATAATAAAATACTTAATGCATAGTAGAGATTGTTTGCAACTAAATATTCATAATCCCAGCCAACCACCATCAGAGAGCCAACTGATATACTCTAGCCATTGATAGAATTCAACAGCTCCTCTTAATAACTTTATTTAAGTCAAAATATGCATAAGGAACTTACTTTTAATATGAGTAACTCTAGAAGCTGCTTCAGGTTTAAATTTGTCTCCTTTCTCTCAGTTTAAAATAAAATCTTTTGAACAATTAAGGCATGACCTTGGCTTTTCTTTAAAAAAACACATTGGTGATGTGTCCATTTATAAGTGAAGATACAAGTCCATACATGCTCCATTTGAGCTTTCAATGCTTAAAGCAATCTTACTGAAATTGCATAATCAACCATCTATTATAATCTGTGAGACTTGTATGTCACCAAGAGCTGATTATACATTCATGCATTCCAATCAATGCCATAAAGGAATTGCTGGTTAAATTAGGTAAAAAGTTCTTCCAGCAAATTTCAAATGATAATGGATTTTTACTGTTTATGAATGATCAAGTTAAAAGCTGAAAATACAATATCAAACCTTAATAATTTATCCTCACTCTTTCATTTGCATATATACATATGCAAATGAAATGTGTGTCTGTGTGTGTGTGTGTGTGTGTGTATAAATGTATGTATACTGTATATGTGTGTGTGTAAAATATATTTAGTTTTTGGCTATAGAAATTCAGTTTGTTTTCTTAGTTTACAGAGAGAAGATAGTTTAAAATTTTATTGTCATTTTATTTTTACATTACAAAATAATCGAAAGTTCACAATAATTTTGCATGCATTGAATAGTGCTACTAATGAAAAATTGTTTTGTTTGTAATGTAAAATAACAGATTAATCTAGAAATTTTCTGGTAAATCTGTTGATCATCCATTTCTTTAATATATTTTTATAAATACCCATTGGCAAATAGCTTCTAATTTCCTTTCTCATCTTATAACAAGACTAATTATTTATAATTAGGAACTGAGATAGTATTAAAAACATTTTTAACTCAAGTAGAAATGCTATTGATTCCTTTGGTGAAAGATATCTCTTGGCTACAGTCTGACCTTCTCTATTACACTTGTGGCAATACTGCAATATTTATTTATTTATTTACAAAGTCACCCAAATGGCTGTCATGGCTAAGGCAGGAATTGAACTCATGGTGTCCTGCTTTCTAGCCTGGTGCCTTAATCACTAGACAATGTTAATGGCTACTTCCAACTTTAGTGGTGAGCTTTGAATGGTAAAAATTCTTTCAATTATAATGAAAAAGCAGGTTTCTATGTGGCAGTTTGAAAAGAGAAAGGTATAATGAAAAGGAGAGAAATGCATTTGCTAAAGATGAAGTCCACAATTCTGTTCAGAGTCCATAGTTTTATTAAGCCAAGTCTGGTTCACTGAAATATTTTAAATATGAACCTTGCAACATTGCTACATGAAATGATTATTAGAATTTGGGGGGATTAAAAAGTAACAATTATGCAAGACCATCAGGGGAGAAACATTAATATCACCCTGAGCCAAGAATGTAAGACCTGAGGAAAATGAGATAGAAGTTCATTTTTCATATCCTTATTAACCCACTATTAAAATCTATGGATTGAAGAGTACTGTGGTGTAGGGTAAATGGAACCTGTTGATGTTTAACTGTGAAGAGGAACCAATGTTAGACAGAGAGTAGTGAAGGACATATTTTGAGATGACACAGTATGAAGGAACCGGAAGGGAGGAGTTAAAAAAAATACAGCAGTTTGTGTGCAGAGAACTCACGTGTTAGGAGTATTATTACAAAATACGACATGGTGTCAGAAGTTCTGTAGCACGGTGACTGAACAACGAGGTCTACCCAAAAGAGGAAAATGAGCGGCAGTGGGGATGAGCATAATGAGGAAGGAGCTAGCAGAATGGCTAGCACACCCAGTGCTACTTTTAACATCCAACCACCGGAGCCCTTCGATTTTTCCAGAGCAAATGAATGGACAAAATGGAAACAGTGATTCAAGAGATTTAGGCATGCAAACAATCTTGCAATAAGCTCCAAAGAAAATTAGGTGAACACTTTGATTTCCTGTATGGGAGACGAAGCAGATGATGTTCTACGTGGCCTGAAACTCAGTGAAGCTGATCAGCGTCAGTATACTAAAGTAAGAGAAAGCTATCAGTCATTCTTTGTAGTAAAAAAGAACATTGTGTATGAGCTTGCAAGATTTAATATGTGCAAACAAGAAGCAAATGAGACAGTTGATGCATTTGTCACAGCACTGTATGCTTTAGCAGAACACTGTAACTATGGAGCACTACATGACGAGCTCATCAGAGACAGGATTGTAGCAGGCTTGGTTGATACACGGTTATCAGAACGCATGCAAATGGAAAAAGACCTAGACCTCAATAAAGCTATTAATATGGCAAGACAATCAGAGGAGATTAAAAAACAGTAAACCACATTGAGAAGTGATGCTTGTGCTGTAAACCTAAAGGATGTGAACTCTTTGGACAGACTGTTTAAAGGCAGGCATCAGAAAGAAAAGCAAAAATTCAGCAGATCAAAGAATGATTGAGCAAAGCCTCAAAGCAAGCAGAACAAAAACACTAAAGACCCCCAGTGTCACAAATGCGGTGGCATGCTTCATCCTAGACAGGGATGTCCTGCTAAGGATGCTAAATGCCATACATGTGGGAAAAAGGGTCACTATCAACATGTATGTTTTGCAAGCAAGGCTGTGCATGGCATTGAGGAAGAGGAGAGAAGCTTCTTTCTCAGCTCTGTGACATCACATGCTAATCCATGGACTGTGGAAATCAGAATGATGGATAAAGACATCACATTCAAGTTGGATACTGGAGCAGATGTCACTGTTGTTTCACAGAAGAATTTTGCCAACATTTTTCACAACACACAGGTGCCAGTGCTGCAAAAAGCAGAGGGACCTCTACTGGGTCCAGGGAGAATTCCACTGGAAATGATGGGGTTTGGCAAACTAAGCTAAAAAAAGGAGCAAAACAAATTACAGAGAAGGTATATGTGGTCAAAAACCTGAGTATGCCTTTGCTGGGACTGCCAGCTATTGTAGCTCTTGGTCTTTTGGTTCGTGTGGACACTATTGACATGGAAAGTCAAGCTACCCTTAGTTATGCAGTGGCCTAGGGGAAGTTTGACAACCTTATTGTATTAAGCTCAAATCCAATGCTGTGCCTTTCTCTTTGAAAACCCCAAGGAGGATTCCCCTACCATTGATGGGGAAAATCAAAGATGAGCTTCAACACATGGAAAACTTGGGAGTAAGCACTCATGTGGAAGAGCCTATGGACTGATGCACAGGCAAGGTAGTGGTGCCCAAGAAGGACGGCAAAAAAGTGTGTTTGTGTGTGGACCTGACTGGCTTGAACAAGTATGTGTGTCATGAAAAATTCATTTTACCATCAGTAGAACAGAGTCTTGGAACACTGGCTGGTGCTAAAATGTTCAGTAAATTAGACGCCAACATGGGGTTTTGGCAGATACCCCTCACCGAGGATTCAGCAAAGTATACCACATTCATTACATCCTTCGGGCGGTTCCACTTTAACCGTCTTCCATTTGGCATTGCCATTTGGCATTGCCAATGTATGATGGCAGAAGTTACACAGGGGCTGGAAGGTATAGTTTGCCACATTGATGAACTACTGGTGTGGGGACGGAACCAAGAAGAACATGACAATTGACTCCATGCAGTGCTAGAAAAACTTGAAAAGGCGGGAATCACTCTGAACATGGATAAGTGTGAACTTATGGCTGGCCAGTGCATGCAAAACAGGAACCTGCACTGAGAGGATACTGGCCAGAATGAGCTACATTCACTGTACAAGATGGATTACTACTGAAAGACACTAGGCTTGTGATCCCATCCACTCTGAGGAATGAGGTGTTGGAGAGGCTGCATGAAGGACACCAAGGGGTGGTGAAATGCAAAGAACGTGCTCGTCAGTTTGTGTGGTGGCCAGGACTCAGTCAGCAGGTCAGTGAAATGGTGCTCAAATGCAGAACATGTATTCAAGAGCATCAGAATCCTAAAGAGCCACTCATGACATCTGAGTGCCCGGAAAGACCATGGCAAAAGTTAGGGACTGACATGTTTGTACTTGGAAGGAAAACATACTTAGTTGTGATAGACTATTTCTCCAGATATGTTGAGATTGCACTGCTATCGAACTAAGTCAACTGATGTCATTGTCCATCTGAAGTCAATCTTTTCCCGGCATGGGATTCCAGAGGAGTTGATGTCAGACAATGGACCACAGTTTTCTGGCCAAGATTTCTCTTGTTTTGCATCCACATATGGGTTCAAACACGTTACCAGCAATCCAAAGTTTCCACAAAGTAATGGAGAAACTGAATGTGCAGTTCAGACAGTGAAAAGTCTCTTGAAAAAGGCTAGCGACCCTTATCTGGCCCTGCTTGCCTACAGAGCTACCCCTCTCCAGAGTGGGTTCATTCTGGCTCAGCTGCTTATGGGGCGACATCTTCATACCACTGTGCCAACTCTTCCCTCTCAGCTAGACCAAGCATTGCCAGATGTTGACCATTTTTAAGTTGACCACTTAAAAACTTTCCTAGTGTGACAGCTACCCCAAGGACAAGGTCTGGGAGAGCTATAGTTAAACCAGAGAGACTGAATCTGTGAACTGAGAAAGTGAAAAAGAGTTAATGTTGATGTGTAGTTCAGTAAGAACTCTGAGATGCAGAATAGTTTAAACACAGTTAGGTGTATTGGATTAGTAAATAGTTATATGATAACATTTTCTTCTCTACAGGATTTAGATAGGAACAGACCTTCAACAAAAGAGGCAGAATAATCCTCTAAGGTCTGGTGAGACAAAGGTAGTCTACCCTTTGTTCTCTAGAAAAGGGAGATGTGGTGTAGGGTAAATGAAACCTGTTGATGTTTAACTGTGAAGAGGAACCAATTTTAGACAGAGAGTGGTGAGAGACATATTTTGAGGTGATATAGTATGAAGGAACTGGAAGGGAGGAGTTAAAAAATAAATAAAGCAGTTTGTGTGTAGAGAACTCATGTGTTAGGAGTATTATTACAAAATACGACAAGTACTTCTGCTTTGGAAGAGATAAAAAAATAACGGTTGTAGGAACTGGATTTGGCTGGTCTAGTAAAGAGAAGGACTAGGGGAGACATGATAGTGGTGTTCAATATTTGAGGGGCTGCCACAGGGAGGAAGGGGTCAAGCTATTTTCTAAAGCACCCGAAGGCCAGACAAGGAATAATGGATGGAAACTGAACAAGGAGAGATTTAACCTGGAAATAAGGAGAAACTTTCTGACAGTGAGAACAATCAACCAATGAAACAGCTTGCCCTTGGAAGTTGTGGGAACACTATCACTTGAGACTTTCAAGGAGAGATTGGACTGCCATTTGTCAGAAATGGTGTAGAAGCGCTTGGGTGGGAGGTTGGACTAGATGAGTTACAAGGTCCCTTCCAATTCTGATTATCTGTTAAATCTGTTAAATCTGTTGAATAATAATTAGAAATGCTACTCAGGAGAATGGAATTCAGAAAAGAATGAAGTAAATAACAGATAAATTGTGTTAAAATACCGATCACATATTAACTTCAAGAAAAAAATAATGTGCTATCAAGATAAGGACTGCAATTAGCTCTGATTATATCATTTTTTATTTTGTATCTTTTAAGAACAAAATTAATGCCCAAATGGTGTAAAAGGAAAAAGAAACCCCAAGTCTTTGTCAATCCTAAGTAATTTATTAGCCTAATAGTACTTGTGAATGCTTCTCATCCTGAATTCCTGTCATGAAATTTCATTAAAGGTGTATTATGGATGTTCTTTTTGTTTTATTGTTATTGTTTTACTATGAACTAACCATAAAATTAAAGTAATACTGGGGTTTTAAAAAGTTTTAACTTTGTGAAATGTTATCCCCTTCTCACTCCATTAAAAAACCAAACTTTTCCAAGTTAAAAATATTATAGGGCTAAAACACCCAATTAGGCAGAAAAACTCAAATAACAAGTGTGAAAGATGAAAGCCAAATTAAACTCTCTTTTAAGTGCAGTCCCAAACACAGTGTTTATATAAATAGAAACATAGGTAATTAAAGTCCCTGTGCTTTATAGAAGATATATTTATAGCTCTACAAATTATAGAATTTCTATAGTGCATAATTTATTTGGATCTCTTTAATCTTCATTAAACAATAATGTTCAATTGCACAATGTTTACAAAGTATTCAGACTGAAGCATTTGGATTAATTATTTAAAGAACAAATCAGTCAATGAAAGAGTAGCTTGACAATATGCATTGCATAATAACTGGATATGGTAGCTTCCAATCCATTAATATCCAGAAGAAGAGCATAAGACAGTATTGTCTAAGTTGGTTGTACATAAAAGAAGGAACTTGCTACTCTGCAACTCCCCAACCCCTTCCATTTTCTTTTCTGTAATCCACCTTAGTTCTGATGTTAGAGATTTAGATGGGAGAAAAATCAAATGGATCATAGGTATAAGAGAGTAGGCATGGAAAAGTTAATGTTGGTTGTTTGCTTGCTAGTGTGGGGTGGGAGCTTGAAAAACCACCAAAGATTCAATATTAATCCAAGGAAAACAGCTTTATTGTAGCATTTCTGCAGAAACAGGTTCCTACCCTGGCAGATGGGAGGAACCCAGAGCAAAGTTTGCATTCTATTTTATACCCTGACCTACCGCCCCATCCTAGGATAGCTTGGTTTACAATCTACCTATTGAATTTCAGTATACAATTCATCACCTAATATCATCAGGAAGTTGGATGCTTCCTAACATGTACATGTTTTCCCAGAGCACAACGTGAGATTGTTCAATGTTTCAATTCTCCCTCTTGCAGTAGAAAAGTATCAAACTCACAGTTTTGAGGTTTGAGTCACAGCTGCACAATACACAATGGATTTTATTCATGTTTTCCTCTTACACTTCCCCCCCTTTCTGCTTACATTCTTGACTCAAACTCATGCAACAGATCCCCAGCCTCTTTCAGAGCCATCTCCTTCTGAAACATCATCAGAGGTTCTTCCTCCTGCTTCCCGGATCTTGAACCTAAAGTTTTCCCTTATCTTCCACACATTGCTATTACACCAGGGAAACATTGAACACAACAACACAACATCACACAGCATATAATAATTAATATAATTCCCATGATTGTAGATCTCAACCAAGCAGTGCTGGGAAGCCAAGACCATAATGCCCCCCACAGATCTGGAAATGAGGAATCACCTCCTTGTAATAATGGATTAGAATGAATGTGTTCCTCCATCATTTGCACTGTTTTTGTAATATTGGGTTGGAAATCATGGATATATACACAGCAATGTGAATGAATCAAAGCATACCCTTTTGCAGCTAATACAATGTCTAATGCATATCTATTTTGCAAAGCCACTTTTCTAACTTCAGAAAGTTCCGTGTTGAGCATTTTGATTGTCTTGATAGTATCATTAAACATGGCTACTGTAAAATTATTGAGAATATGTAAATCTCTATAATTCATGGCTACTCCCAACGGTGCCAGCATTCCCCGTGCTATCTGTGTTTTCAACCTTCCCCCCAGCATTAGTCCTAAACTGATTTCTCTTTTGTTCCGAATCCGTCCCTGGGGTAAGGTATTCAATTTATATATTACTGGTATCACGTATCCCATGGTACAAATCCCACTCCAACGTGGTGGCATTTCTCTATACGCATGTTTCCCACATAACACCCACCTAAAATTTTCCATGTCGTATGTTTGATTCGAAGTCCAAATCCAATTGATTATATCTTCAAAATACATACACATCTGGTATTGGTCGTGATTAAAATAACTCAACTGATGATGAGTGTTAGAATAACTGTGGTTACTACAAGATAAAGGCATATCAAAAGTTTTGTTGCATTTTTCCCAATCACCCAAATCCACTCCTTTGGATACATTTCTCTTGAAACACACATATGCTTTTTCTCTCAAATGGACAAATACCTTCCCGGATAAGTTTCTTTTCATAGGAGCCTGTTCAAATTTATGTCCCTTTGGTCTCAAATCCTGTTGACTTAGTGGGATTGCATGTAATGTTAAATCTTCCCCTGTCTTCCCTGGCATGTGCATGCACATCCAGCAGTTAGTTATGTTCAATGCTTGTGATTTCTTCAAATCCTTCATGTATGTATTGTCTTCCCATAAATCTGTCCCCAAGTCTTCAGCTGGTCCAATATATGGAGTCGGTCCTCCTGATGAAATCATCAGTACTATCGTCAAGGTGGTTAGCTCAGTCCAGGGTCCAATCTTCTTCATCTTTTTAAGGTGAGCTTCAGCGGCTGACTGGAACTGCCCTCCACGTAGAATTTAGATCTGGTGCCTTCTTGACTCTGCTGTAATGCATCCAGCCTCCTTCTCGAGTGCGAACTGTAGATTCAGTTGTCAACAGCACCTGGTGCAGGCCTTCCCAGCTAGGCTGCAGCTTCTCCACGTTTTTACTAGAATCCAATCTCCAACTTCACAGGAGTGTTGGCTTCCCGCAAGTGGTGGTCGTTGTGCCAACAATCCCTGTTTATAAAGAGAAAACAAAGACCTGGACAGTGCCTGCAAATATTTTCTCAAAAACAAATCTTTAAATTCAGGTATAGGATTTCCCAGTCTGGCCAGGTAGGTTGCCCCATTAACATTTCAAAAGGAGAGACCCCTGTGTCTTTCCTTGGGCATGTTCTAATTCTAAGGAGTGCCAGGGGCAGATTCTTTGTCCAAGGCAATCCATTTTCCAATTGGATCTTGGTCAGATGTTTCTTCAACTCGCCATTAGCTCTCTCCACCCTGCCATTGGCCTCTGGATGCCAAGGAGTGTGCAAATCCCATTTCACCCCAATCGCAGCCATCACTGACTGCAAAACTTTTTGTGTAAAGTGTGTTCCTCTATCTGAATCAATTGCTTCCATCATGCCATATCTGGGGATAATTTGTTCTAACAGGATCTTGGTCACCGTGGGGGCTGTTGCCCTTCTGGTGGGATATGCCTCTACCCATCTTGTTAATTGATCTTTAACTACCAATAAGTACTTCCATCCCCTCTTTTCTGGGAGCTCTGTGAAATCGATCTGAGTCCTTTGAAATGGCCAACTACCCAAAGGCCTTCCCCCCATTTCTTTCTTCCTTGCTGCCTTCTTGTTTACCTTAAGGCAGATCAAACACTTCCAGCAAATGCTCTGAGCTAATGTCCACATTTTGGGGCTCCAGAAATGTGGTTTTACAGCCATCACCAATGCTTCTGTTCCCCAGTGTCCCCCTTCGTGTACTTTTTCTAGAATACACCTCATTACATCCCTGGGGATGACTTTCACCCCTTCTGATGTTTTCTATCCATCCTCTGTTAGTGTGCACCCTTCTCCTTCCAATTCGTCTTTCTCTTTCCCTTCCGGCTTCCAATTCTCATCCTCTTCTACTTCCAACAAGGGAATTGATACCATTACCAGCTCCAGCTCCCCTGTCGCTTCTTTTGCCCATTTGTCTGCCTACCTGTTTCCAACTACCTCTGGGGTATTCCCTTTCTGATGAGCATTCACATGTACTATTGACACTTGATTTGGCAGTTGCAGGGCCTCCACAACCTGTTCCACAAGCTGTAATTGTTCAACTTGTTTCCCATCAGCCCCTCTCCTGCCATATCTTACCAAAGGTATGGACCACACCCCAGGCATATTTGGAATCAGTCCAAATTGTCACATCAATTCCTTCAGCCAATTCCAAGGCTCTCTTCAAAGCAAACAACTCGCACTTTTGTGCAGACCATGAAGGAAGGGAGCCTTTTTCTATGACCTCCCCTTCTCCTGTCATGACTGCAAATCCTGACTTCCTTTTTCCTTCTTCAACCCTACTTGATCCATCCACAAACCATCTCTCCCCATCTTTCAAAGGAGTCCCTTCCAGATCCTCCCTCACCTTTGTCATCAAATCTACTTGCAACAAACAATTATGGTCTTCAGCCTCCCATTCCTGCCTTCTTCCTTCTAAAAATTCGGCTGGGTTCAAATTCCTATATGTCCCAATCACTACATCAGGGCTGGTTCTCAAAATTTGAGAATCCGTCCTTCTGTCATCCAGGTTGTTGCCAACTGACTTAGCACAGAAGTAACCTGATGAGGAGAATGCACCACCAGGGCCCTCCAAAGGTTAATTTCTTGCTCTCTACTAACAACATAGCTGTAGCAGCCACAGCCTGCACACAGATTGGCCATCCCCTTACTACCGGCTCCAGAGTCTTACTCAGAAAGGCGATGGGCTGGTACTGCCCCCCCCTTTTCTGTGCCAACATGCCTAGTGCCGTTCCCTGTGCTGCTGACACATACAGATGAAATGGGATCTTCAAATTGGGCAAGGCCAAAACCAGTGTGGATGACAGTGCCTTCTTTAAATCCTCCCACTTCTCATCATCTCCCTCTAACCATTCTATACTCTCTCCTTTCCCTACCAACTTCCTGTGCAGGAATTGGGATAACACAGTATATTGGTCCATCCAGGCTCTGCAATATCCCAGCAATCCGAGGGTTTTCCTGACTTCTGTCTTATTTCTGGGAGGAGCCAAGCTCATGATCCCTTTCACCCTCTTAGGATCCAGGGACCTCACCCCCTGCTGAATATAATGCCCCAAATATTTCACCCTCCTTTCCACAAATTGTATCTTTTCCCTTGAAAATGTCAATCCTTGCTCCTTCAGCCAATTTAACAAAGCCACAGATGCTGCACTGACCTCGTTCTCTTTCTCCCCAGTCAGCAACAAATCATCCACATATTGAATCAACATGATCCCTTTCCCTTTCTCAAAAGACACTAACTTCTTTTCCAAAGCCTGTCCAAACAGCAAAGGGCTTTCAGTATATCCCTGGGGAAGTACTATCCACCTTAATTGCTGTTTCCTTCCACTCTCAGGATTATTCCATTCAAATGCAAACAGGTCTCTACTTTTTTCCTCAAGGGGGCACGCCCAGAAAGCATCCTTCAGATCTATTACAGTAAACCATTTGTCTTTAGGAGGGATTCGTCCCAAGATAGTATAGGGGTCGGGAACCACCGGGAATCTGGGAACCACTATGCTATTGATCCTCCTCAAGTCCAAAACCAATCTATGTTTCCCATCCTTCTTCAACACAGCAAGTATTGGAGAATTAAAAGGTGACATAGTAGGTTTTAGCATGCCCTGTTTCAACAATTTATCAATCACAGGCTTCAACCCCTCTCTCCCCCTTCTACTCATTGGATATTGTGATGTCCAAAGCTTTGTCACCCCAGGCTGCACTTGAATCTTGATTGGCTGAATGTTCATTCGCCCTACCTTCTCATCTCCTGCCCAAACCTCATCTGAAATTGCCCTCTCATCTTCCACAGTCATCTTCCACATCCTTACTCCCTTCCCGGTATCCCACAGCTGGATACCAAACACAGGCAACAGATCTCTTCCTAGTAAATTCTCTTCAGAATCAGGAATATACAGCACTTCAGCCTCAATTACCACTTTATTCATTTCCAGTCTGATTTGTTCAAACACCCTCACATCCTGTGATGTTCCACTCACCCCCGCTACTTTTATCATTTTCCTTGATCTATGTGCATCTTTTATCGGGTCACACACAGAAGTCCGGCTTGCACCGGTGTCTATCAGAAATAGCTGTTCCTGATGGTCAGGACCCACTGAAATGTTTACCAATGGCTCCCTGCAGGTCCTCTTAAAGGAGCCGGAACAGCCCTAATCATCATACAATGCATAACTCCTCTCCCTTTGGTTGGTAGGACACTCGTGCGCAAAGTGTCCTTCCTTCCCACACCTAAAGCAGCTTCTATCCATTCCAGGCTGTCTCATTCCCATCCCTCTGAAACCTCTTCCTCTTCCTCTGAAACCTCCTGGTATTCCGCCTTGCCTTCTCTCACCCTGGCCTCCCATTGCCCCCCTTACACAATCCACACTTTTCTTCACCTCATTCTTAGCTGCAGCCTGCATTGTAGCCAACATCATTTGGGATTTCTGTCTAGTTTTCACAGTATCCCTGTTAACAAATACTTGTTGAGCGGTTTTCAGGAGATCTGTTATTCCAACTGCGCCCCAATTATCTAATTTTTGAATTTTCTTCTGAATATCTGGCGAGGCTCCAATCACAAACTACATTTTCAGCATGGATTCAAACGCAGGTGTGCTTGGGTCTACTTCAGAGTATTTTACCAGACTTTCCCTCAACTTTGTACAATAGTCACCAGGGGATTCATCTTTGCCTTGTGTTACTTCAAAGGCTTTGGTTAAATTCCTCCCCTGTGGCACAGCAATTTTGATACCATTCAATATCATTGTTTTGAGGTCCCGCATATTCCATCTATGCTCCTCATTTTGTATGTCCCAATCAGGAGTGGCCAATGGGAATTTCACATCTCCAGCAACCGCATTGTCATTCCCCAGTTGCGATCTGCACCAGACTTCTATAGCCCCTTGTTTTATCAAATCCCTTTCTTCTGGGGTGAACAGATGTCCCAAAACATACATCAATTCCGGATACATGTAATCATTTGGTCCCCAAAACAACTCTAATTGTTCTGACACATTATTGGCATTTTTGTGAAGGCTTGGAAAGGTCTTCTTTAAATCCCGTAGTTCACTTGCCTTAATTGGAAACACTGCATACATTGAAACCGCATTTCCCTGGGCATTTACTCCGTTCGGGACTTCATGGAGGGGAAAGGCAGATGCCTGAGGTTGTTCCGGAAAAGGCAAGTTTTTTACGTTTTATTCAAGTTGATGCAGTTCTCTCAGCAACGGTCTATATGGGGGTGGCTACTGAGAGGTAGGGGGTGAGGGCGGCAGAGGAATCGCCACTGCTTGGTCTACCGGCGTGTTAGGCACTACCGGAGCCTGCGGAATTGGAGGGGGCAATGGATGTGTCTTATACAAGTAGTCATCTGATCCCTCTTCATTCTGCTTTGCACAATATTGTCCCGCCGGTGGGTCAAGACCCTCAAAATTTACATGAAACCACACCTCAATATATGGTAATTGCGAATTCATCTTATATCCAATTATGTATTCTTTTAATTGATTTATCCAATAAATACTGGTCTCCCCATCCGCAGCCCAGTGGTATGGGAATTTAGGATCAATTAGAGGGTATTTTGGCCACCGGTTTCTACTAAGGTAGATCATATGTTTCTTTTCCAGTTCCTTCATGAAGTATTTCAGATTCTGGGAGAACCACTGCTGGAGCAACTGTCCCAAAGGCGAATCTGTAGGTATTGGTTTCCTGTCATCTGATTCAGTTTCTAACTCCAGATAATCCCTTCCTGGATCCCTCAATCCCTTACTCTGTCCCTTTCCCATCACTTCCTTACTCGATTAGCCAGTCCAATCCTCCAGCAAGCGCTGGATTCTCTCCTGAGAGTTTAAGGATTCCTTCCTCTAATCTTTTTCAAATGAAAGAAACAAGTTTTACCTGATCACTCCAGACCCCCGAGGTAGTGGATGTGTGGGCGTCCCCAACTCAGGCTTTCCTCTATTCTCCTTTTGATAGTCCCAGACTATCAGCCGGCAAAACGCTGTTTCCGAGGATCGTCTGGATTTCCAGTTGCCTCCCCAGAATTCGGGGAGGAGGCACTTCTCAATGGGAGGTCGTGGCCACTACTCACCTAATCCCTGGCTTCCAGAAGACCACTGTTGAGGCTCCTGGCTTGGCTTGCCAAATTGTGGGGTGGGGGCTTGAAAAACCACCAAAGATTCGATATTAATCCAAGGAAAACAGCTTTATTGTAGCATTTCTGCAGAAACGGGTTCCTACCCGGCAGATGGGAGGAACCCAGAGCAAGGTTTGCATTCTATTTTATACCCTGACCTACTGCCCCATCCTAGGATAGCTTGGTTTACAATCTACCTATTGAATTTCAGTATACAATTCATCAGTATACAATATGGGACATCAGGAAGTTGGATGCTTCCTAACACGTACATATTTTCCCAGGTTTTCCCAGAGCACAACATGAGATTGTTCAATGTTTCAATTTTCCCTCTTGCAGTAGAAAAGTATCAAACTCGCAGTTTTGAGGTTTGAGTCACAGCTACACAATACACAATGGATTTTATTCATGTTTTCCTCTTACACTAGTTTGTTCTTTAAAGCACCCGTAGGAAGATAAGTATAATGACTAAGGATAATTGCTTTGACAGGAATGAAAATAAATCTACCACAGATTTCTGCGGGAGTAGATCTTCAAGCTTTATTCTGTTGTAAAAAACATTGTAGTAGGTCTATGGTAGACCAAAATCAAAAGAGGTATTGTTAGCACCTTTTCAGACTAACAAATTTTATTTAAAGATGTACATTTCCATGAACTACAGCTTACTTCACCAAATTCATGAAGTGGCTAAATTAATTTATGGTTTTAAGTTGGAATGAGGTAGGCAGGGAAGAAAAGAAGGCATAACAGTTGTTACAGTTTTGTGGAAATATAGATCAGTTCAAAGTTCTCTGATGAATATCATATTTATAATCTTTACTAAACAATGTACTTAAATAAACGATACCTTTATATGTCTTGGAGAAGCAAGAAAAGGTATGCTAATTCTGAAGTGCTCTTGTCACTTGACAGTGCACATTCAGCAATATTCCTATGGTCTCATATAGCTCTTGGTAACCTCAAGGTGTGGCAGATTGTATGCATATCTCTATAATCCTGTAATTATAATAAGTAGAGATATTCTAGCTAATACAGCAAGAAAAACATTAAACTCCCTTCCATACAGGTGCAAAAAAACCCCAACAACCCAAAAAAATGAGGACACAAAAGAAACTCCTTAGCAAAGCTGATATTTTTACCCTTGTATGAACTAGGTTACAGAATGCTGAAAAACCATAGTTTCTTCATTAACTTTTTCCTCCCAGTATCTGATTATGCATTATTAATTGATTGTAAATTGCAAAAAATCCAAAAGTAGACTTGGCCTTGATTTGTGCTGAGATTGCGATCCTGCTATTATATTTACCTAGCTGGGGCCTTGCTAAAACTGGCTGGGAAATGCTTCAGCAGAAAATTCTGTATTGGCCATGGGTGTAAGTAAGGCTGGTAAATGAGTTTTACTAGAAAAAGCAATAAAGGAAAGCCTAATGCCATAGGTGTATGGTAATGATAATAGATTTGGTAAGGAGGTCCAATTTCTGTTATTTTACAGTTTTACTTTAAGTTAGGGTTTACTATAGTTAGGGTTGATAATGAACCTTGGACCTGTGTGTTAACCCCTTTAATAGAACTCCAGCTCTCTTCTACATGTGTCAGTGCTTAACCCGTTTCCAAATGCCAGCATTGGGCAACTTGCCAGTGCTCTGGACCTTTTAACTGTACAGAAGATTCAGAGTATACACAGAAAAAATCTCAGTACCATCTCTTGCCTAAGTAAGTCAATGCAATGGATTAGCAAAATATAAAAATACAAGACAAAGATGGCTAAATTACTACTGACAACTCATAAAACATTCCTATGCCTGTTTTAGTAGTTGCCAAAAAAAAGGGGGGAAAGCAAAAGTACATTCCAACTCTTATCTTTAAAAGATTGTAACTAAAATACCAGAGTTTTTGTCTGCAAATATATTTAATTGAAGAACGTGAATGATGACACCCAGCCTATGAACATGCTCAATTGGAGAATCTGGTTTATGAGACACCCAGGGGGGAATGAAGAAACAGGATCATAGATGACTGTAAATTATGTACGCCACAGTTGGCTTGCTATCAGGATTTCAGCAATCGCTCTATTTAAAGCATGATTCTCGAGCCAAACTTCAAAAAACTTCAAAGGATTCATTAGAGGTGACATACTGGCACTGCCTTCTATGAAGCCAACTCTGGATATGTAATTTACAGTCATCTCTAACTCTGAAATTAAAAAAAAACAACAAATTTGAGTGGAGAAGAAATATTTTATGGAGAGAAATATTAGTAGGCATGAACCCAGAAAATAAATACATGGTAGTCATAATATCTTTGTAAACGCTTGAGTTTTGGTAACATATCCCATTATCCATTTAACATGTAGTTATTACCAACTTCTGAACAATAAGCCCTTCGGGGGGAAAATAAACTTGGCAAAGTAACTGGAGTTGTTCTGCATGGCCCAGTTTGTTGTAGATACCTTAGAAACTCATTTGTTTTTATCCAAACAATACGCTGACATTTCAATGTGTTAGAGAGAGATTCAGTGCAGCTAATTCATGAATTTAAAAGAAAAGGAAGAGAACCTGCTGTAATAGGAGGCTATAAATCAGCTGGGTGGTTAGAACATTAAATGAAGCTATGTATCCAAGTTCCCTGATTTTTTTTAAATATTGGCAATGCAATGCATTTTCCATGGAAGTCTGCACAATTACTTTAACAGCGTCATTCTTACATAAACATAAAAATTTTAACTTCTCATCAGGCTCATTTTATGTGACTGCATAGCTCTTTGAATATAATCTCATAGTAGTAAACAAGCCCCAAGAAATCATCATGAAAACAGTGATACTTTGAATATTGTTGATGTCCAACTTTTTCCTAAAATGAATGTTTAGCTATATTAGAAGAGTCATGTTTGTTTGTTTGTTGTACTGCTCTTGGACATTTCTGAGCATTGGTGTTTGAGCTCACTATGTAGTATCTATATAAAAAGAGCTCCAAGACAGACTCAAACAATTGTCAGGACACTTGTTTTTCACTGTGCAATTTGCAGTCTAGCAATCATTAACAGGCATTACAGGGATTGCATTAACAAATTATTGTAATCTTTAAAATGATTTATCAGATGAGCAATACATCTGTATTCTTCCCCATATTTCTACTCTTTAACTAAGTGTTGTTAAACTATCTTATTCTATTTGACTGTGTTGACAAATAAAAATAGTCAACTGCTAACATAATAAAATTAGGAAGAATATATACCATTTTTATCTAGATCATTTCCTCTCCATTAGCATTTTGCCATAATATATTGATTCTTATTAATTCACCCCAAAATTAATACAGTTTTATATATTTCTGAATCAAAACAAAAGAAATCTGCTAGAAGAGATCAGTGACCCACACAAGTCAATTTTCTCTGTCACACAATAGCTAACCACTTCTGTTCCAGAAGCTGAGATATAGAAATGGTAGTGGCTTCATGCTAGGTGGTATTTAAGACACTTGAATGTTCTTCAGTGAAAAAGTGCAGCATCAAAATAAAAAATTCTCAAAAACTGTTTATAAACTTTTGCTTATTTATTTATTTGGAATGACACTGAGGAATGTTCCTTGACTGACCTTGTGGAGAGATGTAATTTTGCTGTCTTTAATTAGTGCATTTGGGATTATGTGAATGGAAAGGTTTATCCCTTTTCACTGCGAAAACTTGGCCATTTCTGAGAAGGACTAAGAAGAATGATCATTGATTATTGTAGAATGATTAAGAAGAATGATCATATTGTGTATGGACCACTAATATAATCTTGCTGCCTAACTAGTTGGGAAGCTTGGTCTATGATTATACTAGTAAATCATGACAGAGAAGGTGGTACCCTGTGTTCTTAAAATAATCAATGTTTGGGGTTGTATCAGGAAGCTTTAGCTGGATACACATGCAATAGTTTTAAAAAGAGCTATAAATTAGCTCCAAGTCATGCTGAATTTTAAAATACAGTTAACCTAATATTATGTGCTGAACTGATAAGCCTGGAACCTAGAATCAGAAGGCTAACAGATGAACTGAATAGCATTTATGTTGGCAAGATCAGCATAAAAGTGGAACCTTCGATTAGCACAAGAGAAAGCAAAGTTTAATACTTGCAACTGGCCACTTTAAACAAAATTAATCAGCTCTAACATAATTTTGTACCCAAAAGAGTTGTAAATTGATTGATCTGAGCAGTCAGCCATGTCAAAAAACCAATTGGACCTTTGAATTCGCTCAGTCCCCTTTGTTGTATAATTAAAACTGCAGGGTTATATATTGTCTGAAATAACTCCAAAAGCTGCAAAGCACGTTGCAGCTATTTGGTTCTACGATTGCTTCAAAGAAATTCCTTGCTTTAGTGAGAAAGTAGGTTATATATTCCAGTTTCCAACTATAATTGAATCAAAACATACTTTAAAGCTATACAAAACCTACTCTGACCATTTTACCTAGAGAGAAATTAAACAAATAAATCTGTGATTTCCCATGTTTTCCTCCATAGACCACTTCAAAATGTATTTTGTGTTTTCCTGACAACAATGAGGAGGTTTTCATGAGTTCTCTGTTATCATAGTGGCACAAAACTATTATAGGTTTATTGACTGAGAATTGGTATGCATCCTAATGTTAAGAGGTCTGATGCAAATTCTCTTCTGATTTGTACTTTGTAATTGGTCTTACAAATTAGCACTGAGTACCGGAGAAACTCGAAAAATTAGAATATGATGCAAAAGTTCATTTATTTCAGTAATGCAACTTAAAAGATAAAACTAATATATGAGATAGACTCATTTCATACAAGGCAAGATAGTTCAAACCATGATTTGTCATAATTGAGATGATGATGGTTTACAGCTCATGAAAATCCCAAATCCACAATCTCAGAAAATTAGAATATTACATGCAATCAATAAAACAAGGATTGTACATAGAACAATATCAGACCTCTGAAAAGTATAAGCATGCATATATATTCAGTACTAGGTTTGGGCCCCTTTTGCAGCAATTACTGCCTCAATGCAATGTGGCATGGAAGCAATCAGCCTATGGCATTGCTGAGGTGTTTCAGAAAACCAGGATGCTTCAGTAGCGGCCTTCAGCTCTTCTGCATTGTTCGATCTCATGTCTCTCATCTTTCTCATGGCAATGCCCCATAGATTCTCTATGGGGTTCAGGTCAGGCGAGTTTGCTGGCCAACCAAGCACAATAATGCCATGGTCATTGAACCAGGTTTTGGTGTTTTGGCAGTGTGGGCAGGTGCCAAGTCCTGCTGGAAAATGAAATCAGCATCCCCATAAAGCTTGTCTGCAGAAGGAAGCATGAAGTGCTCCAAAATCTTCTGGTAGACGGCTGCCTTGACCCTGGACTTCATGAAGCACAGTAGGCCAACACCAGCAGATGACATGGCTCCCCAAATCAACACAGACTGTGGAAACTTCACACTGGACTTCAAGCAACTTGCAGTGTGTGCCTCTCCATTTTTCCTCCAGACTCTGGGTCCTTGGTTTCTAAATGAGATGCAAAAGTTGCTCTCATCAGAAAAGAGGACTTTGGACCACTGAGCAACAGACCAGGTCAGTTTTTCTTTAGCCCAGGTAAGACACTTCTGATGTTGTTTGTTGTTGAGGAGCAGCTTGACAATTTGAAGTCCATGTCCAGGATCCGTCTGTGTATGGTGGCTCTTGATGCACTGACTCCAGCCTCAGTCCAGTCCTTATGAAAGTCCCCAATACTTTGAATGGCCTTTTCCTGACAATCCTCTCCAGGCTGCGGTCATCCCTGCTGCTTGTGCACCTTTTTCTTCCACACTTTTCCCTTCATCACTTTCTATTAATCACATCACTTTCTATTAATGTGCTTTGATACAGTACTTTGCGAACATCCAAGTTCTTTTGCAATTACCTTTTGAGGCTTTCCCTCCTTATGGAGGGTGTCAATGATGGTTTTCTGCACAACTGTCAGGTCAGCAGTCTTTCCCATGATTGTGATTCCTACTGAGCCAGACTGAGAGACCATTTAAAGGCCCAGGAACCCTTTACAGCTGTTATGGCTTAATTAGCTGATTAGAGTGGGACACTTTGAGCCTAGAATATTGAATCTTTTCACAATATTCTAATTTTCTGAGATTGTGGATTTGGAGTTTTCATTATCTGTAAACCATCATCATCACAATTATGACAAATCATGGCTTGAACTATCTTGCTTTGCATGTAATATATGTCTATCTCATATATTGGATTACCTTTTAAGTTGCATTGCTGAAATAAATGAACTTTTGCACAATATTCTAATTTTTTGAGTTTCACCTGTATATAGGATTCACATCCATATATTATCTCCAATATACCGCGTCAAATTCTGCTTTGCAAAATAGCATAGGTATTTCTTTACCTTTAAAAAAATAACATTAAAAGTGAATTTTTCTGGATCATACATAAGTATTTCAAACTTTTCTTTCCTTCAGAAGTCGGATGGTAAATATACATTAAAAACATAGACATTAGCTACTGCTATTCTTAATTTTATTCCAATGCAATGCAATACAAACATCATACCACATCATTCCAGACCAGCATTGATTGATTAAATCATGTTTTTGTTGTTGTTAAACATCTGGCTGATCCTCTAATTTTACATTCTGTTTCATTTTTGTCCTACTCTATATTGTTCACGTGGAAGCTGCACTGGATAACAACCTCCATTGTGTAAATATTCCATTTTTTATTTCCTAAGGAACTTTTCATGTAAAAGTAGAGATGTGTAGAACTGAAGTTATTTATTTATCATTTAATTTTCTACAGGAAGTATGTGAAACTTTTCTTTTACACATTTTTTCTTTAAACACTTTTTATGGAATACTGTCTCATTCTTCTTATAAAACTAAGGCAACTACAAATAATAACCATTGTTTGATCATAGACCTCAAATAAATAATTTCTTCTGTAACAGAGATACTCGGTATGCTTGTAATATGTTCTATATATCGTATTTTAAAATTCTCACAACTGTTCTAAGATCAATATTATTAATTATTAAATTACCAAGTTAAGGGTAATTTTAATTTTAGCATTACATCTTTCGCCTTCTTTTCAGGAGGCTTCCTTTCATTATAGCCCTAATTATCCAGTTATAAGGATTTTATTGCAGATGACATTTTTAGGAGGAAAAAACAACCCCAGAGTAAATACCTACATTTTAATATGAAATCTTGTATATCTCATTCATGTAGGCTTATGACAAACTTTCTCTTCTGCAGCTTCTACATATTCTTGCAAAACCACTAAATGTATACACTGTTTTTTGGGGAGGGGGCTATAATCTCCTTGCTAGTTTCTGAAATGTCCAATTGGAGAAGTTGTATTTGATATTTATTAAGATGGAACCCCAGACTGCTTCATATTATTGATGAAGAATCTGGAGTACTCCAGAAACAATATTTTTGGGGAAAGCTGGGTTAAAGTGAAGTCCATCTAAAATTCTTCCCTGTTCCTACAATATAACTGTAATATTTCAATGATTGCACTGTCTAAATATCACAACATTATTGCTTAGAAAGTAAAGAAAAATCTTGGATATTTATCATATTTTCTTTGCTTTCATGATGATTCTATGTTTCTCTATTCTCTCATGAACAATCTTTCAGCAGAAAGAGAAGGAATAGTGGGAGAATAGAATAGGAGAAGTAGTTGTAACTGCAGTGGTGGGATTCAAATTTTTTTACCACCGGTTCTGTGGGAGTGGCTTGATGGGCATGGCAGGGGAAAGATATTGTAAAATCTCCAGTCAGAGGTGGTATTTGCCAGGTCTCCAAACTACTCAAAATTTCTCCAGAACAGGTCAGAACCTGCTGAATACCACCTCTGAGGAACTGACCTACTAACTTATTAAAATATTACAATACTTTTAAAACTTTACATGATAAACTAATCTCTTAGTAAAATTTATGATTAATTACAGAGATTTCATAAATGAGTAATAATCAAATAAATGTAAAGGAATTCAATTCCACACTTAATGTACATAGTTTCTTTTTCAACAAGCTACCAAGCAATACAATTCAGATTTTTATTGTTATACCCAAAAGCTATCAAATAAGCTCTTACAAACAGCAAGAAAAGAGTGAGCTATTGAATTACCAGTGCCGAGCAAAGGATAAAAACTGGTAGGAACTGGGAAGAAGGCGGAGCCTCCTTGCCGACGGACGGTAGATCACAACTCTCTGCGACTATCATTCGTGCTCTTTCGTCGAAGAGCCCCAATTATCCTGATTAGGGGCTGAAACTGCCTTGGAGGGGCAGCGGAGTAAGAGGAAGCAGCAAGCCTGTCTGTGGGGAGCCGCATCTTTCCCCCCCCGGGCTTGGCTTTTTTTCCTCCCGAAGACGACTGCAGCGATGGTCTAAAATGGCCATCCCGAAGAGGATGACTCAGCTTGACTAAGATTTGTGCAGGAGGGAAGAAAGAGGTAGATAACATCTGAACCGGGACAATTGGGCAGTATAATCAAATAAAAGTACCCCAGGATTAAGGTAATATGGAATTTTTAAGAAAAGAAAAGTGAGCTGTGAAATTACAAAGGGACAGAGAAAAAAAAAAGGAAAATATTTTTGACAGCTAAATGGGGCTTCGAACCGGGAAAGGAAGAAGCTGGAATTAAAGATTTAATGAAATTGGACTAAAATAATTTGGGAATAATCAAGTATAAAATTAAAGCTGGACTTAATATTGCCAAAGAATAATAATAATAAAGTTTATAAATTGGAGACTGGATTGTCTTGGAATATTGAGGTTTGAAAAACCTTAAATAAAAATATAGGGGAAAAAAAGTGAAGACTTCGTATAATGGAGAGTGTCACCTTTTGATAAAAATTTAGTTCAAATAAAAAGGAAAACATTTTGTTTTTGAATAAAGTTACAGAAATATTGAAACAAAGTAAGAATTTTAGAAAGTGAAAGCAGAACCAGAATAAAGGAAAAAGCAAGGAAGGAAAGATTGTTTGTGGGACTGATGTTTTTGGTATGAACCCTGAACTGGAATAGCTGAGAACTTTAAAAAATTGAAAGAAGAAAGAAGGAAAGTAAAAGTGTTTTTTTTTTTTCCAATGGACTTTGAGGATTATAAAATATAAGACTGATGATATCTCTTTGGGACTTAAAAATGGAACTTAAAAATATGAGAGAATTACTACAGGAAAGAGGCGAATCACTTTGCTCTGTGCTAGGAAAAATAGAAATGGCGATTGAAGAACAAGAAGAAAGATTTTCAGAAGAGCAGGAATTGACTCAAGGAGAAGACATTTTGAATGGACAATTAACACAAAGAACATTACAAAGAAGTGGGGAAAGAAGGAAGGTTAAAAAGTTGAATTTTAAGAAAGCAATTAAAAGAGGGAATAATTGTGAAGTTAGAAAAGGCAGGAAGATTCAGCAGAAAAGGGAAAGGGAAGATATTAAGAAGAAGATAAATTGGAATGAGAAAAGTCATGGGCAAAAAAGAGGGAGGAGAAACAGTAAGACTAGTAAAATGTTGAAAGGAAATTGTTTCTTTACAATTAAAAGAAGGAATATTTGTGAAGTCAGGAAATGTAGAAAGAATGAGAAAAGACATGGGGAAGAGAGCGGGAGGAGGCTCGGGTTCGCTCCCTGGACAATGCACCGGAGAAGCAGTAAGAAACAGTCATGTGACAGAAAGAACCACAGAACTAGTAAAATGTTGAAAAGAAATTGCCTTTTCAGAGATAATGGTTGATGAATTAAAAGGGGGATTCTGCAGGGTGACAAGGGGTAATAAGAATACTTTTGCAATTAAAAATATTTAGAAAATAGGGTAATATAGATATTGATAACTCTTATTAAAGGGGGGGAAATATGCTGTGGAATCCAATTGAGAAGATGTAATGACTAATGGTTTATTGGGAATTAAGATGAGGGAATAAAGGTATATTCTAATCATTAAGGTGTCACACTCAAAATAGTACAAGAGGAGAAACTTATACTTGTTCTTTTTTCTTTTTGTGTGGGTATGTTAAGATCTGTATCAATTTAGAACTTATTAAATGTGTGTAATTGAAAGGGAATGTGACAGACTAAAGAACCAGCTAAATTAATAAGTTTAATATAGATTATTAAAAGCAAGGAGAGACATTGGTAACTTCATTATTACCACTATTAGGCAAATATATATTGTTTATTTGTATTTTTAAAATAAAATTAAGGATTATATTTGAAATAATTGAAATGAAATTAAATGTTTAGATTGGGATTAATGAAAGAATTTAGAATTGAACCTTATTAGTATTTATTAGGTAAATACATATTGTTTATGTTTAAAAATAAATACTAAAGGATTAATTTGAAATAATTGAAATGAAACAAAATTGATTGAAATTAAGGAAAGAGGCTAGAATAAATGTGTTTGTTTCTCTCCCTACTGAAAATTTGGAATGGAAAAGGTAATAATAGAATTAAGTATGCATATATCATTGTATAATTTCTGTCATATTTGTATGTAAAGATGATGACCTGGAAATATTTTGCCCACCAAAAAGAGATTTTTGTTTTTAATGTGAAAACTGAATAAAGTTTGTTAAAAAAAGAAAAAAAACTGGTAGGAATTTAATTATTCTCAAGTGTCACTCACCAGTTGATATAAAAGGTGATCAAGGAAATGTACAATACAGTTACAGATAGTCCACAACAATCAACAGTTCATTTAGTGACTGTTTGAAGTTACAACAGCACTGAAAAAAGGGACTTATGATCATTTTTCTTACAAATGGTTGTGTACTGCAAACAGTTGTATACTTACAACTGTGGCAACATCCCCATGGCCATGTGATCAAAATTCAGATGCTACATAACTGACTCATATTTATGACAGTTACAGTGTCTCACCTTTTGCGTCCTTCTGAGATGCAAAGACAATAGGGAAGCAGATTTACTTAACAGTCATGTTATTAACTTAATTGAGGTGATTCACTAACAACTTTATGAAGAAAGGTTGTAAAGTGGGACACAATCACTTAATAATTGTCTCCCTTAGCAAACAACATTTTGGGCTCAGTTGTGGTTGTAAGTCAAGGACTATCTTTACAGTACTAAAGGCATAATGTTTTCAATCCTAGTCCACAGCATTGATATAATATACAAAGAAAATCTATATTGTACTTAAATCTATAGCAGTAACTTTATCGCTTAATTTTCTTCACATTTCCCAATATATATATCTCTAATATTATTGGTGCTTTATTGTTTGTGGAAAACAACTAAATTTAAACACTAGACTGCCTTTCTTAAACATTCCAGCCAAATCCAATTAAATATTCTGCTGACATATAGCAAAAGCACAAGTCTTGTGGTGGTGTTAATATTCAAATGCTGACTCCATTTTAGTTTTCAAAAGAAAGGCCCCAATAATCCAAAGTGTTGATGGAATTCTGGATTGACAATTTATTGAATATGAAAAAAGAACATGCAGTAACAGAATATTTATCTAACTATGGCAAGCAGGAATACCCAACAGACCTAATTTGCATACACAAGTTTTTTAAATTATCACTAAGATTCAGAAAAATCTTTTTAAAAAGTTTGCTCATAATGAACACACTAAATGTGATTGGGGAATTATTGTTTCTTTTTGTCATCATTTAGAAAGCAACTCTCTCACTTACTAGTTTACTACATACACAAAATTCTCCCTCTCCCCTATGTACTGTTCTCTCCAGCTTTAGTTCCTACTCATCTAACTGTGGAGAATTAGTTCAAAGTAGAAAGCATTATTTTTAGATTCAGTTTCTTTTCCCAGGGAAATATAACACCAGGTACAAGGAGGGCTTTGTTAGTCTTGGAACTTTGTTCTTTTGGACAAATAGTTGTTAGAAAGATGCCTCATGGGGGAAAAAAAAGTGTAGAACATATCTGCAATTTAGACTGAAACTTTATGCTGTCCCTTTTCTGAAAAGCAATAAATGATCGGGTCGAGTAAGATGTTGATTTATATCATGAAACTGCTGCTGTGAAGAATTGATTTGCAACTTTAGGTACAAGCAAGTTTGAAGTTCAGATGATTCAATGAATAAATATAAAAATATCACCACCCTGACAAATATAATTGCAATTATTTATGACACAGAATTTAAAATATTTGTAACAAAACATAAGACCCTGTTTTTCAAACTTTATTGTAAATTCAATTGAAAAAATTAGCATGTGTTTATAAAATGAAAAGTTTGCTAAATGTTCTTACTTTTCAGAATCTAAACATCTCAGTTATGTTTCCATAGACATACACAATAAGTACACACAGAGAGTGGGGGAGGGAGAGGGAGAGAGTGAATATTTCTCCAATTCATTTAAATTCTATAAAAAAGGCAGTTATACTTTGGCCAGAATTTCTTGCACATAAGATGAAAATGCTACAAATTGTAAAATGATACGTTTTCTCTATGAAAACAACCATCAAAATTTCATGATAGTTTGAATATGTCAATTGAATATGTCAATTGGTTGCTTACAATTGTTTCTTTTTTTACAATTGTTTCTTGTAGGTTACACTTTTGTGCTGAGAATAAAATATTCTAATTCTAAAGATATTCAAAATATTCTAATTTTGTTTGGTTTCTGCAACTCTGATATAAAAATGCTTCTTGGAGCAAATAAAACTAAATCATGTATATCAGTTTATTTTGATAAAAATGATATTTTTGGATGTCATGGAAATTGGGAAATGATTTTCTTCTCCATTAGATTAAAACATGTCTGTATAACTTCTTATTTGCTATCACCTATCCTAATGATGTTAGAAGAGCAGACATATACTACAGACCAGAAATAAAAATTCAAATACACACTTCAATGATTCAGGTTGGATATAAAAATAGAAAAGGAATTAAATATTTCTCATATTAGGAAAACTTGCTAAATAGATACTTCTCAAATCTGTGTTAATTCCATTATTTCTAAATTTTATGGTAATAACAATGGGAGTTTTAGTGATATATAGGTTTTTTCCATTTTATGGCATTTTTACAATGTGTTCTGAGCAGGTATGAATGCTATATAAATACTGTGAAAATAAATAACAACAGAGAAATTCACATTTCAGTTTTACATTTTTCTTTTACATAGCAGAATGTTAGTGTTTCAGAAAACTTCTGCTTATTCTTAGTATGATTCTTGATTCTTAACGAATGTACCTTTTCTTTTCTTAATACTCTCAGTATTTACACCAAGAAAAATTCCTTGTGTGTCCAATCACACTTGGCCAATATTCTATTCTATTCTATTCTATTCTATTCTATTCTATAGTAACTGCATAGAATTCAGTTGTAATTAGAATGATGGGTGGAAAAGTACATTAAGTGCACTTTGTTGCCATGACATGAAATTCATTTGCTGCAAAGCATATATTTGCTAATTTTATCCAAAACTCAGACAACTTTCTGTTTAGGAGGCTATTGTGGTCAAATGCAAAGAATGTAATTACCTATTTGGATTTTATTAGTAACATCTGTCCCTAAATTTCAGCAATCAGCAGTGCTTAACTACAGTGGTCTCTTGGGTTTAAAACAGACAGATGTCACTGAATGTGGATATCTATACTTTAAACAAACACACAATCTGATGTTAAATGGGTACAATAGCTACATCATTTCCACTGTGTGTCTGACTGTATCTTTATGGGGCATAATAGAGTACATACATACTATTCCCAGGATAGTATCTATAGTAGGCCTGAACTCTGCAAGGTTTCCCTATATCCAAAGTATGATTTTCTCTTACTCAACCTTCTACACTCATGTTCCTCCCCAAAAGTTTCTCCCACCACTTTCAAGTTGGCTGCCTGAAACATTTTCTCCATAAGATCTCATGCTTATGTCCATTTAATATCAATTAAAAGGTCTGTTCAAGTTTTGGCACCTCATCACTGAGACAAATTAAAACTCTGCTTTTTGATTAACTATATACCATCAAGTCATTTTTGATTCCACGTAGATTTTTCCCCCACATCGCACTGTCCCTTATCTTGTCTTTCAGTATTTGCAATAGTTCACTCATTGCCATTGTAAATGGGTCTCTCCACCTTACTGGTCATCATCTTCTTCTTTTTATTTTACAAATTATTTTAGCATACTTTTCTGCCATTACAAAGTTGGGGGAAAAGGATGCTAATGTGACTGTGAAGAATAGCTTTACATATACCAATATGGGCTGCAAAATTGCAGACAGTTGAATTTCTTGACTTTCTAGTAGCTGCTTTTTGCAGTCCAGACTTGATATGCTCATTTTTTTCTCCCTCTTGTCCTTCATAAGAAAGAAGGAGGCAAAAAAACAAGCCAAAAAAAGAGAGTGGCCATCATGAAAGATCACCACGAAGGCTTCCAGGCCCCGCAAATCTCTTTTTCAAGGAGTTATGTTGCTGCTAGCTGTTGTTGTGATTGCTCACTAGAGAGCAGCACCCATGGAAGAGGTGATAACAGAATGATAAAAGCTCTTCCTTCAGTTTTTCTCCTTGAAAAGGTCTTCACACAGCCTGGGAAAGAGAATGGAATTTGCAAAATGTTATCAGTTGTACAGTTCTCCTTTATTTTTCTTTGCCTACAAATAAAAACAGTTTCTCAGCATCTCAAAAATATTGTTGCTAATCAGTATTTTTATTTGAAAAGCTGTAGTGCACTATAGTTTTCTTTTATTCTTATAGACTATCAATATGAATGGTAATAAAAAATAGAGAAATAACAATTGTAAATCAAACTGCTAGATTTTCTTGCCTTAATAAAATTATCTAGATTTTCTCTTATTCTGGCTCACATTGATTTAGCAACTTGCATTAAAGTAATATGGGACACAGTATAATAGACTGGTTAATTTATTAGGGTGGGATTTCAGTTTTCTTTCATTGCTCTATGCTCAATGAAGTCCTTTTTTTAGATTGGGGAGTAAAACAACATTTTCAAGAGGGCAGTGGAGGATGGGGAAGCCTCACAGCCTCACAATGATATTGTGCTAACAGAAAACACCAATTGAGCAGATGGCAATGATGTTTCACCAGTAGCGAAAACATGAGGGCATCTCATTGAGCTGCAAAATTCAGGCACAGCTATCTAGGAATGTTGGTAGTGGTAGTGCCAATGGTGAACCTTTACTGCATTTTAAAGGCAAATATTATTTCACAAAGCCTTCCTGTTCAATATGATTACGCTCGAAACATGTTGATTTTAAAAGGATGGTCTCACAATTGACAAAGTAGCAATGGGAACCTTTTATCTATAAAGATTAATGGTTAGCAGCCTAAAGGATTATATTACAAAATTGGCAACAAAACAGTGCAGTTTAAGATTTTCTTTTGGAAATATGCAGCAATGATTTTAAGCAAATTAAAATGTGTTATTTATTAAATAGGCACCAATAGGCAATTTAGCATGAAGGTATACATTACTTTACACTGGATGTCCATTCTTTATTCTTAGTTTCTACAGTCTTAGCTCTGGCCTGAAATTAAGAGTGTGATACAGTTCATTTCTGCTGTTGAATTCTCATTTCTAATAGTGCTGTTGAATGTTTTATGAATTTTCATGTTTAATGAAATAAAAAAGTGAATATGAACTTTGACATATTCCACCAATTTTATTTATTTTGAAATGGATAAATTAAACTAATTAAAAAAACTTCTTTAATCAGAATGTAAACTATATCACCAAAGGCCAATCCATATATAGATACATGTGTTCTACAAACGTGCACGAATGCAGGCACACACACACACATTTTTACATATCTTGAGATCCCATGTAAATTTATATCCTTGTGATAATAAATTCTCCAAATTAATTATGTATTACATAAATGGAAAATTAGGTGTAGGCTAAAAAATTATGAAAGCTTATGTTAGCTTCCATTTCAAAGTTGCTTACATTAGTAGCTAATTGCAGTTTGACTATTAAGGGAGACATAGATGGTATAAAATACTGTAGAAAGACCAAAAGCCTGGTCATTCAAATATCCTTTGATATTTTGAATATGAATTTTGAAATGTTTCATTGAAAATGGTATGCTGCCAAGGAAATCTTACTCCTTTCATAATTTTTCTCTAAGTGTATGTTTGATAGATGGTTTATGTGTGTGCATTAATAATGCAACATTTCAAAGCAAATTCACTTTCAATATCTGTAAAGTTTATGATAAAAAAGACTAAGATTAAAAACATATGGTCTGAAGTCTATGCATGGAACATTAATAAAACAAGAAAGCTACATCTATTTTAAGAGTCGGTAATAAGAAAACTATTATAAGTTGCTTTTTCATTCAAAAAAACTACTGACAACATAACGAGGTCAGATCATTTTTTTCAAACCTGGTGGCAATGTCACAAAACTGTGGAAGATATTTGTCATAGAATAAAGCACATTTTAATAGTCATTTAAAATAAATTTAAAATAAATTTCCTTTTTTGTCAAGAGTTTTTAGAACAGACAGCAAAAAAAGAGACTTAATGACTATTATCAATAGGGAGCAAAGGTGAAGGACTAATTGGTATCTCAAAATGTATATTAATTGGTCTTGACTTTTGGTTCCCACAATAATTCATATTTGCAGTTGGGATTCCATTACAGTATCAGACTCTGCTAATTTGTCTCGTGGGCACTTCACTCAAATAAAATCTATAATGGATTCTGCTTATATTTTCACTAATATATCATTTAGCAGCCAAGTTTCTCATGCTAAGAATTAAAAGTCCCATATACTTTATTTTTTATTTTTAAATCCCAAAATATAATTTTCCAGTTGTATTCCTTCTGCTTCTGCTTTTTACTAGAAGCATTTTCATTTAAATGGTATCCCAAAGGTGCTTTTCAAGAGGCAACTGGAATATCTTAGCTCTGGCAGAACTGAAGTCAGAAGTCAGAACTGGAGTCAAAACTGAAGAAGCTTCCTGGATGAGAAGTTAAATGTCCTCAAGGAAAAAAAAAACTAAAAAAGTTCAGTTGCATTTTGAAAAGCACCTTTGGGACAACCATGACTTGCATGAATGAGAATTTCTATAGACATTTAAATAATGAGAAACCATCTTTCATGGAGTATATAGAATGAAAAGACAGAGTATGCTTTCAGTGCAAAATAAAGAAAGGTCTGTTTCTCCTCCTCCACTGTTATCTGAACTTAACTAAATTGAAAAAAGTTATTAGTACCATTAAAACAATTATTAAATACAATTCATGCTAACTGATTCTCTGAGTAATAAATACATTCAACTGCTATTTATTAAAACAAAAATACATTGTTAAAGTAATAACAGTTGACATGATTGAATGCTTCCATATTATTTTCTTTACTGAAAAAATGCCTTTTCCAAGGCATTTTTAATATTTTTGCAATTTTTTCAATACATTAATATTTTGAATGGAAATGCTTTAATTTAGCCGACATGCTATTATTAACATCCCACCTTAAACCCTATCTACCCAACTGATACCAGCTGTGCTTTGGGCTGAGTTCTACAAACACATTCACAAACATACAGATGCTACTGTCTGTACTGATACCGTAAGCAAAAAAAAAAGTCTGTTGTTATATAAAACAATAATATGAACACTTGTGTTATATTTATTAAGTATACCCTTTTTTAAAAAATAATAATTCTTACTTTGCTTTCTCCAGATGGGGTGTGTGCAGAAAGCGGAAAACGAAGCATGCTTTGCAAATATCTAATCTGGCAAATGTAGTTCAAGTCAGCAGGGCAGAAGACACCTGACAATTAGCACGAATAAGTGCAAAATGTAGCCTAACAATCGTTCTAGGTTTTCTTTTAACTGAATATTCAAATGCAGTGTACTATATGTTCTTATGTTACTTGATTTACAGGGACTACTTAAGAAAGGATATATAAACCATTATTATTATTGATCATTGCACAATCAGTCAGATGTTCAAACTGGGTTTGGCATTTTTGTCTACCTATCGAGTCCTTATCAAGGTCCTGGGATAGGCAAATCGGGATGTTTGATGGTGTTCCAGACATTGTTGCAGGATGGTGTTCCAAGTAAATCAACCTTCTGCAATTGACTAATGGTGAATTTATCAATGCTTTGATGTTCAAGTGGTGCTTCAGTTGTTTTGGGATTGCACCCAAGGCAATGATGATGATGATGATTAAATTTACATGCCACCCAACTCCCAACAACTATTAGGTGTGGATAATTTCTTGTTCTTATTGCCTCAGTGTGAAAGATAAGTTTCCAAAATAGACTTATGATTAATTCCTTAGTGGCAATTTGTATAACAGAAGAGTAACAAAGATGATAAAGGGCCTGGAGCCAAAATAGTATGATTAACATTTGAGGAGCTAGATATGTGTAGCCTATCTAAGAGAAGCATTGGGGGGACATGATAACTGTTATGCACCCCCCCCCCAATTCTTTTGGACACATGATAACTGGAAGTACTTGAGGGCCTGCCACAGAGAAGAGGGAGGCCAGGACAAGAAGTAATATCTGGAAGCTTGTTAAAGAGGGACCCAATCTAGAAGCAAGGAGAAAGTTTCTGATAATGATAATAATTAATGATTTTCATCACTGGTGATTTTCAAGAATTGACTGTACATCCATTTGACTGGGATGGTATAAAGTCCTCTGCCTTGAGCAGGAGGTTGGACTAGAAAACCTCTGAAGTTTCTTCTAGCCCTATGATTCCATGTACTATGTTCTGTTTAGCATTCTCTTTATTTTGCAGATTGCAGAAAAGCAGAAAGATTCTGATTGGCACAGTAGCATCCTTAAGGAGAAGGAATGGGGAGTAAAGCAGTCTTCTCAAATCTGGCAACTTTAAGATCTGGACTTCAAATTCCAGAATTTCCCAGCAAGCTAAAGTTGCCGACCATGAGAAGCACTGGTGTGGAGTAATGCAAGCAAGACTTTTCAAGCACAGCAATGCACAACACTGTCCTTTTCTATGTTTATCATCATCTCAGACATACATTCCCAAAAGGTGCAGGGCTTCATAATGATGCTTTTATGATTCTGACTCCTTTTGCCTCTGTTTTGGAATGTGACCACGCTATGGGAAAAGACTATATTGGCTTAATTTCTAGAGCTACTATTTGTTCAGATAATAAAAGAAGGAAAGGGGGAAAGCCTGTTGCTCTGTGTTTTTATTATGACAAAAAGAAGAGGAAGCAAATTTCAATGAGAAAATGGTGTAAAAGAAATAAATAAACTTTGTTCTAATAACAAGGCCTAGCAGATATTGGCACGATGGGAAGACTCATTTAAAATATATTATGCAAAACATCAAGTTGGCTAAAACTTCTGAAGGATTTTGTTCTAATATCAAAGAAAGAAAGAAAGAAAGAAAGAAAGAAAGAAAGAAAGAAAGAAAGAAAGAAAGAAAGAAAAATAAATTTTGGAATGAAACATTTTGTTTCAAACTGAGGTTAAAATGACTTTCATGATTATTATTTTTAATCTGACTTTTCAAAATGAACAAGCTTTGAAAACACAAAACTGAACACTTGAAACATAATGGTTTTATTTAATGTTCAGAATGTAAAGAATCCTTATAACCATTCCTCATCATTTTGAAAACAGGAAAGCCATATTCCCTACAAAGCCTACCACAAATACAAATAGTACCAAGCTGATATTTTAAACAGATATTGAGGTGACACAGTTAATTTGGTAGCACACAGCATAAACGTTAATGTTAACCACAGAAGAACAGTGATTAGGTTTTTCAAATCTTGCTTCTTTTGTATAAGTCCTTATTATTTGACAAATACAGAATAACAAAGTTGGAAGGGACCTTGGAGGTCTTCCACCCCCTGCTGAAGCAGGAGATCTTAAATCACTCCAGATAAGTGGATGCCTAATCTCTTTTTGAAAACCTCCAGTGATAGTGCACCCACAACCTCTGTAGGCAGGTTGTTCCACTGATTAATTGTTCTGTCAGAAAATTTCTCCTTAGTGCTACCTTGGATCTCTCCTTAGAAAGTTTCCATCTATTACTTCTTGTCCTGCTCTCAAGTGCTTTGGAAAATAAGTTGATCCTCGGTTCTCTGTGGCAGACCCTCAAATATTGGAAGATGTTATTATGTCACTCTTAGACCTCTTCATTAAACTAGACATACCCAGTTCCTACAACCACTCATCATATAGTTTAGCATCTAGCATATTGCAGTGACCCGAACTGGACATGTTTCATGGTCATGTATTTTTCATTCTGATTTAATTGATTCCATTTGAGTCTTGCATGAAATCTTTCATGTGCTTGACAGAAATTAGATTTCCTTCCTTTACTAATTTTGTTTCTATGGATGAAGTTTTAATAACCCAGCTGTGTTATAGCTATGAATCTCAGGGAACATATGGGTTTCCTAGGAAGGTTCAAACTCTCCTTTTTTGGATTTATTTTTAAGAAATATCATTACAACTAAAGAAAAATAAATAATTTACAAATGAGAAGCAAATTAAACTAATAAAAATACCTCCACTATCACTCAAAAATATTCTGCATATTCAAGTCACCTTTATTTTTTTCTTTATATTGCAACAACATAATTATTTCCCAAGGAAAGTTAATGGGGTTTATTTTCAAATAATAATATAAATATTATCTATCTGTATTAGATAGAACAGATCTAGAATAGTGTTCTGTCCTTCATTAACATACTCGAGATCCCCGCGCTTTGATTGGCCAAAGCGCGGGGCTCTCCGATTGGTCAGGCAAGCCGCGCCGATTGGCTCGTTAAGAATCTCCCACGATTGGTCCGTTCAGACCGCGGGAGATTCAAAGTGGTGCCATTGGCCGCGGCCGCCGCGGCGAAAGGAATAAAAGCCGCGGGCTTTTTTCCTTTCGCCAGTTCGGTTCCAGCATACCAATAAAAGAGCTTGCATTGAAGTCACCGACTCCTGGCATCATTTTGCGAACCCAACCCCCGCAATGCAAGCCAAGGGGGGAGGGAATACCCAGGGGACCGAATCCAAAGAAAAATAAACCAGCAGTACTCACCGGAACGCAGCCATCATGACCCCTCGCCAGGAAGGAACAGCCAAGCCAGCTCGACCGACCCGGAAAGACCGAGCGGGAGCGGCGAAACCCGTAGCTCAACCAACCCGGAAGGCCCAGGAGGGAGCTACGGAGAAGGGACCGGCCCAATCGACCAGCCGGTTCCCACGACAGCAGCAGGAGCAGAGGAGATCCCGACCGAACCGGCCGGGATCCAGCCTACAACTGAGTTGCGCAGGTCAAGTAGGACCAGACGGAGCCCCGCCTACCTACGTGACTACGCAACGTAAGGACTGAACCAAGAGGGGAGGGGTGTTCTGTCCTTCATTAACATACTCGAGATCCCCACGCTTTGATTGGCCAAAGCGCAGGGCTCTCCAATTGGTCAGGCGAGCCGCGCCGATTGGCTCACTAAGAATCTCCCGCGATTGGTCCGTTCAGACTGCGGGAGATTTAAAGCGGTGACATTGGCCGCGGCCGCGGCGGCGAAAGGAATAAAAGCCGCGGGCTTTTTTCCTTTCGCCAGTTCGGTTCCAGCATACCAATAAAAGAGCTTGCATTGAAGTCACCGACTCCTGGCATCATTTCGCGGACACAACAAATAGCAATATTTGTGAGTATATTTCTAGGTGTATTACCACAGAACCTTACTTCATGCTTCTCCTCCCCATATTTTCTGAGCAAAATATGTTTGGAGGGTTCTGCTTTTGAGGATCACGATTGTAACTTTGCAATGCATTAAAATTGGACATGTTGAAATAAGAAAACTGCACATGCTGCTAAGAGAAGAAATGATGGAGAAAGAGCAGGAAGAAAATGACTAATAATACATTTGGGATCTCTCAGAGAACATTTTCTCTAGGATCCCATCAATCCTAGTATCACTATTACACTGCATTGCTTTTATAGACAAAGCATATTAATCTTCACATCTTGCAGGAATAACAGCAGGATCATGTTTTCAGCATGAGTTTTACTGTAAATATTTAATAAAGAATCTCTGATGTCATACTGTTCCTTCATTTTAGTAATTTATTTTGTGTTCTTAACACTGCTTCTCGTACTTCCATTAAATTTTATCATCTACTATCAGAAAGGAAACATCATTTTAAGTTTACAGACCTGTTCAGTTATATATCTACACCATCTGCTTCAAATACTTAAAACAGAATTCATGTAGCTTTTATGCCCTAACAATAAATGGAATTAAATAGAACATACTTCAGATTTTGATTTAATTTAAGCTTATGTTGTCCTAATATTGCAGGTTTCTTGGCTATTATTTATTGGTAGGAGAAGTACAGGTCCCAGTTTATGTTTTGATATCTTAGAAGTTTATAAAATCCAGTACTGGCATATAAATTGCAACATCAGAACCTATTTATGGCTATATTGATTACCCAAAATTGTTTCATTAAGCAATTTAATCAATGTACTATTGCAACAAAACTACCATGCCAGGGGAAAAAAATCCAATGCGAAACTACAACCTAAAGAGAAAGAAATCCCCACCAATGAACCACAAGACCCTTGCACATGCCTTATATGCCATGAAACTCTAAAAGATAATGAAAATTCCATCAAATGTTCTCAATGTGACAATTGCACTCATCATGGCTGCTTGGGATTAAACAAGCAAATGATTCAATTCCTAGAATCATCCAACCATTTTCCATATTTCTGCCAATCATGCAGATCCAAACTGGACAAACATATAGCCCTGGTTAAAAGAGTTGATACCATAGAAACACGAATAACATCCCTTGACACCATAGGAGCATCCCTGGACACTATAAAAGAAAGATTAACTAACCTTGAAAAAAAAAAGATACAACACAAAAACCTGAACATCCAACAGCCACAAATCACATCTCTACCAAACAACTGCAACCCAATCCACAAAAAAAAATTAATCCAACAAATAATGATATCCCAATCCTTGTCAGAGAAGCTGTCGAACGCAAACAGAAGTGTCCAAATGCTATCTTATTTGGTTGAGAGGACATCAATGACAATGATGACATCACAATTGTCCACAACATCATCAGTGATTATCAAGCATCAACCATCTCCACCCCCTGTAACTACTTAGCCAAAAAGGCATTAAGAGTTGTTAACCTAATCCTATGTAGTCTTTTCTTTGGTAATATCACACCACTAACTAGAGCATGCAACATTTGCTAGACCAACACTCGAATACAGCTCATCAGTCTGGAACCCACATTATGTATCTGATATTAACACAGTTGAGAAAGTCCAGAAATATTTCACAAGAAGGGTTCTCCACTCCTCTATGCTTTGCAGAATGCCTTATGCCACCAGACTTGAAATTCTAGACCTAGAAAACTAGAACTACGCCATCTTCGGTCCGATCTATGTATAGTATATAAAATCATACATTGCAATGTCCTACTTATCAATGAATACTTCAGCTCCAACCATAACAATACAAGAGTATACAATAGATACGAACTCAAGGTTAACCACACCAAACTTGATTGCAGGAAATACAACTTCAGCAACAGAGTGGTCAATGTCTGGAACACTCTACCTGATTCTGTGGTTTCTTCCCCAAACCCCAAAAACTTTAACTTTAGACTGTCTACTATTGAACTCACCCCTTTCCTAAGAGGTCTGTAGGGGGTGTGCATAAGTGCACCAACGTGCCTACCATCCCTGTCCTATTGTTTCTTTTATTTTTTTTTATGTATCCTTTTCATATATTCATAACTATGTTTATTCTTATACCTATTATCTTGTAAGCAATTGACAAATCAAATCAAATCAAATCAATAAATAAAATTGTCTGAATCAAGCTAAAACAGTAAACATTCCTTATCCTAAAACAAAGAAGAAAATATGAAAGTCATATTGAAGTAAAAATAGCTTTCTCTCATGAATTATATTTCTTATGCTTATGTACTATTCTCCAAATATCCGTAGTGCAAAAACATGCCTTGCAAGATTTCAACAGACAATGAAAATGCGGCCAAGTATAACTATTCACCCAACTGAGGAGGTTTTTAAAATGCTACTGACAATGCCAGGGAGATCTATACCTGTTTTCAGCCAATAACGAGTACAAGTCTCCTTCAGATCTTTCTGTTCAATGCTAGAATGTCAGACATCTGAGAGGATGGTACAAATGCCTTTCATGGGTATGAAGGTTAAGGTTTATGTGTCCTGCTCCTCCTATTTTCACATTTTATCCTTCAGTACACGAATGCCAGAAATCAAAGGAGCTGTCTGAAGATTTAAGTCAGAGGCAGATAATCTCTTACTTGAATCAAATGATATTCTGGCTAGAACTGTGTAGGATTGCATTACATTATTTCAGCATAAAGAATGTGAAATCGTCCCAACCTTATTTTTCCCTAATGAACACATTAAAGCTTCTCCACCATTGCTTCAAAGGGTAGCTAAGTTGCTCTCAGCAACCCAGCATATTCCTCTTATGCTGGAGCAGGATTGTTCCATGACACAAATACAGTTGATGCTAATAGGTTCATCCCTAACACCCTTTTCATCCCATAACCCCTGAACATCTCCAGAATGCTTTATTCTAAATTTGCTGCCTTCAAATGGATGTAGAAATTAACATCATAGAAGGACAGCCAGAAGTTTGAGCTAGTCCTCTAAATTATTCAACACACACACATTCACACACACTCTTCAACATTTATATTATACATTGTTTTCCCAATGCTGATAAAACCACTGTTCTGAATGTGACTTTTCTTTCATGATACAGATCTTTGTTGTTCACAAGAGTGAAGATGAAGTAACTGCTCACTTAAGTCTGTTCTATAAAAAGTGCCATGGTACCTTTCATAGGAGTTTTACAGTTTTAGCAACATTTATTTAGATTCATATAAATAAATTTGTATACATAGTAAGGCCTACCAAGTAGGATGAGATTTAATTAAAATATAATTTTAATTTTGCTTTGAACACCATGATAATTAAATAAAGATTTTGTATATTGTCATTTTGGGTCAATCAATGTCATTTTGGTCTACTTCAGGCAGAGAAACAGATTTCCAAATGGCAGTTTGCAATCCCACAGTTTTATTATGGAAGTTTGCCTGTGAGGACTAGAATCATTCTTGGAAATAGGGTCTCCTGCTTAAGCTGGGGGTTGGACAAGAAGACTTCCAAGGTTCCTTCTGTTATTCTGTAATCTTATTTTGTTTGTTGATTACCACAATGCCTGTCTGATTGGCTAATAACTGCCTATCTATTTCAATCTAGAAATCCCATAGCCCTGTTATTCTTTATGAGTTTTTGTGGAATCTCCCACCTGGGCTTGGGAGAATGTAACCCATACACTGTCTGATGTTCCTGTACACAATGCCAGCTACATGATTGTCCCTTCAGTGAATGTATTCCTGCCTGTATTTTACACCATACTACTATGTGTTGGACTGTCTCTGAAACCCCTCTAACATAGTCTGCACCTTCAGTTCTTGCTAGTGTGCAAGATCCCTGCTTCTATGGATCTGACGCTTACTGCCTGTTCTTGTACTGCTGTGATAAATGTCTCAGTTATGTCTTTTAGTCCAGCCCCTAGTAGGATTTCCCAATATTTATCATCTCAGCTATCTGTCAATATATCCAATGCAGGATCTTGTCTCATCATGATTCTCCCTGTCCTTGATATGCATACTGTTCTAAGATTCTCCTGTGTCTTGAAAATAAATTGTGCTAAGAGCCAGTAGCTTTCCATATCCAGACAAATGCATATTGGCCAACCAAATATCTTGGTAATAGACACGGACCAGAACACAGTGGTGGTTCTAGATGTAGTAGTCTCAAGTGACAGCAATAACAGGAAGAAGTATGTAAACTTTGAGATGGAAAGGGCCTGAAAGAGGCCCCGGAGATGGAAACTAAAGACCAAACTGTCCTAGTCATAGTAGGACCCCTTGGAACTGTGACTCATAAACTGGGAAAGTGGCTTCAGCAGATCTGAGGAACATCAAAGCTTTCTGCCCAGAAGAGTGCAGTACTAGGAATAGCTAAGATACTGCATACAAACCTGAAACTTGCAGGCATCTGGTAGAGGACCCAAGATTGCGGAATATACATATCACCCATAGTGTGTGTGTGTGTGTTGTATGAATATAAAGTTATATAAAAATCTGTTTAGTCTAAGGAGAGGTCAGCCTAAAATATTCATATTAGAAAAAATGATTTGTTTGAAAATATTTTTTCTTTAATGAATACAAAAAGTATGTTACTAATTATGAATCTATGTCTAAACATATTCAAAACATACAGGATATAGACTTCCTGTACATTCTGATTTGACTGATCTAGTTATCACTATATTAATATCAAAGCAGCATAATTCCTCTAGGCAAAATGCTCCCAACTGGAATATAGAACATTTTTCGTAAGTATATAAAATAAAGTATATGAACCCAGTTAATCATATATACAGGTGAAACTCAAAAAATTAGAATATCATGCAAAAGTTCATTTATTTCAGTAATGCAACTTAAAAGGTGAATCCAATATATGAGATAGACTCATTACATGCAAAGCAAGATAGTTCAAGCTGTGATTTGTCATAATTGTGATGATGATGGCTTACAGCTCATGAAAACCCCAAATCCACAATCTCAGAAAATTAGAATATTGTGAAAAGGTTCAATATTCTAGGCTTAAAGTGTCCCACTCTAATCAGATAATTGAGCCATAACGTCTGCAAAGGGTTCCTGGGCCTTTAAATGGTCTCTCAGTCTGGTTCAGTAGGAATCACAATCATGGAAAAGACTGCTGACCTGACAGTTGTGCAGAAAACCATCATTAACATCCTCCATAAGGAGGGAAAGCCTCAAAAGGTACTTGCAAAAGAACTTGGATATTCCCAAAGTGCTGTATCAAAGCACATTAATAGAAAGTGATGTGGAAGGGAAAAGTGTGGAAGAAAAAGGTGCACAAACAGCAGGGATGACCGCAGCCTGGAGAGGATTGTCAGGAAAAGGCCATTCAAAAGTGTTGGTGACTTTCATAAGGACTAGACTGAGGCTGGAGTCAGTGCATCAAGAGCCACCATACACAGATGGATCCTGGACATGGGCTTCAAATTGTCAAGCTGCTCCTGAACAACAAACAACATCAGAAGCAACTTACCTGGGCTAAAGAAAAACAGACCTGATCTGTTGCTCAGTAGTCCAAAGTCCTCTTTTCTGATGAGAGCAACTTTTGCATCTCATTTAGAAACCAAGGACCCAGAGTCTGTAGGAAGAATGGAGAGGCACACACTGCAAGTTGCTTGAAGTCCAGTGTGAAGTTTCCGCAGTCTGTGTTGATTTGGGGAGCCATGTCATCTGCTGGTGTTGGTCCACTGTGCTTCATGAAGTCCAGGGTAAACACAGCTGTCTACCAGGAGATTTTGGAACACTTCATGCTTCCTTCCACAGATGAGCTTTATGGGGATTCTGACTTCATTTTTCCAGCGGGACTTGGCACCTGCCCACACTGCCAAAAGCACCAAAACCTGGTTCAATGACAATGGGATTACTGTGCTCGATTGGCCAGCAAACTCCCCTGACCTGAACCCCATAGAGAATCTAAGGGGCATTGCCATGAGAAAGATGAGAGACATGAGACTGAACAACGCAGAAGAGCTGAAGGCCGCTACTGAAGCATCCTGGTTTTCCGTAACACCTCAGCAGTGCCACAGGCTGTTAGCTTCCATGCCACACCGCATTGAGGCAGTAATTGCTGCAAAAGGGGCCCAAACCTAGTACTGAATATATATGCATGCTTATACTTTTCAGAGGTCCGATATTGTTCTATGTACAATCCTTGTTTTATTGATTGCAAGTAATATTCTAATTTTCTGAGATTGTGGATTTGGGGTTTTCATGAGCTGAAAGCCAAAATTGTGGCTTTGCTCCGCATTTAGAAGGCTTCTCACTGGGTGGTCGAATGCATCAAGAAAGACACCAGGCTGCTTCTATGTCAGGTGAGCTGCCCCAATCACGAGCTCGGGAAGCTGTTTTATTAAAAACACACAATAATACGTCACAAGTGGTGAACTCTATCCAATCATTATGTTACATGAGTAGAAATATTAGTGGACACATAGTAGCATCAAATTACAGTGTTATATGGTCAGTTTTAGTAGGTACAAAGTAGCCAATCAATGCCTGCAGTCCAGTTAATAGCCCATGGTGTTGTATTGCTGATTGATGTTCTTTGTTACTGGTATACGCTTTCAGCCTATGTGAGACCTTGAGGCCTGGCATGTACTGAAACTGTTGAAGTTGATTCATTACTGCATCTCCTCTGTTTTAGTTTTATATGGAGGAAATTCTTCTGGATCTTCGTCACTGCCCAGGCAAAAACTTGTGCAAGCGCACGCATCAGGGTCTTCTGAGGGTATGACTTTGTACAGAGGTTCTTTTTCCCAGAGGGCATTAACCTGTGCAATGGCGCGCTTTTCAGCTAATAAAGACAGACTATTGGAGATAGTGTGAACAAAAATTGGTAACACACATGGAAGAATAACGCATCCTGCAGCAATCATACCTATGAGAGCTACTATGGCTTGTAATCCTGGTAGTTTTGGGAACCAGGAACTAAAAATATTCTTAAAATCAATACTTTGCCATACTTGATTAGGATTATAGGTTAATTGTCGCATCTCAGTTGTTAATTGTGCTACTACTTTGCCAACCTTATCAATTTAAAGACAACAATTTGTGAGATTGAACCAACCACATTCCCCTCCTTTTTTGGCTAGTATGTAATCTAAAGCTAAGCGATTTTGGTAGACAGCTGTGTGTAATTTGTCTGTAGCAGTCGCTAGAGTGTTTAGAGCTTTGTCTATTCATTGGCCTGCTAAATCTAAAACAGCTTGTAAATGAATAATTCTATTAATCATATATATGGGGGTTCTGTACCCCCAGGACACGTCCTGTGCCCAAGTGGCCACTCTGTAAGTACAGATGATTCGTTCTGAGTTCCAGGTATCCCCTGTGTATTCTGATTGACAGGGGAAACCTGCAAAGGCATTGTCGGTGTCTCTTTTCTTGCGGGATAATGTATCATACACAGGAATGCCTAGTTCTTGCTTAATGGAGATCAGTAGGAGGAAAAGGGAAGGTCTTATCCACCCCAATACACATGATTCTTGCCAATCTGCTGGAAGGGATGGATAGGCTAGGTTATCACAAATCCAATACATGTTGTTTGGGGCTGTCCAAATTTGGGAAGATGTTGTGTCATTGAGATAAGGGAGGAGGGAGGTGTTGAATTTAGCAGGTGTGGTGGTAGTATTGTCAGGTGCAGTCCAAGTCTGGTAGGAGTTATCCCATGTACCTAAGCAAAGGAGGTGTCCTACTGGAGTGGACCCATTTCAGGAAAAACAGTTTCTACCAATTAAGTTGGTGGTATTTGTCCAGATAAGTGGATCGGAAGCTGTTCTAGCTGTTATGTTTCCTACAGAAGACATGTTATTAAACAGTGATGGCAAGGCTTCTAAGGCTTGCCACAGCCATTGTTCTCCTGTGGTGGTTCCCCCACAGACAAAACAATTGGTTATTGCAAGTTGTTTTGCAATTTTTTCTGCCATATCCATGAACAAGTTTTTTGCAATAACACTGGTATCAGGGGCTTTTTCTAATTTCCTTAAATTATTATATACCAACCAGCCGAAGGATGTTTCCTTACCTTCATATATTACTTCAGTTTTTATGGTAATGTAAGTGTTTGGATCTGATCCTGTGCCATCAACCCCTGTGCCATAAGTATTCAAGGCAGGGTGTTGTCTGGAGATGGTGATTTCTACCTTATTGTCTGTGGTAGACCCTGATATTCATTTGAAATGTGATTGCAGCCTGAGTATCCTCCCCCGGTATAATCACAGACACAAGACCAACCCGAGCACTCGACGGAACCTCCACAAGGGATCCATTGGTTGGGGTTCCCTATGGCCCAGTTAATGGATGTATGACACAAATATTTATGATTGTGGGTGTACGTTGTTTTCCAGTCAGCCGACCCGCATGAATGTCCCCCTGGTTTAGAACAAGCAACACAAACATCAAAGATTAAAACAATTGGGTTAGTACTATCCTTGAGCACGGTGGTGTGGTTTAGGTAATAAAGTTTTCCCTCCCCCTCAGGATCAGATCTGCCAGAGGTTCTTGGAAGTCCCACCCATAAGGTAATGTTGAGACGTTCAGATGTCTTGGGATCATAGCAAATGGTTTTTGAGTTCATTTTGCATAGATGGTACATGGTCCCGTTGTTTTGGCAAGTTTTTCCCGTAGGAAGGCACTTCTGAGGTTGTTGGGTATGGTAGATGAGAGTTAGTCGAATGGAGCCTGCTTGCGTGGTTTTGGTCAGGCAGGGGGCGCAGCCATCTGACACGCTGGTGGGGTTCTGCAATCTCTTAACCAAATGTAGAAAGGGGGTGGCCTGAACATCAGGTTGATTTGCGAATTGTCTGTGATGATGACGAGGTGAACGGGGTCTGAGGACTGTCCAGGATTCATAAATGTTGCATATGGAATCATAGAGGCGTTGACTGGAGCAATAATAGGTGGTGGCAGTAGGGCGAAGTATGAGGATTGTAGTCCGAGGAGGGTGTTCAAAAGTGTTGATCCGGAAAGAAGCATTGGTGGAGATATGGAGCCATGGCTGAGGGAGTGTCGACCATCTGAGGTAGGGGGGAAAAATGTCCCCAGATGCGGTGCAGGTCAGCAGGAGGGGATTACCTGGCTTGAAGTACGTCACTCGAGACGGAATGGAGACCATGGAGGCATGTGTGGCAAGAAGGAAGAGGGTCGACAAGGCAACGGGATGAATCATGTTGATATGTCTGCAGGTGGTGATTTTTCTATCTTGGGGTGATATGGTCTGACGTGTCGTCCAGGAACCCACAGGACACGATCTGGAAGCTGGATAGCTGCGTAGCCATGACCCCAGGTGAGGAGAGCAGCAGGACCCTTCCAAGTAGGGTCTGGCAGTTGGCGGGAGTATACCTGTGGTTTGGGAGAATCAGGGGAAGGAAAAATGTCGCTCCGCTGCTGTCGTAGCAGGGGTGCCGGAGAGATTGAGGAAGTTAAGTGTATAAAGACAGAGATTAAGGGTGTCTTGCATCACCGGGAGGCCAAGGGCTTTTTTCCCTTTGATCAAATGTCATTCTAATGCTATTTTTAGCATTAGGTTGGCTCTCTCTACCAGAGCTTGTCCTTGACTGTTTTAAGGGATCCCAAATTTGTGGGTAATTTGCCACTTAGCGCACAATTCTGATATGGCTGTGCTAGTGTATGCAGGACCATTATCTGTTTTTATTTCATTTGGATGTCCCAACGATGCAAAGATGTGAATGCAATGGTTGATGACATATTTAGAGGCTTCTCCTCTTTGTGGGGTTGCCATTATAAACCCTGAATAAGTATCAATTGTGACATGCAGATACTTCCAGGGGGCAAATGGAGGAAACTGAGTAACGTCCATCTGCCATATTTCATAGGCTTTCAACCCGTGGGGATTTACCCCTAAAGGAATGGAATGGGCTTGCTGACTGCAGGTGGGGCACTGCTGTCTAATGGCTGAGGCTTCAGCCATGGTAAGGTTGAAATATTTCATGAGAGCTTTAGTGTTTTGATGGAAGTATGAATGGCTCTCCCAAGGAGTTAAGGTGTGTGAGGTCATGATACCTGCAGCCGCTTGATCAGCCACATCATTGCCTTCCTGGAGGATTCCCGGGAAGGGTTGGTGGCTGCGGATGTGTGCTACAAAGAGGGGGTGCTGATGCTGTGCAACAAGGTGTTGCAATGTAACAAAAAGAGAGAGAAGGTTTTTATCAATAGCGGGAGAGAGGTAAGAATCGTGAATAGTAGAGACTATTTGGGTAACATATAGGCTGTCTAGGATTAAGTTGAGGGATTCGTTAAAATTCTGGAGGACTAATATGGTTGCAGCAAGCTCAGCCCTTTGTGGTATGTTTGCACAGGGGTGGTTTTAATGTGCCACACCCCATTCTTTTGCCAAGTGCATGCCCCTCGTTCCCTACTGCCATCAGCAAATATAGTCAAGGCGTTGACCAAAGGCCTTTTGCTGATGGAAGAGGAGAAAGAAATGGGTATTGTCTGAATGATTTGAAAACGTGGATCAGCAGGCGGGTGGCAGGAAACTAATCCAGGCCAGTCAGCTAAAGCAAACTGAATTTCCTGGGAGTTTTGGAATAGAGATTCCCATATTTGTAGCGAAAAAGGGATGAACAGTGTGGAGACATCTATTCCCATAAGTAATTTTGCACGACTCCTGCCTTTTATGGTCAGTTGAGACAATTGAGCTGATTTGGAAGTGATGGAGCATCGTGGCATATGGGAAAGATGGATCCACTCTATGATGTGGAGTTTTTGGTCCTTTTGAGTTACTGCCATGGTCATAAGCCTCGGGGTGGCTAAAATGACCATATCTAAAGGAGTATTGGCAGCAGCTCTGTCTACCCATTTTTCGGATATTTTCTTCTATTTGAGTTATTGCTTGAAGCTGAGGTTGCTGCAAGGATATTATGTCAGCAGGCTTTTTTCCCCAGGTAAGGGCTTCAAACAATGGAGAAAGAACATCAGTGGTTAAAGACAGGAAAGGTCGAGCCCAGTTAATGGAACCCAGATATTGCTGAAGTTGAACCAGGGTGGGTTGAGAAGGCAGAGACAGAGAGGGAAGTGAAAGATAGGCAGTAGCAGAAAGCATTTTATAGCCAAGATATGCGTATGGAGTTTGCAAGAATGGCTTTCAGGAAGGAAAATGAAGTGAACACCGTACCCGGTGGCCCAAGAGCTGCAACAAGGATATCGTCCATGTAGTGATGCACCAGAAATTGTGGAAAAGCAGAACGATAGGGTAGCAAGACATTATTGACATAGTGTTGACACATGGTGGGGCTATTGAGCATACCTTGAGGTAGGACTTTCCACTGAAAGTGGGAGAAGGAAGAGGAGTTGTTTAAACAAGGTAGTGTAAAAGCGAATAAGGCACGATCTTGTTTATGCAGGGGGATAGAAAAGAAGCAGTCTTTTAAATCAATGACCATTAGATCAAATTTTTCAGGGATGATGTTGGGATTTGGAAGACCACATTGTAAGGCCCCCATTGGTTTTATTATTGTGTTCACGGCTCGTAAGTCCTGCAATAGCCTCCATTTTCCTGACTTTTTCTTTATGACAAAAATGGGGGTGTTATATGGGCTGACAGATGGTTCAACGTGCCCTTTGACAATTTGGTCCTGAACAAGTGATTACAGGGCCTCTAGTTGTAGCTGCAGTGGAGTTCTAGCAAAAGATTCCATTAATCGATAATGAGTTTTGCGTTAAGTTGAGACATAAGATCATGGTCCCACAGGTTAGTATGTAGCAGAAGGACCAAGGGTTGGAGGTAGGCAGTGTGAGAAATATCAGAGGAACTCACCAGTAGCCAGTGTTTGCTACGGTGGGTGTGCTGAACTCCTCCCACTCCCCGAACGGCTGGGGCGGTTTCCAACGGCCACTCAGCTGTTCGGATGACACTTACGTCAGCTCCAGTATCTAAGAGACCCGAAAAGACTTTGTTACGGATTGTGAATTGTAACACAGGCCTGGCTTGTTCCACCATCTGATGAACAGTAAATGCCCATGCATCAGCCACTTTAACAGGTACCGGAATAGCGGTTGCTACTAATTCTCCCTTACTAAATTTTGTGGGAGTATTTCCAATTACTGCCATGGCCACTGAGGAAAAGTCATTGGAATCTCTCAGAAATGGAGAAGCAATGATTCCCCTTGCCATGAGGTCTCGGATGGGATAAATTATGAGGGGCGTCATGGCAGGAGGGATCATTTTCAGGCATGTAGGGAGAAAGTAAACAGTGCCTGGAATGTCAATTTCCACATCTTCGGAGGCAATTAGTTGGAAAGATATGGAGTCAGCCTTTGGAGTGGGGCTGGCTGATCGTCCCTCCTCTAGTTTCCCTGTGGCTGAGGAATGTTGCTGTGACACTGGTTTGCCCAGTGGTACCTTTTCTTGCACCTTGGGCATATTGCCTTAGGCTTGGTGTTGTTTTGTGTATTGTCTCTGGTTCTGCATTGTGCTTTGAAATGGCCTGGCTTCCTACAATTGAAGCAGTTTCTGGCTGGCCTGTTTTGAGAATTTGCTTGCTGCAAGGCCATGGCCAGATGCTCCATATTGTAGGAGACAGTTCCCACGATTCTGCAAGCCTTTAGATAGACTGAGAGGGAAGCCCCCCCCTGGGCAGATAGAGGCTGCAGAATCCTTTTGCAATCCTCATTAGCATTTTCAATGGCCAGTTTTAACAGAAGCTCTTTACGGGCTTCTTCATTCGAGATTTGTCTCTGAATGGCTTTCTGAAGTTCCTCTATGAACTCAGCATAAGGCTGATGTGAGCCTTGAGTAATTTTTGAAAAAGATCCTACGATGCCAGAGGTAGAATCATCAACCTTGTCAAGGGCTTTGACCGCTATGATATTGATAAGGGCAAGGATACGTGGTGGGAGTGCCATCTGAGCTGTTAAGTTCGTAAATTGGCCCATACCAAAAATTTGATCCACTCCTGCAGCTGCGCCACATTCGTGGGCAAATTTTTCAGCTTCGGCGTGAAAGTCTGACTCCCAAACAACATACTGTGGTCCCATCAGTATCATACGGAAAAGATCTTTCCAATCTTGGGGTAACATGAAAAAGGAGGTGCTGATGGTGTTAATGAAGCCTCTGACATATGATGCCTGGATGCCGTACATGGCCATGGCTTGTTTTAAATCTCTAATTAATTTCATGGTTAAAGGTTCAAGTCTAGGCACCATATTTCCGGCTCCATCCCCTATATATTCAATGGGACAGAGAGAGAGCTCCTCCAGAGTAAGAGAGCCCTCCCTGCATCCCTGCGCCATGGCTTGTGCGATTGCTCCCATGGGTGTCTGATTCTCCGCTGGATTTGAGTCAGGAGGATTTATGGGTTCAGGAGCAGTGGAGGAGGAAGCTTCTAACGAGAGAGCATTCTTTGTCTTGGTTTCAGCTGTATAAGGAGGAGGACCCTCCTTAGGGGAGGGGGCATTGGTCAGTGCTAAACCATGGATTTTTAAACATTCCATGACTATACGCCATGTGGTCAGAATCTTTGGCGGAGCCCTGAGAGCATTATGAAAATAGTCACCTAAACGTTGCCATGTGGAGACTTTCAAGGACCCTTTCTCCGGATAAGCCGGACATTGTGTATAGATGTAAGTCCAAAGAGTGATAAGGTCCTTTTCAGTTGGAACCAGGAGCATTTTGCTCTGATTCCTAAGAATAAGAATTGAGCTCTTCGTTAATTCTCCTAATTCCTGCAAATGTGCTATCTGCGCTTTGGAGAACTTTCCGCCCATACTGGAAGGGAGGATGTCTTCTTTAGGGAAGATTCCTGGGGAGGGATCCATGACACGAGATGGCATCCCTGAGTTGCAACTGGCTCGTCCGACCGGGTGAGATAAGCAGTCGAAGATAGACGCACCCGTTTCTTTTAATAGATCACGTCACCAGATGCGCTTTGCTCCGCATTTGGAAGGCTTCTCACTGGGTGGTTGAATGCATCAAGAAAGACATCAGGCTGGTTCTATCTCGGGTGAGCTGCCCTGATCACGAGCTCAGGAAGCTCTTTTATTAAAAACACACAGTAATACGTCACAAGCAGTGAACTCTATCCAATCATTATTTTACATGAGTAGAAATATTAGTGGACACATAGTAGCATCAAATCACAGTGTTATATGGTCAGTTTTAGTAGGTACAAAGTAGCCAATCAATGCCTGCAGTCCAGTTAATAGCCCATGGTGTTGTATTGCTGATTGATGTTCTTTGTTCCTGGTACACGCTTTCAGCTTACGTGAGGCCTTGAGGCCTGGCATGTACTGAAATTGTTGAAATTGATTCATTACTGCATAAAATCATCTCAATTATGACAAATCATGGCTTGAACTATCTTGCTTTGCATGTAATGAGTCTATCTCATATATTAGTTTCACCTTTTAAGTTGCATTACTGAAATAAATGAACTTTTGCACAATATTCTAATTTGTTGAGTTTCACCTGTAAAATTTGCAATTTATTAAAGTGTCCTTATCAAATTCATTAGTTTCTCATTCTTCAAAACTTGGCACAGAAATTTAAGTGGATTTCTGTTGAGCTTCAGTTTTATTAAAGCACAGTACAGAGTATAAATAAAAAATGCCCAATTAAAGCTTGCTACGTGCAGTATTACAATATATGAACATTTTGATTCCTAACTTCAACAGATAGTTATTACCATAGCAACCTACTGGATCATAACTTGCCAAAGTTGCCTGAATTCAAGATAATCATATTAAGATGAAATTATACATTGTGAATAATATGTCTTGTCTCAAATTGCTTTACAGCCTTCAAGGGAGAGATCTCCAGCTTCACTTAATTCAAAACACCAATATCCACCATATAACACTGTGATTTGATGCTACCTCTTGGCTGGCACAAGCAAAAATACTTACATATTGACATGACTATAAGTACCTTATAGCATTATTTATATAGCGAACCACGTATCAACTAAAGGAAATAGTGTACATATAAGGACAGGGTTGTAACAACTATATTGTATCGATGGAGAATTATTTACTTACCCAATTTATATAGCTGCTCAACTATCTAAATATGATTGGTGGTGAACTCTAACGTGAACCTGGTCCCACACTATGCAGGGTTTTAGAGGTAACTCAGCAACTTGAATTGAATTCAGAAGCCTTCTGGAGCCAGAGCAGTTTATGCAGGAGTGGTTTTAAATGGGCATACCATAGTGCATCTAATGAATAAAGTTTATTCATGTGTTGCTGCATTCTGCACCAAGCTTCTAGAATGCTGTCCAAGGGCAGCATGTGTAGAGTGTGTGTAGCAATAGTCCAATAGTGAGGTGACTTGATCCTGAGTCATCCTGAGTATTGCTTTTCCATCCAGAGAAGACAAGCAACTGGCATACAAAATATATTTCTGTAAAAACTCTCATGGCCATGATTCCCACTGGCTTCTTTCTTGATTTTTATTCAGGAGCCATGAGTCCAAGACAACCCTCACATTGTGCACCAACTCTTGAGTAGGGGATATAAGCTTATTCAGGGTTAACAGTGGAAAGTCATAAAATCCAAGGAATATTAAAACCTACAGAAACTAGAACTTGTCAAGATTGAGCTGAATGTAGTTTTCCCGCATCCAGGTCTGCATAGCCTCCAGTGATGGGGAAAGCACCTCAGTAAGATCACTTGGCCAGTCATGGCCAATATGTATCACAGAGTATCATGAGCACATCTTCTGAAGGCAAGCTCTCACAGTTAGGAAATTTCTCAGTTCTAGATTACTTTTCTCCTTGGTTAGTTTCCATCCATTGTTTCTTGTCTGGTCTGCCCTTGACTCAACCCTCTTGAGTGCCTCCCCTATATAAAATATTCAAATCCCACATGAACAGATTGCTATTTTTTATAAATAAGTAGGCAAATTTATGTCATAATATAGCATTCTTTTATTCAATTGTCAAAGCATTTAAATTTGTGAGCAAAGAGCATAAGGCTAAAAGGTTACAATGAACTTTAGATGAAAATCAAAGCATGCAATTGATGCAGTTCTTAGCAATAGTGGGAGAAGAGGTTTATACTTTAAACAAACAAGGAATAAATACATTTAAATAAATTTTAAAACAAATTTTGTACTTGTGTCAGTTTATGAGTCCATTGGTGTTCAAACTTGTAGAATGTTTTTGAGATTACATAGCCATAATCTTTGAACAGAATAACAGGATATCATTTTCGTCATACCATTGTGGAGAATATTTACTCAATTTTGTGAAACATAACTTTTAATTATTAGTTAGCTTTCATTATTTCATTCTGATTTTAGCATTGCTCTCTGTAAAAATAATTAAAAAGTGTAGATGACCAGGCTGAGCCAATGGGTGAAATTAAATGTGTCATTGGTTTGCAATTGCTCTGTTCCCACAAGAGATCTAAGTCCAGCCCATCTTGAATTCAATTGACTCTTATCAAACATCAATTTGCCTTGACCATTAGTAGATCAGATTCTTGTGTATTGCTGGCATGAAATAAATTTGTAGTACTTTTGAACTAGATCCTGGGTCCTGATTTCTTACTTCTGACAAAATGCTTCTCAGATGTATCTTTTTGGAATAGCATACATTTCATTGTGCACTGTATCTAGAATCTATAGCATAATTAGATAATGCATTAGGGTGTTGAAAATGGCCTTTTGCCATGAAAAGATTACAATCTCTTCCCCAAATCAGCATCCTAACATGTTTGTATTCTGACATTTGATGCAAGGATTAAGTCACTTTTTTCGTTATTACATCATGCCTTTAATAACTTGCCTCTTCTTGTGAACATCTGTCAGGAACTATTTTAGGTGTGTTGATGCTTTGCTTTGTTGGATTTTATTTCTTAACAGTTTAGAATAAATTAGCAGGTTTGGATGGTAAAATTAGATGTAACTAGGCAACATGTACTTCCAATGTTTGCACTGGAAAATACACTGCTCAAAAAAATAAAGGGAACACAAAAATAAGATATCCTAGATCTGAATGAATAAAATATTCTTATTAAATACTTTGTTCAATACATAGTTTAATGTGCTGACAACAAAAAATCACACAAAAATTATCAATGGAAATCAAATTTAGCAACCCATGGAAATCTGGATTTGGAGTTACACTCAAAATTAAAGTGGAAAAAAACACTACAGGCTGATCCAACTTTGATGTAATGTCCTTAAAACAAGTCAAAATGAGGCTCAGTAGTGTGTGTGGCCTCCAAGTGCCTGTATGACCTCCCTACAATGCCTGGGCATGCTCCTGATGAGGTGGTGGGTGGTCTCTTGAGGGATCCCCTCCCACACCTGGAGTAAAGCATCCCCCAACTCCTGGACAGTCTGTGGTGCAACGTGGCTTTGGTGGATGGAGTTAGACATGATGTCCCAGATGTGCTCAATTGGATTTAGGTCTGGGAACAGACAGCCAGTCAATAGCATCAATGCCTTCATCTTGCAGGAACTGCTGACACATTCCAGCCACATGAGGTCTAGCATTGCTGTACATTAGGAGGAACCCAGGACCAACTGCACCAGCATATGGTCTCACAAATGGTCTGAGGATCTCATCTTGGTACCTAATGGCAGTCAGGCTACCTCTGGCGAGCACATGGAGGGCTGTGTGGCCCCCTAAAGAAATGCCACCCCACACCATTACTGACCTACTGCCAAACCAGTCATGCTGGAGGATGTTGCAGGCAGCAGAACATTCTCCACGGTGTCTTCAGACCCTGTCACGTCTGTCACATGTGCTCAATGTGAACTTGCATTCATCTGTGAAGGGCACAGGGTACCAGTGGCGAATTTGCCAATCTTGGTATTCTTTGGCAAATGCCAAATGTCCTGCACAGTGTTGGGCTGTAAGCACAACCCCCACCTGTAGACGTCGGGCCCTCATACCATCCTCATGGAGTCTGTTTCTGACCGTTTGAGCAGCCACAGGCACATTTGTGGCCCGCTGGAGGTCATTTTGTAGGGCTCTGGCAGTGTTCCTCCTGTCCCTCCTTGTACAAAGCTGGAGGTAGTGGTCCTGATGCTGGGTTGTTGGCCTCCTCCATGTCTCCTGATGTACAGGCCTGTCTCCTGTTAGCGCCTCCATGCTGTGGACACTACGCTGACAGACACAGCAAACCTTGCCACAGCTTGCATTGACATGACATCCTGGATGAGCTGCACTACCTGAGCCACTTGTGTGGGTTGTAGACTCCGTCTCATGCTACCACTAGAGTGAAAGCATCACCAGAATTCAAAAGTGACCAAACCATCAGCCAGCAAGCATAGGAACTGAGAAGTGGATTGTGGTCACCACTTGCAGAACAACTCCTCTATTGGGGATGTCTTGCTAACTGCCTATGCTTTCCACCTGTTGTCAATTCCATTTGCACAACAGCATGTGGAATTGATTGTCAATCAGTGTTGCTACCTAAGTGGACAGTTTGATTTCACAGAAGTGTGATTGACTTGGAGTTACATTGTGTTGTTTAAGTGTTCCCTTTATTTTTTTGAGCAGTGTAGTATCCAAAGCAATGCATTATGGAATATGTCACAAATTGAGTTTATACCTCAGTTAAGGAACTACCAACTCAAACAAGCAACCTAATCAAGGAACTATCAAGGAGAAAACCACACCCCACCAATACTGAGAGGGCAAGGTATTGTGTGGACATAGAGAATGAACCTCACTTCCTTTTAACAATGAAGATGTTACCTAGTCAGTTAACAAAATGTCTGCAAGCAAATAACCAAGCTCGAAATGCACCAAGGACTTCACATTTCAACCCTATACTACATATATTCACTTCTAAGTACTACCTGTATACCAAAGTAAGCAACCTACTGTCAATTTCAGCTATTCCTTACCAGGAGTTATTAAAAGTTATTTATTATAGACAAAGAAAGAAAATTTATGTTTCCTCCTCCTCCCCCCCCTCTGTAGTTTGTTTATGCAGTAACTGTATGACTTTTTAAACAAATGTGTAAAGACTATTTGTGCCTGACAGAAGAATGCTTAAGGCATTTGGCAGAATTCTCATGAAAAAAAGTACAAGAGTGACACTGAGCAAAAAGGGCACAATGACTTTAAGTTGACATTGGAAGACAATATGCAAACAAAATATTTGTTTTTCAATGAGCCATTGAAAAATGTGGGTATGAGATAGTTTATTGAATATTTGTATAGGTAGAGAAATGTATGTAATACAGTATATATGCTTGGATTTTGAACATTCCACACAATTATGAAATCATGATGGATAGTTGTTTAATTCAACAAAAGGAATTTATTGAAAAACACAGAATACTTAAAAGATGGCTCAATTTTGAGCTGGGAGTAAGAAGGAAAGTACAATCCATTCTTATTCTTTAATGCATGGATGGATAAAACCATAGACTAAATTTTCATTTTAGCATGAAAAATGAGATAATAATTAGACCTGACTATAGGGAAACTGGAAAGTTATCTCCTGAAGCCTGTGGTTATTTTTTTGCATTTTACTTATGGCCAGAAGATCCAAAAGCAGTTACAAGTGAATAAAACATTTTAACAAATAAAATATTTAATAAATATTACATAATGGATTTTAAACTCATTAAATAAACTCTAGAGCTAACACATACTGATGAGTGCTTATCTTCAGGGGTGTGTGCATTTATCACTACTCATACAAGAGTAGCTATCCTTTTCTTATACTAGCACTTTTTCATCTTCTTCTCATAAACACTTTCCTTTTCCTGCTATTGCTAGCATTTGGGTCAAAGATTCAGAGGAAAGATTATCCCAACTACCAATAACAAGAAGTTATTGGAATGAGTCTAGAGCAATCTTAGTATTTAGTATTTATTTGATTTGTCAATCGCTTACAAGATACAGGTATAAGAATAAATATAGTTTTGAATACATGAGATAAATACTTATAAGAAAAATAAAAAACAATAGGACAGGGACAGTAGGCACCATTGGTGCGCTTAGGCATGTGTTATCTTCGGGCAACACTAGCATCCAAAAACATTTCAGGTGTGAACAAGCAGATCCACATGTGAAGAGTTAAATTAGTTTGTTTTATTGCTCAAGTCAATACATAGGAATCTTCTTGGACTGACAGTTTTCAGCTGGGTGGGACTAAATAAGGTTCAAAGACATTGAAGGAGGTGAGAGCCAAACTTTACTCTCTGTGCCCATGTAGGGATTGCAGGCTAAATTCCCATTTGGCTCAGCCAGGCTCCCCCTGGGTCAGGCAATCTCTCTCCAACACAACAAGGTCAAAAAATACCCTAGAAAGTGTGAAAAAGACTGAATAGAAAAGCCAGTATGAATCATGTGGCATGAGTGGGACAACACTATCCATTTCCAATAAAGCAAGCCAATTCAAACAAGAAAAAGGTAGCTGTTCTAAGAAATTGTGTGGCTCAAAAAAAGATCCATCTTAGCCAAGTTAGGAGGCAGAGCAAATACTTTGTTCAAATGTCCTAACTTTATCATAAACAAACAAATCTTTATGAACACCCACAAATCAGTCTGCTAATTTACACATTTCTAAAATAACTCCTGTCCTTGCCAATAGATACATGAAAATGTTTACTCGTGTACCACAGAATAGTAACTATTTTTTTTAGTACTTTTATGTTTTGGAATTGTAAATGAAATTTCCTGTATCTAGAGTCACTTGTATAAACAAATGTTTTGGAGATATTAGAGGTGTGGGGGTTAGATACAGTGCTTTGTTGTGGCAGAATGCTTGGCAGAAAAGGCTAGATAGATGAGGAAGAGCACAAGAAGTATGAAATGGTACATTGAAATGGTTTGTTAATATATAAAGAATGAATGAGAATTAAATTGCAAAACAAATATAGGCGGGAAGGATGAATTGATAGAGAGGAAAAAAAGTTTGAGGAAGTTGTGATTGAATGGAGATAATGAGAAAAGAGATGAAAAGTTTAAAGAACAACTCCAGCATATAAAATGGTTTGTGGCTGTGATAGACACAAGGATGAAACATGGTTCTCTGCTTCTTATACCAGGAAAAGCTATATAAACAAAGGACAGACAGCAACTTCCAGGTGATAAAAGGAACAAACAAAGAACAAAATGTTGATTCAAAAAAGTGGCAGGAAATGATTCAAGATTTAAAACTTGGGATCAGTGGCTTGGTGGATGGATAGATGATAAATAGATGATAAATAGATGGAGGATAGATAGATGGAGGATAAGGAATCTATAAAATGATAGTACTTTTTTAAACAAATTAAGGAAAAATATTATCTAACTGAAGAATGAATGAATGAACACAGGTCTATATTAAAAAGACAACAAAACAAAAAGAACATAAGTTATACAACAGGAGTCAAGTACAGTTAAAAACTAGCAGGCACAATTTAAGCAAACAAATTCTTGTAAGGCATGATTCCATATTAATTCTGATTTGAAATAAATTGCTATGGTGAAAACTTTATTCTAATTCATGGCCAGATGGAGGAGATGACCAGGCTGAGCCCAAGGTAGGGGTCAGATGTGTCCTCAGTGCAGTGCACACCCACAAGAGACCTAAGTCCAGCTCACCTTGAATGACTTTCTTATTGCTCACTAATTACCATTGACCATTGGTAGCTCAGTTTTTTGTAGCACTTAAGCTTGCAATAAATCTTTATACTCATTTGAATTGCCCGATTTTCTCAATTTTCCTGACTTTTTGGATTCCATCTCTATTTTGCACATAATGAGGGCACAATTTAAGGAAAAACATGATCTGCATAATCCCTGCTAAGCAAATAAAATTTATTGTAGTGCTTTATACATTTGGGATAATTTCCAAAAGCCTTTGAAATGTTTAGTTATTATATACTGACTAAAAGCATTGAATTCTTTTTCCCTCCTTTTTGAAAGTTTTGCAAGTAAAAGAAAGAAACAATGGGAAATGTAGCATTTTTTTTTTCTGGTAACATTCAGAACCTACACTATTTCAACATAAAATGCTCAATGCATTCAATAAAATATGGCTATTTTTTTGCTTTTTAAGCAGACCCTGACAAAGTTTTGTACTTTTATTTATGACTACCTGCTATGTAGTGGCTGGACAAAAATTTCAGGGACCTGTAGGAAGTGGGAAAAATGCATTACAATTAGAAATACAACTCAAATAATGGACAATAAATCCCATTCTGTAATAATGGACAATAAATCCCATTCTGTGGCAGAGAAAAAGGCAATTCAGAGGGTGATTAAGATGGCCCAAAACATCATTGGCTGCTCACTTCCCTCTTTGGAAGAACTGTATAGGAATAGATGTAGGAGGAAGATACTTAATATATTGAATGACTCCTCTCATCCGGGACATCAGCTCTTTGAACTATTACCATCGAGAAGGAGATTTAGGGTATTAAGAACAAGGACGACCAGATTTAAGAACAGTTTTTATCCAAGTGCAGTTTTGAGTTTGAATGCAGGGTCATAAGATTTATGTGGAAGTGAATGAGAGTAATGGGGTTTTACATTTTTAAATTGCATAGAGATCATTGTATGGTCGGTTGTGTTTAGTTTTAATTTAATTTAATTTTTTGTTTTGTTTTAGTGGTGTTTGTCCAGTTTTTACTTGTGGAAGAGCACCTCATTTCGTTGCACCCGCTTGCGAGTGTAATGAGAAATAAAACAAACTCTATAAACTATAAACTTTAAAGGAGATTGCATGGAACTAAAGTCCTGATAGTGATAATACTCTTTTCCCCCTGTGTCTTCAGTTCTTTCAAATTTGCACACACCCTTTCATGTCATAACTTGAGAGCAGAAGTAAATGTTACTAAGAAAATTCCAAATTAAATACTTACTCATAATAATGCCTTTTATTATCAGATTCCTGACTCATAATTCTCAGGATATCTGCTGTGCAAAAGGTACAACTAATTAATATTTGTGGTTCAACAAGTGTTTTTCATCTCTTGCCCATCTCCTTATATTCATCCAAATCAAATTTCACAGACATGTTTCTCCAATTATCTATCATTATGAATGTTGACATCTACAGACTAATTTTCCAAGAACTCATTTTAGGGTTCATGTTATTTATTTTTCCTTACATAAACTATATGAAGTATAATCAGAAATTAAATCATATAGAAATAACATGACACTGGGACATTGTATAAATAAAAACTCTAAGTGATGAAATCTGTTCTTACTGCATCTCCATGTTGAAAAAATATTGGCTCCCCAGTTAAATATGCTTACTGTAAATAGAGTAAAAGAAAAATAATTGGTGCTTTTTAAAAAAAAATATTAAAATGAAAATTTAAAGCAAAAGTTAAACTTTGGACCGCAGCAACATTTTAATGATTATTTATTCATGCCCTCCATTTTTCCTCGACAATTACTTTTCTTTGATAGTTAATAATAATACTAATTAATGCTTCATCAATATTAGCAATATTCCAGGTTCCTTGAATTTAAAAAGAACAAGAAGTACTCTCCAATTATCTATCCTACTAATAATTGATTATTCTAACTCATTTCTATTTTGGAATTGATCTCTAAATGATTGCTATTGGACTAATGATATTTAGGAAATGTTAACACAAAATGCAATGGCAAGAAGATCTTTTCTTTGAATAGTAATATCATCCAATTGTTTAATAATGAAAGATCACATAAGACCATAATCTTGCAACATTCCAGATACAATTCAATATCCCAAATCTTTGCTTGAAATATTTATAATATACGGTATTGAAACTCTTAAACACCAACTACTTTTCCAGTGAGAAAATAATGAATCCATTCCTATTTAGAATATTCTGAAAGCCAGAAACCAAGATTGCAACATTTTGCAACGTTAGTTAACATTACATTTTAAGTTATTCTATTTTTTTTTTAAATAGCAGGGTTATCCTGCTCAAGTCTTTGATAGGTAAAGCTAAACGTACTATTTGTATAAAGCAGAGGTTAGACAAGAAATCTGTAAACACAGTATCTCCTAGTCCATACAATTTGGTATGTAAATTGCTGCGTGGATGCTTTTACTGTATATCCTCATATTTTGTACATGCTGATTAAAAGAAAAATACATGCAGTCTTGAACTATACAGACTAATTATAGCCCTTCTAGAAACATCTGCTGTTTCCTACTTCAAGGGATCTTAGATAAAATCCCAGTTTCTAGGTTTGTAGGTGTGCCTACTAAAGAACATTTGAACCACAATAATTTTTTTTTTCTATAGCCAATCACGTGGCAGAATTTACACTGCCTTTTCAAAATACAATGTTTTAGCACTTTTTCATACATCTGATATATAAAAATGATTGCATGTATTGATAAAGCATTATTAAAATAAATAAATAAAACACAATGATCAAATTTTCACCAAATTCTATTCATTGTTTTGAGCATGTATTATAGCTCTTTCCAAGATGAAAAAAAGCTCCTGGGTGAAGCAGAATAAATTCTTATCAAAAGAAATGACCATCTTTATTTATTATTATCCAGGAGTTGCTATGAAGTTGGGCAGTCTTGAAATTAAAATAATAAAGGAAGGCAAGTCAAACAATTACAAATAGTAATTACAGGTAGTCCTTGACTTATGACAGTTGAGCCCAAAAATTATGTTGCCAACATTTGTTAAGTTAATTTGCCCCATTTTACGGCTTTTCTCCCTACAGTTGTTTTGTGAATCACTGCAGTTATTAAGTTAGTAATAATGTTGTTAAGTGAATCAGGCTTCTCCATTGACTTTGCTTGCCAGAAGGTTGTAAAAGGTGATTACAGGACCCTGGGACACTGCAACCATTATATATATGAGTCAGTTACCATGCATCTGAATTTTGATCACATAACTTTAGCAATGCTGCAACAGTTGTAAGTGTGAAAAACGGTCATACATCACTCTTTTCAGTGCTGTTGTAACTTTAAACAGTCACTAAATGAATTGTTGTAAGTCAAGGACTACCTGTATTAATTTATGTTAAATTATAATTCTCTTATAATTTAAGTTTCCTGGAAGCAAAGCAGTCAGAGCATAGAAGGAGGCTGATCCAACAAGCATTTCCATCCTTTCTGCCCATTCTTTCTATCCCAATGAATACAAAGCATAACCAAAATTAAAATCACTACCAACCTGAAACAACCCCCTCACCAACTGCTGAGATATTTTAAAGATTTTTTTAAATGTTCCAATAAGTACATATTTCATGAAATGCATCATTTCCTATTCTTAAATCTCAAGAAGTTCCAAAGAAGCCCTCCTGCCCTTGCAATCATTTATTGTTTTGTTTTGACTAACAGGAAAAAAGGGTGGGAAGTCAGTCAAAATAAAAGACTTTTTGAGTGCTTTAATTATCAACTAATTATAGAAGTGCTGAAATGATTGGTAGTTCAAAGCATTTAATTATGGCTGGATTATGTCCCATCAACTGTTTGAAAAATACTTTTTTATTTCGCATAACATTCTCTTATTGATATCATTTCCTTGCTGTCACATGTGAGTTTGAGCCTCTAATAGGTATGAATCCCATTTCTTTGTTTAACATTACAGTTACTCATAAAAGTAACAGTTATTTAGGGAAGGTAGAACAGCTCTGGCATGTGCCTCTATCTGCTGACACTGCTCTAGCTATAAATTATCCAATCTGAACTAGTTGAACATTTCTTAGTTCAGATGACTTTGTGTGCACATCAGTGTATTCTGTATCATGAAAATGCAAATCACACATATTAGGAAGATTCCCACCAGAATAAGCATGCTTTTTATTTCACAAACTGTTACTCATGATTTTATATGCTATTACTTAGAATTAAGGTTCTTTGCTATGGATTCTTAAGAAACTCATAGAAAAATGAATAATACATTTAAAAATCAGGTAGTTAAACATCTACAAGCATTCTGATTATGATCATGCCTTTGTTTGTCCTCATAATTATGGGACAAGTTGAAAATCTAATATGGTAAAGCATGTGATTTATACAAATTCATTTCCTGATGTTACCACATAAGACTCAGAAAATAATACTATATAATGTTCTGAAACAGCATAAGGCAATTCCACCCCCAATCTGCCTGACTAATAAAATGTCTAAAATTTAATCTCTCCATAAAATGTATTCCCTCCACTTCTAATGTCCAAGCCAAAACAGTACTGTCTTTAGGCGATCTGCTTTGTATAGAGAATTACATAGAACAATACAACTAAGGAGTAAGTCTTAAACAGTTCCAGAGTAAGTGGAATGGTGTAAACATCCTCAGTGATCATTTGTGGTCAGTTGCTTCAGATAGTGAGAAGAGACAACCCAGTGAGGGAAAAATAGAGTATCATGAAAGACGGTATGGTTGAACCTGCACACTGAGGTATCCCACCCTATAAAATTTTATTCTATTGATCAGGTTTTGGTGACCTTTCAACGATCCTCAATATAAAGAATGGGAGGTGAGCTATTGCATTTCTATTCATTCATAAATCTAGTCAGTGGTAGCAGGCAGGAATGAATTGGGGGCCCCAGACACTTTCCTGTGGGGAACTTTATTTTTGGCTGCCAGGTGAATTCTAAGAGTCTAAGATCCATCTATCTTAAAGTTGCCAAGTTTGAGAAACACTGCTTCACTATACAGACAATGTGCAGCGGTTTTTTTCCTGCTTCCAAGAAGAACCCAGCAGTCATATAATCATCCTTTTCCTCACATACTTATCTAATTTAGCAATCCCAGGAAACTAGCACTGTTATTTTGGAAATGGCTATTCCAAATCATAAATTCTTCCAGCAGTTAAATGTATCTTGATTGTATCTACAATATGGCCTACCAGCAAAGGAACATAATCCCAGTTTACACCAATTACTTAGCCATCTGATTTTTTTTCAAGACAGGAGGAAGATAGTTACACCACATTATATTTGTATAAAATAATTTGCATTTCCCTGCAAGCTCCTTAAAAGATTTTTGGGTCAAAGTAATAGCTATATCAAAGGCAAGCAAATAATTATGCTGTCATTAGTAATATCATTGATAGATTTTGATTTATGTTTTTATTACAATAATTTAAACTCTCTGTTCATTCTTTTGTTTTATCTATAAACATAAAAAAGTTTTCACATTTCACTCTTCTAAGTGTTTTTTTTTTCTTGTGCAATCAGGTAGGGTTAACTGATCAGTATATCAAAGGGAACAAATAGGATCTGATCTCTCCATAGATTTCTTCAGTTGCCTGGATGACAGAATTGAGAATGAGATCTATTCTGGATTATTTTTTCAGAAAAAAATATTGCTTTGCGACTCTCAGCAACTCCTTGAGATTGAAAGATGTTCTCAGCTGTGAACAAGATTCTTTGAGTTATTGTGAAATACTGTCCTCAGAGAACAGATTTACTGGCAGAAGACAGAATGGATCATTTCATAACATGAACATTTTCAACGCCTTAAAAGTCTGCAATGGCTAGTTTTGATTATCACAAAAAAAGAAGCCAGCTATCAATAATGATATTTATAGGATCAATATAAATACTGACTTTCAGATTTGTTTTTGTGTCTAATCATCTGAATGGTTTTTTTTCTAGTATCCAATATTTTGGCAACTAGAATATCTTCCTATAAACACCAGGGAGAAATACAATCAGGTTATACTGTACAAACTACTCCTAAAGTAGACTCTCCGTCCCCCTCGCAGAGGACAAAGAACAGCTTGTTTCTGTTGTACCTTGGGGATTATGTTTTATTAACTGAAAAACAGACAACAATACTTTGAGCATTTCAAAACAAACATTAACAGTTGATTTATTATTCATGTCTCACTTTAACAGTGGATAAAGCACCTTATAGTAAAAATGGCATCTTATTATCTATCAAGTTTGAATTCCGACTACTGGCAACTTACTACATTTATTGTAATAAAGCAAAACACTAGAACATTAATTTGCATTAATAAGCCTTAAATTTCAGTGGGAGTTAAGTAGAACTTACCTTGGCTCCAAGTATTACTTTATTAAAGCAATAACATCTCAAAATAGAAATAGATGTTTTATGTATGTATTTATTTATTTATTTATTTATTTTGTCAAGCATGTATGAGAAAACAAGTATAAGTATGAACATAATATATAAACATATAAGTATATACATAATAAATGAGTATGAATAAATGGGAATAGTAAGACAGGGACAGTAGGCACACTGGTGGCTTATGCATGTCCCCTCTTAGGAATGGAGTAGGGTCCACGGCAGACAGTTTAAGGTTAAAGTTTTGGGGGTTTGAAGATGTAACAACAGAGTCAGGTTTATATAGATTTCTATTGAGGATTTCCAAGTGATGTTGCTGCCGTTGAAATTAAGGAATTAATTAAGGAAACAATAGATCCAATTGCACTTGGGGATTTTTATGTATATCATCTTGAATATACTGTATGTTTCTGCAATTTCATATGTAAGACGAAACACCTTTTATCAGTTCCAGATTAACTTGAAAATGATATGAATAGATGTTGAATTAATGTGAAATTAAGTCAGTATTCTCCCTGACAACATACAGGAAGGCTTCTTCCAAGCATAATTGTTCTGCTGAATTTGAACTTTTTTCAGGTACCATGTTTTGGATAAAACAAAAAAGTTTTTTTTTTTCTGCTTGTGTGGCAAACAGTGCTTTGTGGTTGATTTCATTAGGTTCCAGAATAACTTCACCTGGCTTTGTAAGCATTAGGTAAAGGGTTTTATCAAGCATCAGTTTTATTCTGCAATACATTCCCAGATAGTGTCATATAATGTTGTGCTTCTCTATACAATAGAGTAGGTCATGTTTTCAAGATCGTTTGAAATTTTTGTATTTTTGAATCCCTATTCCTTCATTTTAACCAGGACCAATTCCACTATTGTTTGGCTTGCCTCCCGTATATTCTATGAATAATTCCACAGTAGTGTAATCAAAAATGTATCATTTATTTTATAAAAAAATAAAGGGACAACTGACTAGAAAACTCTTTCTCCCTCCCTCGCTCCAATTTTGGGTAATATGAATAAAACCAAATCTGTTTTATATTTAAATTTCTCATTCTCATTCTTGCCAAAGAATGAGTCACTAAAACAATCTAAAATGAGACACCAGTCACTAAAACAATCTAAAAAAAAGAGAACATATTTAATGAGAAAATGGCAAGGCAGCATTAAAGGATGTCACATGTGAATAAGTGTGATGGATGAATCCATTGGAATGAAACTTTATCAATTAATAGCCATATAAACAACTTGGGGTTTTTCTTTTGTACAAAATTAGTCAAATTAAACTAATCAAACAGTGTGTCTTTTTAAGATTGAAGTTTCTATATGCCAATCATACTGATCAAACAAATGCATACTGTATCTCAATAGATATTTGTGAACATTACTTATAGCAATAGCACTTAGATTTATATACCACTTCACAGTGCCTTACAGCATTCTCTGAGTGGTTTAGAAAGTCGGCATGTTACCCACCAATAATCTATGTCCTCATTTTACTGACCTTGGATGGATAGAAAGCTGAATCAAGTTGTGGATAGAATGCAGTACTGCACTCTAATCACTGTGCCACTATGGCTACTTATATTGGGGAAATTATGTTGCTGAGACAATGAAAAGGGGATGAACTAATTATAAGCTGAGTTTAACCTTCAGCAATGTTTGAACTTAGTTCATAATTAGCTTTCCAGTTTTTTCTTTCCAGCTGTCTAACTCTAAATTTAGTCTTTCTGATTACATTCGATGACTCCTATATCATCAAGTATTTTAGTATATCATCCTAGAGATTAAATGGGACAGGAGGTATAACTGCGACCGTAAATTTGTAAATAAGTAGTTACAAACACTTTATACCACATAAACTTTATACCACATAAATATAACAGAAGACATATTCTGGGCATGTCCAAGCTATAGCTAAGGCGTGTCTTGTGCTTTCCACTCAAAATTTTTCCAATTTATATGCAAAAAAATTCATGTTGGAACTTGATGGACAGATTAAGTTCCAGAGACAGGCTTAGCATTTGAAAGGATAAGTGACGTGAAGATATGGGTTCATGGATTCAGGCTATGATTGAAAGGAATTTGTATCTAATGGAACATTTTCCAATTATGCCAATAAACTATGAAAGGAATGGAGATATCTGACTTGCATATCTGTGATGGGATCTTGTCTGTGATTCTTAATCACAATAGTACTGAGTATTTTAATTACATTATATATGATGCACTCATTATGAAATAAGCTAGGTGCTCTATTCCATGTGCAGAAGCCAGCCAGTATGTAGGTTGGATTTTACTTCAGTTCTGCAGATTTGATGGTCTTTTGTTGTATTTTATAAAAGTAGTCTATTTTAGGGTTGTTGGAAAGATTTTGTAGCCATTGTGCCCTCCAGTTTCTGATCTCTGTCTGTTGTCTGCTTGCCTGTTCAAACAAATGCTTACATGCAGGGGTGGGATTCTACCAGTTCACACCTATTCACTAGAACAGGTTGTTAGCATTCTAAGCAGTTCAGAGAACCAGTTGTTAGAAGAAATTATTGGCCTAATCCTGTAAGGAAGGCAGGAAGGAAACATTATGGTTCCTTACAGAAACTGCCTCTCCGTTAATCCTTATTACATTCTTGGCAGGACTAGACTTCCTGTCTCAGGAACTTCTCTGAAGTTTTTTTTCCCCCTCCTTTGTTGGTACTTTGCTTGTGTGGAGTGACCATTCAAAGTTACAATGGCACTGAAAAAAGTGACATGACCATTTTTCACATTTAGGACTGTTGCAGCATCCCACAGTCATGAGAGGCCAGGTGAAGAGATGCATGTCTCAATGTGAGTGATATTGAGTTAGCCACACCCAGCCAATAACATGACCACCAAGCCATGTCCACCCAGTCACATGACCACCAAGCCACGCCCACCACCTAAGCTATGCCCACAGAACCAGTTGTTAAAAATTTTGAATCCCACCCCTGCTTACATGTTAGAATAGTGGCACAAATGTGCCTCATGTAAGCAAAGTAATGTATGATGAAGTGCATGCTAGGGTTTGGGGGTTTTTTTTGGCTGCTTGAGGTAGAGGTCTTTTTGAAAAAAAAGGAAGAAGGCAATAAGATAAGACAAATAGCTACCCAGGATACTAATTCAGGAATATCCAAATATTTGGTAGAACTGAGGTTGCAAATATTGCTAGATGTGGCTGTCATAGTTAAAATCAGATCCAGTGCCAATTGGAACCAAAACAATAATCTGCCTATCTACTATTTATTAAAACAAATATTTTACATAATTCCTTGTTGCAAAGCAGTTTTATGGTAAAACATTTTCAATAATAACATAGTAAAACCCAGGATACAATCAATCAACCAGGAAAAAAAAACCAGAGACTTATTTCTAACTGGCAGCAGTGAGCTTGTGGTCCTGATATAGTATACTAAAACTATTGGAATATTTAACTAAATGTATTTTAGACTACCTGACATCACTGCAATTTTGAGAACAAGTGACTGTTACATGAAGGCCTTTCTGGGACTTAGAAAATTTTAATGAAAGGAAGACATTGCTGCTGGAGGCTCACGGTTTCTTTGCAGTTCAGCAGAAATTCTGCCATATAATCTTATAATAGGTACTTACTCTACTCTCTTGATTCTGCTGAAGTCATTAAAAACGTAATCTTTAATCCTTATATTTATCTTTGTAAAGTCACTGAGGAACTTATATTTAATACTCTGTTACTAGAAATAGTATGAGAAATAAGTGCTTAAGTGCTTTTCAAGGAAAAGTCTGCAAATATATTTAATGTTTTTTTAAAAATATGTAATGCAAACTTTCTGAGGCTAAAACCATATAATATATGGCAAACCACTATACATACGTCTATGCAAGTTAATGAAACTTTGCACAAAAATGATAGTCACATATAGGGTTTGATAAGTTCTGAATTGAAGTTGTTATCATTGCATCTTTTAATGAATAAATAAAGGCATTTCCTGAATTAGAGCTATTTTTATTTGTTTTTCCTTTTCTATGACCAGATGTTTCACTTTGCTTAACAGTTAAAGATCCATTTTGAGAAATACAATAATCTGTTATACACACTTTTAAACCTCTGAATCATAGTACATTACCATTTCAAACCCCTTTCCCTTAGTGTTTATGATAAAATTCCATCTGTAATGAAGATGTGACACCTGATTATTTTATTAAAATGAAATTGTTTTCTTCAGTTTACAATACCACTTTGAAGTCATTGCTCTAAAGGAGCTTCTTCTTTAGAATAATATTAAACAGAAGATCTCATAAAGTAGAATTTAATTTATAGTCACAAATAGAGGACCCAGTGCTATATTTCATTAACTTTTCAGATTTAAGTTCTATTTAGATATAATTGAACAGAAGCTACTTTCCTTTCTTCTTTTCTTATCTTTTCTATGCTTATAATGCTTACATTTTTCTGCAATACAAAAGGATGCATCCAAAGGCACTTTTGTCTTTGTGAAATGCATATTCAATTCATAGCAGGATTAATTTACCTCTTGTACGGAGACATTGTATGAGATGCAAAACTATTCTTACACTTGCACAAAATGCTATTTGTATATAGGTTAAATTATAAATTTCTGCCAACCTAGCAGTGCGAAAGCATGTAAAAATGCAAATAGAAAAATAAGGACCACTTTGATGGGAAGGTAACAGCATTCGTGCGCCTTCGGCATTTAGTCATGCTGGACACATGACCACGGAGATGTCTTTGGACAGCACTGGCTCTTTGGCTTTGTAACGGAGATCAGCACCACCCCTTAGAGCCAGAAATGACTAGCAGATACGTGTGAGAGGAACCTTTACCTTTACTTTTTACATTATAAAATAGCATTAAAATAATAAAATCACACTATGATAGATTTCACTGAATTTCAGCGTAATTAACTTACAAATCTCTTATCAAATACTTTTGAATGATCAATGGTCAGCAATATCAGAATGATCATAAATTTAACATTTAAATAGGATTGAGGTGATCATTAAAATTGTGATCACCTCAATCCTATTTAAACCTTTCTTTTTTATATATGATTTTATTGGTTTTTCAAAATATAAAATACAAAGAAAAACAAAAAAGTAATGGAAAACTAAGAAGAGGGGGAGGGAAAAGAAAAGAAATATAGTGTAAAGGCAAAAAAGGAAAGAAAAAGGCACCAACTTCTTACTCTCTTTAGCACAATAGAAGATAACATAATTATAACCACAATGTTTTGCTTTACACAATAGTATGTATAAGCCATTTCTATAACAATAAGACTATCTAGTTAACAAAAACAAAATCAAGGTTTCATACATTTCTGACTATTCAAATATTGATGTTTTTTCCACTGGTTTTCTCTTTCCTCCTGAGTCAATTACAGTCAGAGGTGACTGGGCAGAAGAAATCCTTTCCATGGCCCTATTGTATGGGGGTACTGCAGCAGTTGCTGGTTTTTTTCTCTCCTATTTAAGATCAACATAATACCAATGGATAAATTCATCCATCACCACGGATTATACTGAGGTATAATCAGTATCTGAAAACTTCAACTGGTACAAAATGTAGCACGCATATTACACATCTACTTTACAAGCTGCATTAGATTCTGGTGTTGATCTTTAAAATCCCTTCATACAGAGATGGCATTCAGTAGGTTCTGATCAATTTTGGAGAACTGGTAGAGGAAATTTTGAGTAGTTCAGAGAACTGGCAAATACCACCTCTGACTGGAGATTTTACAGTGTCCTTCCCCTGCCACGCCCACCAAGCCAGGCCCACAGAACCGGTAGTAAAAACAATTGAATCCCACCACTGCTTTCATAGTATGGGGCTGGGTCTTATTTAACCAAGTTCCTTGCTCAGATTTACTGCCCGTCCCACTGTATCCAGCAGAGAGGGCATGCTATGCATTCCATCAGCTAGGAAGCTATATCTGATTGGCCTTTTCTGCAGAGGCACTTACATTGTGGATTCTCTCTCTGAGATAAGATTGGCCTTATTACTTCTAAACTTCCAACAATCCTTTAAGTCCTGATTATGCCAGCAAGCCTGAGGACTCCAGGGAACATGTGAATTTATAGGCAACTCCTTTATTAACATCCCTTTATTGTTTTCTTGCTAGATATATTTTATAGCTTTTAAATTTTTATAACTAATAATTGTTAAGCCTGGTTTCCCCAACCAGGGTTAGGGAGACAAGCTAAACAGAATGTGCAGCGTTACTCAGATAGGCACACAGATAAATGAGTGAGCTAAGCTTGTATGTTTATTAACATAACAGTAAAAATAACAGATACGCTTGTGCTATCAAAAATATAGTTTATTCCATTATGAATTCATAGCATCGTCAAAATAACAGTCCAATAGTCATGTATCATTTAGTCAGTCCATTCAGGGATATTCAGTTAGCAAAGTCCATGCAGAATATCCTATGTCAGTTCACTTACAAATCAGTCCTTTGTTTTCTCTCCCGTTCGAGCAATGCAGTCTTGATTCCAAGCAGTAATCAGGGATCATCAAAGCCAGAGAGAGCAAGCTGCAGTCTTGCTTCTTTTTAAAGTGCTTTCACAACCACTCCCTTAATTACTATCCCACAGTTAAAGTTGCAGACACTTTAACATATAAACCATGATAACATATTATTATTTACCTAAACCAGTTAGGGTAAAACAATGTTATCCCTAAGTGTTTTTATGTATTTATTCACTTTTTTTAATGTATTTACTCACTTTTTTGTTGTATGCTCTCCATAGTCACATAAGCGCACAATCATGCCTACCGTCCCTGTCCTATTGTCCCCAATTATTAGTTCCTATTTCTTGTATTTAAACTTATGTTTATTCTTGTTTCTGTTATGTTGTAAGCTTTTGACAAATAAATAAAATAAAATAAACATTTGATGAAAAGGTGGCTAAATAAATCAGATAAAACAAATAAATATTAATGATATATGAGGGTCTTAGGTAATTGAATCATTATTTCTGGTGATTTTATGGGATATGTTGGTATAAGATGGAAAGCTATATAAATGTTCTAAATAAATAAATAAAATGTTAACAGAAAAGGAGAGTACCAAATCAGATGTTATTTGGGGAGACCTCATAAAATTCACCTTTCTGGTCTTTCTCCCTATTCTCTCTCTCTCTCTCTCTCCTTTCTACTTCCTTGTCTACCACTCCATTCCCACTCCATTTAATTTAGAACAAGAATGATCATATGTGTATTGAAAGACTTCTCAGAAGAAAGGAACATCATCTTTTAGTGCCACAAGTATCGCATGCATGCAACAGCAGAATCTCCAACACCTAATATTTGCACATGCTAAAAGTGTATACTTGCACAAGAGAGGAAATGCTGTGATTTTTTTTCTCAGCTGAAAGTCAAATGACATATGATGGCTCCACTAAGGTTAGTAACTCTTTCTCCAATCATAAAAAAGGACCCTCAACTGTTCATTCACCTACTGGTTTTCATATTGTCTCTCAACTGCCCTGAGATGGTTTTTACTGGTCTACAGAACTGAATCTTTTGAACAACATTAAATCTTCTAACCCTAACTCCAGGTAGGTACAATTTTCCTATTTGAAGGGCAATGTTTATTGGGTTATTTGGACATCACAATGTTTTTGAAGTCCTACCAAACAAAACATGGGGTTTTTTTCCTGGAAACTTGCACATTTCCAGGTAGCTGGCCCACTTCACTTAAATAGATTGTTTATACCTTGGATCTATTTTTTTGTTTGTGTGTTTGTGTGTGTGCCCGCAACTTAAAGTCAGTGTTGACTGTCGGAGGCTGCCTTGATTAGCTCCTGAAGCTTTCTTGGCAAGATTTTGGATGTGGTTTGCCATGGCCTCCTTCCTAGGACTGAGAGAAAGAAACTTGTCCAATGCCATCCAGCTGACATTGTCCTAGGGTAGGAATAGAGCTTATAGTTTTCCAGTTTCTATCCTTGGGTCTTAAACACTACCTGGCTTATTATTCTAAATCATGCAAAAAAAAAAAAGAAGAAAAAGAAAACTTAACAGTGGCTATTATTATTTGTACTTGTCATTTTTAGGAACTATTACTGGTAAGTTCGACACTGCTAGACTACATCTATGAAATCATCAAGAGTTAACTCAAGTCAAACTCCTCTTGAAGGAAACTTGTTTTTTACATCTTCAAAAACAGCAAAATGTTACGTGCAAAATATTATGAAATATCTAATTGTGAAAATTCTTTCTCCCCTATTAGCCTCCTCTCTATCAATTTATTCAATGAAGAGATTTATATTAGCTTATGTGATACTATTCCAATGAAGCAGCAAATAGCAGCATAATGGATGTTCCATAATGTGGGAAAGGCATTAACCATTCTAACAGTTCTTATACAATCAAAAAAGAGTGCCTAAGTACTAGAGGTAACTGAGGTAATTTAAAGTATCAGCAGTGAGGTTCGCTTGGTGAATTTTGTCTGGTTATGCTCAGTACAGCCTCTTTCTTAGAGTTTTTATGAAGATAAAATTAGGGCAAGGTGGAACAACCATAAAAACATAAACAGGAGACATAAATGCAGTAAAGATAGAATGCATTTTTATTGCTCATATACATAGCACTTGCATTTTTGATGACCATACACAATTAATGCAATCTTAATAGTTTACTGTAAATTACAGTAGATTTTAGTATTTCACACCTGTTCCTCCTTCTGCCTGATTGTTTCTTCCATATATGATTGAAAAAGGTCTTTGTATGATCTAGTACTAGATATTTTTAAGAGGTTACTTCATTGAACTTTCCTTTTCAGCCCATTCACTGCAAGTTATCCATTAGCAGGTACTTTCCCCACCTGAATTCTCTCTTGCCAAGTAAAATGACTACATTTATATAGTATAATAGCAATTTTGAAATATATATATCTCAGATCTTTACCCATAGGATAATGATAATATCTCATTCACCACCTTGAATTCCTTTTCACTGATAATTTCAATAGAATAGCTAATTAAGTTCACAGTGATGTGAACCATTGGGAAAGTGAAACCATTATGTAACTTTTCTCCTTTCTAAGGTATAAAAGCTTTCTAACGTTCAAGTAAATGATATAATTTGGCTTATTTCTTATGATAACTATGATGTGCAGATTGCTGGGCAGAGCAAAGACAATCTGTGATGAAATACTAACAGTTACCCTTTCCTAAGATTTGCACATTTCTGTGTAGTATTGGTACAGACGGACAGAAAATAAATACAGGGGCAAGAATAATTCCCTTAATAACTTTGCACAGTTATTCCAGAATCTCTTCCAGTTATTTTCTCAGGAATGAGAAGCTGAGGTTTGTACAAAAGAACCTGCTCCATGTATTTTGCCCTAATGATGTGTAGTAAATGATTATGAAGGAGAAACTTTTCTATGATGGATCTGCCACTCCGGGATGGCCTTTCATGGATCCATGCTCTGCTGTTGTTTGCATTTGTTATTTGGGATACTTTTAGCACTAGAATATCCTTTTATTTCCCCCAGACTTTGATACTTGAGTTTGATGGTGACATACTGTATGCCATGTGCAGAAGAGTTTTATATTAATACCAAGATGGATTTTTTTCCTTTCTCCCAAGATGGTAAAAAAGTGGGGAAATTCTCAATGGTGGATGCATTATCTTAATTATAGATGTGACAAAAGGGTTGAATATGTGTAAATGGACTATCTTTCCTATACAATTCACTCTCCAATATTTGTTATCCCCCAGTATTCACATTCTCTGCATAAATTGCAAAGGGAAATGATCCCATGACATATTTTTAGATGTGGAATCATGGGCATTGAGGCAAGCCACAGAGTGTTGAAGGGATATATCACCAAGTAAACGAACCAAGCAGAACAATAAACTTTCAGTCAATTCACAACATTAAAACAAGTTATTAAATACTGCCAGAAGAAATGCATAAAAAGAATAAAATATGAACACAAGCTTTTTACCTTGGAACAAATATCCAAGAGATAAACCATTTATACATCTGTGAGGAATGGGGGAAATTATTACTTCATGTTTAGTCCCTGTCATGATTAAAAAGAAAAAGGGAAAAGTGATTGACACTAAGACAGAAATATTTTAACCTAATCAAATTAAAAGTAGCTACAATCTTGTATTAGAAATTATTTCTCAAAGCAATATTATTATCCAAGATGAACATAGATACTGTTAGGGATACACCCTAGCAGAATCTGCACGGCAGTCAGGCAGTCAGGCAGTCAGGCAAAATATTTGAGATAAACGTTTCTGTAGCTTATACTCAGTAAAAACAGATACACTGTGCTAGTTAAATAGTTTATTCCAGTAAGAGTTTTAGCATAGTCAAACAGTCCACCATGAAGATGCAGCACGACCACGAACTCGAAGCCAAACAGCAAGATCACAGCTCACCAGCTCAAATCTTCCAGCAACTAAGACTAACCTGAGCACAATCAAGCCCCCACCTGAACAGAACACGCCTCCAGCCAATCAGAACACAGCCAACCCCCCAACCAATCAGAACACAGCCAAACCCCCAACCAATGAGAACACCCCCCATCCAATCAGAACACAGCCAAGCCCCCAGCCAATCAAGTCATACCCCCAGGAGCAGTTAAAAGGAAGAAGCAGCTGCAAGCTCACATCACTCTGAGAAGCACAGAGCTGAAGACCAAGCCTGAAGATGATGAATGAGACTTCATCAAAACGTTGCCCAGATACTTCCAATCTTACGCGGGAGAAAACCCGAATAACCAAAGATCCATATATATATATATATATATATATATATATATATATATATATATATATATATATATATATATATTTCTGAGGTTCTCGCGGGTACTTGTATGTGGATCTTTGGTTATTCGGGTTTTCTCCCGCGTAAGATTGGAAGTATCTAGGCAACGTTTCGATGAAGTCTCATTCATCATCTTCAGGCTTGGTCTTCAGCTCTGTGCTTCTCAGAGTGATGTGAGCTTGCAGCTGCTTCTTCCTTTTAACTGCTCCTGGGGGTGTGACTTGATTGGCTGGGGGCTTGGCTGTGTTCTGATTGGATGGGGGGGGTGTTTTTAAAGTCAATCTCATTAAAAATACCAGAACTATCACCAAAACCGAACACTTCAGCAGCAGAATCATCAGAGAAGCCATAGAGATAGAAAAACGCCCACACAGCATGAATAAACGAGATGATGCCTGCCGCCTACCAGCCATTTGGAAACCCGCCCTCATGAACAGACGCGTATCTAACATGAAGAATGACACCAGACACACACCCCTGATAGCCACACAAGATGCCACCACCACACTTCCACGTAGAAAGCAGACTCACACCCACACAGAAGATGAAACACGACCACGGACCAGAAGCTGCACTGCAGCTGCATCACTACCCACCTCAAACCCCTCTGAGCCATACATGAAGTGAACTGACCCCCACCATGAAGATGCAGCACGACCACGAACTCGAAGCCAAACAGCAAGATCACAGCTCACCAGCTCAAATCTTCCAGCAACTAAGACTAACCTGAGCACAATCAAGCCCCCACCTGAACAGAACACGCCTCCAGCCAATCAGAACACAGCCAACCCCCCAACCAATCAGAACACAGCCAAACCCCCAACCAATGAGAACACCCCCCCCATCCAATCAGAACTCAGCCAAGCCCCCAGCCAATCAAGTCATACCCCCGGAGCAGTTAAAAGGAAGAAGCAGCTGCAAGCTCACATCACTCTGAGAAGCACAGAGCTGAAGACCAAGCCTGAAGATGATGAATGAGACTTCATCGAAACGTTGCCTAGATACTTCCAATCTTACGCGGGAGAAAACCCGAATAACCAAAGATCCATATATATATATATATATTTGTTTTCTTAAGTTTTCGCGGGTACTTACATGTCTGGCATTCAGCTTTGTTCGGTATTTTCCCACGTCATAGTAGTGGTGCTTTTAAAGTTGTACCAACATTTCAGCAGAATCTCATCTGCCATCATCAGGCTTCTGTATTGTGTTCATCTGTGAGTCAGACTTTTACAGTGGTTTCAGATTTAAATTTGGAGCAGCCTATTGCTGTGCCAGAATGGTTTTTTCTTCCTCCTGATTGGTTGGGAGTCTTGGTCTGTGTTTATTGGTCTTGGAGTTTGCTGTGTTCTGCTTGATTGGTGTTTCTAATATCTTCTGTCTGTTTTTTGGCTCTTTTTGTATCTTGATTGGCTGGCAACATTTTTCTCTTTTTTGGTTGTTTTTATAATTCTTAAGATCCCCTTTTTCTTATCCTTTTTCTCCTCCTCCCCGGAAAGAATCCATTGTTCATCAAAGATGGCTTCTTCTTCCTCTTCTTCTTTGTCCCAGTCCTTCTGCTGCATAGTCAACTTTTCATAAGTACATAACGCCATTTCTAAAAATTGAAACAAAGTGCCCAAAGTATCTTCCTTTTTATATTTTTTATATTCAGTCTTTAGTTCATCCACGAGCAATGCCATTATGAAAAGAGAAACTTTTCCCAAAACAACCACAAATATTTTTAATCAAAAATAATTAAAAAAAATTTCCAAAAATTAATAATTTTCTTCCTTCTTCTCTTTCTCTTTCTGGGCTTAATGTTTAATCAAAGAGGTCCAATTACCATATACCTTTCTTTGGGATTCTTGGCAATCTCCTCCTTTTTCAGCTTCTGCTCCAATTTTTTTCCCTCTCCCTTCCCACTTGTAACATCAATTTTAAATAATCAGAAATCCATACCTCTAATAAGGGTTAAGTTTTTCAATGTCCAGAAACCCTTTTGTCCCTTAGCTTCAACTTTCAGAATAATTCACCTTCAATGTCCAATATGTCCAAACATATCTGCTGTTTCCATGGGGTTGGAGAGTGAAGAAAAAAAAAGTTCCCTTTAACAACTTCTCCGCCGCTTTCGATCTTCTTAGGGATACAATGTATCTTCCAGCAATTCAAACAGCTCAGTTCCAACAAATTTCAAAGATGTTACTTGACCCAGCTCAGACAGCACTTTCACTCTTCTTGCTTCCTCCAGCGCAATCTTACCCAGTTGCTGGCTTCTTCGTGGCGGCCATTGCTGACTGCCGCTCCACCGCCTTGGAAAAAAGGGGTTTTCCAGGATGAGGAGGGGGTCTGCAACACCCCCAACCCCCGTCCGGCTCCCCTCTCTCTTCGGCTGTCCCTACAGGGCAGCCATATCCCCCTGACCCATCTGGATCGGGGGTACCTCGGCGGCTAGCACAGCAGGAATCGCGAGCAGTCGCGAATTCCTGCTGCCCCGAAGCCACGCAAAACAGGAAACCTGCTCTTTTTGTATCTTGATTGGCTGGCAACATTGTGTTACTTTATTGGAGGCCTTTAGTGCAGCTTGGCTTTGGGTAAATGGACTGCTATCATTTGTTAGGAAGCTGTGTTTCATCTGGGTGCCTGGTTGGGGTGTGTTTGAGCTGGAGGTATCAGGGGGGATCTGTTTGTGCCCAGGTGTTTGCCTGGCTTGCGGTGTGGAGATATTTTTTGTTTGTGAGTGCAGGCTTCCAAATGTTTGACAGCCTGGTGGAATCATCTCTTCTATTCATGCTTTCTGGTCTTTTTCTTTTTTTCTTTCAATCTCTATGGCTTCTCTGATGATTCTGTGGCTGGGATTTTCTATAGTGGCTAGGGTTTTGATGCCATTGAAGTTGATGCTATGACCTGTGGCTTCCATGTGTTGGACTAGTGAGGAAGTGTGTTCCAGCTTTTTGACTGCATTTTTGTGTTCATCCAGGCGGGTGCTTATTCTTCTATTGTTCTGTCCAATGTATGTGGCCGGGCATGATGCACAGGGGACTTCGTATATGCCTTGGTTTTCCAGGTCAATTTTGTCTTTGGGGTTTCTGAGGATGGCTGCTATTTTTCTGTCTGTTTTGAAGGCAATCTTGATGTGGTGTCTGTATAGTATCTTACTAATTTTGTCTGTAGTGCCTCTTATGTAGGGCAGGACAGCTGTTCCATGGGTCTGTTCATCTTCTGGGTCTCTATTATGTCTCAGTGTGTTTTTGTGGATCAAGTTGGTGATTTTGCTTTTGTGGAAGCCATTGGCTGTCAATATTTTAGTCAGGGTGCATAGTTCAGTCTTAATGTGTGTCTTGTCTGCCAGGTGTTTGGTTCTAGTAATTAGTGTTTTAGCCACAGAGTTTATCTGTGCTGGGTGGTGGTGGGATTGGGCGTTGAGGTAGCGTTTGGTATGTGTTTTCTTCTGGTATATGGTGTGTCCTAGTGTGCCATCTGTTTTTTTGTAGATTAGTACATCTAGGAATAGTAGTTGTTTGTTTGTTTCTGTTTCCATGGTGAACTTGATTTTGGGGTGTGCGCTGTTTAGGTGTGTTAGGAAATGGTTTAGGTTTTCTTGTCCATGGGGCCCAATCACGAATGTGTCATCGATATATCTTAACCATAGTTTGAGTTTGAGGATGGCATTGGCCAGGGCTCTAGATTCGAATTCTTCCATGAACAGGTTTGCAATGACAGGTGACAGTGTTGAACCCATGGGGGCTCCTTCAATTTGTTTGTATCTTTGTCCTTTGTATATGAAATATGTGTTGGTTAAACAGTGTTCTGTTAGTTCCATGAGGTGTTTAGCTGGTTGGTATTTATTTTTGATGATTTCAAGGGTCTCTTTTATCGGGACTTGAGTGAATAGTGAAACCACGTCAAAACTTACAAGCAGATCTTCTTGCTCCATGTGTAGATCTTTGATCATTTCCAAGAAGTGGTATGAGTTTTATACATGAGAAGCTGCTGTTTCAGCATGGGGCTGTAGCTCTTTTGCTAGGTGTTTAGCTAGGTTTTGTAGTGGTGCTCCTCTGGAGCTGACTATGGGTCTGAGAGGTATGCCTTCTTTGTGTATTTTTGGGAGGCCGTATAGTTTGGGGCATCTGGAAGATTTCTCTCTGGGTATGATCGTGTGTTGGATCTCTTTGCTTATGTGGCTGGTTATAATTTTCTTCTTGGTTAATTTTTCCAGATATGTGGTTGGGTCTGTGTTTATGGGTTTGTATGTGGAGTCTTGGTGTAGGTCTGTCAATTTTGTTTCATAGTCTTTTCTGTCCATTACTACAGTGGCATTCCCTTTATCTGCTGGGAGGATGATTATGTTGTTGTCTCTTTTCAGGGTTTGTAGCGCTTTAATCTCATTTTGCTGCAAGTTGCTTTTGGATGGTTTGCTTGTGCATAGGATGTTGGTAACTTGGTGTCTTATTTTATCAGCTTCATCTGTATTTAATTTAGTTAGGCTGGATTCTACTGCACATATGATGGATTCTGTGGGAATTTTTTGGGGTGCTATAGCATAATTGAATCCTTTGGTTAGGACATCTGTTTCTGTTTTGGTGAGTTCTCTGTTGGAAATGTTGTACACTAATTGTTTCAGGTGTTGTTGTGAGTTGTTGGGGATTTTCTTGTCATGTTCTAATTTCTTTAATTTTTTCAAGAGTTTTTCCTGTTTGTAAGTGTTTTGAGATTCAGCTCTCCAAGTTGTAAGTTGTTTTATCTTGTCCCAAAATAGAGGGTGAATTTTGCTGCTCAATTCCAGGTGTAGTGCAAGCAAATCTTTGTTTAACTGATCTAATTGGAATCTCTTACTGTGGAGCTCATTCCTTAGTAGAGCCATTTCAGTTCTTTTCAGGATATGTTTAGTGGCTGCTGTGCTTTGATGAAATGTTAATTTAAAGCAGGTTGGTGTAGTATTGTTGTTTCTGCAGCTGCGTAGGAATTGAGGTCACACAGTATTCCTGCTCTTTTAATTTCCAGTTTCTCATAGGTTTTGATCTGGTTGTTTGTTCCCTCCCCGTAGAGGTTTGATATTTGTTTTCTTAGGTTTTCGCGGGTACTTACATATATGGCATTCAGCTTTGTTCGGGTATCATAGTAGTGGTGCTTTTAAAGTTGTAGCAACGTTTCAGCAGAATCTCATCTACCATCATCAGGCTTCTGTATAGTGTTCGTCTGTGAGTTAGACTTTTACAGTGGTTTCAGATTTAAATTTGGGGCAGCCTATTGCTGTGTCAGAATGGTTTGTTTTTTTTTTCCTCATCCTGATTGGTTGAGAGTCTTGGTCTGTGTTTATTGGTCTTGGAGTTTGCTGTGTTCTGCTTCTAATATCTTCTGTCTGTTTTTTTTCGCTCTTTTTGTATCTTGATTGGCTGGCAACATTGTGTTACTTTATTGGAGGCCTTTAGTGCAGCTTGGCTTCGGGTAAATGGACGGCTATCATTAGTTAGGAAGCTGGGTTTCATCTGGGTGCCTGGTTGGGGTGTGTTTGAGCTGGAGGTTTCAGGGAGGATATGTTTGTGCCCAGGTGTTTGCCTGGCTTGTGGTGTGGAGATTTTTTTGTTTGTGAGTGCAGGCTTCCAAATGATTGACAGCCTGGTGGAATAATCTCTTCTGTTCATGCTTTCTGGTCTTTTTTCAATCTCTATGGCTTCTCTGATGATTCTGTGGCTGGAGTTTTCTATAGTGGCTAGGGTTTTGGTGCCATTGAAGTTGATGCTATGACCTGTGGCTTCCATGTGTTGGACTAATGAGGAAGTGTGTTCCAGCTTTTTGACTGCATTTTTGTGTTCATCCAGGCGGGTGCTTACTCTTCTATTGGTCTGTCCAATGTATGTGGCCGGGCATGATGCACAGGGTTCTTCGTATATGCCTTGGTTTTCCAGGTCAATTTTTTGTAGATTAGTACATCTAGGAATGGTAGTTGTTTGTTTGTTTCTGTTTCCATGGTGAACTTGATTTTGGGGTGTGCGCTGTTTAGGTGTGTTAGGAAATTGTTTAGGTTTTCTTGTCCATGGGGCCAAATCACAAATGTGTCATTGATATATCTTAACCATAGTTTGGGTTTGATGATGGCATTGGCCAGGGCTCTGGATCTGAATTCTTCCATGAACAGGTTTGCAATGACAAGTGACAGTGGTGATCCCATGGGGGCTCCTTCAATTTGTTTGTATCTTTGTCCTTTGTATATGAAATATGTGTTGGTAAAGCAGTGTTCTGTTAGTTCCATGAGGTGTTTAGCTGGTTGGTATTTATTTTTGATGATTTCAAGGGTCTCTTTTATCGGGACTTGAGTGAATAGTGAAACCACATCAAAACTTACAAGCAGATCTTCTTGCTCCACGTGTAGATCTTTGATCATTTCCAAGAACTGGTATGAGTTTTATACATGAGAAGCTGCTGTTTCAGCATGGGGCTGTAGCTCTTTTGCTAGGTGTTTAGCTAGGTTTTGTAGTGGTGCTCCTCTGGAGCTGACTATGGGTCTGAGAGGTATGCCTTCTTTGTGTATTTTTGGGAGGCCGTATAGTTTGGGCCATCTGGAAGATTTCTCTCTGGGTATGATCGTGTGTTGGATATGTATATATACTCTATATATATGATCTTTGCAATCACCTTATAAGCAACTGCATCCTCTTTGCCGATGATGTAAAACTATTCAACACCACTGGCAATGTTGCTATCTTTCAAAGCGACCTTGATTATGTGTCTGAATGGTCAAACATCTGGCAACTCCAAATCTCGACCTACAAGTGCTCTGTCCTACACATTGGTAAAAAAACATCAGTACATCAAATACAAACTAGGGGGATATGACCTTGTTGATGATCCTCACTCTGTCAAGGACCTTGGAGTTCTCATATCAAATGACCTAAGTGCCAGAGATCACTGTAACAGCATTGCCAAAAAGGCATTAAGAGTTGTAAATCTAATCTTACAAAGCTTCTCCTCTGGAAATACTGAATTGCTAACTAGAGCATACAAAACTTTTGCCAGACCAATATTCGAATACAGCTCATCAGTCTGGAATCTGCACTGCATATCAGACATTAATACAATTGAGCTAGTCCAGAAGTATTTCACGAGAAGAGTACTACACTCCACTGCTCGCAAGATAATACCCTATATCACCAGGCTTGAGATTTTGGGCTCGGACAACCTTCAACTACGCAGCCTACAGTTAGGCTTTAAGCATAGCACACAAAATTATCTGCTACAATGTCCGACCAGTCAATGACTACTTCAGCTTCAACCACAACAATACAAGAGCAACAAGAGATACAAACTCAATGTAACCTGCTTCAAACTTGATTGCAGAAAGTATGATAGAGTGATCAATGCCTGGAATGCACAACCTGACTTTGTTGTTACATCCTCTAACTCCCATTCCTTTAACCTCAAACTAACCACTATTGACCTCACCCCATTCCTAAGACGTCTGTAAGAGGTGTTCATAAGTGCACCATCATGCCTACCATCCCTGTCCTATTTTTCCCATTTATTTGTACCTATTTCCTGTATTCTTACTCATGTTTATACTTATATATATTATCCTGTAAGCGATTGACAAATAAAATAAATAAATAAACATTATTGCACATCCAACTGTAGCAATTCAACCAAGATACATAAATTTATTTATTCACCAATAATGAATTGATTCTAATAAAGAATTTACTCAGGGCTGATCAATATTCATGTTCCATGTGCTAAGTAATATCTTATTCCTTTGCTATTATATCAAAGAAATCTGTAACTCTTCAATTGCAGGATATCATCTCTGCATGTCAACTGGCTATTAGCTGTGCTACTGCCTTTAAGAGTTACCTTGAGGCAAAATTAAGCTTAAATCTCAACAGGAGAAGCTCTGAATAAAATCATTTAGATAAAATGGAATAAATTTTGTTCAATACTTTATGATGCTTCAGGAAAAATGTGGAATTATTTGCTAATTTTAATAAATACATAATACTGAGGATTTCTTGCTTCCTAAATGCCCAGTTAATGAATAAAATGAATCCTTCCATTTAAATAAAATATGCATTTTATTACAATTATGTTTTCTAAAATAAATCCCTTTATACTTTCTGTTATGGACTAAGCCAATGCAGCAGTACAACCCTAAACAGCTTTACTTTACAGCAGGCTTGTAATCCTGCACTTCTCATTGGCGAATAGCGAATCGTGATTGGTTGTTTCTGACCAGTCTGATTGGCTGTTAACAGGCCCCTCTGATTGGACGCTTGTGAAAGCGGTAAACTCAAATCATTGGTTGTTTTGACAGCAGCCAGCTCTATAAAAGAGCTGCTGCTGCCTAAGTATTTGCTCTGTTCTTATTTTACAATAAAGAGTTGAAGTCACTGTTCAATGTCTCATCTCCGTTCCTTGCGCCCATGCTCAGGACTTAACACTGGCGATGAGGATGGGATGCAGAGACGATAGAGCTGACTAAGTACGTATCGAACAAGACAGAGCACATGGCTGAAGAGCGCACGCAACAAATGGCAAGATGACCAGCGGCGCCATACCACCCGCTCCATTCAACCCAGTAACCAAAGACTGGGACTCGTATATAGATCACTTCCAGATGTTCCTAGAGACCAACAATTTAAAAGATGCTACGCCTGGCAAGAAACGAGCGGTGTTCCTGACTCATTGTGGTCCCGCCATTTTCAAAATGGCTAAAGCACTGGCAAAACCGGCGGAAGTGAAGACCATGGAATGGGATAACCTTGCCCCAATCCTCTGGGCCCATTACGCACCCGCAGTACCAACACTGATACGAAGACACAAGTTTTACCAGAGGGACCAATGGAAGGACGAGAGCGTTGGGGATTTCATAGCCAACCTCCGGAACCTAGGAGGCCTTTGTGGTTTTGCAAACCTTGAGGAAGCCCTAAGAGACCGCATAGTTCTGGGATTAAATGCACCACAAGTGCAGAGTAAACTTATGGCGAAAGGAGACATCAGCCTTGCAGATGTCATCGCCGACGCTACTGCCGCAGAAGCAACCAGGAAGTCAACCGCTCGAATGCGCCGAGCGAATGCATTGCTTCGCCAACTCGCTAATGATAGCCCACTCGCCGCTGAGAAGCACGCTATCACCACCCACCACGAAGACCTCGAGTCATCCTCAGACAGTGAGGAAGAGGAGGTCAACTGGCTCCGCTCAGAACGAGAGCAAAGGAATGAGAGATGTCCGCGCCAATGTGCTGGTTGCGGGGCAAACCACCCATGATTGGACTACAAATTCCTCGATGCACTCTGCCATACCTACGGGAAAAGAGGCCACATCGCGAAACTCTGCAGAAGCAAACGAGAGTCCAGTCCCAGCCGAAGGGAGAACAACCTCCGTCGGGAGACAGGCAAACCTCCTGAGAATTGGGACCGCCTGAACCACCAATGGAACAACCACTACTACTACAGAAATCAAGCACCTGCTTCTTCAACGAGATGAGAAGAGGCCCACCAAACCATTATTATCACCCACGCTTCATCGTTCGATGCAAGAAAGATCCGCGTAAGGGTTACTATTGAGAATCAACTGTGCGTGATGGAAGTCGATTTGGGATCATCCCTATTGATGGTATCCTGGAAAAGCCTCAAACAGCTGATCCCTGCCATCTGCCGCCAGGACCTCAGAACTCAACGAATCATCCTAAAAGACTACCAGGGAAACAGAATCCCAGTTGTCGGTTCCAGCCACGTCCAAGTATCCTTTAAGGACCGCACCGCGATGCTTCCCCTGACTGTCGTCGATCATGACCGACCCAGTTTGTTAGGGTTACAGTGGTTTGCCCCACTCGGAATTGAACTAGCTGGCATACACCAAACCAGAAGCGATGACTGGGAAGAGGCTCTCATCCAGAAATTCCAGGACATGTTCACAGGAACATTCGGCAAGTACAAGGGGACCCCTATATCATTTAATCTCAGCCCTGATGTAGCTCCCATTCGGCTTAAGCCTCCTCGGGTGCCTTTTGCCCTAAAGCCAAAGATCGACGAGCAGCTAGATAAACTGATAGCCCAGGGCGTATTGGAACCAATTGACCATGCCCACTGGGAAACTCCAATAGTAACACCCATGAAACCAGATGGTTCATTAAGAATTTGTGGGGATTACTGGGCCACCCTAAATCATGCTCTTCAACAGAGTGCTTACCCAGTACCAATGGTTCAACACCTTCTTCATTCCCTGGGTGGCGGAAAAATATTTGCGAAATTGGACTTAGCTCAGGCTTACCTGTAGATGCGACAACTGCAGAAACCCAGACAATAGTTACACATAGAGGCGCCTTCAAGTGCAATAGACTCCAATTCAGAGTAAGCGTGGCACCTGGCATTTTCCAAAGTTTAATGGAGAGACTATTACAAGGCATAAAAGGCGTCATGCCTTATTTTGACGATGTCCTAATAGCTGCCCCCACAAAAGAATTATTAGTACAACGACTCAGAAAAGTTCTTCAGAAATTTAAAGACGCTGGTCTGAAGGTAAAAAGGGACAAGTGTCAACTTTGTATGGAGAGAGTGGAGTTCCTGGGATACCTTCTCGACAGACAGGGAATCCACCCCACTGAAAAAAAACTAACCGCAATCAAAAACACCCCGAGACCTAGGAATAAGACAGACCTCCAAGCTTTCCTGGGACTCATTAACTTTTATAACATGTTCTTGCCCCAGAAGGCGACCGTAGCCGAGCCCCTACATAGACTTCTCGACAAAAAGGCTTCCTGGGTCTGGGGACGGCATGAAGAAAGGGCATTCCAACAAGTAAAAGACCTCTTAACCTCCGATGCCGTATTAATGCAATACAATGAGACTCTACCCTTGATGGTTACCTGTGACACCTCTCCATTTGGAGTGGGAGCCATTTTAAGCCATGTCCTACCAAATGGGAATGAGGCACCTATTGCGTTCTTTTCGAGAACTTTGTCTAAGACCGAAAGGAACTATAGTCAACTTGATAAAGAGGCTCTCGCTATTGTATCCGCAATTAAACGTTTCCATGAATATGTGTATGGGAGACCCTTTACCATAATTACAGACCACAAGCCGCTACTTGGCATTTTGGTGGGAAACAAACCATCTCCCCATATCTTATCACCAAGAATGACATGTTGGTCAGAATTTTTAGCCGCCTACAATTACCGATTGCAACACCGCCCAGGGAAAACCATTCCCCACGCTGACGCTTTGAGCCGCTCTCTATTACCAGACATCATAGAGGACCCAGCTCCAACCTTAGCCATATTGCAAATCGAAACCGTCAAATCGCTGCCGCTGACTGCTCGAGACATCGCCTTAGAAACAAAAAAGGACCCTGTTTTGGCACAAGTCCTCAGCTGGGTGGAATGGGGTTGGCTGGTCAGCGCAACCAATGACACGTTCAAGCCATTTAGGAATCGACAAACAGAGCTATTCTCCCAAAAGGGCTGCATTGTGTGGGGAGACAGAGTTGTAATCCCGGAGAAATTGCAACATAGGGTATTAAAAATGTTGCACGATGGACATCCAGGCATTGTTCGGATGAAGGCATTGGCCAGGAGTTACGCATGGTGGCCTGGGTTAGACAAACAGATAGAGACCTGGGTAGCAAAATGCAGCAAATGCCAGGAGACTCGCTCTACTCCTCCAAAAACTCCCCCAACTCAGTTGGAAACACCTCGAGGTCCCATATCCACATCGATCTTGTGGGACCCACAAGAGGACACAATTTCCTCCTAACAGTGGATGCCTATTCAAACTGACTTGAAGTCCACAAGATGAAAAGCACCACCACAGAGGTGGTCACTAAAAAGCTGAATAAGCTATTCACTACCCACGGATTGCCGGATGTCCTGGTCTCCGATAATGACCCCCAATTCACTGCCCTGCCTTTCGAACAGTACCTGGCAGATTGGGGCATCCGCCATGCCTTAACATTGCCAGCTCACCCTGTGGCCAATGGTAGGGCTGAGCGAATGGTTTAATTTGTAAAAAAGACTTTGCACAAAATGGACCACGGTGACATTGACAACAAAATAAACCGGATGCTTCTCCTCTAGCACATAACCCCAAACATTACCATGAACTGAACCCCAGCTGAACTCCTGATGGGCCGGAAACTTCGATCGCATCTCGATCGCCTCCACCCAAACTACACGCCTGAACAACCCCCAGGATCCACCAGCAAGTGTCGGGCATTCCAGGAAGGTGACCTCGTGTTTGCAAAAAACTTCTCGGGCGACCCATTGTGGGTCCCCGCTACCATAACGCAACTTACGGGACCCCGATCCTATCGCCTACAAACTGCAGATGGTAAGATGTGGAAGCACCACATAGACCAATTCCGTTCCAGATTAGCACCTAGTCCTATCTCAGCCCCGGAATCTCTAGCTGGGGGGGGGGAAGGAACATTGAGAAGGCCGAAGAAGAAATAACAATCGAAACCCAACAGTTTATACAACCAACCAGGGGATACTCACCATCAGAAGGAGAACCGAGCCAGGGAGTGGCCTCGCCACGTGACAGCACTGCGATGGAAACAGATCCAGGGAACCCGGAAGACAGCACTGGCGTAAGCAGGGAAAACAGCCCAGGGCCACAGTTTTCACCATCCAACCCAACTAGCAGCCCATCGGAACCAGAGCCAGGACAGAAACCGGTGGAACAGCGCAGGTGAAGCAGACAGGTGAAGCGACCTGCCTATTTATGAGAATACATCACCCCACCCCTCAGATGGAACCTAGGGGAGAGGGGTGTTATGGACTAAGCCAATGCAGCGGTACAACCCTAAACAGCTTTACTTTACAGCAGGTTTATAATCCTGTACTTCTCATTGGCCCGCAAATTGCGAATCGTGATTGGTCGTTTCTGGCCAGTCTGATTGGCTGTTAACAGGCCCCTCTGATTGGACGCTTGTGAAAGCGGTAAACTCAAATCATTGGTTGTTTTGACAGCAGCCAGCTCTATAAAAGAGCTGCTGCTGCTGCCCAAGTATTTGCTCTGTTCTTATTTTACAATAAAGAGTTGAAGTCACCGTTCGATGTCTCGTCTCCGTTCCTTGCGCCCATGCTCAGGACTTAACACTTTCTCTGTGCTTAGAGAATTAAACACAACAAACATATCCCTGAATTGAAGTTATGCAAACCAAATTTACATAATCACCTCTATATTGCGGTCTCCTCTAGACCAACAGGGTTACAAACAGGGGTGGGATTCTACCAGTTTGCACCTATTCACAAGAACCAGTTGTTAACATTCTAAGCAGTTCGGAGAACCGGTTGTTAGAAGAAATTACTGGCCTAATCCTGTAAGTAAGGCAGGAAGGAAATATTCTAGTGTTGTTTACAGAAACTACCTCTCCATTCTCGGCAGGACTAGCCTTCCTGTCTCTGGAACGTCTCTGGAGGTTATTTTCCCTCCTTTGCTAGTACTTTGCTTGTGTGGAGTGACCATTCAAAGTTACAATGGCACTGAAAAAAATGACTTATGACCGTTTTCACACTTATGACTGTTGCAGCATCCCCATAATCATGAGAGGCCAGGCGAGGAGATGGTGAGTAATATTGGTGAGACTTGATGTGAGTAATATTGAGTTGGCCACACCCAGCCAATAACATGACACCAAGCCATGTCCACCCAGTCACATGACCACCAAGCCACACCCACCAATTAATCATGCCTACAGAACTGGTTGTTAAAAAAATTGAACCCCACTCCTGGTTACAAATATTTCTGTATTTGGAAGCAATGACCACAGTTTTAAATGAGTATTTAAAACTTTTTTCAAAGGCAGTATAAGAAAATAACTTGGCAATATTTAGAAGGTAACATAATAATACTGAATAGTGAAAAAACAGAATTTACAGCCTTTGTGGGAACTGTTAGGAATTCCAATGATGACAGTGAGCAGACCGCTTCAAAACTGGCAAATATGCAACATTTTCCAGGCTTGCTCTACATCAAAATCCCATCACAAAGGAGTTTCTGACAACTTATATAGACTCCTAACCATAATTAATTGCAGCTGTTTTCAATGACTTCTTCTCACATGATTTCCCAAAATTAGGGAGGATAAATTTATTATATTTTATTCTTTGAAAACTCTGCTTTTTGAAAATACAGTTTTGGGATATGGTATCATCTCTTGCTAGGCTTGCTAGGTCTTCACGCTTCATTTTTTTTCTCTGTCAAGTTGAAGACCTGTATATTGTACAAATGCAGTATGTTTTCTCTAGTAAATGATAAAAGATAAAGCTTTCATTGTATCTATTCTGAAATATCAAAAAGGCCAGATATTAGTTGTCTCTGAGAGCTAAAAATGGTCTTTGCAAGTTACCAAAGCTCTTTATTACTATGGAGCAGATGTAAGCATTTTGGTTCTGACAACTCCAAGTAATGTTTTGATAACTTGTTGGATTCAATCTGTAGACACTATGATCGTTGCTTTGTTCCTTTGTGTAACATTGTATCAGCAAGAGCTGGGCCTGCTGCTACACTGTGAAGAATGCAGGTTTATAAGCTTCTGGCTTATCTTCTATGTCCAGATATCACAGTGGCACAACTATGTTGTCTTTTATACTGCTCACTATACTGGCTAGAGACTAATGCTGTTGTTTTTATCACTGTTCCCTGCCTAATCATTTCTTTAGTTTGACACAATGCTACTGAATCATCTCTAATTTAGATTAAAGTAATCCAAAACATTGCCGTAATAAATTGGAAAAGCAAGCCAAATGACAAGCATAAAAGATGTAAAAAAATTTCTTAGAGAAAAAGGGAAGAATATTTGCACTTATTGTAATATTACACTTTGGTAAAGAAAGCTCTGTGATGAACATTAAAAGGGAAAAAAACTCTAGTAGTTCAAGTGACTTATTTGGAATTGACATTGTTCAAATGTCTTATTTGGAGATAGTTCATATGTCCTAATTGGACATTTGAACACAACTAGTTCTAGTTCAAATATCTTATTTGGAGTTGAGATTCTCTTTTCATCTGGAGATTCCATGTGCTAAAACATCTCTGTTATAGTTGTAGTTTAGGTATTCAATCCAAAGACTCCAATGTGCAAGCAGAACAACAACATGGAAAAGGGGATTGAGAAAACAGCAGTAACAAAAATGTTCTTTAAAAAAAAAGACAAAACAGATCATTGGGCTATAGGATGCCCAAATCTTCTCAAATACTATATAATATTATAATTTAAGATAATACAAGATACTAAGATATATTATTCCACTTAGCATTTATTCAAAACTTCTGAATATGTATAATGAATATAATATATCAGCATGTACTATATTGAGGTAAATTATATTGTGGCTTTGAATGCAAAGCCTTATCTGTAGAGATATTGTATATTCTTTAATTCTTTATTTCTATAATACAAGTACTATTAGACATGCCATGAATATATAAACAAACTTCAGCATACAAACAGATATTGGTGAGTATTGGATCATTGTCATCACATAGCATAAAATGCAAAGGAGAATAAAAATGCTTTGTATATGTTCAAAGATAGTAATATTTCTATTGATTCCTCATCCTAAATGGAATTCTGCAAACAGAGTTTAGAACCATATTTATTTACCATTTCTTTGAAATGGATTTGGAGCAAAAAAAAAAAGTTTAAAGTACTGGTTTTCTATTTCAATATTACAAATTCCACTTTTGCCATATATTGAGTATGGATTCACTGGCAAATTATTTTTCTTTTAGTTTCTTCAGTTGGCATGCTACATTCACTCACAGCTTTTTTGTGAATGGCTAGTTCTTCTTTATAGTGGTTCATGACAGTCTGCTGTGTTCTACGCAGACACTCAAGCAAACTCTTTATGCTAGTTAGTTGATAACAGAAGCGAGATTATCTGGTAGTTTGCTTTACTATAGGACAAAGTTCTCATCAGGCTATTGTTCTGGCATCACAGATAGTCTTAAAGATTAGGATAGGGTTAGAATGGTCAATATAATGTTATATTGCTGAAGCTTTGAGGATTTTTTTAAGTGGGGGAAATGGTGGAAAGTGTTGGAATAGCATCTAGAAAAATGTGTTGAAGAATAGGGGGAGGAGTTGGGATGAGAGAAGTCTCATCCCTCAGATACCCAGCACAATGGTAGATAAGAAATTTTACTAGTGAGAGATAGTAAAACGTTTTGCCCATGTTTGTGTAGGCAAGACCAAAATCACATGGCCAAACATGCTTGTATAGGTGGATCACATACAAAAAAATAGGAAAAATAATTTGCATTGTTTTAAGCATCTGGTCAATTTCATGTGTTTCAGGAAGTTTTCTATTTACAGTTCAGCAGTTGGTAACTGACTTTCAATAATTTTTTTTCCTCTTTCACTAGTCACAACAAGCACGTGTTTCTCATGCTAGCAATATCCTGGCACCTGCAGGAGTACTTAACCTCGAGTATAGTACAGTTAAGTAGAATTCAGTCCCAGGTGCAACTCCATGAACATCTATAATTGACAGAAATTGCCAGCTAGTAACTTTGTTTTTTCTTCATTCTACTTAGTATTCAGAGCATTTAGAAATAAAGAGGGGTATACATACTAAATTAGCTTAAACATATTTACAGAAAATTAGGTTGCACTACTCAGTAAATGAGCGCGAAACAGAATCACATTTAACATAAAAATGGACAGAAAAAAGGCAGGAGAACCCATGAGTCAGTCTGCTTAGTACCTACAGTTCATTTGGATGAATTTGAGAAATGATTTGCCATTACCTTTTTCTAGGGCTGATGGACAGTGCTTCTTTATGGATAGAATATATTCCAGTTAGACCTAAAGGATAGAGATATAAGATCTTTATTGAAAAAGCCTTTATTTATCTAGAAGATTTTTCTAATTACTGTTCAATCTCAACTATTTCATTGCTGGGTCAGATAATTTTTTTAAAGTCTCAGAACTTCAGATGCATTTGGAAGAAACCCATTATTTGGACCTATTTCAACCAGAGTTTCATCCAGAATAGCCACTGAGGCTGCTTGGGTTACTTTGGTGGAGCCTATGTAAAAATGATATGCAGGAATGTCACCCTGCTAATTCTCCTGGGCTCTTTACATCTTTCAGAACCATTAATCATGGTATCTGTCATCTAGTACTGTTTGCACACTTGCACAGTGATAACTAATTGGTACAGCTAAGGCATGCGTGAACCTTCCCAAACTGATCAGACTTGAAAACAGTTGTCCATGTCTTGTCCAATTCATCTTAATTATTGTAGTACACTTACATAGCTGAACTGTCCCAAAATTGCAATTCAAGCAAACAGGTCATGTCTGGTATAAACTATAGAAATCACTTGTTGCCTGAATTGATATATCTGCAATTCCTACAGACACAATTAAAATATAATTATTAAATCTTTAAAGGCCTAAATGACTTGTCTACCTAACAGAAAGGCTTTCAAAATTCATGAATTATAGTGACTAATTTTATTTCAGTCATTTGAATTCTGCTCCAAGCAGATAGCAAAAGATACTCTTATTGCAGGATACTGGAGATCCTGTGGTATTCCCAGTACACTCTGAGCTTGGTTATTGCTAGCAGATATCTCATTACTTATCTAGATACTGTAACATCTTAGTGGTGTTGTGTCGAGTTTGGTCCCTGTTTACATACAGTGGCTTGCCCTGTCAGTATTGTTGAGGATGTGGTTTTTTCCTTAGTAGTCCCTTGATTATTATTGTCTGCATTATTGTTTATCTGTTGTTAATCCCTGCTTATCTGGGTGTTGGCTGCTGTAAAGGATGTGCTGGGTGTTTCTGTTTAACTTTTGTATTGTATCATCTCTTTTGAATGATATGTAAATATGATTTTTCTCTATGTCACTATGGATAACTGGTTTGTTTGAATCTCTACTTTCCAGGATTTCCTTATAGTTGAGTCTGTCCAAGTGTGGTGAAATTAACTTCTGACTGCTAGCTGGTGTTCATGGATGCGCTCTGTTACTCTTTCCCTCATCTGTCCTACTGAAGGACTGTTACAGTAATTACACTGTATATTATAGATGACATTTATTTTTCTTGGCCTATTTGGTTTTTTTGTTTATTTAAAATGTTTTAGAGGCTTTTAGTTAGTTTGTGTTCTACAGTGATGTGGTTATAATATCTGTTGATTGTTTCTGAGAAGTTTAGGATGTTTGGTAGCATTATCTGTTGGTTGTTGAGTGATCAGGCACTTTTTGATAAAATCGTCTATATATCCATTTTGTTGGAAGATGTTGTACAGGCAATCTTTTTCCTTTTTCTAGTGTTCTGGTTTGCTACAGTATATTTGTGCTCATTTGAATAATATTCTCTTGTGGGAAGTTTAGCTGTTAATTTGGCTAACAGAAGAAATTAGAAGAAGATATAGATGATAACTATGTGAGCATGAGAACTCTGGGATCAGAGTTGTTTTACTGGCTTCTTGTTTTGAAGATCTCTTACAGCCCATACAAAATATAATGAATCTATTTTACGGGGGTAGGTGGATGGGGGAGAGATGTTGGACAGTTGGAAAGAGGCTAATGTTACATTAATACTAAAGAAGTACAGAATTTGATTTTAGCAAGAAATTACCAACCAATATCATTACTGAATCTATATATATATAAATGGATGTGTAGGTGTGGGTGTTCCAGCATGACCCTGAAACACCTCAAGCAATTTCAACCAAACATGGTAAACAGATGACTTACCCTCTGGAAACAAATACTGTGGGAGTAAGACACCCCTAATACCCTTCAGGGTATGTGTGTATGCCTTAAAATGGCTTTTACTGTACAGCGCAGCGGAGTTGCTATGGTAACGGCTTCACAGTACTCCACAAGGGGATTCCCTCTGGTAAGGGGGATTGGTTCTTACAAAAAACAAGGCAGTTCCCTTTGATAAGGGGACCTCAGCTTCAAGCAAAGAGAGCAAGTTGTTGGGGAGGTGCCTGCTAATGCAGACAATCACCTTAAAGGCTGTCCCCTGTAGAATTTTTCCAAGGCTGTTGGCCACAGCAATTAGATCTCTAATTCTCACCAGAGTGGTTGAGGTAACTGGCTCAAGCCCAAGATACCTTCAAGGAAACATCAGATGATTGGCCAAGTGCAATCAAAAGCTACAAAACTGAAACACCAGCATAGATGAGAAACTCCCAAGGAGAGGAGTAGAAAACTTGCAATGCTGCACAAGAGAAGAACTTCAGAGACAGTACAACAGTGTGAGGCCCAACTAAAAGATAAGAGAAATAGAGCTACTACATTTAGAGCTTCAGAGACAGTACAACAGCATGAGTACCGACTACAGGATAAGAGAGATAAAGCTGTTACATTTACAGCTTCCTTTATAATTTGTATACTCTACTTATACTTTTAAAACTCTGTAAATAAAGTTACTTTGATTTGACACTGTAGATATATTCTTCCTTGGAGTTTCATTTTTGTGATTTCATTTTTTGCAATGCCATGCCCAATGCCCTCAGTGGATACATGATCACTTTAGCTGGGGAGATCACTTACACGGGCTCCAATGGTAATGAAGATGGCCTGATCGCCACTGTCAAAATGAACCACCAAGCCCTGGTTGAAGAACTCCCTGCCCTCATCAAAACCTCACAAAATTGAAAAGCAGGGGATAAACCCCATGTGAGAGAATGAAAGAGAATGGAAAGGTAGGAGGCTTCTGTGACTACCAAAATTTTGCTACTGCGCCATTCGGAAAAGACGATTGGAGCACAGGAAGGATGGACTTTAGAGTCGAGCTTTTTCTTTCTTAAATTTTGAGTTAGTTCTTGAGAAAAGATGGCTTTTTTGTCGGAAATGAAATCTCTGTATTTCTTTGTAATGTCGGTAAGGACTTGGATCCGACTGATCTTTTTTTTTTTTTTTTGCACACTATATGATTTCCTCCCAATGGACCGTCTTAACTGAAGCAATGATTAGAAGAAACCCAAATTTTATGTTTACTTCAAAATGCAAACCAACAGCATGTGGAAGACAGTTACTCTCCCTCTCTCTCTCTGTGGGTTTTAATTATTTTTATGAGAACATTGCTTTGTTTCCTCATGTATCTTGCAAAAAATGGTGTGCCCCTATGCAGTTCCAACTACTGAATATTATTGCTGTGATAAACTCTTGTGTGGCCCAGAATTTTTTTCCCCGAGCTTCTGATGTAAGACATGCCTTTGATCTTTCGTCCAGCTCTTTAAGCAAAGGATCCTATGTTTGTGTGTGTGTGTGTGTGTGTGTGTAATAATACATGAGTGGGATAAATAAATACCTGGGCAACACCAAGTTATCAGCTAGTAATGATTAAAAGTTGTTAAAAGGGTTTAAAATAATTTCGCAAGAACTTGATGAAGTTCAATCTGAATTTTATCTAAAAGATAATTAAGGGATAGTAGTAGAATTTTCTTGGACATTTTGAAATATTTGAAGCAACATGATGAAAAATAAGTGGCACTAATTTTCTTACATGCAACCAAGGCCTTTGATGATTTGAACTGAACTATCTTGATTAAAGTTTTAGAAGTTATGAAATTTGGAGATAATTTTTATGAAATGGGTGAGATCAACTGTATTTTATAGAAAGCAAAAGTAATTGTTAATAGAGAATTAACAGAATTTTGTGAGATACTGAAAGGAACACAAGGATATTTGCTCTCTCCTTAGCTGTTTATTTTAGTTCTTGAAATATTGAATAAAAAGGCAGGATAGGAGAATTGTAGGAGTAGAGATCAAAAGGGAAATTTAAAGTTTGAGGTTCTTGTTGATGATGTGTATTGGTTTTGGAAGATATATTAACGGGAATATAAATATTAACAGGAATATTAAAAGAATTTGGTATGTCATAAGGTTTTAAGATTAATAATATAAAATATGTAATATTATATATGCATAAAAAAGAGAACTGAAGCTCTGAAAATTAAGACCTAGCAAAATCTCACAGAACTTCATAAAATCTCATGCACTTGTGTCATTGATGCAGAGAGATACATTTGAGATCTAAGAATTCTTGCTAAAAGGAACTTTCCCAATTGCAGCTTATATTTAGAACAACAATAAAAGCTTAATTTGGATTCATGATACTTTTCATCTGGCATGAGTTTAAATCCAGAGTTAAAACAAGGAAGGAGTGGGGAACACATTTGGTGCTTTCATCATACAAGATGCATGAGTTTGTGGGTTGAATAAGGAAACATGTTCTTGAAAAGAATTAAGAATCTCCATCCCTGCTGACATTTGATTTCTTTTTAGCACCAGGACCAGCAAAACAATCAATACCTTACAAGCTAAAAAGGTTTGTATCAATATTAACCTCCATGGCATCCTTTTCTGGGGCTTTTGACATTTGTTCTAAGTATACTGAAATGAACTTTTCTGACAAGTACCAAACAAATATTGTCCCATGTTACAATTAAACATTAACTAGGTTCCTTTTGTGTCATTTTACAGGTACAATTGAAATGTTAAGGTCCTTTTAAATATATAATTGAGATGTACTATGTGTGGGTGCAATAAGTCCTTTGCTAGTGCTACTATGCTGGTAGCATTGGGTCTGGTTCTGAACATTTGATTCAAGTTCAAGGCAAATGCTGTACTTAAGCAAAAAATAGCAAAGAATTGCAGTTATCACACTTTTATTTGTTAAACTCCCAATTGATTGAATTCTTGTATTAGACCATAACCACACACAAAAAAATCCCGTTTTCATATATTGCAATGAGTTTAGGTACTGGAGATTACCAGATAGAAAAGTATTCTTCGGGCTAACATGTCAGATTTCTACAAGTACATTTCTAGGTCAAGATGATACAACCAGAGGAAGCTGTGAAGCATTCTGGCGTTTGATAATGATACTATTGATATTCCTTCATAAGTAAATTGAGGAAAGGAACAAAGTAAACAAGCAAACAAATAAAACAAAGACAATAAAGTAAACCTCTTGTTTTTGAATAGAACAAAGATTTCATTTTTTTTGATGGGACAAAAAAATCTTGGAGCAAGGGAAGTGGAGTGGAATATCTAAATGAATGTACGGTTAAATGGTGAAGAGGTGTAGTCACACAGTTGCATGGGTCTGCACAATTCACTTGTCAGAATAAGGTAAGTCAGAAGACACCTTAATTTGGTAGAGTTGTTTTATTTGGAACACACAGAGAACAATTATAAGTATTGCCCGTGGTCATGTCTATACAAATTAATATTAATTAAATTCTGCAACAGTTTCTTGATAGATAGTGGTTGTTAGATAATCTGTCAAGCTATAAATATTTTAATTTGAACATTACTTTTTAATCTGGAAAAATATGATACTCAATAAGGAATGTTTTTCACAAATACTACAATACAATACCAAATAAATGATTTATGACTCAGTTTCAGCCATTGGCCTGAAAATTTCTTGCTAATTACCACTCTAAACTAATAGGAAATTTATTAAAAGAGTAAACCCCTACAGAGTTCAGTGGGACATAATAACAATTAGAATTAGATAATTAAAGCTGAGGTTTAGTGAAATAGTACACTAAATAGTTTTTGTAATTCTACCTCTCAGAGCAAGATCTTCCAAACTAATTTTTGCAAACCAAAATGAATTTGTTTGCAAACTTTCAAATGAATTATACACCTAATCCTAAAAAGTTTGAAATTTATATCCAACCATTATGATTTAGAATATTAAAATGTATTCAAGAAAATGGAATAGAATAATATAGTAGTATATCTAAAATTTCAGTTGATTTTTCTCATGTTTTAGAAGGGTGCAATGCAGCTTGGATTTCCACCATTGTTAGGTCTAATTCTGATGTATATCTTTTTGTCATGCTTTGTTTGGAACATCGTTGTATACTTTTCTTCTGTCCAAGAATTACATTTTAAAATACATGGCCTCCATAGCTACACAAAGATGCCAATAATATAATATCAAATTAGAGGGTGGAACAATTTTTTCAGCACATTCCTGAGAGGCTGCAAGTGAAATGGGTACTTAGGTCTTGTAAGGCACAATTTTTCCCTTTAAAATATCAAAACCAAAGTACAACCATTTTGAAACTGTAGTGTTGTGAAAGGGATGCTGGGGTAGAGATACTTTCAAGTGGTGAAAGCAAACCATTTAGTGCAACATGAATCTATCTGGGAAGTCAATGGTTACAAGGTCCACTCACTTGAAAATACAGTTACATTAGGAGTAAATCTTGAATATATTTCACAGTACTTAATTTAAAATAAATAGGTATAGGATTGAGCTAGGCTTTTGCTTATCTTAATGGGCTCTGGTTATAACTGAAGCCACTTCATGCAGAAGTAAGGAAAGAAACTTGAATCACACCTATTTCCTACACAATATCTTCCTCAACCTGTAGATTTTTGATATCTGTTAGATACACTGAATCTTATGCTTCTCTCATTCCCACTTTGAAAAAATACCTAGATGCAATAATGGCCAAAGGTCAACACACACACACACACACAAACATACACCGCCATCATAACTCCACTATTGTTATTTCCAGGAAAATTTCAAAGCAAATGTAATGGTTACTGATTTTCAGATAAGTACTGTAAGGTAGGTAGGTCTTGGTCTTCTATAGATTACCTTTCACCCAACATATATAACTTAATATAAAAAGAACATATGAATATCCATATGGGCTATAGAATGTAATGCTTGTTTTGTAAAAAAAATTCATAAGAAAAGGAAATATTGCACATTAGAATTAACTCAACTATGGGACTATGCAAGAAAAATAAATTCATACATGAATAGGAGCTGTGGAGGTACACCTCAGTCAATCCTACATCTTTAGAAGGAGTGTGTCTGGAAGAAGTCCTAACTGCTTGCATCCCATAAATTAGTAAACGTTGAATATACAATAAACAGACACTTTTTATATAAAGACACTTGAATATACAAGTTGAAGTGATGAATGGAAGGCAAAAGGCAGAAGTTAATTGAGTCTGAAATGAATACTGAACCCCATTCAACATAAATTTAATCCCGATTCACAATATAATGGCATTTAAAAGAATCAAGCAAACTGTTTTGTAACATTGCCAAAGATATGAATTAACTCAACTATGGGACTATGAAAGAAAAATAAATTCATACATGAATAGGAGCTGTGGAGGTACACCTCAGTCAATCCTACATCTTTAGAAGGAGTGTGTCTGGAAGAACTTTTTTATATGACATGAACTGCAGAAATTTTTCAAATAATATGGATTAGCATATTTTCAATAACAGAGATTTGAAAATTACAGTGTTTGTGCGTTTGTATACATATGTATATCTACAGGTATCCTCGACTTATTATCACAATTGGGACCAGAATTTTTGTTGCTAAGGCAGTTCTTAAGTGAATCATGCCCAATTTTACTACTTTTCTGTAATATTTGTTAAGCAAATCACTACAATTGTTAACTGAATCATGCAGTCATTAAGTGAATCTGGTTTCCCCTATTGACTTTATTTGTTAGATGCCAGTTGGGATGGCCACAAACAGTGATCCCATGGTGCCAGAATGCATGTTGGTTGCCAAACGCCTAAATTGTGATCACGTGACTTTGGGGATGCTTCGTAAGTGCGAGGACCAGTCATAAGTCACTTTTTTCTGTGCCATTTTAACTTTCATTACTAAATGAATGGCTGTCAGTCAAGGGCTATCTGTATATATTTATAATATTAATAAGTTATTATAAAACTATAATGTAACTGCTATTTGTCTATATTTCCAGTAGGAACAAGATAGTTAACAGAACTCAAAAATATTCCCATGAAGGTATTCAGCACAATACCAAATGATTCAACCACTTTTTTTTTTAAATAACAAAAAAATATTTAGGGAAAATCTCTTTATGATGTCCAGAGGTGTGGGTGGGGTGGGGGGGGGGAAATCCAAAGAAGAGAATTGTCCCAGTCATTAAAAATAACAATAGGGTAGCTGATGTTTGCAAAAAGTGAAACATCAAGTCAGAATGTAAAAGAAAAAAAAATAAACATAGAAATAATGCTTTCGTTGTCCATTTTAGAAAGTGGCCTTTTACTGAGGGCCTTTCTCACTGTATTGCTACATTAGTCCAAGGTAAATAGCATTCATATGCTGTAATCTGGGATTACTAGTTTTGTAGGCCTCATCTATAATACATCAAGCACTGTTCTCACTTGTTAAAGAGTTATCAGATTCTTATTAATATTATGGCACTGTAAAATTTATTTACTTCATTCTCTTACATTTAGATTTAGGAAAACAACTGATTTTTAAAATCTGCACCTTATGCAACAGTAGTAAATGATATACTGAAAATTTGATAAAACATTGCTTATATGCAACTCTAGAACTTTGACTGGAATAGCAATTTTGTTAAACTTTGTTTTATGATTTAATAAAAGACAGCAGAAGAAATCTGCTGTACTGCTAGCTCTAATGCAGTGCATTTTCCACAAATATCATAGACATTCAAAGATTAGACTTTGCAGTGCAAAATATCCACATTGTCATTGCATTGAATTGGCAGTGAATCAGTATATAAAAAGAAAAGACAATATTCCCCATAAGAACTTGTATTGGTATATGGACTTATACTTCTGTCCATCTCTTCCAAGTCTGGTTAATTAATCTGCATCTATACAATCGATTAACAGTTGAATTTGCTATATTATCTGAAAAAAGGGAACATAATTTTACTGTATATTCCTTTCTGTTTATAAGATTTGGCTCTATGATTTGCCTGATTTATTTCTATGAAAAAAAATCAGGGAAATGTATCCCATTAGAACTAGATTCAATTTTAAAAAGTGTTCCATTTCCTATGTGATTTTTAAAGGGTGCAAATATTACATTTGCCTCAGTTAAAATAATTGTTTTCAACTATGTGGACAAAGCAATGTGTCTCCTATAGCAGTCTCTGAGTCTTGGCTGTGAGTAGAACTGATCCCAGTGTCAGAGTCTGTATCATTTAGATCTAAATTTGTCATTTTTTGAAGAAGGTCTGGTCCTGGAAAGTTTTTTGTACAGGTTCCAGTTTCATTGTCCTTCAATTCCTCCTCACTGGTTGGATATCTGAATACATTTTTATCTTTAGCATGTAAACCACTAAGTTCTTCTACAAGTAGTTCATATTCTTTTTCCTTCCTTTGAAGCATCAAGTCGCAATATTTTAGTTCTTGCTCTATGCAATTCAACTGAGAATGGATCCTTAGAGCATCTTTCATACTTCCCTCCAGCTCATTCTTAACACTTTCTAGATCAGTGTTTTCCACTTCACTTTTAGATGCTTCTTCTCTCTGTATGTTTCCATTTTTTTCACTTTCCTTAACCTCTTGTTCAATTTCAGCAGACAGCTTTTCAATCATTAACTTGTAGTGCCTTAGTCCTTCTTCCACTTGTAAAATCCCATCATATTTGTTTGAACTTTCCTGCTGATGGTTGTAAGGCATTTTCATTAGCTGTTCAGAGCTGCTACAAGAAGACATTAAATAAGACTCTTGGACATAATTTTCTCCATCACTTTCAAGCTGATTTAGATGGAATTTGGCTTCACGCTCTTCAATTTCCATATCTAGTTCCTCCATTCTATTAATCTGTTGGTGAATAGTATGGTCTTGAGAAAGGATGAGATGGATTAGTGTTTCTATATTGTCCCTCTCCTGCAGAACTCCTTCCTGTTTAATTTTTGCCAGTTTCTTAAAGGTTTTTCTAAGAATTCTCTTTTGCTTGTCCAATGACAACATCTTCATATAATTTGCTGGACTCAGATCCATGTGCATTTCTAGGTTTGGAACTATCTTGGCTTCAGATGTCCTCCACAAAGGCAAGGGAAGGAAAGCATCTGCCTTGACCAAGACAAAGTGCAAATTAGGTTGCTCTTCCCCCCAGGCTTTCCAGAGTCTGAGCATTTTTGTGAGAGGTGGAAGAACCCGCTCAGAACCTCTCCATTTTTCTATAATGCAATAATCTTTACATTCCCCAAAGAGAAATCTCTTCTCTGCCAATGTTGTCTGATGTTCTTCCAGCAAAGCTTCAACTACTTCCATGCAAGTTGTGTGTTTAGTCAGTCCACTGACAATCTTCTCTTCCTGGCAAACCCAGACTATGATTTCTTGTTCACTGGAGCCCATTTCTTTCACAGATGATCTGTAGTTAAAGAAATAAAATATTTTATAAGAAAAATAAGGAAATTGTAGCTTTGGGTAAATTCTAGATTATAATAAAATATCATCATCATACATTGGAATTATTATGGGAATATTTATACACATTCACACACGTGTTTGAGAAGTGTTTCACAAACACAAGAAGTGTTTGTGTGTTTGCTCCTTTGCCTTTCTTCTTCCTTTAAAAAAATATTTTTTGTTCTGTTCTGTTCAATTATAAAATATGCCCCCTGCAAACCCCCAAAACCATAGAATCTTAAAATAACTTGGAAGATTATGTAGAAAAGGTAGCCAAGGATCTCAGTGCACGCACACACACACACACATACCAGTGGTGGGATTCAAGTTTCTTTACTACCGGTTCTGTGGGCGTGGCTAGGTGGTCATGTGACTGAATGGGCATGGCCAATTTAGCAGTCCATTTTGCCAATTTAGCAGTCTATTAAACAATACACAGCAGTCCCCTTTTTTATTCTTTTTCATACTGCATGAAGTTTTTGCACCCAAATAACCAAGATTATATAAGGTCTCCTGCTGGAGCAAGGGGTTGGACTAGATGATCTCCAAGGTCCCTTCCAGCCCTGGATTGCTGTCCTGTTTCAAAGCATCGTTTGAAGCTGCGTCTTATGCCAGGACTTGTGGTCCTTCCTTCCTCTCCTTTTTTTCTGCCACCCTTCCTCCCTCCCTCCCTCCCCCATATCTCATTCACTTATCCTTCCCTTCCCCTTCCCTTCCCTTCCCCTTCCTTCCTTCCTTCCCTCCCTCCCTTGAAGGCCCCCCTGCACCCCGTTTTGAGCCTAGTAAGCCTCTCTGCAGCCTCGTGGGAGCAAAAATGGGCCATGGAGGGCCACGCTGCACCCTCCCACCATGTGCCCAATTTTGGGCCTATTAAGCTTCCCTGCAGCTCCCTGGGAACAAAAACGGGGGATGTGGGGACTCCTGGAAGGGGCGGGACGGGGCATGCCAGAGGTGGTGTTTGCCAGTTCTACGAACCAGTCAAAATTTCCGTTATAGGTATGCCAGAACCAGTCTGAACCAGCTGAACACCATCTCTGACATACATACACGCAAGCACACATAGAGTTACAAAAACTATGAATACTCACTTTAATCATACACCTTATATGCATTACAGTAATTCTCATGGAACTTAATATGTTTTTGCATATACTTGCACAGGACTGTATTGCAAATTTAATTTAGTTTCACTAAAGCTTATAAAAACTGTATGTTACCCAAATCCAATTACATAGAATAGAACACAGAGGCAGCTTAAGGAATTGATTATAATTATTGGAGTTGGCCTGAATAAACCTAGGTTCAAGGTTCAATTTACTGGTTGACTTTCCCCTCCTTCCCCCCAACCCACCTCACAGTGTTTTGTTGAAGAAAATGAGGTGCTGGAAGAGCACCAACCTGTAATATTCAATCAGCATTGAGCTGATTGAAAAAATACAAGATATAAATGAAATGAAATCAATCAATGAATGTATTTATGAATCAGTACATCAATGAAGCAAGCAAGCAAACAATTCTGTGCTGTTTTCCATCGGTTGAACTATAAATACTTTACATAAATTAATCAGAATGAGAAAATGCAATAAATCTATACTTTTGAGTTGCATTTCATTTGTTATTTTTTGCACTATGATTTCCCTAAATTACGTGTTTTCTTCTATGCACACGCTATCTTTTTGTTTGCTTGTTTTGAAATAGGCTTCCTTTTTTCTATTTACATACCTGTGTAGACTCCTTAATAGAAACACTGAACTATACAGAAAATATGTTTGCTGAAATGTACAGAAATGAAGGACATTCATAAGACATTATGTACAAACAGATATTAAACATGGTTGTTTGATAGATATCTACTTAGAGATGAAAAACAAAACAGGGAAGTCAGGAAAAGCAAGGAAATGCATTTGTGGGAAACCAGTAATCATATAGTAAAAAGCAAACTCATTAAGGTGACATTGCATAGAAACCACCTAAGATCATTAGGAAGGCTTATTTTAGCTACCTACTTCCCCTTCTGCATGCTACATTAATTAAACAAGAATATGGGATCAAACAGTCTGCTTGAATTGTATTTGAGCCATATGTCGTGTTAAAATTGGCTCCTGCACAGGCACTTCTGTCTAGGTTTTACCCAGTAACTGCATTTGCCAAAGATACCTTGCCATCAGCAGCAATTTTTCATTGAATAAATAAAATATATGTGAGAGGTGAGCATTCACAGATCTATAAAGAAGGCACTTCAGTGAGAACTGAACATCTTCAGAGTATATACTGATATGCTGGCTCCTGAAGGAAAAAAATAGAAAACTGAGGGGGTTGTAATGGAATACAGTTTCTTGAACAATAGCATGATCAAACACATCTAATGTTCAAAAGGAATGTCCCAGACTGCAAATATGAAGAGAGACTTCCTAGCCTACAATGAATGTTTGAATCTTAATTAAATCACTGGCATGGGATCTCTTTTCAGTCAAAGCATATGTGTAAAAAGAAGGTTGTGTGAAGCTTGTGGTGCAGGAGTATGGTTTTGCTTTCTTTTTGTCCTTTCTCCACCAGCATGGAAAGCAACATTTAAAGATTATAATATACATCATCTTGAGGGACTGCCTTCTCCCATTGCATTTGCCTGGACAAATCAATCTTACAAGATTGGCATGTTCCAGGTTCTTTGATTAAGCAACGTCATCTATGAGACTTTGAAAGTGTGCTTCCTCTGTAGCAGTGCCTGCCTTTTGGACTGAGGTTCTCCCAGTGATCAGATATCCTCCACTCTGCTGATATTCAGAAGAGCTATGAAGAGACTGCTTTTCACTGATGTGGGAAGTGAGACTTCACACTTCATTCCATTTGATCTGCTGCACTTGCCATCTTTTATCAACTTTATTGTAGTATTTTGTTTGATTATTGTAAGCCATCCATAGTTGTTAGAAGGCAGGTGGCGGACAGATTATTATTATTATTCTTTGTTCACAACAATGTGAAGTTATAACTCTCAGTTCTTTATCTGGTGTTGCTTTCGTGTGCATCAGATTCTTCCTAATAGCCTAGGATATTGTAATGTATCAGTATTAGTTTATGTGTGGACTCTTTTGCAACTGACAGATGGAAAGTTTGTCAAAGGCATATTTTCTAAGTGCTGTCCAAGAGTTTTTGGTGTAGAACCTAGCATGTTGATAACCATTAGCACCACTATAGCCAGTTTATGCCATTATCTCTCAACTTTGATTTATAAATCTTCCCCAATACTCTGTCTTCTATTCTACTATCTCCTAGTATTGACATATCAATTATCCACACTATCTTGTTTTTAACCATTGTTGCATCAGGTATGTAAGCCAAGACTTGATAGCAGTGTCCCAATATCTAAGAAGTTGCCACAAAGAAGAGGGAATCAACCTATTCTCCAAAGCACCTGAAGGCAGGACAAGAAGCAAAAGATGGAAACTAATCAAGGAGAGAACCAACTTAATAAATTTCCGAACAGAACAATAAACCAGTAGAACTACTTGTCTCCAGAAATTGTGGGTGGTCAAAAATGGGAAGTTTTAAAGAAGAGATTGGACAACAATTTGTCTGAAATGGTATAAAGTTTTCCACTTGAGCAAGGGATTGGACTAGAACAGCAGTTGCCAATCGGTGGGCCATGGCCCACTGGTGGGCTGCAAGAAAATTTTGGTGGTCCACAGAGAAATGTCCCCCAGAGCACCACCCAAAGCAATTAATCCAGGCTGTACAGGAACACACCGTCCACATGGCCCACGGGAATCTTCCCCACCCACTCACTCTTTACCTGGCAAACTTGCCTGCTAAGTTGCTATTTTTCCTTTTTTTTCTCCCAGCTATCAGCTATTGTGCTGTGCTGGAAGATTTAGATTAGTTAGAAAGCAGGAAATCATTGGATTTCTTGCTTTCTAGCTAATCTTTAGACCTTCAGCTTTTCTTTTAAGCAGAGTCGAGTCTTCCTTAGGACTGAAACTTCTATTATTCAGTGCAGATTCACGGCAAGCAAATTTTAGGTGACAGACTCAGGTAGCTGATGGCAGATAGATAGATCTCTGAAAGATTCTGTGAGCAACTCAATCTGCCTGCCTGCTTTGCCTGATTTTGGGTAAAAGTTGCTCTTTTTTAATAATAATAAAAAAAATCAATATTTACATACACAGTGTATTGTGAGTTAATTTTGTGAGTTTGCTTGCTAGAAAATTTTGAGTTTGCTTGCAAGCAAATTGTATGTGACAGACTCAGGTAGCTGATTGTAGATAGATAGTTCTCTAAATGTTTCTGTGAGGAACTCAATCTGCCTGCCTACTTTGGGGTAAAAGTTGCTCTTTTTTTAATAAAAAATTCAATATTTACATAAATATTTATAATATTTACATACAAGCCATGCCCAGCCAGTCACATGACCACCAAGCCACACCCAAAAATTAGGCCATGCCCACAGAACCAGTTGTGAAGAAATTTGAATACCACCCCTGCCTTTGTGTGTTTCTCTGTGTGTGTCAGAGAGAGAGAGATTGAGGAAGGGGGAGAGAGAGAGAGAGGTTAGATCAGATCTCTCCCTCTCTCTCTCACCAACATCAGCAAGCCACCATCAGTCAAAATTCATATTAATGGCCCCTGGGATTTAAAATTATGAGTTTGGTGGTCCCTGAGGTCCAAAAGGTTGGCGACTCCTGGACCAGAAGACCTCCAAGGTCCCTCCCAACTGTGTTATTCTATTCTCTGACTTTATCAATCTGTATCTGGAAATTCCACAATATTTTAACTTGTTAATTTTCAACTACTTTTTTGACTTTCTGTTGCCACCAATTATTCATTACTGCACATGATAATTTTTATTGGCTAGACAATTCATGTGTTCATCTTCTATCTTTACAATTCTATGGTATCATAAATTGCCCTGCCCTAAATAAAACAGGATTTACTTTTTTTTTAACCTTCAGTTGTCATTTCAACATCCCCCAGCCTCTCTAGAATTTTAAGAAGTAACAACAGTACCCATTTCATAAAGCTGGATAATATGCTGCTGGTGCTTCCATTGAAACATAATTTTAAAATATAAATTATACAAATTTAAGCCCTTTGTGCCATTTTGCAGATATTCTGGCTAGTTCTAAACTTCTCACTATCTGAGGCTATCTCTGTCTGAAATAGAGGCAATACTGAGGCAATATTAAAATGATTGTGGTTTTCAATTATAAATTGAATTATGCAATCTGGAGGAAACTAGGAATAAAGATATTTAGTTAATAAAGTCTGACATTCTAAGAAGGAGATTGGTTGTTTTAATCACTGAGCTTGTCAAAGTAAAAAAAATATAGCAGCATGATGGAAGAAATGGTTAACTATTTGGAGAAGAGAGAGCAACCTTATGGATATTTCAAATTCGGTCTTTAAGAATTCTAATATGGAATTATTAGATCTTTATCTTAATGACTATATAGGCAGGATATTTTTTTCTTGTTGAAAAAAAAAACTAATTAATTGATAATGGGCTGAGAGATGAAGACTGGGGAAATGCTATGACCAGAAATAAGAATGAGTCACCTATTTTATACACTACTTAATATTTCATACAGAGCCTGTGTATATGTGTATTATCCATAAGAAGATAGAATAGACTAATTTGAATAGAAGCCTAATGGGCAAAAGTAATATCCATTAACAGGTTCTGAAGAGATAGAAGGAAGAGAATAAGAGGTAAACTTGGATTTTATCTTGATGGTTATACATAACTTGAACTGCTTTACAACATTGATAATATATGTACCAATGTTTTAAGATTTATAACAATAATCAAAGAGAGAAGCAACCCAGAACTTAGGAGTAATTATCTGACAGAACAATTAATTAGTGGAACAACTTGCTTCCAGAAGCTGTGGGTGCTCCAACGCAGGATGTTTTTATGAAGAGATTGAACTATTTGTCTGAAATGCTTGGACTAGAAGACCTTCAAGGTCCCTTTCACCTCTGTTATTCTGTTATTAATTTCAAATTTTAATTTGTAGATAATATGGGGATGTATCAATTTAGCTTGAATTCAACATTAATTCTAAATGGTTAATCTTGATAATTGTCCTCATTTTATCTTGTAAACTTTGAAGCATAATCTCTCTGCACTAGTTTAGTGGGTGAACAGGATATTAATGCAATGGAATTGCTATGCTAACCAGCAATAGTCAATAGCGTAGCCATTTGGCATTAAGGTGATATAACTGCAGATATTCATAACTATTGAAAACCTCTTCATCTTTATAGCTGAGTGACTCTGCAATTCTGCATGACATACAGCTTAGAGTAAATCCATTTAATCCACTCCACTAGACTATTCATACTGGGAACAGCAGCAGAAACAGGTGAGAGGTGCTGAAAAGCAGGACAACACTGAACTCTCAGTTTACAAAATGTAGATGCCTCTGTTGAATAACTAACCTTAGAAGCAAACATACACAAACTTCATGATGGGAGTCTGTATTATATAGATTATCAAGTGATCTCCTCTGCCTATCCTAATATGACACAAATATGTATTAGAACAAAGAGTCCTGCACCGAGTCATAATTCAGAAAAAGTAAAAGGGGATTTAGAAATTATTTTATTCAAACACTGAGTTATAGGCTATGGTGCTAATCAGTATGTACTTTAAACCTTTTAGCTAAATTTACTATTTCCTTCATCTCTAGGCAGTTATTAATACCAAATGTATCAAGCAGCATCATAAAACTGCAAAATCTAACGCATCTGTTCTTTGTCAACTCATATTTCATATCTCTGGCAAATTATATCATAATTCTTTAATTATAGATAATCCTGGTAATACTCAGCAAAAATACTCTGACTTCTGCTTTTGCTTGTCAGTAACAATTTCACATCATAAACATTTTTGCTCTACCACTCAAATAGAAGTTGATATAATTAATATTTATTGTCAAGGAAATACTTCATGGCATATTTCTTATGAAGAAATAAATTGTGTCCATTACCATCTGACACTGTTCTACTGATTATTTTATCAAGAAAGGGCTTATGACAGCTCTCTGTCTCTAGCCTAACCATAGAAACAACCCTTCTCATTAACATCTTCAATATGCAGACTACTGTCCCCCCCCCATTGGTATTTCAGAGACAAAAGCTGTTCCAATGTCCATTTGTTCTTAGTTTTATTAATTGTATTGCTTTAGTTTTACTAATTTATTGTGGGTGCTATGTACCAGATATCATATTTCCATTTTTGGACTTTACCCCACTGAGAGTCTTCTACATTTAAGGCAGGCTAACCATATTGTAAAATTTATTTATTTATTCTATTTATTTATTTTGTCATTATCTTGCAAATAAATAAATAAAGTATGTTCTGAAAATACACTGCAATTTATATTTTTCCTGCCTTGTACATGTCTATATAATATTCTTATAGCTAGAAAGTTGATGTATATCACCAAATAAAATATTTTTTCCTCCAGGGTTTCCATGCAGAAAAATGTATTATTAGGAAGAGAGGCCAAATGGGAAGTAAAATTCAGTTGATCAGCTGCAGATCTGGGACATACTGGTCAAGAACCAAATGCACTCTAGAATGCTCTATATGCCCAAGTTTCTGGGTTTTCTGATCCCTCTTTCCAGTATGGTTTACTTTTCTGCTTTTTTCTTTCTTTCTGGTCTTTCCTTTTCCCCTTGTTTCTTCTTACCTAGAAGGAGAAAAATATGCTTGCTTTATTTTTATGACAAGTGTGGAATTCAGTTTGGAAATTTGCAATTTGCAGAGAAGAGCAGCGAAGATGAATAGGGGATTGGACATGGCTAGTCTAGGGAAGAGAAGAACCAGGGAGACATGACAGCTGTCTTCCAATATTTGAGGGGCTGCCACAGAGAGGAGGAAGGGGTCAACCTATTTTCCAAAGCACCTGAAGGCCAGACAAGGAATAATGGATGGTAACTGAACAAGGAGAGATTCAATCTGGAAATAAGGAGAAATTTTCTTTTCTTTTTTTTCCCAAGAATTTTATTAATTTTTAAAAAGACAAACAAAACCCAAAACATGAAAACATAAAACATCTTTTTGGAAACAGCTTGATCCCGGGTTACATCTTTTTGTACAGACCATAAAATTCAAGTTCATGCTCACTTTTATATACCATTCCATATCTTATTTACCATTCTACATTTTCTATATAGCTTCTCCCCTCTTTTCACTCTCTTAATTCTATTTTATTTATTTCATCTCAGTTTAAATCATTATACTTATATCCTTTGTCTGTTCTGTTTCAACTGTCTATTATCTTTTCTCATTAGCACAAAATTTCTCCTGTAATCACTGATTGGAGTATGATGCCTTTATATCTTTCCCCTAAATTTAATAAAATAATACATAATTCTCATTCGGATTCTGCTTAGTACATCCTAAAGCTATACACTATATTTTAAAATAAGAAATTTTTTTAAATATATAATATAATTAAAACAAAATTATATTTTTTAAATTCAATTTTCAGTTCATCGACAAGTAATGCCATCGTAGAAATTTTTTCTAAACAACCCAAATGTTTTTAATCATTCAAATAATAATTTCCAAAAGTCCCACAGTCACCAAGCAGTCCAAATACACACAGGCTGTTTCATTTAACACTTTCTTCTTTTTACACTTTCTCTTCCTGGGGTTGCAATTCAGTTACAAAGTTCCAATTAAAATGTATCTTTTAGAGTCTTGTTACAATTTAGCTTTAGTCTTTTAAATTCCAAGCAGCCTCCTCCAGCAAAATCTTAATCTTAATTATTTTCTTCTCCCTTCCCACTTACAGCAAGAAAAAAAAGTTTTTTCAGTGTTCAGAAATCTTTATTGTTCCCTTGGCTTTAATTTTCCAGTTTAATTACCTGCTGATGCCAAAGCGGGTTTTTCCAATTTCTCATTCATCTGCTGTCACCATAAGGAAGGAGAGTGAGAAAGAAAAAAAAAAACTTTCCCTTTTCACTTTCATTCGCTGCTTCCAGATCTTCTTTGGGAGCGATGTATCTTTAATAAAATTTAAATTCCAGGATGTCTTGAATGTTGCTCATTATTCCGGTCAGTCAAAACTTTTACTTTCTTAGCTTCCTCCTGCACATTCTTTTCCGGATGAGTGCTTCTTTGTGGCAGCCATTTCTGACTGCCTCTCTTACCGCTTTCAGAAAAGGGAGTTAAACCAGCTGAGGAGGGGAGGTGCAGCTCCCCTAGACCCCTGCTGGATCTCTCCTATCTTCAGTTACCTCTACGGGGTAACTATAGCCCCGAAGCCAGCTGGCTTGGGGCACTCCAGCGGCGAGCGCAGCAGAAACCGCGCACGATCGTGGATTCCTGCCGCCGCCGAAGCCCTGCAAACTGGAAGTTTGTCAAGGAGAAATTTTTTGACAGTGAGAGCAATCAGTGAGAAGAATAGCTTGCCTTCAGAGGTTGTGGGTATTTTATCACTTGAAGCTTTCAAGAAGGGACTGGACTGCCAACTGTCAGAAATGGTGTAGGGTCTCTTGCATGGACAGGGGGTTTGAATAGATGACCTACCAGGTCCCTTCCAACCAGTGGTGGGATTCAATTTTTTTTTACTATCAGTTCTGTGGGCATGGCTTGGTGGGCGTGGCAGGGAACGATACTGTAAAATCTCCAGTCAGAGGTGGTATTTACCAGTTCTCTGAACTACTCAAAATTTCCACTACTGGTTCTCCAGAACTGGTGAGAACCTGCTGAATACCACCTCTGCTTCAAAATGAAAAAAAGGAGCCATCTTTGCTAAGGAGCCACGGATAGTCCAGCTTCAATGCTTTCCTACTGTAATCCTTAATCAGACATTGCACTTGCGACTATTTAAAACCAAATGTCCAAGAACAGATTTCTATCATTTCTGCAAAAATAGTATTCATGCCAGTTTTTCATTTAGAGTTTTCCCATTTTTAGTATATTTTAAGCAGTAAACAAATAAGTATTTGTTAAAGCTTTCATGAAGAGTATTCAAGTTACAACTGCATTTCATTTGAAATTCAAAGCTTTCCACTCTCTGTGTTCATGGAACACTGAATCCTAGGTATGCTGGTTATTTCTTTTGTAATTTTTCAAAGACTCTTTCATGGTAGAAGTAAAATAGCACAACTGATAGATCTAATGAAACTGTATGTAAATGTATATACTGTATTTATTGTACATATGCCTTCTTTTTGACTTATAGACTCCAATCATTAAATCCTGTTGAGATATTGCTTAAAGGGATATGACATCTCTCTCTCTCTCTCTCTCTCACACACACACACACACCTTTCAAGATTCCTTATGTGGAAATGTTGGCTAAATGAATCAGTACATCTTCTATGGCGATTTGGATCAGGCACAAGGCATATAACTTGTAGTTTTCTATGTTTCACTAAGTCATGATGAATGTTCAACCCAGAGACAAATTTATGAAGGAAGCTCAGTTAACTAAACTAGAACACAGGAAACTGATATCCTTAGTATAATCATTTATCCATCTAGTCCAGAATGCTTCACATTGACTGTCAGCAACCCTACTACCATAACCAAAAGATCAGATGGGAATTTTGCAGTTGTGTCTGCAATCTTGTACTTGCAAATGAAACTGTTTCTTTGTTTGTATTCTGCCTTTGTTATGTTTGCAAATAACTCCAGGCATTGAACATACTTAGTACTCCTTCCTTCTTCTATTTTCCCCACAACAACAATCCTGTGAGGTGAGTTGGACTGAGTGAGAGTGACTGGCCCAAAATTACCCAGCTGGCTTTCATGGCTAAGGGAGGACTGGAACTCAGGGCCTCTTGCTTTTTAGCCTGTGCCTTAACCACTTGATCAAACTGGCTCTATTCAATATCAGCCTGTCCACAGAAATAACATGGTGTAATTGAACCAAATCTGAATTGGGGGACAACAATAATAAAAAGAATAAATAAATGGTAAATCAATCCACCTTTATTATAATTTATCCTAGATGACAGTTATCCAGTTCATCTCATAGAAATGAGTTTTCTTAAACCAAGAAATAAAAGCATTCTTAGTGACTTAGCCCTGACACTTTTCATCAGCACACTCTAACTTCATTATTAATACTTTTTACAACTTAGCTTTTCTCTGAATTAAATTGCTTTCTTTAAATTAACTCTGCCTCTCTGTTATTTCTTCGTACTTTTGATTTATTTCACAGGTCTCATCTGTTCACTGTTGCTAGTGAACCATCTATTGTCATCACATAACTAAAAGACAGCACAAACAAGCAACTGAACCTGTGGTATAAAGTGGCCTTATTTATCATTATCTATTGGAACTCTATGACAACCAAGTAATGAACAAATAAGAAGTACGGTGCAAAACAGAATCGGGTTCCTGTAACCTGAGCTCACAATATGCAGTTATACTCAATTTACAATGAACTTGGACTAAAGCCTGAATAAATAGCCCTTCTGGAAACAGCAAGTTAGAACAAAATACTGACATTTAAATGAGATATGTTTCATTTTAGTTTCATCATCTGGATGGTCAACTTAGAAATCTGACATGCTTGTATTTTATAATTTCAGTAAGTCTTGTCTTGAACCAGGTTCATTTAGAAGAACAGAGAGAGAAAGAAAGAGAGTATGTATCTATGGAGTTGGTATAAAGCAGAGGTGTCAAATGTCACAGTGGTGTCACATGATGTATCTGGATGTTTTTTTTCCCCTTCGCTAAACTGGGTTTGGGTGTAGCCAGTGTATGATGCATACAGCCCACAGGCTGGGAGTTTGTCAGCCCTGGTCTAAAGTATTTTAGCCACCTGATATCATGGAATAGGATTCCAAAGTGCAGTTTAGAAATTGAGTTGCAAGCAAGAGAAAGGGAATCCATTACCTAGACTGAAATGTATCATGGATCCCTGTGAACAAGCAAGATAAAATTAATAAATCCCAGGTTTCAATCATATTTGGGATAACTAAGCAGTGACAATACTGCATGGGAGAAATCACTTTCAATTTACATAGCTCCAAAGTCTGACAGGAAGAAAACCACTCCAGATAACATAAAATAACATAAAATTTAAAATAAAATAACATAAAATTTCACCATTGGATCCCTCTTTGTTAAAAATCTCAAGGGGGAGTTTTTTGTTTATTTGCAGATGTTCCATTATTCAACTAGGATGTTACCTAGCTCAGAAAACACTAAGGACTCCACAGTTATAATTTCAAAGTGCCTTTCACCATCTTCCTACCTCTGTTTGTTCCTCCAACAACCTTACCTACTCTGAAAGACACTCTGATGTCTTTCAAATGTGCAGGATTTTTTTAAAAAAAGAAACCTCCAATTTACAATAAAAAACCCCTGCTCAAACAGAAGACTGGCTTAGAGGTGGAGCTCTTACCTCACAATCAGGAGGCCGTGAGTTCGATCCTAAGTAGAGGCTAATATATGGAATTGACTCTCCTGCTTTAGCAGGGGGTTGGACTAAATGACCTCCAAAGTCCCTTCCAACTCTGTTATTCTATGATATCTACCTACTACTTCTAGCTTCTGCAATCATAATTCTTTCTTTCTATAGCTATTGATAAGAAATTGAATAAGCCATTCCATTACAAATGGCAATAGTAGCCAGAAAGCAAATATCAATATTTGTTTGTGAATATTAGTGCCATTTCACTTTTGCTACATCCCACATTTTAACTGTATTGATTAATTTTGTCCATTTTCCATATCAATTTTAAATTGGGAAGAAAGATCAACATAGAAATTTGCATATTAACACATTCAACTTAAGTTATTGAAATGTACTGGTTGTAATCCATCCGTAGTGGGTTACTGAGTTATTAGCTAAGACTTAAGTAAGGAATCTTAAAAGTCCAGGTTGTGAAGAAGACGACATTTGGTGGAAGTTAGACTTAGTTTTCTGAACTGATTTTCACAGCACAATAAAATAATTGAGAATATCTTTAAAATTATTTAAAACACTAACTCAAAGGACTTTAATACTCTGTTATTAATTTTTGACTGTCCCATTTTTAAGATGCCACAAGAGTCTGTATTGTTTCTAAGATACAATTAAATATTTTTGGTTAATGTGACATTTTCATTTTGGCACATATATGAATACTGAAGTTTTCCTTCAATATGTATTCAAACTGATACTTAAAAAAATATTGAATTGATGTAGCATCAGTCCAATTGCTCTACATGGCTTACAATACAGTAAACAATATAAAAAACAATATAATAAAGAACAAAAAATTGGATAAAGAAAAAGAACAAGTTAGCATCCTACCAACAACTGATATGTGATGGAGGGAGCATCAACTATCGTAGCTTCCTGAGAGAACAGCCAAGTCTTTTATGCCACCAATTGGTGCAAATGCTAATATTTATAAAACTGAATATGGCTGGGGCAATGTTCACTTTAAAAGAATCTGATGAGATCTTGAAAGGGCTTAAGGAACATCACAAATAGGAATATCTGAAGCACTATTTGAACCTATTTGCTGTTTTACTTGAAAACAGCAGCTTTCCTCCATTTCTGTGCAGTTTCCTACATTGATTCCATTGCAAGTTTTTGTCTATGGATAAAAGGCTTAAAGCTAATTGTTATAAATCAGCTATAAAGTTAAAAAGTGACAGTACAGTACTTGGAGGAAAAGCTTTATTTTATTTCACGTTATATGCTCACTATATGCATTCATCAATTCATCAGTACAAAACTATCGGTATCAAACCTCACAGCTATTTTTTGAATATAATTGTCTGTATTGACCCACCTCCTACATTTCATTTTATTTCTACTTTTCCTACAAATGGATATATCTGTTGTTTTCTTAAGATAATATTCCATGCATCTCATGAATCAGATTTAGCTCCAGATTTAGTTTATGCTGTAATAAAGCACAAAGAGTCCATTCTTGCTACTGGAGCTCTTACACCTACACTCTTAATTTTTTTATGTCATTATGTTCTTTAGTTACATACCTGCTATGCAGAATGGTTAGGTATGCAGACCTTGTTAAGTACTTAATATGATTGCTTTTTGGTTTTAATTAGAGTAAACTGTAAATTTGCAACCATCAGAAACTCTTGATTCAACCAAATGCAATTGCAGCTTCAGATTCTAATCACAAAAATGGTTGTTAGACATGACACAAACTTTCTGTGGAAGAGTTGATTAACATATACAGTGTGCATAAATAATGAAATAAAATCCAGAATATTAACATAATAATAGAAGAGAACAGCTGACAAAAATACCACAGCTGGAAACATGGGAAATGTTGCTCTGAGGATTGTTTGCAACCTTCTGAAAACAAGTACCTCCTTTTATGCAGTTCCTAATGCTACCCATCAAATGGCAATATAGAGATAGAGATATCTTTTCTTTTTATTGATTTAGTAATTAGTGAAGAATATCAGAAACTGTTCTAGCTCACTCACATACCCCAAAATCCTGTCTTATGAAGCTTCTTTTTAGCAAGTCTCCTTAAAAGGTGGAGAGCCAGCAAATCGGACAGCCAGTTTGGTGTAATCGATTAAGGTCCTGTCCTAGAAGCCAGAAGATTCTTCTATTACCGGATTATGCACAAAAGCCAGCTGGGTGACTTTGGACAAGTCACTTTCTCTCAGTCCAACTCATCTCACAGGATTGTTGTGAGGAAAATAGGAGGAGAAAGTAATGTTAGATATGCTTGCCACCCTGAGTTATTTGGATATTCATTGACATACCCTTTCTAACAATTGTAATGAAGACATACTTGCATTAAAGGTTTTTAGATGGGGTCCTAAATTATCAGTCCTGCTGAAATCATTACCAGCAATCATGTGCAACTTCTTTTCACACCCAGTGAATCATTAAACATTCAGAGGATGGCTATTTTACATCTGTAAAATCTGTGTGGCAGCACTTGGCAATTAGGCCTAACCAGTTATTATGTTAAGACTTCCAGACTGGGATTTGCTGAGATGAAAACTGTCTCCAAAATCTGTCTCCAAAAACTCAAATTATTTTAGGCACTATAACATACACTACTTTGTGGATGGGTTTTTTTTTTTTCATATCTCAAGGCATCTTATTACTTTGACTCAGTTTCTCTCCCCCCACCATTCCCAAGTCTTACATTCTTTCTTAAGTTTTTTTTTTTTTTTTTTTTGGCAACTATCCTGTAATCTACTTTTAGTTTTTTTCATCAAGGTAACCTCAGAGTAGCTACTGTATTTCATTCAGATTTGCTTGAAATTAAATCCTACTGAGTTGGAAGATGCATTTTTAACATTTCAGTAATGATGTCAAAGAGGAATCCAACAGTCTTATAGTGATGATTAAAAAAAAAAAAAGATTGGTTGGGAAACTGTTTTTCATCCTTGTAGAAAATTCCTAATGTGTAATTATCATAAGCATAGGAGAAAAAGAGGTGTGGTTTGCCATCAAGAAACATAATAATAAACAATAATTAACAGAAAATTTATTTTCACAATCTCTTGTTCGAAATGCTACATGAATTGTCTTTAAAAAAAAAACTTTCTACCATGTTGATTTGTGGGAAAATGTCCAATGCTGACAACTTCTTTTTTATATACAACTTTAAAGCCTGTCTATGAATTTTAAAGTATACAACAAACATCTGACAGTGCAAGTAAGTGTGAATCAGACAGCAGCCAAGTACTTTTTAACATATATATCACTTACCTTCTCTACAGCTATGGGGAAAAAAATCACCTCTTACTGCTCACAGGCAGTTAAGGGATTGCTGTTCAACTTAATATAGTTGGCATCTAATTAATACCAGTAAAGCAATAAATAATTCAGTCTAATTTGTGGTAAGCAAATCTGAATTTATCTCACTTGAACTATCACAGGATAACTGCATATGGCTGACATAACTGGAAAAGTTCTTGGCTTTGGCAATATCAGCAAAATGGAACAAAGATAGCAAGAGGTGAAGCACAGCTCTAATATTCCACAAATTATGAATGATATGAGCATATCAAGTGAACCAATTCCATTAGTGCAAAACTGTCTACACAGACACAATCTCATACTGAAGATCTTTCTGAATATTTCCTTATTCTTTATATCCATGTGTGTGGGGAAAGATGCTTCTATCTTTCTTATGCAGAGAAAGTGATACGTTTGCTACCAGACCATTTTTGATGAATTTGTTAATTAGATTTATATATTACCTTTTGTCATGTTTCCCGATCTCTTTATATCTAACATTCAGTCATGCATTTATCAATTCCCTCATTTAACATGGAAAATCTTCTGTATTAACACTTTGAAGTTTAATTTGTCTGTTTTACATTTTGTTTTATGTAAAACTCATATAATGGCTTAATAAACTTTATATGCACTGAATAAACTTGATGACAAACCCTATTCCTTCATGCTTTTTGTTATTTATTTGTAAACCATCCCATTTATACATCTTCTAAGCTTTGTACAAGTAAGAAAAATATTTGAAAGCAACATAACATAACATAAAGAGATCTATGGTTCATACCTTAATAAGATTTAGGAAGATATTAAAAGCCTGGCTGCACTCCCAGGCTTTGAGACAGGGTGGGAGTTGAACCTGCATCAGGTGGGCATTTTGCTTATTATATGAATGTTTGACTTACCTTTGATTTTACAGTTTGTGTGTTTCATATTTTTTTCTTACTTTTTAAATTGTAAATTATTTGGAATCTCTGGGAGTTGGACAATCTGCAAATTGTGGAAGTAAGTTGTAGAAATAATAAAAAAGGTAATAGCATTGACAGCTATTATTGTTTGCTGCTATTACAATGAATATGTGAAAGCTTTAAGGAAATTATACATTGTTCATAAAATTCTGGGTTATACAGGTATAGTTACAAAATCACAGTAACAAAAATGTCTCAGTACTGTTCTTGAAAGGAAAATGTCATTTACTAAGTTTATCAACTTTTAAATTTTCCTCAATATAAAAATAGTTCCTGAACCTAATCATAACACTCTGGATGAATCTTCCATCCTTTAACCTAAGCCCTTCTAAGGCAACAGCATTAAAGGTGTCTTAGTTCTTCCAGGAACCACAAACAATTAGGCCTGATACAAGAACCTATCAAGTCCCCAAGATCACAAAGATACAAAATTCAAAGCTAGAAGACTAACTACAAAGTAACTGGGATACTGCAATAGAAAACCCAAGCTCATAAGTCAGTACAAAGTAAATCCCCATGCAGTCCCTCCAACCAATTTTGGTTGAGCACAGAATTGGATCAATGCCCACTTCAGCTGAGATTTCTTTTTTACCCTGGATTACCCAGCTGCTGTCCCTTTGTCACCTTCCTTTTATATCTGGTATAAAACACAACTAGTTGAGCTCAATCTACTTTATTGTAAAGCTACATTAGCTTTATTATAAAGCTACTTAACAGCATACACTACTGAAAATACAAATTTCCCACGCTTCACCTTTAACTGCTTGCTCCATTACAGGGGTCGCCAACCTTTTGGACCTCAAAGACCACCAAACTCATAATTTTAAATCCCAGGGACCACTAACCAGTTCTGTGGGTGTGGCCTAATTTGTGGGTGTGGCTTGGTTATGTGACTGGCTGGGCATGGCTTGTATGTAAATATTATAAATATTTATATAAATATTGAATTTTTTATTTAAAAATGAGCAACTTTTACCCAAAATCAGGCAAAGCAGGCAGGCAGATTGAGTTGCTCACAGAATCACAGATTCATTCAGAGATCTATCTATCTGCCATTGGCTAGCTCAGTCTGTCACATAAAATTTGCTTGCAAGCAAACTCACAAAATTAATTCACAACACACCATGTATGTAAATATTGATTTTTTTTATTAAAAAAGAGCAACTTTTACCCAAAATCAGGCAAAGCAGGCAGGCAGATTGAGTTGCTCACAGAATCATTCAGTGATCTATCTATCTGCCATCGGCTAGCTCAGTCTCTCAAATTTGCTTGTCGTGAATCTGCACTGAATAACTTTCAGTCCTAAGGGAGGTTTGGCTGTGCTTAAAAGCAGAGCCTAAAGTCTAAAGATTAGCTAGAAAGCAAGAAATTCAACGATTTCCTGCTTTCTAGCTAATCTAAATCTCCCAGCACAGCAGAACAGATGATGGTCGGAAAAAGGAAAAATAGTAATTGAGCAGGCAAGTTTGCCGGGTAAGGAGTGAGTGGGCAGGGAGGGTTCCTGTGGACCATGTGGGCAGTGCAGTCTTGTGTTTCTGCACAGACTAGATTAATTGCTTTGGGGGTGCTCTGGGGGTGAGATTTCTCTGTGGCCCACCAAAATTTTATCACGGCCCACTGGTTGGTGACTGCTGCTACATTAGAATGGGTCTTTCCTTGGTTTCTTTATCTGACCATGAAGTGACTGCAGGCTCCTGCCTCTGATTGTTTCCTAGTCAGCACCTCTTCCATTCCTCAAAGTCACCCATACATTCCATTACGTCACCTTCTTCAGACTCATCCTTTCCTTCTGAGTTCTCAGGGAAAATAGGTTATGGGCTATGAAAACAAAAAGTAGTTTTGTCCCTCTCCTCTTCTCCAAGCAACTCCTTTTAAGCCCACAAAGTATCTATAAATCGGGGGGCAGGCAGCCCTTTCTTGGGAATCTTCTGATACCCCTCTCTTGTACCTTGTGTACCTGATGTGGAAGAAGCTGAATCATTTCTCCCTAATTGTTCTCTTGGTACATACAATGAACACAGGAGCAGTTGCTTTATCTTGCCCTGCTCAGTTGTGTTCTCTTTTAGGAAATATAGAAAATTCCAAAGGAAGAGATATAGACTCTCATTTTAATGTATGATCAATATAAAATACTTTATTGGCCAAGTGTGATTAGACACACAGATGCATAAGCTCTCAATGTGCATGCAAACTAATAGTACTTTGATATTATAATTATTAATAATTGATATTATTGATAATAATGTCAAGCATGGAAAATCAGGAAGCATATGCTTTCTACCAGAATTTGAACTTCTAATGGCCAAAGAAAATAGGAGGTAGATAAGAGTCAATGGAATTCAAGGTGAGCTGGATTTAGATCTCTTGTGGATATGACATCCTCGACCTTTCCCTCAGGCTCAGCTTGGTCATCTCCTACATAACTTGTAACCATTAAGAGTCCATTCCTGTTTCTTTGCTATAAGGTCATGAGAACAATGTCACAAGCATTAACAAAATCAAAGTTCTTTGTCAAGGTATAAAAGCAGTCAGGTGTTTGTATCTCCCCATTATCTCCTTTGAATTAAAGATGTAACTTTTTTCAGAATGAACTATATTTACAGAATTGCAATAACAATAGTGCTTAGACTTATATATACCACTTCACAGTGCTTTACAGTCCTCTCTAAGCACTTTACAGAGTCAGCCTATTGCCCTCAACAACCTTAGTCCTCTTTTTACCAACCTCGGAAGGATGGAAGGCTGAGTCAACCTTGAGCCTTAATTCGAACTGCCAAATTGCAGGCAAGAGAAATACCCCACAGAACTGCATTCTAACCACTGTATCACCGAAGTTCTTGTCTGTCTCCCTGTATCCAACCTTTATAATATATGAGCTGGAAACAATTGCCCTACATGGCAAACTCTGGAAGTTTTAGTACAAGTCAATTTATCAAGTGCTGTAAATAGCTGTTTGATGATTTAAAAACCCAGCTCTTTACATATCTCCTCTATGATGTATCTCTGCACCACATCAGTTATCCTCAATGAAACATTCAATTAATTTTTTTTTCAAGAATGAGAGTAATGTCTTAAATATTTATTCTGATACCATAATTAGACTCTTAGACTGGAAATGTAGTCTGCAATAAGATAGTTTATCTAACCACAAAACACTGTGAACCAGGAAACTTTGAATCTAAATTTGAATCCTAGTTGAACAGAATGTACTGACTTGTCCTTATTTATAATTCCCATTTCTGTGGCTGTTCACTGGTAAATAACCAGGGGTGGCTTCAAAATTTTTAGCTAAGGGTTCTCTGCCCAGTTGTTGAGTGGGTGTGGCCATGGTAGGCGTGGCCTAGTCAGCCTCCTGCACCATGGTGGGGGAAGGAGCATTTTTTGCCCTCCCTGAGCTCCGGAGGTTTTTCTTGAACCTCCAGGAGGGTGAAAACGGCTTCCCTGGACTCCGAAGGTTCTCTGAAAGCTGTTTCTGGCCTTCCCAAACTTCTGGGAGGCCTGTTTTTTGCCCTCGAGCCTCCATGCACACCCTGCACTTACCCACATTCAAATGGACTGTGTCGGGACTCCTGGGAGAGGTGGAGCTGGGTGGGTGGGGCGAGCCAGGAGTGGAATTTGGGGGTTCTCCAAACTGCCCAGAATCTTAGCTAGGGGTTCTCCAAACCCCTGCAAACCCCCAGCAACCAACCCTGTACATAACTTTGTTCAACACTTTGGCTTCCAACTATTTCTTAAACATTTTCATAAATCTGGTGAAGTAATATATGGCCAATGAATACAGAATTCCACCCTTGGAATGTTTTATCTACATGAAACAGCCTTAAAAGATAATCTGAGATTAATTGATGGTTGTCTCTCTAATTCATAAGGAAGCAGTGGGAAATGATGTTTGCATGATGTTTTTAATTACAGTGTTTGCATATTATGATGGTTAAGATAATGTCTGTAAAATATACCTTTAAGTATTTATTATTCTTATGTGTTCGAGGAACTTTTGTCCCCTGATGTAAGTAAATAATAATTTTCTGAATATATTTAGCTACTTAATGCCTAAAGGAGCTGCTGTCTTTTAACCTGTGCTCCCATGTTTAAAAACTAGAACAGATTCATGCAGAAGTATAATTTGCTACTGATTCAGTTTTTCAATATTCACTCTATAGTACAGAGAAACACACACACACAGGTGTTTCTCACATACCTCGTAAATGGCCTCTTAGTGACCATTCAAAGTTATGACACACTCCCCCAAAGGTGCTTACAACCTGATTTTAAAGTTTCAAGGGTCACACCTCCCTCCATGGTCATGCAATAGCATATTGGGTATTTGGCACCTGGCTCACCTTTATTCATTTACAGTTACCTGCAGTCATGTGACCATGAGTTTTGACATTTTTGCTGGTTTTCAGCATTTACTTACAGTTTCCAACAATAACAAAAAAATCAATTGGACAAGACAAATTTGCTTAATGACCACCATGTTGGCTGAATGACCACCACAAAATAAGTTGTAAAATTGGATGCAGTCATATGGGTACGCACTTAACTACCAGAATGAGTTACAACCATAATTCTGGGATCAATTACAGCCATTAGCCAAGGATAGCTATTATTTCCTCCTAATATGGAAGTTTAGGCTATTTTTATTATATGGATGATCTACTCAAGTACTGTAGAGTTAATCATTCTTTGGCATATCATCTAGAAGGATTTTGATTCTTAGTTGGTCTGGTTTGTTTTAACAATGGATTTACAATCCAACTATATGTAATTTACAATCTTATTATTATGATCCAATGCACTAGATCGTAACTTTTGTAACTCTTATAGACAAATAGTTTAAATTCAGAATGAAATATCTCAGGGCCTACAGTCCATTTATCAGATGCTAAAGAATATGAAGCAAGTAGACCTTGATATGTTCATTAAAACCACACAGAAGAAAACAGGAGCAATGAACTCTGGCCTATTTTTCCAGGTCATTGTGACAATTTAAGGCATCTACACAGATTTCTACAATTTAATATATATTGTACTGATAATGATCAGATGGGAACATATGAAGGACAGAAGTATATTAGTAGCTGTTCTTGAGCTCTTTTGCACATAATTTGTAAAGAAAGATATGACTTCCCTTTGATGAAAAACAAAGAATGTGTGATTCAATAAAATTTATCTTGTTTTACTGATTGCATTCATAACATAGTGTTCCAGTTAGTTTATCACTCTTTTAAAAAATCTACAGTAGTTTAACTGTTCACAGGCCTTTCTAACACATAACTTCTAAAAATAAAACTTTCTTGATCTTTTAGTTTCCACAACACATAACTTTAAAGAGTTAATAACAAAAACAACAACACTCTTTGGATCTTTGTTCTGTAAGTATCCCCAGAAATGCACTATTTGCTTTTTTTATGGAAATACATTCATTTGGGTTACATTATTCACAAATGAATTAATGTACCGTATATACTCAAGTATAAGCCGAGTTTTTCAGCCCATTTTTTGTGCTGAAAAAACCGCCCTCGGCTTATACTCGAGTCAGCCGCTACGGCACCATGCCTGGCCTGCGCTGGCGTGGCTGCAACCGATCGCGCCTCCAGGGCAGCATCGCCACTGCGGCTATCTACCCGCTGAGGGATACACAGGCGACCCCAAGCGGCCTCTTCTTCCCCATTAACGGGCGCCCGGGGCCCCCACGAGCTCCTGTGTTGCGCGCTTCCAGCTTTGCAAAGAAACTGCCAGGCTCCCCCACCCCCTAGCCTAGCAGTGAAGAGCTGCTCCGGGGGCAGCGAGACAAAGTGCCTGGCTGTGCCGTGGCAGGAGCCCCCAGAGCAGCTCTTCACTGCTGGGGGGGGTGGGGGAGGCTGCCTGAGCCTGGCGACCCCAAGCGGCCTCTTCTTCCCCATTAACGGGTGCCCGGGGCCCCCGCGAGCTCCTGTGTTGCGTGCTTCCAGCTTCGCAAAGAAACTGCCAGGCTCCCCCACCCCCTAGCCAAGCAGCGAAGAGCTGCTCCGGGGGCAGCGAGACAAAGTGCCTGGCTGCGCCGTGGCGGGAGCCCCTGGAGCAGCTCTTCGCTGCTAGGGGAGGGGGCGGGGGAGGCTGCCTGAGCCTGGCGACCCCAAGCGGCCTCTCCTTCCCCATTAACGGGCGCCCGGGGCCCCCGCGAGCTCCTGCATTGTGCGCTTCCAGCTGCACCAACAAACGGAGCTGCAAATCTGGTAATCGCTTGCGGAGCCTCGGCACGAACCCCCTTTCCCCGCACTCCCCCCCTGCACTCCTCTGGCAGCAGCAGGCGGAGAAAGCCCCACTTCCCCCTGGCTTTGATTGCACGCATGAGTTGGCTTCCCACTCTTTTTTAAAAAACTTTCCTCTTCCTCCTTCTCCTCTCCTCTCCCCTTGTTGTCTGGTCTTCCCTAAGGAAACTCGAGGGCTCACACTTCCAGGTGTTTCTCCCTCTCTTTCCCCCTGTCAATGATCTTTTCTTCCCTTTCCTTCTCTCAGCCCCATCCTCCTTCACCTTTGTCACCACAATCCCGAACAGATGAAGTTTGTACTTCTCAAGAAAGGTTGGATGTTCCTTTTGAGGAGGGAACCTAGTGTGACATCTGTATGTTGACCTACTACTGAGCCGTGGCATGTGTGCACATGCAATGGAGGCATGAGGGAGAGCTGTGAAAGAGATGGTGGCTCTCCAAAACAGGATGTACATGCAGCACATACACGTGCTTTTTTCTTGCAAGGGAGAGAGTGACTCTGTTTGGACATACAGATGATGATGAGGAATCCAGTTTTGAAGGATTTTAACTCTTGTGTTTTAGCTTGGTTGCTGATTGAGCTAAGGTTTTTGTACTTTTAAAGTTATTGTTGATACCATATTGGTTTTGTTGGCTCTCTTTTCCACTTACAGTGCTAGTTTACTGTTTTTCTTTGAAATAAATATTCAAAAACATTTAACCTACTGATGCCTCAATTCATGTAATTTTATTGGTATCTATTTTTATTTTTGAAATTTACCAGTAGCTGCTGCATTTCCCACCCTCGACTTATACTCGAGTCAATAAGTTTTCCCAGTTTTTTGTGGTAAAATTGGGTGCCTCGACTTATATTCGGGTCGACTTATACTCGAGTATATATGGTAATTTGTTTTATGAACAATCGGACCTAGTGAATTCTGCCTAGGGTTTCAGTGATCTCCAATTTTAGAGAGTATGGCATTTTGAAATAAAAGAGCCATTGTTGACTTATCTTACACTTCCAAGAGAAACATTCACGTTTCTCTAAAAAAAAAACATGTTTACTGCTTCCTCATTTAAAACTTTCAAATGAGTCAATTCCATTTGTGATCAGCCTTTTTTGTTGTTGTTAAGTATTTATTTCTGACTATATTGCCTGTAAAAGCTGTAAATATTTTCATGTCCTGCTTTTTCTATCTGTTCTCAATAAGAAGCACTTTCATTTAGGGCCTACTTTTGGTACCACAGGTATAAGAAAATAAATTTACAGTTCAATTCATTTATATATAAGTATTTTATTCACAAATCATTAAGATGATTCTTACTCTTTCTCTGAATTACGTAAGCTTATCCACAAGTCCATGTAATTTTCTCTACTGGAATGAAATCATTTCCTATCTTCTTCAAATAGTAGATAATAATATCTTCCTGAAGGTTAAATTAGTTCACTTCCATATATTGCTAAGAATGCTTGCCAGTCTCATCCTCAGAAATCAGTCATACTAAGATTTAACTAATGGGAAAATGTTTTTTTTAAATTGCTCATTTCTTTGAGTGCCATTTTTACATTAAATACAGTGTGTAAGAGAAGAGAGCAAAACTCTCTGTCTGCTCTACCTCTCTACTTGGAGATGGCTTTTCCTGGTACCTCTCAGCCCAGCTCTAATACTTGGATTTGCATATTAATAAGCAAGAAGCAAACTCATTCCCCGCCTCCATTGAACTATTCCAATTCAGTATTCTAGTCAGTCAGTCATGCTCCATTCTGAGATCCTGTTTCATTCTGGGTCCCACCCCACTTCAGCATTTTTTTTAATTCTTTTCCACCACAGGCATTCAGTATTCAATGGCTATAAGCAAGTACAGCCGTTCATTTGGCAGCATCAGAAGGATTGTTCCTTTGGTTTTAGCAGGAAATGAGAAGTTGATTTATTTCTGTGTACATCATGTGTTTCCATGATATGCATGTTCAAACTTAACTATTTTTTGACCTGGCCTCCTATAATTTACATGTATGTCAGAATTCAGTGGCTCAGCATGCTAACAGAGGGAGTAATATGGCATTCATGCTAAGACAAGTCATATATTTCATGTTTGTTTTCAACTTATCTCTTTTTCAAGTGCTGTTGAAAACAAACACAACAAACTATAGTCGATTGCTCGTATTACATTTCATCTCCCACATGATTTGCTTCCTTTATCTGAAAAAAAGCTTTACTGTTGTAGCATTGAGAGTCAGATAAGGATAATTTTCTACTTCAAGTCTCTCATGTAAGGCATTCTTCTCAAAAATCCAACCCTCTTAATAAATTAGTCCAGTAGAAAGAAGACTATTAATAACTCTAAATTATGGCATGTCCCATAGAGAGAGCCAGGCAGTAAGTATCACATTCAAGATAAGTGATATTTGTACAAAGATGTGTTAGATTGATCATGCTGGCTATGCCACATGCTTCTGGAGAAATTGAACTGGGAAAACATATTCTGTTTGATGCAATGGGTAGCTATCATGATTGGTTGTTTCAACATTTTCACTACACAATTTATGGAATACCTTAACATTCTTCAGATAGTTTGTGAAGAAATGACAGCACGATTGGGGATTTTTTTTGGAAAGCCACATTATCACTTAACCAGAAAACAAGTAAGTGATAATGTTGCTTTCCAAAAGTATCTCCATTCATGCCTTCATATCTTCACAAACTATCTAAAGAATGCTAAGGTATCCTATAAATTGTATAGTCAAAATGTGAAAAACCACAATTGTTTTAGAACCAGACTGACAACCATTGCTAAAATCATTTTTTTAAAAAATAATAAATAGCTGGATCAGTGTTTAGTTCCCATTCTTCAGATGTCCTCAGGTGCTGGTTATTAAGATAAAAGAAACATAACAGTCTAGCCATATAATGCAAATTATAATACAATAAAACTAAAAAGAATAGAATAGAATAGAATAGAATAACAGAGTTGGAAGGGACCTTGGAGGTCTTCTAGTCCAACCCCCTGCTTAGGAAGGAAACCCTACACCATTTCAGACAAATGGTTATCCAAGTATTCAATATATGACAAGGAAAGGGTGCCTCCTTTCTAGGCTGCATAGAAACATTTGGCTATTCAGTACTGAAACCTGCCGAATGGATGCAGACCACTCTCTGAACTGACCTAGGTGGCATCTGCTTATGTTGATATAATCTCAGACATGTGTTGAAGAATGAACACAATATTTACTGAAATCAATTAGAATGTATAGATGCTTTGACTTCACTTGAGGTATCTGGTAAAAAAAGAATTTATACACCAACCTGTAAGATGATTTATAAACAAGAATCATAATGATTTGGTTAATGCATTTCTTGCTATAGTTTTTTTAAATTTGATATATTGATATGTCAATAATTGATATAGTATTTCAAATTTATGTTTAAGACGGTTTCACGAACGTTATTCTAAATTCATGAAAGTTTGCTGAGCTGCCCACTCTTAGATACATGACTCATAGGATTCTCAGTTTCCAAAAAAACATCTGTAATGTTACAGATGTACCACTGTCCATGCATCACTTGTGTCTAAACCCTAGAACTATGCATCAGGAAATCCAAAAGCTCCATTTCAGGGTGATTCTCTACATTCCAAGAACAATGAATAGGTAAATCCTGCTCGTAGCCAATTAAATTACAGTCTGGCAAAAGCAAGATAATGATGATTTCATTACCATTCCAGAATTAAAATATCAATTTTCTATCTCTCTTGGCAGCTCTTGAATGACCAGGCACAGATTTGGAGCAGGAGTAAACTCTTGCCAAATTTGTTACAGTATAGTAGCTCACTGAAGGATGCTTCTGTCTACTTCATGCCCTTCATCACAGTGCTGGTTTAATGAAATAAATGTGATCAAGGAGAATAAGTTAAATGCAGGCCAGATTCTTTGAGTTTTAAAAACAATTTCTTTCCCAGGAAAACCAAGGTTAGGATTAGTCCTAGTCTCATTTCAAATAATTCAAAATAATTCTAGCCAAGTATAAGTCTTTAGACCCTGCTGTAGTTACTACTCAGAAGCAATTTCCAATGTGCACAACAATTATGTGGATTCATGCTTGTATAAATTTATACATAATTACAACCTAAATCAATTCTTATGGCCAGAATAAGGTTCAAAATAAAACAGAAAACACATCTCAAAATATTGTTTGGTCTACAGCTCTTAGTAACATTGGAATACACCTATCTAGTAATATCTTCTTACCATTTATGAATGCCAGCACAATGCTGAAGAAAAGTACAAGGTACATACAGGTACTGACTGAGAAAGATCAGAATACATTAATTAGGGAGAACAGGAAAGTTTTTATTATGAAGGATACTTTTCAACAGAATCAAAATAGAAACAAAGTTCTAATCAGGATTACAAAAAACAGAAGACAGACTAAGTTAACACATTAACCTTGCCCTCCCCTTTTGTCAAGGTTAGGGTTGAATCACTCTCACATCAATTGCACAGGATGGTATTCCTTCCAACACACCACAAGCAGCTAAAAATAATAACAAAATTCCAGAGCATGCAATTTTGGGGTTTTTGGGGGGGCTCGGGTAGAAAGAAGCACGATAGGAAGACGGGGGAGGGAGGTAGAGAAAAACTAACAGAAGCCCCCTGAAATATGAGGGGACTATAGTATCTCTTTGGTTCCCCTTTCCCAAATATCATCCCAATGTCATACACTCCAGATATCTTAAACTTTAACTGCTCTTTGGAAAACGACTCCTCCTTCTGGGAGCGCTCAGGCAAACTTTGAAAAAAGTTTGGTAGCCAGCAAGTTTTTCTTTTTTAAATCCTAATGGCACGCGTCTTCGCCGTTTGCAGCGGGACCAACAGTCACCCCATTCCCCTGCCCGCCCCACTTTAAAATCACAGCGCTTTGACGTTTGTTGTGAACTTTCGTTCCAACCTGGGATATTCTGCAATCATCCATTCATCCAGGACGACATTTTAGAAGTAATCATCTCTTCCAAGGCTCAATTCGCAGGCTAGGATAATAAGGCGATTGTGCTGCTAGATACACAGACCGATTTTATATTCTGCTCTTTTTCTTTTTTCTTTCTTTTTTTAATTTCCCTTTTGAAAAGAGCAGGCGTAGGAGAGAAACTTTGGAAAGTTTTTAAATTCCTTTGGGAGAGACTCACTTCTACCAGGCAATGGCGGAGCAGAGGTAAAGTGGGTAGCGGAAGGTATACATCCCCTCCCATCACAACCACCTCAGAAGTATCTGTTTCCAAAAACGTATGTTAATCTTTGGAGTACGTGGAGATCTGGGATAAAACTGGGACAAGCTGACATTTGGCTGAAAAAGAGACGAACAGGTCCTCCGACGAAAACAAACCGCGCACTCGGACCCAGAGCTGAGTTTCACTCCTCACCTTACCTGTTTTTGTGGCGGATTTTGAAGAGATTCCTTCCAAAGGGAGACATGGTGAGCCCCAAAGGCAGCAGGAGAACATCAAACTCGGGGACAGTGGATAAGCCGTTTCCCTGCACGCTTTCTGCTGCTGCTGCTGCTACCGCAGCCGCCGTTCCAGCTTGTTAACCCGGCGTAGAAGTTGTGCAATCCGTTGCTAACTTGAACTCCTGCCTCCTGTTGTTGCTGCTGCTCTTTTGGAGCCCTGCCCAGTTGCGAGCTGGAAGGAGGCATTTAGGATAGGGAGAAGGGAATGACAACAAGAACAAAGGGAGGGGAGGGAAGAAGGGGGGGGCTAATTAGATGCTCTTTCTGACTTCACTAATGAAACACCCATAGCTTGGCAAAGACTCAAGACTCGCAGTGGGCAGGAAAGAACTTCTCTGAAAATGGACAGCAAGGTCATGGCAAACTTAACCAGTGGAGGGACGCTGCCGCTTTCCCCCTTCTAAGCCAAGGATGACTTTGTCTCTCATAGTTCAGCTGATGTTCCTCTTGTCCAGACGAACTTATTGAAAATCCAACCTGATTAGCAAACTGCTGAGCTTCACTGAATTCAGCAAAAGAGGAAAAAGGGAAAATCGGCTGGGAACAAAAAAAGAAAGCTCGGGTGAATTTGCAGAAGATTCAGATATAATTCCTATAGGTTGTTAGTTGCAATATGATTTCAGTTTACACACCACAGTGGCATGCTTCACTGTGGTTTGTTTGAGTAAAGCAAATCATTGATGTATAAACTCTAGTTTATGTCTTAGTATGCATGTGAACACAATCATTGTGGTATATTTTTTTAAAAACTACCCGGAAGCCATTTGTGGCATATCACAGCATGCTAGATCAATCAAAGAGGTCATAATAGAGAAAAAGAAAAATTTGCTTGTCCTTAAATTAGCAGAATTATGAATGAATTTTATTCCAAAGCTAAAAAATATTGCAGAGTATACTTTCCCATTAAATCACATTTCCCCTTTTCATTCCTTGGAAGAATGACTGAGGGGACTATGAGAAGTTGAGATAGTGATCAGAGAAATATCTTTCCCAGCTTTAGTGATTTGGACTTTTATGTAATACCATATTTTTCCCACTAACCAACTGGAGGATATGAGATCACAGGTTTTCCACTGCTATTGTCAGTAGAAAAAAAAAATTGCCAGGGATTGTGCTATACAGTAGGAAAAAGTGGCTGGGCCTTCCTGACAGTTTCGTGCACTGTAATTTTTCAAACAACATCTAGAAGACTATCAGCATGTTATTGTTATATGATTATTTATCATTTATTTTCTTGGGTTGGGTATTTTTAATCTTGTTTTCATAGGATTAAATGAGATGGATGGATGGATGGATAGATAGATAGATAGATAGATAGATAGATAGATAGATAGATAGATAGATAGATAGATAGATAGATGCACACATGCTTCATGTCATTGTTGACTCCTAGTGACTGCCTGAACAAGTCCCTAAATTTTCTTAGCAAAATTTCAGAAGTGGTTTGCCATTACCTGCTTTTTTCTAGGCTGAGAGAAAGAGACTGGTCCAAAGCAACCCAGCTGGCTTTAGACATTAGTAGGACCACAATTCAGAGTCTCTTAGTTTCTAGCCTGGTGCCTTAACCACTGTACCATATTGGTTCAATGGTACTTATATAAGTTGATATCAAGTAATAAATTCATACGGTTGGGAAGTCATGGAGATATGATAGGATCATAGGACCCTCCAAACAATTCAGAAAAAGGGAAACTACCCGGAGTAATTTCAAGACCTGACTCTCTTGCTTTGAATATTTGATCCCAAATAATTAATTTAAATTACTGGAAAGTTAATTCTAGCTGAATGTTAAATTCTGTAACAGTTAAGTCACAGACAGTAGAAACATTTACCCAGAGAGCTCGTGGCTTCATTGGTCTCCTGTCAAGGATGCTTTAATAGAATCAAGGACCCAAATGTTCACTTCCAAGATGGTGATTAAAATATTTTTGCACTTTGTAAGACAGATAGAAAGAGCACATCCTGTAGCAATATAAATCTTGCATTTTGGAAAAACATCTGTCGTGCTTTGCATACTCACTAATTAAGAGATACACTTCAGGACTCAGTGGACATAGTAGGATTATGGACATTAAACTTAATGCAGGAAGTATGAATGAGAACATGTGCATGTTATTTAAGAGGTTACAGATCATGTAGACCTCTGGGAAAGGTGTAGAAGTCTTTACTTTGAAAGTTAATTATATACATGACTCAAAGAATCACAAGTTATTTACCCTTCCTGTGTTTATTTACCCATATGATTAGAGTGCAAAGCTGCTTTTAGAGCCCATTCCATTGTCAGAATGCCATGAGAGCATAACTCAGTATGAGTCTTTACCATTCTGTTCCACCAATGGGGTATACTTAAAATGGGAGCATATCCAGGCTCCTTGGTGATACCATATTATCTTCCTGTAGTACTCATGGTAATTTTTTCTTCTTGATATATTTCCCAGTTTGGGTACATGGATTTCAACTTATAATCCTTCTGTCTCATTATAAATTATTATGCTATCCCCAAGCTTGAAATATGAACTTTTTACTATATTATCAAATAACTTGAGTACATTAATGCTTTGAATAATAATGCTTTGAGTAATTTAATAATGCTTTGAAGCAGAATTTCCAAGCCTTTCTGCATTTGGATAGCAATAGGATTTAGACTTATATATCACTTCATGGTGATTTACAACACTCTCTAAGTACAGAAGCAGCATCTAAGTACAGAAGCAGCATCTTGCCCCTAACAATGTAAGTCCCCATTTTACTGAACTGGTCAGGATCAAACTCCTGGCAGTGGGCAGAGTTAACCTGCAATACTGCATTCTAACCACTGTGCTACCACTACTTAACCCTCAATTACTTCCACCAATTAGGCACTTTTTAACCACTGTGCCACCACGGTTCCTATCCTGGGATGCTACTATTGCTTCTGCTTCCCATTCCAGAAATCCCATCACCGAATATACTACTGTTTTGGCATGCCAGTTACAGAGAAGAATGCAGACAGATCTCTCACTTCTCCTTATGCCACATAATTTCTGGATGAATTGGCAGAGGATGGGAAATCTAGAACATCAGCCCAATAGATAGGAAGTTTGTAGTGCCATTGGAGAGAAAAGAAGAGTTGTGTGGGGTTTCTTTCCATTAAAAATTTAAAAAGTTTATACTTTACCCTCTTTTCAGTTAACTATTTTGCTTCTTATGAAAATGGTTCAATTTGCTAGACATCATTCTTATTTGAATCATCAAGAGTTTAGTATCCAATTCTTCTTATGATGTTCTTATAATGGCCAGTTTTGGATTTTCTTTATTCTACTAGCACAGTCATGGAAAACCTACCTGGGGAAATTGGCAGAATTTTTTTTCAACAGTGAAAATTTTAAAAGGGAAAATTTTTGATCAGGGCAAAAAACTGTGAAGTATAGCAGAAAAATAGAAGAATCCCTCTATTTTCTGAGGTGCTGAATATGTACAATAATCTCATTTTACCTTTTATGCTGAAATTAATTTAATATGAATAAAAAGATCACTAAAAGAAAAAGAAAATGGAAACCTGGCAGCTGAATGTAGATGTTGTTGTCTCTAAGCCATTTTATCGTAAGCATTTTTTAAAATAACCCCATTAATCTGCATGGGACGATGTTAACATCTATTCCATGGATCACCTATTAGTAGCAGAAGTGCCCTGCATACTTCAACTTAACGTATTTCAAATTTATGTCATGTCACTAAAGTTCTTGAGCTGTGGCTACATGAAGAAGGAGCAGAGCTGGGTAATGAAACTGAGAAAAAAGAGCAAGGAGAAAAAGAAGCAGCAACTAAATTCTATAAACTTGGCAATTGATCAGATGGTCCTAATTTATATACCCACAGAAAGTTTTCTTTTCATACTGCTAAGCTGGAGCTGAGTTCAATCATGGGGAATTTCCTCACTATTCAATAGTGATAAATATTTCCTAACCACCTGAAATGTTTCCCAGTCTTTCTTGGCAGAGAAACTTCATTCCATAGCTGGGAATTTTTCCAATACACATTAACTCCCCTCTTCTCCACCCAACCTTCCTTTCTCTTTGTCTGACTTTAAATATTATGGTCAGATTATTTCAGCAGGCAGTTTTACATTATGACACTTTCTCTTATTACAAAGATAAACAATAATATAAAGATTCAAAGTATCATTAGCTGAGCTCAAATCATTCTCTTGATATCCCAATTTAATAAATACATGTCTGGCCTTTCTTACAATGAAATGTTCTTCTTTTTCTAACAACTCAACACATCCAAACAGAAAATTGGAAGTATAGAAGCTTTTCCCTTTTTCTTGCTACGGAGGGGGAAAGTGATCTGTTCATCAATAAGCTGAAAACAGCTGGGTTCCACTTAGGCTGAACTGAGGTCCATGTACTGCAGTTGGAAGCCAATAGAAGAGAAATGGCAAATACAGATAAATGGGACATACTGAAAATTATCAAGCGGAATTCAAAATGAAATCAGCAATATAGTTGTCAATGGATCTCCCACTTATCTGATGAAAAAATCCATGATAGAGCAAACTAAATCAGAATTATCTCAATATATGATCAGAGCAGCAAGATTTGCACAAAGATGGAAAGACTTAATGCTACCCACTATGGAGGAATGGTAATAGTGAACTTGAAGTTTTGTCCTTTTTATCACCAACATGTAAAGTTACTGCATTTTCTTCAAACAACAGATAAGCATTGGTTCAAGTTGTGCAAGATTGTTGGGTGCCCAATTTAGGCTTTCTCTTCTCCATGCTTTCTTTGCTTTTTAAGAGAATGTGGGAGCATAATAGCCATATCATCATCATCTTCCTAATGCAGGGGTGTCAAACTTAAGGCTTGGGGGCCAGATCCGGCCTGCGGAATGCTTAGATCTGACCCACGGGGCCTCCTGGAAACAGCAAAGGACAGACCAGTGGTATCTTTACCAGTGAAGCCCTCCAGAGTTCAGTTTTTGTTGGCAGAGGGTTGCTGGAGGCCATTGCAGCCAAAAACAGAGCTTGGGAATCTGTTTTCGCTGGTAGAGCACTCGGGCCCCGAAGGGGGTCCCCACAAGAATGATGTCGATGATGCCATGCCCACCCTGGCCATGTGAACCGTAGCCCCCCAAGGTCAAACACAACCCTGGTGTGACCCTCAATGAAATTGAGTTTGACTCCTCTGTCCTACTGTTATTCCTGCAAGTGCAGGGTTTACATTTTGGATCGACAAACACCTTCTTACATGATCAAACACAGCATATGGTACATTGTCTGCATTTTGATGGAAATTGCTGTAGATTGATTGGTTACTACAAAAACAATAACAAAACCCTGACTGACTGACTGACTGGTTTATCACCTGGTCCTGACATTGGTTTGGTGTGTGTTTGGCTCAGCATACCCTGGTAGGTAGGCAGAATCCAGCAGGCCAACTAGCAAGAACAGAACTCACAGCTAATATCCATTTATACAATAATATATATGCACCTGTATATGTCAAATATGACAGTAACATGAACTAGGAGAGTGATGCCTGCTCAGGCATTGCCCAAGTTAACAAGGTCCACATCAGATGTTGGGAAACCAGAATAATCTGATGATAAGTGGGCTACTGGAACAAACCATACATGGATGAGATGAGAGATCCTGTAATTGATGGTACACATGTAAAGTCAAAGTCCAGATACAGGCAGACATAACTCCATTCGTTCCCTAATGTATCCTGACAGGTACTATATCTCCCTATAATGGCATTGCCTATCACAAACTGAAGTGTTACAGATGATATAACTGGAAAAAGTGTACTTCAGAAGTGGATTAGAGAGATTTGCCTTGGGGCTAATTCTAAAATGAGTGGGACATGGCAGAGGGTGAAATTGTCTGTCTTGCCCATTCTGGTAATAGGGCAACTAGGCAGACAAGATAAATAGCCATTCTGGTTTGGCATGAGCCAAGGAGAATTCAATTGTTGGTTTCAAAAATAAAAATAAAAAGGCCAGAAAAAAAATAACATATACAGATAAACTGAATTGCTTCAAAAGGCTACTGAATGATGTGGCTGAAAGAATGTCACAGACTATTTGATTCAGGAAAGATTAGATAGATAGATAGATAGATAGATAGATAGATAGATAGATAGATAGATAGATAGATAGATAGATAGATAGATAGATAGATAGATAGATGATAGAGATAGATAGATAGATAATAGATTGATAGATGATAGATATAGATATAGAAAAAACTGTTAGAGGCAGAAAGACATTTCTAGTGTCCAGAAACAAGTATGGACTCTTGTACATGAAATAGATCACCCCCCCTTCAAATGATAGTTAAGCCTAAGATTTATGAGAGATTTTTTTTAAAAAATAATATATAATTATAAGGTAGAAAAACCCCAAGTATAGAAGATTAGGAGTTAGCATAATTAATGGCCAGAGAATGCTGACTGTAGGAGGTAAAAATGGAATCTGGATAGAAAAGAAAAGAGCTGTTTCACAATGTGCGCAGTGGTGAGTGTAGCATCTCTTTAAAGCAGATGCATCTTTTTCTGTTTTCTGTGTGAACTTGACAAGAGCTCATACTGTGTTCATATGGTGCAAGTGTTACATCTGCTTGTTGACTTGCTTCATTTATGAGATATCAGTAACTTTTAAAACATGGAATGTTGTCAGTAGTACTTATCAATTTTCAAACATGTATAGAATTAATTTCTTCTTTATTTCTATTTTTATAAGTGAAAAATAGTGATCATATCCATGATCATCTTCAAAGAAGTAGCAAAATGTTTCCGAAATAACTATTTTCTATTCACTCCATTACAAATACCAAGTCTTCCTCAGAACAAAACAAAACTAAACAAATCAGAAAAAAAACTATTTTTAAAAATAGAAGCCATGTTGCTTTTTAAATGAGTATTTAGAATGGTACTGCATGAAACAGCAGCAACAAGTTTTGATTCAAAGCAAAAGTGTAAATCAGTCATCATTGAGTTTGGGTGAAACAGAAGCATTCCACTTATTTATTAACTGACTACATGTGTCATTTCCTGACTTAAATAGTGTTTATGTACTTCTAATAGGCATATTTCAGGAAAATGTTCATTAGGTGCATATCTAGAACCAGACAAACATGTTTCTTTCATTAAATTTTTAAAGGTATAGAGCAATGTTCAAGGCAGGTGTTAGCAGTCCTAACTAATAATTATGACTGACCTTCCTTTGAAAGATGTAATATTTTCTGGACATAAAGTTTTACTCCAGGTGGTTTACAAAATGAAAATTATAATACAATTAAGATAAAAATATAGGCATATGCATTTAGTAGCCAGCACATTCCCAGATGCTTAAATCATGGAAGGAATGGAAGAAATTGTCCCTGGTGCCTAAAATTAGACATTGGTACCATGGAAACTCTATTAGAAGTGGTTCGTACTTGAAGATGCTTTTTATTTCACCTCTAAGAAAAAGGGATCAGAGCCTAAACCATTCTGCCTAATGGCAAGAGGCTGAGAGATATAATTTCTAACCAGATTATTTAATCCTGCATGTTAGATTGAGTTGAGTTGAGTTTTGTGAGTTGAGTTCAGTAGGACTTCACTTTCACAAATAGGATGGTAGTCACAAAATAGAGATATATCTAATCCCACAGCACCTGCTTACTATGTCAATAGTTGTGATCATAGCACCTTTAAATCCTTGTCAAAAAGTTATAGGTCTATGGCATTTGCAGTCTGGATGTTAAAAATATATTACTCTCTCACATAAACTTTTTAGTTAAATTTGGAAGAGAAATTCCAGGTTGGAAATGCATGTGTATATATATCATGCCTGGCCAATAAATTTTGCATATGTTGTCTACTAAAAGTGAACGTTTGGTTTTACATGCTTCTTCCTGGTATTTAATCCTTGTTTTCCTGTCCTTGTAGGTCATGAAAATATGAATATTCCCCAATATAGTCCATTACTAGTTGTAATGAAGCATGAGATGGGGCAAGGGATATGAAAGATCCATTTTAAGACAATTTTTATTTATCTCTTTCTCTTGTCCCATCTATAACTTTGATTTAATTGATTTTATATTCAGTGAATCAATCAAAGTCATTCTGTGAAGAGACAAAATTAACTGGGAATGAAATCTTAACAAGAGTACAATTTAGTGTGTTTTGTTTGTATGAAAGATCTAAAGTTTGGGTGAATAAAAATGAAATCCTTGCCTGAAGACCAGTTGGTTTTGCAAAGATGATACAAGGATGCTATTGTGAACTTGGCTCTGTGCTCTACAGCTTCATAATAATTATTTTACTTATTTTACTATAACCAGCAAAAATGTCATGTTTTAACCTATGCACACATCTTTTTTATGAAAAGTATATCTTGAATTAAAAGAGAAAGATTTAGTTTTGTAATGGTTATTGTTTATAATGTTTTCTATAATTTTCTATTAAAGCATACATATATTTTTGATATGTCTATCCATCATTTCTTTTGTGAAATCTGTAGAAAAATTGGTATTTCATAAACTACCTTGCAAGCGAACAGTAATGAGCTGTGCTCACAGATGGGAATGAATGATCCATCTAACCTATGTTTTAAACAAGCTGGAATGATTCTTAGCTTTATCTGGTATTATGTAATACAGTCATCAGTATTTGAAGGATCCAGTATTTGTCTGGTTGAGATAGGCTATTTCAATCAGGGTACAATTCAAGAAGTTCAGTAATACTGATCCATTTTAGTTATCTATAATTATCTTATTTTAAGGCAAATATTCTATACATACTTATCCAGACCTAAGTCTCAATGAATCTAGTGGGCCATGCTTCTAAATGAGCATAGTATTACATTGTACATGCTAAAAACTACAATTAATAGATCTAATCAAAAACGTTCAAGAAATGACATGTGGATTCTATGAGTAATCACTCTTCCTGACTGCAAGTAATGAAATAATAAATCACAATTTTGTAAAAACATTACTGAACGAACAAGCCTTGATTTTCAGCAACTTATAAACAAGTATTATCAATTACTGGATGATTCACTTGGGATTTGTATGAAGTTTGAAAAATTAACTCATGAAATGAATACTCTGATCTTCAAACTGTCCTGCCAAAGCAAATCTTACTCATTGTAAGCAGTGCCAGGTATTTTGGATCCCCAGGCAAAGATACCTTGGCTGCTCCAATTTCATCATCTCTATTGGGTATTTTGGACCCTTAGTAAGGCTGCCAATCTTAATTTCATATATTTCATACTTTCTACTAAATAACTGTGAGGTGCACAGGTACTTGATTCCAGGACTGTTGCTTGTATTTAAGGGCTGTGCCATACATTTGTTTTTTCAGGTTGCTCTGTTTTTATTCAAATGACATTGAATCAGTAATAGGTGTAGAAATAGTTCCAAGACTTGGCTTTCCTCCATATACAACTTCACAAAGATGATTCATTTTTATTCTTTTGTGTGTTTACTTGGAAATACATTCATTCTTTCAGTGATGCTTATTTGTTGTTTGGACTTGTACTGTTAATCATGTATTTTTTCCTCTACAACCCTATTCTCCAAAAATTTACAGTGGGCATTTTTAAACAATTGGGTCAGCTTTCAGATAAAGTATCCTTAGATATTGCAAATCATTCCATTTTATATTTCAGAAAAAAATAACTAATCCCATTTCAACATTAATGTATAGAGTTTTCTGTGGAAAGAGTAAAATTGGAAATTAACAGAAGCATTGCAAGGCAGCATACTGGTTGCCTTGATTTTGTGTTAAATGTATTAATTTGCATTGATCTTTTAAGAGTCCCATTGAAGTCCTTTATTAAACGGACTCTGTAGATTTGGATTATTATCTCACAACCCATCCTACAACAGGAGAATATGGGAGGGGAATGTTTTGTTCGGTTGTCTTGAAGTTCTGGAGGAAAAGTGGTTATAACTCTAATAAATCTCAGGTTCTCTATGCCAGAATACAGGATGGAATGGAACATAATGTAATATTATTTGGATTGAAGAAAGTTGCATATTTGTATTTTGACTAAATTTCAACTGTGAATGCCCTAACATGTATCAGAGCAGAGGGAAAAAAGCTTTTATAATTATAACTACGTAAGTTATATTATCACAAGATATGAAAAATGTCACTGTCTGTTACATCTTTTGATACACATATTTCCATCCATAATATCACTAGTGTGCTATAAATAAGATCTTACGTTTTGTGTAAAAAAAAATAACAAAATGATTCACAAACTAACCATCTAACCAAATTACCACAATATTCCTTGTTTCGTTTATTTTCTTGAAATAAATTCTGTAGTTCATTCTGATTTAATTCTTAAATAAACATGTCTCACACTTCAGAACTTCCACTTTCCTTTAATTTTAAAAATATCTAACATGCTTACAGTGGCACGTGATTCTTTGAAAAGTAAAGGATTCATTCTATCAATTCTGAAAATATCACATGACACCCAGTCAAATAAATATTATAGGTAGCTCAAGCAAAACAAAAAACAAAAACAAAAACCTTTATTTGGCAAAGATGAAAGAATCTGGATTTTGTCTCAGAACAGATTAAATGTTATCTCGGGGTGGTGGGAATTTATATCTATGCTTCTAATATTCAGATTACTCTCTGGTTGCTATGGATCTTTGCAGTCACAATAGCCTTTAGGGGGAAGAGGGTCTATTTAGTCAATGTGCCCAAGAAATTTAATGGCTCAATTTGATACTCTAGGTCCTGATGGGCACCTCTACCAAGGCTTTAGTCTGTCACTGGAATACAATCTCTTACTAAAATAGCATGATTCAGGGAAGATCCTTGTTTACTGAAGAGCTATGGAAGCAGAAAAAAGAGCAATCCTGGCAAAAAATAATAAGTAAATCATATCTAACTCAAGCAGGAACTCAGTGGCAGCAAGAGCATCAAAACAGCAATATTTTTCTGTTTTTATTACATTTGTGAATTGCTGTTTGGTGCTTCTTTTCAAAGTACTCTTTTAGGTAGGGATGAACCAGAAGATAATTTGTTCTATAAGAAGTATATTTGGCATTTGGAGAATCAAATCATTCATTTAGTCAGAACTGGATGCCAAAGAGACTACACATTTTGAGATTATATGGGATGACTTTCAGCTTGTTGATCCTGAGGAACTAGACTGCTGTCAGCCTTATGAGGTAGTCCAGACAGGAAGCATGACTGATGAGCTACTTTATTATAAGGCTACATTAATTTGAATGTCTTCTCCCTGTCACCTTTACAGACCAAGAAACTTAGGGAGGGTCCCTTCTTATATGTTTACAATGTTCATATTCCCTTTGCAAACTGAGCTGCCTCATGTCTGATTGTTCTCTTGACTCTTTGTGGCTTTTCACCCTGTTTCCCAAGGTCATTCTTGTACAATAATACAGCAACTTCCTTAATGATATTAATTTTATCACCTGTGAATTGGATTCTTGCTCTTAGCATCTAGTGGAAATTCAGCAAGAAGATGGATCAGAGTGGTGGTGAATGTATCCTTGGGATAGGGGATGGTGCCTCCAGCCTTAAAACAGGCAATGGTACATGCTTCCATAAAGTCCCATCACTTGAACCACCTATTATAGTTCCATGTTGACCTACTTTGAAGGAAGATTGTTGAGAAGGTAGTGATCCAGTAGTTGTAGAACACATTAGAGATGATTTAGACTATATTCAATCTTGTTTCAGACCTGGCTATGAATCCGAAGTGGTATTGTTCTTACAGATGAGCTGTGGTGGGCCTGGGACAGGACTGGTGTGACCTTCTTGCTTGATCTGTCAACTACCCTCAACATTTCAAATACATTCAATAACTACCTTTTAGAACATCTTTGGAGATTTAGGGCTATTGTAGTTTTCCTCTTCATGGATAACTCCAGTTGGCAGCAGAGAGATTTCATTACAAAGAAGCACAGGACTCATCCTTCATAAAATCTACAGGAAGCCTCTGGAGGAGAATATTTTTGATATGGACTCAGGTAGCATCTATATGTGAATAATATTCAGTTTTGCATTTGACTCTAGACTAGTTGGGAGATGTGGGTCAGCCTATGTGTTGATGCATGGAAAATGTTAGATTCCACATGGGAAGCAATGGACCCAGGATCAATCCCAGCTTGACTGAGTGGTTATGGGTTAGAAACCAAGTGAAATAAGTATTCTCCATTTTTTGTTCAGGAAAAGTCATGAATAACTATCATGCTGAACCAATACATAATCTCAGGTAGCTATAATTAGAGACATAGGGCTTTTATACAGCATCATCTTGTGTGAATTTCGTTTTTACCTTTTTCTGAGTCAGAATGCCCTTTTATAGTCATTTAGTTCTTGGTCACCATTCACAACTATTTCAGTGCCTTTTACTTGGAGCTGCTCATGAAAAACTTCATGAAAGCTGCAGCAATAAGTAGTTACAGATTGGTATGACACCATTTCTTGTAATTACATTTGATTGTTAGCTATTCTCCCAAATAAGGGCACTTTTAGCCCTTGTTATCTCTTTAATGTATCATCAGAGCAGTATAATTTCTTGATGAGGCTTTTATGCAGCAATCATCTTATCTTTTTTATTTGACAAGAACAAGAACAGGAAGTATATAGATCATTGATGCTTCCACTAGCCTTCCCTAATGGATGCAATCTTATCTTTTTTTCCTCATTGGCCTTCTCACATTCATGCAACATTCTAAGCATGTGATCATTTTCATGTGAACATGCAGATGCTATCCCACATCTTTAAAGAAAAAACTAAATAGACCACAGAATGGCAACCTGTGGCTCAAGAGATGACTTTTCCCAGCACCACAACTGCAGCTCTGAAACATTCTCAAGAGTATGCCAACAAAACATGCTGGTAGAGAGAAGGTCCCTGAGGACGGGGCTCCAGCACGAGTCCAAAAGCTTGAAAGACTAAACTTCTGGTCCAGATGACCAACCCAGATTGGATTCTGCAACATTATCCTGGGACACATTTGTCTTTATTCCTATCAGAATACCATATTTTGTACAGGGCATTGTGGTCTATAGCTGTTTTAAGTATGGTAATGAGAACACAAGGCTTCCATGCTGCCATTCCTACCTTTAATCCCAGATTCAAAATTAAAGGAACATTTGCCAGGTTTGGCCCCATCCCTTTCGGCAATATAGTATCACTGAAGGCTTCTTGCTGTTCCCAGAAGATAAATTGCAAGCCCTATTCCAACAGACGTCATCTGTACTGGTTTTGATGTCCTGTATCACTCCCTCCTTTTTCTTTATGCCTTTTGTAGAAATAGTATTATCTTCAAAGGATAATCAGGTTCTTTTCCTGCTTTAAAATTAGCCAGATCTTCTTGAAGATAATCTCTTACATAATGTGATTCTCTATAATACCTTTACAACACAATCCATCCTTACAAATCTATTCAGAGATTATGTCCACTGAGTTCAAGAACCTTTAATCTCTGTTCTATCTCCAGATTCTTTGAGGTGGGGAGGTAGGAAAATTCTATTACAAAGTATCATTCTGTTTAATCTTAATAAATCATATTTTCTGGTCATGTTTTTCCTGAAATTTAAATCATGAATGTTTCTCATGTATCAATTATATTTGAATGTTACATGGAATTTAAAAACCTGTAGACTATCAGAAATATAGAAATAGAAATGAAAAACTTTTCATCAGTACGTGTTACAGAATAAAATTATCATAAACCAAAGTCACTGCTTTTTGTTTCCCATGTAGGTTCGACAGCAAACTATTTCCATTCTGCCCCCTATTGGAAGAAAAATAGAAGATGAAGGAACTTTATTTATAAAGTAAGGAAACACTTCTTTATTACAGTATCTGTCTACCACAAGGGTATGCTTAAGTACCATTGCAGGCTATCAAATATTAATAAACTATTCATTAAATTCTTTTTTAATGAAGCTATTGTAAGTAGAAATTATGTAATTTCTACTTACTTCACAATGAGGAATACATATATAGTTCTTTATTGCCTGTTTTGTAGACCAAAATTTAAATCTTATTAAAAGCATAAAGAAATTTCAGTCCTTGCCTGAAGGACTATTCCATTAAATGCTATACAAAATCATATATAGGGTTTATATTTAAAATGGAACAGCATACATTATCTCTCCATTAAATACAGTTCTTAAAACCGATCTATATGGTTCTGCATTTTAGATCACAAAAAACATTCAACTTTCAATGGTTATGCCATTTCTGAGAGAAAACTACTGATTCTATTTTAAGTGTGATTGCTCAGTATTGCCATGTATGGCAAATTTATACTCAAAGGAAGACCTAAAAGTGTTTTAAATAATGAATATATATTATTGTGCATATATACCCTTGTAAGTAAAGTGTGCTTCTCTCTTCAAACTAATTATTATTTAATTAATCAACTATTTATATCTAGCTTTTTAACCTATCAAATATCCAAGCATAGTTCCAATCTAAAATCAAGTATAAACAATTAAAAGCTGATTTAAAACAATGAAATTATTAGCAAAGAATCTAAACAGCATGAAGAGGAAGATCAATTTCTGTTCAGAAAACAGAGTATGAGCCGAACTCATCCAGCATCTTTCACTTGAGAGCATCAGTAGGACACATCCAGGATGTGCAGTTGCATCTTCAAAGATACACATTTGAGCTTGAGCTATCTTTCCACCAATAATCTGAATGATTAAATCCTGTGTTTTGCGGATGATTTTTGTCAATGTTTACTGGAATATAGTCTTGGAAAATAAAAATAAGTTATATCTATCAGTAGGAATCAGCAAAATACTTCTGGGTATCTAGGGAGAAAAAGCGGGGGGGGGGGGGGAGGAGGAAGCTCATTTTCAGCAAGCCAAGTTTATCTTCCCTCATCTGATAGTTTCCAAATGTATAGGAACCTCATAGTCTCTGGCTATGAATTCTGAAGAATGCAGCACCAACATTTCTTCTAAATGCCATTTTGATTTGGTCTCTTGCATAGGTTGAAATAAGTAAAGAAAGGGTGACATAAGAATGTAATTGCAAAATATTTATTTTAGTTAAACAAATACTATATTTCTCAAGTTTTTGTTAAATTCTATTCCTGATTTACATGAATCATAGAAACAGCTAAGTGACTTATACAGGTGACCTGTGATGGGCACACAAATACAAAGGTGTCATTTAACTAACTCTCATTAGATTCTTTATACTAACTAGCCTTTTTCCAGCCACACATCCGTCAATTGTTCTGGGCTGCAACTTCCATCACCAAACTACACTGCCTGCTGTATGGCTGCAGGCAAGGGGGTGGGGTGGGGGGAAATAACCACAAATCCCGCATTCCCATTTGGAGACTTGGTTTTAAAATTGGGCGCAACTGGCAAGAATGTCCTTTTTGCGCTGTCTGCTTCAAACAGACCCCTTTCTTTCTGCTTCAGGAAATGTGAAGCGCAGCGCAACTAATGGGAGAATCGCGTCAGTTTCGCTCTGAAGAAGAGGAGGGGACGGAGCAGGCGGGCGGACGCTTGGCGAAAAGAGAGCGGCTGCTCCGCGTTCGTGACATCACCCCTCCCTGCTTGCTTATATACTTAGGGGGCATCCGGAGCTCCCTTTAGGGTCCAGTTCTTTAAAAATCAGCCCAAGGCAGCAGCTCTCTTTTTTTTTCTGCGCGACTCTCTCTCTCTCTCTCACCCAGATAGCTTGCCCCTTTGTATATGGACTCCACTTTATAGAGGGAAAAGGGAGAGAGTGGATGGCAAGAATGGTGAAGATGCAGTTGGTGTGTGCGCTGCTGCTGGCATCCTCTTCCTGGAGCCTGGGCACAGGTAAGCTCCGAGTGATCTCTCTCTCTCTGGCTCTGGCACGGCTTCCCTTCCGATTGGGAGAAGGATTTGGGCTAATCCGGCGGTGCTGCTACTATGGGAGGAGTTTGGGTTGTCCAATGCAGGGAGGCTAATGCCTGGTCACCTTCAAAAAAGTTAGCTTCAAATATAAAATAGTTTTTCTAGGATAATTGCTTTGAGAGAGAATCTGCTAAAATGTGAGGGACAAATTCAAGTTTCTGAAAAGTGTTTTTAATCGGTTCATTTATCAGTTTGACACACACACACCCCACCCGAAAATAGGTTAATTATATCTAACCAGCTACATACTCTCTTTCTGAAGAGGTTCTTTGAGGAGAATCATGCTGGGACAGGGACCATGTTTACAGGCTTATTGAAATGCACCTGTAAGTTAGTACAGGGAAGAGGAAATTCCATGCTTCCAGACTCCAGGGTTTTGGATTCTGTAATGGACTGTAGAAACAATCTTGAGGAGCAGGAGAAAGAGCTGCACCAAAAACAACCATCAAATAAAAAGAGGCAGAAATTTAAGTATCTCAGGCTTGACCCTTCTCAGTTCTCTGCAAGATAAAGGGGGCATTAAGACATTCAGACTTGCATTATTCTGTTCCTGTTATTTTATAATAAAAGTAGCATTAGCATTTATGACTGTGGACTGCATGGACTGGTCTGGCTATAAGGAGTTACAATTTCCTACTCCCATCTTTGATTTTTTCAGCTGGAGTCTGTGGAATAGAGGCTCACAGTTCATCATAGATTCTCATGGATCAGTTTTTCCTAGCATGTTGGACCTACAGATTGTAGCATTCTGTGAGTTGTAGCCCAGCAAATATGAAATGCATTGCATGGCAGAAGACTGATAAACATAATCCAGATCTTGGGAGATGTGTGTCTGCAAGGTTCATTACACATCTATATCATGACAAGATGAATTAAATGTCACAAGTGTCTAGATTGAGGTTTGTAGGGTTAATATTGTTGTGAATCAAAACTCAAAGGTCTGCCATTCATACCAATAACAAATTAGCAGGGGAAAGAAATGGAGTTAATATTGCCCCCATGTGTATAATACAAAACCTACTATAGATCTGGAATCTTGATACAAAGGAACAAGACTTGTGCCAAGGCAATCAATCTTCATATTTTCAGGTTTAAAAATGCATAGACTTTTGTGCAATGTTTAAGGGGAATCATATATTTTTTTAAATTTCCCACTAATAAAATAGTTATGACAGTGATCTATACAGAGCTAATCATGATAACAAATACAGTATAACTGCAAATACTTTTTAAAAAAGTAGGGATGTTTTAAAACAAAAAACAAAAAAACCCACCTGGCCCCAAATTGCAGCTTTTCCATATATTTATTGCAGAATCTTGAAATCCATCAGGGATAGTGTTAAAAATCAAAAATGTTGAACTTTAGGTTTCATTAAAGTAGGAGATATTTCTACATAATGATATATGGGCAAATACTTATTGCAATATAAGTAAGCTCATTTCTCCTTAAAGTTGTTCTTTATATACCAATAATTATTGGACTGTGTATTTGCTTTTAAATAATTTTTTTTTATTTATACAAAAATGGTATAATAAAAAATATGTACTTCTAGTAGTCTGTAACATGTATCCATACCTTCCCTGCAAGCATATACTTTCACATACATGCATCAAGGGAATAGGATAGGATAGGATAGGATAGAATTCTTTATTGGCCAACTGTGACTGCACACACAAGAAATTTGTGTCTGGTACATAAGCTGTCAGTGTATATGCAAAAAACAAAGTGATAAGTTATTGGTTGTAAATCATAAGATACAACCATAATCATAAGATACAAACAAGTGATAAATCATAAGGAGCCAATAGTGGTAGGAAAGATGAGAAGGCAAGAAAGCTGAGAAGTTGACCAGGATAATAGCAATACAACTGATTTACATGGGTAAATATTAAAAAATATAGTTTTCTTTATAATTTGTTTCACAAATCATTCAAAGTAAAATCATAGATTAAAATATAAACTTTTCCAAGTGGAATATAAAATCTATAAATAAGTTTACACAATACTCTTGAAATTCATATGTTTATGCCATATACCCTCATTTTTGCTTGTTTGGGCATTTTAAGAATGAAAATCATAATTTAATGTAATGAATCTATTAAATATTTTATAAATCAGTTGGACTTCAGATGTGTATATTTGTACTAAGTGATTCTTGTTAAATTTTGTTTCTAGAGCATATTGTAGAATTAAATATTTTTTTTTCCTGCAGATTGATTTATTCCAATCTGATATATTAAATAATTCTACTTTAAAATTTAAATTTAGCTGTAACTCATTACTAAACTCCTGTGCAGTTTCAAATATTCGGGCATCATAACAGTCTAAATCAATAAGCAAAGTAATAGTACTTAATCTTTGTTTTGATAGACAAATAATGCCTATGTTTGTTGAGGGCAATGTACCTATTTTAGCTTTTTTAATTTCTATGCTTTATTTTAATCTGTTCTAATTACAAACTTGAGGATTAACGTAGTCATATAAAAATACATGACCTTATGATAAAAGGAGCTATGTTCTTCTTTGGAAAAACATTTCATTTTTTCTTTTTGTTTGTAAATTGGGACAAAAAATATTAGTATAAATCAATGAGACATATTACAGAATATTATGATTCCTTGAGTTAGATCATAATGGAGACAATTCAGGCACAAATTCCTTCAAAATTTATTGATTCAAATTAAGTGAATATCAATAAAATGTTAAAGGAAAATTAATTGCAATAATAGTGCTAACAACTTTTCTGTGATCCCTGAATATCTGAGGAGCAAGGATCTCACTGAGCTTCTGAGAAGCCCTGATTTTGATGACATTTATTATAAGAATTAGTCAATGAACGAACTGTAAAACAGTCTGATGAAAATGTTTAGCTTTTTCTCAGTAGTATTACTGTTATGTATGTAATTTTTACTTCACTCTGATATATTTCCATAATATCATTTCTGAATCCTGTCCAGATAACTTTCTCTAATCCCCATGTCCTATTTCCTGAGCTCATATGTTCTGAATTCTTTGTCATTAGCATTTGAAGGATGTGTTTTACTATAAGGACTATACAGTAATTTGGATTCAAAGGGGAAAATTTGTTTCAGAGCATGCATGGACAACACATTACACCTGTTGGTGACTCCTTAAAGAGTCTCATTTTTTTCTGGGCTCATGCATGGTCCTTGAAGGAAGGGTGATGGACTTGATTTAAGACAGTGACTATTGGTTCAGTATGTGCATGCTCATATGTTCCATATCATAGTTTCTTTTTTCAAATCTGGAACACTGCATAGCCCTGAAAAATAGATACATAATGCATATTATTTCTCATTCATCTTCCAGTCTTATAGATGCTTTTTAAAATGACATCACCTACTGGTACCTCTTGATTTACTTCTTTTATTTTTTTGGTTCCCTACTATCTGCCAACATTTTAATTTTTTAAATAAAATATAATGTTTTATGCTTTTTGTGGACCATTTGTACTATAGGGCATATAAAGTGCATTGATTTTTTTTTAAAAAAGAGATAGATTTTACTACTGGTTTCCATGAGACAGAGTGACCCTATTTTGTAATATTGTTTTACTTTGCAGTACTGTAGTCAGGATGTAAACTTGAGAAGCAAGACAAAAGTAATATATTAGTCATATTGTATACATTTATGAGCTAGTACCATTTGCTATTTTCAATTAGGAATGTAGAGTTTATTACTTTAGTTGGAGCCCATCCAATTAAAGTTAATAAATACTTGGGTCTATTGAAATATATGGAACAGCAGCAGCAGCAACAACAAATCACAAGAGTACAGCTATTTATATTAATTGGACTTATTTTCTATCTGGCTAGGACTGTTATTTCATCACTCACAATTACACGCAACTATAGAGTTTAGATGATGATGATATGATGATAATGATTAGATAAAAACAGTTTCCCTTTTAACATATCATCTTTCTTTTATTAAGACATTCTTCAAGTCCTTCTAACATTGAACATGGAAATGACCTGGAATTTCAATTAAACTCACTGAAGCTTTAAATCTATTTTCATGCTATATATATAGTATCCTTGTTAGTAATACAGTAATGTAAACTATATGAATATGTTTGTAGCTTACATATTCTCCATAGAAGATTAATTGGCTTCCATTGAAAGGATGTTTGCAATTATTCAATCTATAAAAAAATAAGAGCTTCTTTTAAATATATACAATACATGCTGTCAGTGCAAAATATCTTAATTTAGAAATTAAATCTAATTTCATATACTACTACTTTCACTATTGGTGATCAGATCTTTAAATGTTTGAGTTGACCAATAATAAGCTGTTTTCATTACTATTTTTTTTCCCCAATGAAATGGTATAATTTAACAAGCATATATTAAAGAAAGGAACACTTGCCAAACATTTATTTTAGTCAGTTCTTAACCCTAAATTGTCTTTAAGGGATATTTCTAAATTCTATATGTGAAATCCAAATGCTAGTGGTTTATAATGCAACAATAAACATATATTTCCCTTTAACTTGCAGATTCAGAAGAGGAAATGAAAGCCCTACAACCTGATTTATTGACCAATATGTATACATCAAAGGTAACACTTTTTTGTCCCCTCCACCCTCTTTTAGGTTCAGAAATACTCATACCAAACATATATGTTTAAATGTATAATAATACTACACATAAATGTTGAGTATAAGAAATAAGAAAAAAAGGCCCTTACATCAAATACAATAAATAAGAATAAGTGTGGGTAAAGAGACAGTGCCAAATAATATTTTATTCTTTGTATTATGGATACATTACTTAACTAGCATTAACACATTCCCACCAGCAGGCAATTATAGGAGAATGTCAAGTTATTGGCAGAGGTTATATTTCTAGACCGAATTTGCTTGATAAAAGCTGTTAACCTCAAGTCAAATAACAACATTAGCTTTTCTTGTAATACCAATTGAGAACAATCAAACCCTTACAAGGAGTTATTAAGTGGGGTGCCCCAAGGTTCTATCTTAGGCCCAGTACAGGTATTCCTTGATTTATTTAGTGACCTTTCAAAATTACAATGGCACTGAAAAAATTATTATGACCGTTTTTCACACTGATGACCATTGTAGCATCCCCATTGTCATGTGATCAAAATTCGGATGCTTGCCAACTGACTCATACTTATGATGGTTGCAGTGTCCCAGGGTCATTGTAATCACCTTTTGCAATCTTCTGCCAAGAATGGGGAAACTAAATTCACTTAACAACCATGTTGCTAACATAACAATGATTCACTTAACAACTGTGGCAAGAAAGTGGGGCAAATTCACTTAACCACTGTCTCACTTAACAACATAAATTTTGGACTCAATTGTGGTCATAAGGTGAGGACTACCTGTACTCTTCAACATCTTCATAAACAATTTAGATGAGGGGATAGGAGAGGAACTCATCATGTTTGCAAATGACACTCAGCTGGAGGAAATAGCCAAAATTTTAGAAGATAGAATCCTAACAGATTTGAACACAGGGCCCCTTCTAACAAAATGCAATTCAGTGGTGAGAAAAGGCACTTAGGCAAGAAAGACCAAATGCACAAGTATAAAATAGGTGGTACCTGGCTCAACAGCAGAAACTGTGAGAGGATCTAACAGACAACCATTGAGGTATCAGCTAACAGTGTGCTACAGCTGCCAAAAGAGCCAATGCAGTTTTAGGTTGCATCAACAGAGGGATATTATCAAGATCACATGAAATATTAATACCACTTTATACTGCTTGGTAAAACCACACTTGGAATACAGCATCTAGTTTTGATCACCACAATGCAAAAAAGATGTTGAGAGTCTAGAAAAAAATGCAGAGAAAAGCAGCAAAGATGATTGGGAGGCTGGAGGGCTAAAACATATGATAAATGGTTGCAGAAACTGGTTATGTGTAGTCTAACGAAGAGAAAGACTAGGGGGAACAAGATAGCAGTCTTCTAATATTTCAGGGGCTGCCATAGAGAAGATGGGGTCAACTTGTAACCAAGGAGAGATCTAACCTAAAATTAAGGGGAAATTTCATGACAATGAGAGCAATTCTCAATGGAATGGCTTGCCTCCAGAAGTTGTGGTGCTCCAGTGGTGCTCCATCACTGGAGATTTTAAAGAAGAGATTGGACATCCATTTGTCTGGAACAGTACAGAGTCTCCTGCTTGAGCAAGGGGGTTCAACCTCCAAAACCTCTTCCAACTCTGTTATACTGTTAACACAGTACATGTGTGTGCAACAGAATTTTGATGTCCCTCATATTTGATCAAATCATCTGAGGATCTCATAGATTCAAAATGTACCACATATGTTTTGACAGGCATATAATTCCCCATTTCCCAAATCATCTAAATACACTTTACACTTTACACTGTGTGATTTGAGAATGTAAGCAAATTTTCAATATTTTGCTGTTAAACATGTATTGCATAAACATGAAATTCTTTTTTTTTTGAACGAAATTTTATTAATTTTCTACAAACAAACAAGACAAACAAAACATTAAAACATCAATTCTCATATGTACATCCAGTGTGTCAGTTGGTTCATCAGTTTTGTGCATTCATTTTGTAGTCTCAATTACAATTATGTTACATAACAACTCATATTGTCAATCCAAACTTATATATCCTAATATCACTAAAAAAAAAAGAATTTTTTGACTATACTTTTAATCATTCATGCTTTATGAGATAACAATACTTTAACCAGTTTATTCTGTAACAAATCATATAATCATACCAAATCAATCCTAAAAAACCCTTTATAAATATAATGTCAAATAACAAAGTAATAACAAAATAGCAAAATAAAGATATTCCTTACTGTCTAGCATTCTAAATATTCTATTATCGTATTTTATCCTCTAGCCATTGATTAAAATGATCCCAAATTTCACAAAATTGTTTATCCTCTTGCTCTCTAATTTCAAATGTCAATCTACTCATCTCAGCACATTCCAATATTTTCTGAATAATTTCTTCCTGTAATGGTATTTTCTCATTCTTCCAATTTTTAGCAAATACAATCCTAGCCGCTGTTAATACATTTACAATCTGGTATTTCAAATCTTTACTATATATATCAGGTAAAATTCCCAATAAGAAGATCTCTGGTTTCAAGTCTATGTGTTTCTTTGTCATTTTTTCCAACCACATGCGAATTTTAGTCCAATATTTTCTAGCGTCCTCACAAGTCCACCACATATCTGATGACATTTCCAGCATTTTTCAGATTTGTTCTTAAACATTCTTGCTATTCTTGTCGGGGGAAAGTGCCACCTGTAAAACATCTTACACAAGTTTTCTTTGTATGCTGTTGACATTGTCATTTTATAATTTTGCGACCACAATTTTTGCCATTTCTCTAAATCAATCCCATATCCAAAATTCTTCCCTCAAACAATCATAGTTTCTTTGACTTGTACTTCCTCTAATTTCATTCCCAGTAAATAACCATATGATTTTTTAATCACCTTCTCATAAGTACCCATCAAAATCTTATCTAAATCAGTCTGCTTATCATAGAATCCCTCCGTTTTAGAATCTTCATCATACCTTGAATGTATTTGTGCATATGAAAACCAATTCATCCTTATACCTTGTTCCTCTAAGTTTTGGATCAATTTAAGTTCACCCTTTTCATCCAATAGTTCCCCATATCTAACTGTTCGTTCCTTCTTATAAATTATAGGATAGGAAAATGCTTCAATAGTCGATAACCAAACTGGAATTTTCAAATAACATTGTCTTTTTATCTTCTCCCAGTTTAACCACAAAGACTCCCGTATATAATGTCTTCTAAAATAACCCTGTGTTTTAGTTCCCTTATACCATAAAAAAGCATGCCAGCCCAACAGCAAATCATGCCCTTCTAATGTCAACAATCTATGCTTTCTTAATGTTATCCATTCTTTGACCCACATCAAACTTGCAGCTTGATAATACAATTCCCAATTAGGCAGGCCAAAACCTTCTCTAATTCTAGTGTCTTGCAAAAGCTTTAGCTTTATTCTCGCTTTTTTACTTTGCCATATAAACTTCAACATAATTTTATTTAAATCTTCAAAATAGTCTTTTCCGAGCCTAATTGGTATTGTTTGGAACAAAAATAAAATTCTGGGTAAAATATTCATCTTGATTGTTGAAATTCTCCCTATTAATGACAATTGCAAGTTTTCCCACTTCTTCAAATCTGTAACTATCTGTTGTTTGAGTTTAATATAATTATTCTCTTTTAATGTGCTACATCTTGTTGTCAAATATATCCCCAGATACTTAATCTTATTTGTAACTTGGATTTTCAAAAGATCTGCCAGTTCTTCTCTCTGTCTCAATAGCATGTTCTTTGTCAAAATCTTTGTTTTATCTTTATTTATTTTCAAACCAGCCACCTCCCCATATGTCTCTATCTTTTCCAATAACTTTGGAGCTGTTTCTAACGGGTCTTCCAGAATAAAAGCTAAATCATCGGCAAAAGCTTGTAGTTTAAATTCTTCCTTCTTAATTTTCATTCCTTTTATGCTTTTATCATCCCTAATATTTCTATTCAACACTTCCAAGGTCAACACAAATAGCAAAGGAGATAGGGGACCTCCTTGTCTTGTGCCTTTTCTTATATTAATAAAATCTGTAAGTTCCCCCTCCATCATTACCTTTGCTGTCTGTTTATTATATATGGCTTCTATTGCTTGAGTAAATTTTTCAGCAAAACCCATCTGTTCCAATAGTAATAACATAAATCTCCAGTTCACGTTGTCAAATGCCTTTTGAGCATCTAGGAATATCAAAGCCATTTGCTTTTCAGGATGAGCCTCATAGTATTCCAAAGTATCCAAATTACTCTCATATTGTCTCTGATTTGTCTCTTTGGCAGAAATCCATTTTGATCTGGGTGAACAAAATTATTTAAATATTTTTTAAGTCTTTCTGCTAAAATTGAAGCAAAGATTTTATAGTCTGCATTCAATAAAGAAATAGCTCTATAATTCTTAATTTGCAGTGGATCAATCTCTTCTTTTGGAATAAGTGTAATATAAGCCTCTGACCATGTTTTGGCTATCATCTTTTTTAACATAACTTCATTCATGACTTCTAACAATGGGATGCTCAATGATTCTTGAAATGTTTTATAGAATTCTACTGGAAGCCCATCTGGACCCGGTGCTTTCCCATTGTTTTGTTTCTTAAATGCTTCATTTAATTCCATCATTGTTATATTGCTTTCTAGAATTTCTTCAGTCTCTTTAGGTATCTTCGGTAAATTAGCATTCTGTAAATACTGTTTGACTTTTTCCTCATCAATATTCTCTTGTTTATATAGTTGCCCATAAAAATCTCGAATAATTTCTTTTTTCTCCTTATTACCATAACACTTGGCCTTGATCTTCAATATTTTTCTTGATTCCTTCTCCTTTCTCAATTTATATGCTAGCCATCTAAGTGGTTTATTTGCATCTTCAAAATAATTCTGTTTAGAATTTCTGATTTTCTGTGCCAATTCTTCTTTCTCTATTAATTCCATTTTATGTTTAATTACATCCAGCTTCAATTTAATATCTTTTTTCTGTGGCATTTTCTGTAATTCTTTTTCAAGTCTTTTATACTCGTCTTTCAAGGCCTTAGAAGCTTGCCTTTTCCTAATATTCTTTTTTCTTGTATAATCTATTATCAAACCTCTAGCGTATGCCTTCATTGTATCCCAAACATTCTGCGTTGAAGTATCTTCTTTTTTATTTTCTCTGAAGAAAAAAGCCAATTCCTTCTCCATCCATTGTATAAAATCTTTCTCCTTTAAAATAGTATTATTTAATGTCCATCTCGATCTTTTTTTTTGTCCCTTCCATTTAATTGTCATTGGGCTATGATCTGCCCAAGTACTTGTTTCAATATTTGTTTCTTGAATATTGGATATTAATTCTGTTGAGATCCAAATCATATCTAATCTGGACCATGATAAATGTCTATTTGAATAAAAAGTATATCGTTTAGCTTTAATATTTCTTTCTCTCCAAATATCTTTTAAAGTTAGTTCGTCTGTCATTTTAAAAAAAGATTTAGGGAGAGCCTTTCTATTTTGCTTTGTTGTTGTTGCTATGTAGTCCAATTTATTGTCCACAATTCCATTAAAATCTCCCATCATAATTATATTAACATAGTCCAGTCCAATTATTTACATGTGTAGCTTTTTATAAAACTCTTCTTGTTTATCATTCGGAGCATAAATTGCAATCAAGAGTATTTTTATGTTATTGTCTATTATTTCTACCATTAATACTCTTCCGTTTTCATCCGTGTAGATCAGTTTTGCTGGGATAGCCTCTTTAATGTATAGAACCACTCCTCTTTTCTTACATTGAGTCAAAGAAGTAAATATTTTCCCCAATTTTGGCTGTACTAACAATTGTTCATGTTGTTTTTTAATATGAACTTCTTGTAGACAAATTATATCAAATTTTAATTTCTCTAATTTATGAAAAGTTTTCCTTCTTTTAACAGCTGAATTCAGTCCATTTATATTCATTGTAATCAGTTTTTTTTTCTTCCATGATTATGCTTTATATTTAGGTCTAACAGCTCTCGTGGATTTCACTTCATGCTGTTCTTTACTATCCACCTGTCCACCTACAGCTCCTTTCTCTTTTTCAGTCTCCAGTTGTTCCTCTTGAAACTCAATTAATGAGACCTCTTTCTCTGACTCCTCTCTTCTTCTTCCAAAAAATTCTGCATAGAAAAGTTCTACTTTCTCAATTGAATCAATTCTATGCCTCTGCTCTTGCCACGTAAACATTAGTCCTTCTGGAATCAGCCATCTATAATTCACTTCATTTTCCAGTAGCATTTTGGTCAGAAATCGATATTCTCTCCTCATCTCTCTCATTCTTCTGGGTACTTGTTTTAAAACCACAATCTCTTTACCTTTGTATTTCAATGTTTTCTCTCTTACTACTTGTAATATTTGTGTTTTAATGGATTTTTTAGTAAATCTAATATGGACTTCCTTGGGCAATTTATTTCTCATCGCATATCTTGTATAAACTCGATATACCTCATCTACTCCATCCATCATCTTTTCCTCTGTAATTTCCAAAGCATCTGCCAAAATTTCTATCATTATCGCAGCCAAATTTTTTCCTTTTTCCTCTTCTATATTTTGAAATCTGAGATAAAATTCTGACCTTTCCATCTCCTACCTCAACATCCCACTTTTTTCTTGTTCAACCGCTGTTAATCTGCTGTCAATATTTCCAATCTTCTCCTCTCTTTGTTTTCCTTCTTCCTCAATTTTTTGGAATCTCTCCTCATACTTCCATCATTTGTTTAATATTTTCCACTTTTTCATCAGTCTTCTCTGTTCTTTGTTCAATATTTTCTATTCTTTGTTCAGTGGTGTCTGTTTTTGTCTTAAGATCTTGGATTCCTTGCATAATCATCTGTAAAGTTACTCTTTCTTGTTCTTTATCTTGCTTCAACATTGTCTGAGTTAAACGTTGTCCTCCAGCTGGTGGGGAAGCAGAGGTAGAAGTAGAAATGCCAGATGGTATTGGTTTCCTGCTCATTTTAATGCTTCCAAAGCTTCAAATTCTTTTTGACTTTTAATCCAACTGGTAGAGTAGCCAATTATAATCCAAAATGGAAAAATCCAATAGTAAAAGGCCCAAAACCAAAGAAGAAAAAGGAAAAAAAGAAGAAAGATCTTCAGGTTCTTCTACACCCTAATCCAATTATGAAGTAGTCCACCATAAAAAAGGAAAAATAGAAAGGAAAAAAACAAACAAACCCGAAAATAATAATTTTGATTCAGAGCAAAAAAAAAAGAAAAAAGAAAAAATTCCTTCAGGTTCTTCACACCTTAATCCAATTGAGAAGTCTCAATAATCAAAAAAGAAAAACAAAGTGGTCCAAAAACATGGATAGAAAGAGCAAAAAAGTCCCAATAAAAATAAGGAAAAGAAAAAAAAAGAAAAGAAAAAAAAAACTCTGAGGCTTTCATATATATATATATATATATATATATATATATATATATATATATATATATATATATATATATATATATATATATATATATATATATATATATATATATAAGCACACTGCACTTTATTTATTTATCCAAGACTCTTATTATGACTCTCTTCTCCAGCAGCTTCAAAGCCAAGCCTCAAGTGTTGAAATATTGATAAGAGTCCAGGAAAGCACCTGTAATAATATTTTGCTGTGCTCTCCCTCTGTCTTATCACGTTGAAATGTCCTTGAGAAGGAGTCTTCTTACAATTCTCTCCAATTCAAATAAAGTATTTTCAAGCCTCTAGTTGGCAGTGTTGCAAAGTTTCTTAATGCTCTTTCCCACCCCCCCAGCCAGAAAGAAGGAGTAATGTATACAAAAGAAAAAAGAAAAAAAATAGCGAAGGGAGCCTCTATCCTAAAGAAAATTAAGAAAATCAAAAGGAGCATAAAAATATATATAAGAGAAAATTCAATCCGGTTACCTACAAAGTCACACTAAAGTCCCCAGAAAAAAAAGTAAGAAAAAAAAACAAAAAACCCCCAAGCCTCAATTTGACATCACTTTAAAAAACGCCGCTCAAACAGTTTCGGTCAAAAAAAAATCTCACAGTTTTCTTCTTTGTTCAGGGTGCCCTTGCAAATCTCAGCGAATTTACAACACAAAAGGAATTTCTCACCCAGCCGACACACTTTCTTTCCAGCCACTTTCTTTCTGAAGCTGTCCCGACTTCAGCAGCTATGGAGGCTGCCTCTCTGCCGCCAGCAAAAGGGCTTCTCCCGGATCAGACCAGAGATTTTGCGATATCTCTGGGATCCTGGGACAGTACCCTTCTCAATCCCCGTCTCTACAGGACAGTTTAGGTCCGTTGGGACTGACCAGAGGCGAAAATATTGGCTGCGATCTCAGAGCCCCGAGATCGCAACTGTATCGCCAAAACGAAGCTCCGCCTTCTCCCTATAAACATAAAATTCTGTTATGCAGCTGGTTATATTTTTCCAGGAATAAAAAAGAAAAAAAAGGATGCATTTCCTGTAAATGTTGATAAGCTGAAAATTCAGATGACCATTATTTATAACCTTTCTAGTTCATTGCATATTTCTGTAATAACATAGTCTGCATCCCGTAATGGCACTAGTTATTCTAGAATCTACTATTCTTCTTCTTCTTCTAAATTGAATAAATGCCATCTCTTTCTAAGTTTATTACAAAATAAGATTTTTTTCTGGAAAACATAAAGCATTCACTAAATTCACTGGATTAGTAAGAAATAAAATCTCAGTTTCAAGCCCATAATACTGAAATCCAGATAATGGGCAGGGCAATTGATAAATCAATCAAGTTCTTCTGTTGCAAACCATCAACTAAAAATTAAATTACCCCCTCCATCTTCGTAGTTTCATATTAACACAATATTATAGATTCGGAAATAACATTCTTTCAAATAAGAAATATGTACAAAGTGCTAAGAAAACAATTGTGATATGTGGTTAGATTTATACAAAATTTAAAACAAAGAAACAACAGCAAAACCTTAAACCCATAAAAATACACAAACACCATGTTTTGAAGGGCAACAAAGAGCACCAAAAGAAAGCAAGAATTTGTTTTTCAAGATAAAATTTCCAGGAGGGCTATTTTGCCTTCTCCAGAGTCTGGAGGCTTCCCTCAGGCCTCTGTGAGGGCAAAAACAGCCTCCCTGGGCTTCAGAGGCCTGCCGGAAGCCAGAAACAGGCTAATTTCTGGAACCTCCAGGAGGGCCATTTTTTGCCCTCCCACATTTTTTGTCTCCATGTGGACCCTGCACTTCAAAACAGTCGATGTGGAGACTCCTGGGAGGGAAGGGGCAGAGTGGGCAGGGCCAACCAGTCAGTTCAACTACCAGTTTGGTGAACCAGATGTAAATTTAACATCCAGTTCACCGAACTGGCCCGAACCGGCTGAATCCCACCCCTGATGATATATGAGTTTGTGTTTATCTGTATTTTCCTTTCTATTTATGTGGCCCAAGAGAAATATAGAAAGAGATATGGCAAAGAAAACATTCCTATTAGATACATATGTCCTACTTCAAGTAAAGTGAGTTACTTACCTTTAGTTACCTCTAAATTGTTCCCCTAGGTTCTTTTCCTCTAGCTGTTCTCTTATTGTGGAAGATAGAGAGCTATGTGTATCATGCAGCTTGAACTGCATCCATTAAACACATCTGCTGCCTTCTATTGCTGGCATTGAAGTTAGTTTTAACTGCTATGGTTGCTCAGCATGTGGTCTTCCAGATATTGTTGAACTAAAACATACAGTAAACCCAGCAGAGTGGCCAACACAATGGTCTCTTCAGTGCCAGATTTTAAAAGTAAAATTTTGTTTATTCAAAAAAAAAGAAAATTTTTCCTCATGTCCAAGTTCTTAATGGGGAAGACTCTTTCTCATTCAGATAAAATATTGATTGTTAGCATATCAAACCCAGTTAATGGCATTATGAAGTAACTGTTTTACATTGGCATATATATTTCCTTAGGGAGATTGAATTTTTTGGGTTAGCTACCAAATACTGCAGTTTTCTGAAACTGCACAGCATAAAATGCCAAATTCTATTATCCTTTGTCTGAAAACAACAACAACATGGCAGATATACTGTGAGAGAGAGAAAAAGTATCAAGTAAACCATGGAACAAGACAAATTTCAATCTAGTTAAAAATTCAGTCTGGAACAATTATGTATTGTAAGAAATTAAATATGACTTATAGGAGGATAATCGGGTTAATAAAAGAGAAGGCATTTAAATTTAAGAGGGAGGAGTTTGAGGTTGAAAACACTGAAACACCTCAAACACCTTGGAATTTCTTTGTGGCGATAACCATCATGTTTAATAGTAAACATTTAATACTATAGTGGATGTTTTTCAAATAGGGTACAATTGCTCACTTTTCATAGGAAAATTTCTGTGAAAAGTGAGTAATTGTACCCTATTAAAAATCCACTGTAGTATTAAATGTTTACTATTAAATATGATGGTTATCGCCACAAAGAAATTCCAAGGTGTTTTGATGATCTTTTAGAAAGCAACCAACTGTTGGATGACAGTGAATGGAGGATTGTAACCAACTAAGCTTAGGTTTCTGTCTTTACCTTAAACATTTTGTATACATAATAATCAAAGAAAATGAAAGTGGGGAGAGGAATCAAAGTTCTTACATATCTGCACAAATTGTTTCAGCAGTTTGCCACAAGACTCTGTGAACCATAATATCTCTCAGCCTTTGAGTGATCTGAACCCGTGTGCTTAACTTTTAATCATATCTGTATTGTTTGTATTTTGGCTGAGCCTCATTAAAATGTAAATGGATCATTTTATCTCTCTACCTTCTTGGGCATTATTTGTGAATCCTTCACTTGAAAAAAGAGATGTGTTTGGAGAAAACTTGAATGTAAAAAATATTTGGATATTTAATGCGGAAGCATTTTATCTGAAAAGCTTCTAAGCAAAGAGGAAAGTGATATTGATTCAACCAGTTGATTCAATCAGTTCTTGTATGCAGTTACAAAAAGCTTGGAATAAAATGGTCCTGATTCAGGGTTGGGATGCTACCAGTTCGGCCTGGTTCTATAGAACCTGTAGCTGCAAAGAGCAGCTGACACTGAACCAGTTCGGTGTTTGGCCCACCCACCTGCCCAGGCTCTAGGCTATCCTTTATTCCCTGCTTTTCCCTTCTCAACTGTTTTGCGTGGCACAGCTGAAGTTGCACACACAATTGTCCCCAGTTTGGAGAACTGGCAAATCACTCCACTGGCTGGCCCTTCCCCTCCTTGCCCACTCACTCCTTGCCTGGTTTGGTAAGTTGCTATATTTCCTTTTCCCCCCCCTACCATCAGCTATTCTGCTCTGCCAGGAGATTTAGATTAGCTAGAAAGCAGGAAATTCTTGGATTTCTTGCTTTCTAGCTAATCTAAAAGCAGAGCCGAACCCTCCTTAGGACTGAAGCTTTTCAGTGCAGACTCAGATAGCCAATTGCAGATAGATAGATCTCTAAGTGAATCTGTGATTCTGTGAGCAATTCAATCTGCCTTCCTGCTTTGCCTGCTGTTGGGTAAAAGTTGCTCTTTTTTTATAAAAAAAAAATTACATAAATATTTATAATATTTACATACAAGCCATGCCCACCCAGTCACATGACCACCAAGCCACACCCCCAAATTAGGCCACACCCACAGAACCGGTTGTTAAGAAATTTGAATCCCACCCCTGTCCTGATTTTAAGGCTTTCATTACTCACCTTTGAAATCTGGTCTCACTTTAATTCCTAACAATGTCACTGGAAATCAAAGATTGTCTCTTCCTCTCATATTTAAAATTATAATTTGATGTAGTCTCTCCTTATAGGGCAGAGTCCACTTTTAGACCTTAGTTTTATTTATGCAACTTTCAGCATTTGTATAGTAATGATAAAGCAATGATAAATATATGGAACATAAAAAGAATTTGGTTTTGGAAATTTCCCATAGTCTTCTTCACTGTAGCTATCTGAAGCTGCTAAAGCTCTTCTGTAAAAGAAAGGGAAGATTGAAAAAAGATGAAGCAAGATGAGTAAGGTTGGGATGGCCAAGGGAAACCATGCAAAATCAGGCTTGCCTTTAAGATCACAGAAAGAAAAAATCTGACCTCTCCGGCAGTTCTAATGAGAGATTAATTGGTAGACAATATGTCTCAGTCTACAAGCAATAACCACTGAGTTTCAAGAGCAACTTAAAGGGCATTTAGTACAGAAACAGAAATCCAAAGAAACACGTGAAGTGGCGGAAATGGGGGAAATAGCAGAGAGTACAAACTGCCACAAGCATAACAAGTGATTGCACCTTGACTTAGATGGAACAATTCAATGTATCCTATGACTTCGTTCTGTTTTAAAGTATTCTTGCTAAATTGATCTATGCTGAGTTCTAGACTTTGTCAGACTTTTTTGTATATGATGACCCTTTTTCCTATCCACCCTCCTCACAAACAACCCTGTGACTGGCCAGAGATGAGTGAGCATCTTTGATTGAGGATTTGCAAGAATCTGGGTCCCTGTGCTCTATTAGAGCACCTTAAGAGCTGTGGTGCAGTATTGTAACCTAATTCTGCTCACTGCCAGGAATTTGATCCTGACTGACTCGAGGTTGACTCAGCCTTCCATCCTTCCAAAGTCAATAAATGAGGACTCAGATTGTTGAGGGCAATATGCTGACATTTGTAAACTGCTCAGAGAGTTCTGTAAAGCACTGTGGAGTCTAAGTACTATTGCTATTGCTTAAGCACAACAGCTGCAGTTGAAGAGAGGGGGATTTGAGTTCCCAACATTTTTGCATCTTGGCTTTTTGATGCAAATGGCTCTACACAGAGGACATTGCTGTGAAATTTTCCTTTCAATAATTGATTGTGTCATTGGATTCAGGGGAAAAGAGATGGTGATGGTGGTGATAGGAATTAAAACTGAATCACTCAGCTTAAGTCTGAGGTGAGAGCTGTTTATAGAAGATATTAAAAAGTTCATTTACTCAGCCATTTCCTGCAATTCTTGCGATAATTATTGATACATTGCAATGACTTCACACTTCTGAGGTTTGGTTATGGCAAAGGAATTATACTATTAAATGCAGTCTAAACTTACCCATTTATTATTTGTAAGCATTATAAATTACTTCAGTCATTATTATAATGCCTGGATTATAATTGTTCATTCTTTCTCTGGGAAAAAGCAGCACCTAAAAGACAACAAACAGAATAATTCACAAAGCTATTGAAAAGCTTACTGCTATAGAGAACTAAAATATATTTTGCATATTGGAAAGATAACTCTTCATAATGTAGTAAGAAATAGGACCCTAGGCAGAACTGCCGTAACTCATTCAGAATATAAGGGAGAAACAAGAAAGAATATAGAACAATTGGCTGGATGTGTCTTGAAGGTGGAAGCTTCAAGAGGAAAAGTCAGCAATGGGTCAACTTACAGTTCATAATTAAAAGATGACAACAATATTTCAAAAATAGCCAAATTTGTTATTCTATGTTTTTGAATGGAAAATTAGCCCATGGGGTGTGTATGTGTGAAGTTTTGTTTTCCGAGCTTGTGGGTTAGTTTCTGAACTTTTCATTACCAGGCTAGGTAACATCTTCAATGGAATTTAGGAAACTCCACTGAAGGTGTTATGTAGCCTGGTAACAAAATGTTCAAAAATCAACCCACAGCTTGGAGAATGAACCTTCATCTTCATCTTACACCTGAGCTACAGATATTCACCATTATTCCACATTAGGATATTTCAGCCATTTCAAATTTATTTTATTTTAAAATGTTTTTATTTGCCTTTAAAAATATTTGTAAATATAAATTAATTATAATATTTATAATTTAAATATTGTTTTAATTTCAAGGGCCCTTACTGTATTCCATACAATCTCACAATAGTTTCTGCCTCTCAAAAGGCAGATTTCTGCTCAATGTCCAGTAGTTGAGCTTAATTTTAAGGCCTTGTTATTGATGTCTTGAAATACATGCCTTTATCATTTTTAAGTATATTAAGCTTGGTGGGCGTCAGGAAAAGGATACTGTAAAATCTCCAGTCAGAGGTGGTATTTGCCGGTTCTTCGAACTACTCAAAACTGGTCAGAACCTGCTGAATACCACCTTTGATTAGGTGTATGCAGATAAAATTTTGCTAGTCAATTCTACCTAAAGACTCTCTTGAGTTACATTCCAATGAAATAATACTGAATTTTAATAGGAGACCTTTTCTCAGTTGTATATAGGACGCTTGTAAAATTATAAACTTTACAAAATGGCTGGGAAGAGTCACATGCTCTATTTTCATGATCTGCAAGCTGCAAAAGACAAAATAAAACATAATGTATTATTATAATTAAACCAATGCAACATTTATTATATACCATACCATGGGTTCAAGGAGAAAGACCAAAAAAGAGGGAGATATGTAATTAAGAAAGAGTGAAATTATCTTAGAAACTTTTTTTTGCAGACAAATGACTAATGTAACTTTTTGGTGCCAATAATGGTGCCAGAAAAAAAATCTGGCTCATCACCTTTTCACAATAAAGTGTTGGAACGTAGTTTATCATGCCAATAGACAAGAATACACCTGCTGAATAATTAAAATGTTTAAATTAATGACAATCAGTGCATATTTCCTATATTGTATCAAGAACAATCCTATTTTAATGTGGAAAAAGTATCTAGGGGTTTTTTATTTTAATGATCAGAAATATTTAATTATTTAATGTCCTGTTTTGAAATTAAATAATTCAAATTCTCTGTGATGTTGTGCCAATTTTCTATCATCAAGAAAGACATTTCAAAACATTGTTATGCAAATTTGTCCATGCCTAGCAGGCTAGTTGACACCATGATTAAATTATGTACTGCAATAACAGACAAATCCAAGAAACAACTCAAAATAGAAACAAAGTTCTAACCTAAAATTAAGTTTTGGATTCACTGAAATGTATTCATTATAAATGGTTTATTACTAGGATAGGAAAGACAAGACTGTATTATTGTTAATCACATAGTATGAATACCAGTTATTTAAAGCTATGGTCATTTTGTATAAAAACAAACAAACAAACAAACCATACTTAAGTAAAAATATGGCTGAGTTTATTTTTTCTATCATGTGGAGAAGTCTCCCCTTCTACTGGGGATAGTGTGGATGAAAATACATTAGCTAGGGAGGGAAGAAACCTGCTAGTTTTCTTTCATAATTAATTCATTTTTCTGAGTAACAGCATTATTCATTATCAATAATTTGAAGATTTAATTAATTGTGCATAGGACTTGGTTCTAACTGCATCATCAGAAAGCCAGAATTTATAGCTATTGAAGCTTAGATATGACTGTTAGAATCATGGAGTATAGTTTTTATATACTACAGATGACTTGAACAATAGTTTCAGTTATATTCCTACTCAAATTCTGGAGTTTGAGGAAATGTATTTAATTTTAGTTCAGTTTTAATCAGTTTTCATTCAGTTTGAATGGATGATAATTCTTTTAAAGAAGAAGATAATGTCAGTGTATAGAGTTCTTCAATGAGTTTATTTCATTATATGATTGTTGACTGGTATGTCTGTAAGCTAATAGCCTGCTTCTTATTGATGGTTTGCTTCTTATTTTCTCAAGCTTCATTCAAATCCCAGGGGAAAATATCATAAAAGAACATCTTCCAAAGCATTTTTCAGTGTGGAAACTGTTAATTCTAGGATGGCACTAGAAAAATGGAAGAATGTTTGAGAAGGGGATGGATAGATGGATAGGTAGGTAGGTAGGTAAGTAGGTAGATGAGACCTATTGTAGTATAGTACTTAAGGTGCCACACTAGAACTATAGTGAAGAACCTTCTATGCAGAGGCCTTCATTCTGCAGTAGAATGGTGTGACTAAAAATATAGACATAGGCATAAACTTAATATTAGCAGTAGTACCGGTAGGATTATGTGCCTTTCAAGTAAGCTCATCCAGAATCTGAATGGATATCTGAAATAAAGTGGGAAAAATGTTTTCAAGAAGCAAGGAAGAGCAGGAGAACTGAATTCAGCACATTTGGAGGACCCAATGTTGAAGAATTTTGTTACATGGGAACACTAATTTCTGATTTCCAGCCTGAATGACAGCAATAGGGACATTCTTTCCCTTTAGAGTCTCTAAAGCAAGGACAGCAAACCCTGTAATTCAAACTGCAACCTTCATTTTAAGTGGAATTTCACAATGAAAGGTTAACAGCACATTCCGGATAGTGTCATACAGAGAGAGAGATATAGATAAAGAGTTTTTTGAACTATCAATTGCCATACTAGTAGAGAGGGAATCTTGAATAATCTGAGTAAGCAAAGGCAAACTGCCTTACAAAAAATATATGACTCATTTATCTGCACGCATTTTTGGCTTACAGTAGAATAGTTTCCTCCTTCTTAATGAATGTATGTGGTTCTTCCTATAATGTCTTATTTCTATACCAAAGTTGTCATTTGATATATAATAGCAGTTCAATTATACCTCCCTCCCATTCTTCTGTAATATCCTTCTGCTGATAGACAATTTACACACTTGGTCTTGCCTTTTCCAGATAAACAAAGCAAAATCACCCCAATGGAAACTAATACTTTGGAATATTTGTGACTTCATAAGCAACGTGAACAATCCAGAAGAAGAAACAGGTGACACTGAAGAAGATTTTATGATGGGAAGACAATTTGCTTCTACTTCTGAGAGCTTCACTTTGGAAGCAATGTTGACACTGTATCAGCTTCAAAAAATCTGTCACACCAGAAACTTTCAGCAGTGGGAGGTAATATTAACGATTAGCCCCTTATTATTTTGTGCTATCTTATTTGTATTGCAATAATTTTTTATTCATACTGTACATGTAGTAAATTATTTTCTTTTGGATGATGACTTGGAACCATACTTAGCAAGTTACTAGTGAAATCTATCATTTTAGCAAGCACAGACAGTTTGGTATTTTTATTCTTAGAGCATATTCATAGTTTTTTTACTGCTAAATTATTAAGACAAATTAACAGGACTTCAATTTAGCCTAAAGTTTCAGGACCTATTTAGACCACTAGAGTACAGTTATCCATTTGTGAAGCAAGGCTTCAGAAAATCTGCTATTAAGAATGTGCCAAAGTATTTTATTTGTATGAAAATGTTGTCTTACCCTTCTAGGGCCAATATGCTACTCGTTACAATTGAAAACATATTCCAAAGCATATATTCAGTATTAATAACAAAAAAGTAAAAGTACAGAGGCACAAATGAATGAAAAAAGCAACTTTTTAAGAAAACAGGTTCTCTCTCTCTCTCTCTCTCTCTCTCTCTCTCTCCCTCTCTCTCTCTCTCTCCTCCTTTAGAATACAATGAATAACATTAATTAATTGTGCTATATTCATCTTTTTTTCTGCTAAGTAGCAGAATTCAGGACAACTTGGACAATATTCCTCACAGAAAAATTGTTCCAGGTGAAATAATGATTCCATATTCTCTCCTTATTCTCAACAGCAGTTGCTCCAACAAGATATTTACGATCCAGAGAATGCTAGTCAAGATAAAGATCTGATGAAGAGAAAAACTCCATACATTCTGAAACGACAATTACATGCTAACAAAGCCCGACGGCCATACATCTTGAAGAGGAGTTCATATTACTGACTCAGCCTTTAAAATAATGTACATGTAGTTCTATGCTTTATGTCTCCCTTATTTCAACTCAAATCTTATGTGCGGAAATATATTATGGAACGCAATCAAGATGATAACATAATTGTGTATTTTTTGCTATTGTTGTTGGTTGATTGTGATGTTTTTCCTACTTAAAATTAACAAATACATTTACAAATAAATCTAGTTTCTAAGCATTATGTATTGTATGCCATTGATAATATTAAAGAATTGGCAATGCTATTTATACTGCATACTGTTTCTACAAAGCATAGTTCTATGAAAGCATAGAAAAGTGTCCATTTTATCATGTGCTATGTGATAGTGTTCATAAGCAAACAATGATTACTTAAAGCATTTAAAAATATGATTAATGAGTATTCCAATTAAATAATATAGAATTAATAAATTAATAACATCCAATCCAAATTAATTTGCTTGCATTTTAGCATAAGCTGGTGGAACAAATAATGAATATTGTTCAGAGTAAATTAGGTACATTTAAATAGTTAACAAATTAGATATTTACTGATCAACATGTGTAACAAACGTTCATTCTGTTCAATGGCACTGGCTTCCATATATATAGGTTGATGAGAATAATTCTTAGATATATTAAATGCTAAAATCATATCTTGTATGCATTTATGTCCACTGGACAATAGTTAGATGGAAGAATTTAAGATGTTCAAAATGGAATATAAAGTTTGGAGGATATTAATGGCACATTGGTTAAACATCAGGTTTTTTTCCTACAGTTAGTACGAAAAACCACCTAACTCTAACCAAATATATTGTTGTAACAGTTAAAGCAAGGTAACAGCTAACATCAAACATAAATGGCAATTATTTCTGTTTCATTTTTAAACTCTTTAAATTTTATCTGCTTGTATTTATTGCTTGTAGATGAAGAATTTGACATTTGAATTGGAAATGTGATTCCCTGTTAGGTAGATTTGAAAAGAGGAGAAAATACCCCAAATGTTTGTTATATAGAAAAAAGATATATTATATAGATACACATACATACACTAACAATTGAGGAATCTTCTTGCTCTTTCTTTGGGGTTCCTATTATAAAAATGCATCAAGATGAGTCTCAGCTAACAATGTTGTTGTGTCAGTTCAGTTGCAAAGTCTGAAGCTAAATTCCTTTGATTCTATTACCCAAGTTGTGTCTTTTATTAAATGTGATATTTCCCTCTCTATTTTTCATCTGTATCCAAACACCCTATGATTGGTTATATAAACTATAAAAGTGGCATGCCTTATTCATAAAGTCTAATGCATGGATTTTCCTTTCTGGCCTATACTACCCATGTAGGACTTGTTCCAGAGATTTTGAGTTCTGAACCAGCTTAAATGAATCCCTAATTTAGTGTGCAGTTTGTACAAGGCAAAGGATAGTTGCATAATTAGGAAGCAGATAAACACTAATTAGGAAGCAGATAAACACTACATTTTCTCATAGCAAAACAGGCAAAAAATATCCAGAAGACAAAATGCTTGCTTCGTAGTCTTATTCCTCCCTTCCCCAAATATGGCAGCAAAAATCTGCATTAAAATTTTAGGCATTTTTGCTGCTGAGGGGAGGGACGATAGTTAAAGATGAGTATACAAGAGATTTGCCGTCCAAGGGCCTTCTGCTTCCATTCTCTCTCTTTGCTCTCTCAATGTGAAAAAAATATTAAATATAATTACATTCCTGCTTTAGGATTTCAAAAAGTTGAGAGGCAGAGGTATGGCTTCTCTCTCCTCACACATTATTCTTTGCCGTCTTATATATACTATACCGCTACAAATCTTTTCCAGATTTTAAAGGCCCCTTTTTAACATTTCCTACTGTCTTCGTACCTCAACTTGACTGAATTTTAATAACATTTGTCTAAGTTATTGAATATTCTTCCTCTACAGTTTTGTATTTGTTCTTTGCATATTCCATTTATCAAACATATGTTGGGTTACCAGCAGCATAGTTGGATTACCAAATTAGATCACATAAGCAGCACTTCTGCATAGATCAATGAATTAAATAGTGTCTCTGCCGGGAATACTTCTTTTTCAAAGTGCAAAAAAACCTTCTATATCTTTTATGCCAGGAATTCTGGACTATGCAAATATACAATATCTACAGGCATATTTGCATAAAGGAAATAATTCTTTTGAAAATTTTTGTTATAAACATTGCATTGATGAATAAATTGTTTTCCTCTTTTTCATAATTTCCATAGTGCAGATGTATTGGACATGTTCAACACTGATTTTCAACCATGTCTGCAAAAATGTGGAAAGGGGGGGGGGATAACAAAACATAGTGTGGATCAACAACTTTCACACTTTGCTTTTGTGTGCAACTTCATGACATAAATATGAAACAGTGGAACATTAACTATGATGTCACAATATATTTTAATTATCTTGGTATCATCTTAGCTTGCTCTATAAAGTTATGTTCTCCCTTCCTTCCTTCCTTCCTTCCTTCCTTCCTTCCTTCCTTCCTCATCAAAAACTCCTCAAGATTAAAAACAAAAAGGCTACTTTTTCAAATAAGTGCATAATACACATTAGCAGTTTTACCAAATTTATCACATGGTAAGATTTGAAGGAGATGAATATTACAACGTTATTGTTGGTTTTTACTGCTAAAATTGTAAAATAACAAGTAAAACCTAAATTGAGCTGAAGCAATGTTTATTTTTGGGGAGGGGAGAGAGAGAGTGCTTTCTAGCACTTTATGTTATTTTGTTTTAGCTGATAAACTCAGGCTTTTCAGAAACTACCGTATTTGCGGGCGTATAAAACGACTGGGCGTATAAGACGAGCCCCCAACATTTCCACTCAAAATATAGTTTGTTATATACTCCCCGTATAAGACGACCCCCCCACTTGGAGGCATGTTTTTCAGGGCAAAAAAGTCGTGGGGCTCGTCTTATACGCCCAGTCGAGTTGTTTCTTAATATCTTTCCACCTCCCCAACCAATTTGTCTCCAAGGGTGCACCACACTGATTGAGACATTAATTATTTCAGAGGGGGGGGGGGAGAAATCTTTACTTCCTACTGTGGCTTTTTCCTGCGCATCGTTCCGGCTGCACTCGGATGGCGAGCTGGCCGGAGCAGTCTGGCGCATGTGCAGCTCACCGTTGGGGGCTGTGGGACGTGGGGGTGGGGAGAGAGAGGGCTTCCTTATTTCCAGCGGGGAGGGTCGGTCGCTGGACCGTGGACGAGCGCAAAGGGGAGAGTTCTGAGCGCGAAAGGGCCGCCATTAATCAGGCACAAGAAACTGGTCCTTTTTTCCCTTGGTTTTGTAGTTGTTACTTCTTACAGGGAGGGATAATGAGATACCCACGCTGGGAGAAAGCGGAAAGGATGTCTATTTTCCTGCTCACTACAGAAAGCGTCGAGTTCCTACCCCGAGACTTGCCAAAAGTCCAGTTCATTCATTTGCTACCTTTCTCCAACGAGATCCAGATCTGTTTCCACAATGCGCTTAGGATCTTATCTTATTATCTTATTATTATCTTAATAGGCTTGCTCGGTCCGTCCAAGAGAGAAGAAGGCAGACGATTTTGGGCTCAGGGAGAAAGGAAAGGAGCCTCTCGCTTACGCTGCACACTCTTCCCGAACTCTTCCCAAAGCGCAAAAGCAAGGATGGCGCTTTCTCAGCTTTGAGCGGCGTCGCTGCTCTCCCACCCCCTCCACTCATCGCCACATGCAGCGAAGCTTCTGCCACTGGGGGGGTGGAAGGAGGTGGGGGATGGGGGCAAAGCCTGGAGTTGCCGGTCCACTCGCACGAGCGGAGTGGGTGGGTGGGTGGGTGGGAAAGGAGAGGCCGCGCTGCTGCCTGCAAGTGAAAGTGATGCGCCTGCCTCCTCCTCCCCCGGGGGAAAGTGAAAGGCCTCCTCCCTTAAGCAGCCCCCACGTGCGCGCCATCGGGACTCCAAGGGTGTGGGATGGACAGCTGCTAACTCTCTCTCTCTGTGTGTGTGTGTGGTGTGGAGGGTAATTCCGGCTATCTCTTCCTACCCCGAGACTTGCCAAAAGAGAGACTCCGGCTGGGCTTGAAGGGGCTTCGCAAGTTGCGGAGCTTCACCTCCGTCACTCTAGCACCGAGTGACAACAATGTATTTGCCAGAGTATAAGACGACCCCCCCTACTTGGAGGCATGTTTTTCAGGGCAAAAAAGTCGTCTTATAAGCCGGCAAATATGGTACTTCAGTTCCATTTTGTCTCTGGAGACTTTCTGCTTTGTCCTGCACCTCTGTTCTTTGCTCATTTGTCCTTTTATAATTTGGTTGTGGAGTTGATTGATCATGAGTGATATATGTTCTTCTGGTTAAGAAACATGGTCTACTGCACTCTACTCAAATATTATTTATGTGTGCTAGCTAGAAAACCCATGGCTTTTGCAAAACTCATAACTTCAGCAATCGAGAACTATCTGAGCAGAAACAAGTCTGACATATCAAATAGAAACAGCATATCTGATTCTTCCTCAAGAAGTTGCCAACAACTACTTTCAAGAATACTTTGACCTTGACATAATAATGTTTTCCCCCATTGGAATCATTGATGTTCAACTCTAACCAATAAGAAAGTTGGTGTTGAAATAATTGAAAAAAACTTAAAATAAGAGTTGATTCCATTCCTTTTTATCACACACATTGTATTCATTTTAACACATACATACACGCATGTTTTGTTATAAAATACAATAAATTTAAACTAAATATTGAAATATCTATATATCCTATATTCTTTCCCTTTTCTTCTCTCCTGTCTTCACATGGCTCTTGCCCAGCTGCTGCTGCTATTATCGTTGGTAAGTAAAGCAATGGAAAAGAGTGTTTTGTCAAAATCAGCTTCTATTATTTTGAATCTTTTTGCAAGGGTATCTGTGGACTAAGAATCATCTGCATACCATCTCTTTCATGCCTTTGATAGCCACTCTTCAGTGGCACCATCGCTGCTACTTATTTTGGGCTCTCTGGACATCTCTCTATAAGATTTGTAAAACAACTCAGAGATGGTTTGGGTAAGGCTGTCACTTTGGCAGCTTGCCTTTGGCACAATAAAGCAGCAATTCCAGGCAAGAGATCAGAAACACAATGAATGCCATTTGGCTGCAATTCACTATTCATTCCATGTCACCAAGTCAAATAGCTGCTTTATTTTTCATCATGGAAGTGCTGAACAGATTTATTTAATTCTGTTCAACTGATAAAGTTGCCCACTTGCCATGTGACTCTATTGAGAAGTATCAGCTACAAATGCAAGTAATAAAATAAAGAAACATAAAATAAAGCATGAGAACACTGAGGGCCAGACCCATATGTAGTTACAAGTGACTCATATAGCACCCTGCAATAAGAACAAGGCCTTCAGAGCCTTTCTAAAGGTTACCAGCATCAAGGTAAACCACATTATTTGGGTGGGAGGCTGTACCATAAGGTAAGCCCTTTGATAGAGAAGACACTTCTCCTGAACCACATAATGTTACACTATTTAATGGGATCCAAAGCATCCAACTCTCTTGGGTCTAATAAGACAAGCAGAGATTATGGGAGGCGGACATATCCTTGGTCTGTGTCATATGGAATGGCACAGGGAACCACTCTCACTTTGAATTTTACCCAGAGGCCCCTTGGTAATCAGTGCAGTTCACACAGTAGTTGTGTTACATGGGTAAACCAAGATTGTTGTAACTATGTATCATTCATGTGTAATCATTAACTTCTGTCTCTTCAGTGACCTTTGCAAGGCACGTACAAGGGACAAGGAGCTAGACTGCTGTCAATAAGCTTATTCACATTGTGAATGATTTGTCTGGTATGCAGCTTTGTAAACATGCACATCCTGATGGACTTAAGCTTTGTAAAACATGTATATCCTGTTTGACTTGAGCTTTGATTAAATCATTTTCTTGTGAAGAAGCACAATAAAAGAGCGTGTGCCAAGACATTCGGGGTGCGCTCATCCCGAGGAAACTTCACCTCCTGTCGTTTCTCTCTCCTTCGCTCCCTATCATGAGCTGCCCATCTGATGCGGGATAGCAAATACCGCATTCTGATGACCCCGACGTGATTCCCTAAGGGGGATACGTTGCGACGCGCCCATATCTTATCAGCTCGATGGGAGCTGTGCATCGCCAGGCCTGAAGTGAATTGCACGTCATCGGATCTGAAACACGCTCTCGACTTTCGTAAGTATGGGTGGAAACTTTTCTCAACAACAGACGCAGCATCTGAAGGAATTGAGGGAGTTAGTCGCTTCTTCTTCTAAATACTCTGCTAATTTAAAGGGCTCGCTTGTAAAAATGAAACCTATCGCTACATTATTGGCTTATGTGTGGCAACATTGTCCCAATTATTCAGAGGAAGGGTCCTTAAAAATTTCCACTTGGCAAAAAATTGGTGAACATCTCCATAGTCCTCCTCGTGCACCGATTGGCATTTTGGTCACTTGGAGGAAAATTATGGAGGCTTTAAAAGTCCATTATAAAATAGAAGCAGGGAGTGTGTTTGAATCTCCCCCGCCAAGTTATGATAACTTTTCAATTTGCTCTAACTCAGGCAGAAGCTGCTGCCATTATTCAACAATGCCCCACATGTAGTAAGCAAGGACATTCAATTCCCATAGGAGTAAATCCTAGAGGATTAAAAGCTTGTGAAATTTGGCAAATGGATGTAACTCAGTATCCACCTTTTGCCGCTTGGAAATATTTGCACGTTTCCATAGATACATATTCAGGGTTTATTCTGGCCACCCCTCAAAGGGGAGAAACTGTAAAACATGTCATCAATCATTCAATTCGTACCTTTGCCTCGCTGGGACGTCCAAAAGAAATCAAAACTGACAATGGACCTGCCTATACAAGTTCTGTGTTCCAGGACTTCTGTAACAGATGGGATATAACCCACAAATTTGGGATTCCCTACAACAGCCAGGGGCAGGCTATTGTGGAACGAGTGAATTTATCTCTGAAACGTGCTCTTGATCGATATTCGTTGCGGGAAAAACCCCCGAACCTCCCAGCATTGCAAAATTCTCTTAACATTTGTCTTTACACTTTAAACTTTCTCAATCTGACTGGCATTCCTCCCACTTCTGCTGCTTCACGTCATTTTTCCTCCCCCTCCCCCCCGCCTAACAGACCTCTGGTATATTATCGCAGATTGCCAGATCCTGCCTGGCAGGGTCCCGCTGAGCTTCTCACTTGGGGACGAGGCTACACTGCGATTTTACTGCCAGACAAAACCACTTGCTGGATCCCTGGTAGGGCGGTTAGACCCTATCATGGGAATTCCTCCGCTACATCTGTATCTTAAAACACTTCCTGATATTCTTGCCTATATCTTCTTTGCAATTTCTACCTTACTTCAACAAAACCTATGCTTCCTGTCAAAAGACTATTCGTGTTAAAACCATTTCATTAACAGAAGGCTATTATACTTGTTCCATGTGGGTACGTCATGAAAATGCTACCCGTAGTTTTCACTCTGTCACTTCTGTTTTGTTCAAAGAGCACTCTACCACTCGCTCTTTTGTTCCTTCTTTACTCTTCCTATGGAAAGGAACCTTAAAATCTTTTCCCCTATTCAATCTAAACATAGGGGGACCTAGATGTCCTTCTATTGTATTATGGGTTCCCCCACCCCAACTAACATCCTTGATGAATGACCAAATTAATCTTCATTGTCATTATTGTAATTATTATCCTTTTTCTACTAATTGAATTCCCTCCTCATTTCGCAAATGTTCTACAACTAACTTGTCCATAGCCCTCTCTCCTGCTTGTGATGTTTTTATATACCCGAACTCTGATCCTGTCAACAAACGATGCTTCAAAAGAACTGTCCATGACGATCCGCAGAAGCCTCATAGAAGAGATAATATTGCTTGGACTATAACTGACTTTCAAGGAATTTGTTTAAGTTCTACAACCAATTTTTCTCGCATAGAAGACTTCTACCCACCACTTCAATTCGATATGGCAGACGCACCCACACAACCAGGGGATATTCTGCAATCTACACCACTTCAGGAGGAACTTTAACATCACGCCTGAAAGGAATGTATTTTATCCCTGGCATTAATTTTGTTTGGACTTGTTCCACCGGTCTCATGGCATGTGTCCACGGGGATGAAATTGTTAAATCCAAATCATTTTGCATTCAAGTATGGCTTGTCTGTATAACTCTGATGATTTTATATCCCTACAGGTACCCATGGAACACCCCCTCTTGCAAAATCGTAGAGGCTTAGATCTGTTATTTTTTTAAAACAAGGGGGATTGTGTGCTGCGCTTAAAGAAGAATGTTGTTTTTATGTCGATAGCAGGGGGTCGTGTTGGATTCTATGAAAGAATTAGAAAAACACTTGAAAGATAGAGAAAAAGAAAGATTAAACATGTATAATTGGTATCAAGGCTTGTTTTCTATTTCGCCATGGCTTACAACCTTTTTAACTGCATTGGCAGGATCATTAATAATCATTATATTGATATGTATTATAGGACCTTGTTGTTTTTATAGAATATTGCAATTTTTGAAAAATCAATTATCCTCCATAACTGCTGATGTTAATGTGCTATTGCAAGCTCATGTTATATCCTCAACACCGGACGAAAAAATGTCATTGCTGAGTTACCGCTCCTTGGACAACCCTGACGCTGATGGGTCGCACTCTTGCCCAGATGACGGGGACGGCGAATACTCCATAAAAATGGTTCCTGTCTTCTCGGACGAGGAAGAAGACTCGTCATAAATAATAAAAACAGAGGAGATGTTGTAACTATGTATCATTCATGTGTAATCATTAACTTCTGTCTCTTCAGTGACCTTTGCAAGGCACGTACAAGGGAAAGGAGCTAGACGGCTGTCAATAAGCTTATCCACATTGTGAATGATTTGTCTGGTATGCAGCTTTGTAAACATGCACATCCTGATGGACTTAAGCTTTGTAAAACATGTATATCCTGTTTGACTTGAGCTTTGATTAAATCATTTTCTTGTGAAGAAGCACAATAAAAGAGCGTGTGCCAAGACATTCGGGGTGCGCTCATCCCGAGGAAACTTCGCCTCCTGTCGTTTCTCTCTCCTTCTCTCCCTATCATGAGCCACCCATCTGATGCGGGATAGCAGATACCGCACAAGATAGGGTAGTAATTTCTTGCACTCCCACATCCTGAATTAATTGCAGCTTTCCAATGGTTTTAATGGATAGTCCATGAAAAAAGCATGCTGCAATAACATAGATGAGACAGCTAAAGTTTTGATAAATTAACAACTCATCACAAATGTTGCTTACCCTTCAAATATTATATTGTCACATTGTAATTTGATAGTAGCAAGATATCAAATATTGCTCAATACTGCCCATCAATTTGTTCACTATGAATTTTTCTATTCTGAGAAAGGAACAAAGAAAAGAATATATTTTTCCACATTATGTATAATTTGCAAAAAAATAAAAGAAAAATGAGGTCATTGTAGTATTTTGGAGATTGAACTGGACAAGTTTTATTTTCATTATGTAAACATTCCAGTTCCCTGGATGTGAATTTAATTTCATTTATGAATAAATGTTGTTTACCATTTTTTATCTGTTGTGGAGCTGCCAAATAATTCTATATATTTTCTAACTGAATAATTCAATTCTTAAGAATACTTCATTCAAAACTGTCTTGTTTTACATTTGTTTAATCATCTGCCTTCTTGTCTAGTTTTTCCAGACCATACTGGTTAAATGTCACATTCTTCCAGTTCTGAATAGATTTATTCTTTTTGCAATTTAAATTGAGTTTTTCTGCCAGTTGGCATTGATTCTTACTAGAGTAGGCTTTCTGCTTTTCCTGGTTTGTTGTTTAAAGATTTCAACTCAGACAGGATTAAAAGCCTAGAGAGTAAGCAAGGCCATATTATGATATATGAACATTGTCATCTATGAATCCCAGAGGTTTTGGTACCACAGATTTTCTTTTTTTTCTCTGTCTGTAGTTATATAGTACAGTTTTATGACATCACACTCTACAAAGCTCATCATGAATATGATGAAAGCAATAATAAAAGTTAAGGTTGAGTCTGTTTGAAATTCCATGCTTTGCGAGCTCTACTTTCCTGTCACTCTTTATAAACTATCAAAAGGGAGAATTTCATGAATTGAAGCTTTAGATAACAACTTTGAGCAAAAATCAATGAGAATATTCCTTTCTACAACATTAGAATCTATTAATCAGTATTCAGGTCAGAAAGAATATTATGTGTATATGTGTTGGGGTTATTTTATGCACATTTTTCTTTTTAAATTGTTTTGTGTGTTTTAGTTTTACTTTTTTTTCTTTTGCGGTCTTTTTTGAGTTCTGTATTTTGTATTCTAATCTTTTTTTCAAACAAAATAAAAATATATTTTAAAAAAAGAATGTTCATTTCTTTCTTTTTATAAGTTTTCCCAAACTTCTTCATAAATAGGATAGAAATAATTATTAGAAGTAGAATATGGGAGAAATTAAGATAGATATGATGATCTATCAAGCCAGGTAATATAGTCTGCTATTAGGATTATGATTATTATTATTAGTAGTAGTAGTAGTAATTTTTATGCAGCTCAGTCTTACACAGTGTAGTGGATGAAAGAAAAGGAGAAAGACTCTCCCTAATGTTAAAGCCATAAAAGCTGTCACTGGAAAGGCAGAATGAGAGAGATAATAACAACCCTGTTTATTGCTTTCGTTTTAGTATTAATTTTAATGGCTTAATCAATTTTCTTGTTATGGATTAACTGTGAATCACCATGAAAGAATGGAAATAATAAAGAGAATAAAAATAAAGAATTAGTTTAGTGAATTTTGTTTTTTGATGATGATGATGATGATGATGAATATCAATACTTTTTTCCTGAAATATTTCCTATTACTCTGGCAATTTCTTCTCCAACTCTCACCTATATCTACTGTATCTCAAAAGTACATGTTTATTCAAATTCAAATGTATATAATAGTTTACAAATTCTGAAGACAAAAGCATTTAATATGTTTTGCTCCAGAGAGCGCTTGATCTTCAGATTTTTTCAGGTTTATACAAAAAGTATTGATCACTTTTTGTTAACAATTCTATTACTATTAACTATGATGTAATTTTATGTTGAAATTGAAACTAGTCATTTTGCATAGGCAGAAAGAATTAAATCAGTATCTATAGGAATACATTCAACGGCTCAAAGCAATCTACAAGGCACATGTCCTTTTCCTTTCTGATCAATCCATTCTTTCTAAGAAACTCCATTCTTGAAATATGACATTTGGAAGTATTTTGACTTTATTATTTGTGATCAATGCATCATTTTTGACTTCATATCATAGAGAAGTTCTGCCAGTTCTGCTCACTTAAGGATTCATTAAAACACACAGTTTAACAGGAGATGTCAAAATGTTTGCATGCAACTGTATAAACAAACCCAGTGATTTACCAGAATATATTTAATAGTGTACAGTAATAGTATTATTGATATCAATATCATGATCTCAGACTGCAGTATTTGAATTGTAATGTATGAATTGAAGTGAAAAGGAATACAGTGGCCAATATGAACAAGAATTTAAGCTGTTATCAATCTAAGCAGAGATTATCTCATTTTTACACATTTGCAACAGTTGTGTATGTAATAAATATTGCATGAGAGAATACATTTTGTGACTTTAAGCCTAGAGATCTCTAAACATTATATATAGGACTTTCTAATCACTGCAGCACTATCAAATTCCAATAAAATGCAATGCTCACTGTTAATGAATATAATAATAATAATAATAATAATAATAATAATAATAATAATAATAATAATAATAATAATAATAATAATAATAATATAAAGAACTAAGTAAAATTAAAGCCACCATTCTGATAACAAAGAACACAAGGAAGGTAGCCTTTCGGCCTTTCTACATGAAAATTCTGCACTAATCTGAAAGCAGCTTTACACTTCTGAGTTTCTTTAAGTTCCACACTAATAGAAAGTTGACCAGAATTATGTCCACTCAGGTGTAATGTGGCTGAAATTACTGCACGGTTTGTTATAATGGTGGTTGTGAAAGACATTCTACATTTGTTTGACTTTAGGCAGCAGCTTTTCCCTCCCTCCCCGTCTTCCTGGTTCATAAACAACAAATGCTCTCAACAGATATAGCTTAGTGGTTTGCAGTTGCTTCTGCGGAAAATCAGCAAGAGTTTGTTAATTATTGATTTTCTTCAACAACAGCAAGTGGACTCCAAATCGCTAGGCAACTGAAAGGTTTCCCCTTTCTTTTTCATTGGACTGGAGATGAAGGAATTGTTAATGCTGAAGAAACTGAGCAGAATGTTTTCCAGAATGTCAAAACACACACACACAAATACACACACGCACACGCACCCAGAAATAGGAAAATCACACTTGAACTTCAAACACATGGTATATGAGAAGTAAAATAATTGCACCTTTTATTTTTCAAGAGCCTTTTCAGAAGCCAGTTGAGACTATCTGTAGTGAATCCATGCTATGTTTAATATTAGACCACCATCTCGTGGATGTTGTAAGAATTACTACACAAAGAAAAAAGCTTGCATCTCAAAGAAAAACAACCCCGAGGATATATATCATCTGCAAATTAGAAGTTTGCAAGAAAGATAGGTGAAGCTGACAGGCTGCAATGTATGTTTTTTGTGTGGGTGCATCATAAGACAAATTTGTTTAATCACTCCACTCAATGCTAAAGAATGCATATTTACTATTTTTATGTAATTCTTATGTAGTTTTTTTTAGTGCATCATTGGCAATAAGTGAACACCAACACCTAAGCAATTGGTAGTCAGACCTGCTGCAACCATGGCATTAAAATAGTACATAAAGATTCCCACTTTAACTGAGATATATATAGGTTATATTTGTCTATATCACTAATGTAGTTTCCAGCAAATGTTGAGTTTTTCTGAATCAAAAAAGTAATGACCTTTGGTTTTGACCCCATTTAAATCACAGAGGTTATCTATTAATTTCAATTTCAATCATTAATGATATGATCACAAATAGGAAGAAACACCTTTCACTTTAAAATAATGTCCACTTTTTGAAAGTACAGTTATCTCACAAAAGTACTTGAAAAATAAACCTAAACTTTTAGAAATTTCTCAAAATACAATTTGCATTGACACCATAAATATTTTATTACATATTATTCCAGAGAATATAAATGAAATATATCATTTATTAAGATAATATGTTGACAGAGGCAAAAGTCAATCTGGTACAACATTGGAAAATAGAACCCTTGCCATCAGTACTGGACTGGGAGACTAAAACTGAAGAATATTCAGTCATGGAAAAGAAACAACACTGCAGAATTCTAACCAAATTCAAGCAGGAATCATGTACAATATATTACCAAACAATGTTTGGCATAACTCAGTGCTATTGAATTTTTTGAATACTTACTTTTGATATCATCTCTGTATGTTGGCTAGAACGCATCAGCTGGAAGGGACCAGAAGTTTTCTTCTATTGTGGCACCTTCTTTTTGGAATATCTTCCCCCTCAGACTAGAATGAGGGGGTCCCTGTTGGCCTTTTGTAAAATTTGGCTTTGTTCTCATAAGCCCTGCATAAGCATTAGAGTCTGTCACCTGGCTTTGTGGATGATTGGTTAGATGATGCCCAGCTGCCATGTGCTTTATTTTTATCTTTTATTTTTATATAGTGTATTTTATATATGTTATTAGTAAGATGCTTAAGTCATGTAAAAGAGAATGGCTGGTTATACAAATTGAACCAACCCAATCAATATTACAAAGCAACAATATCTGCTTATGAAGAAACTGTCAGGCAAAGGAGGAAGTATCTGCTTAAACTCTAGCTAACCCTTACTGACCAGGGACCTTCACACAGATACTGGTTTGATCACCTCAAATCGTTTGCAACATTTTCACACCACCATAGGATTGTTTTCACTGCTTCCTCTTTCCTCTTCCCATCCTCCCTTTATGTCAGTTAGGGAAAAGCACTAACTGGCTTTAAGCAGGGAGAAATATGTAGGAGCTGGTGAAGTATGTGGGTTCCCAACAAATCTAAACTACTTATTTAGCAACCACAGAAGAAACACTGACAAACTATCTTTGTACTATTTTCTCCAGAGCAGCAACAGAGTAAAAAATTAATTGGCTCAGCTTGTAAAGGCCTATGCAAGCCTCTCACCATCTTATGGATGTGGGCATGACATTTTAAATTAGTAGCATCTTTGGCCAAGGAAGGGACATAATTCCAATGGCATGTTTAGCCAATTTTTTTTTATCATGTCTCTATTTCTAGCTCAGAAGGAATAGCAAGTATACTATACTACATTTTTTATAGAAGACAAAGTTGTTAGGGATAACATTGTTTACCCTAACTGGTTTAGGTAAAATAATAAATAAGTTATCATGGTTTGTTGGTTAAAGTGTGTGTAACTTTAACTGCAAGAATGTAATTAAGGGTGTGGTTGTAAAAGCACCATAAAAAGGAGCAAGACAATGGCAGCTCGCTCTCTGTCTTAATGATCCCTAATTACTGGATGGATTGATGACTGTGTTTTTTCCTACTGGAATGGGAGAGAGAAAGGAGTGTTGATTTCTCAATGGTGAGAAGAGATAATACGGACTGATTTATTGTAAGTGAACTGACATTGAATATTCAACACGGACTTTGCAAATTGAGTATCCCCGAATGGACTGACTGAAATGATACATGACTAATGGACTGTTTTTGACTATGCTATAACTCTTAAATGGAATAAACTATATTTTGATAGCACAAGCGTATCTGCTTTTTACTGAGTGTTAACTAACATACAAACTTATCTCACACATTTACCTGTCTGCCTAACTGACTAACGCTGCACATTCTGTTTAGCATGTTTCCTTAACATTGGTTGGGGAACAAGGCTTAACAAAAGTAATTAAAATAATCCAGAATGTGTATTATGGACTCATTTATTAATTTTGCATATAAAGCCATAAAGAATAAAACCTTAATTATGCTACATCAAATGTCTATGAAAGGCAAACAAGCAAAGTAAAAATTCAGAAGTACTTTTGCAGTAAACAAGACTTTCAGTGGCCACTAGATGTTACTCTAACTCTAAACTTCATGTGGGAAAAGAAAATGGAAAATCCTGAGACATCATTCAAATGTAAAAAAAAAAACTTATTTCAATTGTTATGAACTAAGTTTACAACAATATATGACTTATTAGAGGAGTTGCATTTTTCCCCTGTTCCATCTACATATTATTTTGTGATTTAAAAATGGGGGAAAATAATGTTTAAAGGCAACTGGCATGAGAAATAAATCCTTAATAATAGTTTAGAGTCCCATCCTATGTCTGCATTTCTTGTAGTGCAAATCAATAAATCAGAACAGAATTGGAAAGGACCTTGGAAGTCTTCTAGTCCAGTCCCCTTCTCAAGCAGGAGACTCTATATCTGTGATGGCGAACCTATGGCACACATGCCAGAAGTGGCATGCAGAGCCATCTCTGATGGCATGTGAGCCATTGCTCCAGCGCAGTTTCACTGCACATGAGTGCATGCCTCCCACCAGTCAATTGATTGTTGGATATCTGCTGCGCATACACAGGGGCAGGGCACATGTGGGAGACACACGTGTGTGTGCAGGGGGCGGGGGAGTGGGGAGATCACATGCATGCACAGAGGGTGGGAGAGCAGGTCACGCACATGCACATAGCATTATGGGTTCAGGTGTGCACATGCATACGTGTGCTCTCATGCACTTTTGGCACACGATGGCAAAAAGGTTAGCCATCACTGCTCTATACCATTTCAGACAAGTCTTTTCTTAAAAGAATCCAGTCTCTTCTTAAAAACCTCCAGTGATGAACCACCCACAACAACCAACAACCCAGAAATCTAAATAATGTTGTACTATTTCAATTGGCACATTTAGGAAAGAAGCTGAAGTGTGGAACAGCCAACAGTGTATTTTTTTTTTTTGCCTCAAAATTTTTTCCAGACTTTTCCACACACCTCCAACCCCTTTCTACCACATATGGCACCTCTTGCACATCACCATGTCATTAGCCTGACTTGCAGAGGTGGGATTCTATCTGTTCGGACAGGTTCTATAGTACCGGTTGTTACGATTCTGCGCAGTTCAGAGAACTGGAAAATCATGCCACTGGCTGGCCCCTCCCCTCCCAGTCACTCCTTAATTCGCATGCACGCCATCCAACTTGCCTGCATTGTGCCTTCACTTAATTTTTGGTAAGTTACTATTTTTCCTTTTTTCCCCCGATGACCAGCTGTTCTGAATATCAGCTGTGCCACGCAATTTAGATTAGCCAGAAAGCAAGAAATTGTCTGATTTTTTGCTTTCTAGCTAATCAAATTCACTATTGTACTGCTTCACCTTCATCCAGGAGGCTTCCCTGAGGTCCAGTCAGCAGTGATATTTAGGGGGTTGTGGGGGGAGAAGTGGCCTGAGAGCAGAGTTGAACCTTCCTTAGGACTGAAGCTTTTATTTTTCAGTGCAGACTGAGGCAGCAGATTGCAGAAAGATAAAGATAAATTTATTGTCATTGTACTCAGAACCTGAGAACAACAAAATAAGGTGCTCTTTCACAACATACAACTGAACAACACCAAAAAAATAAATAAATATACAAATAACAATGTAAAACAAATTAAAACAAAATGTTAAGACCACCAGATTCATAACTCTGCATTTAACTTGATCACAGCACTTGGGTAAAAGCTATGTTTAAATCTAATTGTCCTGGCTTTCAGCACTCTATACCGTCTTCCTGATGGTAGGATCTCAAACAACGAGTGGCCTGGATGTGAAGGGTCTCTCAAGATCTTTTGTATCTTCCTTTTACATCCCATGTTATACAAATCCTCCAATGAGAGAAGAGAATATCCGCTGATCTTTTGTGCCCTTTTTATCACTCTTTGGAGTGCTCTTTTCTCCGCCTCTGTACAACTCCTAAACCACACACAGGTGGCAATAAGATAAAATGCTCTCTATAGAGCTTTGATAAAAGGCAACCAACAGACTCTCTGGCAGTTGTTGTGATCTTAGAAGTCTTAAAAAGTACAGTCGTTGATGAGCCTTTTTTTCTAGGGCTAAAGTATTTGCCCTCCATGTTAGATCTTGTTTCAGAGTGATAATCCCTAGAAACTTACATTCTGCTACCTGTTCTACCAAAACACCATCAATGTGCAACGGCTGGATATCCGAACTGCTATTCCTGTAATCCACTATGAATTCCTTCATTTTATTTATATTAAAAATAAGATTGTTTACTTTGCACCAGAGGGACAGGAAGAAAGAAAGGAAGATCTGTGAGTGAATCTGTGATTCTGCAAGCAACTCAATCTGCCTGCCTGCTTTGCCTGATTTTGGTTGCTTTTCTTTTTATAAAAAACTCAATATTTACTTAAATATTTACAATATTTACATATAAGCCATGCCCAGCCAGTCACATGATTACCAAGCCACACCCACAAATTAGGCCATGCTCACAGAACCAGTTATTAAGAAATGTGAATCCAATCCCTGCTGACTTGTACTGCTGCCTCCTCCCTCCCTAATCAGCAGTAGCACTTACTGCTGGCTGGTTTTAGACTTGCAATGTCCTGCAGGTAAGTAGCTACTGCTGAGTGAATGAGGGAGGGAGGCAGCAGTAAAGTCAGGCTTAGGACATGGGGATGTGCAAGAGGTACCATATGTGGTAGAAAGGGGGTGTGGAAAAGTCAGGTTTTCCTACTGACTTTCTCTCTGCAAGTTTCCCACAAGAAAAGTAAAAACGGAAACTGACAGGAGGAGGGAGGAAGGAAGGAAGAAAGGAAGATTTTTAATGATCCTGCCAGCTTCCCACAAGGAAACTCAATAGGGAAGCTTGCATGAAGTAGGAAGTCAGCCCTGTTCCCACTCCTTTTTTTGCCTACCCATGGTCATCTGTTTCTTTGTTTTATTTTAGTTTCTTTGTTGACTGAAATGATGACCCAATGCAGTACAGGCTGCCTACTATCCAATTATAAGTAAACTGTAGTTAGTGTTGTAAGAATAAATACAGGAGATGCATCATTAAAATGGACAAGTATGATACTGAGTTGCATAGCTGCATAGAAACAGTTGATTTGAATTGTTGATGTATCCCAGCTTACAGTGTAATACAATTGTCAAATCAGTTCAATAACATTTGATTAAATAATTTCATTTCACTTTCTTATTTGGAAAATATACTGAATAGATTTCTAAAATGAAGGTTTGCACAACATAGATCCATATTGAGCACTTGGGTGCAAAATATGTTACAGTGAAAAAAAAAAGTAGTAGGGCAGCCAGTTTTCAAGCTTGATTTAATTGAAGTTGGAATCATCCAGAAAAACTCACAGTAGGTAGAGGGTTATTTCTTATGAAAATATGATCAAATGTTCTTTATTTCTGGGCATATGGGACTAAAAAGTATTTGCTTCCTTATTGTTTTTTGATACTTCCAAGCTTTTATACATTAAAAAAATATATGAGCACTTGAAGGAGTTGGGAATAGAAAAAGACACTGCCCCAGTGGCTGTTTTTTTTTTTTTTTTAATGTCATCTTAAACTGGTGTAAGGAAGTCTGGTGCCCCTGGATCACATTAGCTGATGGTGCCCCTTCCCGTTGATACAAGAATTTGCATGTTTAAAATGATTTGAAAGTATGGGCAACATTGTACTCCCTGAGCTTTAGTGCCTATTTAGCCTTAGACTAAACCTTCACCTGTATAAATGAGAACTTAGAAGCTTATTAAAAATGGTTCTCAAATTCATTGTAAGATCTATTAAGGGCTATAGGGAGACATATATTTGCGTTCAAGCCAGAATATGTTAGCTATTTTTTAGATCCAAGATAAATGTATGAAAGTAAGATGGAGGAGATGAGGCTGCATGCATGGTCTTTCCTTCATTCTTGTTCAGTCTCCTCCCCCTTTGTTCATGAAAGCATCTGAAAAGGACTTTAGCTGGGCAAGTATAAAATGGGCAAATTCCGTTTGTGCAGTTTGTAAGCATGATCATTATTCTCTTCAATCTGTTTTCTTCCACAGTTTGCCGATGTACAAAGACATCAATAATTTGTCTGAATGACTCTACTTACCCACAGCAAGAGTCTATAAAACTAAATAAATTATTGCAATTGATGTTGGAAGCAAAGCTAAAGAGGATGCTATGAGGGAAGTCACCTACTTATTGAATGTAGAGAAAGGCTAATAGATACTGTGACCAAAAGAAATCTCAAGTAGCTGTTTCTTAATTAAGAGACAGAAAACTTTGACTTCAGCTTTTTAAAGAATATATTTATATTAGGGTTGTGCAACCCACAAAACACTGTTGAAGGAGAATTTGAGACTACCTGCAAGTGGTTTGCATAGCTCTAATTGTTCAATCTAGTAATTTAACAACAGAGAAGTGAGGTTTTTTTTTAACCCATGGCTATGTATTAATAGCTGAATGATTCTGGTTTGTTTTTAAATTGTCTTAGATTTCAGGTCAATCCAACAATAAAAGACAGTATAAGTGCACACGGAGACAGATAATAAGACACACAAAGATAGAGAAAGATATAAACATACACTGGAGAATTTTGAGTAACAGCCCATTGTATATCATGAAATGCAAAATGAAAGTGAAATTTTCTGTTTAGATATTGGTGAACAACCTTTAACAATAGCATTTATATTTTCATGTACCCCACAATCTAACTTTAAAAACATTTTATAAGAGGTTATATCACTTTCTGAATAAAAATGTTCTTTCTTTATAGTTTTCTATCAGAGGGGAGAAGAAAAAGGGTGGAAGGAATCAGAAAGTAAAAGAAACATGGGGAAGTCTGAGAAAAATGTGAAATGATGTTTCTAATCATTTTTGTTCAGCTTTAGTCTCATCCACATAATCTTAAACCAGACATGTCCAATCCAAAGCTTACGACGACATGTGGCCCTGGAAATCTAGTAATGTGATAAGGTCTTAAACTTTTACTATTATTATGTGATTTATATACATTAATTATGTTATATATTTTATATGTGGCCCAAGACAATTCCTCTTCATTCAGTGTGGTTCAGGCAAGCAAAAGGTTGGACATCCATGCCTTGAACCATAGACTACATATAACAATGGACCAACTTTCAACCCAAATTGTCCAATTGCTACTTGAGTTTTTGACATGGTCTGATTATTGAAATATAACAATTAATTGCAATTAATCATAAATGGAATATAAGGGATCTGGAATATGAGTCAGACTTGCAACAATGAAGATCAAAATTGTTTGGATTCAAAAGTGCAGTAGAAGAAATATTTCTATGAATCCTGTAGAACCTTACGCTTGCTTCTTTCACTCAGTTATTTTTATTCAGCATAATGAGATATTTTTGTGCAAACGTTGAAAATACATAAAATAGATAAAGAAGTTCAATTCTTATAAAGAAATTGATTTATTTCTAGAATAGCTAATGACGTTTTTATGTATTCATCATAATAGCCTTGGAGTTTATATGGGTTTGAAATGCATTTTAAATACAATAAGATTCTGATTTTATTATCTTTGAAAAACCCTAAACAATGACCAATATGAAGGTTATTAATAATGTTTGATGATTATTCACATATTGTGACAATTAATAATGGTCTTTTGTTCATTCATGCTGAGTAATTCCTTGGTTAAGAACTATCAATTAGTTTCAACAATAGTTTCAGGAAAGCAATGTATTAAACCAGTAATTGCAATATACCATTTATTAACATTTAAATAAAAATAACCCTAGAATATTTAGATATATTCAAAAGGAAAGCAACTCCTTATATCTGTGCTATTGTGTAATATTTAGAAATAAATTTTGTTTTGTTTCACTTGGCGAAAGGAAATTGCTTCTTGTAGCTACAAAGAAATATACCAACATGCCCCAGTTTGATTGTTTATGTGCAAAAGCTCTGATATAGCTATAAGTAGATGCAAAAAACAAAACAAAACACACAAGCAGAGATGTAGATCCTTCATTCAAATGAAAGAAAAACCCAGATGCTGATACATGCTGGGCTTTAGATACATACTGGCTGAATAAATGATAAATTTTAGAACATTAGTGTAGAAGTGTAGAAGATGACCAGGCTGAGGGAGGGGTCCCGAGCCTGAGGCAGGGGTCAAATGCATAATCAATCATGAGTTCCTTTGCACTTGGAAGAGAGTCCTGCCCGCCTTGAATTCCTTTGACTCTTATCTGCCACCAATTTACTTTGTTAGCAGTTCAGATTTTTGTACAGAGTTTAAGCTTGCAACACATCTTTTTACCCATTTGAATTCCTCAAAATTTCTGATTTCCCTGGGACTTGACAATTGGAACAATCTCAGTCCACAGAGATATTTCATATGTATACCCATAACTACAAATTTTATTATATCTTCAGAAACCTAGGCAGCTATGTTCTCTTGTTTATTACTAGTATTCAAAACCTTCATGATAAACATCTGGCTTTTGCGAAATAAGCATATTAACTAAGGGGGAAAACCTTTAGCATTGATCACTTTGTGTCTGTGTGTGTGTGTCTGTGGGTTAAACCTGATAAAGTTTTAAAATAAATAAGAATAATTATAAAATAAATATACAAAATCCACATTCCTAATTCTAAAAAAAAAAATCTCTGTTCTACATGATCTGATGAATGAAAGGGGTACTTTTTCTTCCTACATTTTACTTCCAGATAAATAAATGTGCTCAACTGACCATACCTTCAGCATTCGAGATTTAAAGTGGCCATTTTGAGAATGTTGTCCCTCCCTCCCACACATACACACACACACACACCATTGAAATTTGTAGAGTACAGTAGCAGCTGCTTTTACTTGTGCTGCCTTTATTTGGATCTAATTTAGAGGTGGAAAGGTGGGGGTGAGGAAAAGTCAAATAAGAAATGTCTCTCTGTGTTACATGTGTTCTTTATGCTTTTTTTTACAGGCAGGTGGCCAATAGTGCACATGCATTAAGTTAGTCACATGTGAATAGTGCACATCCATTAAGTTAGAGTTGATCTGCTGTCAAACTTTGCAAAAATGATGTGCTTTGTTTATTGAGACTGCAAGCAGGTTGCTAACAATGAAATATGTGCATATTATAAATAACCAATATGCTATTGAGAAAGTAGATTGCCAAATGTAATGGTTTGTTGCTTATTGAGTTCTGCAAGCAGGGTCAAAGAATACAAGTGTATGGTTTAAGGACTTCAGGCCAATTACCACATAAATATATATTTGCTGTTATTATATTATTTATGGACTGTGCTGTATAAGTAAATCCATTGTTGTTGCTTTTTTGTTCCACCTACTTCTGGGTCCATTTGTGAAGGCAGGCAGTAAATTGCTTCCACAATTTATAGTACAAATAGTGAAAATGTTCTTGGTTTTTTTTAAAGAAATAATTCCTACAGTTATTTTTTATAGTTTGGTGATAAATAGCATTTGGAATGAACTAGCAATCATCTTTTTTGATGTCTAAGAGGACACATTAAACAGTAAGGAATTTATTTTGCTTTTCCATTGTTCCATTTTAAGTTTATTTTGTCAAAACTGGTGGATACATCATTTCTGTCTAGAAAATGTTTTGCTTCATTATACAGAACAGAGAAAGAATCAACCAGAATCTTCTTTCCATCTCTATTCTGCATTTGTTATATATATAAAACAGTTAAAACTAGATAACTAAAGGTGCTCTTTTTCAAACTTTCCACAATAACTATCCACAGCATTTGTCAGCCCTACCAATCAGGCCAAAAAAAGAAACCAATGTTCTATATGTTGGAACTACATTAATTGTAAGAGCAAGAGTAATAGAACATCGCAAGTCTGAATGTGCTTTCTATAGTATTGTTTCCAGTGGATCTGAAACTGTTATGTATGTAAATAGTTTAAATAAAAGCAAGCTTGGGGTAAAGTGCAGGATTCTGGCCATGCACTTCTGATTGGGTGTTAAGCGGCTCGATCGGATTGGTTGGGTTCAGAGAATCCGATTGGCCCTTAACGAAGGACTCTTATTGGTTCTGGAGCTAGCGTCTTACAGCTCCCTATTGGTTATTTCACATTAAGGTTACCTATATAAGGCAGAGTTGTTGTTGTTCAAGTTCTCAAGTCACTATGTAATAAAGAGCTGAAAATTCACTAACTAAGATTGTCTCCATTCATTTCACCCATGCCTGAAACTATATCAGAAACAATATTTATTCATTCATTGAACTATCATATTCATATGGTCACTTATCTCACAGAATGTGACTGTGGGTGGCATACAATAAAACCATAAATAACAATATTAAAATAAAATGTGATTTTAAATATTGATGTCATTATTTTTAGGCTGGGCAAGACCATTGGATGTTATGAACAGTAAAACCACTTCAGCAGAGAATCATTCCCTGAGATCCCAGGTACCTGTTGAAACAGCCAAGTGCTGAAGGATTTCTGGAAGGATGATAGGGAATGAACAGAACAGCAGGTATTCAGGGGTGAGGGTATCACAGATTGGGTGCCATGAGAAAAAGGCTCATCTTCTGGTCCCATCAAATGTAACTCCTTAGTTGATGGGAGCCACAGCATAGTTTTTCTATCAGATCTGATGGGATCGGCAGATGTCAGTGGGAAGAGGCAGTTCCTTAATAACCTGAACCCATGCCATGATAGTCCAAATCAGCACCTTAAATTGGACCCAGAAGCAAATTGGTAGCAAATGCAGCTCTTGGAATGGAGGTGTAATGTGTGCTATTCTAGAAGCACACATATCTACCTGCACTGCCACATTCTCCATCAACACAAGCTTCCTGATAGTCTTCAGGGGAGCCCCATGTAGAGTACATTGTCCAAGTGACCAAGACATGAGTAACAGTTAGCAACTATCTCCTTTTGATAGATAGAACTGAGAATGCATGTTGTCCTGACAAAGTCCTTTGCCCTTTTACGTCTTGCCAATTGTCTCTTCCCAGCTTTTGTCGGCCTTCTATCTGTTTTGCCATTTAACTATTTTTGACATTAGCTAAGATTAATAAGTAAACTCTGAACAATATTTTTTGCTAACTGAACTGACTGACAGTTGTGTTTGCTTTCATGTTGTAAGAGGAAAACATGAATAAAATCCATTGTGTATTGTGTAACTGTGACTCAAACTTCAAAACTGCGAGTTTGATACTTTTCTACTGCAAGAGGGAGAATTGAAACATTGAACAATCACACGTTGTGTTCTGGGAAAATCTGGGAAAATGTGTACGTGTTAGGGAACATCTAACTTCCTGATGCCCCATATTTGGTGATGAATTGTATTCTGAAATTCAATAGGTAGATTGTAAACCAAGCTATCATAGGATGGGTAGGTTAGGGTATAAAATAGAATGCAAACTTTGCTCTAGGTTCCTCCCATCTGCCAGGGCAGGAACCCGTTTCTGCAGAAATGCTACAATAAAGCTGTTTTCCTTGGATTAATGTTGAATCTTTGGTGGTTTTTCAAGCCCCCACCCCACAATGTGGATCATTGACTGGGAGTGTGCTGGATACAAACTAAACTGAACATTAGCCACAATAATATTCAAAAACCAACCAACCAACCCAAATAAAAACATTCCAAAGGAATATCCAATTGGGGCAATTTATTCCAAGTTTAGGGCAACATTTCTTGCTTTCTTTTCTGAATACCATTGATTAACACAAGTTAAAATATTAATTTTTTTAAACAGTTATATTAAATAACCCCTTTCAAATTTCAACTTTTTGCAATACTTTGTGACAACTGATAGAAATCAATATTTCTAAAAAATGATGAAATTTCTAGGTCAATATTTTGCATCAGTTTGAGTTCCGAATTACATCACTGACACCAACATCTTAAAGATGAAATCTGCTTCTATTCTTCACTAGCTGTAAAATATGACAAGTTATAGTGAGGTATCAAAAATTATACAGTGTATTATTTCCAGCAGTGAATGAATAAATTACTGACATAGATGATATAAAGACAGTGACAAAGTTGTTGCAAGAATAGAACATCCAGTTCACAAAAAGGTCTCTAAATCACACATGACTTTGATTAAACTGATACTTAAATCTTGAAATGTTGCATGTACTCCTTGTACTGATTCAGACTTGGCTTGGCATATAGACATTCAATGCAACCTAGGTAGGTTTTCAATACCTCCTTCTCATTTTCTAATTGTTGTTATGGATTCAATATACATATCAGATTTTTTTATCATTTAACATTGAGAGAAATATTTAACATTGAGAGAAATAAAAATGAAGAAATGTTTACTTAAGATTTGCATCTTCCTTCACATGAGAATTATAAAATAGAACTTGGAAAACAAATAAGTTTTTAAAGTATATTTTGATATGTTCTTAAAGTTAAAGGATGTTTTAATTGGCACAAATCACACCAGCATTTGAAACTGAGCTTCTTCCTGTTTTCCTAGGGATTAGTGACATGGATGGTTGCGAAGGAAATAGAGGAAATTTAAACAAAGGTTCTTCTCTTTGAGAAGGATAAACTTTTGTGCATTTTCCAGGGCTGTTTGTTGGATCATTTATTTTGTAGAACTTTGTGCTTTAAATAGCTTTTTTGTTTTTTATTTTGCCAAACTACATCTAAAGTTAGTTTGATTTATGATTCAAGAAAGCTTTTGGCCTACTACTTCTTGCAGCCACATGAATAATCTGTCCTTTTGAAAGAACCTTACTGGCATATGCAATGCAGAATTTAACTTCTTTTCCTTTTGGCATGTGTGTACAGACATTCCTTCATCCTAATTTTTAATCAACGCAATGGAAATGGCACCAATTTTTGCAATCATGGATGGCTACTGTATTCCTAAGAGGACCAGTACAAGAATTTATTGTGCTACTTTTCATGAGTTGACTATTGGGAAACTAATTATACTCCAAGGAGATCTCTCAGTTTGGAAATCCTTTAGAAAGGTTTTTTGTTCTAATGCACACAGAGCTCATTTAGATATTACATACAGATAGTCCTCAACTTATGACCACAATTGCGCCTAAAATTTATGTTGCTAAGTGAGAAATTTGTTCAGTGAATTTTGCCCCATTTTACAATTTTTCTTGCCACATTCGTTAAGTGAATCACTGCAGTTGTTAAATTAGTAACTTGATTGTTAAGTGAATCTGGCTTCCCCCATTGACTTTGTTTGTCAGAAGGTCACAAAAGGTGATGACGTGACCCCGGGACATTATAACAATCAAAAATATGATTCAGGTGCTAAGCATTGGAATTTTGATTACTCTCTGTAATATGAAAAGCCTTGTAACAATCCCTAAAAAGAAGGTACAAATTTGTTCATCTTTTTATCTTACCAGAAAACATGCAGCTGCATAAAAAAATTGCAGATATTTGTCATAGGGCTACTGAATTGGGATAAAGTAGGCAATATGCATTCCATAATATGGCAGAGTATAATATGTAATGGACCACAATTTGTTGAGAAAAATATATTTTGAAAGCCTAACATTTCTTTTTCAGTTCCTGGGATCTTGTTATGGACCTAGGAAATATTCATCTCTGAAACCCTGGAGAGATATTGCCAATCAGGATAAATGGTATCAAATTAATGGATCAATATGTTAAACTCTGATAAGGTACTTTCTGTGTTTCCTAAAATAGTTAAATTATGATCTGTAGCCATTTTATTGCTGAAGGCATAATGCAGTTCATAAATCTAACTCAGTCTAGGAATTAATACAGAAGTAAATCACATTAAAATGATGGCCAGATGTCAAGATTTATGCTGGATAGTCTGGATATTTTTGCTCTGTTCACCTCTACCCTCTGTCATACCCACCTTTATTAATAGTTTTTTTAAAAAACAAACAAACAAATTTTATTAGTTTTTACAAAACAATACACAAACAAACAAGGCATAATAACATGAAAGATCCTTTCTGAAAAAACCAATAGAACATACAGAATAATTCCAAATTATAATATATATATTTACGTTATCTGTTCAGCTTTGTATCTTATCCCAACTTCTCCATTTCATTCTATTATCCAAATTATATTTCTTGCTAATTAAAATTTTATTGCTTTTCAAGAATAATACACAAAAAACAAAACATAAAACATAAAACATAAAACATCTTTTCTGAAAGTTGCTTGATCCTGGGTTAAAACTCTTTGTACAGACACAAATTCAAAAATCATATTCATTTTATATACCATTCCATATCTTATTATCATTTTCAATTTTCTATATAGCTTCTTCCCTCTTTTATCTTTCTTAGTTTTATTTTATTTATCTCATCTCAATTCAAATCATAATACTTATCATTCTTTGTCTGTTCTATTTCCAGCTATCCATTCATCTTTTCTCTTTAAACAAACTTCTCCTATACACTGATTGGAGTGTGACGCCTTTAACTCTTTCCCCTAGCTTAATAATACTTAATATAACACTTAACTTATATTGGGATTCTGTTTAGTACATTCTAAAATTACACAATGTATTTTATGAGTAAAAAGAAAAAAAACAGCAATAACAAAAAGAGCATATAAGACCACTATCTATGCCATTAAAAAAACTAATCATACATATTAATACTCATTTATATCTTAAGCATTTTATTCTAAATACACATATAAAAACACAATCTTATGTACCTTAAAGAATCCCTTTTTCAATTAAATTTACCCATTGTCTCTAAATGAATTTTGTTTCTTTAAATCTTGCTTCCCACCATTAAGGCTTCTCATCCCTTCCTTTCTCTCTTGCTTATTCTTCTCCTTGCCCTTTTTACCCCTTTGTCAATCCTCCTCCCTTTTCTTCTTCTGCTTTCCCCCTTTCTGTTGTTTTCTAACCTTGTATCCACCTTTCACCTCATTTTTCTCTTTTTTGGTTGTTTTTTCAAGCCTTAAAATCCCCTTTTTCTCTTCCTCTTCCTCCTCCTCCCCAAATAGAATCATTTGTTCATACAAAATGGCTTCTTCTTTGTCCCAGCCATCCTGCTGCGCAGTCAATTTTTCATAAGTACATACTGCCATTTCTAGAAATTGAAAAAGAGTGCCCAAAGTATCTTTCCCTTCTTGTTCTTCTTTTTTATATTTTTTTTTTAAAGAGATTTTATTAATTTTCTACAAACAAACAAGACAAACAAAACATTAAAACATCAACTCTCATATGTACATCCAGTGTGTCAGTTGGTTCATCAGTTTTGTGCATTCATTTTGTAGTCTCAATTACAATTATGTTACATAACAACTCATATTGTCAATCCAAACTTATATATCCTAATATCACTAAAAAGAAAAAAGAAATTTTTGACTATACTTTTAATCATTCATGCTTTATGAGATAACAATACTTTAACCAGTTTATTCTGTAACAAATCATATAATCATACCAAATCAATCCTAAAAAACCCTTTATAAATATAATGTCAAATAATAACAAAATAGCAAAATAAAAATATTCCTTACTGTCTAGCATTCTAAATATTCTATTATCATATTTTATCATCTAGCCATTGATAAAAAAGATTCCAAATTTCGTAAAATTCTTTCTCCTCTTGCTCTCTAATTTCAAATGTCAATCTACTCATCTCAGCACATTCCAGTATTTTCTTAATAATTTCTTCCTGTAATAGTATTTTCTCATTCTTCCAATTTTTAGCAATCCTAGCCGCTGTTAATACATTTACAATCAGGTACTTCAAATCTTTACTATATATATCAGGTAAAATTCCCAATAAGAAGATCTCTGGTTTCAAGACTATGTGTTTCTTTGTCATTTTTTCCAACCACATGCGAATTTTAGTCCAATATTTTCTAGCGTCCTCACAAGTCCACCACATATGCTAATACAAGCCGGGTATCTGATGACATTTCCAGCATTTTTCAGATTTGTTCTTAAACATTCTTGCTATTCTTGTTGGGGGAAAGTGCCACCTGTAAAACATCTTATACAAGTTTTCTTTATATGCTGTTGACATTGTCATTTTATAATTTTGAGACCACAATTTTTGCCATTTCTCTAGATCATTCCCATATCCAAAATTCTTCCCCCAAACAATCATAGTTTCTTTGACTTGTTCTTCCTCTAATTTAATTCCCAGTAAATAACCATATAATTTTTAATCACCTTCTCATCAGTACCCATCAAGATCTTATCTAAATCAGTCTGCTTATCATAGCTATTCATCCAATAGTTCCCTATATCTAACTGTTTGTTCCTTCTTATAAATTATAGGATAGGAAAATGCTTCAAACAATAACTGGAATTTTCAAATAACATTGTCTTTTTAACTTCTCCCAGTTTAACCACAAAGACACCCATATATAATGTCTTCTAAAATAACCCTGTGTTTTAGTTCCCTTATACCATAAAAAAGCATGCCAGCCCAACAGCAAATCATGCCCTTCTAATGTCAACAATCTATGCTTTCTTAATGTTATCCATTCTTTGACCCACATCAAACTTGCAGCTTGATAATACAATTCCCAATTCGGCAGGCCAAAACCTCCTCTAATTCTAGCGTCTTGCAAAAGCTTTAGCTTTATTCTCGCTTTTTTACCTTGCCATATAAACTTCAACATGATTTTATTTAAATCTTCAAAATAGTCTTTTCCAAGCCTAATTGGTATTGTTTGGAACAAAAATAAAATTCTGGGTAAAATATTCATCTTGATTGTTGAAATTCTCCCTATTAATGACAATTGCAAGTTTTCCCACTTCTTCAAATCTGTAGCTATCTGTTGTTTGAGTTTTGTATAATTATTCTCTTTTAATGTGCTACATCTTGCTGTCAAATATATCCCCAGATACTTAACCTTACTTGTAACTTGGATTTTCAAAAGATCTGCCAGTTCTTCTTTTTGTCTCAATAGCATGTTCTTTGTCAATATCTTTGTTTTATCTTTATTTATTTTCAAACCAGCCATCTCACCATATGTCTCTATCTTTTCCAATAACCTTGGAGCTGTTTCTAACGGATCTTCCAGAATAAAAGCTAAATCATCAGCAAAAGCTTGTAGTTTAAATTCTTCCTTCTTAATTTTCATTCCTTTTATGCTTTTATCATCCCTAATATTTCTATTCAACACTTCCAAGGTCAACACAAATAGCAAAGGAGATAGGGGACACCCTTGTCTTGTGCCTTTTCTTATATTAATAAAATCTGTAAGTTCCCCCTCCATCATTACCTTTGCTGTCTGTTTATTATATATGGCTTCTATTGCTTGAGTAAATTTTTTAGCAAAACCCATCTGTTCCAATAGTAATAACATAAATCTCCAGTTCATGTTGTCAGATGCCTTTTGAGCATCTAGGAGTATCAAAGCCATTTGCTTTTCAGGATGAGCCTCATAGTATTCCAAAGTATCCAAGATTACTCTCATATTGTCTCTGATTTGTCTTTTTGGCAGAAATCCATTTTGATCTGGGTGAATAAAATTATTTAAATATTTTTTAAGTCTTTCTGCTAAAATTGAAGCAAAGATTTTATAGTCTGCATTCAATAAGGAAATAGGTCTATAGTTCTTAATTTGCAGCGGGTCAGCCACTTCTTTTAGAATAAGTGTGATATAAGCCTCTGACCATGTTTTGGGTATCATCTTCTTTAACATAACTTCATTCATGACTTCTAATAATGGGATGCTCAATGATTCTTGAAATGTTTTATAGAATTCTACCGGAAGCCCATCTGGACCCAGTGCTTTCCCATTGTTTTGTCTCTTAAATGCTTCATTTAATTCCATCATTGTTATATTGCTTTCTAGAATTTCTTCAGTCTCTTCAGGTACCTTCAGTAAATTAGCATTCTGTAAATACTGTTTGACTTTTTCCTCATCAATATTCTCTTGTTTATATAGTTGCCCATAAAAATCTCGAATAATTTCCTTTTTCTCCTTATTACCATAACAAACTTGGCCTTGATCATCTATTAGCTTCAATATTTTTCTTGATTCCTTCTCCTTTTTCAATTTATATCCTAGCCATCTACCTGGTTTATTTGCATCTTCAAAGTAATTCTGTTTAGAATTTCTGATTTTCTGTGCCAGTTCTTTTTTCTCTATTAATTCCATTTTATGTTTAATTACATCCAGCTTCAATTTAATATCTTTTTTCTGTGGCATTTTCTGTAATTCTTTTTCAAGTCTTTTATACTCGTCTTCCAAGGCCTTAGAAGCTTGCCTTTTCCTAATATTCTTTTTTCTTGTATAATCTATTATCAGACCTCTAGCATATGTCTTCTGTTGTGAATGCATAAGATTAATAAAGAGAACTGAGCTTGGAGTAAAGTGCAGGGTTCTGGCCCTGCACTTATAATTGGCTGTTAACGGCAGGATCGGATTGGCCCGTTCTGGGTAATCCGATTGGCCATTAACAGAGAGTTCCTATTGGTTAAGGGAGCTATCGCTCCTCTATTGTTATTGGTTAATAGTTACTGGGGTTGCCTATATAAGGAGGGTTATAACTGCCATTGAGTTGAGAAGTCACTATGTAAATAAAGAGCTGAAGTTCGCCGTTCCAGAGGCTTATCTCCATTATTTCTCGCCCATGCTCCAAACATAACACTGGCAACGAAGGTGGGATATGGAGACGTCTGAACCGACGGAACTAAGAAGAAACACCGAGCATGTGGCTGATGACTCTACACAATGGAACCATGTCTGGCGGCATCGTACCACCCCCTCCGTTCGATCCAGTGCAGGAAGATTGGGAGTCCTACATGGATTACTTCCAAATGTTCTTAGAAACTAACAACTTAAAGGACACCACAGCCGGAAAGAAATGGGCGGTGTTCCTAACGCATTGCGGTCCAACCGTATTTAAGATGGCTAAAGCACTAGCAAAACCTAGAGAAGTGAAGGCGATGGATTGGGACGAACTTGAACCTCTACTTAGAGATCACTATGCACTGGCTCGTGAGATGGCACGAGTTCTATCAGAGAAACAGCAAAAAGGAGAAAGTGTCGCCGACTTCATAGCAGACCTCCGAAACCTGGGAGGCCTCTCCGGATTCGCCGATTTGGAAGAGGCACTGAGAGATCGAATAATTCTGGGATTAGATGCACCAGGCATACAGAGCAAGCTGATGGCGAAAGGTGACATCAGCCTTGCCGATGCCATTGCCGATGCTACTGTAGCAGATGCAACCAGGAAGTCGGCTGCACAATTACGCCGCAACCGCGCTCCGGTACACCAACTGACAGGTGACATTTTATCCAAGGCAGAAGGGCAGCTTTCCATGACACACCACGAGGACCTCTCTTCGTCGTCAGACAGCGACGAAGAAGAGGTCCATTGACTGCGGTCCGACCGGGACCACCACCCGAAGTCCCTACGCCCTTGTGCTGGCTGTGGAGCCAACCATGCCAGGTCTGAATGCAAATTCCGTGATGCACTCCATGAGTGCGGAAAGAGAGGCCACATCGGACGGGTCTGCCGAAGTTTACAAGGACCCGGCCAGGCTTTAAAGGGGGCTAACTATCGCCAATCGACAGGAAACCGTCCTGTAAGGCGAGAACCAGTAAGCCACTCCTACAGAAACCGAGCTTTACAGTGAGAAGAGGCTCATCATACTATCACTATCGGTCACGCCTCAGCCTTGGATGCCAAGAAAATCCGAATCACAGCAGCCATCGAGAACCAGCCTTGCCCCATGGAAGTCGACTCGCGATCGTCCCTCTTGATGGTGTCCTGGAAGACCCTCAAGCAACTCATCCCCACGATTCAGCGCCAAGACCTCTGTTTCCAAAGAGTTATTCTTAAGGACTATCAAGGGAATCGAATCCCTGTCATTGGTTCCTGCCGAGTCCGGGTCTCTTTCAAGAAGCACACAGTGTACTTATCGCTAACTGTGATCGACAAAGATTGGCCTAGTCTGCTAGGTCTCCAATGGTTTGCGCCACTCGGCATTAAAGTGGTCGGCATAAACCGAATCAGCGAAAGTGACTGGGAGGAGGACCTGATCCATGAGTTCAAGGACGTCTTCGCGGAATGTTTAGGTGAGTACAAGGGGTCCCCAATCTCGTTCAGCCTTGATCCAAAGATAGCTCTCATCCGCCTTAAGCCCCGTCGAGTTCCGTTTGCCTTAAAGCCGAAAATCGACGAACAACTCGACGAACTAATAGCTCAGGGGGTGCTAGAGCCTAACGATTACTCTCCCTGGGAAACCCCAATCATAACACCCATTAAACCAGATGGGTCGATCCGAATTTGTGGGGACTACCGGGCCACCCTGAACCATGCCCTACAGCAGAATGCATATCCAATGCCGGTGGTACAGCATCTCCTCCATTCCCTGGGGGATGGAAAGGTCTTTGCTAAATTAGACTTAGCTCAGGCATATCAACAACTACCTGTTGATGAAAAAACGGCACAGGCACAAACGATTGTGACGCACCGAGGTGCCTTTAAATGCACCCGGCTCCAATTCGGAGTCAGTGTAGCCCCAGGAATTTTTCAGAGCTTGATGGAGAGAATATTACAAGGGATTAAAGGTGTGGTTCCCTACTTTGACAATGTATTAATTGCTGCACCTACAAAAAAAATCTTACGGGATCGTTTAAAGTTAGTCCTACAAAAATTCCAAGACGCCGGGCTCAAGGTAAAAAAGAAAAAGTGTAAATTGTATACAGATAGTGTTGAATTTTTAGGGTACCTAATTGACAGTCAGGGTATTCACCCTACCGACAGTAAACTAAGAGCAATAAAAAAATGCTCCCAGGCCTCGGAACAAGGCCAATCTCCAGGCGTTCCTAGGCCTCATCAACTTTTATAATGTATTTCTACTGCATAAAGCAACGGTCGGTGAACCATTACACCGATTGTTAGACAAGAAAGCAAACTGGTTATGGGGTCATAGAGAAGAACAGGCGTTCAGTAATGTAAAAAAACTACTGACTTCTGACTCTGTACTCATGCAATACAATGAGACTTTGCCGTTAAATATCACATGCGATGCTTCGCCTTTCAGAGTGGGCGCCATTCTGAGCCATGTACTGCCTAATGGTAACGAAGCCCCTGTTGCATATTTTTCAAAAACACTTTCAAAAACTGAGCGAAATTATGGCCAAATCGATAAAGAAGCCCTTGCAATTGTATCGGCCGTTAAAAGATTCCACGAGTACGTATATGGCCGGGCTTTTACTATCGTGACTGACCACAAACTGTTATTAGGGATAATAGCTGGGGATAAGCCAACTCCCTACATATTGTCCCCCAGGATGACTCGCTGGTCAGAATTCTTGGCTGCTTATAATTATCGGCTGCAATACCGCCCAGGGAAAGCCATTCCCCACGCTGATGCATTAAGCCGAGCACTGCTTCCAGAGACTCTCGACGATCCTGCACCAACGGTAACTACATTGCAAATTGAAACACTCAACTCGCCGCCATTGACTGCCCGAGATATCGCGAGAGAAACCAAATGTGATCCACCTTAGCGCAAGTTCTAGGCTGGGTAGAACGCGGATGGCCATTGGACCAATTATCAGATGACTTCACACTATTCAAAACTCGACAAACGGAGTTGTTCTCTCAAAAAGGCTGTGTCATCTGGGGCGATAGAGTCATTATCCCAGAACGACTCCAAAAAGTGCTGCTGAGAACTTTGCGTGATGGCCACCCTGGTATCGTGTGAATGAAAGCCCTCGCACAAAGCTACGCATGGTGGCCGGGCATCGACAAGCAAATCGAAAATTGGGTTAAAGCTTGTCATAAATGCCAGGAAGTGAGCAACGCCCCACCTAAAGCCGTCCCTACCGAATGGGAGACACCATGGGGACCCTGGTCCCATATTCACTTTGGACTTTGCAGGACTAACCAAAGGCCACACCTTTCTGCTAACCATCGACGCCTACTCGAATTGGCTCGAGATTCACCGCATGACGAACACAACCACTGAAGCAGTTATCAAAAACTTGGAAAGACTATTTGCAACCACAGATTACCAGACGTCCTGGTGTCCGACAACGGGCCCCAATTTACAGTGCTGTCATTCGAGCAGTACCCAGCTGACCGTGGCATCCGACATGTGCTCAACTCACCTGTGCACCCTGCAACCAATGGCAAAGCAGAGCGCATGGTCCAATTTAAGAAAACCTTGCAGAAGGTAGACTACGATAACATTGACGACAAGATCAATCGACTTCTTTTCCTACAACACATCACACCTCATAGCATCACCAATAAAACTCCTGCCGAACTGCTAATGGGACAAAAACTCCCCTCCCACCTCGACCAGTTACACCCAGCATATGAACCGGAAAAACCACTAGGATCCAGCAGCCACTGTCGTGCCTTCCAGGTAGGCGATTTGGTATATGCTAAAAACCTATCAGGTGACCCACTCTGGGTGGAGGCGACAGTAGTTCGTGTAACCGGCCCGAGATCCTACCTTGTACAATGCCTTGATGATAGACTATGGAAAAGCCATATCGATCAATTACGATCGCGGCTTCCAGCGGGCATTCCCAAACTTCCTTATGACCAAACTGAGGGGGGGGGGGAGATACAGAAGAGAATGAATTCCAAGTAGATGAAAACCCATTCGAAGGAAACGACGGAGTAATAAGAGACACAGGAAGTGGAATCAGAGAGGGAAACAGATGCACCTCAGGGAATTACCGAGAATAATGGCAACGACGAAGAAATGAACTCTGAACCAGAGGCGACCCCATTGCCAAACAATGATCCAGCTCAGCGTGATTGCAGTCAAATGACACAGCAAAAATCAAAAAGACAAATAAAGCAACTGTCCTACCTAAAGGACTATGTAACTGCGCCCTGCAAACAGAAGCCAGGGGGAAGGGGTGTTGTGAATGCATAAGATTAATAAAGAGAACTGAGCTTGGAGTAAAGTGCAGGGTTCTGGCCCTGCACTTCTAATTGGCTGTTAACGGCAGGATCAGATTGGCCCGTTCAGGGTAATCCGATTAGCCATTAACAGAGAGTTCCTATTGGTTAAGGGAGCTAGCGCTCCTCGATTGTTACTGGTTAATAGTTACTGGGGTTGCCTATATAAGGAGGGTTATAACTGCCATTGAGTTGAGAAGTCACTATATAAATAAAGAGCTGAAGTTCACTGTTCCAGAGGCTTATCTCCATTATTTCTCGCCTATGCTCCAAACATAACACCTTCATTGTATCCCAAACATTCTGCTTTGAAGTATCTTCTTTTTTATTTTCTCTGAAGAAAAAAGCCAATTCCTTCTCCATCCATTGTATAGAATCTTTCTCCTTTAAAATAGTATTATTTAATGTCCATCTCGATCTTTTTTTTTTGTCCCTTCCATTTAATTGTCATTGGGCTATGATCTGCCCAAGTACTTGTTTCAATATTTGTTTCTTGAATATTGGATATTAATTCTGTTGAGATCCAAATCATATCTAATCATGATAAATGTCTATTTGAATAAAAAGTATATTGTTTAGCTTTAATATTTCTTTCTCTCCAAATATCTTTTAAAGTTAGTTCGTCTGTCATTTTAAAAAAAGATTTAGGGAGAGCCTTTCTATTTTGCTTGGTTGTTGTTGCTATATAGTCCAATTTATTGTCCACAATTCCATTAAAGTCTCCCATCATAATTATATTAACATAGTCCAGTCCAATTATTTTCATGTGTAGCTTTTTATAAAACTCTTCTTGTTTATCATTCGGAGCATAAATTGCAATCAAGAGTATTTTTATATTATTGTCCATTATTTCCACCATTAATACTCTTCTGTCTTCATCTGTGTCGATCAGCTTTGCTGGGATAGCCTCTTTAATGTATAGAACCACTCCTCTTTTCTTACACTGAGTCAAAGAAGTAAATATTTTCCTCAATTTTGGCTGTACTAACAATTGTTCATGTTGTTTTTTAATATGAACTTCTTGTAGACAAATTATATCAAATTTTAATTTCTCTAATTTATGAAAAGTTTTCCTTCTTTTAACAGCTGAATTCAGTCCATTTATATTCATTGTAATCAGTTTTTTTTTCTTCCATGATTATGCTTTATATTTAGGTCTAACAGCTCTCGTGGATTTCACTTCATGCTGTTCTTTACTATCCACCTGTCCACCTACAGCTCCTTTCTCTTTTTCAGTCTCCAGTTGTTCCTCTTGAAACTCAATTAATGAGACCTCTTTCTCTGACTCCTCTCTTCTTCTTCCAAAAAATTCTGCATAGAAAAGTTCTACTTTCTCAATTGAATCAATTCTATGTCTCTGCTCTTGCCACGTAAACATTAATCCTTCTGGAATCAGCCATCTATAATTCACTTCGTTTTCCAGTAGCATTTTGGTCAGAAATCGATATTCTCTTCTCATCTCTCTCACTCTTCTGGATATTTGTTTTAAAACCACAATCTCTTTACCTTTATATTTCAATGTTTTCTCTCTTACCACTTGTAATATTTGTGTTTTAATGGATTTTTTTTGGTAAATCTAATATGGACTTCCTTTGGTAATTTATTTCTCATCGCATATCTTGTATAAACTCGATGTACCTCATCTGCTCCATCCATCATCTTTTCCTCTGTAATTTCCAAAGCATCTGCCAAAATTTCTATCATTATCGCAGCCAAATTTTCTCCTTTTTCCTCTTCTATATTTTAAAATCTGAGATAAAATTCTGACCTTTCCATCTCCCACCTCAACATCCCATTTTTTTCTTGTTCAACCACTGTTAATCTACTGTCAATATTTCCAATCTTCTCCTCTCTTTGTTTTCCTTCTTCCTCAATTTTTTGGAATCTCTTCTCCTACTTCCCCATCATATGTTTAATATTTTCCACTTTTTCATCAGTCTTCTCTATTCTTTATTCAATGATGTCTGATTTTATCTTGGATTCCTTGCATAATCATCTGTAAAGTTACTTTTTCTTGTTCTTTATCTTGCTTCAACATTGTCTGAGTTAAACGTTGTCCTCCAGCTGGTGGGGAAGTAGAGGTAGAAGTAGAAATGCCAGATGGTATTGGTTTCCTACTCATTTTAATGCTTCCAAAGCTTCAAATTCTTTTTGATTTTTAATCCAATTGGTAGAGTAGCCAATTATAATCCAAAATGGAAAAATCCAACAGTAAAAGGCCCAAAACCAAAGAAGAAAAAGGAAGAAAGGAAGAAAGGAAGAAAGGAAGAAAGATCTTCAGGTTCTTCTAGACCCTAATCCAATTACGAAGTAGTCCACCATAAAAAAGGAAAAATAGAAAAGAAAAAAACAAACAAACCCAAAAATAATAATATTGATTAAGAGCAAAAAAAAAAAGCAAAAAGAAAAGAAGAAATTCCTTCAGTTTCTTCATACCTTAATCCAGTTGAGAAGTCTCAATAATCAGAAAAGAAAAACAAAGTGGTCCAAAAACATGGATAGAAAGAGCAAAGAAGTCCCAATAAAAATAAGGAGAAAAAAAGAGAAATAAAGAAAAAACTCTGAGGCTTTCCCTTTAAAATAAAAAGCAAAAATAAGAATATTACTAGAATTGAAATTTACAAAAAAGCTGGTGAGTAGGGATATCACAAGTAATATATATATATGAGAGCACACTGCACTTTATTTATTTATCCAAGGCTCTTATTATGACTCTCTTCTCCAGCAGCTTCAAAGCCAAGCCTCAAGTGTTGAAATATTGATAAGAGTCCAGGAAAGCACCTGTAATAATATTTTGCTGTGCTCTCCCTCTATCTTATCACGTTGAAATGTCCTTGAGAAGGAGTCTTCTTACAGTTCTCTCAAATTCAAATAAAGTATTTTCAAGCCTCTAGTTGGCAGTGTTGCAAAGTTTCTTAATGCTCTTCCCCCCCCAGCCAGAAAAAAGGAATAATGTATACAAAAAAAAATAAAAAAAAAATAACCAAAGGGAGCCTCTATCCTAAAGAAAATCAAAAAGTCAAAAGGAGCATAAAATATATATATAAGAGAAAATTCAATCTGGTTACCTACAAAGTCACATTAAAGTCCCCAGAAAAAAAGTAGAAAAAAAAAATCCAAGCCTCAATTTGACATCACTTTAAAAACGCCGCTCAAACAGTTTTGGTCAAAAAAAAAAAAAAATCTCACAGGTTTCTTCTTTGTTCAGGATGCCCTTTCAAACCTCAGCGAATTTACAACACAAAAGAAGTTTCTCACCCAGCCGACACACTTTCTTTCCAGCCACTTTCTTTCCAGAGCTGTCCCGACTTCGGCAGCTATGGAGGCTGCCTCTCCGCTGCCAGCAAAAGGGCTTTTCCCGGATCAAACCAGAGATTTTGCGATATCTCTGGGATCCTGGGACAGTGCCCTTCACAATCTCCGTCTCTACGGGACGGTTTAGGACTGTTGGGACTGACCAGGGGCGAAAATATCAGCTGCGATCTCAGAGCCCCGAGATTGCAGCTGTATCGCTGAAATGAAGCTCCGCCTTCTCCTTCTTTTTTATATTTTTGATATTCAATTTTTAGTTCATCCACAAGCGATGCCGTCATAAAGAGAAAGTTTTTTTCCAGAACAACCACCCGAGTGGTTTTAATCAAAAATAATTCCCAAAAGTTCCAAAGTCACCAAAGAATCCAAATAAACTATTTCTTTTAATACTTTTTTCTTTCTTCCATTTCTTTTTCTGGGGTTGCTGTTTGATCAAAAAGTCCAATTAAAATATATCTTTTAGAAGCCTTATTAATATTCAATAGCTCTTTAAAATTCTAGGCAATCTCCTCCTTTTTCTAATTCTGCTCCAAATTTTTTTCCTCTCCCTTCCCACTTACAGCAAAAAGGTTTTCCTTTAAATGTTCAGAAATCCATACCTCCAATGAGGGTTTTCCGATTTCTCTTAAAGTTCTATCACTGTCATGTTCGGAAGGAGAGTGAAAAGAAAAAAAAAACATTTCCTTTAATTTACATTTGCCACTTGACACATTCTGGAAACGATGTTTCTTTAGTAAATTTTAAATTCCAGGGTACTTTCACTGTTACTTTATCCCGGTCAGCAAAGATCACTTTCATTTCTTCACAGCTCCTCCTGCACTTTCTTTTTCCAGCTGAGCTCTTCTATGTAGCGGCCATTGCTGACTGTCACTCAGCTGCCTTTGGAAAAGGGGGTTTCGCTGGCTAGGGAAGAGAGGTGCGATATCTCTCAACCTTGCCAGACCCCCCCTCTCTTCGCCAACTTCTACGGAGGTGGCTTAGCCCCGAAGCTGGATGGCTCAGGGCACTCGGGCAGTGAACACAGGCAGAAACCACACACAGTCGCGGATTCCTGCCTGCTCCGAAGCACTGCAGACCGGAAAATCACCTTTATTAATAGTTTTGTATAGTGCAGGGGTGTTGAACTGGGGGCCCATGGGCCAGATGTGTCACACATAGAACACACCCACCCCAGTTCTGGGAAGGGGAAAAATGTTGTGATATGTCATGATGCCAATGTGATGCTGTGAGTTTGACACCCATGGTCTAGTGCAATCTTCCATCTGTCAGACCTAGACTGCAAAAATATTATTGGCTGATGCAGATAGTCCCTGACTTAACGACCACAGTTGAGCCCTAAATTTTGGTTGCTAAGTGAAACACTTGTTCAGTGAATTTTGCTTCATTTTATGACTTTTCTTGCCAGATGTGTTAAGTGAATTACTGCAGTTGTTAAGTTAGTAACATGGTTGTTAAGTGAATCTGTCTTCCCTATTGACTTTGCTTGTCAGAAGTTTGCAAAAGATAATCCCAAGACATTGCAGCCATCATAAATATGAGCCATTTGCCAAGAGTCTGAATTTTGATCACAAGACCATGGGAGGCATCAATGGTTGCAAGCATGAAAAACAGTCATAAGTAACTTTTTTCAGTGCTATTGTAACTTCTAACAATCACTAAATGAACCGTTGTAAGTTGAGGACTACTACCTATATATTAGCTTCAAAAATTAAACATTTTTTTTGCTGCCATTTTCAGTCATCCATATTTTAATAATCCAAACTCAGTAGCTGTCCTATCTTGACAGCCAGTGGGATGAAATTGGGGGACAGTAAGGTTACAGTGAGGCTCATTCAAATACCATGTGTTTTTATGTATTTGAAAGAAAGTGGGGAGGTGGAAGAGAAAATAAAGAAAAACTCTTTATGCATGTGAAAGAAAGGTGTACGAGGATGGACAGGCTGTATAATTGAAGGATTTCTTTAATCTGGAGGTGCATTTAGTTGTAAAAACAATCATAAATCATCACAGTTCTAATTTGTCATGTCTTCCTTTCTTAGATTACCTTACTGGCCATTTGGTTAATAGAAAATAATCTTCTCAGTGATGCTCCAACAGTTGATGTTTGCAATAATGAAGTAATGATAATCCAGTGAAACAGTTGAAGAAATCCCAATAGGCAATGGTCGATCTCTCACTAGTATACCAGTTGTTATTTTATTTACATTTTTTCTCCAATGAATGCTCATTATTTATCGGTTACATTCTAATATCAGCTGTACTTATGTGTATCATCAGGAAGAAATAGGAACAGGCTCCTACTTGGCCTAGGCTACTGGCCGACTGCATCCCCAATCCTCTTATCATCTTCCCTTTCTTATTTTGGGGTCTCCTTTAGCAACACTTACCACTGTCCTTGGCTTCTCTCCATTGTTAACACTCCAAAATATTTTTGCTAAAAACAATGTTTCACTCTGTATCTGCAACAAAGCATCTTCATTTCAATTTATATGCAGACCTACAGTATGTACCAGTTTGTGTGCAGAGAAGGCAAAGGCAATGTTCTTTGTACAGAACAGATCACATATGGAACGGTTGTAATACTGCTACTGCTAACATATAAACATGTGTTCCATATTTGTGTACTTTTAGAAGAAAAATAAGGGGCAACACTAAGCAAAAGACTGGTTTCAGAGGGTAGGACTCAAATGCACAAAAATAGAAGAAAAACAAATTCTAATATTGATTAGGGGAAATGGGGTAGGAGAGGAAAAATTGTTCTTATTCCACACCTGGATGGTGCTCCATTGAAAATATGGTTAAGAATTTGAAGTAATCAGGTATAAATTTCATTCAAGCAAGTAACTGTCTGCCTGTATATCTGTTATTTATTTATTTCTGTCATCTCTCTCTCTCTCTCCCTCCCTCCTTCCCTCTCCAATTGGCTTCTATGAGAGCAACAATGAAGTAGGAAAAAACTCTGTGAAGATCAAGTATATACATAGCATGGACAACTGTCATGGTAAGTTAAGTCGAATCTACCACTATCTTGAGAACTCCAAACCCTGTGAGTTGATTGAGAATATGGAACTTTGAAAGAGGTTTTAATCCTTTCTAATAAGAGGGATAGAGTTTTTGTTCTTAGGTATATTCAAATATGATATGTACACCTGGGCATATAGCTTCACTTGTTGAAATGCTAAACATTTTTTCTCTTTGTAGAGTAGTATAAACTAAAAAGACCAAAATTTCAAATGAAGACTACTTTCCATTTTTGTCAGCTAGATCAATAGGATGGAAATTCTTTACAATAGTTTCCATAGGGATTTATCACTGCTATTGTCACAATTGACACCGGTTATCACAATGAATATCACCTCCAACATAAGATTTCAGAAATGCCAATTTCACAGTCTGTGCACAATGACAACTACTTCTAGCTTAGTAGTATGAAATATCACTATAGTTTGTGTATGAGTTTTGGGAGTGGGAGGTTTAAAGAAAGATGTTAAGTTTATATATGAAAGATAACTCAAAACGATTTGGGGAGAGGTATATGGATTAATCTAGCAATTCCATAGCATAAAATAAAAACACTCCTATTTTTTTCTTATTCAAAACAGAATGGTCCTTCAGCAAAAAAAAAAAAAAAAAAAAAATGGAAATTTTCTACTTGATCTGATAGCATCACATTTTCCCTCTGTGCAATGGGAATGCATATATATAGAACAATGAAATATGTCACTTGAAAAATTACAGAAACCACAGAAAACAAAAAAAGTTAAGGGCATCAGACAAATAGGGAAATAAAGGATGGCAGTCAATATAATGACAAACAAATGGCCTTAAGGCACATCATGAAAGTCTAATCAAAGAATTACAACTTTCCTTGCAGCAGAAAGAGATATACAGATGATCACTGTACAATTATGGTCAGAGATTATGGTCAGAGATGCAAAATAAAGTATACATTCCATGAATTAAAAATGAGAGGGAAAAAAGGAACTCTCAAGATACAAATAACCCTTGTTTTGTGGAAGTTGGGCAATGCCAAAAACTCTATAGAAAAGACATGGAGTTGGATGGCTAAGTGGATCATGAGAAATATTTTGTATAACATAGCATAATGAAAAATGCAATCATTCATACATTTTCCTATTAATAGTTTCTAAGAAAAGTGAAGAGTAAAATGGAATGAAGCTATGCAATAGTACTAGTGTGTATTTGTGACAATGCAAATATTGGCAGGAATCCATTCTATGCAGGGTGCTTATTTGATCAAATTCCACTTCCAATACATGAGACTGTAGATTGGTATTCTGGGACTCCTTAATAGCAAATTCTATAGAGAGAAATTATAGTTCAGTACCATAGCATACTTTATGGGGGGAAATATATAGTAGTTCCAGTTTTAAAGCAGTTTGATTAGAGTGGCTAGTGACAACCTTGGCCTGAATAATTGGCAATAAAAGCTGGAGCATGGCTTCACACACATCACTGGTCAAGGCTGGAATAGAACTGGAGATCTTAAGTTCTACAGTTACAGAAAAGTGGTGATTGAAATATTATAACTAAATAAAATAAAAAGGTGGAGTGTTAGTCAATATAAGGCAGACTTTTACATTCATATAATTTATCATGCTTAAGTTGTGTTTAATTTTTATTTTAGTGTTTTGTTATATTTCTTATATTGAAAGAGAGGTTCCATGTTTGTATGGCAGCTCTAAAGAACTTTAGTTTATATTCCTGGGAATATGTGTGCATAACAAATCATTGGTAGAATTCATTGTGACCTCACATAATGTATAATTCTTAATATTCTTGCAGGTCTAAGCTTACTAAAATAATTTGGATTCTACACAAATGCAAAAATCATAGTTTTGCATAAAACCTTGAATAATATTTCACATTATGGTATCAATCTGGTTTGAACAATCAAAAGTGGAAATTAAACATAGATGAAATTCAGTTACTCCATCAATTCTAAGTATTAAATCTGACTAGAACAACTAATGTTTGTAGAGAATTCAAGAATAGTGGATACACTTACTGCAGTTTATAGGATAAGTACAGATTTATAACCAATTGTGTAATTTCATATGTAATTTCAACATATCTTTTTTACAATGCTCACAGTAGAGAACATCAGCTGTATTAACAGGACTTCTTTATCAAAATTATCTCAAAACAAGCCACCAACCACTGTACAATTACAAACCACCACCACATTTTAAATTCTTACATGAATATGAGGAAGTTAAATTCCTTTGACAATCTATGTGCATGAGCCCACAAAATCCATAAATTGTGCAGTGTCAAAAATACAAGCAGTCCTTCCCAAAAGGGAAAAGAGAAGAAAACAACAAAGAAGTGGATTTGCGTTTGAATGATGGACAAAACTTGTTTACACTTTCTATAAAATTCAGACATTCCAACAATGTAATACTTGAATATTGCCTCACCGAACTAGTAAAAACTAGATTGCTTTTATTTGTTTTGTGATTTCTCAGATTGCCAGTACCTGTAGCAAAAAGACTGGGGGGTGGGGGGAGTCATTCATGGCACTATTTCATTGGATTTAGGCAATGGTATGTTCTGCTTCTGTTGATTTTCCTTATTGATTTGGTAGCTGTAAAATCCATATGCTAATGCTTCTAATGATCAACCATTCCTTTTGGCTTTTGGTAACAAGTATTCTCATGCAGTTAATATCAAAAAGAACTTTGTGCTCCACATCTGTGACTTCCAAATTTCCATTTTTAAATTCTCCTAGTCTCAAGAAGGTAGTACATTGCCTTTCCTTTTTGCCCCCAACAATTTTTTCTCCAACTTCCAGAGCACCATGATGCAAAACGTCATTTTGTCGATCTTCAGTGCCAGTGACAACTTTGATTTTGCTAATTTTAAAAGGCCTATCAAAGACAATGACATAAAAATCTCCAGTTGCGGGTGCTTTTGCCCAGAAGTATTCATCCACACTACTATACGCCTTGCTCGCCTCATAATTCTCAAATACATTCATATTGGTATGCAAGTTGGCAGGCGGGTTATCTGGAAGGTCAAATGAATCTTCTTCAAAGTCATCATCTTTTAATTTATTTTCAGCTCCTTTGTAAGATGAGTAATATCCCATGTGCTGAAAAAGGGATGGTTTGAAACGTATGACATCCTTTTGAGCTAACAGCCCACGGAAATGTATCAGCAACCAATCACAAGGCATTTCCTGGTAGAACATCAATAAAAAATGAGCAAGACGAGGGAGATCGTGGGAATGATACAATTTCCCAATGTAACCCAACTTGGAAAATTCTAAAGTTACCCAGTAGGTTCCCTCTCTTGAAGTTATGACTTTCTTAATAACAGTCAAGAAGTTTTTGGCACATCGAACATCATCTTCTAACATTACATAATAATCAGAAAGGTTAGCACAAAAGTTAAGCAAGAATGCATAATCAACATTTTGCTTGGAGCGAAATTTCACCCGGTCTTCTGGATCATTGTAATTTCTCTTAAGTCCTTCCAAAACTGGATAATATTCCTCTGGCGTATGGATTACCATTAATCTGCCAGCAATTACATGATGGGCAAATTTCTGTGAAATATCTTGAACCATGCTAGCACACCAGGTTGAGTCAGATTCTGCCAGATGTACAACCACAGCAATTTCTTTCAGTTCTTCATAACTTGACTGTTCAAATACGGACTTGATTGTCTCCAGCAAATAATTCCCTTTTTTCCGTTTGACTGAAGATAGTCCAATGGTAAGATATCCTGAATAATAACAAAAATAAAAAACAATATTTAAGCTCTATAGAACTGAGCAATAAAAGCAAATTTTGTTATTCATAACAAATGATCTGGAAGATAAAAACACAACCAAGAAATATTTGTATATGTCCAGCAGAACGTTTCCCCTTTTGCCTTTGCTGCTTTTGAAACAATCCTTGCATATATTTCTTAGCAAACATTTTGCCTTGTCTGTCCATCCATCCGTCCATCTCCATATCTCAAAAAGAAAGGTCCTCTTACAGTTCAAGTAATAGACTTTTAGACTGTACATGCTAAAGTGAGTGAACTAAATTATGCTAAAATATCTTCCATTCAAAGTGTTGGGATTGTAACTGTACTTAGATCTATCTGGGTTCATGTAAGAATATATTTTGAATTGTCCTTTCAAAATTGCTTGGGTTACTTAATTTTGGAACTTTGAATTTAAAGCACCAAAACTGGCAGTTTTAGAAATAATATCTTCTCTATTGCACCTTAGTATATTTGCCTTATTATTTTAGGAGAAATTAGGGCACATCTCTAACAAGCAGAGAAAGCAATTGCTGTTATATCAAAACTATCATGTGGTAAATATGGATAGAGAACCTCATGCTCATCCAAACAAACAAAGATCTATTTTTAGGAGCCTGGAAACAAAAAAGAATTAAGAATTCCCTTAATTTCTACAAAGTTGTGGCTATTTATAAGCTAAAGGTATCATTACTAAAATACAGCATAGTTACACAAATTATATGTTTGTGTTACTTTGGAGATCTGTAGATGTTGGTAGTCTGAATTTATCAGGACAAATTTGATTCCAGATTTTTGCTAAGAGTTCTCTGCTTATGGTATATTATAAAATATTTTGCATTGCATCTAATAAATAACTTTACTGTATATGACATAAGCCCATCAACCTCAACTGTATGTTTGCATCATCACAGTTTTTTGAGAATGCCAAAACCTTAGAATGCCAACTGTTTTCTTTAATATGGTTATCAATCAGTCTTTAGATAAACAGAAGATCTTGGTAGAAAACTGCATCTCTCATGTAATCCATAAATGAATATGATATAGTATTAAGTTGAACTATTTGTGGTGTTCCCAAACAGCTACATAATTCCAAGAGTGGACAAAGATTGTTGAACTCTGAAACTGCAATGAAAGACTGAGCAGAAGAACGTCTTCATGGGAATGTGTTTTAACAATGAATTCTTTTCAAACAAGTGATTTGAAGAAGCCAGAACTAACAACAGTTTTGTAATCTTTTGTTCATGCCAGGAGAAAAGACATAAAAGAACTCAGCTGGCAATACCAATCATTTCCTGATATTCTTCTAATTTCCATCATTTTTCTTTCTTCCATTTTAACTAAACGTGCCTCAGGAAAGAAATCCCTGAAAGAAAGATAAGGCTATGTCCAGGGGTAGGATTCTACCGGTTTGGGAAGGTTCAGTAGAACTGGTTGTTTTGATTCTGTGCAGTTCAGAGAACCGGCAAATCATGCATCTGATAGGCCTCTCCCCTCCCCACCCCTCCCACTCATCCTTTTCATGGTGTCTGGTGAGCCTTCCTTTGCTCACTCGCCTAGCTGCCTCCCATACCATGCGGCCACTCTTTAACTGGCCTAAGAAGATAAGGCCAGGGGGGCACTGCACTCAGCCAAAGGGGGTGCGAGAGGAAACAGCAAGGCTTGCTACCACCACCGTATTGTCTCCCTGAATGGCCTTCCCCTCCTGCTGTATTGCCCCCCCAAACTGGCTTCCTTTCCCACCATATTGCTTCCCCGAGCAGCCTTCCCCTTCCGCCACATTGCCTCCCTGAATGACCATCCCCTCCTGCCAAATTGCCTCCCTGAATGGATTTCCCCTCCTGCCGTATTGCCTCCCCAAATGGCCTTCCCATGCCACTGTATTGCCTCCCCAAGCGGCCTTTCCCCTCCCACCAAATTGCCTCCCTGAGTGGCCTTCCCCTCCTGCTGTACTGCCTCCCTAAACAGCCTTCCCCTCCCACTCGATTGCCTCCTCGGGCAGCCTTCCCATGCCACTCTTCTTACCCTTCCTCCTCCTTCTCCTTCCCCAGGGAAGAGAGAAGGCAAAAGCAAGGGATTCTAGCCTTGAAGCTGGTGAGCTGTGAGCAGAGGGCAATCCCCTTCTTTTGGCAAGGCTGAAAAGGAATAGAGATGGGGAGGAAACAGAAAGAGGCTTCTGTTTTAAGCCAGGAGGAATAAAGGGGTCATTCTCAATAGATGGAGACACCTCTGGTTAAACACACCTCTCCAAGATTCAGTGGATACCCCACGTGCACGCACCCCAACTTGGTCTGCCATGGCAATGCAGCCACGAGCAAAGCAGTCTGGGTTCAGAGTGACACTTCTCCCAAATAAGTTCTGGAGACCTGAGCCCAAACCTGCACAAACCCACTGTCCTTTCCACAGCCTAGAAAACTTCCATTCAAACCAGCACCACCTCGCCCTCAGGAAGTGGTAGGGGAGAAAGAGAATGAATGGGATGGGAGAAAAGAAAAACTTGGGAGATGAGGAAAGGAGATCGAGAGGAACAGGGGAGAGGGTCTCTATACCCTCCTCCCAGGCTGGCCACAAATGTTCAAAAGCTTCTGATTGTGATCTCTCATTCTCTCATTCATTCTTTCTCTTTCTCCTTCCATTCATCTTTTTCTTTTCTTTCCAACCACGGGAACTTCTCAGGCAGGCAAGAAGGAGCATGATACAAAAGAGACCCAAGAAATGGGGAAGGGGGAGGAGAATTGAGCAAACTCACCCCAAATGCCATGTTTGAACAACTTACTCTAGGGACAGGGTGGGAACCCAGGCATCTTGCTCCAGGACAATCAGGACGAGCAAGCAAGCAGCTATCTCTGCATCTGGCCAATGCACGTGTTGGAATTTGGGAAATTCCAACATGTGGCAGTGTAAACAAGCTTGAGAACTGGTTGGAACCATGTGTGTGTGTGTTTGTTTGTTTGTTTCAGGTGGGTTTCCTACCTTTAGAAGGAGAGAGGGAAGGAGGAAGAGAAGGGATAGAAAGAGAGAGAGAAAAGAGAAAGAGAGAGAAAGGGAAAGAGAGAAAGGGAAAGAGAGAAGGAAAGAGAGGGAAAGAGACAGACAAAGAAAAGAAAGAAAAGGGAAAGAAAGAAAAAGGAAGAGAGAAAGAAAAAGAAAGGAAGAGAAAGGAAGAAAAGGGATAGACAAAGAAAGAAGGAGGGATGGAAGGAAGGGATAACAAAAGAAAGAAAGGAAAGAAAGGAAAGAAAGAGAGAGGGAGGAGAAAGTGAATGAGATAAATGGATGGATAGATGGATAGATACATGGAGAAAAGGAGGAAGGGAGAGAGAAAAAAAAGGAGAGAAAGAAAGGACACAAACACTGGCTTCAGAAGATTTTTTGAAACAGCACAGCAATCTAGGGCTAAAAGGGATCTCAGAGGTCACCTTCTAGTCCAACCCCCTGCTTCAGCAGGAGACCCTTACAGAATCATAGAACAGCAGGGTTAGAAGTGTGTGTGTGTGTGTGTGTGTGTGCATGTGTATGCATGATTGTCAAAACTCCAGAAATAGGTCAAGTAGCTCTGGGGAGGTAAGTTGTAAATTAGAACACTTGCTAAGCAACTGGTCACTAAGCAAGGATATTTGGTTTGGTCAGTCACATGGCCACCTAGCCATGACCACCCATCACATGACCACCTAGCCACACCCAGCCAATCACATAACCACCTAGCCACACCCAGTCAGCAAGCCATGCCCACCCAGTCACATGACCACCAAGCCATGCCCAGTCAGCAAGCCATGCCCACCCAGTCACATGACCACCAAGCCACACCCACAAATTAGGCCATGCCCACAGAACCGGTTGTTAAGAAATTTGATCCCACCCCCGGCTATGTCCATATATGGGGCAAGGTTGCCTAGCATAGATGGAAAATATACTCTCTCTCTCTCTCTCTTTATCTCTTCCTTCCTCTCTCCCTCCCCCTCTCTCTCATTGTCCCCTTATCAATAAGGCTTTTTTGCCTAGAAAGCAACCTCTCTTTTTATTTTCAGATTCCAAGTTAAGCTGTGACTTTCAACATGCTCAAATGTTCCCTGTTTAGCTTCTAAGTATGTGTTTCTTGTGTTAATGTAATGCTACATCTTTAAAATCTTTACTTTTTTCTTTTTGCTGTAGCAAGAAATTTAACACTATATCTGTACATTTCTTTCTTTGCTATAACAATAAGCCTTGGGAATTTTCTCTTTCACTGCTGCAGCAAGGAACCACATCTTTTTATATATTTCTTTTCTTGCTTGCTTACTCAGTCTGTGGCTTAATTCTCTGTATGTTCCATCAAAGAAGATCACTTCTCTAATTCCACTACTTCCTTTCTTTGAATTTGCATTCTCTTTTTCTCTCATTGAATGCAATGTAATCCCATTCCGCATAGATGGCTAACACCTCAAGTTCTTTGGGTTAGCATTTGGACTATAATTGTTTAAGAAAGCTGTCTGAAACAGTTAATAGTATCTATAGAATATCAAAGGATTATTTAATTGCATTATATGCCTTTTGGATCAAATATTTCTCAATATAATATACTCATGGATTATTTAATTAAAGTTTCATTTTAGACTTCCAGATTGCATAAACTCATGGATCCTAGAGGGAAATGGTGTGATGTAGTAGGTCCTCCTCCTATTTTTTTCTTGTTTTGCAATTTGGACCAAAACGTGATTTGTTTGCTTTAGAAGTTTGTTTGCATTTACTTATGATGATACTGAAACATAATTATGCCTTGGCACATTCTAGCAAGTTGAGGTTGATTCAATTATTTTTGGTTAAAAAATGACTTATTGCAATTTGTAAACTTGCTTTTCTTCCCTAATTTACCTGTATGATCAGGTAGTTCATTGGAGCAAAATATGAGCAAAATTTGCTGTTAGCTACTTAATGAGAAAGTGAGATATTAGAAATGTTTTGCAGATCTATGAAAAATGTCATAACATAAGTAAAGTTGCTCTATTTGTTTGATATCCCACTTTTGAAAGGGAAATGGTTGAGCTCTCTTATATCTAAACCTCAGCATCTAGCTCACCTTTTCTGAACCTAAAAGTTTAATCCTGGTTAGTTCTTGAATTAACCAATGAACCCAAGAAATAAATAGGCAGGAAAGTAAAAAAAAAAATACAACATCCTTTTGGAAGAAGAAATGACAAATTATTTCAATACAACTAGCAAGCATGTCCAGGAGTCTCCCAGGAATTGAGCTCATCTTGAGGACATGTTTACTTTTATAACATATAAAGATAAAATTCTAGATGGATCAAAAGGGTGTTCCCCAGTTCAGTGAGATTACAGAACCCTACCTCTTCTTCTGAGTTGCACATAAGCTTTTTATGTTCTGTGAAAAAGGAGCTTATTAATTTAATGACAACTTAAAGCTTTTTTCATTGCCCTCTAAAAAGCTGATGAACTTACTTTCTGCCACATCTTCTTTGTGACATTTAGAATAGATAAAAACACTATTTGTTGTTAAGAAAATGGAAAAATTCTGTTACTTACTTTTTCTTAGTAAAGGTGTGCCAGCCAGATAGCGATAGGAAACGTTTATTGATCCTGAGAAGTTGGACAGATCTTTAAAACTGTGAACATACCGCTCGGAGTTTAATTGGTGTGTTGCCGTATCTCTGATTAACTGCTTATCTCCATTCTAGAAGTTGGAAGAGAAAAGAAAGACAAAATAAAAGACACACAGCATAACTATTATAAGAAGTGGAAGGAAAAAACTAGCAATATGAATAATAGCTTGTATTATTTATTTGCTTCAATCTTACTTTATATCCAGTCCAAGTATGGACAGGTTATACATATATATAATGTTTCCCATGTTCCAGCACCAAGACAGGTCATATCAAGTTATGTCAGATATGTTCAGGCCTATATATAGGCTCTTATAAGTAGTTCTCAGGTATGGAACTACCAAATATCCCTAAGGTGAAAGCAAGCAGTGTTGAATACTCCAAAATGTAATGGGCTAGAACCCAATCTCTTTTGTTTGAGAAGAATGGTCTCTATTGTTTTGCTTTGGTAACAGACTGAAGTTTTCTGTTTGGAACTATACCAGTTCTCACATTTATTAACTTTGATCTCTTTGAACCAATGGCAGGTAACTCTCTCCTCAATAAGACCACCAAGACTGCCAGAACTCACAATTTAGTTTATCTATCTAGGCATTAACTGGATATATCTCAATCTAGTAGCCTGGTGCTTTTTTCCAGCAGTTGCACCCAAAATTATAGGAAAGAGGTGAATGTTGCTTATATTAGTAGAGAAAAATTGAAAGTTTTAGTGGATTTATGAAAGTGACTAAGTTTGTATAACAAGGGAAAATCAGGGATTGTATAGGGATTGTAAAAGCAATAAGTTTCTTATTTCTAGGATTAAATTAGGCTAAAGGATAAAGTCTTATCTGCTACAAAGCTCTGAGTTCAGAAGATAGGCGAGATAAGGGCTCCTGTAAATGGAGAAATTGATTGGCTCCAAATCACATGAAACTCCAGTATTTTAGACTTGAAAATAAAAAGTTTAAAAATTCTTCTTATGACACAGCTGATACAGAAGAAAGTCCGCTCAGTTGCCCAACATGCCATGCTAAAACAATATAAATATCTTCATGTGGAAGTCCCATGAGTTCGCTCCAGTTTCACATTGTCATCTTTTCTTCTTCAAGACCATCTCTAGAGTTAAAGATGACAGTCGATATTTCATTATTTAGTTAAATAATCATAAATAAAAATGTTATTTTTGTAATATGGTTATTGTTATTATTTTACTATATGTGGATATTTTGAACGTTAATATTTCATTTAACTAATTCAGATAGAACGTTCAACGTACACTTTTTACTGTAGATTAATAAAAAGAGAACAACATGATATTTTTATTGTATAATCTCCTTTCTCTTCCTCCTGGAAATAAGGCTAGAAGCCAGGATCTCACAGTTTCTTTGAAATAATCACTGAATGTGATTTTACTAATACAAAATTTGGCTGTCTGAACAATGCTTCCTTGTGATTCATGTACCTTTTCTGCACAAGTGTCTTCTTTAATGCATCCCAAAGCTAGGCTTCCTCTACTGGATTTCTTTCTATTTCTCAGGGGATATTAATGCAAAACTGCTTTGTTGCATTGCATTGAAATAGAGATTTGGTCCCTTTTTTCATGGCAGTTTAATGTGGCTGATGCTGGTAAGCAGCTTTAGTCATAGCACATGTCTAGAAGTATGGAAAAGAAATTTTAATAAATCTTGAAAATTCAAAGAAGTCAATTTTGAAAAGACTCAGTAGTAATCAATCTATTTCCAATTTCTGACAGCTGTGTGACTTTTCACCACCTCCTCTGTTCCTTGGTTGTCTGTGCCAATTTGTTTTTTCGCCATACTTTTCTCAAGGGAAGATGACAAAGCAAACTGAACTTCTTATTTGTCCTTTCCTTTCTCATCAAGTCACTCTGAAAAAGGTGACTTGATATTCACTAAAGAAGGAGGTGAAGTAGAAGATTTGATTATGGAAGAAAGGAGGGTTGCTAGACATTTTCCAGCTATGTTCTCACACCAAGTGCCTATATTCACTTTTCCTTGACATTGCCTGTCTACTTATTTATAAACTGCTCATTCTCGGAAAGAGTATAGGTTATATTAATTAAGACAAAATGATAGGACCAAATGTAATACAAAATGAACCAAACTGAAATATATACTGCATATGTCTCACTGACAGAGAAGCAGTAAAGGGACAAAGGCATGTTTAGAAAAAGGATCATATGCCCTAAGTGAGTGATTAAAACCAGGTCTTCATCTGGTACAAAAGGCAAAAATTATTAACACTACTCTGGCCTCCAAAAGAAGATCATTCTAACTTGTGTTGTACTTTTATTATCACTGCCTCAATCACATTTCATTCAGGGTCATGAGGACTACACATCTAAGTACACCTGGAGAGTTTTTAAATGTTTGCTGTTTCCTACGCTTTTTGGATTTCAAATACAAAAGCTTTCAGAAAAAATAATAATATTAATCTTCTTCATTAATCAGAAGACAAACAATATAATGGAGAAATCAGAAACACTGAGAACTCTGCTCACAAAGAGAAAAAAAGCAAAACAAAGAAACAAGCAAAGAAATCAAAAGCTTGATAAAGTTCAACATCCATACTGTATCTATTTACAAATGAAAATAAATCATGCATTATTTTAACCATGATTTGTTGAATAAGCTAAAGCAAGGCAGATGAACAGGGTAATAATTTGGCCAATTCCTGATTGTTGTATATCCTTTCAAAGGCAATTTTACCTTGATCCTCTGTGGATTGGTTATAGGTTTGTTGCAGCACAAAACTAACTCATCAATAAGCTATGAATTCCTGTTCACCTGGTACACTGAACTAGAAATAGGAAAACTTCAGTTTACTGGGAGCTGTAACTGAGCCAACATCATATTTAACTTAACTTTTAGTAATGTTTTGCAGAAACAATGACAATGATGTCATAATATCATTGATTCATAATGCCTCACAGCTGGATGTGATTGGTCTTGAAGAAACATTGCAGAGAAATATTTGGTAAAGTTTCTTCTTTTACTAAAAAAAGTATGTAAAATTGATAGGAAACAATGTGTCTGTATTCTGATATTTGAATTTTGATGGGTTGGTAGCTTTATGGAAGCTACAAAAAGCTGATCTGATTAATCCTAAAGGTACTTCGCTGGTATATGTGAATTCAGAATCAATCAAAAATTACTTATGAAATTGAGTTTTGAGATGATGAAAAACATCAAAGCAAAATAGACATTCTCAATCTCTATCTGCTTGTTGTCTGCTTTGTTGTAACTATCAGTGCAATTCTGTACCATCCTAGCATTGTATTTAGCTTTCTTGTGTAAAACATCAGACTCCTGTCTGCATTGTATCTTTTTGTAAACATTAAGACTCCTATCTCTTCAGTGATCTTTGCCAGGCATGCAAAAGAGAAGGGGAGTTTAAACAGCTGTCAATACAGAATGATGTTTTAATTGACCTGAATTCCTATAAATTACGCTTTCTGATACCCTGTTGTCTTTACTAACCTGAGCTATTATAAATCTTATGTATTTCCTGCTGACCTAAGCTATTATAATTCATGAATGTCTTGTTTACCCTGGGCTTTGAAGAATTTCACCCCCCTGTGAAAAAGCATAATAAAAGAGCCTGTGTCAAGGCATTTGGCGCGCTCATCCAGAGAAAACCTCGTCTCGTGTCGTTTCTCTCTCCCTTGCTCCCTCTCATGAGACTCCCATCTAATGCGGGATGGCAGATACCGCATTTTGGTGACCCCGACGTGATTCCCTAAGGGGGATACGCAGCGGCGCGCCCATACTTATCAGCTCGGTTGGAGCTGTGCATCGCCAGGCGCCTGAGCGAATTGCACCTCATCGGATCTGAAAGATGGTCTCGACTTTAGTAAGTATGGGTGGAGGCTTTTCTCAACAGCAGAAGGAATTGAGAGAGCTAGTCGCTTCTTCTAAATACTCTGCTAATTTAAAGGGCTCTCCCATAAAAAAGAAATCTATTGCTGCATTATTGGCTTATGTGTGGCAACATTGTCCCAATTATTCAGAGGAAGGGTCCTTAAAAATTTTCCAATTGGCAAAAAATTGGTGAATATCTCCATTGTCCTCCTCGTGCACCTATTGGCTTTTTGGTCACTTGGAGAAAAATTATGGAGGCTTTAAAAGTCCATCAAAAAATAGAAGCAGGGAGTGTGTTTGAATCTCCTCTGCCAAGTTATGATAACTTTTTAATTTTCTCTAACTCAGGCAGAAGCTGCTACATTCCATTCCCATAGGAGTAAAATCCTAGAGGATTAAAAGCTTGTGAAATTTGGCAAATGGATGTAACTTAGTATCCACCTTTTGCCCCATGGAAATATTTGCACGTTTCAATAGATACATATTCAGGATTTATTTTGGCTACTCCTCAAAGGGGAGAAGCTGTAAAACAATTATTCAATTCATACCTTTGCCTCGCTGGGACGTCCAAAAGAAATCAAAGAAGACAATGGATCTGCCTACACAAGTTCTGCTTTTCAGGACTTCTGTAACAGATGGGATGTAATCCACAAGTTTGGGATTCCCTGCAACAGCCTGGGGACAGGCTATTAGGCTAGCTCACTTATCTCTGAAACGTGCTCTTAATTGGTATTCATTGCGGGAAAAAACCCCGAACCTCCCAGCATTGCAAAACTCTCTTAACATTTGTCTTTTTACTCTAAACTTTCTTAAATCTAAATTCCTCCTACTTCGACTGCTTTTTGTCATTTTTCCTCCCCCTTTTCACCCCTCCTAACAGACTGTCATTATTCTGCTTGGCAGAGTCCTGCTGAGCTTGGGGGAGAGGAAACGCTGCGATCTTACTGCCAGACAAAACCACTCTCTGAATCCCTGATCAGGCAGTAAGACCCTATCATGGGAATTTATCTGCTACATCTGTATCTTAAAAATCTTTCCTGATATTCTTGCCTATATCTTCTTTGCAATTTCTACCTTACTTCAACAAAACTTATGCTTCCTGTCAAAAGACTATTCGTGTTAAAATCATTTCATTATAAGCAACGCTTCCAAAGAACTGCCCATGACGATCTGCAGAAGCCTCATAGAAGAGATAATATTGTCTGGACTATAACTGACTCTCAAAAAGTTCGTTTAAGTTCTACAACCAATTTTTCTTGCATAGAAAACTTCTACCCACCACTTCAATTCCATTTGGCAGACGCACCCACACAACCGGGGGATATCCTGCAATCCACAAAACTGCAGGAGGAACTTTAACATCACGCCTGAAAGGAATGTATTTTATCCCTGGCAATAATTTTGTTTGAGTTTGTTACACTGGTTTCATGGCATGTATCCACGGGGATGAAATTGTTAAATCCAAATCATTTTTGCATTCAAGTATGGCTTGTACCAAAAATTAATGTGTATAACTCTGATGATTTTATATCCCTATAGGTATCCATGGAACACCCCCTCTCTTGCAAAATCGTAGAGGCTTAGCTCTGTTATTTTTAAAACAAGGGGGATTGTGTGCTGCCCTTAAAGAAGAATGTTGTTTTTATGCTGATAGCAGGGGGGGGGGATTTAAAGGAGAATGTTGTCTTTATGCTGATAGCAGGGGGGGTGGTTTAAAGGAGAATGTTGTTTCTATGCTGATAGCAGGGAGGTCGTGCTGGATTCTATGAATGAATTAGAAAAATGCTTAATTGGTATCAAGGTTCGTTTTCTATTTCACCATGGCTTACAACTCTTTTAACTGCGTTGGCAGGACCATTAATAATCATTATATTGATATGTATTATAGGACCTTGTTGTTTTAATAGAATATTGCAATTTTTTAAAGATCAATTATCTTCCATGACTACTGATGCTGATGTGTTATTGCAAGCTCATGTTATGTCTTTAACATCGGATGAAGAAATATCATTGCTGAACTACTGCTCCTTGGACAACCCTGATGCTGACGGGTCGCACGCCTGCCTAGATGACGGGGACGGAGAACATTTCAGAAAAGTAGTTCCTGTTTTCTTGGACAAGGAAGAAGACTCGTCATAAAAAAAATAAAAACAGAGGAGATGTTGTAACTATCAGTGCAATTCTGTACCATCCTAGCATTGTATTTAGCTTTCTTGTGTAAAACATCAGACTCCTGTCTGCATTGTATCTTTTTGTAAACATTAAGACTCCTATCTCTTCAGTGATCTTTGCCAGGCATGCAAAAGAGAAGGGGAGTTTAAACAGCTGTCAATACAGAATGATGTTTTAATTGACCTGAATTCCTATAAATTACGCTTTCTGATACCCTGTTGTCTTTACTAACCTGAGCTATTATAAATCTTATGTATTTCCTGCTGACCTAAGCTATTATAATTCATGAATGTCTTGTTTACCCTGGGCTTTGAAGAATTTCACCCCCCTGTGAAAAAGCATAATAAAAGAGCCTGTGTCAAGGCATTTGGCGCGCTCATCCAGAGAAAACCTCGTCTCGTGTCGTTTCTCTCTCCCTTGCTCCCTCTCATGAGACGCCCATCTAATGCGGGATGGCAGATACCGCACTGCTTATACTATAATTTGCCTTCCCATCTCTAAGTCAACAAAAACTTCATTTCATAATATATTGAAAGGCATCTGCCGAATGGGCCTTAAAATTTTCAAAAAAAAAATAGACAAGCAAAGCTGAGACTTGGCAATTAAATGTATCAGTTCTGTTTTGAAAGAAACAATGAGGAACAAACCTTTTTATTATTAAAAAAGACAAATTAAGTGTAAGACATCATGCCATCTGGGAAGTTCACATAAAGATCTGAAAACAAGCAAAACAGAAATAGAATAAACTGCAACAAATAGAAAGCAACAGGATGCACCTAGGGGATCTTGAGTAATTAGCAAACCAAAGTAGATATCAATGAATGTGACAAAAACATGGTGTAAACCAGATCAAATTTAATCACAAGTGAAGGGATGTGAATAAATAAAATCCTACATAATATTTTAATGCAGACAGTGCCATTAGAAGAAGCCATATTTCAAAAGCCTAATGGACTAAAATGTGTAAACAGGGAGTTTTCTTACTTTTAAAAAGAAATTGATTAAAACTAGAATATCCATTTACAAAAGCAAATTTTATGAGTGGTAAATATGTTAAATTGAACATGAATCATATAGTCAGTTGAAAAAGGTATTTTGATTAAGTGAAATGATCCTAAAAATCCAGATTCCTTAGAAGTCTTCCATGCAAGAAGCAACGACAGAAGTCATTTTTGACTGTATGGATATGAACATCAAATTATTACCCATCAATTCCATGTCTTTAGCTTGGAAAGAAATCTAGGCAGATGCTGTCGAGAAGAGTATGATGGTATAGACAAACTTTTGATGTAAGCCTGCAAGCAATTTATGTGTTCCTTGCCCTGATATTTCTTACTTAGGCTGAATTTTTTTTCTGAGAAAGAGGATATTTACAACATAATGTTGAATTATATTTTCATAGTGCTACAGCATCTGACCAATAGTAACTATCATTGTATTGAACATGGGTTCTTTGGGTGATACCAGACAACCCCTGACCTGCTGAGCCATTCTTTCAGAGATGTTTCCTTATTTAAACAAAGAAACTGAATGACTACAGGACAGAAAAAAAAGATAGTGGAAACAGGACAGTTTTTTGACTTCCTGCTGGCTTCCACATTGACATTTCTTCTAGGAAGCTGGAAGAGAGCATTAGAAATCTTCCCTTTCCTTCCTAGCAGACAGATAAGTGACTGCTGCTGGGTATGGGGAGGGGCATAGGATTGCAACAGTGGCTGGAAACTGTTGAGCATCAAACCCCAAAGCAGACACAACTTCCCCAAATTTCATTCCTTTGGGTCCTGGATTTTGGATGCACATCTAAGTTAGCCTATTTGCAGATAACGTGGTTCAGAAATTGTTGCCCTGTGGTGCATTGTTTCAGGCAGTTCAAGTTACAGGAATGAAGGGTTTTAGCAATATATAGATTTGCTGTTCCCTGTCTACTCAACAAATCATGCAGGAATGAGGTTCTAACAGGGACTGTTACATTTGTCTTAGATCTTCTTTTTTGTCAGTACACCATTTCTTCATTTAGTGACTGCAAACTATTCCAGTAACTTTGTTGCTAAGCAAAATGGTTGCTAAGTTAACAAGCGGAGAGGAGACTAAGGGAAGGGGAGAGGAGAAAGGGAAACTGAAGATTGCAGATTGCTGATGTCTAATTTAGGCAAAGTTTTCTCTTGTAGCTATGCCAGCATTACTATGACTCCAGCATGCACTGTTGTCAGGCATAGAAATTTGGTTATGAGTCTGCATACTGGTCAGAAAATGTTTTTTGTTTTACTACAGTTTATTACTGGTTTATTTACAAACAGTTACTAACTGAAATACTGTCGTCGTGGCTATAAATGCTTTCTCCCCCCACCTTTACTAATGTTGATCAGAGATTTGATTTGAAGTTTTGACCACATTTCTGAAAGGAATTGCCTTTCCAAAATGGATTGACAATTTGAATCAAACCATTCAATTAGATGCCTCCAAATTAATCAAGTGATTTGGAAGGGCTTTGCTAAAAATATTCAAAAATCCAGATCAAACTAATTGCAGTTTGAATCAGAGCATCAACTGAAACTTTAAACCGAATTGATTATGCAAATTGAATCCGAACTTTTTTTTTTTACATTACCCAAAAGTATTCATTTCTTCCTTTGGACTATTGCACTTTATCTACTTTCGTTTAGAAAGCCTGCTTGTTTTTGTTATCCTGTGCTATTAAAAAGCAATTAATTCTATATAACATCTAACTTACCAAGACATAGCTGTCTTCAATATATAAGTTCAAGAACAACAAGCAAATGACAAGGACTCCTAGAAAGGATACAGCAGATCGCTTGCGCAAACACCTCATTTTGTCCCAAAGCTTCAAGGTACATCTCATATGGAGATACAGCACCTCCTAAGGGAGAAAAACAGAGTAAAATTTAGCATCAAAGCAACAAAGATGATTAGGGGATTGGAGATTAAAACATATACAGAATGGTTTCTGGAATTGGATATGTCTAGTTTAATGAAAAGAAGGACTCAGGGTGACATGATAGCAGTGTTCCAATATCTCAGGGGCTGCCACAAAGAAGAGGGAGTCAAGCTATTTTCCAAAGCACCTGAGGGCGGGACAAGAAGCAATAGGTGGAAACTAATCAAGGAGAGAAGCAACTTAGAACTAAGGAGAAATTTTCTGACAGTTAGAACAATTAATCAGTGGAACAACTTGCCTCCAGAAGTTGTAAATGCTCCAACACTGGACATTTTAAAGAAGGGATTGGATAACCATTTGTCTGAAATAGTACAAGGTTTCCTGCCTAAGTAGAGGGTTGGACCAGAAGACATCTAAGGTCCCTTCCAACTGTCTATTCTATTCTATTCTATTCTTCAGCTGGAGCATTTTGCTATTGCTGGAAATTTGCTTTTTTGGTTACATGTTTAAACAAAAAATATATTAAATTCATTTTCAGGTGTTATTTCATAATACCCACAATCTTGAAATGGCTTGGTAGGGGTTTTTGTTTTAATCTGTTTGTTTTTTAAAATCTGTTTCTAGTCATTTTAACTGACCTTTTAATTTTTTTGGCTAAAATTGATCTATCAGTTGCATTTACTATCTTGGATAAAATAAGGAATACACTAAGGAATACAGTCAGTGGTGGGATTCAAATAAGTTAACAACTGGTTCTCTGCCCTAATGATTTCTTCCAACAACTAGTTCAACAAATTGCTCAGAAAGTTAACAACCGGTTCTCCCAAAGTGGTGTGAACTGGCTGAATCCCATCACTGAATACAGTACTGCCGATATGGGAGCAATTCACTGGAGTTTCTACACAATCATCATGAAAACTAATCTAAAACAATTTATGTTCATTTTTTTTTTCATAGAACACTATAATTTGGGGCAGATTAAATGTTACATAGAATTTAAACTTTTAAAAATTGGTATTATTACTTGTCTCTTTAAATGGAAAACAACCTTTGCAGCCTGCTAGTTTGACACACAGAGCAGTTAGATAATTTGGTCAAATTACATAGGAAGGAAACAATATATTCATTAAAGGAAATTATCAAGGAAGTGAATAAAATGATTGACATATTTTGATTTTTCTGCAATGAAGTTATAATAATAGCACTGACACTTAGACTTATATACCACTTCATAGTGTTTTATAGCCCTCTCTAAGCAGTTTACAGAGTCAGCATATTGCCCCCAACAGTCTGGGTCCTCATTTTACTGACCTTGGAAGGATGGAAGGCTGAATCAACCTTGAGACTGTTGAGATTTGAACTGCCAAATTGCAGGCAGCTGGGAGGCAGCAGAAGTGCAATACTGCATTCTAACCACTGCGCCACGATGGCTCAATAACCTTCCTCTTTCTTTAAAATAACATTTATTAGTAACTTTAGTAATGCTTTAAAAATCTCATTAGGGTCCAAATAACCCATTTGGATGGTTGATGCTTTAAAATAAATGCTGTATAATACAAATGACATTGGGAGAACTTTCTAAAACATAAAAACATGAGCCTGGAACAAATATATGGCTGCTTTAATGATTTAAGCTAAAGTGCTTTGAATCCACTATTATGCATTGCAAATAATTTCAGAGCACAAGAGAAGTTCTACAACTCAATAGCACTCTAAGAGGTTTTGCTTCAATTAAAACATTATGCTTTACCAAATTATTAATGAATGGTGTCAACTAAAGTGGACTGCATTAGCTGCATCACGTTAAAAAGTCTAATTTATGTTTCAATGTTGAAAGTGCACTGATTGGATCATTCCCATTTTGCTCCCCATGCTATACAGGAAAAATAAAAGTGTAGAACCCTATGGATATATATGGAGATGGCAAATACATTCACATATATATGTATAATACAGTAGATTAAGTACAATATCTGAAAGAAAATGACACCAAAAATGCAGAGTTTTAATAATAAAACAAAAATAAGATGTTGGTTATATCTAGAATGGTAATACCACTTTGTTAAAAAACAAACAAACATAACTTCATTAAAATGTTCTGAAATCACTAGATGGCAGTATGGGCTTATAGTTGTTGTTTCTACATCTATTTTACTTTTTTACAGTTAGGTTACAAAAATGCATCATTTCACTTTTTTTTTTTTTCATTAACACAGTTTGGACCAAATCTGATTTAACATTTTTCCTCTCAAAAAAAACTTGCAGTATATTAAAAAGGTTATATTGGAATTCAAAACTGATGTGACTTTTTTCCCCTCTGGGTGAAAAAAAAAGTAAGTAAGGCAAAGACAAAAGCTGTCTGCTCACTAAAAAGGCTGTTTCCAAAATTCATTAACTACATGGCTGCATATGTCACAGAAATAGAACAGTGAAAATAATTTATTTGAAATTGTGTATTGCATTTTAAAGAGATTAATTATATACACTGTACAAGAAAACAGAAAACAGACAAAGAGAATAAACCAGGAAGAATGAAAAGATAAGCAGTTTTGCAAAATATAAATATTATTTTACCTCCAAATCTGTGAAAAAAGATACAATGTAATAAGGCTGTCTGAATAAGAAATACAACTTTACTAATTAATTTGGAGATTCTTTAGGGGAGATATGGTCATTCATTCATTCGTTTGTTCATTTATTTGTTTGTTCATTCATTCATTCAGTTTCTACACTGCCAATCTCAATTAAAATAACCAACTTCTTTCTTTTCACTTTTTCTGCAGAGGTCCTTACTACTAAAAGTTAAGAATGGGGAATATCTCCTCACTTTTCTAAGTTCCTTCTGCTTAACTCAAAGTATCAAATCTATTATTAAAAATTATCTTTGTTTTATACTTTCCATTTACCTTAAAAATATGTCTAAAGCTTCTGATCACAGTAATTCTTGTCAGTAAGGAAGTTGTCACAAAGGTGATCCAACTGTTGGGTCACCCACAAGACAATAAAATAAATGTAAACAATGCATATATACAAGAATGCTGCTACAAGGGATCAAAGACTTACCTGGTCCAGAAATCTGTTCCCACAACAAGATACTTAGGGGATATTCAAAAGTAGGATACTAACTGCACTGTTGTTTGTTCATTTATTTATTAATCACTTTTAAAATGAAGAGAGAGAGAGAACTAGCAAGCAAAAAGAGAAAGCAAGAAATAATATTGTTCTATATTCTATATTATCCTATATTATATACAGATATATAAATATTATCTATAAGTAAATAAAGGCATTCTCAAAGTTGCACAATTGGAACAACACTTATTAGAAATTAACCATAAAGAAATAAAGAGAGAAAAAAGAGAATAAAGGCAAATAAAATTACTAAAAATCCTATAGATAAATATCACTTTCTGTTAAGTTCTGCGCATGGGCGCAAGGAACGGAGACGAGGCAGTGAACAGTGAACTTCAACATTTTATTAATCATTCTGAACAAAGCAAAAACCCTAGGGCAGCAGCAGCCCTTTTATAGGGCAGGCTGCTGACCTATTAACCAATGAGAAACATGGAAGTGTTAAACCCTTGAACCAATGAGAGTGGCTCATTAACAGCCAATCAGATTCCCCAGAATGGACCAATCCAATATCGCTATTATCAGCCAATCAGAAGTGCAGGATTAGAACCCTGCTTTTTCTTTAAGGTTTGTTAAAACTTTATTTAAGCGTTTTTATTTGTTCATAACACCCCTTCCCCCCGGGTTCCGTTTGAGGGGTGCGGTGACGTAATCCCTAAGATATGTAGGTTGTTTTAACTGTCTATTAGATTTGCGCTGTCCCACCGGTTCCTGTCTGTAGTCCGATTTTGGTGGGACGATTTTGGACATATCTGGTACAGGTGGTTCCGCATTCTCACTGGACGACTCGGTGCCGCTAATTCTGTCATTGTTGTTGTCCTCCGATCTTTGTGGGCTAGCCTCCATTGAGGTATTCCTCTGTATCGAGGACACTCCCCTCCTTGATTCTTCTTCATTTATCGCGCCCAATTGCTGACTTCCTTCGCTTCTGCTTCCCACCATCTCGAATTCAGTTTCTTCGACATCCCCTCCCCCCTCAGTTTGGGAGTCACAGGAGTTGCGGGAACTGGGTTGTAGCCTCGAGCGAAGCTGATCTATATGGCATTTCCATTTTTTCCGTTGCAGGTTTGCACACGGTATGATCTGGGCCCGGTGGTTTGAATTACGGTTGCTTCGACCCATAATGGTTCGCCGGAGAGGTTTTTGGCAAAAACTAAGTCACCTACCTTGAACTCGCGGCATTTTCCGCTAGATCCACAGGGTTTCTCTGGCTCGTAGGACAGGTGAAGCCGGTCGAGGTGGGAACGGAGCTTGCATCCCATCAACAGTTCAGCTGGGGTCTTGTTGGTGACACTGTGCAGAGTGATGTGTTGGAGTAGGAGTATTCTGTTTATTTTTTCGTCAATGTCCCCATAGTCCATTTTGTGGAGAGTTTTTTTGACAAATTGTACCATGCGCTCGGCCCTGCCGTTAGCCGCAGGGTGCACTGGTGAAGTTAGCGCATGGCGGATACCCCGGTCTGCTAAGTATTGTTCAAACACCAGGGCGGTGAACTGGGGTCCATTGTCAGAGACCAGAACGTCTGGCAGCCCGTGCGTTGCGAATAGCCTATTCAATTTTCGGATGACGGACTCGGTTGTAGTATTCTTCATTTCGTGGATCTCGAGCCAGTTGGAATAGGCATCCACTGTCAGGAGGAATGTATGTCCTTTAGTAGATCCCACAAAGTCAATGTGGATGCGGGACCACGGCCCCCGGGGGGTTGGAGTTGCTCTAGGTGGGGCACTGCTGATTTCTTGGCACTTTAAACAAGTCTTTACCCAGGCTTCGATCTGTTTGTCGATGCCCGGCCACCACGCATAGCTTCGTGCGAGCGCTTTCATACGCACGATGTCGGGGTGACCGTCATGCAATGTTTTCAATACTGCTCGTTGTAACCACTCTGAGACGACGACTCTATCTCCCCATAGGATGCAGCCTTTTTGCGAAAAAGAGTTCTGTTTGCTGGTTTCTGAAAGGGGTGAAGTCGTCAGAGGTTTGTTCTATTGGCCATCCTTGTTCGACCCAGCTAAGAACTCGCGCTAAGACAGGACCTTTTTTTGTTTCAATTGCAATGTCTCTGGCTGTTAGCGGTGGTGAATGTAGCGTTTCAATCTGGAGTGTCGTAAGGGTTGGAGCTGGGTCGTCGACGGTTTCCGGAAGTGGGGCACGGCTCAATGCATCAGCATGGGGAATGGCTTTCCCCGGGTAGTGTTGTAATTTATAGTTGTACGCAGCTAAAAACTCAGTTGTACGCAGCGAGTCATTCTAGGTGACAATATATAGGGGGTTGACTTGTCTCCCACTATAATCCCTAGCAAAGGTTTGTGGTCAGTAATAATAGTAAAAACTCGTCCATATACATATTCATGAAACCGTTTCACAGCAGATACAACAGCAAGAGCCTCTTTGTCGATCTGGCTATAGTTACGTTCAGCCTTTGATAGGGTCCTTGAAAAATAGGCAATAGGGGCCTCACTACCATTTGGTAACACATGACTCAAAATGGCTCCTACTCCAAATGGTGATGCATCACATGTAATTGTTAAAGGCAGAGTCTCGTTATACTGCATTAAAACAGCATCTGAGGTTAGTAAGTTTTTCACTTGTCAAAATGCGTGCTCCTCGTGGTGTCCCCAGACCCAGATTGCTTTTTTGTCGAGAAGTCTATGTAGGGGCTCAGCTACGGTCGTTTTCTGGGGCAAGAAGATGTTGTAAAAGTTAATGAGCCCCAGGAAAGGTTGGAGATCAGTTCTATTTCTGGGTCTTGGGGCATTTTTGATTGCCCTTAGTTTGCTATTAGTGGGGTGGATGCCTTGTTTATTGATTAGGTACCCCAGGAACTCTACTTTGTCTGTACAGAGTTGACATTTATTTTTTTTAACCTTAAGGCCAGAGTCTTTAAATTTCTGGAGAACCGTTTTAAGATGCTTTTCTAGTATTTCTCTCTTCGGGGCAGCAATTAAAACGTCATCAAACTATGGCACGACCCCCTTAATCCCTTGCAAGAGTCTCTCCATCAGACTTTGAAAAATCCGTGGGGCTACGCTCACTCCGAATTGGAGTCGGTTGCACTTAAAGGCGCCTCTATGCGTAACGATCATCTGTGGCTCTGTGGTTTTTTTTTTTATCTACAGGCAGTTGTTGATAGGCCTGTGCTAAATCCAATTTAGCAAAGACTTTTCCGCCCCCCAGGGAATGGAGAAGGTGTTGTAACACCGGCACCAGGTAAGCGTTCTGTTGAAGGGAGTGATTAAGGGTAGCCCACTAGTCCCCACAAATCCTTAACGATCCATCCGATTTGATGGGTGTTACAATTGGGGTTTCCCAACGAGCGTGGTCAGTTGGTTCTAAAACACCCTGGGCTATTAATTTATCGAGCTGCTCATCAATTTTTGGTTTAAGGGCAAAAGGTACCCGATGAGGCTTAAGGCGGATGGGGGCTACTTCAGGGTTAAGGTTAAATGATATCGGGGTCCCCTTGTACTCGCCTAGTTTGTCTGTGAAAACGTCCTGGAATTCCTGGACGATGGCCTCCTCCCAGTCGTCACTTCTGGTTTGGTGGCTACCTCGATCCCAAGTGGGGTGAACCATTGAAGGCCTAACAAGCTAGGCCGGTCACGGTTGACGATGGTCAGTGGTAATGACACAGTACGATTTTTGAATGATACTTGGACTTGGCTAGATCCAACAACCAGAATTCGGTTCCCCTGATAATCTTTGAGTATGATTCTCTGGGCTCTGAGGTCTTGACACCGGATGGCAGGGATTAATTGTTTAAGAGTCTTCCAGGAAACCATCGAGAGAGACAATCCTGAATCGACTTCCATCACGCAAGGCTGGTTTTCGATGGCGACCTTCACTTGGATCTTCTTTGCATCTAGCGATGAGGCGTGACCGATTGTAATGGTTTGGTGTGCCTCTTCTCATCTTGTTGAAATGGCCAGTGTTTTATTTCTGTAGGAGTGGTTGTTCCATTGGTGGTTCAAATGTTCCCGACTCACAGGATGATTCCCTGTGGTCTGGCGATAGTTGTTTCCCCTCTGAAATGGGCTGGATCCTTCCTTGCTTCTACAGACCTTCCCGATGTGGCCTCTTTTCCCACAGAAATGGCAGAGCGCGTCGAGGAATTTGCAGTCTGATCGCGGGTGGTTTGCCCCACAACCCGCACATTGGTCGGTAGTCTTTGATTCCGCTGATGGCATTGGTCACGTTCAGACCGGAGCCGCTTGACCTCCTCCTCATCACTTTCTGATGGCGATTCGAGGTCCTCGTGGTGGGTCGCTCTTGTGTGCCTCTCTAGGTGAGGTGAGGTATCGCTGGCGAGTTGAGGGAGCGGTGCATTGGTGCGGTGCATTCGGGCAGCCGACTTCCTGGTTGCTTCTGCTGCAGTAGCGTCCTTGATGACATCAGCAAGGTCGATGTCCCCTTTGGCCATGATCTTGCTCTGCGTAGTGTGGTCATCTAATCCCAGAATTATTCGGTCTCTCAGAGCTTCTTCGAGGTCTGTAAATCCACAGAGGCCCCCCAGGTTCCAGAGATCAGCGATGAAATCTGTAATGCTCTCTCCTTTCCACTGGTCCCTCTGGTAAAATTCATGTCTTCTGACAAGCGTTGGTATGTTGGGTGCATAGTGGGCCTGTAGAAGGGGCGCGAGAATGTCCCAGTCCATGGTTTTCACCTCAGCTGGTTTCGCTAGTGCCTTGGCCATCTTAAAGACGGCAGGCCCGCAATGGGTCAGGAACACTGCTTGCTTTTTCCCCGTAGTGGCATCCTTCAAGTTGTTGGTCTCCAGAAACATCTGGAACCGGTCTATGTATGAGTCCCAGTCTTCTTGTGCCGGGTCAAATGGAGCGGGTGGTATGGCGCTGCTGGACATGGTTTCCGTTGTCAATATGACTTCAGCCATATGCTCTGTTTGGTGCTCTGTAGTGTTCAGTCAGCTCTGATTCTCCACATCCCACCTTCATCTCCAGTGTTAAGCTCTGCAGATGGGCGCAAGGAACGGAGACGTGGCAGTGAACAGTGAACTTCAACTCTTTATTAATCATTCTGAACAGAGCAAAAACCCTAGGGCAGCAGCAACCCTTTTATACGGCAGGCTGCTGACCTATTAGCCAATGAGAAACATGGAAGTGTTAAACCAATGAGAGTGGCTCGTTAACAGCCAATCAGATTCCCCAGAACGGACCAATCTGATATCGCTGTTATCGGCCAATCAGAAGTGCAGAATTAGAACCCTGCTTTTTCTTTAAGGTTTGTTAAAACTTTATTTAAGCGTTTTTATTAGTTCATAACACTTTCCAACTTCTTTGTTGTACTCTGACTAATGTACAATATTTTTAGACTTTAATTATATCAATTGATATTCTAAGGTACTGTTCCCAATACTAAAAATTTCTACTAATCACTGAAGCTCTTACCCTCCGTAACTTTCAAATCAGACCAACTGATATCCCTCTATGTAAATCCTTTCAATCAGATTAATGGGGGAAACAGCCACTGTTTCTTAATTCAAGTCGGACAGAGATATGTGAACTGTAACAATTGCATCAGTTCAATCCTGGTTGTTCTGTGACCTTTTTAGGTTGGTTCCTCTTCTAGAACCAAATGGAAGCTTTGAGACAAGCTATTTGGGAAACCTTCAAATAAAATGCATGGCATTAAAATGTGTGTGAATAGAGAGCTTGTGTGTGAGAGCTTTTCTAAAGTAATTACAATATAATCTTAGTTCTAAAACAATATGCACATTAAACACATTTGCTAATGTTCTCAGCTTTTAAAAAAGTAATGACTTATAAAGTTAAAAGTAAAAAAAATTCCCAAGAATACTGGATACTAACAATGCACAGTATTTGCTTCCTTGGTGTCACTCTGAGTATATATCTGTATGCTTTATAGCTCAGTCTCATGCTCTGCTTAGCTGAGGTCATCATCTATAGGAGCTGATGCAAGCACACCTTCCCCATCACTTATATACAAGGACACATTTTATTCTCATTCCAATAGGAGGGTATAATTCGGCTCTATCATGTTGGTCCACTATTCAGCAAACCTGTTTGTCACATCTTGGAGCCATCAAATTGCACTGTCTATCTTGCCTTAAAGTGCTATTTAGGAAATATGGATGGTGCAAAGGAAATGCAAAGTTCTGCCTGGTTTCACTTCACATAAGTGCTTTGTTGAGCACTCTATTATTCAAATGAAGGCTTTTCCATTTTATTGTTTAGGAAGCATTAGTTGTTCACAAGATTACTATCAAATATGATGGATTTTTTTTTGCAATGTACAATGTCTTAGATTTTATATGAAGAGATAATCTGACTAATGATGAAGAAAATGTACTTTTTAAAAGGTTATAATCTGTGGGACCTTAGAGTTGAGTTTGTTGTCTTGTAGTATCCAACCAGGTACCTAGAAGGAAGTGGGATTTGCTCCCTGTTTATATACAAGTGGCTTGCTCTGTCAGTGTTGGTGGGAATGTTCTTTGGAGTTCCTTGATTAGTCTATTGTTTACTGCTTCACTGTTGGTCTGGAATTAATCCTGGTTTTAATGTCTGCTTCTTGTTGACTGTTTCATATATCTACTCTAGTTCCTTTTTCATTATGACAAAGGTGACATTTACATACCAGATCCATACTAGGGTTGTATGTATGGGAATACTATACTTTCTAGACGTTGCATTACATTCTGTTATGACTTCTGAAAGTAGTGATTTGTTCGTATATTTGTCAAACTGAAAGTAGGCAGTATGACTAAAGTTAATGAGATCCATGATTCTGGGTATTTCATTTTTACTATTTGTTTAGATCAGATGTGTGGTTTAGTAGTGCTACCATGGATTTTTTCACTAATTTTGGGACTATGGATGTAACAAGTGTTGTGACATCAAATGAAATGAAGATCTTATTTTCTGCTATCAATTCTCTGATTCTTTTGAGACAGAGTGGGAGAATATTGCCCAACATTTTTTTGTCAGGTATTTAGCTATATTGTAGGATGGGGTCCCTGATAATGATAGAATTGCACAGAGACTTTGGGGCATTCATAGAAGTGCAGGAGAATGGATCCACTGCTTTTCATTGGGTTTTTTTTTTTTGTGATTTGACCTTTCTTGTAAGGTCACTAAGGGATCTCTTGATCCAGTGGTCTATTTCTGTATTGGACTGATTCTAACTGGGATGTAGATTTCTTTGTCTTCCAATAATTCTTTGGCTTTTTGTATATATTGTGATCTGTGTTAGGAATAACAAGGTTACCTAACGTAGTTTGGGTAAAATAATATATATAAACTATGATAGTGAATTTAAGTGTGTGTCACTTTAAACTGCAAAGCATGTAATTTTGGGTGCGGTTGTAAAACCACCATAAGAGGGAGCAAGAGAACCTACTGGCTTATTGGATTGTTTGCTGACTATGATGGATTGATTGTTTGATAACTGCGTGTTCCCTGCTGCTGCTGTTGAAGGAAGAAATGAGGTTTGACTTCTTTATATCTCTGCTGCGAGAAGATATATTACTGGACTGATATTTGTAAGCTTACTGACCTCTTTTTCAACATTGGAATTTGCAACTGAATAATCTCCGAACGGACTGAACTAGTGAATGATATATGGACTGTTTTGACTATGCTAAAACTCTTACTGGAATAAACTATTTAACCAGCACAGTGTATCTGTTTTACTGAGTGTAAGCTACAAAAAACGTTTATCTCACATATTTGCCCGCCTGCCTGACTGCCGTGCAGATTCTGCTAGGGTGTATTCCTAACACTGGTTATGGGCCCAGCTGCACAGTCAGACTAACCAGGATATAACAGGCTTATATAAAGTGAGAGTTAGTGTAGTTACACAATACTGTACACAGACAGCTGTGTTTTATTAATTATAGTTTAATATCCAGAGAAAGATGGCACAAGTCAATTTACCAAGTTTGTCTCTAATATCCAAACTGGATGGAACAAACTATGTTTCATGGTCTATGAAATGCAGCCTACTTCTACACAGAGAAGGTTTGTGGAGTATAATTCAAAACCCACCAGAGGTAGATGCTTGGGATCCAGAGGATGAGGATGATGCCCAGAAAATACAAGAATATAAAGAATGAGCAAGCTCTCTGTATAATAGGACTGACTCTGTGACCAGCAGCTTGTCCATATTCGTGGAGAAGAAACAGTTGCAAAATGTTGGGAGAATTTAAAGAAGATTTATGTTCGAGACAGTGTAGGAGCACATATAAATCTTACACGAAAGCTATTCAGAACACATCTTCAAAAGAATGGAGACATGTTGACTCATATAAACACTATGAAGAGAATTTTTCAGGAACTACATGAAAAAGAACTTATCTTCACAGAACTACATCAGGTTTATATAATTTTGTCTTCATTAGATGAGAGCTATGACGACTATGTAACTTCATTGGAAGTACTGCCAAAAGATAACCTCACATTAACTGACATTACTGGCAGATTAATTGAAGAAGCCAGGAGAAGTCTTGAAAGGCATCAACTGAGAAGGGAACAACCAGAAGAGAAAGAATCTTTGACAGCCTATACAATTAGAAAATGTTTTAATTGTGGAGGAAAAGGACATTTGGCTAGATTCTGCAAGAAAGGAAAATGCCAGAATGCCAGCCAGAATGCCAAAAGGCATCAAAAGGATGAAAAATGCATAGAGTTAGCCATGTATAGCAACAAAACGATGAATAATAATTTATGGGTTGTAGATAGTGGAGCATCGCACTGCATAACAAAAGATAAGAAAAGATTTGTTAAGATGTCCATGAGTTCACAGCAGATATCGTTAGCTAATGGCTGGAAAATGAAAGCAAAAGGTGAAGGTATTGCACATTGTTCTTGCATAAAAGAAAATGTAAAAATGTTATATGTACCACAACTTAAGTTTAATTTGCTTTCGGTTAGAGTTTTGATAAAACTAGGTTATGTAGTTACCTTTAGGGGAGAAAACTGCATAATAGAAAAGGAAGGTAAAAAAGTGACTGCAACTTTAAAAGGTGAATTGTATGTGTTAAATGATAATCAATCAGAGGTAGCTAACACAGTGTATAAGAACATTAAACCTCATGATGAATGAATACATTTGTTACACAGACGTTTAGGGCATATAAATTTTAAAATGCTCAATAAAACGGTTGAACTGTCTAAAGGTATAAAACTGAAGCCTTGCAGTAAGTATTTGCACTGCAATGCTTGCAGTTAAGAAAAGAGCAAGGTAATGCCAGCAAATAGAGTTAATGGATTTAAAACTAAAGAGCCTCTAGAGGTCGTATTTGCTGATATTATAGGTCCTAAAAAACCAAGTGTGGGAGGTGCTCATTATATATTAAGTATAATGGATCATTATTCTAGATATGGTTTCTGTTATTTAATGAAGAGTAAAACGGAAACATATCAGAATTTCTTTAATTGGTTGAAGTTTGCAGAAAAAAAAACTAAAAGGAAACTAGTAACTCTTGTAACTGATAATGGTACGGAATTTATAAATAATAAATTCCAAAATAGACTGAGGATGGCAGGTGTTGAACATAAAAAGTCTGCACCATATAGGCCACAACATAATTCCTTTATAGAAAGACGAGGCCAAACAATACAGGCAATGGGTCATACTATGTTGTCAGATTCAGGATTACCTGAAACTTTGTGGGGAGAAGCAATAATGTGTGGTAATCATATATTGAATAATGTTGTTAACTCAACAGGTGAATTACCATTCAAACAGTGGCATGGTAGAAAACTTGACCTAAGCTACATGAACACATTTGGAGCACCAGCATGGGTGCATATTCCTACACAACTGAGACATAAGGGGCAGCATAGGACTAAAAAGTTATTCTTTGTAGGTTATGAATCTAATCACAAATCATACAGATTCTGGGAAAAAGGTACATCTAGAGTTTACTGTAGTGCTAGTGCACAATTCCTTGAACATGTAGGATGGGAAAAACTGGAGCAAGATTCAAGTAAGGATGCAATCATAGAAACCCACAAAAGACCAAAACAACATATCAGTAATAAGAAGAGTGCAATTAAAGAGGAAGTACAGGAAGAGCACATAGGACTAGAACAGGAAGAAATAGTTGAACAGGAAGAAATAGATAACCAAGAACAGGTAGTACATGAAAGTCCACCTGTAAGCCCTGTAATACCTAGACGTTCAACACATGAAACCAGACCACCCGACAGGTCCCAAGCAAGTATAGTTTGCCAAGTTAGTAAAGTTCCAACTACTGTTGAAAAACTTAGAATGTATCCTGCAAAGGATCAAGAAAATTGGCATCGAGTGATGGAGAAGGAACTAAATTCATTGAAACAAATGGAAGTTTATGAAAATGTTAAATTACCTCCAGATGAAAAGTCTATTGGCTGTAAATGGATATTTAAATTAAAAACAGGTAAAAATGGGACTGTTACCCATAAGGCTAGGTTGGTAGCTCAAGAATTTAATCAAACTGCATGTGATTATGATGAAGTATTTGCACTGAGTCTAAAAGCAACAACCTTGAGAGCAGCTTTAGTGTGGGAAGATAAGAAGAACTATATCATAAATCACTTAGATGTAGAAACTGCCTATCTGCATGCACCATTGCAGCACACTATATACTTAAAGAAACCTGTAGGAATTAAGGATGATAAAACAAATAATGACTGTTGGAAACTTAAAAAGAGTCTCTATGGATTAAAACAATCTGGTTACGAATGGAACCAATATATTGTTAAGGAGTTAAACAATATAGGGTTTAAAGCAGGTTTAGCTGATCCATGTATATTTAAAAAAGAGAAAAATGGAATAGTGTCATTATTATTGTTGTTCACAGATGATATTGCCTAATAATAATAACAAAAACTAATAATGAAGCTACTGAAATAATATCATTATTAGGTAAAAGGATAAAATTAAAGCAATTAGGAGAGATAAAACAGTATCTAGGATTAACAATAAATAAAACTAAAGGTGGCTATAAGATATCTCAAGAGGATAAGATTCATCAATTACTAAAAACATACAAGATGGAACTTTGTAAACCGCTAAAATTCCAATGAGTCAGGAATTTGGCCACACTGATGTTCAAAGTCCAAAATTCGATAAGACTATTTATCAATCGTTAATTGGTAGTTTATCATACATTAGTAATTGGTCAAGGCCAGACATTGCCTATAGAATTAATCAATTGTCAAGATTCAACGCTGAACCCACTGAACAACACTGGCAAGCATCAAAACGTATCTTAAGATATCTTAAAAGGACAATGCACTATGCATTGTATTTGGAGTCAAAAGATGATCTGATTTTAAGTGCATATGCTGATGCAAGTTTTGCAACAGACATAAACACTAGGAAATCAACTTCAGGTACAGCTATACTGTTAGGAAAGGCATTGATTGGTTGGAGGTCAATTAGACAGCAACACATAAGTATGTCCACAATGGAAGCAGAATTTTCATCTCTATCTTTATTATGTACTGATTTAATTCTATATAAACAGTTGTTATTTGTAGCCATACGGATGGCTATAAATGCAATCTGTAAAAAATGGTTTGATAAGATTGGAATATTGTATGACTGAAGAAAATATTGCTGATCAGTTTACGAAAGCCCAAGGTTCAGTCAAACACAAAGAAAGTTGTGATAACTATGGTTTAAGGTCATACATATATATATATATATATATATATATATATATATATATATATATATATATATATATATATATATATATATATTTGTTTTCTGAGGGTACTTGTACGTGGATCTTTGGTTATTCGGGTTTTCTCCCGCGTAAGATTGGAAGTATCTGGGCAACGTTTCGATGAAGTCTCATTCATCATCGTCAGGCTTGGTCTTCAGCTCTGTGCTTCTCAGAGTGATTGGCTGGGGGCTTG